>OX454416.1:7360806-8785806 GCA_949715475.1 Microchrysa polita | reverse complement strand
CACCAAGCGAGTTCGATTTCACGATCATCAAAATTTTGACAGTATTTGCACGGATTTCACGTGAACTAACGATGTTAGTACCTACTTTAACTCTGAAAGAAATTACTAGTTGAGCCAGGATGATTTAGGGAAATATTTTTAATAAAATGAATTTGGCTTTTTGCCAAATTCGCCTATTAGAACTTTTCAAGCCGACACGTCTATGGTCCATAGCTCCTCCCCGGGGGAAGGAAGGGGAATTTATTCCGAGGAGATTTTCTCAATGAAAATTTATATTTACTGTCGTGGAATATTTTGCAAACGCTGGCGAATTCCATAAACTAAGATCCGAAAACGGTTCCATACTTTTTCTTCGGCCATTTTATATATTATTTTTCGATTCCCCAGTCATTAGATAATTTCCACGATGAACTCATCGTGCGAAACTCACCACGCTTGACGGAGAATATGCTACCGAATCGACCCATTTTAAGTCCTGGATAAGGCCTGGATAGACCTCGGGCGGAATGAGAATGAAATTTTAGTCCGCTGCGATTTTCTCAATGAAAATGCAGTATGTATGCATGAAAATGAAATTTTTGTCCGCTGCGATTTTCTATATGAAAATGCATGCTTACTGTCGTGGAACATGTCGGAAATGATTGGGAATTTCATAAGCTACAATCCGAATATGGTTCCACAATTTGTCTCTGCCATTTTATATATTATTTTTCGATTCCCCGGTCATTAGATAATTTCCACGATGAACTCGTCGTGGACAGTGAATCGGTTTGACATTTGCAAAACTAACCACTCCCGACGGAGAATATGCTGCCGAATCGGCTCATTTTCACGTTGAAAATGCATTTGGACAAGGGGGAAATTATTTTTTTAGTCATTTTTAAGGTGATTTAGGACGTAAAACGCTTTTGTAGCAATTTTCGAAGCTAAAATTTTAAATTCACCACGGTTTTTATGCCGGTTCATTACCGTTTCATTTTCATTCCGCTCGAACTCTATCCGGGGATATAGACCTGGAGCGTAAATGAAACGGTAATGAACCGGCATAAAAACCCTGGTGAAATTAAAATTTTAGCTTCGAAAATTGCTACAAAAGCGTTTTACGCCCTCAATCATCTTCAAAATAACTAAAAAAATAATTTCCCCCTTGTCCAAATGCATTTTCAACGTGAAAATGAGTCGACTCGGTAGCACATTCTCCGTCGGGCGTGGTGAGTTTTGCAAATGTCGAACCGATTCTCTGTCCACGACGAGTTCATCGTGAAAATTATCTAATGATCGGGGAATCGAAAAATAATACATAAAATGGCAGAGACAAATTGTGAAACCATTCTCGGATTTTAGTTTATTTACCACATATTCCACGACAGTAAGTATGCATTTTTATTGAGAAAATCGCATTCTCATTCCGCCCGAGGTGTATCCAGGCCTTTAATCTTGAAAATGCATTCGCACAAGGGGGGAATAATTTTTTTAGTTATTTTTAAAATGACTTATGGCGTTAAACGCCTTTTTAGCAACAGTTAAAGCTAAAATTATAAATTCACCACGGTATTATGCCGGTTTATTTTCTCTCTTCATTACCGTAACTCCTAGTGGAGCATGGTGCGTTGATGACTACCGTGTGTAGTGCCGGTTTATTACCGTTTCATTTTCGCTCCGAGGTCTATCCAGGCCTTAACATAGTAATTCCACGTGAAATCCATGAAAATACTGTCAAATTTTTGATGGTCATGAAAACGAATTTGCTTGGTGATACTCACTTCACACGAAAGTGTCCAAACCGGTTTTTCACATTTCGCCAGCGAAAACAGGAAAAAGGTCGATAATAATCAATCAGACTGCGAATGCACACTTATCGTAAATTTAGTGAATGTAGTGAATATGAAGAAAACATTTTTCACCACTGATCAAAAGACAAGTATTTTGAAATATAAAAAAATACGATATAAAAAGGCGAAAAATCACTTTGGAAAATTTTAAACTATCGTATCTCAAGACCGAAGATTTTCATAAAAAAAAAACTCTAGGTACATGAAAGGTTAAGCATCGCGCGACGCCCTAGGATGTCGCGATGCACAGTTTGGAAACTTCCGCCCTGAAGGTATGTACTGAGTTCACCGAGCGAAAAACTTGCATTTATGTCTCCCGTAAAAAATATGCCGTGGAGACTTGCCTTTTATTCTCTAAATATAAGATAAATTTGCACTCGCGGACTGATTGATTGCCGATGACACCTTTTCCCTGTGAAATAAAGTGCAACTGCATTTGTTTCGCCGGCGAAATGTCAAAAACAAATGTGGAGACTTTCGTGTGAAGTGAGTACCAACAAGCGAATTCGATTTCACGAACATCAAAATTTTGACAGTATGTATATGCATGGATTTCACACGAGAGCTTTTTTGTGTTTTGGTCTTCATCAAAGGAAAAGCTATTACTGCACAATGGACCTTATCTGCATACTCTCAGTATAGTACTCTGAGATAAAACAATTAAACTCTGTCAAATTATAATTTAGCGACCATAAATTAGGTTTGGTACCACAGGAGAGTGTAAAGTGTTTGCAACACTCAACCTAGAGTCATGCGTATAGTCATCACACGGCTAGATGTTTCCGATTGAATTTTTCAGTAACACGTAGATACTGAAATCACGAAATCCTTGACACCGATTTATTATCAGAAAAACACGAAAAATCCCACTTCTGGATGACAAGTTGTACAGAACAGTGAAATGCTGGAAGTACCTGTCGCTATGCTACAAAATGTTGGCTATCTCGCATATGAATCAGTCGAGAAGTAATTGCAAGAGTTTTCTACTTATTCAAGGTGTATACCATCATTTCATCCTTCTCTTCTCTACAAAACAAAATCTCTTTCAAGCTCAAGCCTAAATGGATGACAACAGAATAAGGCGGTCTTTTGTCTATTATTGCGTCTTTTAACTAACGAACGGCGTAATTGAGCATGTACACACAAAAAAAAATATTTTTGTAAACATACTTTATATAAACGGCAAACAAAATAAAAACATAACAAAAAATCACTTAAGACATAAATATCCAATTAATAATAAACCGACAGGCATTTACTCAATGTTCTTAATGAGTATAAATTCGAAAACTAGTTTTACCAATCATCATCTTGGCGAAAATGATACTCATATGTATTATTACAGACGCCATTTATGTGGATATAGCCAATTATACTTAATAGAGTTTAGTATACAGATAGCGACTATTAAAGAATATGTTAAAGGTGATATAACTTCCTGCGGTCCTTGCAAAATGCATAAAATTTTGATAATGATCTATTCAAGCTCCTTAATAAAAATTCCCGAAAACAACTGGAAATTTTATAATTAAATGCATTAATTATTATTTTTGTAGATTGTCGGATCAGATATGTGTTTGTCGTTTTCATTAGAATATTACCATTCTCGGCTTATTTGATAAAACAAACGAGATTGTAAAAATAAAATATTTTTAATGCACTCACGATTTGTCGATTAAAATTATTGATTTTCAATATTATAAATAAAAATTAAATTACATATTTCATACATAATCTAAATTTTATGCAAATTTCAACTGCCACTCATATGCTTAATTAAAAAAATTTCAATAAGTTCGGGTTTGTCGCTTGTATAGTGCATCGAACTCTTTCGTTTTTCTCTATGGGGAAAACCAATTATTTTGAGAATTGGGGGAGTTGTCTATGAAATACGTACTTCGTGTGCAAATTATAACATAATTACGTTGATAGTGATAGCAAGCAAGTGGATAGGACATTATTTTAGTCGAAAACAACATTCTCGGAGGATGTGATTGCTCTTATCTTGAAAAGCGAAAACTCTTCTCTTCTTCTATTTACGAAAGTAAAGAAAAATGTATTACGTTTGTCTTTTCAATATGATATGACTGATCGTTGCTCAAAGTTTCCGAAGTTCTTTAATTCCCAAGGTATGAATTGTGAAAATTTGGGTATATAGTATCTAATAACCTGAGATGCAAATAAAATAATAATTTTATGTACGACTTCCCCGCATGACCATTGGCCATATCTAAATTCTTATGACACTCTTATAAATGGTAGAGACCTAATTAAATAAAATCAATCACCACTTTTTGGAGGGGATAGCAACAATTTCACTCGTCTATTAATTAACACTTGAAAAACTTGTCCGAAATTTAATACTAGTCGAAAAACCCCCTGTTGAGAGTCATTAACATATTCAACAACGGGCGATTTTTAAAACCACCATAGTTGACAAACCCAAAAAAAAAACATAACGAGAAATGACCGATGTTCAGAAGAAATTCAAGTTCACGAACGCAAATAGATGATCGACGTAATCACTTGTCTTGGTGGATCAAATATATAACACATATGACCACTATAAAGTTCTCTAATATTAAATTCATACTAAATTATGCATATCTATGAATAATAATCATATTTATCATCACCCGAGAGTGAAACACGGTGGGTTCTAATGACCTCGGTCGCGCTGATATGATTTCTTCCTTCATATGTCTTCAGTTTGCGATTACATAGAGGTATGTACCGGTTTTCGGTACTTTTTTGGTGAAACCGGCACACAAACAGAAACGAAATTTCCATTTTTTGTTCAGTTTTGATAATATTTATTCAGAATAAATTATATGGGTAGTTTTATAAGCATGTCTACATGTGTGTGTGTGTCAGTGTTTGTTTATTACTTAGTAGAATAAATCATAACAAATCTTCGGTTTTTTGTCGACTAATTCAATTTATTCGGGGCAAACAGAGATGAGCAATTAGCCGGTCTGGCCAGTTATAGAGAAGGATTATGATGATGATGGTGGCATTATGTATATAAGGTGAGATGAGGTCTATTATCGCTATCAGTTAGTTGTGAAAGCTTCAAACAAGCAAAATGAAATTCTTTGTTACACTCATTGCTCTTTTCGCTGTTCTGGCCGTAGTCCTGGCCGCACCACAACGCGGTGGTTTCGGTGGCGGACGTGGTAGCGGTTTCAATGGTGGACGTGGTGGTGGTTTTGGCGGTGGTAAGTTTTTGGATTTGAAATTGTTTAACGGATTTGAGACTAATTGTGAATAATAAATTGCAGGTTCCAGTGGATCAACATCAAATGCCAACGCTCAATCCCAAACCTTCAACCAAGGAGGTGGTTTCGGAGGTTCTGCCTCATCGGCTTCAGCCTCAGCCTCGTCGTCATCGTTCAACAACGCTGGTGGACGTCGCGGTTAAGAAAATCAGTGATAGTTAACAATGGATATTTAAAAATAGTTTTAAAGTCGAATAAAAAAAATAATTTAATACCAATGTTTGTGTTTGTTGAATATGTGATGTTTGGCAAGATACAAATTTCATTCCCGAGGAGCTCCAATAGAGTTTTCAATTCACTGATGCCGTGAAATAGTACCCGATATATCTTTTTTATATCATTATCAAAGGAGTAATAACTTTAGATTTCCAAAATTTAAGCCCAGGATTCATCATCATGGCAAAACTGAACAGATTACGCATAATCTACGTCCGTTACAATTGCATCAGACATAAACAAATACTGGATACTCAGTGCCAAATTTAGACAACAGATGCCCTAAATACTTAAAGATGTTGTTGCGAGTAAACTTCGCCGTGACAGAAACGACACAATTTTTGGATCGTTTTGACCATAGATCCGCCTCAAGTGCATTCACAGTTGCATCTCCCGATAATCACATCAATTGAAGTCGCTTCGAGCTCAGTCATCCAATCAAATACATGGGACTATTTTGCTCCTTTTATTACTCTTTCGTAAGTTGTTGCGGTTATTATAAGAGAAACTACACTGAAAAAAATGGTTTAGACTTTTTATCTAAAGTGAAGTAGTTGACTTAAATTTAGATAGTTTTATCAAAGAAATAGCTGATTTCTCTAATCTTCGTAGCTTATAATACTATTAAATTCGTTCATTTAACCACGCAAGATTAGAAGAAAAAGTTTAGTCAATTCTTCCACAAAAGTTGTTGATTGTACTATTCAAATATAAAATTTAACTACAAACAATCGATCTTTTTTCTTCAACACAATTTAGCTATCCAACATTTAACAATTTAAAGATAATGAATACCTGTCTTTACAAATGAATTAATTGAATTTGCAAATATAGTAGATGTTTCAACTAATGACGAATAGAAAAATTATCCATATCTTCGTAACTGTTTCAACTACATAGAATCATAAGCTGAAAATCAACGCGAACTTTAGATGAATTCGACTATTTCTTTAGATAACCATTCTAATTTTTTTTCTCTGTGATATTATGTATATTATATAGGTCAAAACACGTGGAGGGAGGTCTGGTCAGTCTCTTAGAAAAGCGTACGGTGGCACCCATATTGCTACCATAAGTGACTTAGAACCACACCTCTTACTCTCTCTGGTTCCTGTTAACCCCTTGTGGGGCATAGGGTATTAACTTCGCCTACTTTTAACCTTGTCCTATTCTGTGCCATCGTCTAGGTCTGTCTGACCATCTCGTTTAATGAAGCAACCTCGCTATCAACCGATTTTTTAACGTTTTGGTCGTCCAAAACGGCGCGTCTTCAATTGGCTCCTTGTGGGTTCCAATCTAGGGCCCTCTTCGGAGGGTTTGACCTATCCATTGCCTCTTTTGCCTTTTGACAGAAGTGCCCAATCCAGGCCTATGACATCAAGGAGATCATCAATATCTGGATTTGTAGGATGCGCCGTAGGTACTGGTTTACGAAAGTTTGCAACTTAGTTGTTATCTCCTTTTGGTCACCTTTCATGTAGAACGGCCATATAGGAGCACTGATTTCACAATATCATCGAAGATTCGGATTTTGGTGCGTCTGTAAATGTTGTTATTTGTGTCCGGCATAAGAAGTGCTTCAAATTCGGTCATTTTGCCATGTTCTGAACTAGCAAGCATGACAGGTCAAAAATTTGCTTTAAATGTGTAAAGGTAGGTCATAGTAGGACCGCAACCTGCGACAAAGTGTAGATCATAGTTCGCAATATTTAATCTCTATTTTCGGGACTAAATCAGTGCTATTCGTCTTTCTACTCTGATTGATTTCCTAACAGAACATTTATGCAAATAAACCGAACTCATAGATGTCTATCACAACTTACTACTATGTCAGATCACGATCTATCCGAATTGATTGTTTATGCAAATTCACGTTGTGTACATAAAGAAGAATATAAGCATAAACACATATCTACAGTTACATATAGCTCTGTGTATGCATAATCATACATACAAGTACCTATATAATATATGTTGTAAAATTTAAAGTAGGGACATGATGGACATTGCGACTATTTATTTATTTGACTGTGGCAGAAACTAATGACGCTTATTTGTGGCCTACATAAGACATTTCTTTTTGAGAAATATTTTTTTGATTCTTCACGACTAATGGTGAGTTTTTTTTTATCATAATTCAGTCCCGTGTATGTTTGGGTAACAAAAAAAAAATCAATCGTGGTTAACTTTCCGGTTAAGACCACCTGTTTTCTCAAACAGTTGTTTCGTATCTTTGTCTCGCTACTCGCTCTTGTCGGCTTTTTTTTAGATTGGGTGGACTTCATTACAAAAGACGATTATTTTTTTTTTGCAAAATCAAATAACATCATAAGAAAAATTCGCAAATTTGTTTTGAATTGTTATTTTTCACAAGTACACCAACATAGAAAAACAAAATTCCCGCATTTTTTCCCTTTGCATTCCCTAAAACTGTATCCCGTGCATAAGGGCAATACAATAGAACCTTATAAGTAGCAATAAATTATCCATCGAAAAAGGCGTACATCATGTGTCTTATATCATCACTTTTTGTCATTTGCTTGCGTTTGCATATAAAAGTTCCCGCAGCTAGCATCGAACCCATGATTATCGTATTGCCCATCCTACGAGCTAACAATTCGGCCAACCTCAGATATAGTCAGCATTACTCGTAAACACTACAAATGACTTAACACAACCGATTCTCTGCTATAGGAGAATATTGGTGGTGTGTGTTAATTTAGAGAGATAGGCTATATTGCATGTTTGTGTGTTATGTCATCCAATAAACACTATAGAGAAGTATTTAATGGAGTATCTTTTTAGGTTAACGTTTAGAGAAAGTGTTATCGAAGTCTTATTGGATATAATCGTGAAGTGATTATATAAGGATGTTAGGAGCATTCCGGAAAATGTGTTAAGAATTTTTTTATCGGATCAAAATATGTCACATGATAAACTGATTTTGTGTTACAATATTATGAGCGCTTATATACCGGCTCTTAATTTAAACTATCTTAAAGCATTTTTGGAGATAGTACCTTTTCCATAGGGTGAATATACCGTCCTAGTCTAGTTCGCGTATTAACTTTCTTCTTCTTCTTTTTATTCGAATTGGTTGTGGAATGTGCAGATGTTTAGAAATGGTTTATCTGACATTTCGATTATTTGGACAATATTATGATTGGAATTTGTTAATCTCGCGTTTTTTCTAACCAGGAATTTCATATAAACTTTGTAGCGAAATGAAAATCGAAAACGATATCATTCCAGTAACAAGACGACTTCGCTCTTCCTGGATAAATTTCAGAGACAGTCGCTTGGCTATGCATTATGGATTGGTAAGCCCCTCGCCATCTGTTGCGAGCGGGACTAAATTTAGTTTCGATTAGTTAGTGCACCCCGTATATCTCTCTCTCTCACTCGATTACCGTAACTCCTAGTGGAGCATGGTGCGTTGATGACTACCGTGTATAGTCAGTCATCAACGTTACAAAGACAATTCAATTCGGAGTATGATACGGTTGTCAGCCATACCACTTCCTAGCCGCATTGAGAGTTTATTATTCTACGATAAGAATATTTCTTATCATCTTCTTCTGAATAATAAACTTGCGACGAGTCGTGCCGAGTTTGGAAACTCATTTCTCTATGAGTGTCTATTTCACAGAGCGGCGACCGAACGATCACGGCCACAGAGCACGACCCCGTATATGCCGTCCAAAAATAATTTAAATTTCTCTAAAACTTTTTATCTTTGCTTCGGTATATAAGCGGTCTATGATTGCTACAGGGTGAACTGCTTCTTCAAAGCATACGAACTGTTACTTGGGCAACCATCGTGTATTCTTTGTGATGAAGAGATGCTTCATAACTGACCAGCGAGTATACAGCTGTATCAATAGACCACCCTTTCCAATATGCATTTTGTGACACGGATAATAGGTTTGGTGGAAAAAATCATTCTAATATAAATATCGATTAAACTCTCGATCGTTTCGATACATGAAGACGTCATAGATGGATTAGACACTAAAACTTTCCTGAATCTGGATGTCTCAGAGGAACCTTCGATGTTTTCGCAGAAACTTCTTCAAGCACTGCGCTTAGCGCTTTTTATCTCTTTGTTGAAAGAATTTAGATGTCTCTTATTGGGGTGCCATGCCACTCCGACTCGAGCCTAGAGGCTTTAGCTTTATTGAAGCTTTATCCTTATCATCTTCTGAATAATAAACTTGCGGCGGCTCATGCCAAGTTTGGAAACTCGTTTCTCTATGAATCTCTATATACCAGAATGGCGACCGAACGATCACTGCCACAGAGCATGATAGTTGAAATAGATTGGCTGCGTCAGCATCAGCATCGGCAGAGGCATCATTTCGGCGAGCCCGAAATGATTGGTTTGATGAAGAATGTCAAAATGCGGTAGATGCTAAAAACGAGGCATATCGCCAATGGCGATGCTTCTGCCGCTGCTGTCAATGTGGGTCATCAAAGGCAAATGCGTGTGTTCTAAATTGAAATTTTTCTGCTGATGCCGATGCCTCTGCCGATGCTGATGCTGACGCAGCCAATCTGTTTCAACCATGATAGATCTATTAAAAGGTAAGGGATTATTTGAAGCAAAAGAACATAAAACTATTTTCGGACTTAACTTTGCGTCAACAACAACATATAAAAAATCTTCGCGCTCAGCTTGAAGACGTCAAAAAATCCGATCCCCAAGCTACAATACGTTATGTAAACAATATTCCCAAAATTATACCTTCGAAAAAGACAAAAAACTAAACTTGGTTATATATTACCAAAACACTCGCGGAATTTGCTCGAAACTAGAGGACTTTAGATTATCTACGACACTGACAACGCACGATATATTAATTTTTACGGAAACTTGGCTAAGACCCGATATTCTTTCATCTGAACTGGGGCTTGAGCAATTTCAAATTTTTAGACGGGACCGAGATGCAAAAACTTCAAGTAAACAAAAGGGCGGCGGTGTTCTCATCGCGGTCAAAAAATGCATAAAAGCAAACAAATTAAAATGTGTACACGACGACGTGGAACAGCTGATGGTACGCATTGATTCTAAGCACTGCCATCTAGATAGACAGGCCGGATTATCAGCTGATCTGTCAGTGGTCATGCAACACTAGTAGTGCCATGGTTGGTCATGGTCCGCGCTTAGTACTGCCAAAGTACCGCTCAGTATAATCCACAAATTGTCCACAATCCAAATATCAGTGGCTGTCAGCCTGTCATTTCGTGTGACTTGCTATGATATACACATGCCAGTGCGTTGATTTTTGGGATAAATATTGTAAGTACGATGTTGATGTATACTATTTTACCACTTGCACATCAAAAACACATTAAAGCAAACCATAACCTTTGTTTCGTAATAAACGCTCGGCACATTTAAACTTTTGGGTTCAGAAGCACTGGAGGTTGTGGGCTTTACAAATGTCAACTGTCACTGGTCACGAACGCACTTGTTCACTTGTAGACGAACAAATTTCTGCAGTTCGGCCTGTCTATCTAGATGGCAGTGTTCTAAGCCGTTCAAAACAATTTTATCAACGGTCTATATTCCACCCGATGTACCAGCTGAAATCTATTATAAACACTGCAGCGATGTTACGAGTTGTATGCGAAAATATCCAACAGCCTACTTTATTGCTACTGGCGATTACAACTTGCCAGGTATAAACTGGGATCTGGATTCTTGGCTGATGAACACCAATTGTAATGCGAAGAGTATGACTGTTATCGAAGCTTTCTCTTTATTAGATTTTAAACAATTTAATCGAATTAAAAATTCTCACAATAGCCTGTTAGATTTAATATTTTCTAATTTTCATAATAGGTACGTTTTATTGAGTTTATCCCGTGCAGGTTTGGGTAGAACTTCATATAAAAAATGACACTTACCCAGGTAAAGTTCACCAGTGCAACTACCCTACACGGGATAGAGCTCAAATGTAGATGGCGGCCGCATAGGGGAAATATGAGGGAATTTGTTTTTTCAAACCAAATGTGAGAGCTAATATTAGCGACGTTTTTTTCGTATCGCGTGTAAGTCTGACTCGAAAAAAACGATCGCGGGTAACATCCCGGTTAAGATCAAACAGCTGACATTTGACAGTTTTTGTGCATCTTTGACTCGCTTTCGTCGGCTTATTTTTTAGATGTGGTGGATTTTATCACAAAAGATGATTATTTCTTTGCAAAATATTTTCTAGTGATTAGAAAAACTCTCACATTTGGTTTGAAAAAACAAATTCCCTCATATTTCCCCTATGCGGCCGCCATCTACATTTGAGCTCTATCCCGTGTAGGGTAGTTGCACGGGTTAACTTTACCTGGGTAAGTGTCATTTTTTTTATATGAAGTTCTACCCAAACCTGCACGGGATAAACACAATAAAACGTCCCTATTAATGCTCTAAAAACGTTATATTTCTCCTTAGTTAGGAGCACATTGGAATACATAGTTGTGTTTCGGAATCCTCATTATCAAACTTATAAAGATTTGATTGAGAAAGTTCAGCGGAAATTCTTAAAATATTTAGCGTATAAACTGCATATTAGGCGTGATGAAATTGACTTTGCAAATATATTAAGTTTTATAAATACTGGCACACTTGAAGAAAGAAGATCATACTATGATTTATTATTCTTATATAATCTTCTAAATGGTTCGATTGACGCTCCGAACATCTTGGCGGAAATATCTTTCAGAGTTCCCCAAAAGCGCACTAGAAGTAATGTTCTTTTCCAATTGCATACCTGTAGAACAAATTATATTCAATTTTCGCCAATTGAACGTTTTAAAGCAATTGGCAATACTACTTGTAGTCAAATTGATTTATTCAACACTAATACTAGTTCATTGAAAAAGGTTATGAACATTTAGTAATAAATAAAAACGTCATTTCAAAATAATCTTTGTTCAAAAATAATTATAGATATTGAATTAAAATTATACTGAATTTATAATGATTTAGAGAATATATATAAAGTTTTATTTTTTGTTAAAACTACACTGAATTGTAACTATCATTATTGTATGTATAAAGGACGCAAGTCCGTTGAAATTGAAATAAATAAATAAATAAATATCGATGAAATCTTAATTTTTTTCCTAGTCTTCTCGCGGACCATACCTCCCAGTACGCGGACCACATGTTGCGAAACAGCGTTTTAGAGGCCTTTGGGCTCGCATTTTCACGTACAGTAGAGCGTCGATTGTGGTGTGGTTCGGTTCATCGAGCTTCCATAAAAAAATTAGAAAAAAGCCCCAAAATGTGAAATTAATCGACAAACACTGCGAAGACGTGTAAAACGACTAGAAATTAACAAAAATAAAAGATTCGAAGTAATTGAGCGATGCAGATGAGAGGTTATTGTTTTCTTCAGACCCTTGATTTACCTACACAATAACAAAAAAAAATCTGAACCTAAAAAATCGTTTTTGTTTTTTCTTGTAACGAATATTTTTTATAAATTTTCGTTAAGTGACGTATTTCGTTATAATTTTCTTCATTTTGAGAGTCACTGAACAGATTTAATTTTCTCCAAGTTGTTTGCCCTGATCGTACAAATTGACAGCAAATGCGACAATTTACGAAATGTCAATCTCATCTGGCAGTTTTCTTGCATCCGCGGCTGACTGCGGACTTATTGTCCTGCTAAATTGTTTACATCACTTTTATTTCTATTAGTACATCCATTCCGTGACCTAGATTTCGACACCTTCGAGAAAACACCAGGTACAAGTCGTTCAAGTTTGAATCTATTGCCACATTTACATATTAACACAGCTCCACGCTTATTTTAGGTGAAATTTCATCATGTACACCGATTGCATCGCCATAAAGGACATCAAGCCCGGCCTGAAGAACATCAACGTAATGTTCATTGTCCTTGAAGTGGGGGCGGTCACCGTGACAAAAGAGAATCGCGAAGTTCGCAATTTCAAAGTGGCCGACCAGACAGCCTGCATCAATGTATCCGTTTGGGACGAGCCGGGTAAGCTGCTGGTACCCGGCGACATAGTACGCTTGACAAAAGGCTATGCCTCGGTATGGCGCCACTGTTTGACTCTGTACTCGGGCAAAAGTGGTGACATACATAAAATTGGTGAATTTTGTTTGGCATTCAACGAACAACTCAACATGAGCGAACCGAAACGTATGGAACAGTTGCAAATGAGCGGGGCCGTGCATGCGAATCCCGTACAGCAGCAACTGTTGGGCAATAATGGTAGTAGCGCGAGTAATGGCAACGGGATACAAAGTCGTCCGCCGGTCGTTATGGCTGGTGGGGCGGTTGTTGGCCTGCCATCAAGCACCACTTCAGTAAATGCATCACAACAGAAGCTCGGACAGCCGCAACAGACACAACCACCACAATCTCAGCCATCACAGCAGCAACAGCGTGTCCAAAATTCAAGTGAATCCGCGAAAATGTCAACATCAAAGGGTGGTGGCGGAGGCAACAAGTCTGGCCGGGGCCAACAGGGACGATCCAATGTCAAGGGAGAACGAAGGTAATAGTGTGTGGTGAGCACGCACTGCGTGACATATTTTCTTGTCTAAATGTGCACGGTCCGAGTGAATGTTTTTAAGAATTTTGCGTCAGGTTTAAGGTTAGACACGGGTGAAAGCGTACGTAGACGTACAACTTATTTTGTGAATTTATGTGAATCTTATTGTATACATGTTGAAAATATATATTGCGAACAAAGACTACTGATGAGAGTAACAGGCAACGACATCATTTGCTTTATGTACTCATAATTGTAATTATGTTAAGACGACTAAGTAAACAACCAAAATAGATGTTAATCGAAATAAGTAAAATCGAATTGTTCGTATTTTTTATTAGAGCTGTGAATGTTGGTTTTGCATTTTAGTAACTTTGGATGACACATAATGGAAGCAATCGAGGCTTGGACCGATGATAAGGTTATCTGGGTATTGTTCGCAGTATGTGTGTTACGTGTTGTCGTTGGTTTTGCGGGCGTTTTGTGGTAGTTGAAGTTGAAATGTGTTTTGTTGAGCTCCGAGTTCCCCTTTCTGCACGTTTTGAATTTGGCTGTTTGAAAATAATCGCAAAATTCTTCACTTCAGATTTCATACATCGTTGTGGCATCGATATTGATTCAACGGTTCGTTTCGCAATTCAGACAGCTGAGCGAAGACCCACACGTTACCGGCAAAAAAAAGTTGTTAACCGTCCAAAAAAATACACGGCCTCTAATTTTTCTATTGAATAAAGTTAATTTAAGTCCTGAACCTCGTAATTGAATACTGCAATGCTTTTCTGTGGGCGTATCAGAAGAAGAGATCGCCGACAAAACATGTCCATCGCAACCGCACACAAATGTGGAGGAAATAATAGCCAAAATCATTCTGGGACGACTTAAAGTGGTCTAAATTTGTTTGTGTTTTTTTTGCAAGCTGTTTTAGTACATCAGAGACGATGCTTCTTCTTCTTTTAGCGGTACAGAAAAGTGTGAACCGCTGTGTATCTATATGGACTCGATTTATAGTTCGTCGTCGTTTTCGTCCGTAATCTCCAGGGACAAAAACGTGGCAGCTGCAATGGGGTTTTCCCATAGTGAGAGAGGGGTGAGATTAGTGGGTGCAGCTGGGCATTGAAACAAATGGGCTACATCGTGTGGCGTGCCAGAGCAAATTGGGCATACGTTTTGTATATTTGGGTCTATGCGAGATAGATACGAATTGAGGCGTGACCGAAGTTGGGCTAAAGTCACTCTGGTGGCTCTCGGGAGCCTAATCTCCTCAGGCGAAATAGGTGGTGGGAGCGCTGAGAGGACTCTGTTCGTACCAGGTACTACCAGCCAGTGCTTTAAGAATTTTGTTCCTACTGCGCATCTTTTCACATACCGCTTCCGCGTGATGAGCTGAAGTCATCATTTTCTCAAAGTGAAGCCCGAGAATTTTTGGATTTGCAACAGCAGGAACTGGTTTGTTGCCAATACGTACCCCAACCGGCCACCTACAGTCACCTGACCAGGTGGTAAGGAAGGTCGCAGACGATTTGGACGCTGAGATGGTTAGGTTTCTGCTAAGAAAGAAAGCTTCTAGTCGCGCTAAATATCTATTGATATCTTCGCGCATGACATCCCTATCCGCTCCCGTGGCGAGTACAGTGCAGTCATCGGCATAAGAAATAACTTCAATGCCTTCCGGAGGTGTTGGGAGATCGGCCATGTAGATGTTAAACAAGGTAGGAGAGAGAACCCCACCTTGAGGAACACCTAATTTGATCTTTCTAAGTTTGGAACGACTTCCTCGAAACTCGGTGAAGGATTGCCTACCAGCTAGATAGTTGGCAATCCATCTTATCTCTTCAGTCGGAACATGCATATTGAGGAGGTTTGCCAGAAGCATGGAGTGATTAACCTTATCAAACGCATTTGATAGGTCAATCGCCACCATGATGGTTCTATGGCAAGGTGTACTGTGGTTTAGTCCGTCTCTTACACGTGTAGTGATCGCGTCCAGAGCGGTGGTTGTACTATGCATGCGTCTGAATCCGTGCTGATGGGGATCTAGCTTTGCATGTGAAACGAGAGTGGGGTGGCTGAGGGCTTCCAGCGTCTTTGCTACAGGTGACAAGATCGTAATCGGTCTGTAGGAAGTTCCTAGTTTGGCACTTTTCCCTGGTTTAAGGCATGGGACTATGCGACCTTGTTTCCAGATGTCGGGGATGGCGAGCGTAGACATTGACAAGTTAAAGACTGTCGTGAGATACTCAATGGCAGGAAGATCAAGATGTTTGAGCATGGCCATTGAAATGCCATCAGGTCCAAGGGCCTTAGAATTTTTTGCATTCTCATTGACTGTTTTAACCTGGTACGGAGTCAACAATTTGGCTGCGAATCCGTCTTCTGATTTTGCGCTTGAGGCCATCCGACTTGGGATGTTCAATAAATTGTTTATTGAACTGGCTCGCACACTGAAGAGGATTGCTTGTTTCTTTTTTGCCGAAGGTTATGGCTATATTGCCCTTATCTTTTGTGGGGTTCGAAAGGGCACGAACAGTGGACCATAACTTACTGGCGCCTTCATTAAGGTTACAGTCATTGAGGTGCTCGTTCCATTTGGCCTTCTTGTAGTCTTTAACTTGTCGCTGTATTTGAATATTGAACTCCCGAATTCTGGGGTCATCAGGGTTAGCGCGCCTAATGTTGTCACGTTCATCGGCTAACCTTGCGGCACTTGTTGGAAAGTTTGGACGAACCTTTGGAATGCGCCCTGCAGGGATGAACCGTGCCGCAGCTTTGGCAATGACGCTCCTAATGTTCCGTTCCGCCTTATGTATGTATATTGTTGGGAGGGGGAAGCTCGAAGAACTTCGATGACGTGAATGTTTTGAAACCTTCCCAATCTGCTTTTTTGTGATTGACAAAAATTCGCTTCTCTGACTTGGTCAGGTCAGCTGGTTTGACAATTCTGACTATGATTGGGAGGTGATCAGAGGGAAGACCAGTAAGTGTTTCCCAGGAGGTCTCTCTAATTAGGCTAGCGCTGACAATTGTAATGTCTGGTGAGCTAATACAATTGGTTGCATCACGGGTTGGCGAGTTTTCATTGAGGGTACGGAAATCTGATGCGTCCAGAGATTCGGCGATAGCTTGACCCCTGGCATCGTTGTGAAGCGTGGAATGCCAGAGTTCATGATGGGCATTGAAGTCGCCAATAATGATCCTGTGCTCTCCATTAAGAAGAGGACCAATATTGAAATGGTAGTTTGTACAGCTAGAATGTGGTGGTATGTAGATATTAAAAATTTTAATATTGGTGCTCCCTGATGAAACTGAGATGGCTTGCAATTCCGCCGTACCGTCTGAAACTACATCTAATACACTGTAATGTACGACCTGTGTATTAGGAAGGCAAGTCCACCTCCAGGGTGAGAATCATTCGTGGCGCCTTCTCTGTCCTTGCGTATGATGATATATTCACCTTCAGCATTGAATTGTCTTTCCCTAGGATGCCATTACAGTTGAACTGCAATATGGACACCGGTGTAAAAATTGCTGGCGGAGGGGCGGGAGTTAAGCTGGGTCTTACGTTCAAGGCAACATTATTGGGGGGAGTAAGGGGCATTGGTGGTGGGGAGAGGCCTGGTATTACCCGAGGCTGCCCAGTATTCCTACAGTCTGGTGCAACAAATGTACCTTCTATGTAATGACCCATCCTTCTCAAACCGGAGCATCTGAAATGCACCCACTCCGAACAGCAACTACACTGAAGTGACCTGGCATTAGAACCGATACATCGGTTGCAGGCACTACACATCCATACCAAGACAGGGCCTGGATTTGCTTCAATGCCGGCGCGTAAAAGAATAATTAAGAGCAGCCGCGCCGAGATGTGATGCTCCCAATATGACGAAAAAACATATATAACGAGTCCATACATATACACAGCCATACACAACCTTCCTGCATCGAGACCTTCGAGGCTCTTGCCAGGGAGGCATTTTATCAACTCTTGGCCGTTTGTTGTAGCAAACGGGTGTGGTCCGCCCGGAGAGGCTGAATTGCAATTCCAAAATGCAATATGCAATGGTTACCAGTAGGACCACCAGTAGACGATGCTCAAGCATCTCACCTCGCCTTAATGTTTTTTTTTTTTCATAATATAAAAGAGCGAGGTCCAGTGAGTTAATACAAAGCTGTCTTTATGTATTAAAATAGCAAGCATAGCTCTCTACGCTTGCATTTGACCTTTTTACAGTATTCTAAAGAAAATATTAGGGCGAGCATTTTCTTTGATTTTGACCGACGAAAATCCAAAAAAAAAAACTGGATCGGCTTGATCGTGTGTTTGCGTGTGTTATTTTTCGGTCCTCCCAATTATGAAATCGAAGCTGATTCACAGGAACACGAAGCTCCACGTGTATAAAACCATCATCCGACCTCTGCTATGCTTTGGCTGCGAAGCATGGACCCTAACCCTAAGCTCTGAACACCTGTTGGGCACATTCGAGCGAAAGGTTCTCCAAAGAATCTTCGGGGCCGTTCGTGAACGAGGTGAATGGCGCATCCGGTACAACCATGAGTTGTATCAGCTGTATGATGAGCTGCATGTGTCGAAAATCGTGAAAAGGTGATGAACGCGCAACGAGTGTATGGAGCGAGATTGCGTGGACGACCGAGAGCCCGATGGGAGCATTCTGTACGTGAGGACGCCCACCAAATGCTAGGCTTTCGGAACTGGAGGACAAGGTCACGTGATCGCGACAATTGGAGATTTTCAATCCAGGCGGCCAAGGCCCGACGGCGGGCTATCGTGCCATAAAGAAGAAGAAGAAGTGTGTGTGCGGGAATAGAACATCTTCCAAAGAATCCTAACAAAATAAACCGCTTTGTATCTACTCGTATCTCTCTCTAGTTCCTGTCAACCCCTTGTGGGACATAGGGCATTAACCACGCCTACTCTCCACCTCATTCTGTTTTGCGCCAACGGCGCTAGCTGCGACCATGTAAGATTTAGCGTTTTCGCTTCGCTAGTTACCGATCTTCTCCATGTGTTCCTTGGCCGCCCAACACGGCATCTTGCTCCGGAGTCCTGTGGATTCCAGTTTAGAGCCTTTTTTGCGACGTTTTTGGGCCCTCTTCGGAAGGTTTGACCTATCCATTGCCACTTAAGTCTTTTGATCGAAGTGCCTATCCTTTCCTGGCCAGTTATAGTAAGGAGATCCTCGTTCGAAATGATCTCCGGCCAACGAATATTTAGGATGCGCCGTAGGCACTGATTAACAAAAGTTTGCAACTTATCAGTGATCTCTTTAGTCACCTTCCAGGTTGAACAGCCATATATGTAGCAGAATGGATTTCACATTAGAATTGAAGACACGTATTTTGGTGCGTATGGAAATATTGTTGTTTAGCCAGAAAGGAGTCAAATTGAAGAAAGCCGCCCTAGCCTTGTTTACCCGTGATTTTACATCAGCATCCGCTCCACCATCTGCTGTAACTACACTTCCGAGATAGCAAAATTCATCAACTTTTTCGACTGCCTGTCCTGAAATACAAATTTCGCTTTGCCCACCTGGATATGTGCTCAAGAACTTAGTCTTGGCAGCATTGATTTTCAGCCCCGCATTACGACTCGCGCAATTTAGAGCTTCTGTCATTTGAGCGGCATCATCCGTGTTTGTTGATAGAAGGCAAATGTCGTCAGCGTAGTCAAGATGTTGAAGGTGATCGAAAAATTTCCATCTGATACCTTTGTTACGATGTAATTGGAGTGCGGAGCCGAGTACATCACTAATGGCAACAAGGAAGAGAATAGGTGACAAAATGCAGCCTTGCCCCACTCCACTGTGCACCTCAAAAGGATCTGAAAGCTTGCCCTTATGCAGGACGTGACATTAGGCTCCATTGTAGGATTCCTTGATGATGGAGATTATCTTATCTGGAATATTTCGTCTCCGTAAGGCATCCCAGATGTAGAGACGATCAACGCTATCGAAGGCTTTCTCAAAATCGATGAACATGAGATGTAATGGGGATCTCCATTCCGCGGATTGCTCGATGATAATACGGAGGGTGTTAATGTGGTCGCTACAGGAAAACCCTTCGCGAAAGCCAGCTTGTTCATCATTCAATCGATTTTGTCCTTGATTCGTCCTAAAACAATCTTAGCCATCAGCTTGGAAACAGCAGGAAGTAGGCAGATCCCACGCCAATTATTGCAATTCTTCAGGTCACCTTTCTTCGGAATCTTAATAATTACGCCCTTTTTCCACTCACTGGGAAGAGTTTCGGTTTCCCAACACTCTTCGATTAAGGGAAGGAGAATATCCGCTGAAGCGATAATATCCGCTTTCAAGAATTCAGACGGAATTCCATCAATCCCAGGGGCTTTACCGGCATCCATTGATTTAATAGCGTCTATTAGTTCCTTTTTGGATGGTGGACCAGAACTAATGCCGTCTATTCGAGGGACGTCTTCTGCTGGCAATGAAGATGCACTTGCAGGCCCGAAGGTGTTATTAAGGAACTCTAAAAAGCGTTCTCTCCATCTTTGCAGCTGTTGTTCTTCGGTAACGAGCAGAACACCTTCCTTATCTTTCACAGGATTTTCCATTAGTAAAGATCTGCCAGTTAATGGCTTGATAAGCTTGAAGAGTGTTCACTGTCACCGCGGATAGCCGCATCCTCTGCCTCCTTCGCAAGCGCGTTGATATTATTGCGCTTATCACGCCTAACACTCCTTTGAACGCCTTTTTGGAGCGAACGGTATTCAGCTCTGTATCGTTCCTTAGCTGAATCGTCAGCAGCTGAGTTAATCTGATCTTTAACTCTCTTGCGTGCTGAGATAAGAGACCAAGTGGAGTCGCTAATAAATGGACTCCTACCGCGATCCAATCGTCCTAAAATTTCTTCGCCACACGAAATAAATGAGTCCTTAGCCACTTTCCATCTATCGTCAATTGTCGGATTCTCATTTAGTGGTGGTGCATTAGCTTTTTCGCGCAAAGCGATGGAGAACGCACGCTTGGTTGATGGAAGTTTGAGCTTCTGCACATTATATCTAGGGCAAATATTTGCACGGTTAGGACGCTGGATTGCTGCCGTTCGTAAGCGCATTTTTGCGATGACAAGATGGTGGTCACTGCCAATATCAGCACCTCGTTTCGCCCTAACGTCTAAGACACAGTTTCTCCACGTTATGGAAACAGCAATATGGTCAATCTGGTTCTCAGTTCTGCCATTCGGAGAGGTCCAGGTTGATAAGTGGCAATCTTTGTGTTTAAACAGAGTTCCACCAATGACGAGCTGACGAGAGTTACAAAACTCTATAAACATCTCGCCATTCTGGTTTCTGTCGCCTAACCCATGATTTCCCATAAGGTGTTCCAATCCTTGGTTATTTGTCCCGACTTTAGCATTGAGATCCCCCATTATGATTTTAATGTCACCTCTGGGAGCCCTATCAAAGGTGTCGCCAAGTCTTTGGTAGAAAACGTCTTTGTCAGCTTGATCAGCTGGTTCGGTCGGTGCGTAACACTGAATTATCGTGATATTTCGTACTCTGGATGTGAATCGGGCGGTGATAATACGGTCGGAAACTGGTTTCCAATCGATAAGGGATCGACGTGCATCCCTAGTCAAGAGGATTCCGACTCCTGCCTGCCGAGGAGCATTTTGGTCATCATTTCCAGAGTACAATAAAACAGTATTAGAGCTTGGTGATAGAGTCGCTCCTGATCCGAGCCATCTTGTTTCGCTCAGTCCTAATATAGCGATGTTATACGCGGTCATTTCCCGTTCGACTTCAGTGAGCCTCATGTTGTTGCACTCGCCCCACATCGTTCGAACGTTCCAAAACCCAATCGTGGTCCGTTGTTTATAGCCAAAAGTCGTTGCCGGTGAGTCAGTCCGAGGTATCCGAGGCTCGATTAATGTTTCGAGTGTAAAGAAAGTTTCAAGTACGCAGGTTACAAGCCTACGTACCCTATCCCTCAAGTCGCCTTTTACGACAAGCCGGGAACGCTGTGGCATAATTCTTACCCCAAAATCCACAGGAGTCAATTTTTTGTTAAGTTTCGTACATATCTGAACCCTTGAGCGCACACAATTGTAGAGATATATTCGAAACTCAGGAGAGTTTTATTCTCTCCTGTCCCTTTAGTCGCCTCTTACGACACGTCGGGAAAGACGGAGGCACTATTCTTGACCCGCGCCACAGGGCGCTCGTATCTAGCCTTAATCTATTTCTTTGGAATACTGCAAAAAGGCGAGACCGAACTTTTGCGCGTTATTTCGTCATATCTAAAAATCATAGTTCATCGAGCTCTGATATCGATACAATCTGGGGAAGCAAACAATAAACCAAGCAATAGCCGTACAGCGCATCTTTCTCATATCCCTATAGCTCTGCATTGCTGACCGTACACTTGTTTTTACAACTGACCGATGAATTTTCATTTGTTTGGGGTTTAACAAACTTCAATTGGTGTTTTTCTGTCAACTGAATTTACGGATAGCTCAACAACGGAACGATTCGGCCAACTTTAGAAAAATATATTCGCCAAACTAACTTTTGGCTGTAATTTTTACAATTTAATTATTTACAAAAAATATAGTTTTTTTCGTAGTAGTCTTCATCCAGAGAATGTACTCCTTCCCTCCCCTTAAATCCCAACCCGGGATTGCAATTCTAGCTGGATGACTTTCCTACAACCCCTGGATGTTTGGGAGCCATGGTCCCTTTAGGCAGCAATTTGACTCCAGTCGTATGGACATCTATCCACAAACTAGCTAGATACAGGCGCAACAACGTTTCTTCCTAACTAGCCCCTTGGAGCCACCAAATCCGGACCTTCCCCAGTAGAGAAATGCTACGGAATGTGCTCAGCTTAATATGACTGACGATCTAGGAGAACAGGGAGAATGTTCACTCATGCCGTTAGCCACGCTGCTTGACCAGACTGCACTGGGAGCGTCATCGCCTGAAGGCCTTTGTCCATGGCGCATCCACCATACTAGTAGCTTGCCTTGGGCCTTGGTGTCGTTATATACTAAAAGTATGTGCCCTTCTGCGGGCATTCGGAACAACTTCCTGTGAGGGTTTCCTTAGTGCTCTCATTATCCCGGCTACAAGAGAATGTGAGAATTGTAAGAAAGAAAGAAAGACTCCAGCGGCTCTAGAGCAAGTTCCCTACCCCAAGCAGCCGTCGCCCGAAGCCTACAAACTGCGAGTGCACCACGTTCACCACTCATGCGGGCATTATATACAGCAAGAGCCGCGCGGCTCATTCATTGTGGAGCTATGCCAAGCGACTATCAACTAAAAACGAGTTTTTATATGCAATGGCCAATGGGCGAGCCGCAGTCGCTAGAGCCGCTGGGGCCGTGCCGAAGAAAACGTACCTTAAGCCACGCCAACGCACGCTATGCCAAACTTTTGTTTACAGCGTACTGTATGGGTTTTGCGGTGATGCATCCCTTGAGTTACGTCACCGCTACGACAACCCCATCAGCCATCCCAACTTGACTCACCAGCTGCATAAGTATGGTTGCGTCAAACCCATCTTCACATAAACACATTCGCTCAACATAAACAGGATGCATCAAACCCATCCTCACATAAACACATTCGCTCAACACAATCAGGATGCATCAACCTCATCGTAACATAAACACATCTGATTCGCATCACAACATAAACATCACATCGAAGTCGAACGTATAAGCACATGTGCATCATCATTGCAGATGCAGGATCAACATTAATTTAGTATAAGAAGACGAACATGTTTTAGTTTAAGGCAGTCCTCATTTGTATTCGAATTACTTCGTATCAGTCCTCAATAAAGAAAAGTTCCTCTTTCAACAAATCGGTTATTTTATTAACAACCCGCTAGGACACACACGTAATTGGCGCAGTCGGTTCTTCGAACAAAATCTATGTTCCAGAAAGTGGAAATAGAGTTTCGATTAGTGTAACTAGTGGAAAATTTGTGCTAGTAAAATTAAAAAAAACATTAAAAAAATAAAATCTTTCAAGGACCCCACCAGTGGTAATCCTTTTAGATACATTAATACAAATCAACTCTGTTGGACCCCACCAGTGGTAATCCAATAAGAGAGTAATAATACAAACTCCAAAGGACCCCACCAGCGGTAATCCTAAAAGAGTTAATAAAATCATAAATTAAGTGATTGTGATTTAAACAAATAAAAAGCCAAAATGTTGGAAGGAGACTTACCAGAACTACCAAGAGAGGACGAAAATCTCGCATTAAACGTGGATCCCCTGAAATATGTCGCAAGCATCCCCGAATTTGATGGAAGAGAAGACATCAACAGTTTCATAACCAAAGTGGATCGCATTATACCACATGTAAGGAGGTACAATAACGATAGCCAACTAATAATCATGGAGGCCATTTATTCAAGGCTAAAAGGTAAAGCAAGACAACTAGTAGAAATTCACAATAATGTAACTAATTGGTCCCAGACTAAACTCCTATTAATGAATAATTTTTGTTCACATAAAAATAGTATGAAATTATATGATGATTTAAGAGCACTTAAATGTACAGGCACAATTGCGGAATTTTATGAAAAAATACAATACAATTTAAAAACATTAAATACAAAAACCAAAGTTGAATTAGAAACTAGAAATTTACCGTTTACCGATCATATCGAACATAATTTGAGTGCCGCGTTGGAAATTTTTAAGGGCAAAACCCCCGAACCGGTCAGATCTATGTTATACTCTCGAAATCCTGGTTCTCTTGAAGAAGCTTTCAGATTGGTTCAGGAAGGCAATTATACAAATTATACCAGTAATCCTCATAAGAGAAACTATTTAGGAAAAAATAACAATTTCAGACAAGACAGACATGACGGACATGAACATCAAAAACAATATTATAACGTTCAACCCCCTCGTCCAGTTCAGCATAACTTCGTACCCAGAAATAATTATTACCGAAAACCCGAATCCATGCATAACCATGTTAGAAGTACTCAACAACGTTTTAACCAAGACAACAGGTTTAATCAATACAACAATTTTGGAACTTCACAACAAACTAGAAGAACCTTCCAAATGCCCCATTATTCCCACACAAATCAGGAACCTATGGAGGTCGATAATTCTGATCAGTATCGGAATAATAACCTACAAGAGGACTTAGCCGAAAATTTTCAGCTAGAAGCCTCGGAAACTCATTACAATTGCCATATGTAAAAATTCGTACAAGACTTGGTTTCATCCGCTTACTCGTGGATACTGGAGCCACTCATTCTATATTAAATCCTGGAATTTGTAGTCCTGACAAAATTTTTGACTTAAATCAACCAATTTTATTAAAATCAATTAGTGGCATAGTCCCTATTGCTCAACAAGCAATTATTCCCCCTCTAAGTGAATTTAATTCACCAAATAAAATGAAGTTTCTAGTTACAAAGTTTCATGATAATTTTGATGGACTTATCGGGAATGACAATTTGATCCCTAACGAAGCCATCATAAATTATAATAAATCTACTATTACACTTAATAAAAAAGTGAATAAACTATATAAAAATAAAACTGACGAAGAATCAGAAAACTATAATACAGTAATGGAACAATCTCTAGAAAAACTAGAAATGGAAAAATCTCAGGGAAAAATGATTACTAGAAGAGATAATCATTTAAATATGGAAGAAAAGGAGATGCTAGATAAACTCATTAAGGAACATAATGATGTCTTTTATCAACCTGATTCCAATTTAAGTTTTACAAGTGAAGTGAAACATAAAATTAAAATGACAACTGATAAATCTATTTATACTCGCACATACCGTTATCCTCAATGTCATGAAAAAGAAGTTGAAAAACAAATTAAAGAATTACTATTACAGGGTATAATACGAAATTCAAGTTCACCATACTCAAGTCCCATTTGGATAGTACCAAAGAAAGCAGATGCTTCTGGTAATAAAAAATGGCGCATTGTTATTGATTATAGGAAAGTCAATGAAAATACAATTGACGACAAATACCCAATTCCATGTATTGATGATATTTTAGGGAAACTTGGTCAGAGTCAATATTTCACAACTATTGATCTTGCTAGAGGTTTCCATCAAATTGAAATGGACCCTGCTGATATTGAAAAAACAGCATTCTCAACAAACAATGGACATTACGAATTTCTTCGAATGCCATTTGGTCTTAAAAATGCACCTTCCACATTCCAGAGAATGATTAATGGAGTATTGAAGGATCACATTGGTAAAATTTGTCTCGTGTATTTAGATGACATAGTAATTTTTTCTACATCCCTAGTTGAACACATAAAATCAATTAAAACTATTTTCGAATGTCTCAGAAAAGCAAATTTGAAAATACAACAAGATAAATGTGAATTTTTGCGTAAAGAAACTGAATTTTTAGGTCATATTGTGACAACAAAAGGTATTAAACCAAACCCAGAGAAAATTTCAGCAATAACTAAATTTCCATTACCCCGAACAAGTAAAGAAATAAAATCATTTTTAGGCCTTGCCGGATATTATAGGAAATTCATTAAGGATTTCGCTGCAATCGCAAAACCACTTACATTAAGACTCAAAAAGGGCTCAAAAATAAACCCAAATGATGCAGACTTTGTAGAATCTTTTGAAAAATTAAAATTACTTATTTCAACTGAACCAGTATTAAAATATCCCGATTATAATAAACATTTTACGTTGACAACCGATGCATCCAATTTCGCTATTGGAGCCGTCCTTTCACAAGAAGGACACCCAATTAGTTTCGCATCCAGAACTCTCAACGAACATGAAATCCAATATTCAACGATCGAGAAAGAACTTCTTGCAATCGTTTGGTCAACTAAGTATTTTAGACCATACCTTTACGGTAGACGTTTTACGATTAAAACAGACCACAGACCATTACAATGGTTAAGTTCAGTCAAAGAACCCAATTCTAAGCTTCAAAGATGGAAAGTTAAACTTGAAGAATTCAATTTCGATGTACAGTACATTAAAGGTAAAGAAAACGTAGTCGCAGATGCATTATCACGTGTTGAAATATACGTAAACAACTCAGTTAATCAATCCAATTTAGCTACAATTCATAGTGCACAAGAAGATGATACTCATTACATGCAAATTTCCGAAGGACCACTCAATTTGTTCAGACACCAAATTATAGTTAAAAAAGGTAAAATTGATAAAGTCACAACAGAAACATATAAAAAAGCTAAAACAATTATCTGTCAATTAAAGAACCCTTGTGAAGAAGAATACAGGAAAATACTTATGGAACATTCACCTAAATTTGGTAAAGTAGGAATAATGTTTACAGATGATACAATTTTCAGAAATTTCCAACAGGAATACATTAAATGGAAAAGAGATAACAAAAATATAATTTATATAAAAACAAACTACAGACTTATGAATGCTTCAGATGAAGAAATAAAAGAAATAATTTTGAAAGTACATGTTAAAATGAATCATGCAGGAATTAATAAAATATACTCTGAAATAAAAACAAAATACTTCTATCCTCATATCAAAGACGAAATAGCTAAACTTATTAATAATTGTCATTTATGTCTATGCTCCAAATACGATAGGAAACCTATAAAAGAACCATTCAAACTTACTGAAACACCTCGAAAACAACAGGAAATATATCATATGGATGTTTGGTATAAAACAAAAACTGATCTTTATTTAACTTGTATCGATAAATTCTCCAAATATGCAGCATTAGATAAAATTAAATCGAGAAATTGGGTAGATATACTAAATGGAATCAAAAACATATTGAACATAATGGGAAAACCAAAGAAAATAATACTCGATAACGAAACAGCATTTAAAACAGAAATAATTAAAAACTATTTTCTACAAGAAGAAATCCAAATACACTTTACTACTGCTAACTACCACACTGGAAACGCAGATGTGGAACGTTTTCATAATACTTTAGCCGAAAATCTTAGAATATTTAACGCAAGACAAAAGCAGAAAGAAACCTTATTTCATGAAAACCCTTTGACAGAAATTTTACATTTATACAATAGAACTATCCATTCAAGCACGAATGAAAGACCAATTGACGTACATCATGGTTTAGGTAACAATCCAAAAATATATGAAACACTTATTAAAAACAAAGAAAACAGTATTAAAAATTTAAATAAAAATAGACTAGAAAGAGATATAAATAAAAATTTCGTTAATGCTAACCCTAAAACCAAATTAGATCCAAGGAATAAATTCATTAGAAGTAATGATACAAGAAAATTTCACAAAAATCAACATTTAGCCAAAAGAAAATTTCAAAATTCAGAGTTAATAACTCCCTTTCGTTCCAGCAATCATAATTCTTCTACTGATACTGATACCAGTCTCGTCAACTCAGGTAATAGAGATGACCAACATTGCGGACGGAAACGGTTACATATTGGTACAAAAAGAAAAGGTACAATTAATAGATCACTACACCCACATAATTCACACAATAAACTTGACGCTTTACGAAGAAAGTTTCAAAAAGATAGAAGGAAACGTTGAAATTTTGCATTCTCTTAATTATGACTTAACTGATATTGCCCATGAACTAACTCATTTAGAACATGAAATTCATTCATTATGGTTACCTGGAATAAGCAAAACTAAACCAAACTTGTATGGCAAATTAGCAAAACTGAGCAGAACCCAAAATAACCCATATACACCTGTAAACTCTCCAGAACTATGTGAAACACTAGGACTAAAGACTGACTGTAAGAAAACGAAAAACATTAGACAAAAACGTGGTTTAATTAATGGTTATGGACGATTGTTGAGTTGGATAGGTGGAGTTATGGACGATCAGGATGCCTCACGTATTGAAGCACATTTTGCCAACCTTGATAAAAATCAGAAAGTTTTGAGAGAAAACCAGGATAAACTTTTGAAATTCAACACTAATTTTGACAATCAAATGAAAATTTTAACACAAAAATTTAATAAAAACCAAAATGAATTGAAAATAAAAGTAAATGAAATACGTAAAGACAACAATGAAATTAAACGTAATTATTCTGCATTTGAACAAAAAGTAAAAATTCTTTCAGATATAAATCACTTTAACGAGCAAATTGAAAAAATCAAAGAAATAATATTAAATTCAAAAATTGGAACATTAAATCGTTATTTAATCGAAGATGAAGAAAGCGATATATTTAAAATAACTATAGATAAGTACCCAAAAATAACAACCGCAGTTGCATTTAAAGAAAACTATATACTAATTGTAATTGGAATACCTCAATATGTTAAAAATAAATACCAAAAATATACTATGGAACCAATTCCAAATAAAGACAAAAATTTACAAATTGTAACAAATGTAAATGAAATATTAGAATATAATAAAACATTGTATTATCCATCAGATACTTTAAATGATTTAATTGAAATAAAAGAAGAATGTATAAAAAATTTTTCAAACAGAAATACAAAATTGTAAATATGAAATGAACTCAAATTTTACTGTTAAAAAAATAACTGAAGCCATAATTGTAATAAAAAACGCTAAAAATACTAGAATTCAACATAATTGTAATGAAGAAAAAAATAATGTAACAAATATTGTAAGTCATAATGTACTTATTAAATTTGATAATTGTCAAATAACTATCCAAGAAAAAACATACAGAAATTTGAAAATTCCATATTTTGCCCATATAGTATTACCAAATATTAATAAAATAAAAAACTATACCGTAATAAAAAAGTTAACTTTGGAAGATATAGAATGGAAACAACAAAATTTTACAACACTTCAGGATTTAGAAACATTTGAAGATAAATATGAAAAACAATCATGGATAAATTACTCATTTCTCACCATTGTAATACTAATTGTAATAATTTTAATTTTCAAGCATATGTATTATAGAATAAGAAATAATAAGATTAACATTAACATAACGAAACGAGAAGCCGAATTATATGCAATTGAATCACCTGAAATTATACCACCTCAAGAGGACGTGTTACCCATAAACCTACCATTAGCAGAGTTTCGCCAGGAGTCGAAACCTAAGGAGGGGCGAGTTACGTCACCGCTACGACAACCCCATCAGCCATCCCAACTTGACTCACCAGCTGCATAAGTATGGTTGCGTCAAACCCATCTTCACATAAACACATTCGCTCAACATAAACAGGATGCATCAAACCCATCCTCACATAAACACATTCGCTCAACACAATCAGGATGCATCAACCTCATCGTAACATAAACACATCTGATTCGCATCACAACATAAACATCACATCGAAGTCGAACGTATAAGCACATGTGCATCATCATTGCAGATGCAGGATCAACATTAATTTAGTATAAGAAGACGAACATGTTTTAGTTTAAGGCAGTCCTCATTTGTATTCGAATTACTTCGTATCAGTCCTCAATAAAGAAAAGTTCCTCTTTCAACAAATCGGTTATTTTATTAACAACCCGTTAGGACACACACGTAATTCTTGTCTGAACGGGCATACAGGTGTGTGGAACGTTCCTTATCGTGTGCGCATTCATTGATTGATTTCGTGTCGTATTTTGGCATAAAATGGTCTGCATATGGTGAGTAAGGCGAGACAAGCCTAATTAGCACCGTTTTTAGATCACAAATTGCGCTAAGCTCTCTTCGAAAATGGAGATGACAGAAAATTGAATTTCGAGCGTAAAAACGCGTCTAGGGCCATCCAAAGCAATTAACGGAGTGAAGTACTTTCGACGCATGCTCTGTCTAGGCTACTGGCTACCAAAAAAATGCACAGCCCTACCTGCTATACTGGGATCTGGCAAGATTTCGGCATTTGAAGAGAAAATGAGGCATGTCATCATCCAAAACCTGGGATTAGGTAGACTATGGATAAGCCCTTAAGGAAAAATTTTGTCTAGGTTTTTATAACACAATCACAAAAAACACACATACTATCAACTACACCATAGGCGCCGTAAGTTTTTCATACGATGGGGGCATACATTTGGCGCAAAAATTTGAATTCCCAAATAGATTTTTATGAACTGCATGCAAACAATTTCGGTACTCAAGGCTCTAGTACACAATCATATTTGGTAACATTTATATTATAATATGCTTAAGCCTACTTGATTTCACTTATTGCACGTCTAAAAATTTATACTGAACGAATCGAGTAGGCTTAGGCATATGACATACATATTATAATATAAATATGACTGTGTAATGAAGCCCTAAGCAAAAAAGATAAAGACTAAATACATAAATCGAAATTCTTGTTTTCTGCAAATTACGTTTAAGTTTTCTTATGATTTTCATATCGGTGTAATGGGAATATGAGTAACGAATCAATAAGGCTTCAGGTGTGTTTTATTGGGTCGAGTACAACTTTTGTCAAATTTGTATGGAAGTTTTTCACCATTATACTAATTTCCTCCAGGGGAATAATACTTACGAATGTCACATTTTGATTGGGTAGAAAATAAATTATATTTCGTTAATCGCCTCCCTCTTCCTTTTATAACCGGGCTTGGGACCGGCTTTGGCGGAATTAAGGCGATAAGGACTGCATTCATTCCACGCCCACTCCATGCTTAGGCGTTTATGCAGCGGAATCAACTTGTCCCTCAGATGTTTCACAACAACCAGCGGCTCGTCTGGACTATTAGCTGCCTTTCGCATTAAATGATTGATGATCTCGTCGTTCAAATAGGCCACAGCATCGCGTTTAAATTGCTTGTACCGAACAATCAGTTTGTATGCAAAATTAACTCCTCCGGCGACTATAACCGCTAGCCCGATGAGTCCAACATAAAAGAAGAACTTCTGTAGCTTATTGTACACGGAACACGTGAACGGAAGGCGGGGATTCAAAATTGCAAAACTGTAGGCTTGAGCATCGCGCAACGCCAATACTTGATCAACAGACAATGCAGTGCCGTCTTCATCGACTGCACTTATTTACCACTGCGGATTTTGGTGAATCAAATATTCGACATTGTGCAGATCGCGAACCATTCGACGAACGTTCAGATGCAGATGAGTGGCCTGAACCAATCGAACATTTTCCTTGGTACCCAAACTAAACTGTGCTGTATTATCTTTACATTTGTGGTCCTCAATAACTCCAGAGCTCCTTTCAAACCCTCCTCATCGATGCACGTCATCTGTGTGAATCGTCGCATATCTGATAGAAAGTATTTCGATCGTTGATGGTGTTGGCCAAATCGAGACTGATCGTTACATACATGAAGGTCGCCACGCCGAGGAAAATGATCAATGCACTAAGCAGCACGCAAAGAGTCAACGTTTGCTTCACACCATACTGTTCGTCCAGTCGATTGATGAGATTTGAAAATGCCGCACGTGGTGATATGTTTGAATGGGGCTCGGGTGCTTGATAGACAATATCAGCCTCTCGTGGTGGCGGGGCATAACTGCTTCCCTAGTACACTGTCCCGCAGATTCACGGCTCGCGTCCTGCATGTGACGATCCTAAACCTGCTTGAACTGCATTTGACTCGCCGATAGACTCATTAGACATCTGAAAACAATCGATAAATCATTATGCATACCAATTTATATTTTAACAATTCAACTACTGTCGGTTAAATTTATTTGTTTACTTACCGTAATACCAGACGGATTCAGTTCCGGAAATGCATTTTCTTTGAGCACAGTTCGTTTCTCAAGTCAAAATATGCCGTCATTACGCAAATGTTTCGTGCAAACCACAGGTCTTTTAGGAATCTACACACCTCTTAACTGTAGTTTGTCTATACATACAGCGCGTTCGCCTCATCAATTAGAAATCTGCAAGAAACGGTTTACATTATGAAAGAATTAGCATATTATTTTACCAAAGCAGTTTAATTATCAAATTGACTCGAAACTTTGCACGAAAATTGCAAAAAAAAATTTGCAAAACTCTAACAATGTGATGAGCCCCCGAAACAGAAAGAAATTGATACGTTCATGAACACATCGACGAGACGAATTTCCATCGTAACCTTTCGTGCCCGCTTCGTACAAAACATGCACGAACAAGGTACGAACCTGGGACGAACTCAAACGAACGGAAACTCGTCTATTGTATTGGCTGTCAACCACACAATCGCGCACTTGTTTTCAAGAAAACATGTATGAACAATGCGATAAACTATAATTTTGACACAAAAATTCACATATGACCACTAAAATGTAGGCTCTCACGCGATTACCTGTGAAAAGATACACTCATAGTGTTTCACTGTTGGTCGCTGGAAAACCCGACAACAATGCACTTCATGTTCTGAAATAAACTTTTTTTTAAATTAGAACGAATTCGCAGCCTTACGGCCTACACTGTTTAAGTCAATTTCTTACAATTCACTTGGAAAAACTCGATTTTGTCCACTCACACTCACTGCGTTCACTTGGCGCGAATTGGGTGACAACCACACTGTTGACAGTCTGTTCATCGGCCGACCATCTTGTGGGTTGCCCGAGGGGTGTACGAGAGGTGGCGTTGAGGAAGAGGAGAAAAAATTTCTAGACACACACGTACGCTCATCTACACGATGATTTCCAATCCAGTTAAATATCATAGTCCAAAACTGCCTTGAGGAAAATCCGTTTCCAGGGTACGATGTTCTTAAGCCACTGCCTGAAGGCTTGACCTGAAGTGTATGCCAGTACCGAATTTATCCTTCAAACACTCTCTGACCAATTCTCCTCCATCAGATACTTTTCAAATCGAAGGAAATGAATGTAGGAGGTCTTTGCCCTAGTGTAGCATCCAGCGTAGCCATTCTTCCTACCATGGCTGAGCTAGGTTTGTTTTCTTTAGAAGCACCAATGTCTTCGCTTCCCGGACAGAGTCAGACGAGACCCCTTTCGGTGAGCGTTGTGCTTTAACAGGCACCTAATGTGGAGATAACACAAGGAGAGTTTCATCGTCAATACCCTAGATACTTTTGGGTCGAGTCCTTGGGGCAGCTGCCAGAAGCTTCATAGATTTGGGTTCCTCAAACTCTTGGCCGTTGTAACAAGGGGGTTGCTCCTGTACGATTCAATAAGGTAGAACTGCCTGCCGTAGAAGCTAATGCCGGTGTGGCATAAATCTTCAGGGACAAGGGTTTCGTTGGAGGTCATCTGGCCGTTAGGTTCTGTAGCTGTTCAGACGAAGCAGCAGCAATTATTACAACGTGCGTGCTAAGTGATTTATCCGTAATGGAGATTTCCATATAATGGTTGAAATACATTTCCCGCGTCAGCATCGGCAGAGGCATCGGCATCAGCAGAAAAATTTCAATTTAGAACACACGCATTTGCCTTTGATGACCCACATTGACAGCAGAAGCAGAAAAAATGCTTTTGCCGCTGCTGTCAATGTGGGTCATCAAGGCGTGTGTTCTAAATTGAAATGTTTCTGCTGATGCCCATGCTGACGCGTCTAATCTATTTCAAGCTTAACAAAATAGTGTAAGGCTGGAAACAGATTATACGTGTTAAATTCTGCATTCTTCGGCAGCATTCAACGCGTACAATCTGTTCCCAGCATAAAGGAATGGCTAGACCTCGAAAGTGAAATTTATTCTGCTACGATTTTCTCAATGAAAATGTGTACTTTACTGTCGCAATCGCCGGGGAATTCCATACCATAAGCTACAATCCGAGAATGGTTCAAAAAAATTTCTCGGCCATTTTATGTATCATTTTTCGATTCCCCGGTCATAAGATATTTTCCACGATGAAATTACCGGTGAATCGAAAAATAATACATGAAATGGCCGAGAAAAATGATGGAACCGTTTTCGGATTGTGGCTTATGGAATTTCCCAGCATTTGCCACATATTCCACGACAATAAATATACATTTTCATTGAAAAAATCGCAGCTGACAAAAATTTCATTCTCATTCGGCCCGAGGTCTAACCAGGCCTTAACTTTCAAACATAATTAAAGTGGCCATAGTTCACGTTTCGCTTATTGTTCACTGATCGAATATTCCTGCCGCTTTGATTATTCGCGAATGTGTGATAGTTGAAATAGATTACACGCGTCAGCAGAAGCATCGGCATCGCGAAACGTCAAGCCCAATGTATTTTACATTGCTGACAAAAATGTTGAGCAGAAGACTTGGCATTCAGCATATTTCTCAGCTCTGAAATTCTGCCGATGCTGCTGCTGACGCGTGTGATCTATTTCAACTATCACACATTCGCGAATAATCAAAGCGGCAGGAATATTCGATCAGTGAACAATAAGCGAAACGTGAACTATGGCCACATTAATTATGTTTAAAAGTTAAGGCCTGGTTAGACCTCGGGCCGAATGAGAATGAAATTTTTTTCAGCTGCGATTTTTTCAATGAAAATGTATACTTATTGTCGTGGAATATGTGACAAATGCTGGGAAATTCCATTAAAGGCAAATGCGTGTGTTCTAAATTAAAATTTTTCTGCTGATGCCAAGGCTGACGCGTCAAATGTAATTCAAGCATAATCCATGGATTCGCCGTATATGTACATAGTCAACTGCATTACACTCTGAACTCAGTTGCAGAGAAGTGTTTGTTAACGACGGACGACAGCGTACCCCTTGGAGGGCTGATTTAAATTAAATATAACGAAAACAACAGATTTTAAAAATTAAATTCAAATAATTTCTTCTGCATTGCTGAACACACATTTCCAACCAATCACCCTGTGCTCGACCACTACTACCAACCTCCACATCTTCACGTCATGATGAATGTCACTTTCAAATTTTGACAGCTTCTTGTTTTCATAGAATTTTGCGATTTTCCTTCAATTAAAAGTGTTTTATCCCTAAAATAACGTGCGTGTGTGCCTAAAATTCAACTCATCACCCATATACACAACAGGTGAGTGCTGTCATTCGTTAAAATCGATAAATCCTTCCAAAATCACCCGAATCTGACACGCATCCAATCAGCCGGTTCAAAAATTGCGACAGCTCATTCAGTCAAGTATCAAGATGGCCTCTGAACGGAGAGCTAGTGCCTGATCGAGTTGTGTAGTTTTAGCCGATTATCGCGTGCGTGACGGACAATTAAAGCGGCTAAAAATGCAAATCGATTGTTTACACGCTCCCAACAAGTTTAGTTTAGCCTGTGTCGTGCCCAAGGGACTGTAAATCAACACGCGCGACGTTAAACACGACGGCCAACCCGTGCATTTTTGGCGTGTGTATGCAAATATCTATGTCAAGAGGGCCCTCTTGGCTGTGTGTTGTGTAAAAAGTACGTTCACGTCCGGTAAAATGACGATCAGCAGCGGAGATAGTGGCTCCGATCATGGGGCCACTTATGCAAAGAAAGTCGGCAGTGCGGTCTTCTACGGATTGGCATCGTTCATGATAACGGTGGTGAACAAGACGGTGCTGACCTCATACCACTTCCCGTCCTTCATGTTCCTGAGTCTTGGCCAGATGACGGCCAGCATCCTGGTGCTGTATTTCGGACGACGTTTGCACATTGTCTCGTTTCCGGACGTTAGTCGAGATATGCCGCGAAAGTTGTTCCCGCTACCGCTGATCTACTTGGGCAACATGATGTTCGGGTTGGGGGGAACGCAGGCTCTAAGTCTGCCCATGTTCACGGCACTCAGGCGATTTTCCATCTTAATGACAATGCTCCTGGAGCTGAGAATTCTTGGCGTGAGACCGACGTTCGCCGTGCAGGTGAGCGTCTACGCAATGGTTGGTGGCGCTCTACTAGCGGCCAGCAATGATCTGTCCTTCAACGTGGAAGGATACTCGTATGTGATGATAACAAACGCCCTGACAGCGGCCAACGGAGTGTTCGTAAAGAAGAAGCTTGAGAGTCTGGAGATGGGCAAGTACGGTCTCATGTTCTACAACTCGCTGTTCATGATACTGCCCGCGCTCGTCTTCACCTACGTAATCGGCGACCTTGAACGATCCTTGGACTTCCCGCTCTGGTCGGACCCGTTCTTCTTCACCCAATTCCTGCTCTCGTGCGTAATGGGCTTCATTCTGTCCTACAGTACAATTCTGTGCACCCAATACAACTCGGCACTGACCACCACCATTGTCGGGTGCCTGAAGAATATCTGCGTAACGTATCTGGGCATGTTTATCGGCGGCGACTACATTTTCTCGTGGATCAACTGTATCGGAATCAATATCAGCGTTCTGGGAAGTCTACTGTACACCTATGTCACCTTTCGCCGGAAGCACACGACCCCAAAAGCTACGGCTGCTGCAGCCCAAAAAATAGAGGCAGTCTGACGAAAAGTGCACTTGTATCGCGGCCTATTCTCCTCTGCAGCGGCTGTTAGACGTTGTCGCAACAACAACAATCTCGTTCATACGCACGGAAACGACAATAGATATGTTCAATGCCAAAGCCATGTTTAGTTTCTAGAGTACGCTACTCGCGTACAATTGTGTATTATTTGTGTAAAGTTTATTCGGTTTTACCAGGCTCGGCAAGCGCGCATTGCCGAAGACGGTCCCTTAATAGATTTTATTTTTTATGTTTATGTTTAAGAGTAATTTAAATATATTGTTGTTAAGAGATGTTCCTGTTGCACGCTATTTGTTTGTGCGCATAGCGTGAGTTTATCCGAGTAGACAACATAAATTTAGAGACGGACGATAGCACGAGCGAAACGTACACACGCGCGTACGTTCATCAGTTAAATTGCCATTTAATGAACACACGCTGAGGTTTTGTTCGTACATTAAATAAGTCATTTTTGTAAATATAGATAATGGAAAAGAAAAGGTATTTTCAATGGACAAAATTGCTTCGTCTTTTATTTCTAACCAAAGCTCGGGCTATCTACTCGCATAGTAGCTGCCAGACACATGTACATCACCCAATGCAATTAGGTACGACAAAAATCTCGATGTATTGTAGCGATTAACTTGCTGTCGTACATCATTCCAATTACGTACGATTTTGATTATCTATGGCAGTGCAGTAGCTCATAAATATCTTTACAGGGGAGACTGCAAATGTAGCGGCTAATTAATGTGAGCCGATATCATTTTTCGGGGGAATTTTGATAATGTTTAAACGGCTGGAATTTGTTTGAGTTTGCTGTTAAGCCATCGTGTTCGTACATGTGTTGAGCAGGAAGTAAACATTGTCTTGCAGAGGAAAAACGTGTACAAATTGAAACAGCTGGAAGCGTTTGAAAACTGGAAGGTTTTTTATTATCGAGGGACATGACTGATCAAATTAGATCGATTTACAATGGTTGTTGTCATAGTAGCGGTACAATGCGAACAACACTATGCTCCTCCGTCGAAAAATACTTTTGAAACTCTCGAATTCGATTCAAACGTTTTGAAATATGTTTGCTTTTGCACAAGGGCAATTACCAATGGTAAGGAAGCATTCCAATTTAACAAACAAATATAAAATGCTAAGGGCCAGATTTTCGTACATGTTATACAGGGTGTCCCATTCATGGTGGAGAATATTTGAATGGTAGGTAGTATGGTTCATTTGGGGAAAATTAATGTACAACGGGACCCCTCTATTTTTAACCGTTACAATGTAAAAGCATTTTTGGTCAAAATGCCTGACTTTCTGAACTAAATCAAAATTTGCCGCACCACCAAACGTTTCATCCAAGATATGACTTCATTTTCTGAAACTACATAAAATTTCTAATAAAACGACACCTCGTCTTACGAAGTTGCTTGTATCATCCGAGATACACCTGTTCAAACTTTAAAGAAATTTGAAAATTTTATACGATTTTATCATTTGAATTTTTGATGAAAAACCAATTTTAAGATTTTCTTCATAGTTTGAACGGGTGTATCTCGGAAGATACGAGCAACTTCGTAACGGGCGAGGTGTCGTTTTATTGGAAATTTTATGTAGTTTCAGAAAATGAAGTCATATCTTGGATGAAACGTTTGGTGGTGCGGCAAATTTTGATTTAGTTCAGAAAGTCGGGCATTTTGACAAAAAATGCTATTACATTGTAACGGTTAAAAATAGAGGGTTCCCGTTGTACATCAATTTTCCCCAAATGAACCATACTACCTACCATTAAAATATTCTCCACCATGAATGGGACAACCTGTATAATGGTTAGTCTTATCGTATAGAGAAGTCGCACACAATTTTCAGAAAGCTTTTACATTGCATTGAATTAAATTTTTGTTTATTTTGTATAGTTATGTCATATTTATACAGTCGAACTTCCCTAAACGGACACTTCTAATAACCGGACATCTCTCATAAACGGACACTTTTATTTTCCCCAACGTTTTCCGCATATTTTACTAGAAAATTATCTTCTAGCAAGCGGACACTCTTATAACCGGACACGGACAGTACTTTTATACCCTTTCTCAACTAGCAAGTCTCTAATAAACGGACAGTTTCACAAATAAAACTCCACATTCTTACATAACAGAATTGTATTTCGAGCAAAGAATTTTGAAATTGCCGGAAAATCGTTCTTTTTAGTTACGTAAAACAAGATACAACTTCCGGAAATCGCCATGCAAATTGTTTTTTTATCTTTCCGTGCAGATGCTCGAACCTTTTTTTTTTAGAAATTGGCGAGTCCAATTTATGCAGGTTGGTCAATACTGTAAGGGTTGATAGCGCAACTTGTTTCAGCAAGAAAATTGCCAATACAGTCGAAATTTGTTTACCGTTACCTTTTTATCGCTCTTTTTGTGAGTCATCGAAAATCGTGACTTGTCATGCAAAATCATAATTTGCAGCCCTCCTGATAACTTAATCCAAAACTACATAAACTTTCCCACCTAATGCGGGACACCCTGTATAGCGGCATGTGATCATGCAATTTTATATTTTTTAAAAATAAGTTACCTAGTACATCAGATTGCAAAATGTGGTGGAGACAATTTTTTTTTGTTTCTTATGTTTTTGGGGTGCTGAGCACGAATCCGGAGCTTCCCACCAAAATTTCGTTGCGGAACAGGGTCAAAATCGTGAAAAACCCTAACATTTTTGCTGTTTTTCCGTTATTCGCCCCCTAATTCTGCAACTATTTATTTCTGCGAAAAACTCTCCATGAATATTTTAGAAAGCACATAATTGCGCGTCCAAAGAGACATAAATATTAAAAATCTGTTGAGCGGTATTACTACAGTGGATAATTTAAATTTGCCATTTTTAACCCTCATCCAGCGGGATAGGTACAGGTGTAGCTTTTTCGTTTTAAAAACACCGTAACTTTTTTGCTATAGGTCCGATCGGGCTGAAATTTTCTGACATCTCTAAGATTTTAGTTTAAAATATGTATTCCAAATTTCAGAAATGTGTGACCACCCATCCCCAAGTTAGGGAGCAAAATTAATCTTACACCCTTTAACGGCGGCAAAGGTACATTTGTACCTTCATATATTTTGTATGAAAGAACATTTACAAAAAACGAAAATAAAATATTTTTGGTGAATGCTCATGCTTAGAGAGATTTATTATAGCATCAATAAGTTGAGAATCGAGTCATGTACAGAAGTATTTGATTTTCGAATTTTATTTGTAATGATCAAGGTCCTTGGAGATATCGATCTATAAGGACTAGGCTAACTCATACAGCGGTTTTTGGTTATTTGACATCAATCTGAAGACTTTTACTGGCATACCAAACTTTTTGAAGTAATGGCTTGGGGCAACCAACACAATGTATTACGCCTTCATTCCCCCATAACATCTAGTGAAAATTATAGGTTTGTAACAAATGCTAAAATTTTGGATTTTAGCGGTTGATTTTCTTTACCACAAATTCCCATAATTTGTATTCCATCACCTAATATTTATTATTTGTGTAATTCGGTACCTCCACCCGAGTTCCTTTTGAAGTTTCAGCTGAAAACCAGCAGAAGCATCCAACCAAATTTCTAAATAGATGTTTGGGTGGTACATAAACTTGGTTGAATTGTACGTCGGTACCATATATAGATACCGATAACTGCTATAGAATATGCCACATATCTTCGGATTCTTGTTTCAATTTTTCAATCGATCCTTAGATTTAATTACATATACGAGCAAATATATTACAATTAACCAACAACAATCACAATTAAAATTTTAGATATTTTTCTACTATAGGAATCGGCCTGAGTTTAGATATACAAAGATTAGAGACTGAAAATTATACTAGCCGATTCTACTTGCTTGTTCCTTGACAGGACCTTTTCGTATAATAACACATTTACTCATTTCTCCAATATATTTATTGCTTCAAATATTGTTGTTTTATGGAAAATAACGAGAATGTGATAATTATTGACGTTTTTTTCGTTAGCGATAACGGGTTCTAGTAACAGAATATTATATTGGGGGCAGGGGGGTAAATTTTAACATAAGACTCCACAATTCTCAAATCAAACATACCAAATTCTTCTAAAATCATTAATGACTTAATTTGAACCGTTTTCTACTTTTCATTTGTAAATCAATTTTAGATTTCGTCAAATTAAAATTCCAAGCAACCCATTTTTTCAATTTTCTTTTTAAAATTTTGCCTATTTCCTAAATTTACCCACTCCAAAAATTAAATCCACATAAACCCAACTTCTTAAAACATTCACTTCGGCAAAAACAGTTACTAATTTGTGACTAGTCAACATAATATAACGGTTTTACGATCAAAATTCATACAAATAGTGAAGATTTTCATACAAAATGTACTAAGGTACAGGTGTACCTTTGCCGCCGGCAAGCGTTGTAAAAATCTGCCGCTGGATGAGGGTTAACATAGTTCCATTTTATGAAAAAAATTTTGAGATTGAACGGTTTTTCATTTTTGGTCGTAAAAGTTGCATTTATCTTGTACATTGTATATTTTGGAGTGCAGAACCTATATCTGTAAGTTCCCACCAAAATTTCGTTGCAAAACAGGGTCAAAATTGCAAAAAACGCAAAAAAAATGACTATCAATTGTAGCAATACCGCTTAACACATTTTAATGATTAATGGCGCGTTGGACCCGCAGTTATGTTTTCTCTGATATTTTCATGGACAGGTTTTCGGAGAAATGTACACTTTCGGAGTTATAAACAAAAAAAAATTCCGGCGTACAGAGGGCTGCGCCCGCAATACGAGGGTTTTTTAGAATTTTGATGCATAGTGAATATTTTTTGTACATATATTTTATAAGCAATAGATAAGAATTGTGCACAACATTAATGAAATGCTTCCTGTAAATCTATTTTTGGATTGGTCTAAATAAACGCGTTCCAGAATGAAAGGCTAGCGATCCAATCCAAAAATAGATTTACTAATTGCCCAGTCTGTATAAAAGTACTCCAAGGCAAATCTACAGGATTTTTTCGATTTCAGATTTCTGATGGCTTTGAGCAAAAAGAAACTCAGGCAAAGGTAAGGATGGCTTGGCATTATATATGAACTGAATTATTAGCTGTAAATCTACTGTTACTGTTTTTTAAATCAAGGAAAACCAACTTATATGAAATGATTCCATTGTGTCCCCTGACATTAGAGCCCACGCAAGCTTTCCTATGAGTATTGAACAAGTATACTTTTGCAGCTTTTCCGGGACACCCTGTTAACTTGGTCCTACAAACTTCAAAAATATTTCTGGCAAACACTATTACCATTCTATGCATTTCCACCAAATTTCATGTACATTGTTTGACCAAGTTAAAAGATATGCATTGAATAAATGCTTAAGAGGCTTCCCTTGCATGGTGAAAGGCCCTTACTAAATACTTACTTGGCTATATTTCCGGTTTGGATACAATTATTCGAATGAAAATTCGTAGACATATTTCCTATGTAATTTTCTAAAAAACCTTAGCAGAATTTTCATATATGGAATCCTAAGAGGGGCTACACACGAACAAATTGAAATTTTACAAATTTACTGTTATTTTCTTTTCCTTTGCAAAAGTCAACAGTCTTAATATTTAACGTATATAAGGCCATACTGACCAATCTTTGCGCAAAGTTTCATATCAATCCCTATAACGGTTTAGAAAAACGGAGCTCGAAAAGGAAGTTTAACTTTAAACGCCAATAACTTTTTTACCGTTACTTGAAACTAGAAAATTTTAACTGATATGAGGTGTACTCGTTTAGATCTTTGATTTAAATATCCATACGTCAATCTCCGATAAAAACTAAAAAAGTCGACTTTTTTCAAACGTTCGGGACACCCTGTTATCTTCTTCCTACCAACTTCTAAGGTATTCGTGCCAAAGGCTGTAACCATTCTACACATTCCTACCAAATTTCATGACAATCGGTTGAGCCGTTCGCGCGTTATTTAGTGAACAGACGGACGGACGGACGGACGGACGGACGGACAAAATCGATTTTATAAGGGTTTTTTGAAAAAATTCTAAAAAACCCTAAAAACGGGAAAACTCCGAAAATTTTTGTTTTTTTTTCGCGGTTTTGATCCTGTTCGCAACGAAATTTTGGTGGGAAGCTCCGGATTCGAGCTCAGCACCCCAAAAAACATAAGAAACAAACAAAAATAATTTTCTCCACCACACTTTGCAATCTGAAATCACCTCGGAACTACACTATATTCATATTCACGAAAAAAATAGTTCCCCATTTGGAAAAAAAAATAAGCTCGAAAAACTGAAGTCACTAAAATGGTGAAAGTTGGTTCATTCCTATTTTCATGAATAAAAATTATTCGCAAGCCCGTAGACCGTAGAGACTACAAAAAGGAGGTATATCGAGGTTTTTTAATGAAATGTTATTTACAGGGTGTCCGGAAACTGCCGCATAAACGCACCGGATTATGATTTCTCAGTTAATTTCCAGCAAAAAAGTTGTACGGAACAAACCCCTCAGCTTAACCCTTTAGCTGCCACAGGCATTTAAAGATTTTTGAAAAAATCATTTTCTTGCACGACCCTAATAGCTCCAAAGCCAGACCAGCTAGAATCTTGAAACAAAATGACTATTACAGCCAACAAATTTCCCTATAAAACAAAACTAACCACACTAAAATCGGATAAGAGGTTTGGTTTTTACAGGGCTTCAAAGTCAAATTTGCGTGATTTGACCCAAAAACAATCTTTTTTTATCTCAATTTTCTCCAACTTCTGCCAAGGTGAGGTTCTTGTAAGATTTTTTTAAAACTTGGCGCATCGTCTTACAATCATATCTTTCTTACATCATTTTAATCTAGCTCGATTACTTCTAACAGTTTTTATACGTTAAGTGTAGAAAACTAGGGTTAATCTTAGCTCGAATTCATTACAATTCAATTCAGACTGCCCCTAAAGTTCTGCAATTGGTAAAATCTATTCAAAGTATGTCGAAATTGAGCCAAAATTAACCCTAGTTTTCTGCACTTAATTGTACAAGCACCTCACCTTGGCAGAAGTTGGAGAAAATTGAGATGGAAAAAAAGATTGTTTTTGGGTCAAATCATGCAAATTTCACTTTGAACCAAACCTCTTATCCGATTTTAATGTGGTTAGTTTTATTTTATAGATAAATTTGTTGGCTGTAATAATCATTTTATTTCACTATTCTAGCTGGTCTAGCTTTGGGGATATTCGGCTTTAAGTTGTGCAAGAAAATGATTTTTTCCAAATTTTTTAAATGCCTGTGGCAGTTAAAGGGTTAAGCTGAGGGGGTATGTTCCGTACAACTTTTTTGCTGGACATCACAACGGGTATGTTCCGTACAACTTTTTTGCTGGAATCAGAATCCGGTGCGTTTATGCGGCAGTTTCCGGACACCCTGTATATACCTTTGTGAAATATTCTCATAAGCGGACACTTCCAATAAACGGACAAAGTCTCATTCCCCAATGGTGTCCGCTTATGGGATGTTTGACTGTATATGTCAGAAGGAATGGGGCTGCCAAAGAAACCAACCCAAAATCAAAAATTAGGTTCTTCTAAGAAAAACTTTTTTCTTTATTAATCAATCTTAACCAAACTTCATCCAAGTGTGTTTCTAAAAAAGCCTCAAAACATATCCAGGATCGTATGGAATCTGAACACTACTGAACGCTTCATAGGGCTGGCATACAAACCAACCCCTCAAAATTACGTTCTCCTCTAAGACAAACTTTTTTTCTCTTATTAGCCGATCTTAACCAAACTTCATCCAAGCTTGTTCTTAGTTTAGCCTCAATACATCCAAGAACAGATGGAATCGGAACACGTCGCCTCATTGGGCTGCGGTAGAAATTATTAACACAAAAGATGTTCAAGTTTCATTCAAATGTGACGGGTATTCAAATTTCGGACGCGTTTGGTACAAAATCAACAATATGTAAAACGTCGAAACCACCAAGGAAATTGTAGACCATATAAACAACATGTAAATACTGGGTGGCCCAAAAGTCACGGGTTTTAATCAATCACAAAATGTAAAGTTTTTTATTAATTCAAGCATAAAAGAAAGAACACATCTTGAAGTTTTTTTTATAATAATTGCAAAATCTGACATCTTTTGAATGTCTTTCATTTTCCACTTTTCGATGGAGAAAGATCTTTATGAATCATCAGGATATTTGATTTTTCTTTTATGCTTCAAGATAAGCTGACCAGACGTACAGCATTTTGACCTGTCGTACAGCATTGGGAAATGTACAGCATTCCCAATGCCACACAATGAAATCTAATTGACTACATCAGCGGTCGACAAATGGCGTCTCGGGAGCCACATGCGGCTCTTTGACTCATTTAGTGTGCTTTGATGATTCAAAGCATTTTCAAACTCTCGCACAAATTATTATAAAAATAAACATATTTACCGTTATCTCCTTAAAATATATACCCCTGACTGGCCATGGTAGTATAAGTCATAGCCATGTTCCACTATCTGTTTGTTTTTTTTTTTTTTTTTGTTAGAAATTCGCAGAATCAAGGAACTCACAAAGGCGCAGTTAAGGTTTCGAATCGTCATCAATAAGTACGATTTCAAAATATGTTTAAATTTTAGCAGCTGCTTTTCGTGTTGTTTTGTAAGGTCGTCCATTACAAATTATATTTTAAAAATAACGCATGATCCAATCATGCTGGTCCTTGTCATTTTTTGTCTCTTGAATCGATCGAGCCAAAACTAAAAACAAGTCCTCCAGCCCCAACATCCTCTATATCGGCCGTTTCACTTCTGCTCTATAAAAAAAAATTCCAAAAATAGTACCCCCAAAATCCTCTACATCGGCCGCTTCATCGCCGCCCTATAAGCTGGTGATCCCTTTGAGCTGGTGATCGAGATCCCGGTGCTGGGTTCTAAGACTCCAGCTCGTCTTTCATGCTCCGTTTCGAATTCATTATTCAAGTACAACTAGGAATAAGTTGCCATATTCCGCACGGCCAGTGTTGAGGACCTGTGAAGCAACATGTAATTTTTTCGTAAATAAAACAAAATATGAAGACCGGTATGCAAGATACATTTGCATTTGCATATAAGGAAAGGGCGCCACAAACCTGACGATTTCTCGTTCGATCGATTGGGCAATCGATTGCCCGCCTCTGAGAAAAACGACTTCATTGTTACAGGAAAATATTTTATTTAAATTTTTTTAGCCTGTATGAAGCCTTGCGAAGTTTACCAAAGGTTCACTTTCTCAAAATCGGCGTGAAGAGAAGGGAAGGGGGGTAGTATGGTTGAGCATTCGTCTGGAAACTGAATTCCGCAAGTATGTGTACAGCATTGAGCCTTCGGGAGTCTGGTCACCTTCTTCTTCTTTATGGCACGATAGCCCGACGTCGGGCCTTGGCCGCCTGGATTGAAAACCTCCAATTGTCGCGGTCACGCGACCTTGTCCTCCAATTCCGAAAGCCTAGCATCTGGTTGGCGTCCTCACATACAGAATGCTCCCAACGGGCTCTCGGTCGTCCACGCAATCCGTCCACTCGTTGCGCGTTCATCACCTTTTTGGGCATGCGATCGTCGTTCATCCTTTGTACATGTCCCGCCCATTGCAATCGCTGCAATTTCACGATCTTCGACACCTGTAGCTCATCATACAGCTGATACAACTCAAGGTTGTACCGGATGCGCCATTCACCTCGTTCACGAACGGCCCCGAAGATTCTTCGGAGAACCTTTCGCTCGAATGTGTCCAACAGGTGTTCAGAGTTTTGGGTTAGGGTCCATGCCTCGCAGCCATAGCATAGCACAGGTCGGATGATGGTTTTATACACGTGGAGCTTCGTGTTCCTGTGCACCAGCTTCGAATTCATAATTTGGAGGACCGCAAAGTAACACTTATTAGCTAGTTGTATCCGTCGCTTTATCTCATCTGTTTCGTTGGCGTCCTTTGACAAATTGCAACCCAGGTAAGTGAAGTTGTCTACATATTCTATATTGAGGTCCCCCACTGTGATGCTTGAATTTACTGGCGTTCTAGTTTTTGATTGCATCATGACCTTGGTTTTAGATTCGTTGATATGTAGCCCAACTTCTTTGGCGGCGTTATTGAGATTATGCAGAAGGCTTTCTGCATCACCCAATCTTCGAGACATGATGTTTATGTCGTCGGCGTAGGCTACTAGTTGAGTCGATTTAATGAGTAGCGTTCCGCTGCTGTCCAAATTCATGGCTCGAATCACATACTCCAGAGCCAGGTTGAAGAGCGTCGGCGCCAGCCCGTCGCCTTGCTTGAGTCCAGTACGAGTTTCAAATAGGTCAGTGAGTCTGTTCTGAACTCTGACCTGCGAGACGGTATTAGTCATCGTCATCCTTATGAGTCGCACTAGCTTAGCCGGTATACCAAAATGCAGCAGAATGTTGTACAGTACGCTTCGATCGATACTGTCGTATGCCTGCTTGAAGTCGACAAATATTTGGTATACGTCGATGTTATATTCCCAGCACTTCTGGAGTAAAAGCTTCACTGTAAAAAGCTGATCTGTCGTCGAACGACCAGGTCTAAAGCCGCCTTGGTACTCGCCAATGATTTCTTCTGCGTACGGATTAATTCTATTTTCTAGAATTTTAGATAAAATCTTATAAGTCGTACAAACTAATGAGATGCCTCTGTAGTTCTCACATTTTAACTTATCCCCTTTTTTGTGGATTGGGCAAATTATACTTTTCCGCCAATCTTCTGGGATTACTTCGTCGTTCCATATTTTAACGATAAGTGTGTGTATAGCCTTAACAAGGCTCTCCCCACCATGCTTCAGCAGTTCAGCTGGAATCTCGTCAGCGCCCGGGGCTTTATTATGTTTTAGTGCTTGCATGGCGAGATCAACTTCTTCTACTGTTGGGGGTTGAACGGGAGGGCCTGTTTCAGCCATCAGCTCCGGAGCTTCTTGTGTGGGGTTGTTCGGTTGAACATTGAGGAGCTCTTCAAAATGTGAGGCCCAGCGTTTATCAACGCTATCGGTGTCGCTAATGATATTGCCATCCTTATCCTTACAGAGGCTGGTCCTGGGTTGGTATCCACTTTTAATTGAATTAATTAGCTTGTCTACTGTTCCTACTAGCTAGTCTTTGGTTTATTTGCATCAACTGCTCGTCAAGATGCTTACGTTTCTTACGCCTAATTAACCTATTCGAAAATCGTCGAAGCTCGTCATATTTTGTTTTTTTGGCTCTAGTTGCGCGTTCAGTCCATTGGCGATATGCCTCGTTTTTCGCATCTACCGCATTTTGACATTCTTCATCAAACCAATCATTTCGGGCTCGCCGGGCTTTGTATCCCACAACCTCCTCTGCGACCTCTTTGATGGTGTCTTTGAGTGTATCCCAGATCTCAAGGGCGCCTTTGTTGCTGATGTTATTTAGCAAGGGCGTCAGCTTCTCCCCAAGGGCAGTCGTATAAGTGACCACCGTGGCATCATCCAACAATTTGTCAACCGCAAAAATGTTTGCCGGGTTGAACCTCGAATGATGCACCGAAGAAATTCTGCACCTATAAGTCGCCTTCACCATATAGTGGTCAGAGTCAATATTTGCTCCACGATAGGACCGAACATCCATTATGCTCGATGCCCATCTCTTGCAGACAAGGACGTGGTCAATTTGGTTGACGGTATGTTGATCTGGAGATCTCCAGGTCTGCCTGTGAATGCGACGATGCGGAAAACAGGTAGAACTAATGACCATATTTCTGCTGGTCGCGAAGTCTATTAGTCGCTGGCCATTGTCGTTACAGTCTTCATGGAGGCTGTACCCTCCAGTAATCCCCCTATGCCAACTTTCGTTTCCGACTTTGGAGTTAAAATCCCCCAGCAGCCATTTGACATCGTTTGATTGAAGTGAATCGAAGAGATTTTCTAGGCGGTGATAGAACTCGTCTTTAACCGCGTCTTCACTGACTTCGGTGGGGGCATGCGCGTTTATGAGCCAGAGATTGAAGAACCGGGTTTTAATGCGAATCGCACACAGCCGCTCGTTTATGGGTTTGAAGTCGATAACATGCGGCTTAAGTTGATTGTTTACAATGAACGCCACTCCAAACTCCTTGTGGCCCGAAGGTTTTCCACTTGTGAAAATTGTGTACGAATTTCGGTCATCAATCTCGCTACTAAGCCATTTAGTTTCCTGGAGTGCAACAATGCTCAGCTTATATTTTTCGACCTGATCCAAGAGGGCCCTTAAGGCCCCTGGCCTATTCAGGGAGCGTACATTCCAGGTTCCGAAAGAGTAGTCAGTTGTTCGTTTGCGATGTCGTCGTTGGGTTGTATCCGTCCAATCCGAGGCTTTCATTCCAGGTTTCTTGACGTAGAATTTTTTCCAAGGATGGGTTGTCGGCCCATCGCTTAACCATGATAGTATTCGTAAAACGAAAGAGGTCCATCATGGAGGCCTCGGAGGTGCTGCTTCGGTGATTGACTGTTCGGTTTTTGTCACCCTATTACGTTTAGTAACCTGAGACGCTGAAGTTGTTAATACAGCACTCAGGCGCAGCGGTTACTCGGATAATGCGGGAAAGTAACGCCCCGTAGAGAAACATAGGAATTGGCTGGAGCCGTTCACCCTATGAAGCTCCTCCTGCATAGCTAAGGGTCCGCAGTTATGCTACAACTGAAGAGGATATAGGAATCGGCCGGAGCCTTTCAACCTTTATCCTCCCCCCTACGGAAGGTGCTGCTTCGGTGATTGACTATTCGGTTTATGTCACCCTATTACGTTTAGTAACCTGAGACGCTGAAGTTGTTAATACAGCACTCAGGCGCAGCGGTTACTCGGATAATGCGGGAAAGTAACGCCCCGTAGAGAAACATAGGAATTGGCCGGAGCCGCTTACCCTATGAAGCTCCTCCTGCATAGCTAAGGGTCCGCAGTTATGCCACAACTGAAAAGGATATAGGAATCGGCCGGAGCCTTTCAACCTTTATCCTCCCCCTTACGGTCACCTTACTTTAAGATAATAATAAAAAAAAACATGTTGCGATTGATATTAAACCCCTTCGTAACTTGTGGGTAGGGATGTCAAAAACCGGCCCATAACCCGGTTTTCGTTTTTTTTTTGCAAAGCCGGTTAGATCGTCCGATTTTAACCGGTTAACCGAGTCTTTTCATTGATTTGCTTAGAATTCTAGTGAAAACATGCATACACACTCGTATTGCTTTGGTTCGTATCGTATGCAAAGTTAAATCAAAGCTACAAGGAGAAGTAATTTGACGAAGCGATGGTTCTACGAGTAATACCAGTAAGGAGAGTGTTCGAATATATGTTTAAGGGGTGGAATTTGGAAACGAAATTTTTCATAGGGGCAAGAATTGCATACGGAAAAATCAAGAAAATATAAAAAATTGTATAAATTTGGAAAGAATTTTTGTCCCGGTTCAACCAGATGGACAAACAACCGTCCGGGTTAAAACCGGGAGGAGGAAAAACCGGTTAACCGTTCTAAAAGTACCGGTTTTCGGACTAACCGTCCGGTTTTTGACATCCCTACTTGTGGGCCAAATTTTACTTGAACAGGCTAGGACTTTCTATCTAAGTCTACGATATTTAGAAGAATCATGGATGAGCTATAATAAAACCAACATTCAAGGTTACTATGCCGAACACGGGAACACTTACATGATAATGTAAGATTTTTTTATGTGAATTTTAAAATTAAACTCTTTTTTTTTAACTCTGCAGACATACCACTCGACCATACAGGTACGAATCATCTTGGCATACCTACGCATTGCCCGTATGTTTTTTTTTTCTAATGTTCTAGCCCCAGCCCAAGTATCGATATATCTATACAAATTGTATGAAGGCAAATCAAACTTATAAAGTCATTCTACAAGAATACAGTACAATTCAAAGAGATGTACATCTGACCTTGTTAAAATAAAAAAAAGCCGGTAACATTGAACACTTAAGTCACGATGTCAATAGGTTGGTTTTAATCGCACTTAGCGTGACACGAGTGCTGTATGCACAATCGTGTCAATCCAACATATTTAACCAATGATCCAACAAGCATACACAGATTTATTTTTCCTGAGAATCTTTACCAGAGTGAGTTAGAAAAATGTTACGTATGTCTACATGTGCAATAAGTACATATGTACATATTCACAAATTCATATTCGCTAAGTCTTTTTATATAATTTTATTTAAAAAAAATCCAATCCATAATTTCTAGCAAACTTTTTCAACACCCAATCATACCTACAATAATATTCTCGAGGACGCGAATGTGATTTTAGCACGATGACCGACTAGATTGGAACATCTTTTAGCCTCACCGCGATAAGCCAGCACGTTTTGTATCGTTTATGTGATTAAATGACGTCAAAATAATTGAATGCTATTAGTCAGACGTGCAGAGACGTCCATCAGCACAACTTGCACATCATCATTCTTAAAAATAAAAATAATCATTGATTACTTTTCTATGGTTGGATGGAATTAATGGTTTTGTATACGATCAAGTGTGGTGTGGAGTTTTTGTGTAGTAGGTAGCATCATAAGCAGATAATGATGAAGATGATGCTATATGGAGGAGGAATTCTTTTCTCAGCATGCGGAACAAATACGTTGTATAGATTTTTTTTCTCCTATTTTTTTAGTATACTAGGTAAGGTAGATTTCCGTGATGAAGTCAAAGTGTTTTTAGCGAAAAAAAAAAAACAATCAATTAGACAAACTTAGTCAGTTATTTTGGCAACTTTTCATTTGCTTTCTATCATTAAAGGTACGTGTTCGTAGAGACAATTCATGTGATGATCGCGCAGCGATCGTAGCTTTGCATCCAATTTCGAGCCGTATTTAAATATTTTTTGAATGTTTCTACTTTCCTAGTATCGACTATGGACTAAAGGAACATGTCTCTATAGAAAATATACACATATACCACTCAAAATCGGTGGTTTAACTTCGATCGCTGAGCGATCATCCCATGAGTCGTCTCTACGAACACAAACCTTAAGGTACGTTGTCCTCGACGCGGCCGCACGACAGCGACTCGCTCATTCCATATTAAAACTCGTTTCTCTCTCATTTTAAAAACGAGTTTTTATATGAAACTAGCTGAGAGAGCTCGCTTCGCTCGCTCTCTTATCTAGTGCTCGCTGCGCTCATGTTGTTCGCTTGGCTCACAACTTGACACTAATTTAACTTTATGAGCAATTTTGAATTCATTGGGATCGACGTATCGATGGTGAAACTAAACTCCGCAAAGCGATAGATTTCTTAATGGGTCAAGGCAACAACAACATACTCAACCGCCTGACTGACTGATGAGACTGCACTTGCCCTTCAAAAATGGGAGTGTTATTATTAGCGTGAGATATTTAGAAAATCATTAATTAATATTACTGATTCCAAGACGGTAAATTAATGAAAGAAATACTCGATGGTGATCGACCGATAGATTGTCGTTTGGGAGGCATAATCAAAAACTAAATTTCAATTATATATGTATGTCAGTTTAATGTGAGGAATTGCAGACATCACACGTTTTTATTGCTATAATCACGAAGCACGTTCATTTGCTCAGTTTTCGGCAAGCTTACTAAAATGTACAGGTGCCACCTATTGAAAACTGTTCATACTAACCCAGAAACCATCATACATCCAGGTTGACGGTTATCGCTGACCACCCTGTGCACTGATCGAAGAAGAGGGTCCGATGACCCTTTAGGCAATTTTGTGGCGAGTCCGGCGACACCTCAATCGTGTCACTCCGCTAAAGGTTTCCGGAGATATCGACGGATTTCCGCAGTAGTACGAAGTTGACTGTGAAATTGCTGTGACAACATCCAGGATGTATGTACATACATACTTATAAAAACATAGTCACCTTGAATACAATTTATGGAAGATATCGACGGATTTCTGACCACCCTGTGCACTGATCGGAGAAGAGGGTCCAATGACCCTTTAGGCAATTTTGTGGCGAGTCCGGCGACACCTCAATCGGGTCACTCCGTCAAAGGATTGCGGAGATATCGACGGATTTCCGAAGTAGTACGAAGTTGATTGTGAAATTGCTATGACAACATCAGAAGTACTACGGAGCTGGTTGTGAAATTGCTGTGGTCAACATGCCGGTTGACGGTTATTTCCCACCATATGCACTAATCGGGAAGAGGGTCCGATGACCTTTTAGGTAATTTTGTCGTGAGTTCGGCAACACCTCAACCGTGTCGCTCCGCCAAAAAATTGCGGATATACTCGTATCAACGGATTTCCGAAGTAGTAGCTGATTATGAAATTGCTGTGACTAACATCCAGGATATATGTTCGCAAAAACGTAGTCACATTTATCTGATTTACACTGTATTTGATCCAATGACAACTAAATATTCCATACATACAAAATGGAATTTACCGCCACTTCCTTTGAGACTTTAAAAATTTTCTCGGTCGGTAAACCTTCTTCAGCGTAAGACGGATTAAACAAACAAACAAAAATCCGTTATGTGTCCTATCTTCTGTATAAAACGAAGCAGTTTATCGTCAGGATAATCCTAAGCGTTTTTCCTATACTGGAAGTGACGTTATCAAGTGTTCCATGGTAGCCTACCCTATTACAAATTTTCGACAGAGTTGCTCAATAGTGTTACGCAGTGTTCTTTATGTATTTAACAGTTGATGTAACCACCTCTAATACAGTTAAAACTTCTCTGGATAATTATGATTTCATTTACTACACGTATCACGCAAAAACCATAGACTACTAGATCATGCATTGCGCAGGAATGTTATTCCATCCGATACGAATTTGACAGTCGGTTATCGTGCTGTTACGTCACACTAGACCAAGAATATAAAATTCTGATTCATTCGCAAAGGGGTGAAAATTCAGTTTTTTTTGTAAATATCTCAAAAACTGTGTGTCTGGCCGCAAAACGTCTTAAGTACGAAATGAAATACATAAAATTACCTTTGTAATGATATAGAATACTCTATACATTTCCTCAGAAAATTATACGCTAGACCCAAAAGTATAATAGTGAATTTACATTTGAGTGTTACATTTCGCACTGTAACTCTTGACAGAATAGACCTAGAGTAATAACATTTTGTCCACATATTGCTAACAAAATGTATATGATTTGAACCAAAAGTTGAATGGCTCCGACCATTGACACCCCCGTCACTCCTACCATTTTTCAAAAAGGCATGCCTGTAGCTTCTTTTTAAATTGAGCCAGGCAGATCAAATTTGGTGTGGTGCCTAGCCCAAGCCCAATTATGCTCAACACCAACAAATGATTACCATCCGATCAAAACGAAGGCTACCCGGCGTTCAAAGTGAACCAAAAATCTAACAAATTTTACATTTTTTCACTACTAAATTTTATCGAAAATAGAAAAAATAGATTAATCTCTTAAAACGTGCTTATAACAGTTAATTGCAGTTATGTGAATGTATATCCAACATTTTGTACCAGAGCGTGTCTTACAAGTACGAAAAATGGGGTTTAAATATAAATGTTTGGAAATAGCCTTAGATCTACTGGCACCATTAAGCTTCCAAGCCAATTTTTTGACACTTGTAGAGTACACTTTCGTACAAACTTTTGAACATACGTGAGGAAGACTACAATTAGCTGTTAGCTAAAGGATACATATTTGTATACCCTATACCCATAAGATGGTATAGGGTATATTGTTTTTGTTACGACGATTTATGTAACACCTCAAAAGAGCCACCGGAGGTATGAAAAAGTATATAAATAAATGATCAGGGTCAGTCCCTGATTCGAATAAGCCATGTCCGTCTGTTTCTCCGTCCGTGTGTCTGTCAGTTCGCACGATAACTCCCGAAATAATGAAGTTAGCGTTTTTAAATTTTGGCCAGGCGATTGTTCTGGTAAAAGCTTGGATGGTATTGAAAATGGGCCTAATCGGTCCCAGGGCTCCCTACCTCCCATGCAAATGACCCCTCTGGGTTAGTTTAATTCGGCCATATTTTTCGACAGAATATCGCTTGCGACCTGAAATTTTCAACAATGCCTAATTGTAACATATGCTTGACATACCCTACAAAGCAATATTCCGTTATATCTTTTGATAGAATGTCGCGAAAAACTTCAAATTTATAGCAAATAATAGCGGCTGGATGCCTTTATAAGATATTAAATATGTATGCGAATTCGACCCATCTACCCCTCCCCCTTGAAAAAATGAAATTTAATGTTTTTGGTTTTACGCGAATTTTATGTCTGTACATGGGTAAAGGGTATACACTCATAGTGCTATAATTTTATGTACTTAATTTCGTGCTCAAGCCGTTTTGCGGTCAAACTCACAGTTTTCCAGATATTTGCAAAAAACCTGAATTTTTACGCCTTTGCCACCCTTTCCCCCCTTAACCCATGACGCAATTTAGTGTAACTTTTTACTGTGTATACTTGGCAGTGTATTGAACAATTTTGGCATCAAAAATTTATTTTTGTTTTGAATGAAATTACATGAGGAATCACAATCCGGTGCGTTTATGCGGAAGTTTCCTGTATAACAGATACATATAAGAATGTTTTTTTTTCTTTAAAATGAATGTTATACAAAGGGTGTCCGCAAACAGCCGAACAAACGCCCAAGAAACTTATTTCCCATGTTGTTTCCAATAAAAGGTGTACGGAACGTACACCAAAGTGAGGTAGGTGCTTGTAAGATTATTTTAAAAATTGGCGCACAGCCTTAGGATCATATCTTGACAAAACTAAGGATTTTTTGGCAATATTTGCATAATGTTACCAGAAAACATGAGGAAAAATTTCTACTGTGTTTATCCGCTACTTTCTCGACACCCTGCATAACAAGGGATAAAGGAATGTTTCTTGCGAGGGCTCTTTTTGTTTAATTTGTAGATGAATTTGTTTTTTTTACAATCGAAAAAAAATCCATGCGACAAAATCATTTGTATTACGGCTGAACAATCATTTTTCCGGGGTTTCCCTTCGGCATTTAACTTAACAACTCCTCACCTCCAGAATATACAAAATTTGCAGCCGTCTAAACAGCAATTACACTTTTCTTTACAAATTTGTTCGTGAACTTAGCATTCTCGTATACTACCCATATACTATAGGTCTATTGTGACGTAGTTGCGCAGAACGAAAAATTTTCGTACAGCTATCCGCGTGATCTAGTAGTCTATAGTTTTTGCGTATCACGTATGAAAATGTAAAGCGAATGGATCGAGTAGGCTTAATCACTTACTGTACAAAATACTAAATTAACGATACAAAGAAGAGGGAGCATGAAATATAACTTACGACCGATTCCCATACCTAGCAAGGATATATACAAAATTTCATAAAAACCGGTAAAGCCGTTTCTAAAAGATCATATCCTTAAGCCGGTTCGATTTCATTTAGTACACGTATATAAATTTAAAGCGTATGAATCAAGTAGGTTTAATCACTTACTGTACAAAATAGTAAAATAACGATAAAAAGAAGAGGAGGGCACTTCGGGGCATGAAATATAGTTTACGACCGATTACCATACCTAGCAAGGATATATACAAAAATTCATAAAAATTGGTCCAGCCGTTTCGAAAAGATCATATCCTTAAGCCGGTTCGATTTCATCTAGTACACGTATTAAAATTTAAAGTGTATGAATCGAGTAGGTTTAATCACTTACTCTCACACAAAATGGAATTTCGATATTTACCACCACTTCCTTTGATATTTTCAAAAAATGTTTGGTCCATAAACCTTCTCCAATGTAAGGCGGATAAAACAAAAAAAGAATCATCCAAATCGGTCAAGTGGTTTAGAAGTTTACTGGCAACAGACACAAATACACGTCCATATACAGGGTGTCCCGCATTGGGTGGTCAATACTGTAAGGGTTGATAGCGCAACTTGTTTCAGCAAGAAAATTAACAATACAATCGGAATTTTTTTTACCGTCACCTTGTTATCGCTCTTTTTGTGAAAGTCATCGAAAATCGTGACTTGTCACACAAAATCGTAATTTGCAGCACTCCTGATGACTTAATCCAAGATTTGATTTCAGTTTCAGAAACTACATAAAATTTCACAAAAACTGAAGTTTTTCCTGTTGCCAACATTATCGGCACTTTCAAGATACAGTTACTCAAACTTAACAGAAATTTGAAAATAGATTTTTCATTGAAAATTCAAACAGTAATTTCATAATGGTGCTTTATACGTACAACTCTGCAAAGTAGATAAAAGTTGCTTCAACATATTGGCTTTCCAACGGTATACCACTTTTCTTATTTACATTGCAGAATTTTAGGTAAACACGCATTAAATGGTAAAAATCATGGCTTCAGTGGAATCGTTAACAATTTTCCCTTGACTCGAAAAAAGACATACAAAAGCAATTATAATTCGGGATAGAATCTTGCTACATTATTTTGACCAGAACTGTAAGATATTTGAAATTTGGTACATTGTTTGGCAAATGCAACGGTACTTATAACGGTTAAAATTTAATATTTGCTATTTATGGCAGATAGACGGGTGCCCGCTCATAATGCGAGACCTATCAAAGAATATTTGGAAAACGAATTTCCCGGAAAGTGGATTGGCAGATTTGGGACAGTTGCGTGGCCTGCGAGAAGTCCCGACCTTACTCCCCTAGATTTTTATTTATGGGGTAACTTAAAAAGCAATGTCTATTCCGAGCATCGGCTCGGAATAGGGAACAGCTGCTGCAGCGAATTAATGATGCTTGTGACAACATTAAGGAAAACCCTCCTGAAATCCTTCGGGACGTTTCTTCCATGCGCATTATTCCAATTCATCAAACAGACCCATTTAATCATTAGTTAATACTTTTAGTTTATTGGTTCTTTCTCATATTCAAAACTTTATTTTCATTTTTATTTAACAAATTTTCAAAATTGCGATAGTAAAATATAAAAAATAAATGAATAAAATTTCAATTTAAATAATAATCCGATAAGAAAATTGTTACCTTGTTTTTTTTTTATATCCAATATGTGTAATTCTAAAATCCCGCAATGTAAATATGAAAAGTGATATACCGTTGGAAAGCCAACATGTTGAAGCAACTTTTATCAACTTTGCAGAGTTGTACGTATAAAGCACCGTTATGAAATTACTGTTTGAATTTTCGATGAAAAATCTATTTTAAAATTTCTATTAAGTTTGAGTAACTGTATCTTGAAAGTGCCGATAATGTTGGCAACAGGAAAAACTTCAGTTTTTGTGAAATTTTATGTAGTTTCTGAAACTGAAATCAAATCTTGGATTTAGTCATCAGGAGTGCTGCAAATTACGATTTTGCGTGACAAGTCACGATTTTTGATGACTTTCACAAAAAGAGCGATAACAAGGTAACGGTAAAAAAAATTCCGATTGTATTGTTAATTTTCTTGCTGAAACAAGTTGCGCTATCAACCCTTACAGTATTGACCACCCAATGCGGGACACCCTGTATATAGATGAGCGAGTCGCTGTCGTGCAGTCGTGTCGATGAAAATGTACTTTTAAGAGTTTTATTTTTCTGTAGAAAAAAAAACTTTTTGAGCATTTTGCAATCGTTGTAAATAAGTTGCCGCTGTAAATTCAATTTATCATTAAATTCAATAGAATATAAAAATAGGAATTCAAAAACTCGAAATTAGAGCATAATCGTAGTTTTATCCCGTAACCGCAACCAACAAAAATAGAGATTTATGCGCACCGTCACTTAATTTCCGCATGCGAATCCCATAATTACATAACTTCCGTCCGCATTAACACGAAATATGGTAAAAAATTATAAACCTAATTGTGTTTTTGTATGTAGAATGTGTATCACCTCCGCATCCAAGCGTCAGTCAGGCAATTTTTTGCTTTATTAGCCTCAGTATAATATTGGTGTAGTACGTTGGTAAGATAAGGCTTATCTGTATAATACACGCTTGAACAATACGCCACCGATTTTTGTTTCCAGAAGGCTTTAAGAAATGTTCAAACAAGATCCAGAAGCTTTTTCATCGTGTTACGAATTTACGAGATAAGATGAAAAGTACAGTAGAGCGTCGATTATCCGAACGTCGATTATCCGAACATTCGATTAACCGAACCGGAGATATATATATTTTCATATGAAATTCTTCGAATCAAATGAAACGAGACCGAGTTCTAATCGTGCGAATAGCACGATGAGTGTATACCCTATACCCATGTAGAAACCTAGAAGGCACGCAAAACCCAAAAAATCAATTTTATCTTTTTTGTAGGGGAGGGAGGGGTAGATGGTTGGGACCTGGCACATATTTAATATTATATCAAGGCTACCATTTGATACTAATTAGAAGTTTTCGCGACATTCTAACAACAGATATGGCTGAATATAACTTTGTAGGGGAGGTAGGGGTAGGGGTAGTCGGACGTTCTCCACTTTGCACCAACTTCAAGCATATGTCCCAATTAGGTATTGATGAAAATTTCAGGTCGCTAGCGATATTCTGTTGAAAAATATTGTCGAATTAAACTATCACGAAGGGGTCATTTGTACGGGAGGTAGGGGAACCGTTGGTCCGATTTGGCCCATTTGCAATACCATCCAAGCTTTTATTAAAACAATCATCTGACCTAAATTTCAAAACGCTAGCTTCATTATTTCGGAAGTTATCGTGCGAACTGACAGACACACGGACGGACAGACAGACAGACAGACAGACGGACATGGCTTATTCGAATCACGGACCGACCCTGATCATTTATATATATACTTTGTCATACCTCCGGTGGCTCCTTTGAGGTGTTACATAAATCGTCGTAACAAAAACAATATACCCTATACCATCTTATGGGTATAGGGTATAAAAATCAAGTGCCTGAAGGAAGCAAATTCTCACCAACAGCACTTAACTCTTTCGAATTTCATATTTTTGCTCAGTGCTATTCGTTTGGCACATTTCCAGGTTGTGGCTTATATTAACTTTTAGGCAATCCTCCAGTGTTTCTATGAAAACTCGATTAACCGAACTTTCACGACATTTTTTCAACACCATAATTTTCTTTGAAGTTAAAATTGCCGGTCAAGAAAATATTGTTAGGCAAATTTTAGAATAGTCTGCCTGATGTAGTAGGTTACTGCGCGCACTTTCGGTTCACAGAGTCTTGGGTTTGAGACTAACCGTGAACGAATTTAGTTTATGGTGTTTTTCGAACTCACGACCTATGTGACGGACTATGATCTCTCTGATGGGGACAAATAACATTGCTGAGCCTGCTGTTGACCTTGGTCCAAAGATGGAATGTCACGCCTGTTAGACTTTGTTTTTAATTTTAGAGCCAAATTTTAAGAAAGGGCAGTCAAGATTGATTTCCTACACCATTTAACGAAACCCTGACCCTGCACGTGTTTAGACATTCACTGGTGATTCTGGTTACATTCAACTGGCCTCCAAATTCTGCGTTTTAGACCGTAGTTCCTCTATATTTCGTGCTATTTTTATCTCTCGGACTGCATATTCCACTTGCGAGATCTAAATTTCATTGCTGGTATGATTTAGCTACAAAATGAATCTTGATTAAATAACTTGAAAGACACGGGAATGTGAGATTCGTTCTTTACAAGGTCCCTAACTGGGCAAAGCTGTATACCATTTTTCTCAATCAAATTCCTTTCAGATGGAATGATGATAACTTCCACTACCTTCCTGACTTTATGTGACAGTTCAAATTGTATTCTGCAGCTCAGAAACCATGCAATGAAACGCATGAAAATCCGAAAAGAAACGACACCGAGGCTAATTTCGGGCGCGGCCGAAATTTGGATATCCTTCGCTCTCCTCCGAGCTAAAAGTTTTTAAAGTTTTTTCGGGTGTACCTACGACTTGTCTTTAATCCCCCCCTCCATTTTTTCCCTTCCGTCTCCACAAAAGTTCCTTTGCATCGACAAAACAATATTTGTGTGAGGTTTGATTGGAATAAGTGGGCAAATAAAAATATTTACTCAAAAAATTTTATTGGGGGATGCGGGAGCATGGCCCCATAGTACGATTCCATTTGTTTTGACCTTTTTTGTTGCTTTGATTAAGTTTTTCTTAGAAGAACCTAATTTAGTGGGTTGGGTTTGTATGGCAGCCCCATGACCCCATCGTCCGATTTTACCGATTCAGACATACAAACTGTCTGCAGCAAAAAGAAGCATTTGTGTAAAATTTCAGCTTCATAGCTTTTAAATTGACCGAGTAAAGCGCGTTACAACAGACGGACAGACAGACAGACGGACATCGCCCAATCGACTCCCCAAGTCATGCTGATCATATACTTTTTATATGATCGAAGATGCTTCCTTCAATGCGTCACAAACGTGATGACAAAGTTAATACATATACCCTTTCACTCTATGAGCGAAGGATATAAAAAGAGGAAAAAAGAGAAAGATTTCTGGTATCCCTGTTATGGACATCAAGGGTCTACAAATATTTTAGTTTTCCACGAGTGAAACGTATGTATTGGGACGAAGCCTCCGCACCCCCGTCAGTTACGAGTGGCCACTTACTGCTGTCCATTTGTCCGTGACACCTGGCTGGAAACTATCACGGTCATGCATTTCCTGGCAGTATAGGGAGCGGCAAAGAAGGCATCTGTGTAGTTTTCCCGACTGCCGTCTCAGCAGCAGAAAATGTTAGGTAGTGCCTGGAATCAAACTCGCATTTTAGAATGCCTTAGAATCATGCCATGACAAATTGGATACAAAAATATGATCCGAAAACTATCCAAATTATTAGTATTAATTTGCCGTAACCCCTAGTGGGCCATAGCGAGTCAATTGTTCCTTCGCGCCATCGTATCCGATCTTGGGCTGCGACTTAAGCCCTCCGCAAACGATTTTCCTAGATTCTTATACATTTTTGTCATCGAACCGGCCGCAAGCCATAAGCTACAATCCGAGAACGCTTCCGTAATTCTTCTCGGCCATTTTATGTATTATTTTTCTATTCCCCGGTCATTAGATATTTTCCACGATGGTTCTAATTGAGCGGCATTATGGCGCATGCAGGACTTATCAGCTGGAAGAATACTGCATCATGCTACCCGATTTAAAATCACAACCATCTCGTTCGTTTATACGCCGGATCATCTCACAGAAGCGGCCTAAGCGTATTTACGTCCTGCTTCCTCACTCTTCAGAACATTATTGTATGCTGTGGACAAACTCCTCATTGGGGCCTACTTTTTCCCGCATCCATCTCCAGTGCGATTTTTAACATTTACGCTCGGTATACAATTCAATTCATTTTTTTATTTCCAACTAATTCGTATTCATTTACAAACATATCCTTTACATTATTTTACGTTAATAATAATTATAAATTTCTCGTTGACAGCCTCACGAAGAACTAAGCTCGTGTTGTGGGGCAACCAAATACATGGATTCGAAGCAATGGATATTATTGATATTTCGTTCTGTCAAATGCTCTGGATTTGCGTAAAAACGCGTGTTTGACTCCTGGAATGGCACGAAAATTTCCATACTGCAAAAAATGAGGTGTTCGGTTGGCGTCTAGCATCAATCACTTTCACCACCTTTAGGTTTTCTTCAAATCAAAAAATTCTGTCCCCCTTCTAAAAAACAATCCTGGCTACGGTCATACAGTTAAATGATGTTTTTGGTTCAATTTTGGTGTTCAACAGCAAAATGACGACACTCATTAAAAATGCATTCTGCTGCTTTCGTTTTGCCTCAAACATTAGATCAAGGAACGACACGGCAACCAAAATGGATTCTGGAAGCTAAAATTGGCAGTCATCAACCTGCCAGAAATTAGAAAGATTTCTCTAAAGCCGTTGACACGGTTGATCATTTTACTTGATAAATTTGTATTCCCTAATTTTCCGTATTATTTTCTGTCTGTCCCTCGTCTGGTGTTCTTCATGGTTTCATTTTGAGGCCACTTCTCTTCAATTTCTTCATTCTTCATTTTCTCCATAAAAAATTGTCTTCTCTTATGAATAGCCACTGTTTGCTCTATGCAGGATGATATGATTGCAAGCTTCTCGTCTCAATCAATCAAACTTGCACTTTCTATGAACAGATTGATTTAGTTAAATGTTATGTGGAGGATTAAAAAACGGGAATCCAGTTCAAATTTTTTTAAATATTTTCCACGGCATGCTTGAAATAGATTACGCGCATCAGCAGCAGCATCGGCATCGCGAAATGTCAAGCGCAATGCATTTCACATTGCTGACAAAAATGTTGAGCAGAAGACTTGGCATTCAGCATATTTGTCAGCTATGAAATTCTGCCGATGCTGCTGCTGATGCGCGTAATCTATTTCAACTATTATAGACAAGTATATTGTTATAATCATTTAATTAAAAATATTTCAGCATGTTACAGTTAAGAAAACAACTTCTTCGCAACTCCCTGATATCAACATCTATCAAAACCTTACGAAAATCCAGTGCCTTTGTCGCTAGCGAAACAAATAATGGAAACCATGAGACTAGCGAAAATGCTCCACCGCTCGACGAATACACTGCTGAGTTTCAGAAGAATCACATTCAGATCAGTCCCATTCAACGGGCAATCCTGAGTGTCGGTTCTTCGTTGGCCGCTCTACTGGATCCAACCAGGTAACGGTTAATAAATAATTTTTGTAAATTAGTTCCATTTCCAAATTTCCATACTTTATAGACACGACATGATTGCTTGTTGCGGTGAAACCACTGGTGAATTGGCATTACGAAATCTTCTGACAACTATGCAAAATGATGAGGAGGGACGACGAGTTCTCGCGGATAAGCCACGAATTAATACAAGCACAGTGGATATTGATAGGCTGCGAAAAATGCCGACCAAAAGTTTGGGCTATGCGTATGTGAAATTTTTAGACGATAATGTGAGTTGGAAATATTTTTTTTTTCATAGGCGTTTCTTTAGTGCAGGATAGAATGGAATGGGATGGGATAACTTTTCATATAAATTTATCTAGAGATGTCCTGCCTACTTATGTGGAGTGCCTTGGATACTACATAGAATTCTGAACCAAAGAAAAAAGATCTTTATATGTTGGTAACATGATTCTATACTTTACTCTTTAAATTATAGAAAGTTACGCCTGATTCACGAATGGAAGTTCGCTTTATCGATGATCCCGAACTGGCCTACGTTATGACTCGATATCGTGAATGTCACGATCTTGTTCACGCACTACTCGGAATGCCGACAAATATGTTGGGCGAGGTGGCCGTTAAATGGGTTGAAGCCTTAAATACGGGCCTGCCCATGTGCTATGGCGGTGCTGTTTTTGGAGCAATCAGATTGCGACCAAAGTAAGTGCAAATACTTATCACATAATTCCAATAATTGTTACTTGCTGTGTACAGGCAACGTCAAAACTATTTGAACAAATATCTGCCATGGGCTATTGAAAACGGTAAAAATGCGAAATCATTGCTGACAATTTATTGGGAGAAACGATGGGAACAGGATATATCGAAATTGCAAGAGGAATATCGTATTACGCCGTTTATTAAGTAGAGTTTAATGATTATATTAAAACAGTTTTTTGTATTGTTAAAATAAAGTTAGAAACATCAGATAGTTTTCTGTTTATTTATCTTGATAGCTAGCCAGTACCATTTTCGGACTTCACGAATATTGAAGACTAGACTTCTGAAAATAAAAATTTGTGAATGTCTCGCCAACTAACAATTTATCGGCTTCTCCTCTTGATGACTTGTTGCCTGGTGAAATGGTAAAACCAATATTATAGATTAATTGTAAGGCCAACATTGGTTTATAGAACGAACTTAAAAGACAAATTTTGGACAGGGTGGTTGGTAATTGTGTCACTAAAAGTTAACGAAAGCGGGAAGACAAAGTGGTTGATAGTGTGGTAATGTAAAGAAGATCTTATTCTGCTAAGCGTATCGATGGCTAGCTGATAGCATCACAAAAAGTCAAGGCCACTTCGTTTTGATTATTTTTAGGCGGTAACGCGTATGCTAAACCGTTGTTAAGCATTTTGAGTTCATCATTTGAAAAAACTACCGACGATTTATTTACGACGTAATTAGGTATTATCGCGCGGTGGGTTTTTCAGTAGTAATCGCCGACATTCAACAACCGCGATAATAACATTATAAATAACCTAAAGCAGAAACCGGTTTATTACCTTAAAGCCGACAAGGGCAATAACGTCGTAGTCCTCGACAAAGCGGATTATGACAGAGCCGTGTTTGAAAAACTCGAGAATGGACATCTTTTCAAACTGAGAAAAGATTCACTTCCCGAGTCGATTAAGAGGGTTCATCAGGCCAGGCCCTAAAAGAGGCGAACGCAGTATTCCCCACATCTCGAAACTGCAACTGGGCAATCCGCTCTACCCACTCCTGACGGAAATGTTCATGACCTCGATGGAAGAATCTATCGAGTCAAAAGGGTTAATGCCAAGGGTATGGTGGAGATACGTCGATGATGTGTTTGCTATTGTAAAAACAGACCAGATCCTTTCGACAATAAATGGGATTCATCACATTTACGGCCGAAATGAAACCCACTGCCTTGCAGCGAATGATACCGGCATCGTCGTACCATACACTTCCTTAAAAATTTCATCCTGGACACGGCGGTAAAAAACGGATAGCAGCAATCCGTCATCCAGAAAATTATCCGGTGTTAGACCATGGCAGTGGAAAGGAAAAAAAACATACAACGCTCTTTGATCAGGTCCCTGAAGAACCAGTACGGCGAATCAGCATACCAGTAACCCATACTTTCCAAAATATTGAAAACCTTCTCAACCGTTTCGATTTACATGTAGTTGGATCAAGCTGGAACTCTACGCTACGGACCGCTAAGGACCCACTCAACATGGAAGAATATACATATACAATATCTCGTGCTGTGAATGCGACCAATGCTATATCGGACAAACGAAGAGGTTAGTAACAACACGGTTCCAGGAACACATCCGAGAGGCAACATCGAGGAAAGGACCGAGCTCAACCATCCGCTCAGCAGTTGCCGCGAACATTATCAACGAAGGACATAGGATGATCAACACGGTTTTTAAGTGTAGAAAACTAGGGTTAATTTTAGCTCGAATTCAATACAATTCAATTCACACTGCCCCTAAAGATCTGCAATTGCTAAAATCTATTCAAAGTATGTCGAAATCGAGCCAAAATTAACCCTAGTTTTCTGCACTTAAGGTACTAAAACTGTTAGAAATAATGGAGCTAGAATAAAATGATGTAAGAAAGATATGATCGTAAGACTATGCGCCAATTTTTAAAAGAAACCTCACCTTGGCAGAAGTTAGAGAAAATTGAGATGGAAAAAAAGATTGTTTTTGGGTCAAATCACGCAAATTTGATTTTGAAGCTCTGTAAAAACCAAACCTCTTATCCGATTTTAGTGTGGTTAGTTTTATTTTACAGGTAAATTTGTTGGCTGTAATAATCATTTTATTTCACTATTCGAGCTTTGGAGATATTAGGCTTTAAGTTGTGCAAGAAAATGATTTTTTCAAAAATCTTTAAATGCCTGTGGCAGCTAAAGGGTTAAGCTGAGGGGGTATGTTCCGTACAACTTTTTTTGCTGGAAATCAACTGAGGAATCACAATCCGGTGCGTTTATGCGGCAGTTTCCGGACACCCTGTATAAAAGAAAGTCGTGTTAGTTACACCATTTATAACTCGAGAACGGCTAGACAGATATTCATGATTCTGGGTTTGTTGGATTAGGCTCTGGCCAGAATAGCATAATAACTATTGAAACATGCAAAAAATTCACAATGAGCTGAAATTTACAATGTTTTTTTTTACACCTATCTTTGCATGTATTTCATTAACATATGACCGGATTTCAGTAAAATTCTTCCACAGGATTGGTCTTTACCCAAAGTAACAGGACATATGAGAAATTCACAATGGAGCACAATTATGAAAACAATTTTTTTTCCTATATTTCTTTCTGTCTTTCTTGAACGAATTACAGGATTTCAGTAAGTTGACCCCACCTTATAGGTCTACACAAGGCTCCGACCGGAATAGCTATACTGCTATTGAAGTAAACAGAAAATTCACAACGAGCAACAATTCACAATAATTTTTTTTCACATAATTTTTTTATATTTCATGAACTTCTAAGCGGATTTTCGGAAACATGCAAAAAATCACAATGTGCAAAATTATAAAGATTTGTTTTTCGTATATGTCTTTCTGTATTCTTTGAAGGAATTACCAGATTTCAATCAAAAATTCCAGCGGATTGGTGTACACCCAGAATAACTGTTGAATGAAATATGCTAAAAATAACAAAGAATAATTATTAAAACAGTTCTCCTTTTCAAATACTTTTGTCTATATATCTCCAAAGTCGGATATACGAAACGGATGAGCAAAATGTTGAAGGAAGCTCTTTTCCTATCCCTTGGCCACTTTGAACGGATTAGGGGGTTTTAGTAAATTTGCTGCACCGTATTTGAGTATGTACTGAATACGATTAGAAGTATAGCAAGTTGGGATAAATTGGGAAGAACATGTTGATCAAAGTGATTTTTCCCATTTCTTAAAAATAAATAATGCTACTATAGGAACCGTGGTCGTTAAAGGGTTGATAATTTTATGATTTTTGTTTGAACCCTGCGTTGCAATTCATAATGAGTTCTTCTGTCTGAATTGCTTGAACGTGCTAGCGGATTTTCCCGAATAACAGAATAAGTATTGAAAGCTTCGGAAAAATTCACAATAAGCAAAATTATGAAGACTGTCCTTTTTCACATAATTTTGTTCTGTATTTCTTGAACGAATTACAGTATTTTAGTAAATTGATTCCACCAACCAGAATGTCTCTATTGAAATATGCAAAACATTCACAATAAGCAAAATTATAAAAACAGTTTTTTCAAATACTTTTGTCTATATCTCCTGAGCTAATTCAATATTGAATAAATTAGCACCACGGGATTGGACTCCATCTGGATGTATCAAATGGGAAACCAACAACAACGCATTGGTCTCAGCGATGACTCGATCCAAGATAGAGGTGTCTGAAGAAAAAGACTTCACCCCGAATAGCGGAATTAAAACAAGCACAAAATTCACAATGAACAAAATTATGGAGACGGTTCTTTTTTGCACACTTTCGCATTTTTCTCCTGAACGGATAAACAGATTGCTACGCAAATGGGACTCTACTCTAAAAATAATTTTGTAAAAATTCCCTACCGGATGGGGCTCTACCCGGAAACATCAGAATAACTATTGAAAAATGTAATGCTCAAATTGGCCTGGAAAAAGCAGTTTGTTTTCTCCATCTTTTGTGTATGTGTGTTGATCAAAAATTATCGCCACCTCACTCCACCACTTCACCCCTTCAGTACCCTTTGTCGTAAAGCTCATGAAAAATATTAGCAGTTCTTTTTTCCAATCTGTTGGCTATATTTTTTGAAGGACTTAGTATATTTCAGTAAATTCTTCTCCGTCCGTCAAATTGAAGCACTTTCACCTTCGATGAGCAGTCCTTTTTCTCCTCTTTTTGTCGGATTAGCGGATATGTGTAAGTTCCACAACCACCCACCTGAACGAGTTCTCCCAACTAACAATTTAGCTCTGCTAACACTCTACAAGAGTCTTACAAGACCAAGCATCATGACATCAACTCTTGAAATTTAACTCTTCAAGAGTACTATAAGATCCTTATAAAAGCCTTATAAGTATTAAATGACACACTTTCCAAGAGTTATTTTGATCTTGTTGCAAGAGTTTAAATCTCATTATAGGAGATACACATGTCTTATTAGAAGGCTTTAAGGCTTCTTATTAGAGTGGAAGTTTATTCTTGTAAGAGTCTAAAAAAAATACTATACACTTGTTATGAGACGCAAGCTCTTCTAATAGGTGTAGCGAAAAAGAGTGCGCATGATATTGCCACATTCGCTATCCGACTATTAATGTCATGTGTTATTATTTCGACCTCAGCTAAAATGAAAATTTTTCACGCTGATAATTGCTTCGCAAAACTTAGTTTTTTCGACATTTTAATGCGATTAAAATTTTATCGTTGAATATGGCTATTTTGCTTCGAAAAAATGGCAAAGCCCCCTAAAAATAATCTACTTTTTAATTTTTTTTTAATTTTGGAAGAAACATTATATTTATCTACTGTTGATAACTAGTATACAACTTCATTGAATAATTTCTTTTTCAACTTCAAGACTGACTATCATTTCAATTTGGCATCTCTATGACACAGAATACCTCTTCAATTCCAATTATCATTTTCCTCGAAACCCCAGCCTAGTAGGAAAAATATGGCAGGCATTGATGAAATGTTCATACAAACCTCCCAGATAGCACAATACTGATGTTTTGTTGATTCTGTACTGAACCTTAAATTCAATGTATTGATCCTCTCAGTATACCATTATTGATTCTTTTATATGGACGATGTCCGCAATTAAAGCATTTTGATTGGTTGTCGTTTTCGAAAAGGGGAAATTTTATAGATGATTGCCATCGATATTGTATCGAAATAATATCGAACCAACAAAATGAAAAGAAACGAGACTGTATCGATGCATCATTGATATAATATTGAATATGTGCATCCATATTCTATTGATGGGTTTTATCTAAAATTTCCAAATCATAAAAACATATCTTTCTATTTCTTTTATTTGTTGACTTAAAAACTTTACATTTACATAAGTACAATAAATATATTTTTTTAGTCGCCTTGTATCTTCTATCTTTTGTTGTCAACTTGCAAATCTCAAATCTCCGTTTCCTAAAGACATATGTACGTCCACATCCATTTCTTAATTGTCGTCGATTTCTGGAAGAAAAATTGAAATATCAAAATAGATAAACTGAGAGTAAATGTTACGATCAACAATGCTCACTTACCGCAATGACAAAAACAGGCTGCAATAAATCTAGTGTTCCTCACTAATAATAATCTTCCTTCAGTACTTTGAAAACTTTTTTGGACTTATGAAAATAAATACCAAAAGTCATGGGAACAACTGCGGACGGAACAATTTCATAATAATTGACAGGATTTTCTCCTATTGTCAAGAATTGTTGAACGGATCGTTCTTGGATTGATTCCGTATTGAATATTTTCCTCACAGTCGTTTTTCACGGAAAACTTGATTAAAATCTAATTCGAAATGTTTCGAACAAAGGGGTAAGATCGATTAATGACTACGCGGATCGCTTTTATACTAATTATACATTGATATTTTGCATATGAATGTCTATTGATGGCAGGCATCAAAAAATTTCCTTTACAGAATCAATTGCATAGAGGGGAAATTATTGATGACTTATTGATGCCGCAGGATCAGTTCCAAAATGCTATCTGGGCTAAAGTTCTAATAACAAGAGGGCGGCTCTTTTTACTATACTTAAATTCTTATTGCAAGAGGGCGGCTCTTTTTACTAAAACGAAATTCTTATTGTAAGAGGGCGGCTCTTTTTATTAGAACGAAATTCTTATTGTAAGAGAGTGACTCTTTTTATAATATCTAAAGTCCCTCTATCAGAATTTAATTCTTTTTACTAAAGTTAAACTCTTCTGATGGAACTTAAAGACTCACAACAAGCGCCTAAGTCTCAATACAATGCTATATAAGTTGACGTTTGATTATATCTGTCACAAACACAAATTGAACGAGTAATTCTTACAGCATTTTTAATGTTATGTGATGAGTTGTCCTGATTTAATTTTTGGTGCTTCATTGAATAGCTTTGTCATCCTTTTGTGAAGAAATCAAGGAATGAGCGCCGCCTCGGTCGAAGTGAAAATTCACGTTTTCCATAAAAATCCTAAGCCCGGGAGGATCATCACTTTTCAAATTATTATTTATATTTTATTTTTCGTTGAAATGCGGATGATTGCTTAAACTTATTCCAGTCGAACGAGGTGTTCTCTTCAAAGAGAGACTTGACAGTTTGCTTAGATTCTATGAAATCAATCGTGTACTCACAACACTCTCCTTATAGGTGCTTAAGTATACCTTTCTTATAAAAGTATTATAATAAGAAATTAAAGACTTAAGCATTTATAAAGCTCTCATTATAAGAGTCATAAGAGTAAACCTCTTGTAAGAACATTTTTATGAAAGTTTAAGTCTTCAAGAGTTAAACTCTCACTAAAAAGTGTTTATGAGAATTAATAACAACAAAATATGAACTTGTAACAAGAATACGACTCTTCAAGAGTAATAATCTTATAATAAATGTACTTAAAGAGTTTATTTGAATCTTGCTACTAGAGCTACATTATAAGAGTGGCAGAGAGCCTTACTAGAGTCTTATGAGAGCTTTTTCCAGTTCACAAGAGCTAACTTCTCAAGAGTTTGTTAGTTGGACACCCCCAATAGGAGATAAATCTGTATAAGTGTCCAGGAGTAAAACTATTAATGCAACATATCTCTCCAATTTTTGTCTATACCTCCTGAACTCTGTGGAGCATTTCAGAAAATTAAATTTAGTATTAAATATTGTATAAAATAAATATATAATCTAAATATGGTATAAAAAAATATGTATGATCAGGGGAATCAATCCCTTTGGAGTGATATCTATACGCCACTTGGGAGAACATTGAGAACTTTACGGCTCCCTGATGAGTATCAACAGAACCTTGCCTTCCCAAGGTTCACAACATATTTTCCAAAATATCGGCTGCTATTATTTCTCACTTCTTTATCATCACTTATGAAAGAAAAAGGAATACATAGAACATTTTATGGTATGAATTATGGTGGTAGCCTCGTGAGCTGTTATTCTTTCTTCATAACAACATGAACAGGAAGGGGAGAGTATGGCTGAGGATTTGCCTGAAAACTGAATTCCGCAAGTATGTGTACAGCAGCGGTTCTTCGGGAGTTTTGTTACCTTATGATATGACAGAGTAGTTAATTGATCTCAACGGTCATTCATCATATCTTATTGACTTCGTATTGATTGAATGTTGCAATCCTAGTTAACCCTTAATTTGCATGGTGAGTCCCAGGGACTCCTTCTCAGATTACTTTTATCAATAACTTTTATAATAAGGCAAATACGATTCAGTGCAGTTTAGTACCTTCCACCAGTAGCGCGGTGGACTTGGACAGAAGACGACGTGTGCTTGCGCTATTTGCTTCGGTGAGTAATAACGGTAGAAGGAGTCCGTGGGACTCCACCATGCACTTTGTGTTATTAAATGAGAGCAATTGTCGACTTTTGTATTGTACACTATCAAGCTTTTTTAATGTAATAAGCTATTTTCATGGCTTCCAACCGATGTAATATTACCCATATCATTGTTTTGGAGTAAAATCCTGCTAGTGTTCCGACACAACGGATGGAAGAAGTCATTATTTGGATTGCACACTAGTTAGTTATGTTTCCGAATAGAAAAAGGCTGTCTTTTTTTGTTCTTTGGTTCACCATGACCACACTTTTGTTTCTGAGACAAATTAACCAGAAATCATAATTATGTATATTATAATTACAACAAGGGTGAAGTAGATGCAATCGAAATGTACACTGTTTTTTCATGCAGCCGTCGTACTCTTCAATGACCTATAGTAATTATGTTTGTTATTTTCGATATTTGTGGAATCAATCCCTATGTCTTCAATTAATCTTAAAATGTATGCCCAAAACTAACAATTAACCACACAACTGAAGCTAACCTGTACAATACATACAATGTCTCCCAGAACAACAGGCTCACAGCATTAGAAACCCTAAAGGTAAACCTTCTAACTGATGAAATTGATAATGGAGTTGTGATAAATTCCTCGGAATCAGAGAATATACTGTTTCTCATGCTGAAACAAATAATGGAGAAGACAATTTATATTCGAAACTCTTTTTACAAACCAATATTCCCGTCATGATCAAAAAAGTATGAAGAAAATTCACAAAACATTATCTGAATTGAAGCAATGCACGTTTTTTTATTTAGATGCTATTTGAGAAGATTTATGTTTATCTTATAATTGGATATGTTTATCTATTCAAAATTAGTAAAAAATGGAAATTATTTTTATTGACAGTTTAAATTTTACTATTTTTAAGGAGTGAGCATTCATTTATGCGATTTTTGAGACTGTAAATTTAACTGGAAGTTCTAGAAAATAAACTCATTAAAAGTTCCTAATGTAAGTTAAAATCTATTGTTGATGGACAATATTAACTATATTTATAGATAATTTTACGAAAACAACATTGGTTTTGCTTTTATTAAGATTGAAGTAAGGAGTCCCTGGGACTCCACCATACACTTTAAGGGAGTTTTCGCCACCATGCAAACCAAGGGTTAAACTCGTTGTATATTTAATATACATACCAAAGAAAAAAAAACCCGAAAACTTCTTCATCTCATTACCGGAAATGACGCAATGCTATTTCCCACCGATCGTGTCATCTTTTAGTACACATTCGACCCCGCGAGAACAGTTTAGACCACAACGATCATGCTGGCAATGCCCCTTCTCGTCAAACGTCAAAGTTGTCTTGTCTGTTCTGTAGTGCGGTGGCCGCGGTGTATTGTTATTTTATTCGTGCTGTTCTTATCTTGATTTCTCGCGTTTATTATCATCATAAAGTGCAATTTTTACGACAATCCGATTCTCCCGAACACTTTCCCGTCGAGCTAATGAGTCGAGATGGCGACCAAATTCAACGGTTTCACTCAGGACGAGATCAACCGAGTTGCAGGCAAATCGGATAAGCCAAGTATGCAAGAAAACATTTTTACACGATCAAAATGTTTTCGTTTACCTATATTGAGACTTCTGAGAGCGCATCTAGATAGATTGGTTAATGTGTGTGTATCGTTTTTATATTTCTCTATTCTTTTAGAAAAAGTGCTAATGATGAATCGCGGCGGTATTCAACGTATGCCGGATAAAAAACAAACTCCGCCGGCGGAAATTATGGGCACGAAAGGATCGAAAGAATTGCCAAAAATGGGTACCAGAATGATGTCGTCATCGACACCAAAAGACGCAATAAACAAGAATCCATTGCCTGAAAAAGATATTCCACGCGGCGACAATGATCTGGAGTTGACACTTGCGTCAATATCTATGCAAGAGGTGCTGCATTTTAGGCCGCCACCCACGGTCAACAATGGTCGAAGCGGTGCCGTGCTGGAGCCACAACCGGTGGACGAGTCAATTCTGCATGTGAGTAGTACGTCGGAAGTGCAACCAGTAGTGCAGGTTCCTGAAAGTGCATCGCCGTTTAGAGGTAAGTTGTAATGTGAATTTGAATAGGACAGATCGTAACAATTCCCCAAAATTGTTCCTCCACTATTCGAGTAATCAGTGTTACACGCGTATGAAACCGCTGATCCGCAAAGATTCTAGATACTAGTCAGCAATTATATCACTTAAAGTGGAGCAATGTTGTCAACCAAACATTTTTTATTTACTGTTGGAATTAAATTTATGGATGGACGAAAATGGAGATATTTTTACGCAGACGGCACACCGTGGGATCAAACAAAAAAGCAGTCACAATTATATAATTAGTGACTGTTTTTTTTTTTGCTTGATCAGACTGTGTGTTGTCTAATTAGGTAAAAAGGATCAATTTTTAGTGTTTCTAATGGAAAAAACTTTAGTTTAGCGGCTTTTGCGCAAAATTATACAAACAGAATCCAATGTCATCGCTACCTAAATTTAGGTTGACCAGACTTCCCCCCTTCAGATGGACATATCCTGCCTTTTCACTCTTTGTCGCCCTTTGGGGTGAAATGTACCTCTTTTAGTTTGAATGAAAATCTGGAATTTCGCTGGATTAAAAATTATTTCCGAAAGCTTATAGTTGTTTTTTTTTTTAGATATGATAGTCATTAGCAGAATACTCGCAGAAATGAGAACGAAAACTAAGCAGTGTACAAGGCCAAATTGTACTCCATGTTCGATGCTTAGCCTTCGACAAATTGATAAATCGGATGATTAACGTCCCAAAAGCATTACCTATTCTTTCTTTCTATTCTTCACGCCTTGCCATTAAAATGTTTAAAGTATAGGGCGCGACGATCAGCGCTGGAAATTGGATTCAATATTTTCCCCACCATATCGCAATGTCACGGGAATGTTACCCGGATATTATTGAAATAAATTAAAGTAGTGGGAAAGTGAGACTTCAGGCATTATTAGACCATACAGCGAAACTGATAGTACAGCCAGTACCGCATGTAGAAATAAACGCTATGGACGAAGAAGTGAAGCTGTTTACCAAATGGGGTTGTGATTGGATCATCTGGCTACAGCGAATATTAGCAGTTTATTCACAAAAGTTATCGAAACGAATTGAGGCGTCGATGGAATATTGGAAGAACGAGAGGCCATCATGAAACGCATTAAGTGACTTGACTTTAAGAGAGCTAATGGCACATTTTGACCGCAGGTCAAACAAAGGTAATCATCGATTGTTTAACAATGATAAACTGCAACAACAAAAGACGGAAGAAAAAAAGTAGGGGGGGGGGGGTGGTAGAGTGACCATGTGGATACGATGAAGCAAGGTGTTCTTGTTGTTGTAGTAGAGGTACAAATGGGGAAACATTCAATCTAAGTTGCACATTGTCATTCGAATGGAATGGTGGGCATTCCATCCTCGAGGTCTAGATTTAAGAAAAAAGCTGCTTCGATGGGTTGTACCCATAACGCAAGTGGTGTGAGATGCGTAGGAGCAGCTGAATAATCGAAAATATGGTCCACGTCATGTGGACTGGTTCCGCAGGCCGGGCAGGTGTTGGCGACTTCATTATTTATTCGTGATAAGTAGGAGTTTAGTCGCGGGCACCAGCCGGATCGAAGTTGAGCTAGGTTGCTCTGGGTTCTATACAAAATCCAAAAAGACAAAATCCACAAAGACAAAATCCATAAAGTCATAATTCACAAAGTCCCATTGGTCCACGTTGGTGCTGCGTAATTGACTAAGGGGCGACCGATCGCTTTATACGTAGCCAAGAGCCAGACAAAGAAACGTCTGTGCCTCATGTACTTCCGCCAAGTGCTTTTAATATTTTATTCCTGCTCCTGAGTTTGGAACATATATTTTCGGCGTGGGTGTTGAATTTGCCGGAATTGTCTAGCGTGACACCAAGGATTTTGGGGATCCTGGTTGTTGGGATGATGTGGGTGTCAACGTAGATGGGCAGTTGTGTGTTGTACTCTTGATTGAAGCTTATGAATAATGTGGCAGATAGCTTCAGGTTTTTATTCACGAAGAAAGCGTTGAGAAACTGCAGGTATTCGTTAATTAGATCGCACATTTCGGAAATGTTGATACCAGTTGCCATGATAGTTCAGTCGTCTACGTATGCGATGATTTGTAATCCTGTTGGTGGAGTGGGTAATCTTGCCATGTAGAGGTTGAAGAGAGTGGGGGATAAGACTCCACCCTGGGGAACGCCTTGTTTGATTTTCCTGAGTTTAGACTTCCCGTTTCTAAACTCTGTACAGGATTGACGACCGGCAAGGTAATTAGCGATCCATTTATGGATGTACGGTGGTGTAGTATTGCGGAGTTCTGTTAGCAATAGAGTGGTTAACGGTATCAAATGCTTTTGACAGATCGAGAGCAACCAGGATGGTACGCTTGCATGGTTTCGGCTTGTTGAGTCCATTAAATATGTTGGACGTGATCGTATCGAGAGCGGTGGTGGTGCTATGCATTTTACGAAAACCATGTTCATGATTGGCAAGCTGTATGTGCTCTAAACGTTTCGGCAATACTATTGCTTCCAGTATTTTGGTCACAGGAGACAGGAGCGTTATTGGGCGGTATGATTCTGCTAGAGTATGGTCTTTACCTGGTTTGGGTATTGGATTTATGCGGCCTTTCTTCCATAACTCAGGAATGATGAATGATTTTAACGATAGATTCATCGTGGTAGTGATATAATCAATGGCCGGTGAATCTAGATGTTTCAGCATGATCATAGCAATGCTGTCAGGGCAGAACGCTACATGCCACATACACATGGCGCTCGCACAGCAGAGCTTCCAATAGAAATGCTAACAGAAGAACCACGGGAAGGAGTACAGACGATTCGTCTAAGATATAATGCATATGCTCATGGTCTTCGGATCTAGTGGAGAATTGTATCATCCACATAAACGCAAAATGCTGTTTTTAACCACTGTCGTGTTCTCATACCAGACTCTTAAGATCCTTCTCATATCAGATTTTGTAAAAAATACACTCCGATACCAAAATCAGTCGAAATACCAACTCTAGGAATGAATGATCCTGCTAGTGCCTGTGATCTAAATGATGGAGGCGCCAACCCTTAAATCTTGCTGATCATCAACGCAGCCTACAGAAGATGCATAGTGCATATACCATCCCTATAGCTAGTGCCTGTGTTTCGTAAAAGATACTAAGCGGATTTTCAACCCAAGTCCTGCAAGCGAACAATCCTTGTGGCTCCAGATCTGCCAAAGGCGTCTTGATACCGTTGGTTGTACGCAATTACTGATGGATTTTCGTAAAAAGTCCGCCCCACTGCAAACTCTGAAAAACGTTGCAAATATCATGTCGATCGCCAGTCCTCCACTCAGTTTAGAAACTTTACGACGAGGATAGAGCAGAATAACGAAATGCGTCTAGGAAAGTACTCCGTATTCAGTTGTCGAAACGTTAGTCAAGGCCATCTAGATGTATCAGAGCCCCAACTCAGCTGTACAATGACGCCACGAGTTCTTACTATGACGATGTTGTATAAGCGGAAAAAACAGAATCAAGCATTTGACGCCATTATCAGCTAGAAAAAGGCAATGGAGCTAAACCCACTATAAATTCAATTTCAACCGATGGAACACAACAAAATCTCCTCGGATGGCAGAAAAACAAATCAGTTTTGCTGATATGTGCAAATATTTATTCGAAACCTAAAAGCCGGATGAATTTTATTTTCAATACGAGTAAGCTACAACCGCTCCGTACAGCAACTATGGCCACCCGTTCGACAATACCTAAACAATTGATTCCAAATCAAAATGCCGGCCGCCACCCTTTGATAGTTACGACTTCACCGGGTTGTACTGCCACTGCACCATTCATCAAACTTGTTGTAACAAAGTGCCAATAGGGAGCGTATATTCGTGGTGGAAAAAAAAGCTGGAAAACTGGCAAATAGTGTGTGTGGGCATCTTCATATAATGAAGTGTGTTACAAATTCGCCGCTGCGGGAAATTCGTCGGCGCTTTTTCGACAAACTCCCACCATCAAATACGCCATGTTGGGATATGCACTATCAGCGATAACGCCACAGCATGTTGTCGTGCTCTGTGGCCGTGATCGTTCGGTCGCCACTCTGTGATATAGATATTCATAGAGAAACGAGTTTTCAATACTGGGCATGACTCGTCGCACGTTTATTATTCAGAAGAAGATGAGAAATGTTCTTATCATAGAATAATAAAACAAGAATGCGACTAAGAAGTGGTATGACAACCGCACACTCCGAATTCAGTTGTCGTTGAAACGTTGACGACTACCCGGCGCTAATGACACCGATCTCATCTTCATTTATTGGTTCCCTGATGACTTTATGATCGACGTAAGTGCAGGTTTCTTTAGACGCCTTTCAAGCTAAAATCCGTGCCATTGAAATCTATGACAAAAAAATGCTTAGTGGCTCATTGCTATTTTTACGGTTAGTCAGGTTGCGGTCAATTTTCTATTCTCTCACATAATTTAATCGAAATTGGTTTGCTAGTGCTTTCATCGACCAATCTGATTTACGTCGCCCTTGTTCTTATAGACAGGAAGAAGAAAACTGTCCCTGAAAACGTCAGGCATCGGTTGCTCACCTTTGATTTTGTTGAACAGACTTGTGAGCCAACTAAGCCTGACATTTTCCATTTTCAACCAAAATTTCGGGGCTATTTTGTCCGGTACGACTGCCTTCCCGCGTTTCATCTCATACATTGCCTCCATCACCTCTTCCTCTGAGAAAACTTCGATATTTGTGGTATTCGGCTCAACATCTTGAAAAGCTGCTCGAGGAAATTCTTATTTTAGAAATTAGTCAAAATACTCTTGCATCCTGCTACAGATTGCCATATCGTCAACCAGCAGCATTCCTTGTGAGTCCTCCACGTACTTTGGCGCCTGTATTTCTCGAGCGTTCATTTCCCTAAATATACTGGCGTCGTGCTTAGGCCTCTTGTGTAATAACGGTGCTTCGGTCCCAGTCTGAGCTTCTAATTCTAATGGGTGGTAGAAGCTGCCTTCGCATTTGCTTCAGTTACCAAGCGCTTTACTTTCTTCCGGCATTGCATGTAATTTCCGCGGAGTTAAACTCGTTGGGCTTCACTGCTTGACTCACATGTCGACCACGCCTTGAATGCGTTCGATTTGGCTTGCACTGCTTCCTTAGTTTCGGCGTTCCACCGTCATGTTTCTTTTTTCGTGTGGAGTGGACCTTTTGAAACTGCAAGTACCCTTTCCGTCTCACCTACTAACATTTAATTTTCAGCACAGGTGGTAATCGATCTGCGTTTCCTATCTCCTATGTATTTGCGGAAGCTATCTGAAATACTGGGCCTCGTTCCGTAAAAGATGTGACATTGTAAAGTGACGAAGCTTAAAATCGATATTCACCAAATTTGGTATACACTATCCTTTGATGGCCCTGAGAAAGAATCGGTGATCAGAATTTTGATGGGTGGCGGGAATAGCGGTAAATTCACCATTGAATTGAACGAAATGGCATCCTTTAATTAATTCTCCTGACTCTCCCCTTGGGCGGATTTCGATGAAACTTGGATGGTAGTTAAGTGTATTTTGGTATCGGCACTTTTTATGTGACACCAAAACCGACATTTTTCTACCAGGAAACATAGTATGGGCATAATGGGAGTCGCTCGAAGGGCGATGATTGGCGCAATGTATGTGATCGGTTTCAAAGGATTTATGGACTTCTGGAGTGATAGGTAAACGAACAACGCGCGTTGGCTCTTACCGAAGTTAATAACTTTAGCAATATCATCACCCAGTCTTTTGTTCGTACATTTAGATTCTGGTAATTGCAGCACATAATAGCCGAAGCACAGAATAGTATGGTTAGGAAAAAAAGAGCATGTTTGTGCACAGAATACAATGACGGACGGTTACATATGTATACGTACGTGGTGTGGCTGGTTGAATGAAATTGAATCCAATTGACTGGTTGAATTGGAAATGGCGAGCAAAGTTTAAATTAAATATCCGATTACATCCGTCCGTTTCTATAGCCGGATTTACAATTGGGATTCTGCCATTAAGGCTAACTAAATACATTACACATCTCACCACATCGGACTATAGATTTTGATTTACATAATTTAATCTGAATCACCATAGTCTGCAATCTATTGATGTAAAAATCAGCAAAGGTAGTTAACCATTTTCTTCAGGAAGTCATCGAACTAGCAAAAAAGCACTGAATAACGTGAATGAAGCTTAAAAAAAAACTGTTTTTAGAAATTTATTAAATAGAAAAGAAAAATCTGAATTTTGGTGGACTCGACCTCATCCAATCCAACCAATTACCTGCCACTCAATCCTTTCGGCCATACCGGCGCCCATCTGGACGAATAAATCTAGCAATCATCACGTGATAACCAGCTCGATGTATGCAGAACGTAATTGTTTACGAGACGAAGAGCTTTACGAATAGAGAGGAGGATAAGGGAAACGGAGGAATGATTTTGTGTGCTCGGAACACTGTGGGATGATGATCATGATGATGATATACATGATCTAAGATTTTTCCCCTAAGGAAAAACTTCACGGAGTTTTTCACGAACTATGTGTTAAGGATGACCAAACCGTGCGATCTGCACATAGCCAGAATATAGCTTCACCTTCGTCATTTCTGACCGTTGAAGGGCTACCACCATGGCAATCCTCGGTAATCATAATTTGATGCACCCACATGGCCATTAAGATTTCCTGTCAAGAACACCAATTCGGTATCTGGAATCGTTTGAATCAGCGTGTCAATGTAAACGTCGTTCCAAAATGCCTCTTTTTCTTCTGGTGACAGTCCCACTTGGGGAGCGTAGGTACTTATTACGTCCCATACCCTTCCGCAGATAACCAATTTGATGCTGATCAAGCGCTCACTTCTCTTCGCGACACTTACTATTCTGCCAAGTATTAACGATGCCAGAATAATGCCAACTCCGTTTCTTTGATTTGTGATTTCATAGTAGTAAAATTTGTACTTCTTGGAATTCGTAAGAAACCGGGCTCTGTCGATATGGGTATTTCGTCACTTCGCCTCTTGCACGCACATAATGTCTATCAATCTCCTCGCTTTTTGACGTCATGGAACCGACATTTCAGATTGCAGGGTGGAATGTCGGTTCAGTTTCTCTGCAATGTAGTTTGACTGCCTTATGTTGCTCGCCCCCGGAAACTGTCAAGCTCTGGCGCGAACTAGGTTCGCCTCGGGATGACTTACCCGCGTAGCAGAAATAGTGCCCAGCGGGGTGGTGCTTTCATCTGCGCGAATTTCCATACGGCCTTCCATTCTTTTACACCTTTATGAGAAAGATTGTGTATTTTGGAACTAGTGTGTGGAAAGAAGTAAATTTATGGATTTCCCTTTTACATCCGCCGGCGCTCTCCAGTCACGGCAACCCAGATACACAATAACCTATGGGAGCTCTTGGTGATGTTAAAATGCCCTTCAGGCTTCAGATGTTGTGGTTGCCTGCTATCTTCGCATATTAGCGGCCAAGCACCCTCTTGACTATGCATCCCTCGGCGCATGCTGATCCACCTTGGATTAGGGATTTTTTTTCACTGTAAGAGTTTTCATCTCTCCTGTGCCTTTTAGTCGCCTTCTACGACACGTCGGGAAAAGCGATGGCACTATTCTTGACCCATGCCACAGGGCTCTTCCACCCCATATCCATGCACCCTCTAACTTATGTCACTCTGTTCATGACTCCGGTGGTAACGTCAAGTCGCTGACACCTCCTTCCATTTTGCTAGATAGAATTTTAATTTTTGGAATTTCTGTGGGCTCGAGGATGTCGACGAGATTGTAAAACCATGTCTCACGCTTCTGAAGCGGTCTCTTGTCTCTGTCTGGTTGAGAAGCACCAAGGATTACCGAAACAGCTGTTTACATTTTTGTGATTTGGTGATTCGAAACGGTAGACTCGAGGAAAAATGCAGGTGGTCCTACTGGCAACCATTGTATATTGCATTATCTTGCAGTTACAATACGCCTCTCCGGGGCGGACCACACCCGTTTGCTACAACAAACGGCCAAGAGTTGCCAAAACGCCTCCCTGGCAAGAGCCTCGAAGGTCTCGATGCAGGAAGGTTGTGTATGTCTGTGTATGTCTGTGTATATGTATGGACTCGTTATATATGTTTTTTCGTCTTATTGGGAGCATCACATCTCGGCGCGGCTGCTCTCAATTCTCCTTTTACGCGCCGGCATTGAAACAAATCCAGGCCCTGTCTTGGTATGGATGTGTAGTGTCTGCAACCTACGTATCGGTTCTAATGCCAGGTCACTTCAGTGTAGTTGCTGTTCGGAGTGGGTGCATTTCAGATGCTCCGGTCTGAGAAGGATGGGTCATTACATAGAAGGTACATTTGTTGCTCCAGGCTGTAGGAATACTGGGCAGCCTCGGGTAATACCAGGCCCCTCCCCTCCACCAACGCCCCCCTCTCCCCCCAATAATGTTGCCTTGAACGTAAGACACAGCTTAACTCCCGCCCCTCCGCCAGCAATTTTTACACCGGTGTCCATATTGCAGTTCAACTGTAATGGCATCCTAGGGAAATTTCCTGAAATCACAAGCTTCTTGGGAAAGTACAGAATCCTGATTGCAGCCATCCAAGAGACGAAACTCCACGCGAATTCACCATTCAACGCTGAAGGTGAATATATCATCATACGCAAGGACAGAGAAGGCGCCACGAATGATTCTCACCCTGGAGGTGGACTTGCCTTCCTAATACACAGGTCCGTACATTACCGTGTATTAGATGTAGTTTCAGACGGTACGGCGGAATTGCAAGCCATCTCAGTTTCATCAGGGAGCACCAATATTGAAATTTTTAATATCTACATACCACCACATTCTAGCTGTACAAATTACCATTTCGATATTGGTCCTCTTCTTAAAGGAGAGCACAGGATCATTCTTGGTGACTTCAATGCCCATCATGAACTCTGGCATTCCGCGCTTCGCAACGATGGCAGGGGTCAAGCTATCGCCGAATCTCTGGACGCATCAGGTTTCTGTACCCTCAATGAAAACTCTCCAACCCGTGATGCAAACAATTGTATTAGCTCACCAGACATTACAATTGTCAGCGCTAGCCTAATCAGTGAGACCTCCTGGGAAATACTTACTGGTCTTCCCTCTGATCACCTCCCAATCATAGTCAGAATTGACAAACCAGCTGACCTGACCAAGTCAGAGAAGCGAACTTTTGTCAATCACAAAAAAGCTGATTGGGAAGGTTTCAAAACATTCACGTCATCGAAGTTCTTCGGGCTTCCCCCTCCCACCAATATACACAAGGCCGAACGGAACATTAGGAGCGTCATTGCCAAAGCTGCGGCACGGTTCATCCCTGCAGGGCGCATTCCAAAGGTTCTTCCATACTTTCCAACAAGTGCCGCAAGGTTAGCTGATGAACGTGACAACATTAGGCGCGCTAACCCTGGTGACCCCAGAATTCGGGAGCTCAATATTCAAATACAGCGACAAGTTAAAGACTACAAGAAGGCCAAATGGAACGAGCACCTCAATGACTGTAACCTTAATGAAGGTGCCAGTAAGTTATGGTCCACTGTCCGTGCCCTTTCGAACCCCACAAAAGATAAGGGCAATATAGCCATAACCTTCGGCAAAAAAGAAACAAGCAATCCTCTTCAGTGTGCGAGCCAGTTCAATAAACAATTTATTGAACATCCCAAGTCTGATGGCCTCAAGCGCAAAATCAGAAGACGGATTCGCAGCCGAATTGTTGACTCCGTACCAATTTATACTCCGGACCAGGTTAAAACAGTCATTGAGAATGCAAAACACTCTAAGGCCCTTGGACCAGATGGCACATCAATGGCCATGCTCAAACATCTTGATCTTCCTGCCATTGAGTATCTCACGGCAGTCTTTAACTTTTCAATGTCTACGCTCGCCATCCCCGACATCTGGAAACAAGGTGGCATAGTCCCATGCCTTAAACCAGGGAAAAGTGCCAAACTAGGAACTTCCTACAGACCGATCACGATCCTGTCACCTGTAGCAAAGACGCTGGAAGCCCTCATCCACCCCACTCTCGTTTCACATGCAAAGCTAGAACCCCATCAGCACGGATTCAGACGCATGCATAGTACAACCACCGCTCTGGACGCGATCACTACACGTGTAAGAGACGGACTAAACCATAGTACACCTTGCCATAGAACCATCATGGTGACGATTGACCTATCAAATGCGTTTGATAAGGTTAATCACTCCATGCTTCTGGCAAACCTCCTCAATATGCATGTTCCGACACAAGAGATAAGATTGATTGATTGCCAACTATCTAGCTGGTAGGCAATCCTTCACCGAGTTTCGAGGCAGTCGTTCCAAACTCAGAAAGATCAAATTAGGTGTTCCTCAAGGTGGGGTTCTCTCTCCCACCTTGTTTAACATCTACATGGCCGGTCTCCCAACACCTCCGGAAGGCATTGAAGTTATTTCCTATGCCGATGACTGCACTGTACACGCCACGGGAGCGGATAGGGATGTCATGCGCGAAGATATCAATAGATATTTAGCGCGACTAGAAGCCTTTTTCCATAGCAGAAACCTAAAAATCTCAGCGTCCAAATCGTCTGCGACCTTCCTTACCACCTGGTCAGGTGATTGTCGGTGGCCGGTTGGGGTACGTATTGGCAACAAACCAGTTCCTGCTGTTGCAGATCCAAAATTTCTCGGGCTTCACTTTGAGAAAATGATGACTTCAGCTCATCACGCGGAAGCGGTATGTGAAAAGATGCGCAGTAGGAACAAAATTCTTAAAGCACTGGCTGGTAGCTCCTGGGGCAAAGATAAAGATACTATGCTAGCCACTTACAAAGCGGTGGGTCGAGCAGCGGCTGATTTTGCGGCGCCAGTTTGGGCGCAAGGTCTCTGTAACACAAGCTGGAACAAAATCCAAGTCTGCCAAAATGCTGCTCTACGCACAGCTACAGGATGCCTTCTGATGTCTGCCCAGGACCACCTACATCAGGAGACACATTTGATGCCAATACGTGACCACAATCGACTACTTACAAAACAATATTTAGTAGGTTGTTATCGAGAGGATCATCCTAACCGTGACCTTAGGGACAAAATTCCCCCTCCACGCAACATCAAACGTGGTCTTCGTGACCTTGAGAGAGAGGTCCAGGGTTACAAAAGGGATCCTTTACGGACGAAAACGACGACGAACTATAAAACGAGTCCATATAGATACACAGCGGTTCACACCTTTCTGTACCGCTAAAAGAAGAAGAAGAAGGAAAAATGCAGAAGTGCAGGAGATTAGCGAATTCTGTTAAAACAGAAATAAAGCGACATCACAACCCTGAAATTTATTTCTTAATAAAGTCTCGGTTGCCATTGGGTCGGATTAAACACAAGTCATAGGTACGCCCGTGGCTTTCATTAATTTTCCTCGCGAAACTGTGGCTGAGTTGTTTAGCGTAAATGCAACGTTTTTTAATTATTTTCTTGGTGGAATATGTTGCCTTTTTTAAATGTCCCGTTTCCGTCATATAAGCAAAGATACGGTGTGTTTTGTCTATACACCGCCTATGACCTGCTTTGCATTTGTCTATGCTTATGTAGGTCTGACCTGTTTCCTTTGTTCAATTTTTCCTACAACACAGATATAAGCCTTTAAGTACACTCTTTAACGCTCTTATTTTATGCTGCGTATAATATTACTACAAAAGGGTTAATGCCGCCATTCAATCTGATTGCAAAGAGTTTGTTCGCTTTGTTTTTTTTTTTGCAACCGCAATCGTTTCTTTTTAAATGTACAGCACAGAATATTCTGAATACGTGTGTTAATCCTATTATCAATCTGGGATATTTTTACTATACGCTGATTTGTGTTTTTTTCCGTCGTCGGAAATCTGGAATAGTGCGACAGATTATATTTGAAATACATAAGTATGTATCTGCTTTGATTTTGCACATTTGCGTTTTTTCGTGTTTGGATATCAATATCGACCGCAATTGACGATTTATTGGGATGATCCCATATAATGCAAAATGATTATGCTCCAGTAACTTTTTGGAGTGTCTGGAATTCATATTAACCAGGATTTACCACTTCGCTTATTTTGATTTTTTCTCTGCTTATCTCTGCAAGCAGCTCTATCCTGGATTTGTCATCACCATGTTGCTATATTTTCGATCATCTCAGCAATGACAGGTTTTAGAATATTGCGGACAGCACGGTACATATATGTAATGAAAACAAGGAAGAAAAATTAATTTAGAAAAATACGCAATTTCAATATGATTCTCCCTCCTTTTCAGGAATATCCTTAAAAGATTTCCAAACGCAACAGAAACTTCTCCAAGAGCAAAACAAACAACGAAAGGATCTACTCCATAAAGCCATCGAGCATCAGTAAGTTTTCGAACACAAGCTCTCACCACGTTTGAGTAGATTACAATTTTTTTTTAAATATTATTTACAGTTCCCAAAAAACGGCCGCAGAAATAGCAAAAATTCAAACCATCAAAAGTGAATTGGATAAACTCGATAGTGATTTGGCGGCTGATGTTGCTATCCTTCGAAAGAAAATCGAAGATGCTACGATACAATACTCAAATATTAGGTAGTCTGCAAGACTTTTATTAATTTGTTTATCTCTTATCTATCCTTTGTCTTTTTTTTTAACAGAAAATCCTACGAACGCGTTGAGGCGCAATTTTTGAAAGCCAAACAGGATCTCTATCAGGCCAGCGAGAAAAAGGAATTGTTAACGGAACATTTATGCGCCGTGATTGCTCACAATGAAAATCGTAAAGGAAAGAAATTAACGGAATTGATGGAACAAGTGGGTATGTCACCAATCGGTGAGATGGATTTAACGGCTAAATCAAATGGAAACAGTACTGAATAATGAATTTACTATGCAAATAGCATGCGAATACTTACAAAATGATTGTGTAATATAAAAGTGTCAGTGAAGAAGGTTTAGATAGGAAATAATGTGCAAAGCAATTAACGTAATAATGTCTTGATATGTAAAGTCTATTTCGCACTCATCTTAGCCATTTAATGGTATACATTATATTTTATATGTAGTAGGTAATTTTACGTAAGTGTATTTGTGTTTAAATAAAAATATCTATATTCGTAACATTTCATGTTTATTTTGATGAAATTATTGTAGCGATAAGTTCGCAAATTGACCGGCGACATCATTTCATTTTTTTTTTCATGCATGAGTAGTACAAATGTCTCTTTCATTAAATTGCGAACAATTCAATTTAACAAAAGTGTTATTTAAAAACGCGATGATAAATTAATGATCCATGCGTCATACGATGAATATGGAATTAGAGCAGCATATAAATTAATGATTCGATAATAATTCAACACTTAACAAATATTAGCACAAACGATCTTTTGTCGTGCATCAGTCCCATTAGCATACTTGTGAATTTCTGCTCAGTTAAACAGTCCATACAGTCGTCGTTGTCGTCACATCAGAAAAAAGAGCCCTCATAATGCTGCTGGTGCCAAGAAAGTAAGAAAGAAGCCCCTGAAGAAAAGAACCACCAGACCAAGCCAACAACAGTAGAAGGCATCCGTAAGCCTAGCCTGATGTCTTGCAAGATCTTACATTACACTCATATTATACTTGGCCGGCCTGTCACACACAAATTTCTCCCAGCTTCCTTTTGCACTATGTCATAAGTGCAATAAACTTCTTTGTTGCCATATCGTTTGCTTGATCATCGTATAAGTATGTACGAGTAAGTATGTATAAGTAATGCATACTCGGCAATACTTCTTGTGATTATTTTATTGAAAGAGGTCAAGTGAGTGTTTCTTCTCGTGTTGTATGGTGAAGGGCATGGTCACTGTAACGTGAAGCGCTGAAGACAAATGGAAATTCAAAAGAACAAAAAAAAAAAAAGATGATGGCGCAAAAAAAATAAGAATGGAAAACACCCAACAAGGCGAGACAAGAACATCATAACATACAACACAAGGCATCCAACATATATGCTCCAGCTTTGCGGGTTCTATTACTTTGTGCTGATTGTGCGATGATGTTGTGTGTGCATCTTTTGATTATATGCGGCTATAGGCTGCAACAACAATATGCCAAACATCAACATCACAACAGTCCGATGTTGAGCACGTCTCATGTCGTGTGTGTATCTTTGGTGAGGTTGTAAACAACAACAAACCGCTCAAAGATATATGCAATTGCGCTCCTTCTTTCTTTTCATTAAAGTGTACGCTCTCACCCGCTCACAGGCCACTGTGCAGCACAGAAAAAGCACCTACAAACACCCTCCTTCACCATACATTACTTTCTCAATTGCACTCACCTGAAAAAATTGTATATCCAATATATGACGGGCGGTATAGATATAAGATATCTTCGTGCTTCAAATAATACACCAGGTAACAACAGAGAGTGTTACCGATTCCGCATTTTAAATTTTTTATTCTGTTCTGTATTAAAAAAAAACGAGACCGAGGCTAATTTCGGGCGCGGCCGAAATTTGGATACCCTTCGCTCCCCTCGGTCTAAAAGTTTTTTTCGGGCGTACCTATGACTAGTGTTCAGTCCTCCCCGCTTCCATGCTTTTAAATTTTCTCTTAAGTGCCGTGGCGAAGATTTATTGGGCGAAGCGGGATTTGGGTTACTTATAAGAACCAAAAAGAGGGGGAAGGGGCAGCCCTATGGCCTTCCCATCAATTTTTACGTATGTTTGTTGCATCAATTAAAACACATTTGGTTCAGATTGGTGGACAAATCAAAAAGGTTTTCTTCTAAGAACCTAATTTGGGGGTTGGGTTTATATGCCAGCCCCATGACCCCATGGTCCGATATAATTCATTTTTGCATATGTACCATCAATAAAAATACATTTCCATGAGGTTTAGTTGAAATTTGTGTCCAAATAAAAAAGTATTAAAAGGACCCCATAGTCCGATTTCACGTTTGTTATGTGGCATCAATACAAATATAATTTTCTGGATTTGATTGAAATTGGTGTGCAAATAAAAACGTTTTTCTTAGAAAAAATTTATTTGGGGGGCTAGGCTTGTATGGTAGCCCCATGACCACATGGTCCGACTCCATCTATTTATACATATGTTTTGTGTCATCAATAGAAACACATTTGTGTGAAGTTTGGTTGAAATTGGTGTATAAATAAAAAAAAATTCTTAGAAGAACTTAATTTGGGGAGCTAGGTTTCTATGACAGCCCCATGACCCCATGGTTCGATCTGGTCCATTTTGACATATGTTTTGTGGTATTACTAGAAACACATTTGTACGAAATTTGATTGAAATCGATAAGAAAATAAAAAAGTTTTTCTTAGAAGAACATAATTTGGAGACTAGGTGTGTATGGCAGCCCCACGACCCCATTGTCCGATTTGGTCGATTTTTACATATATTGTGTGTTACCAATTAAAACACATTTGCGTGAATTGCGTGATTGAAATTGGTGCATAAATAAAAAAGTTTTTCTAAGAAGAAACTAAATTTGGGGGGTAGGTTTGTATGACAGCCCCACGACCCCCTTGGCGGATTTTAGCGATTCAAACATACAAACTGCCTGCAACAAAAAGAAGCATGTGTGCAAAATTTCAGCTCCATAGCTTCTAAACTGGCCGAGCAAAACGCGTCGCAACAGACAGACAGACAGACAGACGGACAGACGGACATCGTCCAATCGACTCAGCTCGTCACGCTGATCATATATATACATATTTTATATGGCCGGAGATGCTTCCTTCAAGGCGTTACAAACTTCATGACAAAGTTAATATACCCTTTACGCTTAATAAGCGAAGGGTATAATAAAGCTAAGAGCTAGATACCCCAAGCAACAATTCGTTTGCTTTAAAGAAGCACTTCACACTGTAGCAATCCTACAGGGTGTCCGGAAACTGCCGCATAAATGCACCGGATTATGATTTCTCAGTTGATTTCCAGCAAAAAAGTTGTATGGAACATACCCCCTCAGCTTAACCCTTTAGCTGCCACAGGCATTTAAAGATTTTTGAAAAAAAAATCGTTTTCTTGCACGACTTAAAGCCTAATATCTTTAAAGCCAAACCAGCTAGAATAGTGAAATAAAATGATTATTACAGCCAACAAATTTTCCTATAAAATGAAACTAACCAGACTAAAATCGGATAAAAGGTTTGGCATTTACAGAGCTTCAAAGTCAAATTTGCGTGATTTGACACAAAAACAATCTTTTTTCCCATCTCAATTTTCTCCAACTTCTGCCAATTGGCGCATAACCTTACGATAATATCTTTCTTACATCATTTTATTCTAGCTCCTTTATTTCTAACAGTTTTAGTATTTTAAGTGCAGAAATCTGGGGTTAATTTTGGCATATTAGGTACGTAACGGAAAAGGCAGCAGTAGCCACCGTAGCTTTAGCAAGGATTATGCCCAATATAGGAGGCCCAAGGTCTAACAAAAGACAGCTGCTGGCTCGGGTCGTTACATCCATACTGCTATACGCTTCACTCGTCTGGACTAACTCAGTCGACACCTCTGGGAACGCCCAGAAATTGAACCCGGTTTACCGTAGGTGCGCATTAAGAGCGTGCTCTGCATACAGAAAAAACTCGCACGAAGCGGCATAAATCGTTGCTGGAATGATGCCAATGAGAACTCTGGTCGAGGAAACAAACAGACTCTACCGTGGTCGTCGTAACGAAAGCTCTGCAGAGTTAGAACTTCGGAAAAGTATGGAAAGAGAGGAAAGTCTGAGACAGTGGCAACGGCGATGGGACGAAGCCTCAACCGGCAGGTGGACACACTCTTATCTCCGATATCGCAAAGTGGCTTCGGCGCAAACATGGAGAGGTGAACCACTTCTTGACTCAATTCTTGACGGGTCACGGAGGATACCGAAAATACTTGTATCGCTTCAGGTTGGAGGTTGGATAGCTCGCCCGATTGCCCTAGCTGCAAGGAAGTCCCAGAGGACTGTCCAAGATTCGAAAGAGGGCGCTTTGACCTGAATGCGGAAGTGGGCGAAGTATTATGTCCAGACAATGTGGTGGTATGTACAGGGCCGTGGAGGGAAAATCCGGGACCGGGGGACAATGATTCCGGGTCCACCTCTTCGATACGATAAAAAAATATTCAGGTGCATTTTCAGATTTAAGTTCTGAGCTAAAATTATGGGTTTTCCGAAAAATACGAATTGTAGAAAAATAATAAAAAACTGATACCGGATAATCCACTTGCCTTAAAACTGACAGAAACTGAATTCAATCGTGAAGCATTTTTACATACTAAACTCACAAAAAACGGGGTTGACTGGATAGTTCAACACTTTGTGTGTGTGATTTTTTTTTCCAATATTTTGAAGATCATTCGATAGTTGATTGGCGAATTTTAAGGAAATACAGAAGCCGTTCTAAATAAGGATCGTTCGTTTTACTTGCAGTTTTGGGTAACGAATCTTCATAGAAAAGCGACTGCTCAAAGGGTCAACTTTCTAGCATGAAGTTTCGTTTCTAAAATCTGCCGTGATGAAAAAAACTTTATTATTGAATGGTCGTGCCCTTTACACTAGAAACGCATAAAACGATAGTCAGATAAAAATGTAGTATATCCTCCAGTGTTGATCCACGATATTCAAATCCAATACTGGTAGTCTTCTAACATTTTATTCTCCCAAGAAAAAAATTGATAAATTATTGATTCCCTTGTCCCAACGAAATTATTTAGAAAACTTCTATTCTGTTGGTGAATTAAGATGCCAACCTATATTCGAACTTTGATATCAAGAAAGCCTTAAAATTTTCAACAGTCATTCTCGATATAGGAAAGGATCAGGATACAAAAACAATAAACATTCCAGATCACGCATTGCGCATTGTGAAGTCACACTAGACCCAACATTTAGCACTCTGTTTATCATTTTCTTTACAAATTGTTCGTAAACTTGAAAATTCTCGTATACTGCCGGTGTATTGTGACGTACATGCCCAGAACGAAAAATTGCCGTACAGCTATCCGCGTGATCTTGTCTGTCTATTGTTCTTGATCAGGATAGGATCATACATAAATATAATTTTTTAATTCGATTTGAAGACTATACGGGTGAGATTGTGTGTTCATTTTACAAATGAATAATAAAGGCTGTACTACACTCAAAATAGAAAAAGTACAATGCAATTAACTAGGCAAACTTATTTCTGTGCACTTGTGTGCGGTATGGCTAATTTGCTACGCTTATTGTTTTTTTTTTTCTTTGAATGAAACAGCTGTGGTTTAATATTACATAAAAGGTTTTAGGAAAACAAGTTGGATACAGTTCACAGTTCTAACAAATGCTTGGGGTGCTCAAATCTGTAATTTATTAGCACACTCGCAGTGGCCCAGACTGTTGGTCGTTTTTCCATAAAATTGGCTTTCGAAATGCACACCGCTACGAATTCACCAAGTGTCTTTTCCTATTTTATTTATTTATTTTTCTTTAGTACATAAAAACCTTTAAATTTGTTGTTACAGAGTTTGCGAGTGCTGATAGATAGATATATGTATTGAAATTAAGATTCAATAATTTAAGTGATCAACATTTGGGTGTTGGTACCTTGAAAAAAAAATCACTAGCAGCAGCAGTACGTACACAAAATAATAATCGCCCGGAAAAGTCCTTCTGAAAAAAATGTCGCTGTACAGGGCTCCTGTTCGTACTTTTAAAAACGGTACGCGTACGCTACTGGATGAAGAAGTCGAAATTTCTGAATTGTTTATGTATAAAATCATGCATGCACTTTCGAAAGGTGAGGACAGATTGAATTAAGAAATTTAGTAACGAAACGACCAATGTTGCTGATTGACGATCCGGCAATTTGTAGCAGGATGCGAGAGTATTTCGACGAACTTCTAAATGAAGAATTTCCTCGAGCAGCTTTTCGAGATGTTGAGCCGAATATCACAAATATTGAAGATATCACAGAGGAAGAGGTGATGGAGGCAATGCATCAGATCAAACGCGGAAAGGCAGTCGGACCGGACAAAATCCCCGCGGAATTTTGGTTGAAAATGGAAAATGTCGGGCTTAGTTGGCTCACAGTTCTCTTCAACAAAATCAAAGGCGGGCAACCGATGCCTGATGCTTTCAGGGAAAGTTTTCTTCTTCCTTTCTATAAGAACAAGGGAGACTCACGCAAACTCAACAACTATAGGGCTATAAAGTTAACACCTCATACACTGAAGATCTACGAGCGAGTTGTCTGCAACCGATTGAGAAAGATTGTGCGGTTGAATGACAATCAATGCGGCTTTGTTGAAGGTCGATCTACAGTCGATGCGATTCAGTGCATTCGTATTGCAATGGAAAAGTATAGAGCAGCACGAAAGGACTTGCACTTTGTGTTCATCGATTTGGAAAAGGCATTCGATAGAGTACCTCGTGATCTAATATGGTTGGCCTTGAGAGCACTTAATGTCCCTGAGGCATATGTCAGGATGATACGAGACATGTATGATGGAGCTACGACTAAGGTTAGATGCACAGCCGGTGAATCAGAAGAATTTCGGGTGAATGTCGGAGTACACCAGGGCAGTGTATTGAGTCCGTTGCTCTTTAACATCATCATGTGCTACTTATTAACACGTATCTCCGACGGCCTAGAAATATCTCTTCTTTTTGCCGATGATATAGTCCTCAGTAGCCCAAACATCGTTGCCTTGCAAGCTGCACTTACAAAATGGTGTGACATTCTGGAGGAGCATGGACTGAGGGTAAGTATAACAAAGACTGAGTTCTTATGCTGCCCATTCTCAGACCCAGATGCACCGATACCAGAAATGTACGTCAAAGGAGAGCAGCTTAAGTCTTGTACCAAGTTCAAGTACCTTGGCTCGATGGTGAACAACGGAGCTACATGCGATGATGACATCAAACATCGCACAAAGGTTGGGTGGATGACGTGGCGAGAAAACTCTGGAGTTTTCTGCGATAAGAAAATGCCACTGAAGCTGAAGGGCAAGTTGTACAAAACGGTTGTACGTCCCGCACTCATGTATGGATCAGAATGCTGGACCATGTATGAAGGTTACGCGAAAGAAATGACAGCGACTGAAATGAAAATGTTACGCATGTCAGTTGGTGTAACGAAAAGGGACCACATCAAGAGTAGCTACATCCGAGGCAGCTTGTCCATAGACCAACCAATCACCGAAAAGCTCGAGGACCGACAAATGGATTGGTATTGCCATGTTCAACGGCGTCCGCCTGAGAACCCAGCAAAGAAAGCGATATCAATGGAAGTTCCACTTGATGGACCCAAGGCCAGAGGCAGACCGAAGAACACCTGGATGTGTCAAATGAAAAAGCAACAACAACGCATTGGTCTCGGCGGACACGATCCAAGATAGAGCTGCCTGTAGAAATATGGCGTGATATTATCGCCAAAACGGGCGATGTGCCTACACTGCAGGTCGAGCAACGCGACACCATGGAGCGGTATAAAGAACGAGGCAAGGAAGAAGAAGAAGTAACGAAACGACCATGTTGATTTGTTGATTGTATATGATCATTCGGGCCCCTAGTCGTAAAAATTCAATAATATACTATAGGGGCCCCCCAGGTTAACGAGACGACACACCAATGCGAAATGCAAATGGTGGAACTCGAACCTGAACATTCTGCGTAAGAAGACACGTAAGCTTTTCAACGTAGCCAAAAGAACTGGGGATTGGGACACATACCGCTGCACCCTAACCCAGTATAGCAAAGAAATTAGGAAAGCCAAGAGGGAATCCTGGAGGAAGTTCTGCGAAGAAATAGAAAACTTGCATGAAGGAGCGAGACTCCAGAAGATTCTAGCCAAGGATCCAACAAACCCCATCGGAACACTTAAAAACTCCGATGGAAACCAAACAAAAACAGGTAAGGAGACCCTGGAAGTCCTCCTAGGGTCTCACTTTCCTGGATCAACGATAACATCGGAGCGCACAGACCAGTTGGATGACAACTCCCTTTTTCTCAGGGCTAACAAAGACGATTGGCGGATTGCGAACCAAATAGTAACTTATAATAGGGTGGAATGGGCGATCCACTTTTTCGAACCCTACAAATCACCAGGACCAGACGGTGTCTACCCAGCCCTGCTTCAGCAGGGTTTTACGACCCTGGCTCCGCTTTTACTAAGACTATTCAGAGCCAGCATAGCCTTAGGATACATCCCAATCACTTGGAAGCAGGTAAACGTAGCATTTCTGGCAAAGCCGGGGCGTGACCAAACCCTAGCGAAATCGTATAGACCGATAAGTCTAACCTCCTTCCTACTTATGTCATTGGAAAAGCTCGTCGATAAACATATCAGGGAAAGGTGCCTGTCGCTTTTCCCGTTGCACCCAAACCAACATGCTTATCAGACAGGGAAATTATGTGAATCAGTACTACACCATCTAGTTGGGAAGATTGAGACCACATTAGAAATCAAAGAAATAGGGCTCGCGGCCTTCCTAGATATAGAGGTGGCCTTCGACAACACTTCCTTTGAATGTCTTGTACACGGCGCCTCGAGTCATGGAGTTCAAAACACCCTATGTCGGTGGATAAAATCAATGCTTCAAGGACGACAAGTACATGCAAAATTATTCGGTGAAACGGTGTATACAGCTGTCCTCAAAGGTTGCCCACAGGGGGGTATACTTTCACCCCTCCTGTGGAACTTTGTAGTGGACAGCCTACTGGTCCAGCTAAATAATACTGGCTTCTATACCCTAGGATATGCCGATGACATCAGCATCCTTATAAGGGGAAAATATCCAGGAGATATTTCTGAACTCATGCAACAAGCTCTAACCCAAGTGGAGGATTGGTGTAGGAGGGTAGGCCTATCGGTCAATCCCGCCAAAACAACATTAATAACCTTCAGTCGCAAATACAACTTGGAAGGGCTCATCGCTCCAACATTATTCAACCAACAACTGCAGTTTACCACGGAGGTAAAATATCTGGGAGTCACCCTTGATAACAAACTCACGTGGAACAAGCAGCTGCAAAACACAATTTCAAAAGGCAAACAGACCCTATATGCTACTAAAAGAGCAATAGGAAAAACGTGGGGGTTAAAACCACGAATGATACACTGGATATACGAAGCTGTGGTCAAACCCCGTCTGACCTATGGCTCCATAGTCTGGTGGACTAAAATCAAGCAAAAAACAGCAGCAGCGAAGTTGGGATCAGTACAGAGACTGGCCTGCGCAAGCATAACCGGCGCCATGCGCAGTGCACCAACTTTAACTCTAGAGAAACTACTAGACCTGCCACCACTGGACCTCAAAATCACAGAAGAGGCTAGACTCGCAGCGTACAGACTCCAATCATCGAACATGTGGACACCACAAAGGGTAGGACACTGTACGATCACAGAAATCATTGCAAACCCAATCCTAGATATGGGCAGCGACTATACCCCGGCCATGTACACCTTCGACTCCAACATCCAAACCTCAACGGTTAGGGAAGACTGGAGTAAATGGAACGACAACCATCTATCAAATCACATTGTGTGGTACACTGATGGGTCGAAGACAGACGAAGGAACGGGGGCAGGAGTCTATACTAAAACCAACAACTATAGTATCTCCAAACCCCTAGGTCAATATACAACTGTCTTCCAGGCAGAACTTATAGCCATAAACCTTGCAGCAGGGGAGAGTACTCGAAAGGGATATACCAATAAGACCATATATATTCTCTCCGACAGTCAAGCTGCTATAAAAGCAATTGCAAATCCCAAAACAACCTCTAAATTGGTTTGGGAATGCCAACAAAATCTCAAAAACCTAGCAACCCGAAACAAAGTAACTCTGAAATGGGTGAAAGGACATAAGGGGATCGAAGGAAATGAGAAAGCGGATGCCCTCGCAAGAAAGGGTTCCGAACTACCCTTAACTGGTCCTGAACCTGCAATCGGGATCAGTAAATCTACTGCCAGAACTGTTGCCAGACGATGGACCGAGGATAAATTCCAAGACCGATGGAGACTCGCTGAAGGGCTCAGGCACAGCAAGCGCATGCTGGAATCTAACTGGCATACCAGCTGCACCGAAGCCCTCAGTCTTAGTAAAACGAACCTCAGGGCAGTGACAGGCCTTATAACCGGTCATTGCACCTTACGGAAACATCTGCATACAATAGGGATCTACACACAAGACCCACTATGTCGCCTCTGTAACGAAGATGAGGAATCAGCCTCGCACGTTATTTTCGAATGTCCCGCTCTTATGAGCTGGAGACAAAACTTCTTTGGGTCTCAAACCACCAGTATGGGTGCACCCAAAGTAAATCTGGTTAGCTTTCTTCTAAGCCTTTTACGTAGGACAGAGCTCATAACCTGAAATTTTCTCGCTTAGATGGGTAATACAATAAGCCAGCAGGCTGCAGTACCGGGCGCAACCAGCCCAACCTATCTCAGCGCCATATCCATCCATCCATCCATAGGGGCCCCACGACTAATACACAGTATGTTATGTAATGTTGTTAAAACGCTAGAAACAGTCCCTATAAGTTTTCTTAGTTCAGCACCTCAAAATAGCAATTTATATGTTAAAAAAAACGCTAAAGCATAACTTTTGTGTCAAAATCCGGGCCCCTTATGAAATCCCGGGCCCGGGGAATCACCCCGTTCCCCCCCACCCTCTCTAAAGGCCTGGATATGTATGTTGGAGAAACAACACCGATGGGAGGCAGTGACTGAGTTTGTGTGCAACATCCACAAGGACCTGCAGAGGGAAGAAGCCATACGAAAGTCAGTAAATCGGTTTGAAGGCTAATTAGCCATAGCCTACCCCCGCGAAGTAATACTGAAAGGTGGGGACCACGGGGTTGTGGCGAGAGAGGTGGTCTGGTTTTTCTTCACTGAACCGTAACCCCTTGTGGGACATGGTGCGTTCACTCAGCCGTTTAGAGGCTACTTCGAGTCAACGTTACATTGCATATAGAGGAGTGTATATAATTTTACAAGCACTATATATTTCCTGGACCACGCCGAGATTCGATCTCCGGACCTCTAGATTACTAGCATCGTAGAGTGCGATTCAACCAAGTGAGCCACAGAGCGTGTTCCCCCTGGTCTGGTTTTAGCTGCTAGGAATTCAGCATAACTGCAATTGCAGTATCTATGTGAGATTTCCCCATCTCTTTAAAAAAAAAGCATCATCGTCGATTTTCGGGTTGAGACTTGACCACCCACCCGGGTACCACACACATGGACAAGTCTATGAGTTGGGAACCCTTCTCAAACTCACGCCGCGAATTGCCCTTCACCAGGAGGAGGAGTTCGTCGGCGTAGGCGCAGCACTTGTCCCGGCTCTGAAGGGATACCTCGATGATGGATACATCATACCTATAGTTCCACACAAACGGGCCTGTAATGGAGCTTTGCGGGCATCCCCGCATCGCTGTTCTCCTGGATAGCAACCCTAACTTCTTTTAAGGGGATCTCTACCGATCTAGACCGCCATCTTGGACATCATAATTTCGTTATAAGTAAAAGAAACCGCCGATTTATCTACGACGAGGTTCTCTCGGTAATACCGCTACGTTTTGGCAAGGCTTTTGTAACGACGGATTTGATTGTCTCAGTCCAGCCATTATTCCTATTAACTCATCGTCTTTTCGGGATTTTGTTTAATAATTGAAGAAAAATTTAAAAAGTTTTATCGTTATTCATAAACACCGAAACTCACGTAAATGTACTTCTACGCTACACCCCGTGACTAATGCATGGCAACACCATCAAATTTAACGCTCCGTGAGAGTACGACGATAGGTGTTTTCCGTGGAAAGGTAAATTGATAGCACACCACAGCACAGCACCAGCACTGGTAGCAAGCAGCAAGCAAGCAGCGAAAAGTGAAGAAGAGTACGAGATTTCATGCGGGTGCTTCTCTGCAGTCTGGTACTGAAATGTACGTAACGTACTCATCGTACTGACTGTGCTGTGACTAAACTACTTACTCCGGCTAGCTATGCTAACTGGCTGCCGTGCGTCTTTAGTTACAAAAGTTCCACTCGAGTGCACTCATACGTTTGCGCTGCTCCGTGTGTACACCGTACGTATTTGGCCTTTGTCTTTTGTGCGCGTCTTCTCGTTTCGTTACTGTACTGTCGCCGCCGTGTGTGTTTCGATAACTCGGAAGAGGGTTTCGGAAGTTGATACGGTCCGAGGAAAAAGTGGACCCTTCACATGTACGTGGTGTACCACCTGTCTGCTACCTGCTCGGACATTCGTTTTGTGAATTTTGCGTGTTCCTGACCAGGAAAAGGTCCTCTCGTCCGTTCTGCATGTTTCATGGTGTTTAGAGTTCAGCACTGTCGGTTAAGTTGAATTGTGCTCGTTTTCGGTTGTTTCAAAAAGTGCCGGGTACATTTTTGTGGATTGTCCATCCGAAAAAAGATTTTGTGCTCTATCGAATGACGACGACACGGTGCAGGCGCTGCTAGTAGCCAGTAGTCATCGCATTTTAATTGGCGATTCAAACTGAATAATTGCGCGTCTTCGTGAAGACATTTTATTGCGGTAATTTCTGTATATTTATGTAATCACAACGCGAAGCGCGCGGTTTTTGTTTTGAATCCGCAATATACGACGCGAATTAAAACGTTATTAAAAGTGTTTGGCGCAAGCAGAACACAATCCGAGTAGTGCAGTCATATTAGCATTTCAAATAGAAAAAAATAGTGTAAGGCTAATTTTTGGCTAATTTTTGTTGTTTTTGAATCAGTGGGCTCCCAAGAATCTACAACTGATTTTGCTAAAAAAACATTTTGATCGCAAAGGTCCCAAAAAGGACAAAAAAGGATACCCTTTAATCCTTGATCCCAGGTCGGCATGCGGGGTATCATATCAAAGGGGACGTCGAGTACATTACATATCTGGTGCTTGTTTCATGGTTCAAGGACCCTCAAAGGAATAAATCGAGCTTAAATGGAAAATTTTCGAGGTTCCCGTGTATTTTTCCAAAGCCATAACTACGAGAATAATTCAAGTTGTCCCTACTTTTATCACTTTTCAGAATCTAAAATAGCTGGTGATTCTCCCATTAAATTTGCTAAGAAAAAACTTGATCGGAAAGCTCTGAAAAGGACATAAAAGGACACTAATTGCACACCTTAGTCGAACGTGGGCATGTGGGGTGTCATATTAAAGAGGATGTCAAGTAAATTCCATATCCGGCATTTATTACTTGTTCCAAGGACCTTAAAAGGACAAAATTGGGCTCAACTTAAAAATTTTTGTGTTTCCCGTATCTGTATCTTTCTAAATCCGTAATTTTCCATTTAAGCCCGACTTATTCCATTTAGTGTCCTTGAGACAGGAAACAATCACCGGATATGCAATGCACTCGACGTCCTCTTTGATATGACACCCCACATGCCCACGTTCGATCAAGGTGTGAAATTAGTGTCCTTTTAAGTCCTTTTTCAGAGCTTTCCGATCAACTTTTTTCTTAGCAAATTTAATGGTAGAATCTCCAGCTATTATAGATTCTGAAAAGTGATAAAAGTAGGGACAACTTGAATTATTCTCGTAGTTATGGCTTTGGAAAAATACACGGGAACCTCGAATATTTTCCATTTAAGCTCGATTTATTCCTTTGAGGGTCCTTGAAACATGAAACAAGCACCGGATATGTAATGTACTCGACGTCCCCTTTGATATGATACCCCGCATGCCGACCTCGGATCAAGGATTAAAGAGTATCCTTTTTTGTCCTTTTTGGGACCTTTCCGATCAAAATTTTTTTTAGCAAAATCAGTTGTAGATTCCTGGGAGCCCACTGATTCAAAAACAACAAAAATTAGCCTTACTCTATTTTTTTCTATTTGGAGGCCTGAATTGGGATATTTTGACTGCACTAGAGACGATACGACGAATCCAAGTGCTGCCTGCTTCTTACTCCATAGTGTCTCGCGTCACGGTCTCGATCGCGAGATCGATACAAAACGACGGCGGCGGTTGCATATCAAATTTCGCGGTGGATTTTGTGCATTTAAAATAACCGACTAACGAGTACTACGCACAACACAATATTCTTGTAATGAGCTCTAGAGCTATCTATGTATCTGGCGCGTATTCACATTGAATTCTAATTGACGCCGTTACGTATAGCCGTACTGTGTGTCCTTGTCCGAGAGCCCAAGAAGACGCAAAAGTATTCGCATGCGCCTCATGCAAATTACGTGGTGGTGATCTTCTGGTGTGTTGCACGATTCTCAAGTTCTGATAGTGTACAAATTGTCCATTTTCGATAAGCTTGTGTGTGAATTGTCCAGTTCTGGTCATTGTTGCCAATTTGAGAATATCGTGGGAAAGTGTTTTGGATGATTGATAGAAGTGGCAAAGTGTAGAAAATCAGTGGTAGTGTTATATGGATCATTCAAAATTCATAAGTTAAGAATTTATAAATTTTTCGGATTCTGATCTTTATACGGCTGTAGCAGTATAACGAAATGCTAGCATTATTGGATAGTATAGCAAAATAAGGTAAATATTTCTTACAATAAATTTACAACCATCATTTTAGGAATATGTATGTAGGTGTATCAGCATGGGTAGTACACTTTCTTATATTCAGAGCTGATATCACTAGCAATATCCACACGAATAGCCCTGGGCTGTAAAGCACATGGCATCGTCATTCTACTGATTTGTGCTATGCAACTTTTTACCGTTTTTTGGGAAAACCAATACAGATAAGCTGAATAAAAATCTGCATCCAGAGAACCACCCCAGGGTTGAAATTCCAGCTAGCCGACTTAGTTAACAGGCTATAGTAGCCCGCCCTCAATCTAACGACTTGAGGAACCTGGACCAGAGGTTTCGAAACTGAAAACCTGCATCGGGCCAAAGAGCACTGTCTTCAAAAAGGTTCATAGGATTTATTTTCGAATCTTGAAAAATGTTCCTAAAAATAGGTATAACAAATAAATTTTAGGATAGAGTAGATACTAAGATCGTCAGGCGTATTCATAGTAGGTTGGGTTCGTCTTCTGCTAGTAGATATGTTTGCAGGGGCACTCCACAGGGAGGTATTCTGTCTCCTCTACTTTGGAACGTACCGATTAATCAATTGCTCTTAAATTTGGAAAGAATCGGATGTAAAGTCATCGCTTATGCTGATGATATTGCTATCGCCGCTAGAGGCAAGTTTCCTGACACACTTAGCGGACTCTTGGAGAACGCCCTGGCTATCCTAACAGACTGGGCAAGTCTCAGCGGGGTTGGGATTAATCCAGCAAAAACCGAGTTAGTCCTGTTCACAAGAAGGCGTGTGATCCCCACTTTTAACCTCCCTAAGCTAGGAGGTATTCAACTTGGTTTCTCTGACAAGGCCAAATTTCTTGGCCTTATCTTGGACAAGAAATTAAGATGGAAACCTAACATCGAGGAAAGAGTGAGCAAAGCTACGGTGGCACTGTATTCGTGCAGGAAAGCCATCGGGAAAACCTGGGGCCTTCAACCAAAAGTTGTATATTGGATGTATACTTACAGTTATTGTGCGGCCTATTCTGCTTTATGGCGTTAGTGTGTGGTGGACCGCACTTAGCACAACTGCCTATCATAATTCACTTGTTAAAGTGCAAAGGTTGGCTTCTCGTCTGATTACAGGAGCTCTTCGTACAACACCTTCATTCGGACTAGACATGGTTTTGGGATTGCTGCCATTGGACATATACGCCCAACGGTCAGCAGCTTACACGGCCTTACGGCCGTCACGATACGGATTATGGTCACTCAACGATACTTCGTAATTTCAGCCTGCCACTGGCTACTGATTACACTGTTCCCAAATACTTTTTTGGTAGGAACTATTCAACCTTAATCCCGCCTAGGGAAAGCTGGCGCAACGAAACGACCCAGTCCATCAGATCCTTTTCCATCTACACTGATGGTTCCAAGACAGACGCTGGAGTCGGCATTGGAATTTACTCGGAGGAACTCGACATCAGCTTGTCTTTTTGCCTCCCTAATTTTTGTAGCGTCCTCCAAGCAGAAATCACTGCAATCTCGGAAGCGCTTTTATGGCTAGGTAGGCACGTTGTCACTGGTAAGGATGTCACTATATACACTGATAGTCAAGCTGCAATTCGATCACTTGAATCATCATTTACAACATCTAAAACTATTCAAGGGTGTCGCTATGCACTCAGAGAAATGGGTCATTTCTTCAACATTACACTATGCTGGATACCGGGGCATAATGGCTTTGCAGGTAATTGCTGCGCAGACGATTTGGCTCGGAATGCGGTAGCAAGTATTGTTGAAGGCGACCACGAGAAGATTAAAACACCTATTGCCGTCTGTGCATCGATAATTGAAGCCGCATCTGAACGTAGGACCAACGCGAGATGGGCCTGCGGATATACTTGTGGTACGACGAGGATGATCTGGCCTACACTAGATATATCCCGTTCCGCCATATTACTGTCGCTAGACAGGAAATATATACGCAACATAGTGGGTCTTATTACGGGGCACTGCCCTATTGGGGAGCACGCCAGGAGACTCCGAGACTTACAACGACTTCTGCAGAAGTTGTGATGATGAAGAGGAGGAAGAGAGTGTGCATCACTTTCTTTGTGACTGTCCGGCCTTATCCGAGAGAAGGAGGCGTACACTATGTTCGAGGTATTTTTACGATACAGATGATCTTCGAGATGTGAGCCCTACTTTGCTTAACAAATACATTGTTAGCACTGGCTGGTTTTAAACGGAACGTAGGAACTACGGTGGTATCACAATGGACCAATTTTTGGTCTATGTGCGCATCGCGCTAGTCAGGCGGCCCCTTTACCTAACCTAACCTAACCTAACATCGTCAGTTAACGTAAAATCCATGCAAACACTGTCAAAATGTTTGATTTTTTTTTGAGCTGCCAATTGCCAGCCAGTATGGAAACAGCTTTACCTTAAAGTGCAGCTGCATTGCCTTCGATGGCGAAATGCCAAAAATTTGCATGGATTTCACGGGAACTGACGATGTTAGTACCAACCCTCAATTCTTGGATCATCATCAAAATTTGACATCGTGAAATTTTGGTGATCGTGAAATGGAATTCGCTTGGTAAAGGAAGAACTTGTTGAGCTTGACACTAACTTAACTTAAATTGATTAATGACAGCCAAGCAACACAATTGCTGCTGATGCTCTTCATTTCGTCAAATCGGAGTTTGTCGATTCAACTGTCCTGTCTGAGGAGAATTTGATGCAGAACAAGCAATGACATGCATGTCCGAAATTCGATGACAAACCTATTAACAGGGTGATAATACCATTAGAAACATGCTCGCTAATTGCTATTCTCAGATGTCAAAGGTGCATTATATTGTGTAAATATTGTCACAAAGTTTGAAGAAAATACCGTTATCACTTACCGAAATACAGCCATTTTACAAGTGGAACTATAGTCCAATAATATCGTATTTTCGTCAGGAAAAAAATACAGAAGTTTATTTCTCAATTTTGTTATATGTATTTTGGGGCGCTGATTCCGAATATCAACTTTGCACCCTAAAAAACGTGCCGCAACCTTTAAAAAAGGGGGGAGAGGGGGGCATTTTTTCGTTTTTTTTTGCGATTATTTCCAAAACGGTAAAAGATACAGAAAAATGGTCTGAGAACGGAAAAACTACATAAAATTATCTTTGCAATGATATATAACACATTAGAGTTTAATTGGATATTTCGGCGTTAGAATAGCACATAAATTAGAATATTTTCATTTTAAACCTTTTTTAAAAGCTCCATAACTTTTCAAAGAATGCTAGTTCAGCCGTAAAGTTTTGTATAAGTATTCACAACAAGTTAAAGATAATTTTAACGTAAACATTGAGTCGCTCCGGTCAAGGACCCCCAGTATCCCCCCATTTAAATTTTTCAAAACGGCATATCCATAACTCCCCCCAAAATTGGAGCAGAGTGCTAAATTTTGGTTTGCTGCGATTGGAGGTCATAGTCACCCCACCCACCAAAAATCAGCTCATTCGGATAAAAACTGCACTTATTCGTTCTTGACTGTATACATACGTATTTTATATGGTCGGAGGTGGTTCCTTAAATGTGTTATATGTACTTAAACTTCATGACAAACCTAATAATTAATATACCCGTTCAGTTAAAATAGGAAGCAAAGGAAATAAAAACATCACTATCGCCCAAAAAACGTCATACTCGGATATTATTGCTGAAGTCCTTTGAAAGTCAAGAGAAAACACCAAAAGACCCTCACAATGGTGTATCCAATAAATAGGTAAATGGACTTAACCGCGAGATAAGATGGAAACCTCTAGTCTTCCATACTATGGTTGGGGCTGACCTTCTGTCCAAAATATGTCTCAACTGTGGATTTAACTGTTGGGGTCACAAACCTTCCGAGCTAAGAAAAATCAAACTTGCTCTCCTCTCAAAAGCATTGGTCGGTACACGTACACCCCTGCAAACACCACATTGTGTGTTCTATTAAACCCGAACCCATTAAATGATGTAACTTGAACCAAATATAATATTCGGTCTGAATTCATTACATTACATATTTCATATGACCAAGTGAATTTTATTATCAATTACAAAAATGCTTACATGTCCAATTTTAAGGGCTATAAATAAACTTACTTTTGTTTGTGAAATTTAAAACCGAAAAATGTGCATTGTTTTAGTCTGGTGTAATACACTGCCTGTGCAGCCAGAAAGAAGAGCTTTTGATTCACAAGAAGTCGGGGTCATCTTGAAATTGGGACAGTTATCAAGACCGAGTAACCTTACCAAAAAAAATCGGGTAGCCCCCTTTCCCATAGTTCTCCGTGACAGTTGCACGATCAGAGTTGCCAACTGAAAATTTAGAAAACAGGTAAGTTTAGCCGGCTATCAAACACCGCTAAAAATCCGGCTAAATTAATTTCAGCCACGAAAACGACCAAAAGCTGGCTAAATTATATAAAACAATGACATTAGGAAAAAAATATAGCACAAACTAATTTTAGTCATTTTCTTCTTTGGAGTACTACCAAGTTTACGGGTTTATGCTTTAGGCAGATATTTTAGTTTTATTACATACAGTCAGAATAGTCAGTCAGAATAGGATAGTTCCACTTGAAAATGGCTGTGTAGGAAAGGGATAACGGCATTTTCTTCAAATTTGGTGCCAATGTTTTCAGTGCCTTTTTAATAATACAAGCCCAGATCCGGAGTCCCGTTAGGATTTTAATATGAGAGTTTAAAAAAAAAACAGAACAAAAGTAAAAATCATTAGGATAGTTCCAGAGGAAATAAACACAAAATAACGGTATAAAAATAATTTTATTTAGGCTAATAATAAGTTGAACTTACGTTAAGTAATATAAGCATAAACATTTTATCCGAAATAGAATTGTAAAGGTTTTGAAAGTGATTTAAGTTAATTTAATTTTAAGTTCACCTAATCGCTTACAGAACCTCTTCAGTGTTGTGAAACTGTCGCCTACTGGGTTGTATGTAGGTTGTCCTTGTCATCCATCCCAAATATTTTTGATGATATTTAGATCCCGTCTTTCCACAACCTTGATGGATTGTTCTCGAAACCAATCTTTTATCAGCCTTAATTTACGAATGGCGCATTATTTTGTTAAAATTTAAAAGGTGCTGGATGGAAAATGTCGGTAAATTTAGGCATTACATTAGACAGAATATTTTTATAAGCCTGGGCGTTTTGAATACTTAAGATAGTCAACCCCATAACTCGACACTTCGTACTCTTTGAGTAATGTGCCTACAAAATTAATTACTCCCTGCTCAAATCGGGGAAAAAATACCGAAATCCATCTGGACCGATTGTTTTGTTTGCCAGTGAAATTAACTCGTTTCCACTCATTTGTGCAATTCCTATAATTTCTAAATTGGGATTGAACTTAGTATGGAACTTGTGAGCTTATGGAAATCAGGGGTATTCAGAGCGACCATGCTTATACAAATATTCTATCTAATGTAACGTCTATGATTAAGATAGCGAGTTTTTCCTTGCAACTCCTTTAAGATTTTTACAAGATTTTTACATGAAGCACGACTGATAAAAGATTGGTTTCAAGACCAATCCATCCTCGTTATGGAATACTCTTCTTCTCAGTACAGTATAGCCTCATGTGGGGCCATGGTGCGTTAACTAAGCCGTTTAAAGGCAGTTTCGAGTTAACGTTACATTCCATATCATTTCGGAGTGTATATAATGTTGCAAGCACTATATATTAGTCTAGTACAAATAGCTCAAAACCAAAACATCCAAAAGAAAAAGGAATTTTTGATGCCAAATTGTTGAATACACTGCCTAATATACGCAGTAAAAAGTTACACTAATTTGCGCCATGGGTTAAGGGGGGAGGGGGTAGCAAAGGGGTGAAAATTCAGTTTCTTGAAAATATCTGGAAAACTATGAGTCTGACCTTAAAATGTCCTAAGGACGAAACAAACTACATAAAATTACCTTTGTAATGATATATAACAGTCTAGAGATTTTCTCAGAAAATTATACCTTAGACCCAAAAGTATTATAGTGAATTTACATTTTTTTAGTTTTACATATCGCACTGTAACTCTTGATAGAATATACCTACCGTCATAAGATCTTGTCCATATATTGATCTCTCTCTCTGGTTCCTGTTAACCCCTTGTGGGGCATAGGGCATCAACTACGCCTACTTTCCACCTCGTTCTGTTCTGTGCCATCGTCTTTAGGTCTGACCACTGTTTGTTTAATGAAGCAGCCTCGCTATTAACCGATCTTCTCCACGTGTTTCTTGGTCGTCCAACACGGCGTCTAGCATTGGCTCCCTGAGGGTTCCAATCTAGGGCCTGCTTTGCAATATTTGTTGGCCCTCTTCGGAGAGTATGACCTATCCATTGCCACTTTCGCCTTTTGACAGAAGTGCCTATCCAATCCAGGCCTGTGATACTCAGGAGATCATCATTGGAAATAATCTCCGGCCAGCGGATTTGTAGGATGCGCCGTAGGCACTGGTTTACGAAAGTTTGCAGCTTAGTTGTTATCTCGTTGGTCACCTTCCAAGTTGAACAGCCATAAAGAAGCACAGATATTACAATAGAATTGAAGATTCGGATTTTGGTGCGCCTGGAAATGTTGTTATTTTGCCAGAAAGGAGTCAAAGTGAAGAAGGCTGCCCTAGCCTTATTGATACGCGATTGTACGTCAGCGTCCGCGCCGCCATCTGCTGTGACTATGCTTCCGAGGTAGCAGAATTCGTCAACTTTTTCGATTGCCTGGCCCGAAACACAAATTCCGCTTTGTCCCCCAGGATGGGAGCTCAAGTACTTGGTCTTGGCAGCGTTTATCTTGAGCCCAGCATTACGACTTTCGCAATGCAGAGCATCGGCCATTTGAGCTACATCCTCCTTTTTATTTGAAAGCAGACAAATATCGTCAGCATAGTCCAGGTGTTGCAGGTAATCAAACATTTTCCATCTGATACCTTTCCTCTGGTTTTGAAGCGCGCGCACTAGTACATCGTTAATGGCTATGAGGAAAAGGTGATAAAATGCAACCTTGTCTCACTCCACTGTGCACCTCAAAAGGATCTGAAAGCTTACCCTTGTGCAAAACGTGACATTGGGCTCCCTGATAAGATTCCTTGATGATGGAAATTATTTTATCTGGTATGCCCCTCCTACGAAGAGCTCTCCAAATATACTCCCGATCAACACTATCGAACGCCTTCTCGAAATCAATGAACATGAGGTGTAATGGGGATCTCCATTCGGCGGATTGCTCAATAATAATTCGGAGAGTGTTTATATGGTCGCTACATGAAAAACCCTCACGAAAGCCAGCCTGTTCATTGCTTAAAGTGCGATCAACTTCATCCTTGATCCGGTTCAAAATAATTTTAGCCATCAGCTTGGATACAGCTGGAAGTAGGCAAATACCGCGCCAATTATTACAATCCTTAAGGTTACCCTTCTTGGGAATTTTAACAATTACGCCCTTTTTCCATTCTAACGGAAGAGTTTCGGTTTCCCAACACTCTCTGATGAGGGGAAGTAGAATATCCGCTGTAGCATTCGAATCCGCTTTAAATAGTTCGACCGGAATTCCATCTATCCCCGGGGCCTTACCGGCGTCCATAGATTCGATAACCCGCTTTAATTCCGTCTTAGATGGTGGTCTGGAATTAATACTGGCTACTGGAGGGACGTCTTCTTCTGTCGATGAAGATGCACTTGCAGGCCCAAAACTGTTGTTAAGGACCTCAAAAAAGTGCTCTTTCCATCTCTGAAGTTGCTGTTCTTCGGTAACAAGCAGTAACCCTTCTTTATCTTTCACAGGATGGTCGGTTGTGAACGATTTACCAATTAGTGGTTTAATTAGCTTAAATAGGGTACCGCTTTCACCACGGTAAGCCGCATCATTTGCCTCCTTCGCTAAAGCGTTGATGTAAGTACGCTTATCACGCCTCACACTTCTCTGCACGCCTTTTTGCAGTGAACGGTATTCAGCGCGAAGTTGATTTTTAGCTGAATCATCAGCAGCAGAGTTAATCTGTTCCTTAACTCTTTTGCGTGCTGAGATAAGAGACCAAGTAGCATCACTGATAAATGGTCTCCTACCTCGATCCAATCTTCCCACGGTCGCTTCGCCACATGAAATAAAAGAATCCTTTGCAAAATTCCATCTATCTTCAATTGTAGGATTCTGAAGAGATGTTGCTGCACAAGCGTCTAGTTGAGGAATTTTTTAGCTTTTGTACATTAAATCGTGGCAAGATTCGCGTGTTGTGAGATCGTTGAATCGCTGCCGTTCGTAAGCGAAATTTCGCGATAACAAGATGGCGGTCGCTGCCAACATCAGCCCCACGCTTCGACCTGACGTCTAAGAAGCAGTTTCTCCATGTCTTAGAAACAGCAATATGGTCAATTTGATTCTCTGTTCTGCCATCAGGAGAAATCCAAGTTGTTAGGTGGCAGGGTTTATGCTTGAACAACGTTCCGCCAATGACTAGTTGCCGAGAGTTACAGAACTCCACGAACATTTCGCCATTGTTGTTCCTGTCGCCAAGCCCGTGATTGCCCATAAGGTGTTCCAAGCCTAAATTATCAGTACCGACTTTGGCGTTGAGATCCCCCATTATGATTTTGATGTCACCCCTGGGAGCCCTATCAAAGGTGTCGCCTAGTCGCTGATAAAAAACGTCCTTTGCGGATTGGTCTGCAGGTTCAGTCGGTGCGTAGCACTGAATAATTGTGATGTTTCGTACTCTGGATTTGAATCTGGCTGTGATGATACGGTCGGAGATAGGTTTCCAGTCGATAAGGGATCGGCGTGCATTCCTAGTCAACAGGATTCCGACGCCCGCTTGCCGAGGTGAATTATCGTCTTCACTTCCAGAGTAGAGCAGTACAGTGCGAGAGCTTGGTGATAAAGTCGCCCCCGATCCGAGCCATCTTGTTTCGCTCAGTCCTAGTATAGCGATGTTGTATGCGGTCATTTCCTGTTCGACTTCTGTGAGCCTTGTGTTATTACACTCACCCCACATCGTCCGAACGTTCCAAAAACCGATCGTAGTCCGTTGTTTATAGCCAAAAGTCGTTGCCGTTGAATCAGTCCGAGGTATCCGAGGCTCGTTTAATGTTTCGAGTGTAAAGTAAATTTCAGGTACGCAGGATACAAGCCTACATACCCTATCCCTCGAGTCGCCTTTTACGACAAGCCGGGATCGCTGTGGTATAATTCTAACCCCAAAACCACAGGGGTCAATTTTTTGTTAAGTTTCGTACATATCTGAACCCTTGAGCGCAAAACAGAGTTGCTGCACGCACAATTGTAGAGATATGTTCGAAACTCAGGAGAGTTTTATTCTCTCCTGTCCCTTTAGTCGCCTCTTACGACACGTCGGGAAAGACGGTAGCACTATTCTTAACCCGTGCCATATATTGATAACAAAATGTATTTGATTTGTACCAAAAATTGGAGTGCTCCGATCATTAACGCCCCCCTCACTCCTCCTAACATTTTTCAAAAAGGCATGCCTGTAGCTTCTTTGTAAATTGAGCCAGGCTCATCAAATTTGGTGGAATACCTATTCTAAGCTCCATTATCCTCCCCACCAAAAATTAATACCATCAGATCAAAACTAAGGGTACCCCCCATACAAAGTGAACGAAAATTCTAAGAAATTTAACGTTTTTTCACTTCTAAATTCTATGTAAAATACAAGAAAAAAATTTATCTCTTAGAACGTCATTATAACAGTTAATTGTAGTCTTGTGAATGTATATTCAAAACGTTGCATCAAGGCGTACGCTACAAGTATCAAAAAATTGGGTTTGAAGGTCAGTGATACCAGTTCTAAGACTATTTGCGAATATTTCGAGTAACGTGTACTAGCAACCTTCAAACTCGATTTTTCGTACTTCTAAGGCACGTTCTTTTACAAACTTTCGGATATACATTCAGAAGACTACAATTAACTGTTATAAGGACGTTCTAAGAGATAACATTTTTTTTTCTATTTTAGGTAGAATTTAGAAGTGAAAAAATGTAAAATTTGTTAGAAATTTGGGTCACTTTGTATGGGGGGTACCCTTAGTTTTGATCGGATGCTAATAATTTTTAGTAAGGAGCCTAATGGGGCTTAGACTAGGCACCCCACCAAATTTGATCTGCCTAGCTTAATTTGAAATGGAGCTACAGGCATGCCTTTTTGAAAAATGCTAGGATGAGTGAGGGGGGCGTCAATGGGCGGAGCACTTCAATTTTTGATACAAATAAAAACAAGTTTTGTTAACAATATATGGACAAGATCTTATGATCCTAAATCTATTTTATCAAGAGTTACAATGCAAAATGTAAAACTAAAAAAATGTAAATTCACTATAATACTTTTGGGTCTAGAGTATAATTTTCTGAGAAAATCTCTAGACTGTTATATATCATTGCAAAGGTAATTTTATGTAGTTTGTTTCGTTCTCAGGACATTTTAAGGTCAGACTCATAGTTTTCCAGATATTTGCAAGAAACTGAATTTTCACTCCTTTGCCACCCTCTCCCCCTTAACCCATGACGCAAAGTAGTGTAACTTTTTACTGCGTATATTAGGCAGTGTATTCAACAATTTGGCATCAAAAATTTCTTTTCTTTTTGGATGTTTAGGTTTGGGGCTATTTTGAACCAATTGTACTGGACTAATATTTCCTATCCGCACATGTACGGAAATTTTGGACCACGCCGAGATTCGATCTCCGGACCTCTAGATTACTAGCATCGTAGAGTGCGACTCAACCAGGTGAGCCACAGAGCGTGTTATGGAATACTCGCTAGATCTAAATATCATCAAAAAGGAAAGGTTTGGTTATAGATGACAAGGAAGATCTTTACTGGTACACGACAATTTAACAGCACCGATCAGCTTCTCTTGGCAATTAGGGGAATTTGGGAAGAAATTAACTTAAATTACCTTCAAAACCTATACACTCAGAGAAATATTCATTCATATTGAACGAAATATATTTAATTCAAACGATTTGCGCTTTTGATTTGGCTCCACAAGCAAATGCGTTTAATTCAAACGAGTGGCGTTTCTTTCAAAAGCATAATGAGTTGTAAAAAGGCGTTTGAATTAAAAGAATTTGCGTTTACCTGAAAAGAAGGAGCCAGTCGATTCAAACGTATTCTTCATTGAAATAAACACTTATTCTTTGATTGTAAACGGGTAACGCATTTTGAATAAATGAAAGGCAATTGTATCAAACGTCTTCGTTTTTATATTAAACATTTTTGTTATTTAAATTAAACGAAGCATTCTTTTTAATGAAACGATATGTATTTCGAAAGTAACATATCCCGTTTTCATTTCATAGAAATTACCCCATTCAAAATAATTGAGTTTTACATGGAATTAAAAGCAAACTCTGCTGAAATAAAATAATACATTCCGTTTGATTGCCCATTCTCCATTCGATTAGATACTTACTGTTACCTGGGTTGACAAATCAATAAATAATAAAACTTATGAAAACTTCAGAAAAACACTTTATTTTTTATTTATGTCTAATTTTAATATGATTAATACATAACACTTTTATTTTAACACCCGCTAAACTTAAATTGCACGTGTGGAAGCGTCCATTCCTCCAGATGAATGCAAAAGTACATTCTCGAAAACACTCTTAACATCGACGAAGATTCTAATGACATACACGTTTGTTGTTAGACACTACACATTGTACACAATGAACATGAACACGTGAGACACATCGGACCGGCCAGAAGTATTAACTACCTGTTGTGCTACGTTGAAGCAAATGATATTTTGGCATCGCGTCCTTTATGTATGTGTATTTGTTACGTAAAGGAATGCATACACATTACTATGTAATGCGGAGTCTTTTGATTTAAACGACCGCCGTTTGGGGCTTTTGTTTTAAAAGAAATTCTTTTAGCGTAAATGAGAACTCGTTCAAATCAAACGAGATTTTTCAAACGAATACTGCGTTCAATTTAAATGTGGAGCTTTTAATATGAATGTGCGTTTTTTTCTCTGAGTGTACAATAGTTATTTCGGTTGTGAATATTGAAAAATTTATTCTATTTTCAAAGTAAAAAAAATCATAAAATAGTTTTAATCGAAAAAAACCGTTGAAGAATATCAGTTCCGGCTAAGAAATCAGGCCGGTCGGATTTAATAATTTCTTCCAGCTAAACAGTACAGTTTCCGGCTAAATTTGGTTGGAAAACGGCTTAATTGGCAACACTATGCACGAGTGTTCCCCACACGAGTTCATTCTACGACTTTCAGTTTAAAAAAAAAACAGCACAGCGAAGAATATCTGTTCTGTATCAATATGAAGTTTTTATTTTTATCGATTCTGGTTTGTGTAACTAAAGGGAAGGCAAAAAAAATCGAATTTAAAAATATATGCTCCATTTAGGAGTATAGGATCAAAAACATTTATATGTTACTATACAAAACGTATGCCTTCCTTGTTGTCAATTTGATTGTTCCTACCCAAGTGTTTAAAACATCTTATCAAATACACTTGAACCAATAAGGTGCCCCAGCAGCACATTATTAGCCCTCTCGTTTCGCTTCGATTCGAAATTGTTTTTCTTTCATAGCTGGACAAGTAAGGCACTTATTATCTTAAATGTACATTCATATAATCATCCTCGACGTTAGATATGTCTCTCAGCCCTCCCCACGATGCGACATAAGGTACGTAAGCACACAACATACACTTTATCTATCCCAACTGAACTAACACCAAAACATAAAGGAAATGTTTTGACTATTTGATTATATTCTTCCACATTCCCTTATACGATTAAATACCTTTCATCTTGCTGTACAGAGCCAAACACAACATTCCAGCCTTGAGCATTTATCTGCATCGTTAGTTTTCCAAATAAACACTAATTACGTAATTACCTAATGCTTGCATCTAGGCACACATCTTGAAGTATGGCATCATGGGCACATACCTTTGCCATTAGACGGAATTGCAGGTTTCGGTCCATTTTCCCGATAACGAAGCGCTCTAAGTACACAAGACACATAGTCATAGATAGAAAGATACTATGGTTGACTCATTTACCTTCTTCATACTCTTGGCATCTAGTTTAGAGCTGCATTGTACAATGTACATATACTAACATTGAAACGCACCAATGTCGCCGGGATGTAGCCATACAACGGAGGAGCCTTCTTGGCTCTTCTCTTTAGGTTCTGTGTGTTGCATAGCTTGAAGTTTGTTGACTTCGTGCGCTGCACGACCATTAGAGAACGCCAACAAGATCAACCAACTTTGTCGAAACGTAGATACCTATGAACTCGTAGGTATTCCTTTGTATCAACTAACTATATGAACATTTAATTGAAATATAATAATAATTGTTCTTATCTGGTTTTCTATGCGTGTGGTTGGGCTTTTATTTTAAGTCCATACATATGCTAGACTATGGGACTGGGATTGGGATTTAAATTTACAAGAAGAGAAGCCATTGTGTTGAGCTGCGATTAATGCACGTCGTAATTCAATACACAAAACAGCGCTCGTTTCCGTTTCGAAAATAATAATGTCTCGTGTGCCATGTCTTTTGCCACGGTATAGTGTTTAGTTTAGAAGAGATCCTTAGTCGTTTTTTGTAAATGTCAGCAATAATAGCGGCATGAAAAAGGAAACCGATAAACACGCCAAGACGACAAAGCACAAAGGTATAATAGGCCCGGGAGTGTATGCTTGTCTTGCAGTCCTCTCCTCACCTCACATTTCAATGTCATTCATTATAATGGTAGACATGGTCGTCAAAATGATATATGAATCGACAAAACTTTTAGAGTGTTGTGCTGTTGGGGTATTATAGTAGGCTCAAGACGATGACACGATGATATGCAAATAAAAGAAGCTCTAAATGTAATTGAAATCAGTATTTCAGATTGCAAATAAAATATGCTGGTATGGGTCGGAAGAAGTGTAAACAAGAATCCTGGAAAGGACTATCAAGGACAGTGCAAGGGAAAATAACACTGGTAGGCAAAAAAAAAGAAAAAGAAATGTTTCTTCTTCTTACTCAATTTATGGTGATGTTTATGTAAAATGTGCTTCTGGATCAGAATATGAAGTTACGTTTCTCCTAAACACCCATTGCTTCTCATATACGACCTCTCCCCATTTAGTATGACGACCGTTAAATTGTATTGGGCCTATGAAATTCATTTCGGTTTTGGTTTTCTCCCTTTAGATAGATGATAAGTAGACTGGATGATAAGTATAGATTGGAACTTATTCAATGTTGTACAGAAGGGGCGAACTTATTATCGGGCCAGAATTCAGGATAGACGAAAACTCTCCTGAGCTTCTTACAGAGCTGAATAATTGTGTGTACACCTTGGTGGCGCGCGCACGGGTTTTCAGGTGTATAAGAAGCTTAACAAAAAATTTTCAACAACCAGTTAGGGGTTAGAAACTGTCAAAGTGATCCTGGTGTGTCTTAAAAGGCGACTATAAAGGAATAAGGTATGAAGGACAATGACTTGCACTTCCAGAATATGCTACCGAAACGTTTATTATGCCTCGGATACGGTTAAGATTTCTAGCTAAGATTGTTGATGAAATTGAAAAATAATTTTTGCGTAATATAAACTGACAATTCTCGGAGTAAGCGAAATAAGATGGTAAACTATGCAGGAAACTCATTACTCCTGCGCTTAGTATTGTAATGCGGTATTCAGGTAGAAGCACCAGAAATGGTCGTGACGCTGGAGTAGGTCTTCTTTTAACCAAAGATGCACGAACATGCCTCATGCCCTGACCGAAGGAATAATTTGACCGCTAGGTTTCGCACTTAAAGATCACCACATGGTCAGCGGAGAGAGCCCAAAATCAAATTAACCATTTATAAGCGAAAGATTTCAAAATTGCATTTTGGGGGTAATAACAAGGGAATGTAGTCTGGCTGGTGTAGCGGTTAGTGCGCGCACCTTCGGTGCACAGGCTCATGAGTTCTAATCTCACCGTGTTCCATGGTGTTTTTCGAACTCACGAGCTTGTGACGGACTATGATCTCACTCAGATGTTAAACGAGTACCCATCTATGGGGATAAATAACACTGCTGAGCGTGATGCTGATCTCATTACCTCAACAAAAAGCAGATAAGATCTTGGAAATAGGATGTCACTAACACATCCTGCGGCCTTAGTCCAATGCTGGATTGTCGCGCCTGTTATTTTTAACAAGGGAATGGCAAGAGACCATTATCTGATGATAGCTACTGCCCATTTACGCGAGTATGCGCCGCCCCAAAGAGGAAAGTATCAGGGGCCCCTATTGTAACGCCTTACAGATCCCGCTCTCTCGCAGGGTTTTAATGATAATCTACCACGTCAGGCAACTGAGGTTACTAGGCATTCAGTTAACGATATCAACCGAAAACTGGCTTGCTATCAAGAATGCGTTCATTGAAAGCTCAGATACAATCCTTGGAACAAAAGTGTATTGCCGAAATAAGTCCGAAAAATATGGCATCGAATTGTTGGGAGGAAGAAACTGGCTTAAGCAACGGATGAAAATCGAGGTAGCATCGAGCCACTTTACCGTAGGAAAGCGTATGAAGTTCGGCGTTCTGTGACACGAGACAAAAGAGAATACGCAAATTCTCTTCTAGAATCAGCAGAAAAAGCCTCAAGATGTAATCACTTAAGTACAGTGTCATTGAGGAGTTTACAAGTAATCGTAACTCCTGCCAACACCTGAGTAGATTATGGAAGGCTGCTTATCGTGGAAGAACATCAATTGAGGCACCGGACATAGCTGCCGAGATGCTGCATCTGCTTATTTAAAAATCCTCGAATACTGAGACCTTTCCCAAGGAATGGGGCAACATATGGAGGGGTATTTGTGATCTTCTTGCAGTTGCCAAAATAATAGCTAAAATCGTCCTCGATCGACTTAAGAACCACTTAGAAAGCGCAATCAACGAGGATCAAGCTGACTTTCGATCGGGGCTCTACTAAATTCGACTCGCCCCTTTACTTGCTCTTCACTAGACGATGCTAAGTGTTGTGTTTGACACCAAGGTAGGGTGTCTGAAAACTTTGAATTTCAAAGCAGAGTCCGACAATTATATTCCTTATAGTAATTGGCGATGTGCCTCCATCGAGGAATCCAATGTGCAATACCATTCCACTTACAACGTCTAGACTATGCTGACGACATTTGCCTATACTCTCACACAAAATTTCACATCTGTCCGGAATGACACTGGATCTTGAAATGGAGGCAAGAAATTTTGGGAAAATAATCTCCAATAAGACCAAACCAAGGTGTTAAGTCCGGCACTGAGAAAAGGTAACCCAGCTCCGATCGCTATCAATATTAATAGTACACAAATTCTCATGATGATTTCACTGGTTTTATGGTTCAAAAACCAATAACTCAAAAGGTAACAAAAGGTAAAAGGTAACATTAAAAATTCACCCTTTTTCATAGTAAATTAAAGCGGACACGAGCTCTGAATACAGGGACAAAGAACTACCGCTTTAGTGAAGGTGGATTTTGGCCAGATGGATTTGAAACTGGTGGATTTTTGACCAATTAAATTTGAACAAGGTGGATTTTTGCAACAGGTTCCAACCTGTATTTTTTCTATTTCGGATTACATTTCGGATCTTCTACACATACGAGGGTGGTCTGATAAGTACCTATAGCCTACAAAAGAAAAACACATTTTGGAAAAGTGGCGATTTATTTTTCAATATAGTCTCCTTTTAGTTCGATACACTTGATCCAGCGATTATCCAACTTCTTTAACCAGTCTGAATAATACGTTTTTTTCGAGGCCTGCAAAGTGGGCCTCCGTGGCGGCAATGACCTCCTCATTCGACTGAAATTTCTGCCCCGCGAGTGACTTTTTCAAGCTTGGAAACAAAAAGAAGTCGCACGGGGCCAAATCTGGAGAATACGGTGTTCGTAGCCCAATTCGAACAGTTTGGCGGTGGCGGGCGGAGGTGTGAGCCGATGTGTTATCGTGGTGGAAGAGCATTTTTTTTGCCAATCAGCCCGATAATTCGGCATAGTACAGCCCTGTGGCGGTGTTGCCCTTCTGCATAGGTAGCCGATGTGGATCACACCTTGTGAATCCCAGAAAACGCTGGCCATCAGATTTCCGGCCGATGGGACAGTCTTCGCCTTCTTCGGAGCACGTTCGCCGGGTGAAGTCCACTGTTTCGACTGTTTATTGGTCTCTGGTGTGTACCAGTGTATCCAAGTTTCGTCGATTGTCACGAAACGACGCAGAAACTCCTTCGAAATGCGCTTAAACAGCGTCAAACACGGCTTTAAAGTGGTCTCACGGTTGCGCTTGTTGTCCGGAGTGAGCAAACGCGGCACTAATCACGCCGACAGCTTTCTCATGCCCAAAATTTCATGCAGGATATGACCCATTCGATATTTTTTAATGCCTCTGTCTCAGCTATCTCTCGCACCTTCAATCGGCTGTCTGCCAATACGAGATCGTGGATTTTTGTCACGCTATCCTGCGTGCTAACCGTTTTCGGGGCACCTGGACGTGGCTCATCAAAAACCGATGTGAACCACGTTGAGACTCGTTAAACCAATTTTTGACGGTCGCCATCGAAGGAGAAGAGTCATCGTACACAGCATTCAAACGCTCTTTGATTTCGATGATTGATTTGATTCCAAAAACAAGAATCGAATCACCGACCGATATTGCTCTTTTTCCATTTTTTTTTAAATCGGCGGACACTCCAGCTTTCACACGCGGCCAAAGCAAAACTACGAGTCTGATCCGGCTGAAATTTGGACAGTTGCCGTCTAGAAGAATGTACTACACGATAGTAAATTACTCTTGCGATACTGACACTATCAGGCGAAGAGGCTGGGTACTTATCAGACTACCCTCGTAATATTGGTCCTGTTGCGCATTATTGTCCAACTGAACGGACCCAATTACATTATTTGAATGGGGGGCTAATCATGATGATGATTTCATTTAAATATCTACCGAAATCAGCAAAACTGTTTGACTAAACTTTTAGCTTTTGGTGAAATTGCAACGAAAACACAACGTAACATAAAATATTGTCTCAAAAAAAAAAATGAAGGCCATTGAATAAATATAAACGGGAAACATCCCATCCTTTTTTTGTTTGCGATTAATCCGTCAAAATTGTAAGACAAAAACAAACCATCCGATGTACTGTATGCACAACAGTCGCTTTACCACAAGATGATGAATGTGCCCGTGTGTATGTTTGTTCATGCAATCTGCAGCTAGAGCTCCAGCTAACAGTGGTCAGCATCAGCACAACTTCCGTGGGAAATTTCAGCAATTGAAGCAATCAAACACTTTTTGGTTTTTCGTTACTGTTTTGCTTGCAAAAAAATGGTATTAAACTTTTTCATTTCAACAATTGATGGGGGCTAGGCTAGCTATTAGGTGTTAATTTTCGATTCATCTTTTTGGTAAATTTAATTCACATGCGGTTTTTGGTGGAAGTTACTTTTTGAAATCTCTTTTTTTTCGATAGTAACAGATCTGTGACGAATTGAAGTACATATATATTATGTACATATACATTACCGAATAACTATAGGTGTATGATCCTCTAAAGAAGTATAGAAGAACGAAAAAAGGCACTGCCAAGCATCTGACTAGCATAAAAATTACTTTCGCCTAACGGATATAACAATCATAAAAGTATATCTAGAAGAATCTTATAAAGATTGGTTCAAGACAAAAATATGTATACAAAGTATAGCGTGTATAGCATGATTAAAATTGCTTGAATTGATGAAAGTGAATGGACGCCGGATGGCTGTCTGTCGATCCATTGAGGATCACGATAGGTTAGAAGCTTTTCGTTATTGTTATGTTGCGCTTTAGAAAGGTCCATTGACACAGATTGACCATAACTTGAGGCATGTCTACAAATTGACAGCACACAGCGCGATTGTGTTTCGCCCCAATATAAAAACGAGAACCATTTTAATATGCAACTGGCACAATGTGAAGGATGTTAAGACAATAATAATAAATTAATTAAAATAATCACTTTTTGCTACCATGGTAGCATTTAACGGTTTTCTGATATTAATCATATTGATTTGGAAAGCATGTGAAATTTGCGGCATTGTCGTGAGGTTTGGCATACCGTCATTTCTTGAGTATGTATCTTAATGTGTCAAAGATCGAAATTCTGTTCTGCAATCGTAAATATCAATCAAAGTCAAAATGCCGAGTTGGTCAAAATTTCAGTTATGGTTTGTTTGATAGACGTGACTATGCGGCCAAAGCAAGTGGCTAGGCAAACAAATGCGAAAAATTCTGAGGCTGTATCAATTTGTATAAAAATGTAAGTACTATAACCTATAACAGTCTCCCTAAAGGCGCCACGTGCGTCGTAGAATCAACCTTAATTAATTACAGTTTCTGAGACAACATTGAGATTATCCTTCCTCCACTTGATGCCTCTGTATGTTAAGTAAGATTTCTTCAAATTAACTTTTAACAGTACCGTCACTACGTGAATTTCTACAATAGCCACAAGATTCTTCTCATTTTTTAGGACAGTCCCAGCACAGAATGTAGTTTTGCCTATACTGGTAAGCATTACTTTGGAAGTGTGTCTGATTTTTTAAATTGAGTAATCCTAGAAGAAACTCAAATAACTTTTTATTAAATCTTTGTAATTATTTTTTCTTTATTCATTTCAAAAATTAAACATTTTTATTAAGTTTTTTTAGTTGGTTTTGAATATTATTGAATTTAAATGGCCTCCACGCTCAGTGATGCATGTACGACATCTTATCAAAAAAAATTAATTACTACCTGTAGCAGTAGCAGCGGGAATTGCCTTAATTATCGTTCGAATTGATAGTTTTAAATCGTTCAAATTTGTTGGTTTTGTCTTGTTAACTTCTTGTTTGCAATAACCCCATAAGAAAAAATCAGTTGTAGTAAGGTCAGGAGACCTTGCGGGCCAACGGAATGTGGAGTTTCTTGAAATCAGCTTATTGGGGATTTTTTGCTGCAATTCTCTCATAACTGGCCCTGCTATGTGTGCAGTTGCATCATCTTGTGGAAACCATACGGAGTTGAAAGGAATTTTCTTTCGCCATAGTTCTGGATAGAATAACTCTCTCAACATCTTTAAGTAACGGTCTCCAGTGACCGTAACAGTAACATCGTCTTCTTCAAAAAAGTATGGACCGACAATGCATTTTGATGAAACTGCACACCACACTATGATCCCGATGAACCTTCTTTACTGTCCCACGCTCGGCAAAGCTATTCATGAGCCTCATTATTGTCCTTCTGCTAGGAGGTGTGCCACCGAATGTGCGCCTATATTCCCTTTGGACGCGTATTACGGACTCCAACGCGTGAAAGCGGCGCACTATCCAAATTCTTTTTTCGATGTCCCAATCCTTCATTATCTTAAATTTTAAACATCAATTTATAACAAAAGAAAGAAATGAAGCAGATTACTCAAACAGAAATAAATTTATTATGATTTATTTTGGTAGCCGCTTTCATCAGCCACCCTGTCAAGAAGTTGAAATTGACTACGAACATGAGAGTCGCATTGCAGAACGACCCATCGGCTGCTGACTTTTCAAAAATTCGTACAAATCCGTTGACACCGTGATCGACGAGGATGAAGCGCCAACTATTCGACGGAGTTTTTGAACTCGCTTCATGTGCCAGGAGCCCCGCCGCATAATTTACAGCTGAAGGCATGGGATCGATCATAAACATGTTACGGAATCTGAATCATCCGAAATTGTGCAACGGTTCGCGGTTGTCCGTCAAGAAACTGATGAACAAGGTGATTCAAGCGACGCGACGATCATCAAGGGAAAATTCAAAGGAGAGGAAGAACTTATCCCACGAATTCCGATTATTCCAATTGATCTTCCATTCCAATACAAGCGAATTCAGTTCCCCGTTCGATTGGCTTTTGCAATGACAATCAATAAATCGCAAGGCCAATCGTTGGAGGTCTTTGGGATTAATCTCGAATTTCCCTGTTTTTCACATGGTCAGCTGTATGTTGCCTGTTCGCGTGTTGGCAAACCGTCTTCGTTGTTTGTTTTTTCGCCAGAAAACAAAACGAAAAACATTGTTTATAATATCGCTCTCTACTGATTTTTATTCCATTCAAATAATTCACACCGAAAATTTGAACTATCTGTGTTTTATTACCACTGTAGAGTTTATTTGAAGGCGTTGAATTTGGGCGCGGCGAATATTTATAGGTATAGTTAGGAGGTTGGTTGGGAGTCAAAATCGTTCATAAATTTAAAGTTGTGTCAAACTGTGAGCGAAGCGAACAACGCGAGCGTAGCGAGCTCTAGATGTATATAATAATTATAGTCATAAAGTTAAGAAGTTTCATAAAATTTTGTTAAGTGGATTTTGATCAGATTACTCGGACACAACTTTATTTTGGCTAATCCAACATAAGTCGAAGGTACGACCGAAATCAGTGAATGCAACATAAGTCGCCCAAGATCACCGAATCAGCATTTTCATACAAAAGATTGATTTTCGCATCCTAGAATTAAAACTGTCGAGTTGGATGAATGTGCAAATATAGCCAAATTTCAGCTGATTTTTCGACGGAACGAAAAATAATCTTGCGTCCTTTTGATCCTTCAATAACAATATGCCGTTGAAGGATCAAAAGGACGCCGTTGGAAGTTCTAAACATACTACAACAATTTTGGCCAACATTGTATCAGACCAAACGACCGTTTAAATTAATTATTGCCAGAATTTAATATGTATTTGACAGGAAAGAGTACGAAAAATTTGGTTTGTGCTGAATAGGGAGGTCGAGAATTTTAATTTTACGCGATAATTTTCAAATTTGCACGCCGCGACTGGATAACAATAAAAGTTATATCCATTTCGCTCTGTGATAAAGATTGACGAACGCTTAGGACTCAAGAAACAATCACAAAGCTTGAAGCTCATGTGTACGTATTAATGCGCAATATGAAATGGGAATGGAAAATCATGTTTTTCAGATTTATACTATAATGCACCTTTGACATCTGAGAATAGCTATTAGCGAGCATGTTTCTAATGGTATTATCACCCTGTTAATAGGTTTGTCATCGAATTTCGGACATGCATGTCATTGCTTGTTCTGCATCAAATTCTCCTCAGACAGGACAGTTGAATCGACAAACTCCGATTTGACGAAATCAAGAGCATCAGCAGCAATAATTGTGTTGCTTGCTACTAAGAAACCATATTGCTTTTTATTGAATCCAATTGTCTCATTTATAGAACTGGCTTATTTTTTTTTGTCGTAGCTGCTAGAAATAATTGTGTTGGTGTTGAGTGTTCTCAGGGAAATAATTCTAAAATAGTCGTACAATCTCATTGTCTTCTATAGAGTATCAAAACTGAAGTATAAAAAGCAGAGTAGCAGAGCTAATAAAATAGTATCAAAATAATACTAAACTAGCACTTATTTCACTGAAGACCACTAGCAACAGCAATGTGTGCCTAGAAAATAATAAGAAGCTTCCCCGGACCACTGGATTTGACGCCATACTGTTTTTGAAATAATCCCTATAAACAAAACAAAAAAAAATCCCTCTACCTAATTTTCGGACCCCCTTTTCGGTAAAATTACGGGTCAGAATGGTAGTTAGTAGATAAATTACACTTGTTTTCTATTAATTCTTCCAAGAGCCCCAACACATAATCGTAGTTTAATCGAATAAAATAATGTTCTTGTCAACTTTTTATTAAAGTTTCCTCTCATTATTTTTTTTATTTCATTTTTATATTTGATACTACATCAACTGAAACAATCATAACATACTTCAAAAAAGTCTTTGCATGCATACCATTTTCCCCATTTCTCCCACACTAATAATACTGGAATTTAATCATGTTTTGCGATCATGGATACATAAGGTTTTTTTCGACTTTGTCCAGAAATCCATTGTCATTACCTGTTCGCCTTTTGAATGTCATGGTCACTTTTGAGGCTTCATTTTCCTTATACATTACATTACATACAAGCATATATATAGAGATGAAGGATATTATTTTCCTGCCGCAATGGTAATTTGTAACTTATCGATTTATTTACTTATTTTTTTCCTTACACATTTGGTGTGTCCCAGACAGGGCTTTTTCATAGTCAGCTGTATATACACTAAAGATGACGCTTGAACAGGAAATTAGAGCTGAATGTTATAAACGACTTTTTTTTCTATGCGGTTCTTGCTCGTTTATTTTAAAATTAAATTACAACAGTCCTTGAGATTGGAAGTGAAGAAGATAAACGAAAAAATTCGTGAGTAGGGATGGATTTTAAACTTGAATCTACAGTAAAAAAGCATCGCCCATTTCAGTGCGCAATGGGTTGATTTACTGGACTATACTTCAACTTTGGCAAACCGCAGTCCAAAGGAATCTGTCAGTTGTTTTTTGCCCAGAACCGGGTCTGTCATCTTCACAATCACTTTATACAGACATTTAGTCGTATTTATATTTTATAACAAGAGTATCTCGTATATCCGGTATTTAAATATAAATTTGTCGGAAACAAAACTGATGTTTTCAAATTTCTCAATATTAAATAATATTAAAATATCCAATATTAAATGCAAAACAAAACAAAAAAACCAAAAGCTGCTGGCGGAAAAATACAACAAAATCCCATTTAAAACACTTGAATTTATTATAAATTCCACTTCATTTTCATGCATCTTTATGTCGATTATTCAACCGTTATTCAAATCAGATTCACTCACTTTTTGTTTTGACGCCGAACACTGAAACAATGCATGGGTCGCGCTTGCCTTCCTATAGTAAACATAAATTTATTATCGATTTAAAAAATAAAAATAAACAAAAACAACAAAACTTCAACAAAAGAGGATTAAATTGACATGTTTAATGGTAAAAAAAATTTGATTGGGATATTTTAGATTCATTTCATTTCATATCCAGTTTTGTATTAATTTATTCTGAGTTTAACCTTGCTCTCAGCTGCTTATTTTTGCACCATGCAGCATTTTTGCATAGGTATAGTGGAACTATACGCACGCGATTTACCTCAGTTGTTGTGGCGCTTTCTTTAACGTTTTTGAAAACATAACATATGAAATTAAACATAAAGATAACATGCATGCGTTAGATACTATATAGTTAATAGATACAGAAGCGAGTAGGCAGTCAACCTAGGCTTCGTAAAAACATCTGTTTGGCGGCCTACCCGTGATCATATACTCGTATGGTAAAAACTGACAAAACAAATCAGATTTGAATGCAAAGTGATTGACTTGGATCATTTTGAGAAGAAATATTATTATAAATTAATGATAAAAGAAATTGTAGGCAGAGAACAAGCAACAAGGCATGAATTAACTATTTTTCAACGGACTTAATCATTTATTTACCCAATCGAAAAACTCAATTAATGATCATATCGAATGGGCGGAAAGAAGAAAGTGTTTGCGTTTTAAATTTTTTCAGTCACTTTTTCACTTTTACTTATTCAATCAACTACAGGTTCATTGGCTGGTTCACTTGATTAATTAAAAATGCATTTTTCTGTACTGGGTGTCTTTGAATATTTCTTTTTTTTCTATTTTAATTTTAATTTTATTCATATTCTAACTTTTTAATCAGTATTCGTTGCATATTTGACATATTAACCATCTTTATTCATGTGTATATTATTGTTGTACTCATATCTGTTTTCAGGGAAGGCGGAGGTTTTAACATACAAGCAAATGCAAAGACACATACATAATTTTTAAAGTCAATTCATTTGATTGGGCTCTCATTGTACGCCGCGAATTCATGAGGAGAAACGTTTGGATAAACGCTCGACAAAAATTGATATAAACGCGAGGGGGGAAGTTAATGCAAAATAATGAAGTGGAGATTGAGCAAGGATAAAGATAATGCGGTAAGTTGATATGGATTCTTTTTGCTGGTTTTTGGATATTTTCTTTTTTTTTTATAAAATTTTAGTTATTCTAAATTATATTTAAAAATGATACAAAATCGTTGTAGTCTGTTTGGTGTAGTGTTTAGCGCATTCGCCTTCGATGCACATGGTTTTCTCTATTAAATCGACGGTGGTAGTGGGTTCGAACTCCACACTGTTAGCGGATTCAATTCATGATGATTTGTGAATATATTATCTGGTGGAGTATTGGGCGGTGGTGTGGTGGAAAAGGGCTTCAACTAGCACTGATAAGTCGGATCTAAGGTAAGGTCCAGAGGCTTGCCTGTCTAGTTTTATCACTGGAGCTATTGTTTCATGCCCTACCGCTGCCCTGGAGGTTCTTCATGACCTAACTCCACTACACATTCACATTGAAGCGTCGGCGAGGCTGGCTGTTGGTAGGCTCAGGGCCTACAGCACGACAGTCACTTTTAGCCATGATCAACTAGGATGTTTACAATACCCTCTCCCTACCTTCGGACTACCTAGTTAAGACATTACGCTTCAACGCGTCCTTTAAATCAGCAATCTGGGCGAGGGAAAGTTGGATGGATATGTTCAGGTCCCTTAACCCCAACACTATCAGCTTTTACACAGATGGATCCAAAACTGACACAGGCTCTGGAGCGGTTATCAGTGGTCCAGGTGTAAGCTACTCAGTACCTATGGGGAAATTAGCGTCTGTATTCCGGGCTCTTACAAAACATACTTTTACTTCAAAACTAGTGTGGCTATGTCAGGAAATACTAGGATCTCGCAATGATCTTACACTCCTATGGGTTCCCGGACACTCTGGAATAGAAGGGAATGAGCTCGCGGACGAATTCGCTAGGCTAGCCCCTTCTGCGCCCCGGAACCCTTCTGCGGTATAAAGTTAAAAAAAGCTTTTTGTAGCAACCTACTCTAAGAAACGCCCTCTGGAGTTAGTTAAGCTCAGCAGGAACAGGGTCAGAATCATAAGTGGCCTCCTTACAGGCCACTCCCGTCTGTACGGGCATTTAAGAACCATGCGCTTAGTCGCAGACGCGACCTGCCGTTTCTGCGAGGCCGGTGACGAAACATCCACTTACATACTTTGCGAGTGTGAAAGACTGGCGATGAGACGGGAGAAATGTTTTGGCATAACTTTACCTCTCACAGAGGACATCGCCTCCCTTAGCATGGGACAAATTAATCGATTTATCGACAGATGTCGGTTAGATAAATTTATCTAACCTGTAGCGTGGGCAATGGCACAATAGACCACCGGTCGCAGTGCTTATGGCAAATGTGCCGATGCCCCCATTTAATCTAAATCTAATTATCTGGCTCAGACGTAAAAGAGTACCCATTTATGGAGATAAGTAACTCTGCAGAGAGTATGCTGTTGATCTCAACGCCTGTACAAAAAAAGTGATGTCGCTGGTACATCTGCGCTGCTGCCTAAATTCAATGTTGGACTATCGAGTGCTCCCTGCATCACAAATCAGGAGGGCTTTGACGCTGTCGAAATGTTCATTGTTATGTAACGAGAGCGTGACAGGAAAGTCTAAGCGTAAAATGGTGGACTTTCTGGAAGACTGTAGCGGCTTGTTTGTTTTGGTGGCGTCGGTCTAATCTGTTGTTTACTATTCAGTCACTCATGCCAAATCACCATGTTAAGTTACGCGCTACGTGCCACACATGCCACGATGCATATTCCGCATGAACGATTTGACAGTAAGGTTTCTTCTCGCAGAGGTGACGTGAATTGGTCACCAAGATCATGCGCTGTGACGCCGCTAGACTTTTTTGCTGTGGGGTTTCCTGAAGTCACAGGTCTAATTACCAATGAAATGATGCACACTCATTCTATTCGGTTGTACTTTTTAATTCTTTTTAAATACCTTTTGAATTTTGAAGTGTGTTTTTGTTGTTTTGGAAATCATGAACCTGATAACAAATGAAACTAGCTATTGACATCATATTTGACGCTTGACGGAAAAACATCATACCGAAAAAAACATGTATTCCTGATATTTTTCGCCAGAAATTTCAATTTTCACGTAAGCTTCCGGCGGTGAAGGGGACACTTTGACCTTATCTGGGACTTTCGAATAATGCAGTAGCATTATACGGTTTCCGTTGTCTAACAATTAACCTAGGGTCAAATTTATAGAGATCTTTTGTTTCGGTGAGAAATAAAATCGAACATGCATGAAAAACATGATGAGTAATTCACTAAAATTTATTACTGGAGCTTCCCAACGAAATTTCGTTGCGGAACAGGGTCAAAATCGCGAAAGACCCCAACATTTTTTTTACATTTTTGAAGATCATGTTTTCTCTAACATGTTCATGGAAAGGTTTTCGCAGAAATGTACAGTTTCGGAGTTATTAGCCAAAAAACGGAAAAACTAGGAAAATTTTCGGGATTTCGCAGTTTTGGCCCTATTCCGCAACGAAATTTTGGTGGGAAGCTCCGGATTCAATCTAAGCACAAAAAAAAGGAAAAAACAAAAAAAAAAATTTCCACGACTTTTTGCAATCTGAAATCACCTAATAACTACACTATCTAAGTACTCTGAACAAAAAATGACAAATTCGACACTTTAATAGTAAAAATTGTGATAAATGGATTTGATCTTATTCGCCACATCACACTTATTCGATGCATTACTGACAAATTTACTGAAATCTTTACTAACAAGGTTAACTAGAACAGACGCATGACTGGTTCCTATCAAATATGTCAGAATGATTTTTAATTTGTTCAGTATAGGCTTATGGTCTTCCTTGCTTGAAGGCAATTTACATTCTCCAAAAGATCGTTACGACGAAAAAAATTTGCAATTTCTTTCTTATTTCCTATTTAGGGGTACTTTAGGTGGCTTGTAGTCGAATCAGGAGCTGGCGGCCAAGTACTAAAATATGTCAAATATCTAATGTATGTTTACGAATAAGTTGATTTTTAGGCCTCTATAGGCTTCCTATAAAAATGGACACTCTTCGCTTAAATAGTCCTTTCTCCAGCATGACCTTCTGGTCTCCTTAAGTATAGGACACTTACCGATGAAATGATGGGTGTCTTCCCTCGCTCACATGTTACACAGATCGCATGTTATTGGAAGATCGATCCGATGCGGAGTATAATTCAGCGGCAATAGTTCGCCTCTCGCTTTAAAAATAAGTGAAATTTTATGAATACTAAAGCTATTCTGGAAATATGTGTTCGCCTCAAGATCATGATTCAGGTTTACATAAATTTCGCGATGCTGTGAACTTCTCGCTTCTTCTATATTCGCCCGCCTTCGCATGTTCTTTACTTCCGAAATCATTTGAAATAGTATTTCACAATTACCGCTTGTACCGTTTCAATCGAATTGAGTTCCCGTTTCTCTGGCAAGTGTTTGCAAATCGCCATAGAAACGACTTTCCTCATTTACGGCATATGTCAGCACCTTCATAGGGAGCCTTTTCTCACTCATTCCGGATACTTTTGCCAAGTACTTTGTGTGCGTCGAAAGTGTCTCCACAAATAGTGGCGATAAACCGGTCTCACGGAGCAACATGTAGTTTGGTGTCTTTGAAGGTAGTTGGAAAGTTCGCTTCAGGAAATACCGTTGGAGTTTTTCAACTTCTTCGTACGCATTTCCTCCCCATACCTGGGCACCCTGGGCACCATATACAGATTGTGAAAATGCTAAATATATCTTGTATTTCACTGTGTGCGCTATGTTCCTGTTACTTAGGCAATTTTTCCAGATTGAGCTAATTGCCCATTTTGCTTATCCTTTAATTTACTTTCTAGGTGAAGCTCCATATTAAGATTACTTGATATTTGTATTCCGAGATAAGTGTATATTGCTTCACTACTTCTATTGAATCGCCTCTGAAAGACCAGTTCTCGTTCCGAGCCAAACGCAATCTTTTTTTAGAGGCCATTATTTTCGCTTTATCCAGGTTTACTGTCAATTTCCATTTCATGCAGTACATATCGAGATGATTGATCATTTGTTGTAGGTCATTTGGCGATTTTGCGAACAGGACAATATCGTCCGCATACAACAAGCCTTTAAGTCGCATCCCAAAAGCGTATACTCCACCATGGCAATCGTGAAGGATATCGTTAATATAGACTGCAAAAAGGTCTGGGCTTAATTTACAGCCTTGTCGCACGCCGACGTTCGTTTCGAAAGATTTCGATAGATGATTTCCATACCCTTGCCGTTGTTCTCTCGTACAATCTTTCCAATAGGTTACCGAATTTCGAAGAAGTTTTTTTCTGTTGCATCCTCATTCACATTGCCTTTCTTAAAAATTGGGAATATGATCGCGTCTCTAAATTCATCTGGAATATTTCCACCATCAAATATTTCATTAAATTCCTTGCATAGGATGTTTATCATATTTTCCCCCGCATATTTGAAAAATTCGACGGGAGTGCCACTACTCCCAGGCGCCTTATTATCCTTGCACTGTTGCAAGGCCTTACGCACCTCATCCGTAGTAATGGTCACATCGAGAATTGGATGACTCCAGTTCGGTCTTGCAAAATGAAATCTCTCATTCACGTTTGTACATTGTAACATCCGCGTAAAGTGTTCTCGTAGTTTCTCAGCATTAAGTCGGTTTCCCATCTTATGCGTATCAGTATTATTTATACGGTTTGCAATTTGCCAAAAGTATCTTGAGTTAGTGCATTCGCATAATAGTTCAGCTTGATGCTGGTAAAAATGCCGCTTTTTAAGCTTACATATGGATTTGTATGCTTGGTTCGCACTGATGTACGCTGCTCTCGTAGCTTCGTTTGAATTATCTTTAAATAATTTTAGCCAGGCGAATGACTTTTTACGACTTCTTTCGCATTCATTATCGAACCATGGCTGTTTGAATGTCGTTGCTCTATTTGGTATGCACGCTGTATCTGAGATGAGTTGATTCAGTTGCTCAATACTTATGGATGTCCTCTCGGCTAGCTTTCTGTTCAGGTTCGAAACGTAAATTTCTGCATTCACTTTTCTCCATATTATTTTGGGCAATAGTTTCAAAGGCGATGATGTTTCAGTTCCTCCGATGCAATCTAACCCAATAGTAGCAAATATTGGGAGATGATCAGAGTACTGCTTGTGTTCTACCGAGAAGTCCGCGATGAGGGGAAGCCAGTCATAAGTCAATCACTGTGTGCCCTTGTTGCCCAATATAGGTACACTCTCCATTAACGTCACTTTCGGAACAACCATTAAGAATTTTAAGCCCATAGGAATCGGTTAGCTCGAGCATTTTCTTACCACAGGTATTTAGTATGTCATCTTTGGACTTCCTCGTTGCATTCAGAATCTGATTTGCCATTGGCTGCTGACATCCGACTCTCGCATTTGTGTCGCCAATAAATTAAAATATAGCTGCTATTAATGTGTAAGAGGAGATCATTCAGTTTATTAAAATCATTTATCCAGTTGTTGCAGTTAAGATAAATAGGCACAATGTACAACAGCTTATTCTTAATTCTCATCGTAACGTATATACAATCGTCATACTCTACGAAAATACTATTAAAGTTTTCCAGCTCTTTCGTATATCCCATAAGAAGTCTTCCGCTCGGCCTACCCTTTTCAAACCTTTTGTTGATCTTTTCAGTGCATCTATTACCTGTTGGTTATTAGTCAAAACCACACGGTAATTGTTACTTCGTCCCGTCGAGTTATGCAATCTTTGAATTTGATCAGCGGACAAGGAGTCGCAGCAGTGCAGTGTTTTGGTGACTATTTCAGTAATCGTGGTAATTTCATTTTGTTGCATGTTTATGCTTTACCGCTTCCCTTGTTTAAAGTGAAGCGTTACGAAGATATTCTACTGCTAGTCTTAATTACCAGTAGGCCGTTCGGAGTGAATGCTTCTAGCTAGGATTAGTCCTACCTAGGCCTGTTCGGTACTCAGATTTCAGTATCGGATACCGGTTTTCTTCAGTACCCGGTACTAAACCCGGTGCACCGGCACCCGCCGGTTTTTTTTAAACACCCGGTTTTTTCAACCATGAGCCGGTTTTTTTCAGTACCGGTTCTTTCATCCGGTTTTTTCAACCATGAGCCGGTCACGGTGCACCGGTTCTTTCATCCGGTTATTTTCAACCATGAGCCGGTGCCGGTGCACCGGTTCTTTTATCCGGTTATTTCAACCATGAGCCGGTCCCGGTGCACCGGTTCTTTCATCCGGTTTTTTTTAACCATGAGCCGGTCCCGGTGCACCGGTTCTTTTATCCGGTTTTTGTTGTAGCGTAGCACTTTTTAGTACGATGTTTTTATTGGATAGCCATGAATCAATATTAATGTAAATTATTTTTTTAGCTGCTATGAAATTTATGTAAGGTAATTGTCGCGATGAGAAAAAAATTATAAAGAATTTCTAATGTTGAGAAAATTTTAAAGATATGTAAATTACACATTCTAAAAGACTTAATAGAGAGTTTTAGCATCTCTTTCAAAATATAACGTTCGGGGTTATATAGTCAAAGAAGAATACGGTATTTGTTCGGCAAAAATCCCACATCACTGGATTTTGACAAAATGGTTGGGGATGGCCCCCCGATAATGGGAAAAAAGTCCCTACCGATTGGAAGTCCGCGACCTTAAGGGGGGAATTTTTTCCGTTTTTTGCAATTATTTCAAAAACGGCAAAAGATACCGTGCCGTTAAACTAAAAAAAGATAATGATTTATTGCCAATGGGGGGCACCCACCAAAAATCAGCTCAATAGGATAAAAACTAAGGGTACCCTCTTACAATGTTTCACAACTCATTTTATAAACTGTAGAGTAAAGTTGTCTTGGGTCACTTCACTTTGTATGGGAGGTAGTACCCTTAGTTTTTATCTGATTGAAGTGATTTTTGGTGAGTAGAGGTAGAGTGATGATGCCCTCCACTGATATTAAACCGAAAATTAGGTCTCTGCTCCAATTTTGGGGGGAGTTATGGACATGCCGTTTTGCCAAATTCAAATGGAGGGATCGTCTTTAATCAGAGCAACTAAACTTTCAATAAAATACTAACATATATCATTTCAAAGGAAATTTGATTGTAGTTTCGTCCACAGACCATTTTTCTGTATCTATTGCCGTTTTTGAAATAATTGCAAAAAGAACGGAAAAAATACCTCCCCCTCCTTTTTAAGGTGGCGGACCTCCAATCGGTGGGGACTTTTTTCCCATATTCGGAGGGCCATCCCCAGTCATCCTGCCAAAATCCAGTGATGTAGGATTTTTGCCGTATTCTTATTTGACTATATAATCCCGAACGTTATATTTTCAAAGAGATGCTAAAACTCTCTACTAAGTCTTTTAGAATGTGTAATTTACATCTTTATAATTTTCTCAACAGAAATTCTTTATAATTTTTTTCTCATCGCGACAATTACCTTCTATAAATTTCATAGAACCTAAAAAAAATCATATATGTACATAAATATTGAACCATGCCATGGCTATCCAATAAAAACACCGTACTAAAAAGTGCTACGCTACAACAAAAACTCGAATAAATCGTTGCTGGCAAGCACCTACCCAACAACAAGACAAATTGAAAACACCCAGTGCTAAAATCCTGATGCTGAACATGTTATCAAAAAAAAACACGGTACTGAACAGGTGCTACAAAATCTAAAAACAAGGTGCAACGGGACCGGCCAATGGTTAAAAAAAAAACCGGATAAAAGAACCGGTGCACCGGAACCGGCTCATGGTTGAAAAAAACCGGATAAAAGAACCGGTGCACCGGGACCGGCTCATGGTTGAAAAAACCGGTTAAAAGAACCGGTGCACCGGGACCGGCTCATGGTTAAAAAAACCGGATGAAAGAACCGGTGCACCGGGACCGGCTCATGGTTGAAACAACCGGATGAAAGAACCGGTGCACCGGGACCGGCTCATGGTTGAAATAACCGGATAAAAGAACCGGTGCACCGGGACCGGCTCATGGTTGAAAAAACCGGATGAAAGAACCGGTGCACCGGGACCGGCTCATGGTTGAAAAAACCGGTGCACCGGTGTTGGAGAAAAAAAAACCGGGACCGGCCCATGGTTGAAAAAAACGGGATATCGGTACTTCGAAATATTGGTACCGGTACTAAGTAAACACCGGTTTTAAACCGATGTACTGGTGTTAGGAACAGGCCTAGTCCTACCTTTTGAAGGCGTAGTCACATTACAATTTGAGGTGAGGTTGTGTTTGGGCGCCCTGAATTAAGGCGAATACACGTAAGCAGCTTAAATCAAAATGAACTACTTGAGTTTCAAAAATTTTCCGCCCCGAGCAGTTGCCCGATTTGTCCACATGGGAAATCCGGCCCTGTGTGTCTATGACCAGCATACTCGGATGTCAGGGATCTAAGCGAATGGGTAGTGACATTAGATGGGCGGATTCTTTACGTGTCTTTGTCCTTATTGACTAGGGATCAGGTTTCATTAACCTTTATTGCATGCTGATATTACCGCATGCATTGCATACGGCCATGACCTCCTCATACGCATTGTGCCTAAATCATATAATATCCATCGCGCGGCTAATCCAAATCACAATACTCTTCCATATTGACAACAAAGTCTATACTTCCGTCCCAAAATTGCGGAAACATCCATAAAATCCATAAACCGACTATTTTTGTCTATGGTATCGTAAAGATAGTACATACATGTACGACGAATATCACTTTCCATTGTGCATGAAACTCCAAAATTGTCGTATATGCAAGGTTGGTCCTTGACTTGGCGCGACCCAGCCCAATACCATATTCAAATCGATCTATAAACAAAATTGTTCAAACAAATTTACATATAGAATTTTCCATGTAACTTGGCTGTATGTATTTTTGCACTGAATGTGGTTGAGTCATTTCAATATTCAATCTGAATTTCGCTTTCATTTCACAGCGTGGAGCGTGTATAATTATTTTCATTTTATGGCGCGTGCTATTGCCAACAATTTTTTTTATATATGGTCACATTTTAAATGCAGTCAATTCTCCGACAAATATGGAGCGTCAATGGCGCAATTACACTGTCACTGACTTTTACAGAGAGAAATAAAGAATTTTTTTTCGTCAATAGAGCTAATTATTATCGTCACAAGTTACTTGCATGCAAGATACAGCCAAAGCAAACAGAATTTTTATAATTAGTATGTCGAGAAATGTTGGAATTTTTCCTTTCCAGTCTAATAAAATGGTTGATACTGCTGTAGGTAAATTCGATAATCCGGACAGGGTTCGCTCCTAATAAATCCGGAATATGGATACTGTACTGGACTCTTTTTAAGAAGCGTTGGATTCACTAAGGCATATATTGCCACGTTGCATTGTCAGGTTCAGTGGCAGATTTACCAGTAGGCTGAGTAGGCTTGGGCCTAGGGCGGCAAATTTCAGGGGGCGGCAAAATTTGGCAAAACATGATTTAGGTTGTTCACACTGTCATGGAGGACTTTAGGATGTCGCCAGTGTCTAAGAGCGTCAAACACTGAGGGTAAATATTGAAGACCATTTAAGGTTAAATTCGAAACCAAGATCCTTCCTGCTCTTTTTCATGACTTGCTATGCTCAACCTTCGAACAATATTTGCTGCTTCGGCTTTTTGTCAGTTCGACATATTAAGGGCGCCACAAACCTGACGATTTCTCGGCCGATCGATTGGGCAATCGATTGCCCACAATCGATCTGCCGCCCGTACAGCACATACATTAGGCCATTTATCGGGCAATCTGAAATGAGATAGTCTCACGTTCCACAAGACAGAAAACAAAATAGCGAAAATTATATTATTTTTGGCGATGGAAGATGGACATCCATTATTGCTACTTTGATGGAGAAAGCCCGCGCCACAACCACAGCATGAAGAACGACCACAGGTTTATGTAAACAAATCAGCAATTGAGAACACATGATTGTAATGACAGCTTGTACGGAAAATTGCATTGGCAATACGTTCCACATGTCAAATAAAAAAAATGAATCCGATGATCCCATACAGCTTCCGATTTATCTCGCAAAAAATCTGGCCGATCGATTGGAGGGTCTGTGGCGCCTCTTAGAAATTGCAAAAATTGATGTTAGAAATGCAGAAATGGAATACACTAAAAAAATTAATCTGATAAGCATAGATTAACTTTGATCCAAAAAATTAACTAACTCATCTTGTAATTAAGACGTTCAAGTTTCAGAGGAGTTTTAAGCATGAAAGGGCACCGGCATCAATTCAGCTGAATGTCTTAGGGAAGAATACACTTTTTTAGATTAATTTTTAAATTTCTTCTCAATTGGCATATCTGACTTTCATATTTAAAGCATTTTCAGCGCTCTAGTTGCCACATAATATAGAGACAAATCAAGTTTCTTTTCAATTTTTTATTATAAGATATTCCCTTTCACCAGTCGCTTCAAATTTGTTCCAGTTCATATTTCCTTATGAAGTCTTCTGAGCCTTGCGCTCCCCGAGAAAATTTTGACCAAAAACCAAAAATATGTGTTTTATTTCGTCGTTAGTCATCACCATGGCTTCAGTTATACCCCAAAAAACATAATTGCCATTACTGGAGCGACCACAATCCGCAAGTGCTCTACCAAGGATAATTATATCCTAAAATGACAAGCTGACTGATGCCGTTTATATAAGAAGCGCGAGCTTAGGCATCAATTTAAATCGGCAATATCAAGTGATTTTTGATTTTTTTTTTCGGCTCAAATATTCTTAGCGGTGTTCATCAAATAGATTTGGTTAGACCTTTTCTTTTTAATCAAAGAATTCAAAATGTTTGGCCGATGTATTGCAACAACGGATTTCCTCCGGGGGATTTTGAAATAATTTTGATTCAAAATGGTGGCATATAGGTAAGCAAACCATAATTCATAAACGACATCAATATTTGAGCCTTAAGAAAGTTAAGGATTCACCACTTTAAACCGATTCTCCAAGCAGAAAATTTATTGCATAAGCTCTACGCTCTGCATTATTTTTTTTTTTAATTTACACTCTGTGATGAATATTGAAGAATGCTCAGGACCCACCAAGCGGAAAGCTCGAAGATCATACGTCTTCTTCTTCCTTGCCTTGTTCTTTATACCGCTCCATGGAAGATCATACGTATTTAAGTATAAGGTGTGAATTGAAAATAATTGGTGAATAAAGCGTAATTTTCCCCGACAATAAGTAGGGTTTCAGTAGAGGCGGCAATATGTTAAAAGCCTACTGGCGGCAAATGGGTAAATCCGCCACTGGTCAGGTTGCTGAGCGAATGCTTATTTCCCAGCTTCTTTGCTGGGAATGAAACGAAAGCAAGAGCAAGCCTGGAAAATTTGTCTAGCGAGATTTGCAGCTTGGAGAAAGAATCAGTGCTCTACTCTTGTTAATACTCCTGCACGAAGTACTACACATTAAAAAAAGCTCGCGATTTTGGCAAATCTTCTCCACGAATACCGCTTTTGTCAGAAACAGCTTCATCCGATCAACTGACGGCTAACAACACTCCTGCTGCCACTACATATATATTTAGTGAAACCTGTTCGTTCCCGAAAAAAGCGGTCGCTATTAGAGGTGGATGGAATTAAATTATGTAGTTAACTTAGAGGCAAAGTGTAACAACTTTTCTAAATTGAAGCAAACCACATGAGAGATTTCAAAGCTACTATCTTCTCAATCCACGGTCATCATTGCCATCGCGACAAGTGGTTGCGGGCCACATCGATAAATGTATAGCGCAAATTTTTATATTTGGTGCGATGCAAGAGTTCTGCATCGTTTAGTTTAGGCTGAATCAATGTGAAAGGCTTCCATTTATGTATAATCAAATCTCCGTAGCTTGACGAAATTTTCAATATTACGCCGAATTGATCAATACTTTGTACCTCTTATGCCGGCCCCAGACTGTCCGGGGTTTGACAAATCGCGCGGTACAAAGATCAAAGCTTGTAGACAACACGCTTGGGTGGGACAGAGGCGATTGGGGGGAATTCAACAAACAAATAACATTTGTTAAATTCTCTCATCGCCTGTGGTCCTCCCTGGCGTGTGTTGCCCACTATTTTGATTTTTGTTACGCACGGGTTGGCAAAACCCGAAGAGTCTGGGGTCGGCATTCTGTTCTTATTAAAAAAAGTCAATTAAAAATCATCGCATTCTGCCAATGGTAATTTTAACATTTTCGTTTATCCTACGTTTAAACGTGAAAAAAAAGCTCAGGTACGCGTTAGTAGGAAAATTACAATTTAGCAAAACCCAGGTATACAATGAAAGCAGCAGCTGCATCAGGAGTCAGGTCAAATAGCACATTTTTTGCTGTTGCTGCATACTGCCGACAATTTGATATTACCGTTACTTGTTAGATTTATTAAGAAAACTTTCACGTAAAAGGATGTATGTACTCACCTATGGTCACATCGCATTTTTCACGGTTGGTTGCTAATAGAAGTGGTCGCTTAAATGGAGAAATGAACGATGTAGTGGTCGCTTAATACGGGGAACAAATTAGGGATGGGCTATACAGTATCAACTTGATACTTTGTAACTGATACTTTTGAATACCTGATACAGGAAACTGATACAAATCAAATGTACCTGATATTTTTTGTATCAATACGATTATCGTTCAGTCCAATGTTGTTTTTTCCCTCGTTGCTGCGTTATCCATCAAAATTTAACTTACACATTTACACTTACCAAAACACATTAGCTACTTATACATATCAAAATATTCATTCATTTCATTTCTCTACTATACTAACTATAAAACGCATGTTATCCTAATTTATATACATACATATACATACCACCAAAAAGTATTATAAGAATCCACTGCGTCCTACAATTTTATCACAAAGAAAGAAAACCTGCACCTAAATATACGCAAAAGCAAAATTCAACTGTCTGGATAAATTCTCATTTTATACATGCATTAAAGAGCATGAACTAAAACAAAATAACACACTAGCCAATACCGATTTTTCAATCTAATTCTATAATTCATACAGTCTTACAGCTTCATACAAATAGTTCTACATACTACTACATTTATCTCAAATACCACTATCCATAAAATACTGATATCTACATCAAGTGCCAAAAGCCCAAAATATCAATCATCAATGTACTCATACTCGTATCAATATCAAGTAGCAGAGTATCAACTGCTCCAATGTACTAATCAAGGAGCAGAATATCAACTTGGTTCAATGTACTAATATCAACATCGAGTAGCAGAGTATCAGTTTGGCTCAACATGGTTCAATATCAAGTAGCAGAGTATCAACCTGGTTCAATATCAAGTAGAAAAGTATCAACATGGTTCAATATCAAGTAGCAGAGTATCAACCTGGTTCAATATCAAGTAGAAAAGTATCAACATGGTTCAATATCAAGTAGCAGAGTATCAGTTTGGATCAACATGGTTCAATATCAAGTAGAAAAGTATCAACTTGGCTCAATATCAAGTGGAAGAGTATCAACCTGGTTCAATATCAAGTTAGAGAGTATCAAATCAGTCCAGTATGGTTCAATATCAAGTAGCAGAGAATCAATTTCCGTTTTCTGTTTCTTCGACTTGATAAGTCGAGAACTATTGACAAATAAAGATAAAACAGTGGAAGAAGCACATAGTACATTTTTTGTGTGAATTTTGGTTTTGCGATAATGAAGATGCCGGATCGAAGCGATCTAAGGATGATTAGTTCATTTTTCATTCAATTGGAAATATACGAGTAATGAAATCTGAAAAAAGAAATAAAGAAAGCATTTACGAATGGTTTCTAAGTTTTTTTTATTTGTTGTTAATAATGCAAAGTAACATAACATAATTCTGCCTTAATAATAAAATTACATTCAAATTAACATTTAAAAGCGATGAAAAAGTATATTTATTTTTTATTATATTTTAAAAACACTAGCATTTTTACTTTTTCGGATTTTTATTCCAGTTTTTGAAAATACTCTTTCGCTTGGAACAGATGTTACCAATGGAAAACACTTTTTGAGGAAGACCTTATGAAGGTACGGGAAATTGTACGATTCCTTTCGCCACCATTTTAGAGGATCTCCTTTTATTGGAATTATTGGTCTTTCCAAATATCGTTGAACTTCCGTAATCGCTCTTGATTGTTTAGTTCCGGCTGGTTTGTGTGATGCTGCCATTTCTTGAAATTGTTGCAAGTAAGATGGTGGTTGTGCAGCCGATTGAGCCTCGTTGCTATCGTCGGAATCCGTGATATCAACATTCATTGGATCCTCGCGCATTTCATGCAACACGAAACTAACCATAGATTGCTTGATGATTTCTGCTTTTTCGTCACGAATACCGATTGTTTTAAAACGAGGGTCTAATATCTTGGTTTCATCAATTAAATGTTGAATGAGGATCTGGTTATTTCTTTCAAAGCTAGAATCACTTTCCATTTTATTGTAGCTCTCGATGATTCCGTCTACAATAATACCGATACCAGATCCGGTAATATAACTTTCGCCGCTCAAATCAATAGTTAGCTGCTTCATCGGCTTAAGGATGGTTTGCAACTCGGCGATAACTCTCCATTCCTCCCTATTTAAAATACTTATATTCTTATCCAGAAGCGCAATTGTTGTTCTTAAGGATGTTTCTAATTCGACGAATCGTTGGATCATTTCAAACGTTGAGTTCCAACTTGTCGGAACGTCTTGCACTAGCTTTTTAGGTGTTTGCCCATTTTGCTTTTGAATTTCAATTAATTTTGCGTTCGACACACTGCTGTGTTTAAAATGCATAACGATGCTTCTTACCTTTTTAATTAAGGTAGATAAGGAATTGCTTCGTTCCAATGAATTTTTGACAATTAAATTAATGGAATGTGCGACGCATCGAAAATGATTCCATTTTAAGTCTTTCACGGCCTTTACTATGTTAGCGGCGTTATCCGTTACGCAGGCCAAAATTTTCGTCTCTATTCCCCATTCCATTGCAATTCGTTTTAGCTGCGTCGCCAAATTTTCGCTTGTATGATTTTCGGGGAATGAGAAACATTCGAGCACATTTGAAACTAACTCCAGCTTTGAATTGACGAAGTGCGACGTAACAGCCATAAAACTTTCGTTATTAGACGAGGTCCAACAATCCGTTGTTAAAGTCACAGAAACAACTTCGCCGCTTGAGTATATTGTTTTTAAGTTGTTCAACGTTTCCTCGTAAATGGCAGGAATAAGCGATTTGGATATCGTCTTTCGCGATGGTAAGGTATATGATGGATTCAGCTCTTCGCAAAAACTGCCGGAACCCTTCGTCGTCTACAACGCTAAATGGCTGGAAGTCCTTATAGAAAAGGCGCAGTAGGCTCTCGTCGATTTTCCGCTTTTGTGGTGGTTGAACTTTTTTCAACATGAAGCTCGAAATTGAGGACTGAGATTCCGGATTCCTCTCCATTGTCGGTTGCGCCGATGATTGCTGGTTAGAGGAACTAGTACTCGGCATGTTCCTTGAAGAAGGACCCGCCTCAATTTCAATGGCTGGGGTTGACTCCTGGGCTCTCACATTTTTAGCCGCCACAAGAGAAACTAGTGGATGCTTGCGCTCCAAATGTTTTTTAAATTTGTGGAGCTACCAGCTGCCAATTCGCTTTTGCATAAGCTGCAAACCGCGGATTTCCCGTTTTCCTTTACTGAAAAGTAATTCCACACAACCGAATTTTTTTTGCTCATTTTGTTCAGACAATACAATTGAAGCTGTTTTTTATTTCCATTGATACAAAAAGTATCAGGTAAAAGTATCAGGTAGGGCAATGTATCAGGATCAATTTGTACCTGATACAACTTTTTATTAGTCTGACCCATCCCTAATGGTGTTTTGTTATAAGTTCCCGGAAAAATCGGTCGGTATGAAAGGTGGTCGCTTAATACAGACAGGTCATCTTTTGGACAGTTTTAACTGTATTCGACAGCTGGCTAGTACCATGGGCGTAGCCAGGGGGAGCAGGGAGGGGCGGTTGCCCTCCCCCCCCCCCTGGTCGATGAAGATGGTAACAAATATCTTACCGATGTAGTAAAAAAATCGCTGCACTATACCAGATTTTCAAAAATTTTCTGCTGCGCTAGCTGCCTTTTCTACTACTCCAAGTATTGCCGGAGAGGGCATGATCGGGATAGTTTGCAGTCAGGAAGCGCATACAAATAGATGACAGCGAGTGGCCTCTCGTAATTGACGGAGGCTGCGTACCAGCACACACATTTGATTCGTGAGTGTGCTACTGTGGCTGCGAGGATCCCATATTTCCCGTTTCATTTCATGGCTTCTGAGATGGAGTACACAATTTCAACCGTTAGGTCCCTTCGGGAAGGTAATGGAATTCGTTCAGAACCCATGACCCTGTGCACCAAATGTGCGCGCACTAATCACTACACCAGCCAGGCTACTCTAAAATTTGCTTACAATATTTCTGCGACCGAGAACCCTAAGTCCTAAGAAAATCATGATGTTAAAAAAATTTTGGCCTTGCCAAATGACAGACAAGGTAATTCGTCTAAATATTACATACAACTACGATTTGACCGATAAAACAAAACCGACTTACCACTACAGCTGACTCGCAATTAGTGCACGACAGCACCCGCTTCACCTAGGTCCGTACGCATAACTGTGTCTCTTACAGCTGACTCGATATGATCCTTGCCTAAGCTGAGTAGACGTACAGCATTTTGCTGTACAGTACAGCATTTTGACCTGTCGTACAGCATTAGGAAATGTACAGCATTCTCCATGCCACTCAATGAAGCCTAATTCACTAATAAGGTCCTCGATGAGGCCTGTGACCAGTCTTGTCTGATTTCTGTAAAGTTGGACTATAGAATTACTCTTTTCTCTTTGGCAATCCTTCAATTTCCAAAACTCGGGAGCCTTTCTCGATCATTCTGAAATTTGGCACACTTGTAGAGCTAGTTGGCGCTCACATTTTCTCCAAATTGCACGGTCCTACCTGTCCTCGTTCGGAAGTTATAGCTGCCCACATGGCAATTTTGAGTTTTCTAATTGTAGAGGGGCGTGAACTCGAAGGGATTCGGCACTGAAGCCAGTGGGCCTATTGTGCTATTCCCACTAGCACCGTACTGTTCATATTTGATTGAAATTTTGAGGCTCTTGCTTTCAAGCTATATAATCATTTATGTTTATGTTTTCATTAATTATCCACAACTCGTAACCAACCGAAATTTCTGAATTTATGCTCACTTTTATAGATAGTTTCAAGGTTCTTCCTATCCGCGTTTGGAAGTTACGTGTTTTCTAAGCTTTTAAATCAGTAGTTATACTTTGCGGGCATCATGAAATCAGAAAATGGGCTGTCGTTTGAAGGCTGAGATTCCGGAATAATCGGATTGGCACAGCGAAGCAAATAGTGCACGTCGACCAACGTATTACTAGACCCCTGATGTAGAGTTTCACCTTAATGTTAGTGTACCTACTTAATCGAGGTTGTTGGACTAGCGACTCCTGAATGATTCGCGGGAGTTTAATTCCTAAAGCGACGACGCATCTTAGGAATAACTGCAAAGATTATTATAGAATCGCCTAAAGAATTATGATTGCGCAGAATACGCTCTACAACTTGAAAGATCGATCCTCGAAGGTTATGGGGCGAACTTAACATTGAAGGTACCGAGCGCAAATATTAAGAATCGTTGTGAGTGGTTTGCACGCAGCATACAATAATGTTCTGCAGAGCGGGGAAACAGAGAGATGGTTCGGCGTATTAGTGAACGAGATGGTTGTGATTTTATTCGAGAGAAATCGGGTATTATGATGTTTATTTATTTATTACAGAACATCATTATTCAAGCGCAATGCCACTGCGGCTGAAGACAAAGTTGTACAAAACGGTTGTACGTCCCGCCCTCATGTATGGAATAGAATGCTGGACCATGTATGAAGGTTACGCGAAACAAATGACAGCGACTGAAATGAAAATGCTACGCATGTCAGTTGGTGTAACGAAAAGGGACCACATCAAGAGTAGCTACATCCGAGGCAGCTTGTCCATAGACCAACCAATCACCGAAAAGCTCGAAGACCGACAAATGGATTAATATTGCCATGTTCAACGTCGTTCGCCTGAGAACCCCGCAAAGAAAGCGATATCAATGGAAGTTCCACTTGATGGACCCAAGGCCAGAGGCAGACTGAAGAACACCTGGATGTATCAAATGAAAAAGCAACAACAACGCATTGGTCTCGGCGATGACACGATCTAAGATAGAGCTGCCTGTAGAAATATGCTGGGATATAATCGCCAAAACGGGCGATGTGCCTACAACGCGGTTCGAGCAACGCGAGGCCATGGAGCGGTATAAAGAACAAGGCAAGGAAGAAGAAGATCATTATTCAAGCAAATTAGTCGTGAATGTGCCGTAATGCCCTCAATTAGGAGGCTACTCTCAATACTGATTTTCGCTAAAATGCCAAATTTTCAAATTTTTTTTTTCATGTGGCAGTAACACTGAAAAACAACGCTTTAATCGTAAACTCATGTACGCCAGTATACGCTAGTAATTGTCAAAATGTTAACCAAGGCAGTAACAATTATGCAATTAAAAATACTATAAAAAAGGTTCAATGCGAAATCCCCTTGTGGATGGTGGTAAATATCGTTACGAAATGTACCCAATAAATTAGCAAAGAACTAAATTTATATAATTTAGTATAAAAAATATGTGTGAATACGTGGATCAATCCCCTTGATCCCGCCGCCCGCATTATCTTAAGCCACTGAGGAGAACATTGAAAACTTTAGAGTTCCCTGTTTAGTATCAACAGAACCTTAACGTCGCAAGGTTCACCACATATTACCCAGAATATCGGCAACTAAGTATTCTTTTTCAGTTCTCTTCACGAAGATATCACTTATGAAAAAAGAATCATGGTGGTAGCCTCGTGAGATATTATTCTTTCGTCAAATCGGCGTGAAGGGAGAGAGGAGGGGTAATGGCTGATAATAATTTGCCTGAAAACCGAATTCTACAAATATGTACAGCATTGGGTCTTCGGAAGTCTGGCCACCTTATCCTAGCCTATAATCACTCTCCATTGACTTATTATCGATACTAGCTACATATTCCCAATAGCAGCATCGAAAGGAAATACATATCTTCAGCAGATGTAAAGTTAGCTCCTTTAATATTGTCGACTCTCTCTCTCTAGTTCCTGTCAACCCCTTGTGGGGCATAGGGCATTAACTACGCCTACTCTCCACCTCGTTCTGTTTTGCGCGCCAACGGCGCTAGCTGCGACCATGTAAGATTTAGCGTTTTCGCCTCGCTTGTTACCGATCTTCTCCATGTGTTCCTTGGCCGTCCAACACGGCGGCTTGCTCCGGAATCCTGTGGATTCCAGTTAAGGGCCTTTTTTGCGATGTTATTGGGCCCTCTTCGGAAGGTGTGACCTATCCATTGCCACTTAAGTCTTTTGATCGAAGTGCCTATCCTTTCTTGGCCAGTTATAGTGAGGAGATCCTCGTTCGAAATGATCTCCGGCCAACGAATATGTAGGATGCGCCGTAGACACTGATTTACAAAAGTTTGCAACTTATCAGTAATCTCTTTAGTCACCTTCCAGGTTGAACAGCCATATAGCAGCACGGATTTCACATTGGAATTGAAGACTCGAAGTTTGGTGCGTCTGGAAATATTGTTGTTTAGCCAGAAAGGAGTCAAATTGAAGAAAGCCGCCCTAGCCTTGTTTATCCGTGATTTTACATCAGCATCCGCTCCACCATCTGCTGTAACTACGCTCCCGAGATAGCAAAATTCATCAACTTTTTCGACTGCCTGTCCCGAAATACAAATTCCGCTTTGCCCCCTTTGGATATGTGCTCAAGAACTTAGTCTTGGCAGCGTTGATTTTCAGCCCCGCATTACGACTTGCGCAATTTAGAGCTTCTGTCATTTGAGCGACATCATCCGTATTAGTTGATAGAAGATAAATGTCGTCAGCGTAGTCAAGATGTTAAAGGTGATCAAACAATTTCCATCTGATACCTTTGTTACGATGTAATTGAAGTGCGGAGCCGAGTATATCACTAATGACAATAAGGAAGAGAATAGGTGACAAAATGCAGCCTTGTCTCACTCCACTGTGCACCTCAAAAGGATCTGCCCTTATGCAAGACGTGACATTGGGCTCCATTGTAAGATTCCTTAATGATGGAGATTATCTTATCTGGAATATTTCGTCTTCGTAAGGCATCCCAGATGTACTGACGATCAACACTATCGAAGGCTTTTTCAAAGTCGATGAACATGAGATGTAATGGGGATCTCCACTCCGCGGATTGCTCGATGATAATACGGAGGGTGTTAATGTGGTCGCTACAGGAGAACCCTTCGCGAAAGCCAGCCTGTTCATCGTTCAATGTGCTATCGACTCTTTCCTTGATTCGTCCTAAAACAATCTTAGCCATCAACTTGGAAATAGCAGGAAGTAGACAGATCCCACGCCAATTATTACAATTCTTCAGGTCACCTTTCTTCGGAATTTTAATAATATTGTCGACTATCGTGGGATAATTACTATCTACGATACGACTCTTCCAATGTTTTTTTTTTACAAAAAAAAAATGGCTAGCAAATTTTTGGAAAATAAATTGTTACCGTTTTGTATAAAAAAAAAAGAATATCTGTTTTTGAAAAGACGAAAACTTATATGTACTTCCGAGTTTCGAGAATCAATCAATAAAACCTTCAAATTTTATCTTGTGTACAATCAATTAAATAATAGCAGTTCAATTAACCATTAATTAGATTTCGCACTTCACACACACTTCGTTCGCGTTTCAAACATTTCTTCATTTTTTTTATATTGTATCTAATTTTTGCATTCCGTTCCGAATTGATGGACGAACATCGCACCTATCGCTATCAGTAATTCATGTTATTGTTCAGATATTTCGTTTACCTATTTGAGTAAATATTTGAAGAAGAATGGAAACAATTATTATTATTTTATCTTAACAACACGCTCGTTTTTAAGAAGTAAACATGAAAAAAAAATCTTTTCAGAAAAGATATTATTGTATGCAATCAATATTGTTATTGTGTTTGAGCGATTCGATATAACAAAAACATGATCGTTATTAATGGGACTGCACTAAGAGAGCAGATTGTATACATTTATTTTATAAAGATTTAGGCTGTTTTGTAATTGAATGTAATAAATTCGAAATTTTCGGGGTTTTTCATTGAAAGATCGAGAGGAATTTCCACAAAATTTCTTACTTCATCAGTACAATCAATTTGAATGCCTGGATTTTGAGGAAGGAGACACAGGGCAATGAAGGTTAGTGTAGACGCCTAAATTCTGATGCTCACAAAAACAAAACATATAAAAGCTCACAATACCCCATGAGCATGTGTACCTATCTTCCCGTCTCACGTTAACTTAAACCATTTGCCCCTAGCAAAACGCTCTATACCTTAACCATTTTTGCTGCATAGACGCTTTCCGGCGGAGAATCAACTTAACAACGCTCAGGAAATTTGCACGAAAAGCTCAAAGCTATAAGCTCAATCGTATTCATGTATTCGGAGGAATCAATTGAAAATTATATTGATAGTTAATAGACCAAGAAAATTTTCTCCGAGTCTGTTTACATTTCACGACATGGGCTCCAAATTCACACACACATGTGATTGCGAGATACGATACTGCTCACCCAATTCGAGCAGCTTGCAAACCCTTCGCATTATCAAAACATAATTGTTGATCTATTGTTTAAAATACAATTTTATTTCATCCCCTTCCGTTTTCACAACATTCTTATAGTCAAAATAAATTGCACTATTGTGTAAGCAAAGATATGAATAGATAGATGCTCTTCCGTTTAGATATTTTCATTCGCCTGCCCGCACCGTATATCTATAACTGATATCTATTGTACGAGCATAACAAATCAATTAAAGGCTTTCAACAATAAATCGATTTTTCCTTAGTGGAGCAATCAATTGCGCGATATATCGAGTTTTTTCTATTTTATCTCTTAATTGAAATAATGATGATAAGATTCCGATATATGCGTGATCGTCCGCATCATACCCACAAGTCTCGGTAATTATTATTATTGGTCATTGAATTGGGTAAATCGCATCTATAATTGCGAGTAAGGTCAGGGGGGTTGTCTCTTGTGTCTGTGCGCTGAGTGTATGATGCGCTGGCGCGATACTTTAAGAATTTGTTCCATGTTTCATTGGTAAAATTATTGTCTTGATACGTTATTCAATTTATTGTCCTGCTTTTGATGATTGAATTTTTATTTCATCATCGTCGCTCCAAATGTTTGATGTCAGTACGTCTTTATTTTGATTAATGGATTTTGGCTATGTGTAATAATAATAGATGTATGTATATAGGTATCTTAGAAAAAGCATAGTAACCCATGCCATGCGTTAGTCCAGAATGGCCATCAGAAAATAAAAATGGCACCGTTTTCACACTATTGCAGTTCATAGTATGCGTGAAAATTTTATTCAAACATCAATTTTTTGTTTACAATTGAGAATATAAAATCCGCGTAATATTTATTACTCTCTTAAAATGCCAACGTGATATTTAACCCTTCTGTTGGCGTATAGATCCAGACAGACCATTGGTACTATATCTTGATGGAAAATATCGTTCAACAATATTTTCCACCCTTTCCATATATATTTCAAAGGAACCGACGGCCACAAATGCGATCAAACATTTGGCGAAATGTAAACTATGTCTAAAGAAACGAAAAAACGGCGCATCATCGTAAGACATAGTAAGTAAACTGTTTCTAGAACCAAAATTATACCTCTTAAAAAAAAATAAGATTGATCTCTCAAAAGATTCAGCTACACCTTAGTCATAATGGCTCGTAGGCGGCGACAAAAGGGTTAATAATTGCATCGACAATATTTTAACGCAATTTTAACGTTTGAATTATTTTGTGGAGTGTAGTGTAATAAATTTGAAGTCAAACACATATGGGTTGTGTGATCACATAGCCACTCTGGACTAACGCATGGCATGGATTGCTATGCTTTCTCTAAGGTTTAGCCATATTGACAAAATCAATTCAATTCTTCTTTTTTACGAAATTTCTTCACACTGATGAATAAATAGTAACGCATTTTCTGAGTCTTTTCGATTTTTTGAGTAATCTTTGCCTTTAAATTTTAATGGAATTACAATTCCAAAAAGAAATTTTTTAGAACAATTTGTGAGAAAAAAAAGTCGTGGCCGAGTCTCAATAAGGCGTCCGCCATGCAGTGTGTATCAAGTACTGCAGGTCTTGAGATCACATAGCCATTCTGGACTAACGCATGGCATGGGCTACTATGCTTTTTCTAAGATAGGTATATACTTAAAAAAAAACACAAAACAAAATTAAAATTCTTTTTCTACATAAAAAACATTGCAATCGTATAAAAAAAAGAACAATTTTTACAGAAAACTAGACCGAGGCTAATTTCAGGCGCATCCGAAATTTGGATACCCTTCGCTCCCCTCGGGCTAAAAGTTTTTTCGGGCGTACCTATGACTTGTGTCCAGTCCTCCCCGCTTCCATGCTTTTCCTTGAATTTTCACATAAGTGCCGTGGCGAAAATTTTTTGGGGGAAGCGGGGGACGTGGGTTTCTTATAAGAACCAAAAAGAGGGGGGGGGGGTCTGTTTGTGGCATCAATTAAAACACTTTTTATTTGGTGGACAAATAAAAAAGTTTTTCTTCGAAGAAACTAATTTGGGGTTTGGGTTTATATGCCAGCCCCATGGCCCCATGACCCCATGGTCCGATTTAATTCATTTTTGCATAAGTGTTTTGTAACATCAATAAAAATGCATTTCCATGAGGTTTGGGGGTTAAGTTTGTATGGCAGCCCCACGACCCCATAGTCCGATTTCATTTATTTTCACGTTTGTTATGTAGCATCAATAGAAATATAATTTTCTGAGGTTTGATTGAAATTGGTGTGCAAATAAAAACATTTTTCTTAGAAAAATTTGATTTGGTGGGCTAGGTTTGTATGGTAGCCCCATGACCACATGGTCCGACTCCATCTATTCATACATACGTTCTGTGTCATCAATAGAAACACATTTGTGTGAAGTTTGGTAGAAATTAATGTATAAATAAAAAAAAATCTTAGATGAACTTAATTTGGGGAGGTAAGTTTCTATGGCAGCCCCATGACCCCATGGTCGGATTTGGTCCATTTTTACATATGTTTTGTGGTATCACTAGAAACATATTTGTGCGAAATTTGATTGAAATCAATGAGAAAATAAAAAAAAAATTCTTAGAAGAACCTAATTTGGGGGACTAGGTTTGTATGGCAGCCCAACGACCCCATTGTCCGATTTGGTCGATTTTTACATATGTTATGTGTTACCAATTAAAACACATTTATGTGAAATTTGATTGAAATTGGTGCATAAATAAAAAAGTTTTTCTAAGAAGAACCTAGTTTTGGGGGTTAGGTTTGTATGGCAGCCCCACGACCCCCTTGTCGGATTTTAGCGATTCAAACATACAAACTGCTTGCAACAAAAAGAAGCATGTGTGCAAAATTTCAGCTCCATAGCTTTTAAACTAGCCGAGCAAAACGCATCGCAACAGACGGACAGACTGACATGGCCCAATCGACTCCCCAAGTCATGCTGATCATATATGTATACTTTTTATATGGTCGGAGATGCTTCCTTCAATGCGTTACAAACTTCATGACAAAGTTAATATACCCTTTTCGCTTAATAAGCGAAGGGCATAAATATAGGGTGGGGCAAAAGTAATAATCCGATGTTCTTTTGCTGTATTTTTCTTAATAAAAAAAACTTCGGTTTTACTTATGAAATACGTTTATTTAATCCCTTAGAATTTATTGTATCAAGTCGCAAAAATGAACCACATGTTCTCCAGTCCTAGTTTATCCAATTTAGGAAGAAAAAAATCGCCATCCACAGGCGTCGTTGGACCCGCGGCGTTTTCAAAGAAAAACGGCCCGATTACTCCTTTAGCGTTAACAGCACACCACGCAGTAACTTTGAGCGGGTGTAATGGCTCTTTGTAGGTGATACGTGGATTTTGGGTTCCCCAGAATCGAGTATTCTGTTTGTTCACGAAGCCGCTTAGATGGAAATGAGCCTCATCGCTCATGATGATTTTTGATGAAAAATCGTCCTCTTCTTCGAAACAAATTTGCCAGCGTTCCTTAGGAGTAAACCGATTCATGGCTTGACAGTTCGTATTCTACGTTTGTTTAGTTCAGAAACTAGGAGAAATGAAAGAAAAAAAAGAAGGAAAAAAAGTTACAGCGATTTCGAATAGAGTGATTACTTTTGCCCCACCCATTACAACTACTGATTTTCGACTACATCCGCTTAAAATGTTATGATCATAATATGAGTTAGACAAACAGACATTTTGGCAGGATTTGTTGAGAAAAACCCTTCCAAGATCTTATCTGCTTTTTGTTAAGGTAATGAGATCAGCATCACGTTCAGCAGTGTTATTTATCCCCATAAATGGCTACTCGTTTAACATCTGAGTGAGTTCATAGTCCGTCACAACCTAGTGAGTTCGAAAAACACCATGACTCACGGTGAGATTCGAACTCATGACCCTGTGCACCGAAGGTGCGCGCACAAACCGCTAGATCAGCCAGACTACGGATTATGTGCATACTTCTTGTATTATAAGGCCGTGGTAATTGATTCACGCAAAAGATTGCAAGTGCATGTAAAAGCACAAGTTTGTCATACAAAAGCATACTCTCAACCCTCAAAACCTTATCAACCCCAATCTGGTCAATAGGTGTTATGTCGTTCAGAACTAATGACAAACATTTTTTTTTTTTCTTATAAGCAGTCGCAATCTTCAGTGCTAATTATAATTTAATAACCATCGCTAAAGGGCAACACTTAGGTTGGTATCAGGGGCAGCGCATAAGGGCCCGCAGGGCCCGCGTGGCGGGGGGGGGCACGAGATTTAGGGGCCCAAAAGCCACATGAAAGATTTCGCGAACCATAAAAACAGCACGACTGCGAAAAACAACACTCCAGATATTTTTTGTAGACAAGAAGAGGTCAAAACAAATACTAAACTTATTGGATTTGAAGGAGATACAACATTTTTCTCTGACTAAATTTATTGTTCCTCTTTCACCAGGCACCTCAGATAAACAAATTTAATATTGTCCAAAAATCTTTGAAAGTTCATAAGACAATCCGGATCCTCAAATGGCATGGCTGCGCTATTTGCTGTAATTGCAGCCACGATTTGTAATCTGACCCACCCTTTTCCTTGCCAAGTACCATATGAGCTAAAAGATTCATTAGGTACCGTTGCAAATAAACTATCTAAAAACATTTTTGGTGATATTACCTTTTCTAAATTTTCGGACTAAATTCCAATCCACTTTGTCATGAACTGTAAAACACGAACAAAATAGTTTGCGAGTGGTACTAAACTTAGTTCAAGCTAGGTATAGTACGGCCTGTATATGTCGTTGAAGTCTAAAATATTTTATCTTGCTTGCGGTATATACACGTACACGGTCATTAGGGCTGTGGTGCAGAGGCCACATTTGGTTTGAAAGAAGTCCTGCCAATATTGCTGTATAAAATTTAATATTAAGTACAAACGTTCTCAAAATTGAAGGATTTAGATTAGAGCACACTTAAATTTAAAGCTGAAACAAGGAATAGAGTTGAATTACTAACGTGTCGCTTTTTCAATTGTCTAGCAGGTTACAAACTTAGGCTGTCCACAAACGAAGCGTCTGAATCCAATTTCTGCATTCTTTGTTCTGGCAAATTCATACATTTCCGTTGATTTTCACAGAAAAAAAATTAAAAAAAAAATGGATTCGGATTGACAGTGTGTATGCAGCATTAGGGTAGATAGGACGCTCGTCACTGGTCAATGCTGCGCTGCGCGAGCGTTTTTATTAAAAAAATACCGGCGTACAGAGGGCTGCGCCCGCAATACGATGGTTTTTTAGATTTTGGATACATACATAGTGAATAATTTTGGAAATATATTTTATAGGTAATAAATAAGAATTATGCACAATATTAATGAAATGCTTCTTGTAAATATATTTTTGGATTGGTCTAATTAAAAGTGTTACAGAATGAAAGTCGTTAGATTTACTATGTATCAAAGCAACACAAATTAACTGAATTTATTAGCTGTAACTTCGTTACCATTACTCCAAACTGGAAAAAAGCAACTGATATGAAATGTACCCATAGGTCCATGGCCGATAAAAACTAAAAAAGTCGTCTTTTTAAAATCTCCGGGACACCCTGTTAGCGGTGTATTTCGTGCTAATGACTGTTGCTTTTTTACACATTCCTACCAAATTTCATTACGATTGGCTAAGCCGTTCGCAAGTTATTTAGTGAACAAATTTTCAATTGTCCGGGACACCCTGTTATCTTTGCCATACCAACTTTTAAGTATTTCGTGCCAAAGACTGTTACCATTCTACACATTCCTACCAAATTTCATGACGATCGGTTAAGCTGTTCGTGAGTTATTTAGTAAACTGACGGACTGACAAAATCGATTTCATAAGGGTTTTTTGAAAAATCTAAAAACCCCTACAAGAACGATTGATGAAATCATAAGATTAATAAACGCTACAACAAGAGAGCGCTATTCTTAATAGCTATTAGCAAAGTTATTTTAAGTACGACGTTCTTAATTTTAGTAACACTGTAACGTCAAAATCATGTTTCAAAAGAGTTGCTTAAAGGTCGATCCACACTTTTCAGCCATTAGTCACAGATTGTCAGTCAATCAATTAATTGACATCTGTGAACTTGTATGGAAAATGACTATGACTGATGACTGAAAAGTGTGTTATGTGTTTCCTATTGGTTTCACTCTGTTTTTTTCTCAGTGAAGGGGGCCCACTCAAGAAGTTGGCGGGATGGCCCCGAGTGAACCACTGGTTGGTATGTTATCAAACCTACCTACATTATGTAAGTGTAAATTACTATTCTAAAAACAGCAAAACATCGAATAGCGTTAAAAAATCAGTTTTATTAAATGTATGTCAGTTGCATAATTTTCGACATCAACAGATTGACCGTTCATCATTCAATAAATTCAATTTATCTTTTCGTTTCACCAAAAAATCAGTACACAGACCGACCAGTAATTATTTAATTAATAACTGCCAACTTGAATTACATAGATACTATAATTCCGTTACAAAATCGTGATACATTTTGCGCATATAAGCTTGGAGATGACCAGCCACACCTATAACTCGCAGCCGCACTTAAACTCGCCTCCAGATAGATAAGATTTTCTGTGTGCGCTCTGATAACTAATTAATATGATGATTAAGATTTTTATACTTAATAGCACGATGAATCGCTCAATATTGAACTTACTTACCATTTGGCAAATAAAGAAGCACCGCACTTGTGGGTATTAAAAAGAAAAACACTCTCTTCTAGGCGACGACGATGGAGAAAGGCTTGCGGCAATTTTATCGCAGTTAATGTACACGCAATTAAAAACGCGGCCATGGAATTATTATTAAAGGTGTCGTCTGCCCATAATATGATTCATAGAGCAGAGGTACATACATATATTGTGCGCGATTATTTTGTCTTAATCCGTGTGTAGGCTTGCTTTTGTATCTTCATACAACCCCCAACAATCCCCCCTGGATTACAAATAGTGCGCCTTATCTCGCGGGTGATTCGCGACGGAAATTAATTAAACCTGCAAGGAATGTCTTATGGAGAAAAAAAGATTATTCTAGCTTGAAATCTCAGATTGTGCTCAAAAGGTTCTCGATAGCTTTGCAAGCAGCAGCACAAGTGCATTTTTTTATTAAGTGAAGAAGTGCAATTTAAATCGTGCATTCCACCACATTTTCGCACCTGTTTAAACTAATTAGGTGACGAAATCAATTCGATTTACGAAGCGAATTGAGTTCTCTGTAGGCCGGATAAGTGTACCGCGAAATTAATTAAAATATTTTTGTACTTGCATTAATATAGTTTTCATGTAGTGTGCAAAGTGCAACTGGTCCGCTGGAATGCATACTCGTATAATGCTTTTTGGTTCGGTGAGTAAGAACAGATTGTTTCAAAAATGAAAGTATGTACTTCAATTGAATTTTATGTTTAACACTTTGATTTGATTTAAATTAAATTTAGATGGGTCGATTTTGACCAGATCAATAATTTTCGTTGGGCGGACTTTGATTGGGTGGATTTCTAATCGCAATGGAAATGCATGTTATAACCGTATTTTTATGAGAAGAAAACACGCTTTTTTAGACTAGCAAAAATCAAGATTTGTAATGTTTAAAGTTGACCGTTCGCCTAATCAATAATTGAAAAATTTGACTTATTTCTAATTAAGATTTTGCATTGACTTGTTTGCGTTTTCAAATGTTAACAGTACTGCCAAAATACAGATACCCAAACTAAACAGAAATTTTAAATTGATTATTTATTGAAATTTCAGTCCATAATTTCATAAAACGGTACTTATAACTGTCAGGTTGATGAGTATATTTTTGGTGTACTTGCCAGGTTTTTTATACCCTTCGCTCATTGAGTGAAATAATGTTATGGCCGAATTAAACTATCACGGAAGGGTCATTTTGTATGGGAGGTAGGGGAACCCTTGGTCCGATTTTGCCCATTTTCAGTACCATCCAAGCTTTTATCAAAACAATCATCTGACCTAAATTTCAAAATGCTAGCTTCATTATTTCGGGAGTTATCATGCGAACTGACAGACACACGGACGAACAGACAGACGGACATGTCTTATTCGAATTAGGGACCGACCCTGATCATTTGCCATACCTCCGGTGGCTCCTTTGAGGTGTTACATAAATCGTCGTAGCAAAAACAATATACCCTATATACCATCTTATGGGTATAGGGTGTAACTAATGGCCAGCGAGCAAGAACCTCAACATCAATGCAAAGGTTAATGATTTCTGCTATTACAAAGGCCCTCATAGCTTCAGAAAAATTTCCAAGTCGATAATTATGACCTATGTAGCTCTGATTTCTGTTAACTTCGGATTGAAACTGAGACTCGCCTACAGCGGCTGTAGGAGGATATTCACCTGACTTTCAGGAACCCCTCCCAGATTAATTTTCTACGTACGCCCCTGCCCGGAATAAGTCATGGCATTCATTAAACAATTTACGAATAGGAGGAGCCCAAATTAAATTAATTCTGCGCTAAATTGGGGTCAGTTGGTATCTGGTTTTTGATTGACGTAGTATGAAGAGTTGATTAAAATTTTGGGATATGCAGCAACACATGATAAATTAATTTTTTATTAGTTGGAAGATTTTTTTTTTAGATTTGACAATAAACACTGGTTAAAAAACCCCGAAAAGAGCTTTTTATATGCGAAAATTAGATGGAACTTGGTGTTATAAAACAAAAAATGAGTCGAATGTTTGGTACGGCACGGTGAAATTTGGACCTCTCCCGAAAAAAATCTTGGCTACGTCACTGCCATAGTAACTCCATTTCTGAAAGTAGGTTCTTTAAACAAAAAACGTTTTTTTCTAATCGTAACCTAAAATCGCATAACTATAGTATGTATGTATGCAGCGCCGGTCCTTGGTATTATGGCGCCCTGTTCATATACTGAAAAGTCGCCCTTCTATACAGGGTGCCGCATAAGCACAGTGATTCTGCAAGTGATTTCCAGCAAAAAAGTTGTACCCCCAATTCTCAACCCTTTAGGTGCCACAGGCATTTGAAAATTATTGAAAAAGATCATTTTTTATACGAATAAAACATCAATATATCGAAAGCTGGACTAGCTAGAATAGCAAATTACGATGATTATTAGGGACAACAAATTTACCTAAAAAAATAAAACTAACCGGAACCGCACTAAAATCGGAAAAGAGGTTGGCTTTTCTTAATGAAAATGTATGCTTACTTACTGGAATATGTAGGAAATGCTTGGGAATTCTATAAGATACATTCGAAAATGGTCCCATAATTTTTCTCGGCCATTTAAAGTATTTTTCGATTCCCCTGTCATTAGATATTTTTCACGATGAAATGACCGGGAAATGGAAAAAAATACATAAAATGGCCGAGAAAAGTTATGAAATAATTTTTGGATTTTGTAGCGTATGGAATTACACTGTATTTGCACATATTCCACGACCGTAAGCATACATTTTCATTGAGAATATCGCAGCGGACAAACATCTCACTCTCGAGGTCTATCCTGCGCTTAATATGGATTGCAATAGAGAATCTTACGGGGTAAAATCTCTTCCTACAAACAATACGGTATACATCCTACAAAAGTCCTCTATCGCCCAGTCTCATACGATTGAAACATGTACTACGAGCTGAGACTACGAGAATGAGCCATCAAGTAAATACGCACATCTCAGATCTCACCTACAACGAGCCTGCAAAGCAGCTATTCCCCTCTTTTGCAGAATATAGGGGTGTACGCTCTGCTCTACAACAATTTCTTATGTGCACAATTTCTGCAATGCACAATTCTTCACTTCTGCCAAGCATACAATCTATGAAACTGGCGCCCATCCCACATATTAAGTATATGGATTAATTGGAGCATGTTTGCAGTGATGCACAATTACGAGATATGCGAAGCATTTTTGAACGCGAACGAATGGAAAGACGTCTCTCGCTCTTCCTTTCGCGTAGATACAATGCGGAAAAGTTTGCAGATGTGACTTTTTTCATGAGTTGCGCCTGCGTCGATAGATCGGTCAAATGGAATGGAATACGATTAGCATGCGAATTGAGTTTAGTTGTTAGTGGAGTTTCTATGTAATTTCTAGAGTCGCGATAGCAGCGGATCCTTGGAAAACACACCCTTATAATTGAATCAGTTCTAGTTCGTTTAATCTAAAGTCTTGATCTTAAAGGCATATTGAATTTGTGAATTTGGCGCCCCTTTCGGTTGGCGCCCTGTTCAAGTGCACAGTCTGCTCATATAGTAGAGCCGGCCCTGTATGTATGTATGTATCCTTATTTAATACACAAAATATGCCCAAGAACGGAGGAAATTCCACCCCGCAGGCATGAGGCTGTCATACACTCAAAAAATTGGGCTATCTAAAATTAAGAAACTCTTTTCTTATTTGCAAAATTCCCGAATTTAGACAAAATTTCTCAAAATGTGGAAATTTCTTCTTGAAACGATCCTATTTTCAAGGCCTTCTTTTGAGAAATAGGAAGTAGATTCAAGCCTAAACCATTATTCTCAATTCAAGCAAACAAATGCTTGATAATAGATTTTTTTTTACTTTTTCCATGTAAAGCTCGTGGAAAAGCTTTATTTTAGCTTTAGCTTATATTGGAGCGTTGTGTCTGTGGTTCAGTGGGTAGCGCGTTTGACTGGGAAGAATGGGGTTACGGGTTCGATGTTGGTTGGATGCAGGTTTCTTTTTTTTATTCTCTTGTCTTTTTCATAAGAAAAAATTGCTTGCTTTAAGGTTACTTTTCCTTAAAGCGCTGCTATTGGCATTTCACTTGGATCAGTGTGGCTAATTCTCTCTCTTGGCTTTTTTTTATTGTCTTTTTTTTTCTTGATTTGAGCCATATTTTCTTTACTTTAGCAGGCGATTTGGTTCAGTGTAGAAACCTCCTCACAAATAGGTTTTTCTAAAAGAAAAACATTTTCGCACATTTTTTTATTTTTTTTATTTTGGGACTTGTAATCTTGTTATAACACTGAAAATCTTTCCATTCGCATAATCCATATCGTTACTCATTTTGGAAAATCCACTGTACGCTCAAGAACATTATCACATAATGGCGGCAATCTATAACTTTACTTCACACGCTATTCAATTTGATGATGACCTTGCCTCGTATAAATTCGCAAATTTCTCGTTTCTTTTATTTTCACATTAAAAGGTGAGCCTCTCAATTTCTTAAGAAACTCTGAGCCAGTCATCGCTAAAGCATTTGACCATTGTGTTGTGATACTGGTGCGCCCATATCTTTAATCAATCGCTTCATATCTCTCATGCAGATTATAGACACATGTTAAATAAATACATAATACGTGTACACTCATAATAATTCGAAAGAAGCCCGGGGGAAATGAAACAGACCCGGTTTCAAATTCGGACGGAATTAAATTCCAAAAACACCTGTTTCATGCAAAACTGGCGCTGATTGTACCAACATCATACTGCGGATCTAGCACACACTCATGCAATTTTCCGATAAAATCATGTCATATTCATGTGTATAGTATGTTTTTTTTCTCAAGCTTGTTAGCAGATAAATTTTTCAAATCTGGGATATTCGGGCAACATTATTGTGTTATCCGCAATGTTTTTCGGATCATTGCATTTAAGTTGAGTGTACAAGCAGTTATACTTTTACTAGCGAAAGTGGCCTTTCGTGTACGAATTACAACACGAGGAAATTATTGGACTATCGATGATACCGATTATTCTGTATTTTTTTCTGCGAAAAGATTAAAATTTTATTATTAAAAGATGAAAAGAAGAGGAAATAAAATGCATCTTCTTTCTTTCAAATACACCTTGAGCGCCAAATTTATTGTATGTATTTGGATTAGAGCATTTGACATGAATTCTTACGGAATAAGCGCGGATAATCTTCTGGTCAATTTTCACTTTCGGGTTTCGATTTTGAAGATTTTTAGTTTCCTTTCACCTCGACACGAGTTGGTAATATCGCGAATTGGAACACGACATGTTTTAAATGTTAATTAAACATTTCTTAATTATCGCAGCTATTTATTCCATTGGTAAAAAGAAGATATGTGCTTTTATCCGCAATGATGTACATTGTAACGAAATTACATTATGTACATAGTTGACGCCAATCCCATTAGCATTTAACACAATCGTCCTGTTGCTGGTTCAAGATCGACCAATCATCCGCAATCACTTTCAATGAAAGCCACTCTTGAGTCGGAGATAAACCGGAATTCATGTCTCTTGTGGATTTAGCCGCTAATTAGGAGGCAACATTAAATCGTTGGCATTTTAACGAGAATTACTGTTGCCTATTATAGTCTTTTTCTTTTGCGGTCACTCTGTGGACGTTACAAAATAATGTACGCGTACGTAGAATGAACAAAAAATGAACACGTTAGCCAATCGATGCCCCCTTTCACGGCGATTTGTCAAGTCAGTAAAGTAATTGGGTACATACATATGTATAACCAACGAACGTATGATGAGGATGATAGGTATAATCTGAAAAATTTCGTGTGAACTATTATGATAAATTTCTTGGGAAAGTGTTGGAAAAGCTATTTCGCATATGAGTATATGGAATGTGTGTTTTTTGTTCAGTGAGAGGCATTCGAAAGGTTGATAATGTACAATGTACAAAACGTTTTCATTTTCAATTTGAAAATTCAATTTCTACTTACAATACATTGGAATAATGTAGAAATTGGAAGTTGAGTCGCTCAGTGGCATTTCTCATCGATATTTACAAATAATTCTAACCAGCTGAACGACCCGCGAAAACTTCCAGTTTGTAGATCATGGTCCACATGGGATATCCACCATGGAGACCCATGCACTAACATCTTTCAATTTATTATTCATAGTCCGGAACAGTGGCGAATATTGGCAAATGTTGTGTCTGCGTTTTAAAGTTACAACTATCGAAAGATCCAAGGGATCCAAGCCCACAGAAATAGTAAAGGGGCCAAGCGCGAAAGGAGCTGAAAAGAGTAGATACATATCAGGAGGCTGATGTTTGGCTTATTGTGACGCACACTTTGCTGAAATTTTTAGAGAACCAGTTGTCTGCGTTCAAAAATTATAGCCGTTCAAAGATGTGACCCAAGGACATTAATAGAGATGACATCACTATCCCTAAGTTGCTGGAGTGTGGGGTTCGAATCCCACTGTAATGTGTTTGTGTTGTCTTTATAATGCTCTTGTGAGAGCTGGATCTACGATTAAATCGCCCGTAAGCCACTCGTTTTACTACAATGGCTACCTCGATTTAAGAGAAAAAAAAACTCCGAGATTGACAATTGACAACATAGTGTGTTGTGAAGCCCTTTGCAAAGGGTGTGCAATTTCAAATGACGCTATTACATAGGGTGCCTTTTATATTTCGGGATGGGACAACTAGTGTAGCAGATCTGGGAATACAGTAAAACTTCGTTATAACGCTCCCGGATATAACGCTTTCCCGGTTATAACGCTCTTTTTTCTCGGTCCCGGTCCCATTAGCATTTATTACAGGGAATTTCCATTCGTTATAACGTTACTATTTCCCGGTTATAACGCTCTTTTCCCAGTCTCATTTTCTTAAAAACAATTATATTGACAAATTCATTGAGCACGTAATCTATCTTTTCATTGTAATAATCACAAACATAACCATGATGCACAAGTTGTTCCGTTAATTCACATCAAGGTCAAATTTCCTGGAAAAGGGAAAGACATAATAACAATTGAAAGTATAATTTAAGATCTCGTAATTGCATCAGCATCCGTCGACACCGAAGAGAACAAGAAAGAGGCGTCAAGCATGCCAAAAACATTTGCAGTCTTAGTTGCATTAAAAAAGATTCGAGCAATTTTTGCGTATAGCATGGACATAGAGGAAGAATCTTTCAATAAATTGAAAACCCCAGTATTACTGCAGTCTGTTGCCAGTCTAAAACAAACACAAATATCTTTTTTTTTAAACCAGTAATCAATTGATTGCAATTTCCTTACTATTTCATTCCATGTATCAATCGAATAATAAATTTTGTCACTTAAAAGTATATGAAGTATATTTCTTGGACTTCCCGGCTATAGCGTTTTCCCGGTTATAGCGCTTTTTTAGCTTAGACCCCAGAAGAGCGTTATAACGAAGTTTTACTGTACAGTAGATATCGTTTATAACGACATCGAAGGGACCGACTATTTTATGTCGTTATAGCCGATCGTCGTTATATCCGCTCATATCGTTTATAACGACCACCGGCGTTAGATACGATCATATTGTTTATAGCGTCCTGTCGTCGTAATAAGCGATAATAGCAATGTAAAGTCAAAACCCGTTTTAGAACACGAACTTACCGTGGTCCACTTTTGAAATGTATAGGTACGTTTGCCGACAAGAGTATACGTCCTTGTGTGACACACAAATGAACGGAATAGCTGCTTCTGCATTTTGTTTAAATTATATTTTTTGGAAATAACAAATACAGGAGAACATTACCAATGAGGGCATAAATGGAAAAGTTAACAAATTGCCAAATCGTGGTTTTGTAGTCTTTTTTCCCGATCCAAATGCGAGGCCTTTTCTTAGACGAATTGTTAATATTTTTTAATCAGAAAACTGACTGGGGCGTCGTCGAATCTTGTATCGCGATATGTCCGTCACAAAGCAAATTGCAGAAAACTAATTTTGAGGCGCTCATAATATGGAATAATAACTGCTTGGACGTTCGTTGGTACCGAATTGTTGTGGATCCGCTACATAAAGTTTAGGGCAGATTCCGAAAACGATGTTTAGTGATTTTTTGGCGTGCATTTTTTCACAGGGGAGTTGTCTCAAATCCTCTGTGTTGATTGTTTTATTGCAAAGAAAATTTCGTAACATGAATTTACTATTTCTTACGACGTTTTAAAAACCTTCAGGTTGAGTGCGACTGCGATTTTACATAAGAGTGAACTTCCGCACAGGATTTAATTTCCAGCTGGGACTTGATCTTTGCATGCCGGAAAAGCAATCATTTCACATACAAAAAATTACTTGTGTCGAGCGTTCGTCGTTATATCCGTTATATAACTTTGCCTCTCGAGTCGGATAAATTCAGTCGTTATAACCGATCGGTCGTTAAAGCGATGGTCGCTATATCCATCAAAAATTGTACCGCACGAGCCTCTTAGGTCTCGGGACTTGGCATTTCCGTCGTTATAGCCGATGCGTCGTTATAAACGATATCCACTGTATTTTGAAAAACAATAAAGCGATTTTCGATGATTCTCTAATCCCGAAATATAAAAGGCACCCCTCGTATGTACTTCATATAAAAATGTATAATTTGCCAACGAGTGATAATGAGAACGCTTAACAGCTTGACCACGACTCTCGCCCGGCATGCACCTGTAAGAAGAGAAAAAAGGGCGAGGGAGTTTCGCCAAAGATGGGCCAAATCCATCCAAAAATAACATTTTCACTCGTCAAAAAAAGTTGTTTAAAAAAGCGATGCTTAAATTAGTAATGATGACTTCAAGAGCAGGTGTTGGGCAGGTTTCTGTATTCGAAGTCACTCCAAGGCCATCTAGGCGTGGAAACTTCAAATTTAAATTATTTTCGACTTAGAACCCTAATTACGTCCATGTCGACTTGCTATAGACATTAGAGAGTTTTAGCTTATCGTCTCAAATAAAACGACATAATTTGACATTCCATATAAAAATTAGCTTGCTTACCGTATACGAAGCAAAATATCTTAATTTTGCATGGCCCAAGTAGGCATGGGTGTATTTCCGTATATTTGATGCTCTGGAAACAGTCGAAATTGGCGAAATAATTTGTCGTTTTTTACACCTATGCCTACTTAGGACATGCAAAATTAAAATATTTTGTTTCGTATACGGTAAGCAAGCGAATTTTTATATGGAATGTCAAATTATGTCGTTTTATTCCAAACGACTTGCTAAAACTCTCTAATATTATGAAATTGTCAAATTAAGTTTGCAGCGATGTCGAGTGGCACGGAGATTTGCAGTTTCCGTGGACTATCGTATGACGTATGACTACATAGGGATATGCAACAGCAGAAGTAATGTTTTTTTTTCGCGGCTTAATATTTAAGTCGCCAGCTACCGCTCTATGGAATATTGTAGCACCTGAAGAGTAAAGTCCAGTCGATAACCAAACCAGACTTTTGTGCTACGTGTATGCATTAAGGATAAATATTTTCAATAAAACTTTGGCTTAATATCCAAACACCTCTCCCGAAAAATTTCGGTGTACGGCTACATAAAAAATAAATGCACGTCATCGATCAAAAGAAATGTGCAGGAACTGTACTGTCAATTAAATTTACAACTGGACTTTTCAGATTGAAGACTTCACATTTTACACGAAAATAGCACGGCCCGGCAGAATTGTTATTACTTTCTGGGCCCGTGGTACCCCCCTATATATTAACCTTATCTTAATGTTATTTACATTCTGTCTTCTTCTTCTTCCTTGCCTCGTTCTTTATACCGCTCCATGGTTTCGCGTTGCTCGACCTGCGGTGTAGGAACATCGCCCGTTTTGGCGGTAATATCTCAGCATATTTCTACAGGCAGCTCTATCTTGGATCGTGTCATCGCCGAGACCAATGCGTTGTTGTTGCTTTTTCATTTGACACCATCCAGGTGTTCTTCGGTCTGCCTCTGGCCTTGGGTCCATCAAGTTATTTACATTCTGTCAATGGTCTGTTAACTTTATGTTATTGCTCTATTAACCATCTTTAAATGGTTGGTTAACGCATTCTGTTATTGATCTGTTTACGTTCTGTGGACACTCTGGTAATGCTCTGTTAACGTACTGTTAGTGGTCTGCTAACACTCTGTTAGGCTTTGTTTTAACTTTATGTTAACTATCTGCTAATGATCTGTTAGCTTTCTATTAACGCTCTTTTAATGGTCTGTTAACATTCTGTTAAACTCACGTTAATGTTAATGCAACTTTTGTACATAACTTTATACACGGCTAACACAATGCTAGCGTTATGTTAATCTTATGCTAATGTTAATGTTATGTTACGTAATATTTCCCATGTTATTTTTCTCATGTATTGTGATTTTGCTATGTCAACGTTATTTTAACGTCATGTTCATGTCATGCTATAATGTTATATTAACATTATGTTATATTAACATTACGGCTATATTATATTGCATGGGTAATATTATTCGCTATGCTCATGACATGTTAACGTTATGTTTATTTTATCCTCATGTTATATAGAAGGTATTTGAATGTAATGTTACTCATGTAAGGCCGCAACCACACTGTCCGGGGTTTGCAAAACCGCGCGGTACAACCCCGGACAGTGTTGGCCCGGCATAATGTTATACTAATATTATATTACTCCTTTAAAGCTTCGTTACGTTACACGTCACATTTCGATTTCACGAAAAGAACCCCAGTATATCAGATACTCTCCGCAGACATAGACACGTAAGAAAAAAAAAAGACATTTCAAAAACCTCTTGAATCGCTACGACAACAACAACCCAAGGACAACAAAATTTCGACTGCAAACCGAGTCACTTTGCCTGAAATGCGGGACATTTTGATGTTTTGCAGCAGGATTTTCAATGCGGGACTGTCTCGCAGGATCCGGGACTGTTGATCGCGTTTCTAAACGCAGTGTAATTATTTGTCTTGACCAAGTACAAATACAGTTCTTTCGTCGTTCCAATATCATTGGACAACAAATTATAGGAAAACCTCCCGATATGGGTCTAATGGGTCAGGAAAACTATGTATGTATAAGGCTTAAAAAAACTAAAACTGAATGATTGGAGCCCCATCTCATGCATCTTTCATTAGTTCAACGATCTCAAAAAAAAAACATAAGCTCGTGCTACCAAGGTCACTGGCAAAGGCGATTTTAATCAGCTGCCATGAAGTAAAAGTACTCATAACACTGCGTGACACCAAAAAACCGTCAAAAAAACTGAATGCTATTTTGGTTAGCTATTGGTTCCCATATGACAAAAGTGCAATTAATTTTTTTCCTGACCCTCAGGTTTTCGAGTTACACGCCGAAATCTTTTTTAATGGTCCTCATATGGTATCTGCTACTCAATTACTGGAAATTGCGATAAAATAAGTAAATTTCTTATCAGTATCCTTAAGAGGACTCTTGGCAATGAAAATCACCGAAAATAAATATAATTTGCTCTGTTATTTTATTTTTTTCCCCTTTTATTGTGACTTAAAACCGTGAAAAACCATATTTTTTATCTTTTCGCGGCTACATATCTTTACGTAACTTTTATATTTATTATATTTTTACCTGATATACTCGTTTTTTATTAGCCTTATATTATTGCTTTTGTTTCTACCTGACATATTCTTTTTTTATTATCCTTATAATACCCCTTAAAGCGCGAAAACCGCCAGGTACAAAAATTCAAAAAAAACTTAAAAAAGATATTGTTATGGTATAAATAGCACGTGTTGTAATAGTTTTACTTTAATTGGTTTACAATATGGATTCTGAAAGAAGTATTCGCAACCTGTGCAAAAATTCCCCAAATAAATTTTGCTACGTGTGCGGCAAATATATTTTTAAATCGCTAGAGAGAAAAGTAACACAAAAATTAAGGGATGCTTATTTCGAATGTTTTGGCCGCGTTGTGTGTCAGGATAAGCCTTGGATAACCCATTTTTTTTGCATATCGTGTTGTATGTCACTGCACTTTCAAAAAACTGGAAATAGAGAAATGCCTTTCGTGGTTCCAGCACTTTGGAGCGAGCCTAGCAATCATCACGACGATTGCTATTTTTGTGTGTTCGATTTGCGGGCTGCTACGAAAAAGCATAAGTATAAAGTGGAGTACCCTATAGTGAGGTCTGTCACGAAACCTGTGCCTAATAGTGTAAACAGCACTATTCGCCCTCCTCACAGTGATAAAAGTAACGACCCTCAGGATACACAGTTTTTCCCCTCTCCTACATCAAGCGATCAACGAAAACCACACCTAATTCGCCAAGAGGAATTGAATGATTTGGTACATGGACTTCATTAAAAGCTGTTATAAAAGGATTCTTAGGAAATCACGAAGCCGAAAACGCAGAAATTTTAGTAACAAATATGTTTAGACGCATATAAAGAGATGGGGTGCAGAATGTCTTTGAAAATTAATTTTCTTCACTCCTATTTCTCTTTCCTTCCTGAGAACCTTGGAGCCGTAAGTGATGAACAAGGTGAGCGGTTTCATCAGGACATAAAAAGGTTTAAGGAACGTTTTCAAGGTCATTGGGATGCAGCGATGTTAAGAGATTATTTTTGGCGCTTACAGCGAGAAGACAATTCTAAACATAAGAGAAAAAATTGATTTTTTTTATTTTTCCCTTAAAATAAATGTGTTTAACAATTAAGTTTATGATTTTAAGTATTTAGATATGTTTATTATATTGTTTTATTTCCGTTTTACCAAAAAAAAAATTAATAAATAATAACCGATTTGTTACTGGAACTTTATTTTGTATTATTTTCTGGGAATATCAATATCTTTCCATATCTCTGAAACTGGGGGGTCAAGGGAAAAAGTAAATATGAGGTTTTAGTAAGGATTAGATAAGAATTAAAAAGAAAAAAAAATTGGAGATGACGGTTATTTTTTTTTTTAATTTGTCACACAGTGTAATTACACATTGAATTTGCTATATGTACTATAGTAAACACTTTCTTATAATGTTTGTTTAATAACAGTCGGCGACCGGCGAGTGTGTATGTTGTATGATATAATACAACATAATGATTCACACCATTCAACATAATAACGCGAAGAAGATTAATTTCCCACGAAATACGACATCATTGTCTATTAATAACCACGGATAATAGCGCTAAATTATTATAGAGCCCTTGAATCGTTTTTATATTTAATTTTCATTATTACATGTTTTTCCCCTATTCCATACCATGTCGAATCGATGAATAAACAACCAAAAGAAAAAGAAGAAGACGAAGACATCCTCATTTCCATCATCATTATAAGCAACAACATCATCTCTAAACTAAACCTTTGTCTTGATTGAATTCTTCTTAAAAATTACAGTCATCATCCGTGTCTATTGAAACCGATCGTGAAACTCGTCAATACCGCGCGATTTAATCATCACGAGAAAAACCAACTGATAATACATGTACATGATAATTTTGCAAAAAAAAAACAACCAACAAACAAAAAAAGAGTTAAAATATAAAAACACGTATTGCAGACAAGTTTGTTGAATGTGTAATTTTTAATCGAAAACTGATAGTGAGATCATCGCAGAATAAAATAACAACATGATTCGCAGATTAGCACTATATTCAATATTGCATAGTTGAAAATGCTGTAAGATTCTGTAAAAAACTACAACCCAAACTAAAAAATTAAAATTTTCATACTTTTCTATAGAAATGTAAATGGGGGCTTTTTCATGCGGCAGTAAATAGGAAAAATAAATTTACTAAAAATCTTTGACGGTTTCTAGAAGACAAAAAAAAACATTTTTTTTTTAATATTCTCGGAAGAAGAATATTTTAATTGAAATTAGCTAGCGCAATTTAATTTAATTTGGAATTCTTCTACAGAAATATTTCATAATGCATAATAACGAATTTTGCTTTTTGGATAGAGTGAATTCACAAGTCAAACTTACTCAGGTTGCATCATTGTTTAGTAAAGTATTTTTTTTTATTTATTTTTTTTTTTTAGTTTATTTTCAAGGATTTATTTTCCTGTTTATCAATTGTAATCGGTAGTTACTCACTAAATAAGTGACAGATTGATTTTCCTGGAAGTTTAACTAAGATGACGGAATCTTATCGTGGTACGGCATAATAGACTATGATGTAGTGAATAAATACTGGTTTAGGTTTTCACATAAATCACATGAATTTAAAAAAAAAGTGACGCGAACATTAGTTTTCGGTGTTAACTGTTAAATTTTCGGAGTGTATGATTTCTCAATAGTTTTCAGGTTAAATTAATTTAAAATGGAAATCGGCTGATAAATTAATATGCAGGCTTAGCGGTAATTGTCTGGTCTTATTATTAAGACTATCATAAAAGACTTTTTTTTGTTAATATAGTGAATACATTAATTACATATCATAACATACACAAATGTTTTTTAAAACTTTAACCTTACTCAGGGTAACATAAAAATACTTCTAAGGATGTTGGGGAAAACTAAAAACTTAGCATATAATTGTTATGACTTACAATGGAATATTTTTTTCTTTTAAAATAATATCGGGTTATTCATTTTTTAAATTAAACAAAACTTGTTTCGTTTAGTAATGAAAATTAATTTCGTTTCAAAACAAAGTACAATCGATGCTTGTTAATTTATTATTTATACGACTTTGTGAAAAAATCCGCCTCGGAAGTGCTAAACCGAATTTTTCATTACTCGAGTACGAATCTTCACAATGAAGGGGCTGTTATGTTAGCGACAACCGTCGCACGAGACAACTGGCTCACTGAGCTTGATATTCAGTAGATCAGACGTGTTTTTTTTCCAGGATATATCTTGGTTTTACATGGGATCATTTTAGCCGGCTTCTAAAGATTCAAAAGAATCTGACTGTTGTGATTTTAAGCCACTCAAGTCCTTCCGGAACAGTTGAATGATCAGTGTTTATTTTGTTTTCAATGTATACATGGTATACAACGGTAAAAAATGGTAAGTGCGGGAAGAATCCTTTCAATAACATATTTTTGTGACGATTTTGGCGAAAATAGTTCGAATAAGCGGCATCACTAATGCTGGAAATAGAACGAAAAGCAGCAACACAGCAGACGAAAGCAGCACCATGCATTTTAAACGAGTGACGTCATTTTGCTGTTGAACAGCAGCAGCATGCTGCCAACATGACATGACCCATTTGAAATGCATGGTGCTGCTTTCGTCTGCTATATTGCTGCTTTCCGTTATATTTCAATGCAATTTAAGTACACTGAATAACCTTGTAATCGACCTAGGATACAGCGTTACCAGGCATAAGAATTTTTTAAATGCAAAAATAATCGAAAAGCTTCGTTCCAGTTAGGTTCCGCATTTGTAAGCTACGATTTAATGAGTTGTGTCCCTTTTAGTGCCTCTACACTACATACATATTTGGTTTTCTACACTGAGAAAAAAATCACCACTTACATTCGAAGTGAAACATATTAAAAACAAAATTGGAATACATCAATAAATCATTTTAAAAACAAATAGTTTTATATTAAATTTAATAGGATTCACTTTAATGATCTGTTCAAAATTAACTGAAATATCGATTTGAATATATTCAATTTTGTTTTAAGTTGTTTAATTTTGAAGGCTGTGTCCGTCACATGTACATAAGTCCACCGCTATTTTGTTCAGGTCTAGTAATCTCAGATAGCTTAGGTGTAGGAAGTAGGACTACGAATCAATAGGTACCCGGTTCGATTCCCAGTAGAATCAAAGTGAGAAAATACAGTTTTTAAGATATTGTAAAAATAAAAAAATATAAAAATAATAAAAAAAAATTAAAAAAGTGGAAAATTTAAAATTAAAAAAACTGAAAAAAGGGAAAACAAATACTTTTTCACTTTTTTAATCTTACAATCAAAACATATTAAATTTAAAGTAAAATCACTTTAAAAATAAAGGGAAATCACTTTGAAAATAAAGGGAAATCACTTTGAAAATAAAGTGATATTCAATTGTGATTTGACATGCAGCAATTTTAAAAGTACAAGAATCACTAATTATTTGCACTATTGATTCAAAATGAAACATTTTTTAATTAAACGTAAACGTATGGAGCCAAATCATATTTGAACATTTTTGAATCATAGCTATTATTTTTGATTTTATAACGATTTTTTTCTGAGTGTACAAAAAAAAATAGTTTTGGTCTCCATAGCGCCTACTTTAATAGGAATGGTTTGCTAAAGAAAATGTGGCTTAAATCAAGGAAAAAAACATAAGGAGTGTTTCTTTTTATTATTTGAAAATTATTTTTTAATTTTTTATTTTTTAAAAGACATGAAGATATCAATCAGATTAATAGTGATTAAAAAAAGGTTTGCAGCAATCCAACGCCGAATACACGGCCATATTTATTCCAGGAAAACGCGCTATCCATCAGTGGCGGCTCGTATACAATAATACTGGGGGTTCACAAAAAAGAAAACTAAATACGATATCAAAGCCTCAAAATCTATTTTAACGTATACTTAAGACTACCTACTTTGAATTAAAATTATTTTATTTTAATGTCATTCTAATTCTTTGCGAAAATGACTACTTCCTCAAGCCTGTTTCCATCCTGTTTTCCTGCATCTCCTTGTAACTGCGAACACAAATCTAGATTCTATAACTAAAGAATCACTGCCAAGAAAAAAAGTTACGAATCAGCAGCACACCAACATTTATTTTTTATCGTTTACTTGGCATTAATTTTTTCCACAAAATGCTTTTCAGTTCAGACAAGGCAAACCCAATCCCAGAATATTGAGCGTGAATTTGTTGTCCTTAGAAAAGTTCTTGTCAAAAAATTTCTAAAGTTAAACATAAAATCTCTAATCATTCTTATACCTATATTCTTTCATTGAAAATACTCACTCAAAATTCATACATTCAGTTCATCACCAAGTGGTGTGCTGTGCAGGCTGTGCACGACTTATTTGTGCACAAATTCTAGTGTAAATTTTGCACTATCCCCTCGCTCCGAGAACCCGTCGCATATCTGATTTTGGAGCGAGTGCACCAGTTCATATGACTGTGCACGAACACTGTGGGTGTTGGTCGCTGGTCGAGATATAGATTCAATGCATGGCTTGGGTATATCGTATGTGCATACTGTACGTACGCTTCTTAGAGTAGGTTGCGTCGGGCGGTTTGTTCTTTTTTGTGAAGTGTTTTATTTAGCACATTATTTGTTGATATGGTTGTTTTATCAGGGGGTGCACGTGCACATGTGCACATATGGGCGAGCCGCCACTGCTATCCATACTACACCAGAGACGCTACTGATAACTGATGGCACACAACATTTGCCAATTTCCTGAAGGGCTCATAAAATGCAAACAAAATCTATTATGATGCAAACAAATGCTTGAATTGAGAGAAATGGTTTCTATTTTAATTTAGTAAGTGTTTCGAAAAATAAGATTTTGTGAATAGCAGCATTTTAAGACATAATTTAAATCTTTTGAGGAATTTTGTATTTACGAATTTTCCAAAAACTACAAAATATATTTGATGTCATTTCGAGGACGACTTACGCTCTTCGTCAGCTCACTATTACCTCAAATTGCACGTAGGGCTGAATTGTTGCTGGAACCGACGACCTGTAAATTATATTTAGAACAAACATTCTTAATTTTTTTTAAACAAGAAATGCCACCCGCTAAAACACAAGTCCAATACTTCGCCGATTAGCAATCCCGCGCAAAACTTGCCTAACTTCGTCATAAACAAATTCTCCCCACCGAATTTAGCGAAAAACAGCTTAATTAATAAATAATATCCTTCTCAATCCCTAGTAATAACATAATTGAACAAACCGCCGTAAATATCGAAGTCGGAATAAAATCATTAGACGTTGAAACAAAAGAAATACGACTTGGCGTTTGCAAAATAATAAAAAACAGTGGGGGTGCACACCCATTCTTAATTAACCACCAAAATAGAAATACTGCACAAGAGCTAAGGGAACTCTCGGTGTGTTTCCTCAAAGCCGACAAAGGGAACAGCCCGGTAGTGATGGATGAGGAAGCCTATAATAGCTAATAGTATTTGAGAAAGTGGCGAATGGAAACTTTTTCGAATTACAAATCTTGCGGACTCCAAGATTTGATAAGGCTCTGAAAGAAACAAGCACATTCTTCGAAAATGTTTGGCGATTGCTGATGCCAAACCAGTCATTGTCAGGAATACGTTCCAAGACCGCCACTTTATTAAGTATCGGTCACGTTTTTGTCACACAAACTTTAACTTCATCGTATCAAATCCTGCAAACTACTTTCTGCAACGTTCCAGTATGGTAGCAGTTGGAATTTTTTAGTGACAGAAATTTTGCCACTACATATTCAACAAATGCAGGGGAATCCTGCGATTTCGGTACCCCACTTTGGTTCTATATAGTGAGCAATTATAAAGTATTTATTTTAAGTGATGAAACCGTACCCGTATAATTTCTTTGTCACTTCGAAGCGTAGCTTCCCTAGCTCCTTTCTACCTTATAAAATTAAGAATTTTTGTTCTTAATAATAATTTACCAGGACGTCGGTTCCAGCAACAATTCAGCTCTACGGACCTTATTAGGAAGCGTCAAGGACCCCATTAGTCTCGAGGAGAAGAGCGGAATATACCGGATCACCTGTGGCGACTGTCACAAAGTCTTCATTGGTCAAACGAGGAGGTTAGTTACGACGAGGTTCGCTGAGCATATGCGGGAAACAGTACGTGACACCCGTAATCCATTTCGATGGAAACGTTAAGCCTTTTTCGTATCAAAAACTCATTACCAGATGACTCCAGGAATGAAGCTGAAATTATCTCACATTATTATTCCTGCAGTTTATGTTTGAAATGATTTTGAAATATGAAGAGTTTTTCTGCATTAGTAGACGGATCGGCGAAAATATGTATTTAAAATATACGCACAGACCTAGCCGTGAAGGACTGTTCAGCGCCTATTTTAATAAAATTTTCCCTGTGCGGAAATTAGGTCCAGGCCACAGATCCCCTCCCCCTCTGAAAAGCTTTCTACGCCACTGGCTAAATCAATCCACGGGGTGTCGGGCGGCCCTTGTCAGAAATAATACATTATTCACATTTATAGTTAGTGTACTTTGAACGCAATATTTGTTCTAACTAATTTACACCTGCCCGCTAAACATCATATGTATTATCATTGACATCAAAGTTAATGACTGCAAAATCGCCACTTAAAAAAAATTCTTGAGACACCTTAGCATCACATTGTATCGTTGTAATTGTAGTTAGCACTCGCATTCACAAATAGCAAAGTCAAGTTGACAACCTTGACACCGAACTCATAGCGCTCATGCGCTAATAAAGATGGTCAATGTCCAATTGACGCATTTTTATGTGGTTTCTTCCATAAAAATAAAATTAAGATTTTTACACCATGTCCATTTCGGATAAAATAAATATGTACATAGCTGGTGAGCTGGTGTCCATGCAAAAATTATGACCGTAAAATATTTTAGCTATGTGTACTGATACGAGTCGAATCATCTCTTGAATGTCGGTTTCAAAAGATGAACTTTCAACCGCGTGTTTATTCAAGGGAAGCCATGTAAAAATGGAATAGGGAAGGTTTTCGGAAGATATTTATTTTGTTTGTTTTGATAAATTCGTGTAATGGTTGATGATGATAGTGCAGGTCAGATTGTAGACGATTTGTGCCGACACTTTTAAAATGGATAAGCTCTCACAGGGCTTTGATAAGTTTTTACAAATTTTGTTAAGTATCTAACCGGAATTGTTTTTTTTTTAATTCAGTTTTAAAAACTACATTCTTAACTTTTCAAGAAAAACATTTTTTTTTTTTGTAAAAATAAGAAAGATCTTTTCTTCATTTCTATAACAATAGCGTCTACCATAATTTTGCCATTAATGAATGAATAATCTTTTCGCATTTGCGTGACTATAAAGAAGACAAGATTCCTGCCGCGAATAAATAGCCATCATAATCGCGCATAGTCTGGCGACAAAAGTTCAACCGGTTTCTTATTGTGCTTTTTCTAATGGATGAGCTCAGTGGGCCTGTCTACACGTGAAACAAGAACAAGATGAAAAACCATTTTTTTAGAAGAGATTCGCGAGGAGCAAGGCAACGAAAAATTCAATTTTCATATAAAAACCGGTTTTGTTCTCGCTTTTTTGTTACCAGTGTAGTTTCACCCAGTAAACACGATAGTTGAGCGAATTCTGACATTTGTAATGGACAGGCAAACAAGCATGCGATCCAGTGTGGATGGATGAATTCCTTTTGAAAGATTTTCTTTCTTCTGACATTTTGTATTGTGTCGGCGTTATTTGAGTTTTTATGTCAATTAATAGCTTAAAAAGATATTAATGCAAGAAAAATATCGCTATCACGCTATGCGATAACAAAAAGAAGATTCGATTTATGTGTCCTTCTGATTTGATCCGATATATGTATTTCCTGATTTTTTATTATTATTGTTTTCTTTGATTTTTTTTTATTATAATGAATTCATATTTGAAAAGGCTTGGAAGGTCTATCTTAAAATCAACTAATTGAAGAAGACAATTTAGCACAGTACGCTTCATCGATGTTCTGTGTACTTAGGTGTACCTAATACATATAGTCAAATTATCGGTTCTGGGCCTTTATTTTCAAAATACATAAATGCATTTATCATACAGTAGGTATTCGCTAATTTGAACCTTTTATAATTTGAACTTTTACAGTAATTTGAGATTTCATTTTTCATCATTATGTCATTGTTGCTCTTATAATTTGGACATTTCATTTTTCAAATTTCATTCAAAATTTCAATTTAGTATCTGGTTGGTGTTGTGGTTAGTTCGCAAACCTTCGGTGCAGAGGGTCGCAGGTTCGAGTCTCACCGTGAACCAATTCAGTTTATGGTGTTTTTCGAACTCATGACCCAAGTGACGGACTATGATTTCACTCAGATGTTAAACGAGTACCCATTTATGGGGCCCGGGACTGAAATTTCGTTGGGCGCCTACCTAGATGAACTACGAAACTTATTTCCACGTACAATGATTTCAAGTTTTTTGGCAACTCCTTGCAATTAATAATGCGTACCCAAAAATTACGTTTTAACCATAGTTCAAGTTTTTTTCTTATGCCGACCCGCACTGTTTGTTTGCCGAGCCCAGCCAAGACGATCGGTCCATAATCGGCACGTGGGATTCGCTCATTTGAACCCCAACCACACTGCTAGCAGTTGCCAAACAAATAACAAAATTGAACTTCCCCTCGCCTCTTTCCCTCCCAGGCGAGGGTAGCATCCAGGTTGTCGGATAGGCATTGCAATTTATTTCAAAGTATCGTTTTTTTTTTAAATAAAGCCCTGCTTCCAGTTTACAAACGCAAAGTTTAACCCTTTCCCGGACAGAACGTCTATTGAAGTCCAATTTTGAGCATTTGACATACAAATCGTGTCAAATTTTGGCGTTGTGTCCGGCAATGAGTTAAATGCAATTTTTTCACTAAAACATTTTTTTATGCTTAAACTATAATTTTTGCAATTTTAGAATTTGGAAACTACTCTGCACAGAAAAATTCCATTTTAGCTAGTGATTGGAAAAATTACTGGAAGTGATTGAAATTGCCTAAATTTAGGCGAAATTTGAAAAGCTATTCGGGTTTGAACTGCTAACCTGAATATGGCTTCGGGTTAGCATTTGTATGAAAACTACCCCGTATAGTGTAAAATACGGCCATTATTAAAATTTAATCTGACTCAAAATTTAAATTAACGCTTTGACGAGTCAAATTAACGATTGCGCAAATGAAATTAACGCTTTAGCCAGACAAATTAACGAACGATCTGACAATGACAAGTGATTTGCTGAATGATTAATTTAACTTATTGACTTATCTCCGTACCACAAATAAACCAACGTCAGTTGGCGCCTGGTCTGAATCAAAAATTTTACGCATTTTTAGAAATCCAAAGATTTTAGCCTCGGAAAATTACAAGACCCGGAAACCTCAGAGACTGTCATCCAAACAATACTGATGGGGCTGTAGTTTCGAAAACTTGAATTGGCTGAGTAGGGACTGGGATACCCAAGAGTGAGTGTCAAATAAATTGATAACTGCATTCGATCCTGAGTCTGCAATCTCACGATTCACCTAGCGTTTCGAAACTATGAAATCATTCCCTTAGTCAGACGGTAAAATTCTGTTTTCGTGAGGATCGCAACACCAATTGTCCAACCAACTTTCTTTGATAATTGCAAGAAATCATTTTACGAGTATTATGTTGGTTAACGTGTCTACCACGTACGGTAGTCATGAAGTGGTCATAGCATCTGCCTACTTCTCGGCAGACGACGACTTTATTCCACCAGAGAGAGTCTCCAGCCTAATTGACTACTGGAAATCCAACAACCGACAATTTATTATCGGTTGTGACGCAAATGCTCACCACACTGTGTGGGGTAGTACGGATGTGAACATGCGAGGTAAGAGATTTCTTGACTATTTAATGTCCAAAAATGTGTTCGTCCTCAACAAAGAGTGCAAACCCACATTCATCACCGCGGCGCGGGAAGATCCTTGTCAGATCACAGGCACATAAGATTTAATCTTGCAGGGAGCTCATTGCTCCAGGCTGCATCCACGTGTCAAAAAAAAAACCAATTGGAAATTGTTCAAAGATCTGGTCGTTTCCAGTGTCAGTACTTTACCACTGTTATTTGAATCTCCCTGCGATGTAGAGCTTGCCGCAGATCAGATAAATAGTGTACTCATCTCCGCATATCAAGAGAGCTCTTTCATTCCAAATTACAGGTCTACCCGCAAGGTCCCCTGGTGGAATGATGAACTCGATCGAAAACGGTCTCATGTTAGGAGATTATTCAACTCAGCTAAGCGCTGTGGTCAGTGGGAGGCATACAGGCGCTCCTTAACCGAATATAATACGATGATTAGACAATCCAAAAGGAAGTGCTGGAGGAAGCAGTGTGAAGCAATCCAGTCTTTACCTGAGGCTGCACGGCTTCACAAAGCCGTCCATAGAGGTACCTCAAACGGAGTTGGGTTACTCAAATGCCCGAATGGGTCGTTCACGACTGGTCCCAAGGAGACCCTCCAACTTCTCCTCGATACGCACTTTCCTGGATCTGTCTCCTCAGACAGTCGTCCAGAACACATACAAGGTTACACAGGACAACCGGCTAGATGGTTGGTGAGTCTTTCTGGGGTAATCTTTGACAGTGACAAAGTGAAATGGGCTATTCTATCCTTTGATCCATTTATGGCTGCGGGATCGATGGAGTTTTTCCTGCTATCCTCCAAAACTGCCTGGATATCATCCTGCCATACATTACAGCTCTGTTCAGAGCTAGCTATTATTTTTGTCACATCCCACTTGCTTGGAGAAAAGTCAATGTAACTTTCATTCCTAAGCAAGGCAACAAACCTGAGGACTTACCGAAGTCTTACAGGCCCATCAGTCTATCCTCCTTTCTCCTAAAAACTATGGAGCGTTTGGTTGACCAACACATCAGGAATCTGATGTTCATACATAACCCTCTACATCATTCTCAATTCGCCTATGTAAAGGGCAAGTCGACGGTGACGGCACTTCACAAGCTCGTCAGTACTATTGAAAAATCTATAGATGTGTGCTTTCCTAGACATCGAGGGTGCTTTCGATAATACTGGTTACGATGTGATTACCAGAGCCCTCGTTATGAGAGGGGTGCCACAGCCTACCATTAGGTGGATTGACGCCATGCTAAAAGGAAGGGAGATTTATTCCTCCCTCGGCGGTCACACTCTCAACATTAACGCTATCAATGGATTCCCTCAAGGGGGTGTACTCTCACCCCTATTGTGGTCCTTGGTAGTAGATGAATTACTCTCGCTACTTGATGTGCAAGGTTTTTTCGCCATCGGCTACGCGGACGATATCACTATCGTTATCAGGGGCAAATTCGAATCGGTTATCACGGATTTGATGACCACAGCCCTAACTACAGTTAACAGATGGTGCACAGCAACTGGGCTAAATATCAATCCACAAAAAACAGTCCTAGTACCTTTCACGAGGAAAATTGCTCCTCCTCTTGACCCAATCTACTTAAGTGGTGTGCTCATTACCTATTCCAGAGAGGTTAAATGTCTTGGCATTACACTCGATAACAGATTAAACTGGAATAGCCACTTGGAAAACGTTCTTAGCAAGGCTACGCGTGTCATGTGGACTTGCCGAAACTACTACGGTAAGACTTGGGGTCTTTCACCCAAAATGACAGAGTGGTTAGACAGTACTCTAGTACGACCTGTAATCACTTATGCTTCTCTAGTGTGGTGGCCTAAAACACTACAACGCAACGCAATTAAGAGCTGTAATAAGCTGCAACGACTTGCCTGTCTTGGCATCACTGGTGCTTTTAGCACTACATCTACCCTAGCCATGGAAGCAATATGGGGAATGACGCCACTGCATATTTTCATACAGGAAACTGCAGCATTGAGTGCTTTGAAAATCAACCTATCAACTGATACTCGTATCAGTGATCGGGGACACATGCGTATCCTGCAACAAGTTCCTGGCTTCAATCTGCCGGGTTTCAGATTACAGGATCACGGAACTGCGCTTCGGCAGGAAATTCGCCCTTCACATCCCAGATCGGGCGGAATGGGCTAATGGCAACACGTGTATGGATCCTAGAAGCATAACTTGGTTTACCGATGGCTCTAAGACCGATCATGGTGTAGGTGCTGGAGTCTTTGGACCCAATACCAGGATCTCGGTTGCAATGGGCAAATGGCCTAGTGTTTTCCAAGCCGAAATTCATGCCATCGAAATCTGTGCCAGGGAGATCTTGGGACGTGGTCTCCGTGGCGCATACATCGCCATCTGCACTGACAGCCAGGCAGCAATTATGGCGCTAACTTCACACAAGTTTACCTCGAAGATGGCCAGCGAGTGCTTTGACATCCTTCAGAGCCTCTCCAGCCGTAACTCTGTTTCCATCTATTGGGTTCCGGGACACAGAGGCGTTGAGGGAAATGAATACGCGGACGAAGAGAGGGCTCGTCTTTCACACTCATCGGTCCTGAGCCCTTCTGTGGAATTAGCTGGAAAGCTGCTAGAGGCGTAATTGGTAACTGGTCCTGGGTCCTGAGGCATAACTACTGGACATCGCACCCTGGTTTACGAGTTACAAAGGAGTTAGTGCGCCCCTTCAGCTTCTCCGATATTAAATGTCTGCGCAGGACCGAGCTCAGACTATTAATAGGCTTTCTTACGGGGCACTTTGGGCTCCGCTACCACCTTCATAAAATAGGTCTATCAAGAGAGACCCAATGTCGCCTTTGCCTGGAGGAAGACGAAACCTCCATTCATTTACTACTGGAATGCCCGGCGATCGCCAGGTCCAGGAGATCACTCCTTGGACGTGATTTACTCAGCACTAGTATGATTAGGTGCTCCTCTCTGAAGGATCTTCTAGCGTTTATCAAACGAGTTGATGACCTTATAAATTAAAGGACTATGGCACAATATACCTTTTAGGTAGCAGTGCCCACCTCTATAGTTAAGTCCAAATTGCTTATTATTATTATTATTATGTTGAAAAAATGTTGTAAATCTTAAAAAGCTAAAGCGCAAACAAAATTGGGCAATAAGCTGAAATTGTTATGTTTATGAAATTTCACATCCAGATGATATCCTTACCAAATACCCCATTTCGGGGTTTTTAAAGCTTAGACTTCTTTCAAATAAATCTCAATCCAAGATGTTCCCATAACCAGAAACATCCGGACAAAATTATAAGGGAACCGTGGCAGATAATTATAAGGTTCGACAAAGTCAACAACAAGTTTCGGGGAAAATCAATTTCTCGAAGAGGCCTTATTTTCCCCTGTCCAAAAAGGCCGCCTTCAACAAATTTATTCAATTATTATCCGTCAGAAATTTGCTTATAGAACATAGAGGTAGATTTCTAAAATATATAGTTTAAACTTGACTTTTTCACGAGTTTTAGTGAAGACTTAAGACTTAGTTAAGCACCTCACATTTTTTATTTTTACGCATTTATACTGATATAATATGGCCGCACAAAACTGCGAGGTGGGCGGGCCACGAGTTTGATATGCCTGATCTACAGAGAAGATATATAATTTACAGAGGCTCAATGGATGTATACTGCGTCGTGTAGATTCCAAAAGTTTTATTGCCACCGTCATTCAATTTGTATTACAAATAATATTGGCTTAAATAATATATGAAAATTTCCGGGCCTCCGAAAAAACCCGGGACGGGACATTTCATTTTTTTCGAACGTATAAATTGTGAAACTCCTGGAAATTCCTCTCGTCAATAATAATAATTAGTATGCCAATACAATCGGTTTTGAAAGTTTTAGTTATTCACAAAGACACTTGTCCTAATTTGAAACCCTCCAGAAATCGCTTGATTTGATTAGTTCAAACTAGTGAGTCTCTCCTGTACTTCATTATCTACGCATGAAACGTATCATAATACTATCTACATAATACAGTTTTTTCGTATTCAATCGATAATAATTAATTTGGTAGTCAGAGAACAATGCTAATCCATATAAAACGTAGGAAATTAGCAGTTAATTAATATTAAAAAATGCAAAATGCCAATAAAAAACGCCAATGTTGGGTTTTCTGTAAAAAAAACGATAAATATTATTGTTTTTAAAACGTCCCCTGCAATATGTTAATCATTTCACGTTGATTAGAAGCATATAAAAATCAACTGTGCTTTAGGCATTTCGAATAAAAAATAATTCATAATTCATTTAGATGCAATATTATCTGGTATTTCAATGATTCCTATAATTTAAAACTAATCAACTGCGCAGCATATTTAAATAATATTAAATAACAATTACAGAGCAAATTGTCTATGAATCTTTTTTTTTATATGTACACACATATAAACGAATATTGTTAAATCATCATACACCATCACTATAGTTATAGCTTCCAACAAAAATTGCATTTTCCAATAGAAATAATAAAAAAAAAATAATATAAAATTTTATATAACATCCATTTGTAAAATAATTCGCTCAGTTGATTTTTTAAAGCAATCATCTCTATTATAACTTGAATGTATGTGATGGCATCAATTTAGTAACTTTGTGGATGTACATTTTTTTTATACCCAAAAATTTGACAAGTAATGGCGAATAATTGAAGTCTGCGTCTTCTAACTCGAAATGCTTCAAAGCTCAGATCAGAGAGCAAAATACATCGAAGTTCAAAGGTGATTTAGTGTAGTAGAAGAAGCAAGTGTGCAAAATTCTAAGCCAGGCCAGGCGTATCTTTGGACTTTGAAATGATTTTATCCATTCCATACCAGGTTTATCGTTTGGAGATGATGCGTATAATTTTTTTTATACATTTTTTAATGATTCTAAAGTACGATAAAAGTATGTAACAGACGGTCATAGCTATTATTGTTGTCCATTCCACTAAGCACTTTAACAACTGATGTAATCATATAGATTCGTAATATGTCAGTCAGCATACCATAACTTTGAGTAAAAAACGCACTGAAAAAAAGCTACTAAAAATATTTTAGTAAAATGTATGAGTATACAATTAAATTGAAAAAAAATATTTTATCACATAATATTATACAGAAATTTAATAATACTGTTAAGAATAACACGTACAATGAATGATGTAATATTGTTTTAATTTTGACCTTAATCTATTCGCTGCATTGGAGCGTTATATATGCACGTGAGCGTTATAAGTGTGTTTCACTGTAATATGTATGACGTGTTTTTATTCCATCTGTTCCTGAATGTGTTGAGGCTAAACTAGGAACAAGCTTGGATGAAGTTGGCTAAGATTGGTTTAAAAAGAAAAAAAAAAATTCCAATCAGAGCTTAATTTTCAGGGGTTGGTTTGTAAGAAACAGTGTTCCGATTCCATTCGTTCCTGATGGATATGTTTTCAGGCTTTGCTAGGAATTCATTTGTCTACGATTGGTTAATAAAGAAAAAACAAGTTTTTCTTAGAAGAACCTAATTTTGTATTGGTTTCTGTGGCAGCCCAATGACGCCATGGTCCAATTCCATTCGTTCCGACATACATATATACAGCATTTTCAGGCCAAGAAAAAGATTTTTGGAATAAAATCGATAAATGTCTGGAAATACGTTTCCGGATCTAAAAAAAATTGCGGAACAAACAAATATGGTTCCAGATAAAAAAATAAGTTTTTGAATCAATAAAACACGTTTTCAGAAATGAGAAAAATTAATTCCTAAATGAAAAAAAAAAATAATACCCAAATCATAAAAGTAAATTCCCAAATCAAATAGAATAGAATTCTCCTATAGCGACGGCGAAGGGATCTGCGAATAATTGTCGTTATATCCGAATGTCGTTATATTCGGACAAGCTAATTTTTAGTTGGATACAACTATAGTAAAATGAATAATTCAGTTAAGCTCGATTTATATTTTTCTAAAGCATATTATTATTTCCCTTTGTTCTCCAACTTGAATTAGGCATATGGAGAAGGTCATTGAGGAACAGGAACATTGTTTTAATTCTGCTATTAAAGGACCAGAGTTCAGGTTCTGTTAGTTTTTGTTTTGTCTTTGATGAAATTCTTCGGTGTTAAATTAATTGAAGCACGACGATAAGATTTAACGGGAAACATAAGCGAGTAGTTTGTGAAGAAATTATCATTTCTGAAATCATATCATAGTTTACCATCGATTTCTTTATCATTAGTTGTAAATTCTTATCTGAGTTGACTTAGAAACGGGGTAGTGTAGTAACAATTGCATTAATAGTTCGTTAAGGTTTAGAATTGTTAATTTTTTTAAATTACAATCTTTTTGTTTCAAAGTAACTGAGATGCTTCTGAATCTATCCTTTAGCTATTGAGAACTTTGTTCGTTTGAAAATTTCAAATTACATCCATATTTCCTAAGTTCCAAGATGGGCCTATCAACACCAAACGGTTAAGACACGATTCACATTACTAGAGAAGAGACCCAAGACTTTCCTTATATCCAGGCTCCATCATTCTCCCTTTTAAAATACCCCTATCTACTACTTTTGGCTTTTTCATCTTCATCGTCGTTACGTTACGTTGCGCTCGTTAGTTACGTTACAAAATGTATACCAGATCCCATGATGACTAAACGGCTTTACCAAGCATTGCTGTTACAATGGTTATGTGACCAGGAATCAGATATAGCTATAGGTATCAGGACCAGTCTCTGTTTCAGTCACTATATATAACTAGGAGCAAGAGAACAAAGATTTTTGAAAAAAAAAATGCAATTTTCAAACCCTTACATCTACGGTGTTTTCATCGTATCTTCTTGAAATTTGCTACACTTCGCAAGACGGCGCGAGCGACAAACTCTATCAAATTTGAACACTCAGGACCAACCAGGGTCCGAGCTACAGAATCAAGATATAATGTATTTATTGCAATTGATACGGGGGATGAATGGATGAACAAGGTGAGTCGCTTTTCACTTTTGATTTGTTCAAATTTCTTCGTTTTTCTTTGGCGGGCGGGATGCTCCCGCGTCCCTTGATTTTTTTTTTTTCAATCTGAATGAAAATTTGTAAATTCAAAATTCGTATAAAAATTAAGGATTACACTCACTTGGAATAGGACGAAAAAAATTATTTTCTTAGACGTTATTTGCCATCTTTACCAAAACTTCCCCAAAACTCAAGTTACACTACACCAGCATAAATTTTCTAGAATTTCTATTTAGCATTAGAATCGAAGCTACGTGACTATGGGCGTAGCCATCGGGAGGCAGGGAGGGGCGGTTGCCCCCCTGGCCGATGATTATGGTGAAAAAAATCCTTACCAATGTAGTAAAAAATCACTGCACTTTACAATGTTTGAAGGCGTAAAAATGCGAGTTTGAATCCAGGCACCTCGTAAAATTTTCTGCTGCTATGACTGTAGTCTGGAAAACTAACCAGATGCCTTCTTTGCCGCTCCATATACTGTCGCAATGCTTGCCCGTGATAGTTTCCAGCCAGGTGGCACGGACAAATGGACGGCAACAAGTGGCCACTCGTAACAGACGGAGGTGCAGAGGCTGCGTCCCAAAACATACGTTTCACAAAACTAAAATATTTGTAGTTTTCAGGCCGTTGATATCCATAAAAGGGATACCTACGTGTGAATATCATGAATCGATAACATATGTTCAGAAATGTTTCCCTTTACGGAGAATCTCCCATATTTTCATGCGTTTAATTGCATTGCTTCTGAGCTGCAGAATACAATTTTAACTGTCACATGAAGTCGCTCCGGGAAGGTGAGAATTCATCAACATTCCATCTGAAAGGGATTTTAGTGAGAAATGGTATACAGCTTTCCCCAGTTAGGGACCTTGTAAAGAACAAATCTCAGATTTCCTTGTCTTTTAAGCTATTTAATCAAGATTCATTTTGTAGCTAAATCATACCAGCAATGCAATTTAGATCTCGCAAGTGGAATATGCAGTCCTAGAGACAAAAATAGCACGGAGTATAGACGGACTACAGTCTAAAACGCAGAAATTGGAGGCCATGTAATCAGAATCACCGCAGTGAATGTCTAAACACGTGCAGGGTAATTTTTTGGTAAATGGTGTAGAAAGCAGCGATTTGGAGCGACACTTTTTTTTCGCTCCGCTCCCGCTCCGACCAATTTGAAACCGCTCCGCTCCAGCCAATTTGAAACCGCTCCGCTCCAGCGCTCCGACTACAAATTTTTCGCTCCGCTCCGCTCCATAACAAAAGTACAACAAAACTTCATTGTTCTTAGTAAATATTTATTATTTTTATTAGACCAAAAGCATTTAAAGATTTTACAAAAATACTACCACTAAGAACTCCATCGGAAGAAAAAATTATATGAAGTAAGATCACAAAATTTTGTCTTTGAAGCTTTTTTACACAGCTTAAACTGCTTATCCGATTTTTTGCTGGAAATATCACGAGGAATCCTATTTGGGTGCCTTTATGCAATAGTTTCTGGGCATCCCGTATAGAACGAGATCTGGAAAATTGTTATGCAAGCTGGCAATAAAACGCACCTAATAACTAATTTAAATTAAAAAGGGCGTTTCATTCATCGAGTATAGTACAGGACTTTTCAGTCATGGATGATCTTAAATTTCTTAATATTCTTCGCCTTTAAATAAAATGAAAAATGTCGTCGAAAAAATGCATTTTTTTTTCTCGCGGATTTTTTTTTTTTAATTTTTACTTCAGAGCGGGGTGATTTTCAAAGCAAAAATCGCTGCGTGCCAAAAACCGCTCCATGCTCCGCTCAGTCGCTTCGAAATTGAAGGTCGCTCCGCTCCGCTGCAAATCCTTGGTAAAAAATCAATCTCGACTGTCCTTTCTTGAAGTTTTGCTATAAAATAAAAAAAAAATAACAGGCATGACCAAGGTCACAGATGTGTATGTGACATCCAATTTCCAAGATCTTAACTGCTTTTTTGTTGAGGTGTTGAGATCAACAGCACGCTCAGCAATGTCATTTATCCCCATCATAGAGATCATAGTCCGTCAGATTGGTCGTGACCCTGTGCACCGACTACTCTAAAATTTGCCTAACAATATTTTCGTGACCGACAATTTCAACTTCTAAGAAAATCATGATGTTGAAAAAAATTTCGGGCTTGCCCCCCCCCCCCCCTGACCGAAATCCTGGCTACGCCCATGGAGGCGACCTTAAATTGATGGAGGTTCGGGAACATAACGGAATCTGTACATTGACAGTGTCTTTGGGTCTGTGAGATTAAAGTTATCAGGTCTCCATTAAATTTGAACTTAAACCCCAAATTAGAAGTGTTAAATTTGTTTACAAGAGAACGTTGAGCTTTTTTCTCATTGATAGAATCAATTAGATTCAGTTTCTTAAAACAAAAAATTCTGCCGCAATAGCTGACGGCTACGAACCGGAAGAGGGAGATAGCAGTTCGTCACCCCTTGGTAATTCAGTAAATAATTGTGGGAAAAATGCAGCAGAATCTGCACCCCAAGCAGAACTGGGACCTAACAAATCTTCGCCGCGCAGGGGTCGATAAATTCGCATTATTCGGGATTAGCCTTGGCACATATGAAAGAACGTTCTTGTTAATTATCGCAGCAATTTTGCCATTAATTATCCCGCGTATTGTATAAGTAGTACATATAACCCCAAAAAAAAAAGACTGCACGATATGCAAATTGAAAGTGTCATCATAACGCATTTTGTAGGAAAAAAAGAACGCCGTTTGTGTTTGGAGAATTAAAAATGAGCACCTACATATACAATGAAAAAAACCACGTGTATCATCAATATGTATAAGTATGTATTACATATTATTCTTTCATTATGTCAAATTGAATTCAGCGACAGTCTATTAACAATGCCTACCACCTACCTAACCTAATAAGGAACAATAGTGACCTCTATTTCAAGACAAAGCTCTTAAATCAATGGCAGACAAAGAAAGTGATTCAGAAATTATTTAAACTACAAAACGATAACAATAGCAATTTAAAAATATGGAAAATAATACTCATCCGCTGAATCGGAAGGAGTCCCACATATTCTCACAACTGCCAGCGTCAGAATTTCTTTGAACTCCCATATAGTGGCCAGCCCATCCATCTATATAAGGAATTGACTTCAATACAAAGAATCGAAGCCAACAATTGCAATTATCTTTCAATTTATTGTATTTTAATTTACTCGTAAGTATGTACATACTTCATTATCGTACTCGTATGATATTGCCATTTATCCATATTATTTTATCTACTTGTCTGTGAAGAATCTATATTTACTAGAATGGTGAAGATAATAGTCGCAGCGCAGATAATAAGCGATTCTTATTGGTACTAAGTATAAACCAGAACCCAGAACGAATATGGACAACGCAATTTGAATCGATCAGCCAGCACCACATAGGCAGGCAGGTGTCAGTTTTGTTCATCTTATCGCATTGTGATATCAAAAATAAAAAAAATTGGCAGCGCGCTCGTTCGTTAAAATATTTAACATTGTACGTTACTATTTTTGGTTAATGTTAATATCATATATGGAAAGAATATGGTAGATACAGATTGTTGTTTATTGATATCGCAGAACGCAGAGTTCATAATAGTCCATCATATTTATTTCGTAATCTATTTTTATTGATATGCTTATAATTATAATATACTTAGTCTGCGTAGCTGCTATGGGTGTGACGGAAAAGCGCAATGTGGGGTCAATTTAAATTGTGCTTATGATAAAGTCAGTTAATTAAAAAATTATTTCGCAAACTGTTTTCAAATTGATATTCTTTGTTCTAGTATTTGCTGGAAATATCATGAAAATTTCCTTTTTCTGAAATTGTTTGAGTTGAGGTCGACACCAAATATTTTCTGCTTTTGAAGAAGGATGACCTGTTGGCTTCAAATGTAGGACATAGTGTAAATTGAAAATTTTTAGTATACATGTATAATTTTCAAGACAAATTTTTTTTTCAACACAATAATTAACTATACATCAAATGAGATTAATAGTAGTCTGGCTGGTCTAGGGTAATGAGTTCGAATCTCACCGTGGCTCATGGTGTTTTTCGAACTCACGAGCTTGTGACGGACTATGATCTCACTCAGATGTTAAACAAGTACCCATTTATGGGGATAAATAACACTGCTGGGCGTGATGCTGATCTCATTACCTCAACAAAAAGCAGATAAGATCTTGGAAATAGGGTCACTAACACATCCTGCGGCCTTAGTCCAATGCTGGATTGTCGCGCCTGTTATTTATTTAAATGAAATTAACGATTTCGCAAATGAAATTAGCGCTTCAACAAGTCAAATTACTGGAAAGCTTTGCTGAATAATTTATTTATATATTTTATAACGTTATTTTCATTTGCGGAATCGTTAATGTTTGGTTTGGTTAATTATTTATCTCACAAAAACAACTGTGTTGTAAAAGGTTTCTGTCAAAGAAAATGTCATCAGCCGCAAAAAGAATATACATATTCAAAAGTGATTGAGTTAGTTAATGGGTTCCACCAAACCACCAAATGCTTTTTAGAACCTTATTTTGCTTTCCTTCGTATAGAACACGTTTTCCTTTTTTTCTATACAATATAACTCTTTATTGGTTTTATTCTGCTATTAATCTTATTCTGGCTTCCGCCAAATAGCGTTGAAATAAATTAGCTCCACCAAACCGGCGCGTTTAATCTTAACCCCAACTTGAGTCTAAACCTTTACCCAAAAAGTTAAGACACTATTCCCGTTACTGCAGACGCAAGACTGTCCTTATATCCAGTTTTTATCATTCTCCCTTTTAAAATACCCATATCTACTGTTAATTTTTTTTTATCTTCACCGTCGTTATGTTACGTAACGTTACGCTCATTAGTTACGTTACAAAAATGTATACCAGACCCCCATGTCAAAAAACCTTTTATCGTATATAAAAGGTCCCGAAAACCTATTCAGTCCTGACGAAACGACTTTATCAAGCGTTACTTTTACAATGATAAAGTGGTCTATTGACCAGGAATCAGAGATAGCCATATCTATCAGGACCAGCGACCACTGTTTCAGTCATTTTATAACTAAGAGTGTTCTTTTGCCTCGACCCACTATCACAGCGTGATCAAACCGAAAGGAATTACAAGAATAAACCTACATGTCAAATTTTGTTAAAATTGGCTAATAGAGAATTCCTTAAAAAAGTTATTTTCCAAATGGCTTAAGCATGTAACTCTGATTTGAACACAACAAAATACACCGTTAGTCTAGTTAAAACCGGTTTGGTACCCCAAACATTTTTAAGCTTCCACCAGACCAGCGCAGTGTGGTAGCGGTACGTGTCAGAATGTATGAAATAGTTTCCGCCGCTGTACACCACTGAGAATTTGTCAATTCGTGTGATGTGTGTGTGTATTGTCTGTACCGCGTAGGCGTACCGCACTGATTTGGTGGGAGCATTAGGATCATCGGAATGAACAAATGCACTGTATGCATACGTACTCGTATATGAGACGAACCAAAACAGGAACTTTGACCCCATGCCCCTGCTCTTGCAGGCAGTCACAATTGAAAACTTTGGAGCACATATACAAGGAATTGTTCTAAACAGGCCGTCTTTTTCGTCACGCTCTGTGGCTCACTTGGTTGAGTCGCACTCTACGATGCTAGTAGTCTAGTAATCTAAACAGTCCTATTTGATTCTTTTCTAGGCATTTTTCGGGCCTATCCCCAAATGCTTCCTTTGAAACATACACTCAGAAAAATCTCATCACTTAAATTTAAAGTGAAACATATTAAAAATAAATTTGGAATTCATCAATTTATCATTTTAAAAACAAATAGTTTTATATTAAATTTAATAGGATTCACTTTAATGATATGTTCAAAATTGACTGAAACATCGATTTAAATATGTTCAACTTTGTTTTAAAGTTGTTTCATTTTGAAGGCTATGTCCGTCACATAACTTTTAAAATAAAGTCAAATCACTTTTACAATAAAGTGATATTCCCTTTTGATTTACATGCAGCAATTTTAAAAGTACATACAAGAATCACTTTAATATTTCCACTATTTGATTGGAAATGAAACACTTTTGAATTAAACGTAAACGTACATATATGGAGCCAAATCATATTTGAAAAAATGTCATGTGCCAAGAATGGTGAACGTTTTTTTCACATAGTTCAACAGCCTTAAATGGCGTCTTCATCGATTTCCATGCCATAATAGAAGCCTGATTATCTGATCAAATAGCGATAGTTTGGTTGTTTTCGCAGCAGTATTTTGAAGACACATTTTTCGTGCGCATCGGAAAATTTTGCTAAACCGAGGCGGCTATGGCCACTTTTTCGAAGTCGCTCGCGGGCCGGATAAAATAACTGTTTGCAGGCCGTATTTTGGCCCGCGGGCCGTATGTTGGACAATTTTGTAACTGCACTGATCGAAAAAATAGTACCATTTACTATTTTCCATATTAACCTAACTATTTTACCCCATGATTCTCAGCCTATCATGTCATAGTGAGTACAACTATGAAACCTAGTTGATTTGTCACTTAATTGTAAAAAAAAATAAAAAAAAATAAAATTTTCGCGATCGCGCAGAGAGCGAACGCTGTTGAGCGTAGCGAGTATCTCATAAATCATATAACTCATTGACCTCTTCCCTATTTCATTATAAATTGCATAATAAATTGCCTACCTATAGTGGGATTCGATCCCGAGACCCTATGATTTGGAGACCAACGCCCTACCTACTAGACTCTATGAGTGATGAAGTTTGTAATTTATACCACACATTGTGAGACATCGCATTAAAGAAATAGCAAAGCTAATATTAAAAAACAACTATGCCGTAGTTGTTTTCACTTGTGGAAGATATAACATGTAAACGATCATCTAATTGGTTGAAAGAATTATTTCTTAGTACAAAGCAACCATGTTCATGGTAAATTTGAAATAGCAGTATTAACTTGGTCGCATAGTTAATGGTACAATAAGTTTTCTCTGAGTGTGCTCTCCGGATAAAATCGTATAAAGCAAAATGAGCCTTTTTTGGTAATATCCGACATTTAAGTCACTTGCCATTCTCCATACATACCCTGACATACGAGTCTGCACTGCGCTGAGCGAGACTCAGCTCTCGAGGCTGATAACACGATGTCACATCTTTATTTTTCAGGGAGTGGTTTGATGCTCTTCATTGTCTTTCAATCAATTTTATAAAGTATATTGAATCAGTGGCGCAACCGCGATCTTAATAGCTAGTATTTTTGATTTTATAACGATTTTTTTCTGAGTGTATAAAAACACTTAGCGAGAAACTCTATGCAGTTTTTACACATTTTTCGCTGTATCTTTTCATCCTACCGCGCGGATCGGAGCAAATGATAGCATATGCACACCTTCAGGAAAGGCTCTATCCATGGGAAAAGAGAGCAAATCCCGAGATGCTCTCTACGAGGCTGTAGCCCTGTCAATGAACAAGGACAAAATTTTCGAAAAAAAATGCGATTTTCAAACTCTTATATCTCCGGTGTTCTTTATCATATCTTCTTGAAATTGTCTACACATCATAAGACGGCGCGAGCGGCAATCTCTTCCAAATTTGAACACTCAGGACCAACCAGGGTCCGAGCTATAGAGGTCCGAAAACCCCTACTTGTTCCGTCGTGTAAACATAGTCTTTGTCGCTTCTCACTTTTGATTTGTTCAAATTTCTTCGTTTATTTCGCCAAAGAAGGGCGGGACGCTCCTGCGTCCCTAGATTTTGTCTTGAAAATTGTATAAAAAAATAAACCTACTTTTTATTGCTTTGAACATCTCTTTCGTTAATATTTTATTTAGTAGCTTAAAATTTTGATCCTAATCAATTTTTTTTTTCTTATTTTCTAGAGCCTCCAAAAGAAACCTATGCCCTTTCCGGATGCCAATTGCGAAATAATCGACAACGACAACACCACAATCCCGATCAGTTTAATCGAAAAGCCGGACGAAAAGCGACGAAAACATCATCGCTACAAATTCAATTCGGCCACGCGACCCAATCATAAAGATGACAAACATTTCATGTTCGACGAAACAATGAAGCAGCAATCGAAAAAATCACATAAACATGACAACATGCAAAGTATGTATGTTATGGCACCGAATCACTTGACTAAAGGTGATCCATGGATGACGTCAACGAGCGCTCAAATGACAAGCAACAAGTCACCGAAAAGTGGTTCAACGGCCACCAGTCACCATCCCCATCATCATCTCCATTTGAATTCCACAATGCTGGACAATTACAACGGCAGCGAATCTAATAACGACTTTCATTATATAAATTCAACACGAAATCCGTCCAATACCGGGAGTAGTAGCCTACAGAATGGATCCACGACGAAATTGATACCATTGAGTGATGATCAGTCAACCAAACAGGTGAGTTGAAGTTTTCAATTCGTACATATTTAGATCAGTTTCACTTTTATTATTAAGTGCGGATTTCCGGGATGTATTGCTAGGTCAAAAAAGGGTGTGTTCGCAGACTAGGAAATAAGGGTCAATTTTCGCCCTCAAATTCAAAAATACTCTGATTTTAAAGCTAATTATAACAACCAAAAACATCTTAAAAGTAAAGCAAATCATTCTTCCGACACATATTCAAATCTATCCAAATAATTCTCACCGTCACTCTTCATCTCATTAAAATTTACGTTACAGGTCGATGGTTAAAGCATTTACAACAGATGCTCTACTCAATTAAACAGATAGTATCTGAACTGAATGGTTTGCAAAGGAAATGAAAAATTTAAAATTGAATAATGGTCACTAGTGGACGTTGTACTATTTCCTATATTCTCTGGAGATACAGAACAGAGACAATCCAATGGTCGTCGTCGTATTCGTAATGCATATTCGTACAGTTCCTCTATAATGTTAAAGTAATAACTTCAACTACACTTACCGAAATAAAACATGCTTTAGGTACCTATAATTTTGTTGATAAGAATTTGAGATAAATCTGAAAATAACGTGCACCATCTCAATAAGGTTGGGAGGCAAATCTGCATGTTAGAGGCTATGAAACTTGAAATATGTTTCTATGCATATTTTGTAGTTCTTCTCATAGTGGCTAGAACTAGAGTCCCTTAGCCTTTAGGTATACATGTCGTATGAATCGCGTGACTACTTTGGATATCAAATAAATAACCAGAAAACAGACCTCCTGTTCGGCAGATGCATTTAGATACACTCTTTGAAGGATATTAGCATTTAGCATAATAGTTTATGAAAGATTCTTTCTGGCGATAACGATTTATTCGAGGAACATTTTGTGTACCTACATTTGGAGTTAGTGCAGTACATATCTTACACCCATCGGGTCGTTATGTCGTTATTGTGTACAGAGTGTACGATAAGCGACAAAACTTTTTTTTATAGTTTTTTTAAATACAAAGGGGAAATTGTAAATCTGAATTTTTAAATAAGCATATCGTTAACAGATTTATGATGATGTGAATATGCATATGAATAGGACGTAGACACGAAATTAATGAGCAAATTTTAAATGAAATTTCTGTTTTTATGGATAATGCTCAGGAAGGTGTTAAAATTGACTGTAATTAATTGCCAATGACAGGAAATTATGTAATCGACAAACAAGCTAGGTGTTGGCAAATCATGAGATCGGCGGTGATGTCGTCTACATGATCCGTTACAAAGCGTATTACAGATTACATATTTAAATTTTTTATTGGAACTATCTACAGTGTATTTTTTTGTGCGAGCAACATATTGAAGTGCAATCAGTTTAGCATTCCTAATATAGAAAAAAATAGTGTAAGGCTAATTTTGGTCAGTCCCAAGAATTTTAAACCCATTTTGCTATGAGAAGTCTTCAGTAGGAAGGTCCCAAGAAGGGCGGACTTTTCCGATGAAGGGGAACCTGAAGTACAATTCAACTTCTGGTGGTTTTTATTTATAATTTTTCTCGTATAATAACTGAAACTAACAAATAATACGTATATATTAGAAGTGGTATTTACTCGAGTTTTTTCTATGGTAAAAATAAGCTAATAAAATGTCTAACATATTCGTACTTTTTGGGACATTTTCGAAAAATTTGCTCAACGATTAACAATTATACATAAGTTCCGAAAAGGATGAGCATTTAGGGTCAGTTTTAATATATCGCTCAGTTATGACTTTCCCATTTCACATCGTACCTAACGTGCCTACACATACATCTACATATGCTATTTGAGACCTCTCCGCTGGATATTTTCCTTAGCTAAATGTTTTCATTCAAAAATATCGAAATTAGCGTTAGAGATGTTTTTTCCTATTTGTCCGGAATTAGTCTATTTTGATTAGACTAATAATTGTATCAATGTCCGTATGTCATATATCCGATTTGAAAAAAAAATGCCGCATGTTTAGTCAAGACAATCTAGTATTACCCCAGAAAATTTGAACAAAAATTTCAGCAAACTTTGGAGAAATTAGGGCAAAGCTGAATTTTTGCATGAGCCTTCCTTTCGAGGTCTTACACAAGACCCCAAAAGTTCCCGTCTGTACAAGTTCCGCTAGCGGTGCTACAGAGAGTCAAAGACCCTCAAAAACTGTTTTTTTAAATCTCGATAACGGTAATGTGTGCTGAAAAGTAGTGGTGTATAGCAAATTTGTAGGTTCCTGAATAAAATGGCAAAAGGAGGTTTTGATTCGAGCACTCCTAACGGTGCCAGGAGGTCAAACGGTATTTTTAATAAGTTTTCATGAGCATTTCTTTATAACGGTAACTCTGGCTAAATAAATTTGTACAGTAAAACACGGATAAGTGCACATCGATAATGCACGATTTTTTCGTGCACTTATGCGTGTTGTGCACTTATCCGTGTTTCGTGCAAACATTCTAATTTACGATGCTTAAATGCACACAACTGATTTCGTATGACTTTTAATTTTGTAGCAATAGCAAAAGTTTAAAAATTATTGAATAAGAACAAAAAAATACTTTAAATGCATTTTTTCTCAGTTTATGCATGCATACGTAATTATACTCAGTGAATTTAATAGTAGCCTGCGAGTATGCTTAATATGTAGTTCGAATTCTTTCGGGACTCGTTGTACCTACCCAAGTCGTACTAAATTTATTTCAAAATTAATTCTCTTCAAAAGGGCCAAGAAAAGTCCAATCATCTAATATGATGAACATTCTCATTTCAAATCATCTCTATTTCCCTCACTTCTAAAATCAAATTACGGGACACTCAAGGAGGTTACAAATGTGCTACTGCAATGGACATAACAATTCAATAGCCAAAGCGAAATGTTTTGCCATTCAAGCCTAGGGATAAGCTATACTTTATTTTAATTTTTGAGATCTAAACAGAAGCCAACCAACCCAACTGTTTTCCAAAACAACAATTGTCTTTAAAGGATTAGTCGCCAAATGCATTTAGATTCAGATTAGTAAATGGCTGCGCGTCCAAAAACTGGCATCGCGTACAGCCATTTGGCTGCTACTTAGCATCCACACTATAGCAGCCAATTGGAGACAGAAAATGACATAACCAAAATTTCATTTTGGCGATTTTTTTAAATTTAATTATAAAAATCGGACTCTGCGCGTTTGAATTATTACACGGCCATTCAAGAATTATTCAATTCCACACAAAAGAACGAACAAAAGTTGCAAAATTGTCACTTTGAATTTGACAAGCGGTTGTCAAAGCGGTTGGTTGAGTTGCCATATTGAATATCAAAACTGGACGCACAGCCAAATGGCGACTAGTTTGGATGGAATGACAACAGCCATTTGGCTGCATGTGACGCCATTTGGCGAATAATCTAGAGATGGACCTTTAAGATTGAGTTTGTGTTCGCGGTAAAACTAAGAATTTCTACCAGAAAAAAATAATTGATAATTGCAGTTCTCAATTTAACTTTTAATGATTTTTTGATAATACTGCACTGAACACAAGCACAATGATACTGAATCCAGAGCGCGACCAATAAGACATGGGGTGGACAATACTGGCTTAGACCAATAAATAATTCAAAGCTGACAAAAGGCGGGACAAACTCTCCTTGATGTATAGGGGTATAAAACTTATAGACATACGGTAATTTCAAAAATAAACAAGAGTTTCGCACAAACTAATTTTGAATAATTCGCTAAAATTCGCATAAAACATATTAGACGTTTTATTTTTGTTTTATTCTCCTTTATTCCGAAAATTCTGCAGATTCACACTGAAAGGAGTGTTTAAAACTCACCTCTGCAAAAAAAATCCATTATAATAGGCAGAGAATCGACTAGGATATGGTGTGGCTGACAATTTAGTTGTGGAATTTAGTTGTGGAAGAAACATTTTTGACGTTCATATACTAGTTGACAACGCTTCTCAAGGATTTGCTCTAAACAGAGAAATTCTTAATGCATGCCTACTTCGGGGCTCACTCTTAGAGAAAACATAGCAACTCATGCCATGCGTTAGTCCAGAGTGGCTATGTGATCACACAACCCATATGTGTTTGACTCCAAATTTATTACACTACACTCCACGAAATAATGCAAATGTCAAAATATTGTCGATGCAATTATTAACCCTTCTGACGCCGCCTACGAGCTATTATGCCTAAGGTAGCTGAATCTTCTGTGAAATCATGAACATGTGCACTTATCCGTCATGAAACGTTAACAAATGTTGCTAATGCTGACAACAAATTGTGTGGTCTTAAGTGTGTTGTACACTTATCCGTCTTAAAAGGTTTGGAAAATCGCATTGAATGGATGGTGCATGAAAATTTTGTGCACTAATCCGAGTTTGGCACTTAAGTGTGTTGCACTTATCCGTGTTTTACTGTATTGCGAATTCGTAGCCCATACGGTTCTGGAGAAAGTGGCCAAATTTCCCATTACCTTTGAGTTTTTCGTGAATATCTTTATGTATACTGGGGAAGTATGCTGTAAAGTCCTCTATAGCAAATATGTAGCTTTTGTGGCGGCAAATAAAATATCAAAAGTTCCTATCGATGGATGGGCACCTATGGCAGTTATGAGAAGCCAAACATAAATTTTACCGTTTTGGAGAATATCTCTAATACGGTAATGTTCACTAAAAAGTGTTATTTATTTCACATATTCCACTGAGCAGGAGCTAGTGCTATAATTACAGAAAAAAATAGAACAAAAATTTAAGAGATAATAGGAGCCAAGTAATTTCAAGTAAAACATAAGTATTATAAATTATAATAAAGAATATGAAGAAATTAAATGTTTAAATTAAATTCAGGAATTTTACGAATAAGCGCTTAAAATAAACAAATGAGGGCGCTAAATTACCTAGCTCAAGACAATCGTATTTTCGCATCATTCTTATAATAGGTGAGTAAAAATATACTTCAAACTCTGCTGTAGGAGGATCCAAAATGAGGATCGACCGCGTATTATATGAACGCTGCCGGAAGACTATATCAGCTTGCTGAAGGAGCTGAACAAATGCAGCCGAAGCATAGCTTATATAGAAAACATTCATCAAGGTAGACTCTTCTTTTTTCCAAGCTCATCAATTTGAGGAAATTTATCCATATATCCAGATGAGGTTGGAAGATTGAATTTATAAAAAAGGTTGCGAGTAAAGTTACGCTGAACAGCCTCTAGTGCGATGATATGATTATTATTAGAGTACGGGGACCATACTATTGGCGCATATTCCATGATACTCCACACTAAAAAATCAGGCGGTGTGAATCAAAATTTATCCAAATGGGGTTATTTTTTTTATATATATGGGGTTAACTACACTTATTTAACTCTGCCCACAAGTATAAAATTTTTCTTTTATCCATTAGGACAAAACACTCAAAATAAAATTCATTTGGATAAATAATAAATTTTATCCGAAACTTTATCAGTTTTTGTTTATATGGTGTTAAAATTTACTTAAAATGGAGTTAACTCCGCACAATATGACAGGTAATATATGGGGCAAATTACGAACGTTGTCCCGTATAGTCTGTATGGTGTATTAGGTAGGGCGTTAGTCTTCAAATCATAGAGTCTCGGGATCGAATCCCACTGTAGGCAGGTAATTTATTATGCATTTTTAGAGCGTAAAGAGGTAAATGAAATGTCGCCAACACCTATAGAGAGGTAAATGCTAGTTATACAAAACTCATGTTCTGTGAAAATTGTGTTTTATTTTTATCCTAAAAATATCGAGAATTACTCCTTTTGGTGTAATTGGAGTTAAATTCACACCGGATTTTTTGCTGTGTCCGGACAAAAGAAATGAATAAATTAACCGATGTCGAAATAGATTTAAAATCATGAGAGCAGCGTAATATGAACCCAGAAAGCCGAGATGCCCTGGTTATGATGTCAGAGAAGTGATCAGTGAATTTGAGTTTAGAGTCGAAAGTAACGCCAAGATCCTCAATAATACAAACGTTTTTTAAACGAGTAGAGTTCGTGATATAGGTAAATGAAATGCGATTGGGTTTTAAGGAGAATATTAGGACAGAACATTTGGTAACGCTAAGCGATAAATCATTTGCTAGACACCAGGACGATAAAAGATCAAGGTTAGATTGTAACGCTAAACAATCATATATATAGAGGATACGGCAGCGAAAATTTTCCAATCATCCGCATAAAGCCGAGTACGACAATTGACGATATTTGGAAGGTCATTAATAAAAAAAAAGTAAACAAAATAGGTCCTTAAATAGACCCCTGAGGCACACCAGACTTAGGAAAAAAATCGGTGGATGCATTGTTCAGCCAAACTACGCTGCAGGACCTATTAACGAGATATGACTTAAGCCAAGTAATAAGGAAAGTTAAGATGAGCAAGTTTCTGAAGTAGCAATGATTGATTGACTGAATCAAATGTTTTACTAAAATCTGTGTAGATAGTATGAACGTCGTCATGATTGTTCAAGGATTTAGCAACAAAATTAACAAATTCAGCCAAATTCGTAACCGTTGACTTCATCTTATACGAATTTGTAGCTTGTACAATAATATCGAAAATTTCAGATCGATATATACAGCCCTAAGGGCGCCATGAGGGTTGAAACCTACAATAACACAATTTTTTGTTAATTTCGTGAATATCTTAATAACAGTAACTTTTGCGGAAAAGTGCTCTGCAATAAATGTGTTTCTTCCATAGATCCAAATACAATGCCAAAACATCCAATCTGTACCTGGGCCCAATAGGAGCTACGTGCAGTCAAACTTAAAAAAAAAAACGAAACCGAGGCTAATTTCGGGGCGGCCGAAATTTGGATACCCTTCGCTCTCCTCCGGGCCAAAAGTTTTCCCGGGCGTACCTACGACTTGTATTTAAACCACCCCCCCCCCCCTCCCCCATTATTTTCCTTCTGTCCTCACAAAAGATCCGTTGCGTCGACAAAGCAATATTTGTGTGGGGTTTGGTTGCAATAAGTGGGTACATAGAAATATTTACTCCGAAAATTTTATTGGGGGATGTGGGAGCATGGCCCCATAGTTCGATCCCATTTGTTTTGGCCTTTTGTATTGTTTTGATTAAGACGCATTAATTCAAGGTTTTGTGAAATTGGTGTAAAAAATGTTTAGAAGAACCAAAATGGGGGGTTGGCTTTGTATGGCAGCCCCATGACCCCATGGTCCGATTTGATTGATTTCTTACATATGTTTTGTGTCATCAACAGAATTACATTTGTGTTAAATTTGGTTGAAATTAAGGCACACATAAAAAAGCTTTTCTAAGAAAAACCTAATTTGGGGGGTTGGGTTTGTATGGCAGCCCCATGGTCCGATTAGATCCATTCTCACATATGTTTTGTGTCATCAATAGAAATTCATTTGTGTGGAATTTGGATGAAATTGGTGCACAAATAAAAAGGTTTTTCTTAGAATCTAATTTGGGGGTTGTATGGCAGCCCCATGACTTCATGGTCCGATTTTACCGATTCAAACATACAAACTGCATGCACCAAAAAGAAGCATTTGTGCAATTTCAGCTTCATAGCCTTTAAATTGGCCGAGTAAAACGCGTAGCAACAGACGGACAGACAGACAGACGGACATCCCCCAATCGACCATGTTATGCTGATCATATATGTATACTTATTATATGGTTGGAGATGCTTCCTTCAATGCGTTACCAACTTCATGACAAAGTTAATATACCTTTCGTTGACTCTACGAGCGAAGGGTATAAAAACAACGTTTTCCCGGGAATTGTACTATAATGTATGAGGGTAGCATATACTCGTTGTGTCCAAAAACTACTGCATAAACGCACCGGAAAATAATAACTCATATGATTTCTAGCAAAAAAGATCTACGGGACATACCCCCAATTCTTAACTCTTTAGCTGCCCCAGGCATTTGAAGATTTTTGAAAAAACCATTTTCTTACACGACTTAAACCTTAATATCGCCAAAACCAGACTAGAAGAGCGAAATTATATGATTATCACAGCCAATAAATTTACCGAAAAATGAAGCTAACCGCACTAAAATTGGATAAGGGGTTGGGTTTTTACTGACCTTCAAAGTCAAATTTTTGTGATTGAACCGTTTTTACAAATAATCATTTTTTCATCTCAATTTTCTCCAACTTTTGCCAAGCTGAGGTGCTTGCACGATGCTTTAAAAAATGGCGCATAATCTAACAATCGTATTTGGTCTTTGACCGTCTGCAGCACCGCTAGCGGCACCCTGCATTTTTGGAACTACTGCTGTAAATGCTCTAAATATGTATTTCAAAAACTTTAATCGACGCCATAACATTCATATGCGTAGTTCAATAAACTCCACATTGAACAATATGAAACGAACTGGTCCGAAGAAAATTAGATTGTAATGATGAGCAAGATTCGCTCTGTATGTACATACCTCATTTTTGGCAATTTTCCTACCAACTTCCTACTTGTCCGTTGCATTCAAAAGTATTCACTAAGCATGACAAAGATTTGTTGTTAAGATATGCATACATCATATACGCGACATGTGATATAATGCAGATTGTGCAGATTCCGCACAAAAATCGCTAGACAATAGACACCATCACAATGTCATAGAATTACACACTCTTCTTCAAAGTATATGTAATATGCGATCTGAGAAAAGTGAATTACCAGACGAGGTCACTTGATTTATCTTAAATGGCTTAATCAGATTAGATCAGTTTTGTAAGTATTCATTCATATATTACGTGAGTAATTTTTCTCTTGGGAGTATGACTTGAGATAATTAAGAGATGATTAATAAGAATTTTGAAAGGGTGTCAACGACGTGATGGAAGTATGTATGCTGCATTGTGTGGGTTCTTAGAATCTTTCATTCATTATTATAATTCTGTTTGCATTTAAAAAGTACGCTCACGACTGCACTGGAAAATCTAAAAAAATACCGGCATACAGAGGGCTGCGCCCGCAATACAAGGGTTTTTTAGAATTTTAATGCAAAGTGAATATTTTTTGTACATATATTTTATAAGCAATAAATAAGAATTGTGCACAACATTAATGAAATGCTTCCTGTAAATCTATTTTTGGATTGGTTTAAATAAACGCGTTCCAGTATGAAAGGCTAGCGCCTTGAACAAGTATACTTTTGCAGCTATTCAGGGACACCCTGTTAACTTGGTCCTACAACTTCAAGTTAAAAGATATGCAGTGAAGAAATGCTTAAGAGGCTTCCCTTGCATTGTGAAAGGCCCTTACTAAATACTTACTTTTCTATATTTCCGGTTTGGATACAGTTATTCGAATGAAAATTCGATTCGTAGACATATTCCCTATGTAATTTTCTAAAAACCCTTAGCAGCATTTTCATATTTGGAAACCTAAGAGGGGCTACACACGCAAATTGAAATTTTACAAAATTTACTGTTATTTACTTTTCCTAAACAAAAGTCAACAGTCTTAATATTTAACGTATATAAGGCCATACTGACCAATCTTTGTGCAAAGTTTCATATCGATCCCTATAACGGTTTAGAAAAACGGAGGTCGAAAAGGAAGTTAATAACTTGTTTACCGTTACTCGAAACTGGAAAATTTTAACTGATATGAGATGTACTCGTTTAGATCTTTGATTTAAATACCCATACGTCAAAACTAAAAAAGCCGACTTATTTCAAACGTTCGGGACACCCTGTTATCTTCTTCCTACCAACTTCTAAGGTATTTGTGCCAAAGACTGTAACCACCTTTAACTCTGCTAATTCTTTTTTCCTAAAGCTAAACGTCTATGTATTTCAGTGCGGATACAAGTGCTGAGAATACATTATATAAGGCAATAGGCGACAGTAACTTTCGTTTTTTTTAGTACCTAACTCTAATAATAATTGCCAGCATTGCAATATAATGCTACGAATCATTTACGACCAACTTCGTTTGATGATACGCAGCCATTGTCGCCTATTGCCTTACAGAATGCTAGCTCAGTTTTACAATCCTTAGAACAGTTTTGAATTTTGACCAAAGTTAAACTTTCAAAAATTTTAGCATTTGTTAGTCTCTTAACTAGCCGATTCAAAAATTCCATTACATAATGCCGTTACCTTTTGGGTACATTAATTTATTTTTCCTATCACAAAACGATGGAAAATCAGCCGCTGTACTCTTTTCGATTTCCATATCAATCTCTATAGGTAAAAGTATACTAACGAAAGGACTCTGTCAGGGGTTTTTAGATTTAGTTATTTTTTCCCAAATTATGTCCTTCGAATCCGTTAAAATGGCATTAAGAGCCCATAGGGAACAAGCAAAGCATCGTTTATTTAACCATTAAGAATTGCATACTCTCCTCCAGAAATATCGCAACCAGGATAAGCAACCCTTCCACCACTCTGGAGGTTCTTCTCAAACTCCACTCCATAGCTATTTTGAAACGGTTCCTGGAAAGCCACCATTAATCTTATTACGAGTATTCTTCTTTCGTGTTAAAACATACGTTTGTGCTTCAAATGCTGACGATTTTTTGTCAAGTGGCGTAGATAGCTTTTCATACGGGGATAGTCAGGATTATTTTTTTTCAGAACAGCATTAAATTGAGGAGTTATAAATAAGGAAGAAATAGTCACAACCATCTTGTTTTTATACTTTTCTACCGAATAAAAATTTCCTTTAGAGGGATTCACACTACTGACAGGATTTACTAAACCCACTTAATTAATCGGGTCAAAACCCGCTTACTATAGGTTAAATTGCGTGTCATTAAATTCAAATTCAAAGGGCGGTCGCTTCAAGGTTTTGAATTTGTTTTAATTCTGCTTGTTTAGCTGAGATTTTGAAAGTATAGCATTGCCTCAGTGAAGCAAATATTGTACGTCGAACAAATTGGCACTAGAGATCAGATGTTTCATAATCCTCACCTTACTGTTGGTATACCTACTTAATGGAAGTTGAACTAGAGACTCCTGAATGATACGCGGGAGGTTAATCCTGTCAGGCGAGAAATAGGCCAGTCATTTTATGATTTCAGGTCGCGAAAAATAGCTCGGCTCTGGGGTTTTTGGGATATTGTTAGGGTAGATACCAGAAGTGTTCCACCAAGTTTGCAACTTCGAAAAACATGTACTAACCCCGTGACCCTCAAAAAACCTCAAAATGTTCGGACTTTTTTCATATTTTGGTTTGTCATTTGCAAAAGATGCTTCCTACAAGAAAGTCGTCTACTGGATTTTTAAAGCTAACAAAACATTTTTTGTTTTTCTGTAAAAAAGTTCGAAATTGTAATTTTAGTCATCTTCCGAACTAAATGCGGCTTAAATACTCATTGTACAGAGAAAGTCATGTGACATGAAGTTATAAACCAGTTATATGTCGGAACTTCACCCAATGTGTTCCTGGCTAAGCCTCCAAAAATATCTAGGAACGGATGAAATCGGAACACTACGTCATAGGGCTGCCATGCAAACCAACCTCTGGAAATTAGGTTCTTCCAAGAAAAACTTTTTTCTTTATGAACCAATCTTAACTAAACATCACCCAAATGTGTTCCTAGTAAAGCCTTAAAACATACCTAGGAATGGATGGAATCGGAACATTACGTCATAGGGTTGTCATACAATCCAACCCCTAAATATTAGGTTATTGTAAGAAAAACTTTTTTCGTTTTGAATTTTAACCAAAAGTCATCCAAATGTGTTCCTGGATTAGCCTCAACGCATCCAGGAACAGATGGAATCGGAACACGTCATAGAGTACGTCGTATTACAATTTCGGACTTTTTTAAAATGCTGTATCTTGGGATCCGTTGTACCAACAAAGCTGGGGTTGCACTCAAATTAAAGGACATTTTGCTAGCTTTAAAAGTGCAGTGGACGACTTTTTTGTAGGAAGCACCTTTTAAAAATTACAAACCAAAATATGAAAAAAGTCCGTAAATTTTGAGGTTTTTTGAGGGTCACGGGGTTAGCACAGGTTTTTCGAAGTTGCAAACTTGGTGGTACACTACTGGTATCTATCCTAGCAATATCCCAAAAACCAGAGCCGAGCTATTTTTTGCGACCTAACGCCTTATATTTCGGTTTATTGACTGGCCTAAAAGCATCTTAGGAAGAACTGAGAATTGTATAGCATCGCCTAAAATTATCAGTGCGCAGAATATAGTTTTAACTTTGAAGGTTCGATTCTGAAAGGAATTGAAGGTTCGTCAATACCGAGCGCAAATGTTAGGAATCGTTCACGCAGAACGTAAAGACGCCGTAATGCCGCTTAATTACAACCCTATTGTATCAATAGATTACCTCACAATACTGATTTTCTCGCTATAATGTAAAATAATCTTAGAAAATTCCAGCTGATTGATCTGTTATTGTGGCAATCACAATGCTTGAAGAAATCCAAGTCTCATGTACACCAAATTGTCAAAATTCTAGCCATGGCATTAACAATTATGCAATCAAAAATACTGTAAAAGGCATTTATTCCGAAAATCCCATGTGTATGTCATTTTGTAGATATTGTTACGAAATGTACTCAATTAATAGCAGAGAACTAAATCTATATAATTTAGTGTACCAATCCTCTTCAACCTCCGCCCTCCCTCCCCCCACGTTTCTACGCCACTGAGGAATACTTTGACCACCGTGTTTAGTATCAAACGATCCTTGCCTTCCCAAGTTTCTCCACTTATTTCCCTCGTGAGATATTATTCTTTCTCCAAAGTTGCGTGAAGGGGAAGGGGTAGTATGGCTGAGGTTTTGCCTGGAAACCGCATTCCGCAAGTATGTCTACAGCATTGGGTCTTCTGGAGTCTAGTCACCTTACGCTAAAGCACATCTGTGATTCAATGCTGGACTATCGCACCAGTTATTTTTTTTTTTATATTTTTTGGCGTATTACTTACATACGTAATCATAAGTTGTTTACGATTTTGATTTATCTGTAAACATTTTACGTGTCTCCAAACATTCATACTATACAAAAATAACATCATTAATTACCCATATATGTAGTTGCATAACGTCCGCTACTTGAAACTTATTACGCTAAGCTGTTTATCTGTTTCTGGGGCTTGGCTTAACTAATATGTCCAATCTCCGGAAAGTTGAAGTCAATGCATCATCTAACAAAAACAGTTGCTGTTGTTGTCAATATACTCGTAGCTTCCACAATGGATCAGTGCTGTGCTGTGGCCCATCCATACCAACAAATTGATGTTTGTTTTTTAAGCGCAATTATGGAAATCATTTTTTTCTCCATCATGGTCAAGGTACTGAGAACAGCCTTGACTTTTTGCCGCATCCGTTATCGCGCGGATCGCGATTTGAGGGGTTCCATCCGTATGTGCTCCACCACGAAGCATGGCACCAGGCACGATCCTAGTCGTACTACCCGTACGCGAGTACATATTGTTATATCTGACTATGGCGTGGGAGTTTTCATCTTCATAATAGAAAGATAGCAAGATAGAAAAACATCATTTGAGATGCTAATGCGTTTTTGTGAAACTTTGAACATGCCTTCACCGCATCGTTATTATTGTTCATTTAGGATTCGAACATGATTAATGTCATTGTGTAGAAGAATTTATTTTTGCAATCGTTTTAGAATGGATAATTGTGATATTTCGTATGCATCCCAGTAGAGAGTACATAGATAGATAGTTTTTCTTCATACAAACGCCCACATTTTTTGAAATTGTGTGCCCATACGTCCCATCAGGACACATCACGTATGTTTTGTCTGAAGTACGTGGTGCGCGTGTAAGCATCTATTATGTCGGTTGATTTCACGGATGGTTTAACAGAAAAAAAGTTCTAAGTTAACAATTTATTCTGTACATAAAATAACAAAATGGCAATTATGCCAATGAGATAGAAACAACAACAAAAAAGTTGGGAATATCCCATAGACGTAATTATCGCGTGGAATCTGCTTGTCAGCATTGTTCCATCCGGGAATGAATTATGGAATATTTCTGGCCAATAATTTGATTGATGTTTGTTAATGTTTTAAATTATGTTAGTTAGGAAGACTTTTTTATTGAATACAAGTATGTAGATACATGTACGTGACTTTAGTTGAGTTTTCGCTATTGTCATTCAGGTTAAATGAATCTCAAATTCATTTGAAAGTCATAATGCTTTGTTCTGAACCATGGAATGGTACCCACCTAAAAAGACGATTGCTTTTAAAATGACATTTTTTTTTTGGTTTGCTGAGTCTCATGTTGGTCGATTTCAAATGAATTTAGGCAAGCACCATTTCATATTTCTAATAGTCGCCATACACTGTCCAATCGATTGTACAATAAACGGTCATTTCCTTTGACTGCATTCTTTTTCTTTATGGCACGATAGCCCGACGTCGGGCCTTGGCCGCCTGGATTGATGACCTCTAATTGTCGCAGTCACGCGACTTGTTCATCAGTTCCGGCAGCCCAGCATCTGGTCGGCGTCCTCACATACACATACACATTGCTCCCATCGAGCTCTCGGTCGTACACGCAAACTGGTCTACTCGTTGCGCGTTCATCACCTTTTTGGGCATTCGATCGTCGTTTAATCTTTGTACATGTCTCGTCAATATTAAAAAGTCAATTTGTAATTATATTTATTGGTGTAAATTTAACTTTTTTCAGTCGCTGCAACTTCGACACATGTAGCCACCGCCATCTTGATAGACAGGCCGGACTGTCGAAATTCGATTTCGAAAATTTGGGTTCTTAGCGCCTGTGGTTGTTTCTATTGCTATTGTTGTAATACTTGTTACTTGGGGTTCTTGGCGACATTTTCATCAGCTGATAATCTGGCTTGTATATCTAGATGGCGTTACTGTAGCTCATCATACAGGTGATAAAACTTACCGGATGCGCCATTCGCCATTTAGCTGCACTACCGTAAAGAGAACTTGTGAATAAATGTTTTGTTAATATTACTCTCCTCAATTTTCAGTTTCTATTGCCAAATTTAATTTTGGAAATAGGCATAAAACGACATGCGAGGGAAATTAAATTCCTACCTTACTACCGCCCATGGGCGTAGCCAGGGGGGGGGGGTCGATGGTCGATGAAGATGGTAATGAAATCCTTATCGATGTAGTAAAAAAAAATCGCTGCACTATATAACATTTTCAAAAATTTTCAGAGAAGCCATGATTGGGACAGTTTGCAGTCCGGAGGCGCATACAAATAGATGACAGCGAATGGCCTCTCGTAACTGACGGAGACTGCGTACCAGCACACACATTTCACTTGTGAGTGTGCTACTGTGACTGCGTGGATACCATATTTCCTGTTTCATTTCATGGCTTTTGAGCTGGAGTACACAATTTCAAGCGGTACCTTCGGGAAGTTAGTGGAATTCAACTTATTTTCATCTGAAAGGGTGACAAATGGTATACAGCTTTGCTTTGTTAAGGACCTTGTAAAGTACGGGTCTCATATTTCAGTGTCTTTCAAGTTCTTCTTTTTCTTCTCAGTATCGTATAGCCCCTTGTGGGGCCATGGTGCCTTAACTCAGGCGTTTATAGGCAATTTCGAGTCAACGTTACATTGCATATCATTTCGGAGTGAATATAATGTTGTAAGCACTATATATTTCCATTCACATGTACGGAAATTTTGGACATTGCCGAGATTCGATCTCCGGACCTCTAGATTACTAGCTTCGTAGAGTGTGACTCAACCAAGTGAGCCACATAGCGGGTCTTTCAAGTTATCAAATTAAAATTTATTTTCTAGCTGAATCATATCAGCAATAAAATTTAGCCACTGTTAATACTTTGATAAATTTAGAGAGGAGATGAAAGTGACAGACAGTGGCGCAACTACGGGAGGGGCTAAAGCCCCTCCCAGGCCCAGACATTGCGAAATGAAAACTTGTAAAATTAAATATGAAGAAATTATTTTAATTGCAGATTTTATAAAAAAAAAGAATTCCTGATCTCAGAGCATAGATTATAACCTGTTTCGATGGTCTATGCAAGTAGCAACATCCTGACCACTTGAAAAAAAATACAACATTTGATCGACAAAAATCATGTTTCTCTGAATTTTTACAGGTTTATTTGGCACGGCCTCTGATAGGCGATAGGCGGTCCGCAACTCAGTGAAAAAGAGGGAAACCCAGACAGCTGATCCTGTGGGTTTAACCATGGCATAAATATGAAATTCATGTTCTCAGAATACAGTCTTGAAGACTACAATATTCGTATTTTTCAGGACTTATCTGGGAGGGAGAACTCACGTGGGATTGTCGTTAATCAATAACATAATCAGATCCTGCAATCTCTCGTTTCTTTAGTCTTTGGAATATTTTAAACCCACTGCAAGCGTATTAATTAGTCAAATAAAATTGAATGAAAACATTTTCATGATGACTTTGAACCACGTTTTCCTGGCCTAGATTTTTCCCAATCCTTGAAACTCTCTAGCAATAAGTACAGAGCTAGTGGTTTCAAAAACATGTAGGCGAGTTGCATGTAACCAGAAGGAAAAGTCAAAACACGAGCAAGTGCAACTTATCATTAAAAGGCGAAAAAGGTTATTCTCAATGGTATTTTCTTAAAATTTGAATTTAAAATTGCAATGCTTGAAGAGTGATTCAAAATTGGCTTTTCATGAATACAACAGAAAGAACGAGCCGATTACGAGTATGACATTTGACTCGCGTTTTCAAGACCATATAAGTTACGAAAAATTGTGCATCGAAAGTAAGGTTGAAACAGCATCATTACTGATTTAGAAGCACCATCACCCAGCTTGTGGAGGCATGCTCTACTCTAATGTCCAGTAATGTGGATAAACTTAGCACCCTCCAGGACAATATTCTGGTTGCGCCACTGGTGATGGTGACAGACGAAACAAACTGATTTCGCAAGTGGAATTTGCAGTCCGAGATACAAAAAATGCAATGAAAATAGACAAACTACGCTCTAAAAGGCAGATATTGGCGGCCAGTTGGATGTAATCAGAATGCAGAAGAAAATCATTCTCATCTCCATTTTAAAAATTTGACTCTAAAATTAGCAAAAAAAAAAAAAGAATTAACATGCGTGGCAGTCTACCAGTAAACTAGGGCCGCAGATGTGGAATCCATGACCCTGTTCACTAATCCAACCACAAGCCAGGCTTCTCTTAAATTTGCTAACAATATTTCTGCGACCGGAAATTTCAACTCCTAAGAAAATCATGATGTTGAAAAAATGTTGGACCTCGCCAGGGGGGAAAATGAGTTTTTGATCTAAAACCGGATCTTCAGGCAACATTTTCAGCGCGCAATAACCGTCTTATGATCATGTGGCCTCAATTATTGATATAGTAGGGATGTAGGGCCAAGTCTAATTCTCCAGTCAAAGCTGAATCTGGATCCTGGATCTTCATCAGCATAGAAAGTATGACTTCATCACCTCGATTAGAACCCGAAATTACCACCGCAACAGATCCTCGATCAAATGTCGTGGTATTCCTTCTGTCCGCAATTCGGGATTCATCAAACATAACGTCACGACGAATAACAAATTGTGTTCTCAGCTTCCCAGAGTCTATAGCCATGGGGCATATCCTACCAATTTAATTTTCTCTGACTTATTGTCAAGCTTTTTCCGCATAGCATTTAGGAACGCAAGCATATGCCGTCGAGCCGAATACACGGATGTTCGACAAATTCAGTCGCTTACCCAATGAGCATTTAGCTGGGGTTTTGTTTACTTTCAACGTCCTTGTTGGACTTCTATTTGTGATGAACAGTGGCGGAACAACTTGTCTCGGGGCCCTCCCGCCAACTTCTTGAGTGGGCCCCTCTCTACACTGAGAGAAAAACAAATTGCAATCAATCGAAACACACTCAAATCAACTTTTTTTTAAACATGTTTTTACTAAAATTTAGAACGTCGTACTTAATATAACTTTCCTAAGAGTTTTTTACTCTTCGCATTCTTTTATTAAGAATGGCGTTCTTGTTGTTACGTTTATTAAATTAATGATTACTTTTATCAATCGTTGCTCGTCGTATTCGATGATTTCAAAACAAGCCGCCTACCTAAGAATCGCCACAGACCTTCCGATCGATCGGCGAGATTTTTTGATTGTGAGATAAATCGGAAGGTGTATGTAACCTTCGGATTCAATTTTTTGATTTGACGTGTGGAACGTATTGCCATGCAATTTTCCGTACAAGCTGTCATGACAATCATGTGTTCTCAGTTGCTGATTTGTTTACATAAACCTGTGGTCGTTCTTCATGCTGTGGTTGTGGCGGTCATTCTCCATCAAAAGTAGCAATGGATGTCCATCTTTCATCGCCAGAAATGGTATAATGTTCGCTATTTTGTGTTGTGTCTTGTGAACCGTGAGATTGTCAATTTCAGATTGCCCGATAAATTGCCCAGTGTGTGTGCTGTACGGGCGGCAGATCGATTGGGCAACCGATTGACCAATAAATCGCTAGATATGTGGCGCCCGTAGTACACCAACCAGACTATACGTGATGAAGTTTGTAACTTGCTAAAAAAATAAAAAAAACGACACGTTAGCTTAAATCCTTCAATTTTTAGAACGTTTGTTCTTAATTTGTTCCTCTAATTCGTTGAAGACCTCAGTGTCATACAATTTTTGAACAAGTCCCTGGAGGATATCACCCTAGGATGATATCCAAGATTTATCGTGCATCACCTGGCGGTACGCCTTCTAACACACGGTCTTCTTAGGACACGAATTGTACGATGCGCAATTGACGCCCCCCAATGTGCAAGCGCAAAGGGTAACAGTTTTATACCGGTTTACAGGAACCAGCATTCATACTGTTGGATGCGAGGCACTTTCCAAACCTCTGCCGATCTTGGGTCACGGCTCCCGGTTGAAAACGCAACTCCACGCCGAATGCTCTGATGTTGTTAGAACACTCTTCCCGCGATATGGGCATTAAACCACAACCAGCACGATGCTTCCACAAGGGGGCCTACCTCAACTGTCGGGTGGAGGGTATGAATTCTCCAGGGCTCCCGACACCCGTGCTACCAAATTTATAAAGCTTTGGTCGACATTTCACAGTGCTAGGCACTGCTACAGTAGGATTTACCTGTAATCCAGGACTGCTAGCCTTTAACTGGGTACGCGGGGGCGTCACTCCCCGAAGATAATTTTTGAACAAACTACCACATGAGGTTCGTGCCGGTTCCTAGCCAAGCCAGTTCGATAATAATTTCTCCACGATACTAGTGGGTCTCAATCCAGATGTTAGCCACCGTAGTACAGCCTGAAACCCCAATAGCTAGGCGTTGACTTGGAAAGACTTAATTCAAACCAAAGCACCACAGCCCTCATGACCGTTTATATACCGCAGGCAAGATAAATAATGTAAATCTTCAACGACACATATAAGTCGTACTAATTAGTTTGAACTAAGTGTAAACACACAAAAGAAAAAACAATAAATTTAGCATTGTTTCGAAAAGTGGTCTACAAAAAAATCTACGTCGGAATATTTTTTTCGAAATCTTTCATGTGGCTTTTGGGCCCCTAAATCTCGTTGAGTTGCGGCTATGATATATCTAGATGGCGTTGGTCACAATTGCTGGCTACTAGTATTCTGAAATGGGTTGCGTGTTTGTTTACCTAGAACGCATGGTTCACAAAATTCCGTAAAATCGCCTTTCAAACCTCCCATACCATTCCCCATTGATGGTAGTCTTCGCACGTCGTTTACATTCAAATGAGCTAATCGCCTATGACATAGTTGAACACTTCCGTCATGACTTATACAGGATGTCCCGGTCATTGGGTGGTCAAAACTGAAAAGGTTGATAGATATATTTATTTGAACAAAAAACTCATCAATAAAATTGTTAAAATGTTTACCGTTATTGTGCATTATTGGTTTATTTGTGGAGGATATCCAAACTTTAGAAAAATTTAAAAACTGATTTTTCATTTAAATTTTTAACAATAATAAAATTTCAAACATTAAGGTACTTTTAACTTTTCAAATCAATTAATGTTGACAAAAGTTGCCACAGTGTGTTGGCTTTACTTTTGACATTTAGAATCCAAAATTTTTGAAAAACACACTTGCAAGTCAAAACACATGGTGTTTAAAAATTGTACAGTTTTCAAAATTTATTTTAAAATATGAAATATTTTTAGTTTCTTTCAAAAATAACCTAGATTTTGGAGTCTTGAAAGCCAAATTCAGAAAGAGCCCCTCTTTTGACAGTAGTTTGGCATCTATTCATGATCTTAACGTTGTGCTATATACACCCATAGTTAGCGGTTGTCGGAAGAAAGATCGATATCGATAGCTCCAATTTGAATGTAATAAGATCAAAATTTGACCCTTTTATCTTTCCACATAGGTTGATTTTAACATTTGCATTTCTAGTTTATTCAGAATTTCAAAAGATAATAATAGTATAAATTCTAGAATAAATGTTTAACTCATTGCCGGACACAACGCCAAAATTTGACACGATTTGTATGTCAAATGCTCAAAATTGAACGTCTATAGACGTTCTGTCCGGGAAAGGGTTAAAATTACAGTTTTGCAATTTGGGTTCAATCAGAGATTTGAATTTGCTTGGTGAGATTTTTTCAAAATTTTGGCATCTAAACATCAAAAGTAATATATCGTTTAAAAGCCAACATACTGAAGCCACCTTTTTTCAACTTAGCAGATAGAACAGTGCAAAGTACCGTTATGAAATTATTGTCTGAAATTTTAATGAAGAATCAAATCAATTTTGAAATTTCTCTTAAGTTTAAATATCAGTATCTCGGCAGCAACGTAAACATTTGAAACCAAGCGACTGAACAGCCAACTTATGTGAAATGATAATACGTTTCAGAAACTGAAGTCAAAATTTTAATTTATTGATTAGGCTAGTGGTCAACTTTAATTTAATAGTTCAATACGTGTTTTTTGTAAACTTCCACAAAAAAGCCTGTAGCACAATAACGATATAAATTTAACCAATTCTATTGATTTTTTTCCTTGAACAAATGGTCCTATAAATCCTTTTAGCACTGACCACCCTATGCGGAACGCCCTGCATACAATTCATATTTTTGTTGCTTTCTAGAAAAAAATATGCACCGAAAAACTCCCAAATGTTCCCACGCTTCGATCTATTAAATTCCCATATTTTTTTCGGATTAATGACATTCTGTTCTTCTTATGAAAAGTCTTTATTTTAAAAACTATTTTATGTACATATATGTAAATTTTGTAAATCTATACATACCAAATCTACCAAAATCTGATTCGTATGACGTAAAACTCAGTGAAAGCGATTCTCAAATTATGTACATATAGACATGTATGTATCTGAATTTTCAACTGATTCCGTAGTAGGTACAAATCTCTACAGTTACTAAAGCTGATCTTCGTGGTTTTGCCAGATATTCCCTTAATCGATTTGTACTACAATATAAAAAAAATTTAATGATACAGGATCCAAGAAACAGATTTTATTAAACCATCAAATGCAACAACCAACACTTCCGGGCAATTCTAACATTTTAATATAAATTGTTTCAGAAAAATTTAAATTTAAAATAAATAAATCTTTATTTCGTTGACATCCAATTAAATCATAATTTGTTTGTATGTTTTTTTTTGTTGCTTGTGTGAATGCATCTTTTTTCATCTTGAGAAAATTATACAATCATATACATACTTAATTCTTTGGCGGACATATGCACGCTTTCGATTGATCATAGGGAGCAAAAGTCCGAACCGAGCAATAATGACGTCGAAAAATGTTATTATTTAATACATATAAATGTATTTTAAGTCCATTCACTCTAAAAATAAATATTTTTGAAAATTTATATGCAACAAGCAAAGATATGTGTGCTGAGTGCTTTGTTAATTCACTTTCTCTCTGCATCCCAATAGTTATTGAATTATTGAACGAAAAATGCGTATAATGCGACTGTAACGCTGCAGCATTATTGGAATGCTGGAAGTGTGTATGTTATATATTTTCAAGATGTGCATAGTCGGTAGATTTTAAAAAATTTAAATAAATTTATTGGAAAATATAAAAATAACATTTATTGTAAATTTATGATAATTGATAAGTTTTATGGCTAATTAACATTGCAAACACAGTGGGGGCGCGCCGGAGGCAATTATTTTTTTCGGGACTAGGTGTTATGGACAAGCATTGTATGCTTTTTTTTTAATTATAGGCATCGTGCAGCTATAAGTGTTCTGAATTTACTACACATAGTTTTTTGTTCAATGAGTGTTACGATAATTCGTAAAAAAAAAACGTACAGTACATGCATAAGTATGTATGCAAGTGAAATAATGCGTTTTCAATATTTATAAACATTATATATCAGTTAAATGTGCACACATACACGTATGTAGGTACATATTATGAATTTGTCTTTGAGGAAATATTGTTTTGGCATGTCAGACTAAAAAATGACCGAAAGACCCACTTACCTTCAGAGTAAACACTAGAAATGAACCAATCCAATTATGTATCTACAGATAAATGCACATTACATTTTTGTTATACTCATAATTTCTATAGTAGGATTCATCAGATGCACCGCGGTAGGTTTCGATAGTGTATTTGGTGTCGTATTATATTAAGTAGCGTGTACGGAAAGAAAACAACATTGAAATTATATCTGCGGGAGTAACTGATCGCGATGAAATGAAAAACAGTTTAATTTAATTTATGATGAGATGTATATGATGTACTACGTACTATTAATGAAACAACGATGAGCACAGCGCGCTTTTATTTTTTTTTAAATTACCAATTAAAAAATTTGATTTCAATTTAAAATATTAAAAGCCCAATCAAAGATTTTTTCATATTAAAGTTCAATGTAGTCACTTCACCTTAAATTCAATTAAAAATTAAATTAAACACTAAAAGTACGCACTTATTCAATACACAAAACTGTTATGTTTTATCCAATGAGATAACATCAGTTTTATCAAACAATAAAAAATTTCCAGCATAATTTCTTTTTTTCCAGTATCATCATCACCACTTTATGATCCACTCTCGGGAGAATTGAATGAGTTCAATCGAATGAGGAAATAATGAATACAATCAATGAAATGATGATTGACACTCTTTTTTTGCTTGTTTCTCAATTTCGTTTGTAACCGATACTTTCATTATCTGTTGCATTATTTGATCTGCATAAGTTATAAGACAAAAGAATTTATTATCCATTGATTTAGATAAATTATTTAATAGTTGATTTTATCGTAATATGCAATATACACAAAATGTAGTTGTGAATTATGTGAGCATTATACAATTAGATAAATGTGAACTGTTTTTGCGGAAAAAAAGTATGCTGATGATATCGATTGGTGCAACCAGGGCATTTTTCTGTAGAGTCCACCAATCTGACTACTACACTTATGACGAATGAGGCATCTCCACGAGTCAGGTGATGTAGGTCTGTGCGGTACTCGGATTTCAGTACCGGTTTCGCGGTTTTCATCAACGCCGGTGCACCGGCACTCGCACGTTTTTCTACTCCCCGGTTCTTAGGGTTTTTTAGAATTCAAAAAATCCTTATGAAATCAATGTTGTCTGTTCGTCCGTCCATTTGTTCACTAAATAACTCGCGAACGAAGGGTTGATAGGGAAAATATAACAGGGTGAACTGAAGATTTGACTTTTTTAGTTTTGATCAGAGATGGGCGTACTTAAATCATCTCGACGAGTACATTTTATATCAGTTAATTTTTTTCCAGTTTCGAGTAACAGTAAGAGAGATATGGGCGTTTGAACTTAAGCTCGGCTTTTCTAAACCGTTATAGGTACCGATATGCAACTTTGCAAAAAGATTGTTTAATATGAGCTTATATGCACTAAATACTACGACTGGTGACCTTTGCTAAGAAAATGTAAATAACAGTAAATTTGTGAAATTTCAATTTGTGCGTGTGTAGCCCTTATAGGTCTGCAAATATAAGAAAATTGATAAGGGTTTTTGGGAAATGACATAAGGAATATGTCTGCAAATTTTCATTCGAATAACTTAATCCAAACCGGAAATATGTATAGCGAATCTAATACAGTGGACCCTCGGTTAATAACGAACACAATTCGTTCCAGGATTATCGTTATCCGAAACATTCGTTAAGCGAAACCTTTATTAATAAAAAGAATAGTTCTTCCCTGGGCGAAACACTACTCGTTACAATGTTTACTTATAGATAGAAGCGTTAATTTTTTTTTAAATGCAGACTGTATAAAAAATTACTCAAGTTTTACGTTAAAATCTGAATTTTCCCTACATATTTTCCGGACCTCTAAATTACTAGCATCGTAGAGTGCGACTCACACAAGCGAGCCACAGAGCGTCATACTGGTATACCAAATTTATTTTTTTTAAACGATTTTTTTTTTAATAGTGTTCCCTGCAAGGGGAACTAAAAAAAATGTCATTCATGATCGGTTTCGACCAGCAGTACATGGCACGACACCTCTCATGAGATGTCGTCGCTAAGTGCCGCGCCATGTACTGCCACGGCATTACCGAAAATGCAAAGATCGGTGTCATTTTGCCCTTTATGTATAGAGTATAGCAATGACAAACAATTAAGAGGGCGGATCTGCTGGTGGAAACCGACCATGAATAACAAATTTTTTAAGTCCCCCTTGCGGGGATAACGCTATTCCAACATTTTTTTTCTTTTTTGAACGTGTTCTACACTTAAAATGAAAAAGTGAACGGCAGCGTCGTGGTGTGGGTGGCTGTGTCTAAATTATGTTTCTATGACATATTTAAATTGTTTTTAGTTGAAAAACAGCAATGAACGGGTGCTAGGAAACAAAAAAGCAGTACAAAAAGGTGCTGAAAAAAACCTGAAAAAAAGAACGATATTGAACAGGTTCTAAAACAACCGGTACTGAAGGTTCCGAAAAATACGAAAAACCCTGTACTGAACAGGTTCTGAAAAAGAAACGGAAAAACCGGTACTAAAAGTGCTGAAAACCCTAAAAAACTGCGTTACAAAAAAAAACTGGAACCATGGTTGGAAAAACCAGGATATCGATACTTGAAAATATTGATTAAACAGTACCTGTTCATAACCTAAAAAGACGGCAGTGAACACGTGCTGAAAAACTTAAAAAAAAAATTACGGAATAGTTGCTGAGAAAAACGGTACTAAAAAGTGCTGAAAACCCTAAAAAAACGGTGTTCCGAGCATGATGTTGGGTCTCTTGGAAAATACGTCTGTATGCTTGAAATTCAATTAAAAGGCATGTCCCATTAATGAAATAGGACGTTATATAAAACAAATGGGATCCATCCTATTATTAGTTAATCATATCAGATCTTGTTAATTTAATGGGACAAACTGATTAAAATGTAATCTGATGTCCCATTGGATTTACGGGACACATTTCATTCCATACAAAATATCTCAATAGGATTCTTCCATAGTTATATTAATTATTGCATCTGTTTACTTTTGTGAAGAAATCTGGTAAATTACCGTCTAATTAAAATAATGGTACAAAAACTTTTAAGTTGACGGGGTCCATTTTTCTGAGTGAGGAACGGGCCTAGATGATGGTGCTCTTGCTAAGGGTATGTATGTATGTACATACTCTGCACAAATTGAATATAAATTGAACGTATATTTGGCATTTATGTATTTCAATATCCATTTTTCCTATAGACAAATATCCCAGAAGGCAACGTCATTTTGAATAACTGAGAATGGATCCTTACCATGATTCTTGCGAAAAGTCGCTATTGTACATGTTTGGCGCAGTTTTGGTTTTAAAACAAATTTTAACATAATTAAGAGTAAGAAACTCATTACTAAGATTTACAATAAGCAAGGAGGATACAGCTGAAATTTGTCGATTATACCATTCGGGACAAAAAGTCCTTTTTTTAGGCTGAATGTTAGGCAATATAAATTTAATAAGCATGATTTTCTGAAATTTACTGCTCACAACAAAATAAGGGCCACTAATATCCGTTGACATTAACAACGTCTTTTGGCGAATTTTTAGTGTGGTAATTAATTTCAAAAATGACATTCTGTACCTGAATGTGATGTGAGTTATCACAGTATGATTCATTCCTCATATTTAATGAAAAACATATTGTTTTATTCAGTGGCGTAGATAGCTTTTCGGAGTGGGGGGATCATTTTGCAAGATTGCTTATACTTTCAAGGGTATAAAATGTTGAATTTCAGCAAATGTTGATGCAAAGATAGAAAAAACTGAGTCCTAAAATAATTTTGGCTTTTTTACTACGGTGAGTGAATCAACATTATTCCAATTTTCGATACTGTGATTGGAGTACCAGAGCTTTTTATTGGGTTATCAGTGGTTTTTTGGAGACACGCAACACCTAGCATCGCCGCTTTTCTGGCCGGAACACCTCAACACAGTTATATGTCCAGAAAAGGGTGTAAAGACGAGAGCTCGTTGGGGATGCCCAATATATGCGGATAAAGTAAAATCGAAATTTTCCGAAACTCAGAAATTCGTGAGTATATATGTTTAAAATTTCCAAACTTTTAGGACATCTTAGTAGCTAGCTATATTTGCTATAAATTTGGAGGTCATGCGTAAATTTTACGTATGTGATGTTAGCACCCGCCCTACTTTCGAAAAGTAAATGTGCTAATTAGGTAATTTTTAAAAACGATATTAATTGGAGTATTACTCCTCTCTGCCTCTCTTTTTCACCAGTAGGACATTGCATGACCCCTAGTTTTTGCCAAAGGGAGGGCTACCTAGTTTTCATATAGAGGACAAGCATGCAATTTTTTTGTTTCATTGCTTTGATTTCCGGAAGACTAGATCTAAAATTTTTGTTTAGGTCTAATGAGTGCCACTAATAAATATTGAGCTCCCGAAGAAATTCATATGAAATGAGAAATAAGGAGTCGCATAAACACTGACCGCATAACGGCCGGCGTTTTGTGAGAAATGTTATGTCCAAAGGCATTATTTTTTATAGTCGTTTTCCATAATCTCCATGGAACTGCAATTAGCCAAACCTTTGCATGGAAGGATTTGGTTCCGATTGCATTGATTCATCTAGTATTGGAGAGCACACTACAAGCTGGTTTGGATTTCAGCAAGATGAGGAATCGAACCACATAACACATTGCCAGAGCTGCCTTCCTCGGAAATGCTAATATTGGAATTTGGCTATAGGTTCCGCCGATTTAACTGGCTCTGGCCTTATTCTCTATAAAAACTGTCGAGATGGTGCATTTATAAAAATAAGCCATGTACGTTGAAAACCCTGCAGAAATCAGACTAATTTAAATTTTGCGGCGGCCCAGTTTTTTAAGGAAAGTTTTTTATGAAAACAACTGTACGAGGTTAGTAATTAAAAGTGAGCACAATTTGTTGACTTAACATTTTTGAGGGCAGAGTTTTCTAAAATGTGTTGAGTGTTTTAGGGAATTTTACGCATTAATTAGTTTGAATCCCATTGTGAGCATGCATTTTTGTGTTGTCTTTACATCAGCTGGTTTCACTATGTAAATCGTTTCGGAGCAACGACCATGAGGGACCATTCACTTGATTTATGAGGAAAAAATGCTTTGAATCGATTCTACAACAAAGACGTCCATCGATAGTATCATACCATCAACCTGCCTGGTACAGTACCTAAGGGGCGGCAATTTGCTATCTTGCCCGGAGAGACGTAAATGCTAGAGCGGCCGCTGTCTAGATTTCTTCAGTAGGGCTTGCCTGTGCAAAACTCCAATGTGAAAAAGTGCTGTAGTGTTTCTATTCTGTCGATACGATTATATTATAATGTACTACAATTGAAATTTGAGGAAGTGCTAAATTTTCTATTACTGTTCTGAAAATCGTTTGACGTTTTTATGAAAGACTGCACACGTTTGCTTTGTTTTACGTACCTAAAGTATTAATAAAAAATGGGTGACCGAGGGAGGGGGATTGATCCCCTTGATCCCCCCCTTATCTACGCCACTGGTTTTATTAAATTAGACCAACAAAACTATGATTTTGCTTTTCAACAGAAAAATAATCAGAAAAATATTAGTGGCCCTTATTTTGTTTCGAGCAATATAAGTAACGGGAAAGCATTTTAAATCCTTCTGATGTGATCCTTTAATTTCCAAAAAGGAAATTGTATGGGATTGGGCATGGACCATGATAAAGCCTATTTTTAATAGAGTCAATCTTTAGAACATATTCAAGCCGTTCGCGAGTGAGATGAATGACGCCGGTACAACGGCGAATTGTAAGAACTACAAGTTTCGAAAATCAAAACTGGAAGTTACCGCGATACACGTAGATTTCAAATTTCGAACTATCAGTTGATTTAGCGATTTCATATCCAACCTGAATGGTTTTTGTGTTGGGTACATCCTTAAAGACTAATCCATTCACAATCTTGAAATCTGCCAAAATATATTAATTCACAATTCCCCATTTAAGGTCAAGTGGTCAGTGTCATACAAATCTTACAAATAAATTAGCACCCAACACAAAACAAATTCATGGAAAATATTGTTAACATCTGTTTTCAGCGAATAATTAGTATAGCAAAAATTACCAAAAGCGGAAGATTGTCGCCATAGAAAGAAACTACTCGTATACTCTTGGCTAAATTTATTCTAATTCTTATATGCCTTAAAAACAACAAAGAAACAACTTGAAATGCCGTATGTATTTGTATAGCTCTTGATCTTGATCACTCGTATAAAATCAATTCTACATCGAAATGCATAGTAAATGATCGCAATAAACGCCCATATAAAATATTCATTAAGATTAACTTTAAACTTTTAGCAAAATTTGTATAATAATGTGGGACACAAAATTCTCGTTCACGCATATAACTAGTCGCAGTCAGTCAGTCAGGTGAGTAAACGCAGCCTTTTTTGTATAAAGCCACCACCAGACCAGCCAATAAATGTATGATAATTAGGCAATGTTGGTTCAAGTTACCGATTGACGTGTTTATGTGTACCAGTTTAGAATAAATAAATATGTTGAGAATATAATAATTTATACAATATTCTATAGGCCTGTTCGTTTTGAATTTTATTCTTTTTTTTAAAGTGATATAACTGTAAGCGATGCTAAACATAAGTTACGAAAAATTTTGAATGGAATTTGATGTAACTACGTAAGTATGTAAATCTGTGCAAATCAAAATGATCAAGATTTGATAAAGATTTCTATAGAATTTCGCTATGTCGCAATGACGCATAACTGAATAGAACAAAATTATGCTAATATGCACATACATATTTAATTTGACCCAAATATATCGGTAATCGATAAAGAAAAAAACTCTGAAATGTACAACAAAGAGCAAAGGGCTTAGACAGCAGAAAACCGCAACAGTTTTGCAAAATTGGAGAATCATTCTGACCTAGTTTTCAACGTACATATATTCAAATTTATGTAATGTAGGACTCCTCAATTTCCATTAGGTGCGTCACAAATTGCGATACGGTAATATTTGACATAATTTCTTATAAGATGAAGGGTCAAAATGGTTTCACTAAAAACAATCGAGTTTTAGCTAGGTAGTCATTTGATTTTGAAGGTGAAATCACGCGAATTGAGTGCACATAAAAGCATTTCTTTGCACTGTAATTTCAAATCCCCTATTTATAATTCCCAATTGTGATTATGTGCGATCTTTTCTAGATCTGCAGATGCAGACATTCCAACTAACGGTTGTCAAATTGGTAGATCCCGTTAGCAATTACACAGATGTGCGGTTTTACTTATCAGCAGGTCATCACTGATCCCGCTGACGAAATTAGGTGTACAAATTTAGCTTTGGCTTTATAAAATTAAATATGACATCCAGTGAATAATTTAGATTTTTTAGCTGCTGACTTACTAAAACCAAAAATTTAGATTGATGACACCTCGGACCTTTCAATGTTCTTCGCATCTGAGGTATCCGAACGGTTGTAATTTACTTTTAATTTCAAAATTAAACCCATATTTTGTAACGGTAAATTGAACTGACAAATCTGCAAAGATGACGTTATTTGCCCGGCAAAGATGACGTTATTTGCCCTTCGAGATAAACGCAGAAAACAAGCAGAGGTCAGGGAAGGGGCAAGGGGATTTGGTCGGGTTGCTAGCTATCTGTCATAAAAATGGAATTGACATTTTTTAAAGTCGACTGAATTGAGGATACTTGATCCAAAGCCGAAAAAACTGTTTGCAGCAAATGCAATACTTTTCTAGATTGTGAGTCGGTAAAATACCGTTCTTCTGTAAATGTGCTTTAATAGAGAAGAGCGCACGCTTTTTTGAAACTTTACTGCTAATGATGCTGATCACTGGAAATGACAATTTATTCGAAATGTGTTGAACTAGTTTCGCTAAAGATTTGATGTATGTAAATATATCTGATAATTTCACAAGGTTAGATGTAATGACCTATAGCTCAACTGACGAAGTAGTGCAGTTCGAGATCCAAAAAATTGTTATAGTCAAAATTATTTTAAACAGTTCAGTCAAATTTGAACATATTTCTTCCCTTCATAACCCTGTTTTTTTTTTTAGAGGGCTTATAGGACCAGGACTTGGTTCAAACCCCCACGACGCCGCTGGTTTGACCGGTACCGGTGATACCGAACTATATCAACCTGGTCAACTTAACAAAAAAATCTTGTTGCGTGAACTTGAACATTCAGCAGTTGTTCGCAACATTTGGGCAGCATAAGGCTCTATGCAGGCCACTTCAAATGTGGTCCGTGAACAACCGGTTAAGAACCAGTTGTCTATCAGATAACATCATAGTCCATTCATTCTCTGATTTCCGATTTTACATTACACTACTGATATGGGTCTATGTTTGGAAACTGTCTTTCTGAAGACATCATTACCCAATCTGCCAGCCAATGAGCAACAGCTGTTTGATATGGTGAGTAACTTGCTACTTCATATCCTGCTACATCATATCGGAGCTCCCGAATCCCCGAATTGGAGGACATCGTTCGCCGTATTAACCATGTCAAGTGTTCTTTCGGCATGATGTCCAAACTCTGGAAGCCGTTTTCTTAGTGTTAACACCAAACTGGGGCTGTTTCGCTCCATGATACTTTCAGTCCTCTTATACGGGAGCAACATTTGGATAGTTTCCGCGCTGCAATTACAAAGAAGCAATTTTCGTCAATACTTGCCTTCGTCAAACCTTAAAAATTTGTTGGCCCGAAAGAATTTAGAATGTAGAGCTCCGTCGACGCACGGCTTAAATACCTATCGACGAATTGACTCTCGCAGGCGAAAGTGGCATACGTTGGGACTGCATTGCTGGTCTCGCTATGCTATGGAACCCCTTCTCCCAACGAGGCCGACAAAAGGGTCAATCACGTGGGCAGATCTGTGGATGAGGAACGTGAGTCCTTGAGAAAAAGCCAAACTCTAAGTTTAACACATTCAATCCAACCCTTAACATTCAGCGAAATTACAAAATCATAACTTTAAAAATTTACTGAAATAAATTCTTTTTTTTCGTGAAAACAACCGATGTGGAAGGACGAACGAACCAAAAATCTTCTGATCCTCTTCTTTTTTCAACTAGATTCTAGGAAATGACCGCTAGATATTCTAGTGAATTAGGCTCGCCTAGAACTCTAGTGATGTTTTTCGTTGATTTTCTAGTAAAACTTTACAAAACCAAAACACAACGCCAACAAACAAGAAACTAACCGATATTGCTACTACGCGTTCACATACATTTACGTTTTCTATACCCCAGTCAAATTCCAAATGCTTAAAACTTTAAGACCACTGAGTGAATCCATCAAAAACTTTTAGTACCTTTAAGGAGTTTGGTTCTGAATGTGTTATAAAAAAAAAATTCTGCTAGACGGTTGGTTTTCTGAGTAGTTATTGCAAATTTACCGTATGGGGTATCGCAAGACCCTACGACACCGATTAGCAGGACATTTTTTCTTTGAAGTTGTATATTGGCGATCCGAATCACATTTGGCAAGTCTATTGAGACTATGTCTGTGTACCAGGAAGTGAAAATCTATAGGAGTAACACAGTACTTATGCCCAAAAATGATACGGTTGTAGTCGGTTTTCCATACAAGATTTAAATTGACAAGTACCGTTTTATGTGTTTTATAAGACAAAATAAAAAAACTACAAAAAAATTCTCCAAAACTGACACAATTGTCAAAACACTTTTTTTTCCACTAACCTTTTGGCAACAATTCATAGGGGAACAGCATTTTTGTTGACCTTTAGATCTGATATTCGTTTCTAATTGTTGGTCGTAGAATCGGAAAATGATAACCGTTTTGAGTTACAGAGGGCTGAAATTTTGACCCCCATACAAAACACATTTCATAGACTTAACAATAAACGAAACCCGTTACATTCACTTTAATTACAGATATTGATTTTGAATGTTAATATTTAACCCTTTCCCGGACAGAAGGTCTATAGACGTCCAATTTTGAGCATTTGACATACAAATCGTGTCAAACTTTGGCGTTGTGTCCGGCAATGAGTTAAATAGCTTTTCACACTTACGGCCAAATTACGCAATCTGTGCAAAGAAATATGTATACAATTTTCTTTCGTGTGCTTTTTTTGGTGTATTAAACATAAGGGCACCGAAACACTGAAAAATAGCCCTTAATTACCTAATTTTCAACCAAAATTCCCTGTAATTATTAATTTATTCTTTTTATTATTTTCAACAGTATTCATTACAAGTAGTTAAGGATTCTAATCGAGGTTTGAACCTTATGTCTTAAAAATAAAAAAGAAACATTTAAAGAGAATTTCTTTTAAGTTACAAAAAAATAAAAAATTCTAAATATCAAGAAAACTGGACGTGTTAACGAGAAACTAGCTGTATTTTTTGAATCAGCGTGTCCGTTTTACTATAGAACCGGGAAAGAAGTCAAGGCAACCGAAAAAGTTTCAAAATTGTTCCCCCGTGTTATCAGCCATTATGATTTTAATTTTATCGCTCTATCATAATAACTTAACTTAACAGCAAAATTATTTTATAAAACGGCGAAAAAATTTATTAACTGACGTACCCCACGACACCGGTTAATTAAAAAAAAACTTCGCTCGCCAACCCCCGGGGCCGAGGCTAATTTCGGGCGCGGCCGAAATTTGGATACCCTTCGCTTGGGCTAAAAGTTTTTTCGGGCATATCGGACTTGTATTTAATCCCCCTCCTCATTCTTTTTCTTCCGTCTTGACTAAAGTTTGGGCTTGGTTGAAATAAGTGGGCAAATAAAAGTATTTACTCGGAAAATTGTATTGGGGTTGCCGGAGCATGACCCCACAGTACGATTCCATTCGTTTTGAACTTTTTAGTTGCTTTGATAAAGACACATTAATTCAAGGTTTTGTGAAATTGGTGTAAAAAAATGTTTCTTAGAAGAACCAATATGGGGGTTTTGGTTTGTATGGCAGCCCCATGACCCCATGGTCCGATTTGATTCAATCTTACATATGTTTTGTGTCATCAATAGAAATACATTTGTGTGAAATTTGTTTGAAATTGGTGTCCAAATAAAAAAGTTTTTCTTAGAAGAACCTAATTTGAGGGGTTAAGTTTTTGTGGCAGCCCCATGACCCCATGGTCCGATTTAATCCATTCTTGCATATATTTTGTGTTATCTATAGAAACACATTTGTGTGAAATTTGGTTGAAATTGGTGCACAAATAAAAAAGTTTTTCTTAGAAGAACTAAAATTGGGGAGCTAGGTTTGTATGGCAGCCCCATGACCCAGTGATCCAATTTGGGTGAATCAAACATACAAACAGCCTGCAACAATAAGAAGCACGTTTGCAAAATTTCAGCTTGCTAGCTTCAATACCCGCCGAGTAAAACGCATCGCAACAGACAGACAGACAGACAGACGGACATGCTCCAATCGACTCCCCAAGTCATGCTGATCATATATGTATACTTTTTATATGGTCGGAGATGCTTCCTTTAATGCGTTACAAACTTCATGACAAAGTTAATATACCCTTTCACTCTATGAGCGAAGGGTATAAAGATTGGCAACCACTGTGGTAAATGGTTAATTTTACCTTTTTACCTTCGTTCGGCATCCTCGGAGAAAAAAAAACAAGTTGTTGATTACGGGTAAATTGAAAATTGAAGGTTCGTCTGCAGTATCGAGCAAATGTTGAGAATTGTTTCAGCATCGGAGTTGTAGGCGGCACAAATACGCCTCAGTGAGTTGGTTTGAGAGAAGAATCATTCGAGATCGCCCATTTGATAGTTTATTCTTCCTGATCTGGTCTTGTGTCAGTCGCACTATCTGAAAAACATAGTTTGTATCAAGAAATTCAAATCTCATGAACGCCAGTATACGCTAGGAATTGCCAAATTCAAACAAAATCCCCGTATGGCCATTATCTACCGCGCTGAGTGTACAGTAACCGCAAAAGTCGTCGTGAATAATCTGCTGACGCGTTTAGGAACAGTTGAACGAATGAACATCTCGAAACCGCAGGCTCGATGTTTGCGCTTGTACCAAGAATACTTTACTTATTTTTTGTTAGTTACATATGTAACGATTACTTTTTATTTTCAGTAGTCGTTACTTCCGAAATTTAAGAGTAACGATTACTTATGACTTTTTTGACAACCCTGCTTCTTACGTATCAGAAGACTTCACGATCTCTTGTTGGAGTAAAAGTTTACTGCTGTTAGAGTATCAGTAAAAGACTCATAAGAATTGACCTCTTGTAAGAACATTCTTATGAGAGTCTACAGTTAATTTCTCCTAATAAAGTCTCTATGAGAGTTCAGGACGACAAAAGTGATCTTGTATAGAAAAAATCTGACACCACAAGAGAAATAATCTAATAGTAAATGTTCTTTAGGAATTTATTTAAATCTAGAACTACATTATGCCACCGACGAAGAGCCTCAGTCTTATGCGAGCTTCTTCCAGTTCACAGGAGCTGAATTCTCAAACTGGCATACACAGATTTCGCATTAGATCCCAGGCAAAAATGTACACTACATTCTGAAGGAAAAATGTGCAACTCACCTTTATTTTACAACATTTTTATCAAAAGGTTAACAGTCGTGACGTGTATTATGGATGGCTCCATGGATCCATGAATGGCAAAGCCGATGTTATTATTGGAAAGACTTGTATAGTTCATCACCCAAACTGTAATAAGATTACCGTGCGCCCGCGTCGATTGCATGTCATGAAAACCAATCATATCGCGATAGGAATAGGCGACCTAGTTCCGGACACTACACCGTAACAAGACTCCTCGGATTTCTACAATTTGTCCGTATGTTCGTCTTGCACACCATTATTATGACCCGATTGATTTCAAAACGCCCCAAAAACGAGTTAATGACCACCGGTCTTTCCCATTCATCTATCCATGCCGCGCGATCTTAGTATTGAGTTTTTCTATTTTGCAAGCATATACGCTGACTATGGCGGTTCCATTCATTGACTTTTTATGTCTCAGCGTAAAAGAGCAAAATCGGTTTGTATCGTCGCGCGACCGACAAACATATCGCAAAAAGAAATATCTGTAACTGTGTGTCTTCACGATATCACTTTACCATTTTGTTTTGATTTTTGCCACCTATATGCCCTCCTGTATGTGCTAAGTGACCATCAGCAATTCGCTGGTCGTATAGTATACCGCTGGCATACCGTTTGAGGAAGCGCTCTACTAAGCTCAGTCTAGCGTCCCGGGACAGTATACGCAGTCTTGACCACAGCATCGTAGCACGTCTCAGATCACGACATCTGAAATCGAGAAGACCTTGCTAACTCTTGTCGGATTTTATTTGGTAGATGACACTTTTACTTAGTTTACCTTCACTCGGGAACAGCGCGGACGCGATATTGTGATGTAACCGCGACCATACGGAACCTTTGTGACAACAAGTTGCGTCTTACAATTTATCGCATTTCCGAAACATTGTGCGCAAATCTCAAGAAATATGTAGGTGCAATATCTGTGCAAGACCGCGGGACTATCCAACAAGTGCATACCGTCATATTAGCATCGCGAGCTAGCTAACGAGACGTCTAGAAAGATATACGAAATCAAAGTAAATCAACACCGTGGCATAGTCAGTTATGCTTCCATAGTCACTTCTTTTATTTTATATATCCATTTCTTGGTTTTAATACGCCTTCAACATTTTTTTTTTCTTTCTTATGGACTGACTCTAATAGTATAATTTTTTTCTGTGCAAGAAAAACTGCTTAGCGTGCGCTACTGGTTCATACTGCAAAAGTTTCTTTTTTTCGCGCACCTACCATGGTGCAGCAGTCTTGGACGCATTTTGACGGTACGGTAAACTTTACAATAATTATTATATTTTCACCAGTGCGTTGTTGTTATCGATAATACCCGCGTAATAGTTCGCGACTAGATGTTTTTTATTAAATAGATTCTATTCGACTAATAGTGTCCTAATTAGCAATTCTAGAGAGAAAAAAGTGTCTGTAACATTTTATCGAAATAAAAAATCACCACAAAATGCCTGCAAATGAATGCTGGAATATTTTAAGGAGACATTGAACTCATGAATCAGTTTTAGATAAAGTGCAAGGTGGTCATCATAGCAGTGGTGAATTAAATCACAACAAAAATACAGAAATTAAAAAAAAAGTGCAATACAATAAACCTGGTTAAAAAATTGTGCATTCTCAATTATTATAGTGAGTGAAATCATTTTTTTATATGTCCAAATCTTTTCAACATGTGGAATGATAAGGGTCATTGTTAGTGCCAAAAAAGTGCATTATAAAATGTGCAATGCATATGCACAAAAAAGAGTTGTGTTGTGTGTGCTTCTGAAATGCTGAAGTTCAGCAGAGTGTGGTCATAAAATTCTTAATATGTGAGTGATAAACAAACAGATGTTAACAATGCCAATGTGTTTATATAAAATAAATAATGATCGTAGTATAAAAAGGGAATTACGGTTTTCGTATGATATTGAAGATTAAAGTTCAACGAACAACGAAATTTACGAAAATCTTTATGACCTTTTAAAGTGCAAATATTACGAGTGTAATAGCATTGGGTGGTGTTCCTGAATGTTACCCAACGATGGACATTAATATAAGCTGACCAGACGTACAGCATTTTCCTGTACCTACAGTACAGCATTTTTACATGTCGTACAGCATTGGGAAATGTACAGCAAAATGTACAGCATTCTCCATGCCACACAACGAAGCCTAATTCACTAAATAATAAGGTCCTCGATGAGATCTGTGAACAGTTTTGTCTGCTTTTAAGATGTAAAGTTGGGGCATACTGTATCCTGTATGATCGATGTTTAGCGAGATAATCGCAGTTTTATTTTTGAAAATCCTTCATTTTCGATAACTCGGGAATCATCCTCGATCTTTCTGAAATTTGGTGCACTTGTATAGCTAGCTGATGCTCACATTTTATCCAAATTACAGGATCCCACCTATCCTCGTTCGGAACTTACGGCTGCCCAAATCGCAATTTAAGTTCTCTATTTGAAAATTGTCCATCAATCGGAGATTCGTAAGGAAAAAAACTTTGGAAAACTCTAGCTGTCAAGCGATATAATCGCACTTTTATGTTTTCCAATCATTAATTTTCCATAATTAGGAACCCACCGAAATTTCTGAAATGATGCACACTTTCAGAGAGATACTGGACGAATTTTTCATTCAACTTTCAAAGTTCTTCCTATCCGCGTTCGGAAGTTACAGCGGCCAAAATCACACATTTGTGTTTTTTTTTAGTTTTTAAATCAGTACTTACTTTGCGGGCATCAGGAAAAGTCAGATGCCGGATTATACGACTGTCCAACTTACAGAAATCTTAAATTTCTGAAATCTATCTTTTGTTTTATGCGTTTTATTCTATTTTGAGTACTCTTCCTTGTTTTGGCTTTTCGTGTTAAAACATACGTTTGAGCTTCACCCGTTGATGATTTTTTGTCAAGGAGAACCAGTGGCGTAGATAGCTTTTCGACGTGGAAGGGGATCGGTGGTCAGGATTATTTTTTCATCACAGAGGAATGAAAAAATGGGCTGTTGTTTGAAGGCTGAAATTCCGGAGGAATAGGTTTGGCACAGCGAAGCAAATATTGCACGTTGAACAACGTCGCACTAGACCCCCGATGTAGAGTTTTCATAATCCCCCTTTTAATGCTGGTGTACCTACTTAATCGAGGTTGGACTAGCAGCTTTAATTCCGTCAGGCGACGACGGGTAGTATGATGCAGCATTTTTCAAGCAAATTAGTCCTGCATGTGCCGTAATGCCGCTCAATTAGAAACCGATTCCATTACATTATTCACAATACTGACATTCGCTAAAATGCTAAATAAAATAGCAAAAAACTAAATTTATATAATTTAGTATAAACAAATGTGTGACCACGGGGATCAATTCCCTTGACCCTCCTCGCCCTCATCTCCGCCACTGAAGAGAACATTGAGAACTATAGGGTTCCCTGTTTAGTATCAACAGAACCTTGCCGTCCCAAGGATCATCACATATTTTCCAGAATATCGGCTAATATTCTTTCTCTGTTCTCTTCACGAAGATATCACTTATGAAAAGAAGAATCGTGGTTGTAGCCTCGTGAGATATTATTGTTTCCTTAAATCTTCGTGAAGGGGAGAGGGGAGGTAGTAGTATGGCTGATAATTTGCCCGAAAACCGAATTCCGCAAGTATGTACAGCATTGGGTCTTCGGAAGTCTGGTCACCTTACATTAATATGACTTGAAGAGTTTCTCTCATAAAATTAAAGTGATGAAGCATTGTTGGTGCAAAGATATTTTTTGTAGTAAAGAGGTATTTTATCTTCTTGTTCAATGCCCTTATTGCTATTACATATCTATGTTGTCGGTTTTCTTTCCATTATGTAGTTCGTTTATTAGTGTTCCTATAAATTGCCATTATTGTTTAAACAAATTAGATAAATTTTCAATTTACATACTATCTTTCGAAATTTCCAATAATACTGGTACATTTTTTGAAAATTTCCAAACACAAAGTATGAAAGATTATTTGTAAGTAGACACGTGAAAAGTGTATTTTCTTAACAAAATTTACTTCAAAAGTTTTAATGTCATCCTTGTTACGAAGATGATTTTCATTTCTGAGATAAACAGGTCGCATATCAGAAATAGAACCAATGAGTGTAAAATTACATCATATGTTTTGTATTTGCGTTTATTCTTGTTCTAATCCAATTTCCTAGTTCGTCTCATCAATGAGCATTTATAGCAGATCAACAGTGTATTCGATTCTTGGTCCCAAGATACAAATACTACTTTAAAAAAATCCAAATTGTTTTCAAACAATAATTTACATAACGGTACTTTGACCTGCTGAAAACTGCTAAGTTAAGAAAAGTTGCTTCAATGAGTTGGCTGTATAACGGTGTGTTATTTTTTATTTTTATTTCAAAATATTGCGGAATAACTAAAAAATATGAAAAAGACGGGGTCTGTAAGTGTAACACATTCCATGCAAACTTCAACTTCATTAAAATTATACTCCGTGCAGTCCAGTGGCGTATTTAGAAAATTCTCAAAGGGGGGGGGGGGGCACAGAATACGGGGCTAATTTGTTACATAAAGTTTTGGTGTGGGGATACCCGAGAGCAGCTACATAGGAAAAACATTGGCAAGACTGAGGGATCGTCGATCCTTGATCCTTGATTTAAGGCGAAACTCAAGGAGACCTTAAGTTTTCAATAGACTTGAAATACATATAATATTTCAAGGTAGGTGGGTAGCTACTTTGACTTCAAGTGAGGTTGACTATAGAAAATTTCAAGGTCTCCTTGAGTTTCTCCTTAAATCAAGGATGCATTGACTCGTGAATATAAGTGATTGCTATGAAAAAGTATGGAAAATGACATTTATTTTAATTTCGGCATCCTTGACTCAAGTTCTCCTTGAGTTATGGTATGTTTATAAATACGGGCCTGAGAGTCCTTTGCATTTCAGGTTTATTACACCAAAAGTTTAGTTTTCCTGACAGATCTTAGAATAACACTCATTAACTGCTTTTGGCTATTCCTGAACCAAAATGCGGAGGGCCTTAAAAAAGTTGGCGTAGTGTAGTTCGAAGGAGCCTGAAGCCGAAAAGGAATTTTACGAATATGTACTTAATTGGCTATGGAATTAATGCAATGACCAAAGAGACTGTTTCCATATGACAAAACGGATTCCAGACGGAACACTTTTCTTTGGAAGGTAAATTTCATACATCGTCCGAAATTCTGCCAAATTCCGCCAAAAAGTGGTTCTGCTTACTTTTGAAAGAAACACAGATGAAAAGCTGATACAACAAATTTTGGCTGACATTGTGGTCTTGAATTCCATTGCAAGTTTAAGCGAATTTGAATGCAAAATTAGGATTTACTGAAAAAGAGGCCTTTGTATGTTTTGTCAAAAATCTAGTAACAGATTCCGTAAAATCGTAACAAGTGCCGAATAATATTTTACAAGTACAATCCAGAATACTACACGGTTGTAAATTTTATAAATAAAATAGTATAACTCCTTCGCAAAGTTTTTATATGGAAATATATGAATATATTTTTTTATAAAAATTACACTAAAATTTTCAGTCCTGTAGGAACTATCCGTGGCATAGAGTCGGGAAGTGTGTAGCGAATAATTTCTACAATATTTAATTTATTTTTATAGATCTATTTATTTAAATTTAAATATAAAAATATATGTAGTGACATATATAGACAAAATATTTGACAGCAACTTATTATTATTATTTTTTACATTTTTAAAAAGCTACTCTGATGAAGTGAATTTTATTAATATTAAAATCCACGACATTACAGCGGCTTCCAAGATATCGATACCGCAACAACATCTCCTCAACTTATGTCAACATAAGATGGGGTCACTTCACACATGACGAGACTTTCAATAGCAGTCCTTGTTTCCGAACAGACTCATGTCGAGATTGGGCAACGTTTCATGACCACCTCGTTGCCTCGGCATAATCATAGCTTGTACTTATTCCCTGAGAGTTCTTGTTCTTAAAACCACGCGTCTATGAAAATAAACTCAACCCGTTCGAAAAACGGAAAGGGTTCATCAACGAGGAGATCTGGCGAATTGTGAAGATGATGTGATGATAATGTTTTGAAAAAGATTTTTTGTTTTGAATCTGCATAGTTCCTGGAGTTGAAAACTAATTTTCCTAGGAAAAAATATGCAAACAAGTCGCTAAAAGGACAAAAAAGGATACAAATGGTACTTGACCGGAGAAAGAAATGTGGGGTATCATACCAAAGGGGAGGGGACATCGAGTGCCAGTGGCGTAACGTTTCTAAAAATCATGTGTTCGAGATGGAAATGGGGACCCCCACATAATGTAATTAATAGTTAAATAAAATACATAATTGAAACCACTTTCCTTGTCCGATTAGAGTTTGGTAAAACACGATCCACACTTGACATCGAAAACTAGGTTTATTATGATTATGAAGCCTCCCTTTTCGCAGTATCGTCCTAATTTTGTTACAAAATTTAACAGTAGTTAGTAGTTATAAAAATCTACGTCAAAGATTTGTGTTAGTGGAAAAAACTAAAAACCCACACTTACTGGTTTATAACGTGGAAGAACGGAAAAACTCAAGGAGACCTTGAGTCAAGGAACCCGAAATTCAATAAATTAAATGTAATTTCCTATACTTTTTCATAGAAATCATTTATTATTCACGAGTCAATGCATCATTGATTTAAGGAGAAACTCAAGGAGACCTTAAAATTTTCTAAAGTTGAGTTTCGCCTTAAATCAAGGATGCATTGACTCCTGAATATAAATGGTTTCTATTAGTATAGTGATTTTAGCTCTAGACCCAAACATCCAAAAAAGAGGAAAGTTTTGATGCCAAATTGTTGCATACCCTCCCCATTATACGTGCTAAAAAGTTACACTAATTTTAGCGTCACATTAAGGAGGGTGAGAGTGCCGAAGAGGGAAAATTTCAGTTTTTCGAAAATATCTGAAAAAGTTTTAGTCCTATCGAAAATGTCCTCAGAACGAAATAAACTACATTTAATTTCCTTTGCAATGATATATAATACTCTAGATCACTTCCTGGAAAATTATACCCTAGACCCAAAAATATTATGTGGAGTTTCCTTTTTTTGATATTTACATTTCGCACTGTACTGTAGCTTTTAATAGAGTGAAGGTAGAGTGATAAGAATAAGTGCTGATGTTGCCAATTAAATGTACTTAACTTATACCAAAAATGAGCTTGCTCCGGCCAAGGACACCACGCCCCAGTCAACATTTCTCAAAAATGCATACCTGTAATTTCTCTCTAAATACTAAATTACATCAGACAAGGGAGCCGCTTTATACTTTCCACCAAAAATTACATCGATCTGATCAAAACAAAAGATACCCCCCTTACAAAGGGAACCCAAAATCCGCCAAATTGCATATTTTCTTCTCTTTAGAACCCATCTGAAATAGAAAAACAATATTTATCTGTTCGATCGTAACTACACCAATTAATTATAGTTTTCTGAATGTATATTTAAAAGTTCGTACCAAGTTGTGCCCTTAAAGTCTTGAAAAATCTGGATTGAGTAAGAGTTCCAGGTTTAAAGCTATTTTCAAAGATCATCGACAAATACGTACTAGTGACCTTTCAACCCGGTTTTCCAACACTTGTAGTGTAAACCTTTTGAACATACATTTCAAGGACTATAATTAATTGTTATAGTGACGTTCGAACAGATAAACATTTTTTTTTCTATTGTAGATGGCTTCTGAGAAGAAGAAAATGTGCAATTTGGAAGATTTCGGGTTCACTTTGTATGGGAGGTACCCTTAGTTTTAATCCGATCCAAGTAATATTTGGTGAAGAGTCTAATGGGGCTTAGTTTTAACGTTTACCAATTATTTGCCGCCTGCTGTGATTCGGCGATAAGTTACAGGCATGTCTTTTTTAGAAATGTAAATAGGGGAAATATGGGTATGCTTTGTCGGAGCAGCATGAGTCTCCGTGTGAACCAGCTATATGTTGATAGGAATAGTTATCCCAATTACCATGGCTCCAATTGAATTACTTCAGGAGCTGGAGTGCCAAATTTAACTATCAAACAATCGAAATCACACTGGATATTTTTAGGTCTAGTTTATAATTTGCCAAGAGAAGGTTTACGGTATAACATATCATTGGAAAGGGAATTTTGCGTAGTTTAAATCTTCCTCAGAACATTTTGCTGTGAATATTACAGTTAACAAGATATTGGCGAAAAATCATAATTTCACCCCTTTGCCACCCCCTCCCCTCCAAATGTGACTCGCAAAAAAGTGTAATTTTTTTACCGCGTAATGCGGTCAGGCCATAGAACAATTTCGCATCAAAAGTCAGCTCTTTTTTTGGATGTTTGGGTTTCATAATTTTTTCAACTAAAATCACTATACATATACATATGAAAAAGTATGGGAAATGACATTTAATTTATTGAATTTCGGCATCCTTGACTCAAGGTCTCCTTGAGTTAAGGAATGTTTATAAATACGGGCCTAAGACGGAGTTCCCCACACTTAACCACGATTTTATATAGATTTGATGTAAGATTTTGGTTGAAATCACGAAAATGTATGCAGGAAATCTGCTTTAGTTATTACAAAAAAGTTGGTGGATTTTTTCCTGTTGATTGAATTTTAACTTTAGTACCAGAGCTCTTTGTTAATGGGTGAAGTTCTACGGTTTTGTATAAAAATTCGTACTTTGGAAAATATCCATTCTTCAGTGCAAATTAAGAATTTAAAAATAAAAAACATAAAAACGGTGCAATAGTTGGTTGACAGTTTTTTTTTTAAGTTTGATTCAACTTTAACGGAGTGAGAGACAAATAGACAATCAATAAGCAATCGATTTCTTCTCAGTTCTTCAGCGCAACAAACAGTAAAATGTGGCTCGAATTTCGCACTGAAAAAATCATTTGCTACACACAGAGAAAAAATCATCACCTTAATTTGAAGTGAAACATATTAAAAACAAAATTGGATCACATTAATAAATCATTTTTAAAACAAATAGTTTTATATTAAATTTAATATGATTCACTTTAATGATCTGTTCAAAATTGACTGAACATCGATTTAAATATATTCAACTTTGTATTAAAGTTGTTTCATTTTGAAGGCTGTGTCCGTGACATATACATAAGCCCGTGGCTATTTCGTTCAGTGCTAGTAATCTCAGATAGCTTAGGTGTAGGAAGTAGGACTACCAAACGAATAGGTACCCGGTTCGATTCCCAGTAGAAGCAAAGTGAGAAAATAAAGTTTTTAAAATATTGTAAAAATAAAAAATAAAAAACAAACAAAAATTATAAAAAATAAAATAAAAAATAATATAAAATAAAAAAAAATTAAAAATAAAACTAAAAAAAAAAATAAATAAAAAATAGAAAAAAAGGGAAAACATATTTTTTCACTTTTTTAATCTTACAAGCAAAACATTTTAAATTTAAAGTGAAACACTTTTAAAATAAAGTGAAATCACTTTAAATAATAAATAAAGTGATATCAATTTTGATTTGACATGCAGCAATTTTAAAAGTACAAGAATCACTTTTTATAATGATTTTTTTTCTCTGTGTAAAAACAAGAAAAAAAGACAATAAAAAACAGACAAGGAATAATTTTTTCTGATTTAAGATGTATTTTCTTGTTCCAAGAAAAGCTTTTTCTGATTTAATTATTATTAAATAAATGGAAAAATATGGCCAAATGGGATTGAGGTTGAACGAATTTAAGGACAATTGACACAGAATTTTATCGCAGTCCGACTTGTTTTGTTTAAATCAAAACTGATAAACGGCTCCTCAATTCAGATAATGGGATGATATTGTCATCTTTGTTATCGCTTTTCGCTTCAAAAATGCGCTGCAATCGTTACTGTAGCAGTTGCTCGAATTCGGCTACCACTGAAGTGATTGATGTAGTCATGTATGTCGTCTCTCCTGTCTCCTTGACACTTTTAGGTTCAGACCCAGTCAGCATTTAACACATTTGTAATCATTATTTCATGCAACACGCGTGAGCACATATTGCTTATTCATTTAACATTCCTTCAGCTGACCATCATGTATCTAATTTTCAATGCGTCCTATCGATACATAATGCCGATTCGTGATTCATGAAGTAAAGCTTATTTGTGGCTATTTTCACGGTACATTACGCCGATGCTGGCTGGGGACAAACTGTTTCCACTCTAAAATCGAGAGAATTCACATCTATTGTTATGGGCGGCTTCGGATGGCAAATAACACTATTCCAGAAGTAGTAAAACTTTCCGTAAATGCTAAAAAAAAAACAACTGCAGCGTGGTTTGACTGTATAGCGCTTGCCCCCGCAGGGGGGGTCGGTGGCCTTGTGACATCAGCCAAAATGGCTGTATGTGGTGGGGCAACGACCTTTGGTGTGCTGCGACACCACGGACATAGCAGCGCAGGGGGGACCCTGGCATACCTACGCCATGGCGTGGATCTGTACAAAGACCATTCGGGCGGTAACGTTCCCGAGCTCCTGAGCTATGTACGGGTGGCTCATGGCGTGACCTACCTCCTCCCATGACTTACGGGAGGGAAGTCACTAAAGGCCAATCACGATTATGGTGTCCTCTGGTGGGGGAGTGCATCGTATGGTAAATCGTGTGAGCTTCGGAGTTGGCGGCTCCGCATGACCCGAGCCCTGAAGGGGCTAGTTAGGGAGAACGGCCTTGGTGGTAAATGCCTACGCGCCTATATCTAACTAGTTTGTGGATTGATGACCACACTGCCCGAATCGCATTGCTGACTAGTAAGCTGTAGGGGCCACCTGGATGTGAAAAGCAGCGCTACGAGTCTGCATAGGCTCGTAGTCACAGGTCCAACGAGCCTGGGATGTGCACATCTGAATTCTGCTTAACCCATAGTGGGCCGAAGGAGGACCACACCTGCTATAGAGAAGTCTATAGCGAATAGTGTACTACGGGGATGGGTGTGACCAGGGGACCATGGTCCTTGCCCATCAAGGTGTTGGCCTCGTAGTGGCTGGAAGTTGTTATTGTTACCCAAGTCATCCAGCTAGTGATGCAACCCCGGGGTTGGGTTCCTGAAGGTGAGTGCATTCGCCGGATGGAGAAATCCCCTTCTGGCAACAACATCTTGCCAGTAAAACGCCGAAGGTCCAAACAGTTCGAGGGACCGGGAGATAAAGGCCGAAAGGCTAGGTGCTCCCCTGACGGTAAACCTCGTATAGATGGTAAACTTGTATAGCGCTTGCAATATTACATAATATAAATTTACATGCAAAGCTACGTTGAATCGATGCAGCAAGATCGTGTCGATGCTCCACGCCTTACAAGGATAACGATATCGAGAGTGATCTTATAAGATGTCGGTATAATTATGTGACTCGTTTAACATCTGAGTGAGCCCGTCATATGTGGGTTATGAGTTAGAAAAACACCATAAACTAAATTCGTTCACGGTGACCCTGTGTACCGAAGATGTGCGCACTAACCGCACTGCAACAGCCAGACTACAAAAATATTAAGCCCAATGAAAAAGGCTGGACTGCATGAGACTGTGAAATAAAGGGTTTCCTCCTCCTTTAATATTACGTAGGTTATCGCTGTCTTTTGGTATAGGAGTATCTATATGTGAATTACTTTTTGTTGCTTTTTTAATTTAAAGGTTATGCAATCGAGATATAGTTTGCATTTGATAGCTGCCCCACTTTTTTTCTGTACATATCTGTAGAATGACAACGATGGTGGTCCGTTATATGGCCTAATAAGATTGATACTTCTCTTTTTCTTCTGTACATCCCTATCCATACTAATCTCAATCAATTTTAGAACACATTCATTAGTTTTATTTTGTTCAATCTATTATTAGCTTATTGTTGCAGTATTTATTACACTGAAGTTACAAATTGTAATTTTCCTCTCATGACATTGTGACTTTATTCTTATCATCATCGCATGAATCCCGAGCCGATCTTGTCGCAATAACCCCATCCATATTCGGACAATGATAATGATTTTTCCATCTATTCATACACTATACTCGTACTGTGCATTGCAGTACTTCTTCAACAATAATATTAATAATATTCTCATACGTAATAAAATTGCTGCTTCGCCATTGATAACATTATACTGAACTCTATAAAAAACAGATTTACTTATCAAACTGCATCGGAAGCCAGCTGCAACAACGAACAGATCATATTCAAAATGTTGATGATCGGCGATCGTTTGTGTTTGTACTATGAAAAAGAAAAAACTTCGTCCTAGTGCTAAAAAAAAACATTTATCCTTAAAAAATATAAAAAGTGACGCGTATTCATGTGAATGTGGTAAATTGATTCATCCGTACAAATGGTTGCGAAATATAAAGACGATGATGATGAAAGAACGTCGAAAAATTATCGACCCGTCGATATGGATTTGCGTACAGCAAAATATCTTATGGACTACTTCTATATAAATGGATATGATGAACCATTCAGATACTATAGAAAGGTAAGAGTTGCAGAGCTTTCTTCGAAACAAATCCTGGAAATCTTGCACACAAATTATTATTTTTCTCAACATTTTGTTACTACATAAAAAATAATCCGTTAATTTAAGATTTTAATAAATTTCTTTATATTTTTCGTTACAGACAAAATGCACGATATTCCGAGGACTTGTGCTATGTTTATGCTTGAACGTAACATACGCAAATATCGTTCGTTTTCCACGCGAATTGGAAAAGCATGGATGTGCGTTTCTTGTACCATATTTCACATTTTTGTTTCTAGTCGGTCTACCAATTATACTGTTGGAGATTTCTATTGGTCAATTTTTGGGACAGGGAGCCGGAAGTTCGTGGAGAGCATCGCCCATAATGAAAGGTAAATAAATTATTTCATGGTGAAATATAAGTAAATAGTCGTCGCTTTGAATGGGTGTTTAAAAGTGGTCATTATGTAGTAGACAGATATCCTTCTTGACTCCAGTGCGTTTGAAGCATCAATGCCCAGAGAGTTTTGTACACATACCAAGGGATGATATCAACCATACCAGGGGCTTAAACGCGCAGCTTTCATCCATAAAGTTGTAACTGTTCAAAATTAAGTGCAACATGGGGCACAAAATTCAAACTAAGCCCCAAGAAGTGCTGGAATTGTTTCAAATTCGGACACACAAGGTATACTTGTAAGTCGAATACCTAATATAAATAGCAACAAGGTGACGGTCAGCGAATTGCATATTATGCAAAGAGGCCGATATGATGCATTCAGTTCATCGCATGCAAACGGTTAGCACCACGTCTCCTTTTTCTCTGAGACACTAAAGTTTGCACGAAAATGAGATTCATTCAGTAACTTGAGAACCAATGTCAAGTGGCACAGAATTCGGTATCTTAGACTATTGAACAGAAGGCATACTACATCCATACATACACACTACATACGTCGCATTTGTAACAGATATAAAAATCAGCGTAGCAAGATTTAGGTTACCGATAACGAAAAGGTAGCGATTTGGACCTGCGGCATTTTCCGTTGCAGAAAAGCTTATTAACATAATTGGAAGACATCAACTGTTGGATAATCTACACCAGCACAAATTCCAAAGTTGACAACGGATCCTGATGCTTCTTTTCCTTGAAGGAATTAACTCGAAAAAATCTTAGGCTCGATCGCTTTTTTTATTATTAGATCTGGCTTAGTAACCCAAAGTAACGACCATAAGATCTACTGTGCCATAGCATTTAATACTTCAAAAGATAAACATGATGAAGGCTAGAAAATCTTTTGTTGGCGGCGCACAGTGGGGCAAAAACCTCAAATGTCGGAAACAATATTATCAAAAGCAGTCAATCTTAATGCATTTTGCAATCCTAAAAATCGAATGGAATAGGTTTCACACAGATAGAATCAGCCGATCTGAAGTTATTTCGAATTTAAGGGGGAGGAGGGGTCGTTTTTCAGTTTTTGTTAATTAATCGAAAAAACGATAAAAGATAAAACAAAATGGTTTGAGCACGAATTAAACAACATAAAAGTGCCTTTACAATGATATGAAATACAACAACGCATTGGTCTCGGCGATGACTGTAGAAATATGCTGAGAAATTACCGCCAAAACGGGCGATGTGCCTACACCGCAGGTCGAGCAACGCGAAACCATGGAGCGGTATAAAGAACGAGGCAAGGAAGAAGAAGACAATGATATGAAATACAATCAATTTATTTTGATTAATCGTACCCTAAACCCAAAAATAAAAATGGGATATTTGCATTTTTTGACTTTCACATTTTTTATTGTATCTCTGAATGTAATGCCACTTGAGTCTGAATATTTTAGGAAAATATTATTCATTCAAAATGGAGTTGACGTTTGCCAAAAATTAAGTTGCTGCCACTTAGGACACGTCTGACTCGCCTATTGGAACTTTTCAAGTCAACACATCGATAACACCTTTACGGCGTAAGGGGAGGGGGTAAATTTTTGCTGGACGTCAATTCAGAGTCCCATTTCACTCTCTATCAAAAACTAATTAAATACACTCATACCTCATTATACGGCCTCTCTTTATACGGCATTTCGCTCTTACGGCCCTTTTCAATTGTGGCACTATTTCGATATACGGCATTCGGGGAGATTTCAGTATCTGCGGCGCCAAATTTTGATGATGCCATTTCATTAATATTGGCCTGAAACGACCGAATCCGCAATCATTTTTCGCGAAATCGTAACGGTTCTCCAGATATTCAATGTCAAATTTTGACTTTTCTTTGAAGCCAGTTAGGTAATTTGATAAGAAAAGGGGGATATTTCCGCTTTACACATTGGGGAAAGTGTTCGACGTCATAAAGTTGACGTTTTAATTTTGATCAATCCCACTAGAATAGTAATTTTTACCAATTTGGCAAAGATGTTAATAATATGAAAAGTCGAAATATATTTGCGAGCAAGAATTGTAAAATTTGCTAGACAGGAAGGCAGATGCAATTTATTTTTGGTGCAATGCTATTGATTCACATCAATATAATAAAAAAAATACCCCCATTTTCCATTAAAAACTGAACTACTCCATATAAATGTCAAACTTTGAAATTGAATATCTGGAAAACCGTTACGATTTCGCCAAAAAGGAAATCAGATTCGGTCGTTTCAGGCCAATATTAATGAAATGGCAACATCAAAATTTGGCGCCGCAGATACTGAAATCGTGCCCGGCATTCAATAATTCGTTATACGGCCGAGTATGTTTTTAGGGATTCCCCAATTTATATGCAAAGTGAAGAAATGGGAAAGAACTGCCTTAGAAACTAAACTGAATGATTTGCGACACTTCGAAGTCAGAGAAAAAATTTCAGTAATTTCTTCTTCTATCAATTTGCCTAAATCAACGATGCAGACAATTCGGGATGATAATCCAAGAAAAAGCGAGTATTTTCGGTGATTTAAAGAATAGTGACTCACATGAATCTTCCAAATGTGAAATGAAAAAAACGCCATCATTTGCAGAACCTTAAATTAAGGGCTCCATTACACAGTCATATTTCTATTATAATATCTATTATGAAATAGAAATATTATCATATATATGACCGTGTAATGGCATTTCATAATAGATATTATCATATGTACTATAAATAGAACCTATCATCATATCTAAACGTCAAAATAAAAATTCGTCACAATTCCGTGTTCTTCGCGTCTGGCGACCCAGGAACGTACCCAAAGAGGCTTTTTATACCTGTTCTTCTTTCTTAGAATCAAATAGAAAGTAATAAGCGACCCGAAAAACGCACAATTCGCCATTATTTGATGCATTTCCGCGACTAAAGGAATAGGCCAATCAAAGAAGACATTATAGAGAACATCGAAGGGGGTGACGATTTTTTTCTTCGGTATTTTGTTAGGAGTAGTTAGGAGGTACTAATTTTACTCGGAGCTGAGTGGTGCGCTAACGTGGGGAGTTAAAGGTGCAATTTTTTGTGTTTTGGGCTATATCTCGAAAACGGTGAGTCGCAGAGAAAAAAGTTGTGAGTAAGCATTTAAGCTTTGTAAATGTCCTATTTATTTGTCCATACTTGCTAACGGTTCTTCCAATATTGTTTATTAAAAGTCGAACATTTTCAATTTTCTCTATTTACAAGGATAAAGACAAACGCTGTGATAAAGAGGGAGGGGAAGGGGGGGGGGGTGTGACTGTTTTTATTTCATGGATCCATAATGGATGGTTCGGAGTAAAACATACATAAACAATATCTGAAGAACCGTTAGGAGTTTTGCATATGTATGGGCAAATAAATAAGACATTTAGAAAGCTTTAATGTTTACTCAAAACTTTTTCTCTACGACTCACCGTTTTTGAGATATAGCCCAAAACACAAAAAATAGCACTAAATTGCACATTTAAACCCCCCTCCCCGCGTTAGCGCACCCCTCAGCTCCGAGTAAAATTAGTAGCCTTACCTCCTGTCAACTCCTAACAAAACACTGAAGAAAAAAATCGTCCTCCTTCGATGTTCTCTACACCCACTTTTTATGCGTTCATTGCTTGGCCTAGAAAACAAATTTTGTATTTGACACTTGAATAAACAATAGATATTATGATATAAATATGATGTAGTGTAATATGTTAAAATTTGATTTTCCATGATAGATATGATCATATCTATTATAATATATATTATAATATAAATATGACTGTGTAATGGAGCCCTTAAAGGCGCTAGTGAAGGGAGGATATTCTCCCGAACAGGTTTTTAATGTTGATGAAACCGGCTTATATTGAAAACGGATGCCGGAAAGGGCTTATTACCTACGAAGAACGTTCCAGCAGATTTACCAATGGAAGCGACGGAAACCTTTCAATGAAAAAAGTTTGGAAAAAAGTTACAATATCAACTATACCATAAAAAATATAAGTGAATCTTGGAAGGAGGTAAAGTCACAAACTATGAAAATAGCATAAAAATCTATATGGCACGAATGTGTCAAAAATAATGATGTCCAAACTGATTCCGTGTCAGATATTTGTCAAACAACAGTAAGTGCTGCAACAATGAATGGGATCGAAGATTTGACTGACTGACGATATTATTGATTAATAAATGCGTATCGAACCCCTTATCAAACGAGGAACTTCAACAGCTGGAGACAACTTCGGAAAATGACGACATAGACGAACCACAAACGGGGAAGAAACTGACTGTGAAATGTATAAACGATGCTTTCAATCACTTCGAAGTAGTAATTAAAATTGTTTCTGTAACCGATCCTGATGACGAACACAGCGCGAGGGTGGTAAGAAGCATACGTAACTCGATATTTTGTTATACAAAAATCCACGAAGAATTGAAAAAAAAAAGGCGAAGCAACCAACACTTGAAAAATATTCCATCGCAGGTCCGTTCAGATCACAAAATTATGCAAAAGTGTAAAAAATCTTGTTATGAAATGAATTGTTAAGTTTATTCTTTTATATTGAACTTGTTTATGTTTCATTAATAAAAAAACTGCATTTTTTTATAAGGTAACACCGATCTTTTTCTATTGATGGATTTCTATGATTTCGATATACGGCCTTTTCACTTAACGGCCAAATTTTCCGGAACCAATCTATGCCGTATAACGAGGTATGAGTGTAGTATTAAAGCTAGGTGTACCTCTGATACAAAAAAAACTGCAAATTTTGCAGGAAATATTCAATTATCGTGTATAAAACCGTCAACATGACCTAACAAAATCGTCTATAAATAAATGTTTGATGGCATAGCAGTATGTATTAGCGGACATGCCCATTTTTTTGTTAAGATGATACATCAAATCGTGTCCCGTGAGACAATCAATAATAAACCTTAAATCGCAAAGAAATCGAGCACTGTGTTGCCCCGAAATTCCTTTTTCGAATAAATGGGTTCAGTACATTTTTTTAGGGTTATCGATCTTAAGTCTCACTTGATTGCCCTTCGAAGTACTAAATTGAGTTTTGCACTTATTACGTCCGAGACCGTTATGTTCAATTTTTTATATCAACGGCGTAATGATGGAGCCTAGCAAAGCATCAACGAGAAGTGATTAAAGAAGTGGAGATAAAACTCAACCTTGCGGGCGCCCTTTTACAGCGTTAATGTACATTGTAGTTTTACCTTACGATGAACAAATTGCATTGTGTTTTTAAAACATTGCATTTATCCACATGATAGTTGTCTTAGGTATATTTCCGAGCTCAAGAGCTCTCGGTATGCTACCGAACCCAGTGCTATGAAATGCGTCAATTTGATATTTTCACTAGAGAAAATTTAAGCCCACTAAAATGGACCCGATGAAAAAAAACAAATAGGATTCAGGTCGAATCGAGGAGGAGGGGATGTGAGCATTTGCCAGAATTCTGTTTAAAGGATCCGTCCTGCTTCTTGAGCGAGCCAATGCCATTTTTATGCTCTTTGGATAAGGCATTATGGATACGAATGCCTTCGCAGTGCTCCCTCCAGGTCTCGTCTTCTTTATGGTTCGTCATAGTTCCCGTCAGTGGTCTCCAGGGACAAGAACACGGCTGCCACGATAGGGCTTTTCCACGCCGCATCAGTGAAAAAGTGGTAACATGAGTGGGTGCAACTGAGCATTGAAACAAATGACACACGTCATGAGGTGCGCCACCGCGACTTGGGCAGATGTTTTGAATGTTCGGGTCTGTATGAGTTGGTAGAAACTGAGGCGTGAACAGAAACCTGCCCGAAGTTGAGTTAATGATGGCTCTCGAGAGCCTAATCTCCTTAGGCGGGTCGGGTTGTGGAAGCGCTGAGAGGACTCTACTCGTACCTAAACTTTCAATAGACTTACTTCATCAGTGTGAATCATTGCAATGGCGGGCCGGTATGCTTCTTCGTTGAAGATCCTCCTGATCCTCTCTCTGAGGATCATATAAACCACGCCTGACATATCGTGGTGGAGGAATTCGGTCCATATGAGATTACGGTTTGTATGGTCCTATCGATAGTAACCAACAAAATGCTGTTTTGAAAGTAGACGATTGTGGTCACGTATTGGCATCAATTCTGTCTTCTGATCTTGGGCAGACATCAGGACGCACTCTATGGCTGAGCGTGGAGCAGCATTCTGGCAAACTTGAATTTGTGACACATTGAGCGCATTCAGCGAGCGAAATTCACTGGAAAAATGCTACAAGAATTACCCGCCACCGAACCCTTCCTCCGCTTAATAGTCCACATACGAGATGAGAATCCAATTGGAGTAAATATTTTCTGCTACATTTTTCGTTCGCTGAATGCTGCCATTAACCGGAGCACCAAATTTAGCTGCTGTTCGACCCACCGCTCTATAGGTGGCTCCTGGCTAGCATAGGTGCTGCCAGCCAGTGCTTTAAGAGTTTTCCTTCAATTACACATCATTTCGCATACTGCAGCCGCATGATGAACTGATGTTTTCATATTATAGGTGAAAATCGAGCATCTTAGGATTAGCTAAAGTAGGGAAAGATTTGTTGGCAATATGTACATCCAAACATAAACCGCCCACCGACAATCTCCTGACCAAGTGGTGAGGAATGTCGCAAAAGTTTCTCCTTTCGATAAAAAGCTCTCTCGTTTTGAACGTCTGATCAGTATCAGTATTTTCAATATGCGAAACTCTGTACTTGTTCCAAACATTTTTACGTTTAGCCCTGTGGAATTTTCTTCTGACCAGCGCTCTTGCGCGCCGTTCCTCGTTCGTACGATGTCTTAAACAGAGGCTCAATCAAAGAAAAGTGAGTTCCTACAGGAGTCCCACAAAAGCGCTCACAAATCAGTGAAGCTCGTTACTAAGCAAACTATTTCAGAGAGATTCAAGCACGTGAGAAATCATGTATCGATCAAAGCAGGTTCTAATTCCCGCCATAACTGACGATTAACTTCGAAACGGTGCTTCTAGCCTGGCCCCCGAGGGTTAGATGGGCGATTGGGACCTTTGATCCCTTCAAATCGCCTAGCATGGATGGCATCTTTCCAGCGCTATTACAGAAGGCGCAGGAAGAGTTGATCCCATTCCTAGTCAATATATATAGAAGTAGTTACGCGTTGGGTTATATCCCAACAGCTTGGAAATCAGTGAGGGTGGTCTTCATTCCCAAAGTGGGAAAAAGGTCGACAGACGATCCGAAATCGTATCGACCAATCAGTCTAACCTCGTTCCTCATGGAAGCAATGGAGAAGATACTAGACGCACATATAAGGAGTACGCTTCTTAAGACGAGTCCGCTGCACCCCAGACAATTTGCCTACCAACCAGGCAGATCGACTGAATCTGCACTTCACACCCTAGTGGACGAAATCGAAGTGGCCATAACAAAAATGGAGATGGCACTTTGTGCATTCCTGGATATAGAAGGGGCATTCGACAATACGTCCTTCGAGTCCATCGGTACGGCGCTAAGAATAAAAGGGGCAGATGTGACAATGATTACCTGGGTGCAACGCATGCTTTCATCGAGGAACATTTATACCAGCATCGGAGGGTCCACCCTCTCCGCCTTAGCCACTCGTGGCTGCCCTCAAGGAGGGGTACTGTCCCCCCTTCTGAAGTGTTTAGTTGTTGATGGACTGTTGTGGAGACTAACCTTAGAGAGGTTCTCCACCCAAGGATACGCAGACGATCTGGTTATCATGGTTAAGGGCAAATTTGAGGAAGTCCTACCCCATGTGCTCCACACCGCCGTGCGAATAGTTCAAGATTGGTGCAACTCGTCCAAGACCACGGTGGTTCCTTTCAGTAGGAGCAGGACAACAAGAATCCTGAGTTGTCCTACTATGTACAAGTCCCAAATTAAAATGGCAAACCATGTCAAATATTTGGGAATCACTCTTGATAGCAAATTACTCTGGGATGACCACCTGAAATCGGTCGCGGAGAAGGCGATCAAGGACACTATGGACCTGCAGAGGTTATGTAGGTAAGACCTGGGGAATTAAACCACATTTAATTCTGTGGATTTACAAGACAGTTGTTAGACCTATAGTGGAGTATGGGGCGGTGGTGTGGTGGAAAAGGGCTTCAACTAGCACTGGTAAGTCGGATCTAGGTAAGGTCCAGAGGCTTGCCTGTCTAATTATCACTGGAGCTATTGTTTCATGCCCCACCGCTGCCCTGGAGGTTCTTCTTGACCTAACTCCACTACACATTGACATTGAAGCGTCGGCGAGGCTGGCTGTTGGTAGGCTCAGGGTCTTCAGCACGACAGTCAATTTTAGCCATGATCAACTAGGATGGTTACAAGGTAGCAATACCCTCGGACTACCTAGTTAAGACATTACGCTTCAACCCGTCCTTTAAATCAGCAATCTGGGCGAGGGAAAGTTGGACGGATATGTTCAGGTCCCTTCACCCCGACACTATCAGCTTTTACACAGATGGATCAAAAACTGACACAGGCTCTGGAGCGGGCATCAGTGGTCCAGGTGTAAGCTACTCAGTACCTATGGGGAAATTAGCGTCTGTGTTCCAGGCGGAAGTACATGCAATAGAAATTTGCGCTAGAGAATGTCAGAGCAAAGGATATGTCAACAGGAAGATAGCGATCTTTACCGACAGTCAGGCGGCTATCAAAGCTCTTACAAAACATACCTTTACTTCAAAACTAGTGTGGCTATGTCAGGAAATACTTCAATCTGTAGGATCTCACAATGATCTTACACTCCTAAGGGTTCCCGGACACTCTGGAATAGAAGGGAATGAGCTCGCGGACGAACTCGCTAGGGTAGCCTCTGCTAGCCCCTTCTGCGGCCCGGAACCCTTCTTCGGAATGCCACTGTGTCTATGCAGAAACGAAATCACTGAGTGGGAGAAGACGACAGCCACCGTATGCTGGGAGGCCCTTCCAGGACTAAGGCAGTCGAAGCTTTTCGGAGCGACCTACTCTAAGAAACGCACGAGTTAGTTAAGCTCAGCATGAACAGAGTCAGAATCATAAGTGGCCTCCTTACAGGCCACTCCCGTCTGAACGGGCATTAAACGAACAATGCGCTTAGTCGCAGACGCGACCTGCCGTTTCTGCGAGGCCGATGACGAAACATCCACTCACATACTTTGCGAGTGTGAAAGACTGGCGATGAGACGGGAGGAATGCTTTGGCATAACTTTCCGTCTCACAGAGGACATCGCCTCCCTTAGCATGGGACAAATTAATCGATTTATCGACAGATGTCGGTTAGATAAATTTATCTAACCTGTAGCGTGGGCAATGGCACAATAGACCACCGGTCGCAGTGCTTATGGCAAATATGCCGATGCCCCCATTTAATCTAATCTAATCTGGCCTCCGAGGACTAACAGGTGTCCCTTACAAGATGCTGAATGTTGCAGTTCGAACAATTCCTCAAAAAAAATATTGGATAGTGCAAAATTCCACCATAAACCACCAAGTACACCCTATCTCATTCCTCACATAGCTAAGAGCTGGAAGCATGAGCCCCCGGAAACCCATCACGAAACATGGGCCAGGACAACGTCTTGATTACAGCGAAACTGTCAATGCAAATGGCAATATGGGTACCAGGGAGACCCCGAGCCAGTATCTCTCAGAAGCAGATTCCCATGGCGTAAGTTTCGGCTTGAAATTGGGAGACACTACGCCATATCCAAAATGTAGCTATGATCCTGGTATCAAGTCCAAAGACTCTAGCGCCTAGACCGCGATCGGTCTTAATCGGCTGAGATTTGTCCACTCCGGCCAACCCTGGATGTAAGGGCGAAGTTCTTGCCTAAGCAATGTTCCGTGATCTTCTAATCTGATACCGAGCAAACTGCTAGGCGAGGATTCTATTGTAGGATGCGCTTATGTCCTTGATTACAGATAAAAGCATGAAACTATAAACTTAACTAAAGTAATTGAAACTTATTGCGACGCAAAAGGTATTTTGGCATACTTGGCTTAATTGGAGTCGTCTAGGTCTCATTTATCCTCATTTAACAAATTCAATTAATAAAAACTTTTGCTCTCTACTTTCAGGTGCATGCATTGTGAGCCGAATAGCTTCATGTCTAGCAGCAATATGGGTATCTTTAGAGGCTGTCATAGCATTAGTTTACATTGTACTGTTTACATATAGGAAGGTTCCGTTCAACGAATGCGTTAGTGGAGTACAAATATCGCAGGTAATAGCTAACATCCCATTCCCTCGCAACATTCCATTCATTCTCTTAATGTCAAAAATTGTTTTCCAAAATTTCAGAACGGCTACGAAAAACGAGTGATGACTGGCAGTGAATGTCTATACCAAAATATGTTTATACCGGTGTGGGATTATGCCTTCTATTTCGTATTACTTGCCAGCGGGCTGGTCGTAATGTGGATTATCTCTGTTATAAGGTAGATACACAGATCCTTAATTTTATTTAACACATTCAATTATCTAACGAGATTTTTTTCGATTCGATTGCAGCTCTCACAATGCGAAAATCTTTCGTCGCATCACATTTTTCACCGGACTACTTACGTTCATCTTGCTCATTGCCACGACTGTTTGGGAAGTGAATAAGGTTTTGCAAAGAAATCAATTTCCGGAATTTTGGCTGTTTGACGAAACTGTATTTAGTGATAGTACAATTTGGTTTGACGGACTGATGCAGGTGTTGTACGGAACATATATTGGCTTTGGCGCACTGCCCGTTATGTCGGGATTCTTTTTGTATAAAGGCGATGCAGTTAAGACATCTCTTGTGTATACCTGCCTTAATATTCTTGTCAGCGCTATTGGCGTAGTTCTGTTTATGATACAGTTCGACAATGTAATTTCCAAAGTTCCCACAAATTTGCCGGAATTGAAGCCACTGACGGCCATCTATGAAAAAGCACTAGCCGAAGTGACATTACTGGAGACACGAGTTGTTCCGGGACTCATTTACGCCGTCATTGTATTATCTGCTATAATTACCATAACGATAGCAGTGTATTCAGTGTCGAAATTATTGCCTCGTTACACGGTCTACATACTTGGATTGGTCACTTTGTGTCTGTCCGTGTTGACTCTGCTCGTCCCTGACTTTATGATTGCCCGCGTTCTGGACATTCGGATAGTGGGAACGCTAATCATAATCGCTCTTGTCTTCGACATAATCGCCACTGTTTGGATATATGGCGGTAAAAACATCTACTTAGACCTGGAATTTGCAATTGGACGTCCGATTTTCAAATGCTGGGTAGGATTCTGGTACATTACCCCGGCGATTCTAACCGGTGTCCTAGTATGGTGGTGTGTCGGCGACGATCAATACGACTTACTAAGCACATACGTTCCCCGATGGGCGCCCATCATTTTCGCAATTATCATAATAATAAGTGCTGCCATAGCGGAAATATCCAAACAAGTAGATTATAATTTCTTCGGTATGATTTGTGAAGCGGCGAAAGCAGCAAAAGAATGGGGTCCGGCCGATCCGCTCGCCCGACATTCGTGGAAACAGTGGCGCTCCGTTTGCCAGGACACGGGACAAAAAGATTTCACATTGCGACGACGTGGCACTCGTGACTATACACATTCCATAAAGCGCGGTCAGTACTCGACAAATACCAAATATAGCGTTAACAATTGGAAAAATTCCCCGACGGGTACGAGTTCGCCCAACTATAGTGGATCTATGTTTGGCGACTCGGCTATCGAGGAGGATTTGAGCGTGGGCAAGTATTCCGGGGTGAATCATCAATATGCTGGACATAGTTTGGATAATGCCGGTCTGAAACAAATGCGACAATCGAATCGATCGAAATATATCGCAGCACGCGACAAGCCATCACCGACATTAAATACAACATCCGCCGAAACAAATCATCGGGAAATTCTCTATGTTCGTCGCTTGTCGACGGATAGTAATAATAAAACGACAATTACAATAACGCCTACCGCTGATATTGTAACGTATCCAAGTGATACGGCTAGAGCGCGAGCGAAGCGGAGCCAACAGAATTCGCCGGAGTCCAATACAATAGCGGAAGCACCACGTTCGCAGCAGCATCAGGACTTGGATAGTGATCATATTTGTTGGCGTAAATTCTCAGTTAATTCGGAAGAATATTCAACGGAATTGTGATTTTGTTAGTTTTGATGATGACTCGCCAAACCTATGTGTGTGTGAGTGCGCATGCACGTACTGTATTTGTAAATATTTTCGTCTTAAGATTTGCTATATTTAATTTAATGCCTGTTATGTATATGTACGAGTATTTAATTGATAAAAATAAGAAAATCCCAACGCTATATATTCCGGCAGATTGATAAATAGAATTGCCATTCCTCTACGTATAATTATTAGATATGTTTTTTGTAAATAGAAAATGTAATTTAAAAACAAAGTTCATACCAAATATATGAGACTTATAATTCCAAGACAACAAATTATGTGTTTTCTATTTAGGAGTGTATGTTCGTTTCATTGCCCTATCTCTTGAGGACCATGATGCGCTGAGGGAGATTCGCGTCGGACGTGACTAAGGCTACCTCAGGCGTTACGAGAAAAGACTTAAGACACTTTATCGGGGACCACGGCTTCGTTGTCACGCCGCCGTCACACAAAAAATCTTTTTATTTTTTTGGTGGTTTTTCCAGTTTGAAAATACATATTTAGAATGCACCACAGCTTCTTGGCCGAAGCCCTGGATGTCGGACGCAACATCGCAGCGGACCAACTAAGAAAAGGGAATAGTTCAAGAGCGACTAGCTTTCTCATTAGATTACAATTGTTACTTAACTTGATTTCTGCTTCTCCATCCGATGTTTATGAAATCATTGACGCTTTGGATGATAATGGTAGTTGTGGTCCGGATGGGCTTCCTAACTTGTTTGTCAAGTCCCTATCATCTGCCCTCAGTCTTCCTTTATCTATCCTTTTTAATCTAAGCCTTGCCACTGGTTCCTTCCCTTCTGGGTGGAAAGTTACGAACGTTCTTCCTATTTCTAAATCCTCGTGTTCCTCTTCTGTCACGAATTATCGTCCTATAGCCTTATTGTCCTGTTTTTCCAAGATCCTTGAGCGCCTCGTTCACAAGTTTTTGTACCCTCCCTTATCGCCTCTGTTCTCCAATAGTCAGCATGGATTTGTCAAAGGTCGTTCTACAATGACAAACCTTGCTAAGTTTCAGCACACGGTCGCGAAAGCCTTGGATAACCATGAACAAGTTGACACGGTTTACACAGATTTCTCTAAGGCTTTTGACTCCGTCAGCCATCATGTATTGCTTCGAAAACTCCATGCAAATCGAGTCTCCGGTTCCTTGCTGTCATGGTTTTCCTCCTACTTATCCCAACGTGAATGTCGTGTTATTTTCAACAATTGTGTCTCGTCTGCTTTCTGCCCCACCTCCGGTGTTCCCCAGGGTTCTATTTTAGGTCCTCTCCTTTTCAATGTTTTTATAAACGACCTTCCCTGTAATTTTTTCTATTCTTCTCTCCTGTATGCTGATGTTCTGAAGCTATTCAGAGTAATTCGTTCTCCTGATGACTGTGTTTGTCTTCAGGCTTACCTTGTAGCCCTGAATAGCTGGTGTTCCTCCAACTCCCTTCAACTTAATGTTAGCAAATGTTTTTCAATATCCTTTTCCCTTAAACCTTATCCCATTTCCTTTGTATACACTATCGATAACTTTCCCCTCGTAAAAGCCGATCAGTTTAAAGACCTGGGTGTTGTGTTTGATTACAAATTAAAATTTGACAAGCACATTTTTGAAATTTCTGCGAAAGCATCCCGTCTAACTGGTTTTGTGTCGCGTTGCTCTAAGGCGTTTACCGACTCCTCGATTGGCCTCACCCTCTTCAACACGCTAGTACGTAGCAAGCTGGAATACTCCGCTCCTATCTGGTCGCCTCACTACGTGTATCTCAAGTCTCATATTGAATCTATCCAACGGAAGTTTACACGAATTTTATTTTTCAACAGTCACTTTCCCTATTGCGAATATCCTCAACGACTTGCCCACCTTAAAATTCTCTCACTCAAACTACGCAGAGTGTACCTGGATGAGTGTCTTCTGTACAGCATTTGCCAAGGAATTCTTTCTACAGAATTATCGGAAGAGACTCCTCTAAGAGTACCCAACCGTGCAACCTGTTCCTTGCCACTTTTTTCCATTCCATTTGCTAGGACAGAACTATACTATCATTCTACCTTGCTTCGACTTCCGCGGAAACATGACTTCCTTCAGCTCGGGCCTTTTCCGCAATCATTTCCAGTTTTCAAACACTCTGTCAAAAGCGTTTAATAATTTGAATTCTTTTTATGTTATTATAATAATTATTTTTCTATTTTTTTTCTCCTCTTTTTAATTAACTTTGCTGTTTCTTGAATTAGATCTTAATTTTTTTTCTGTACTTTTAACTAATTTTTGTTTTTTAATTGGGACACTCGTTCTGTAAAACAAAATTTCAATAAAATAAAATAAATAAAAATAAAAATAAAATAAAGAGCTCCAATATCGTTTGAAAGTTTGAAAAGTTGGAGGTTGTGTGAGGAAGCTGCACGCAAACATTTATTTAAACACCTTATACGAGGAAGACCTAAAAGTAGTGGAAATTGGCTGCGATGGGTAAGAAAAGTGGAGGAACCCATTGTTCTACCATGTATCCATTGGGTACACGTCTCCTGAGCTAAAATGTATAGTTTTTTCTCGGTTAGTGCATCGGACGGATATGCAATTTGTCTTAAGATTTTTCATAGTTTTTCATAGCACCACGACTAATCAACTTGCAAAAAAAAAATTTGAATCCTCTTTGAGCTTATTTTGACACACACTCCCGTTGCTTGCCTGTGAGAAGACTAGGAAGACTTTGGCTACAACCCTTCTCGAATCGATCAACAATTGTTCATCTACGCTCTTCACGTGCGATAGCATTTATTTTGTTCATAACAGCACTTCTTGGCATTGAGGGGCGTCCGAAACGGGGTCGGTTTTCATTTGACATTTCTCCATAATTAAAACGTGAAGACCACTCGTAACCTCTGGTTTTACCTAAGGCAGCATCCCTATAAGCAGTCTTAAGCATTAAATAGTTTCCCCTAACAAAAAAAAAAAAAAAAAAAAACAAATTTCACAGACGCGCGTTGCTCTCGAAAATCAACCACCATGAAATGAGAAAAGTTGTTTCACTAACAAAAAGCGTCACGGGCGAACCGATGTAGTCACAGGGATACAACATCGCAGGAGACGTGTCCCTAACGGATACCTCGCTCCCCACCGCAGGCCAATTCCAGTTACTTTGGGAGCTCCACCCTCGAACAGTGACATCAAGGAATGGTGGTCAAATCTTCTATTAACACCCGGTGAAAGATAATGATGGAAGACTATTTATATAAAAGGCGAAGACCAGTTAAGTGTTAAGGCATAGGAATAGTGTGTTACACTATACGCCAGCCGGCGAAAACTCTCCTCATATTAGATAAGCTAGTTGACCCATATAAAACGCACGTTTAGGATCAACTCCTCCAATTAAAGTGTGCTGGCATCGATGCAATGTCGGTTGTAAGATCTGATTCTATTTGGTATGGTTCGACAGGAACGCGTCTCCTGTCGGAACGTATTGAAAACATCAGATCTTACAGACGAATTGCTGCATCCTTTACTTTGAATCTCATTCAACTTTATCCGAACTGACCCTGATGTCTCGACATTTAATTACTCATGGATCTGAGCGATATATAGGTGTGGAAAAGGATTCAAATACAGCCAGGTGAAGATAAAATGAAACAAAGACAAAGGGCATAGTCTAACTGTAACTCTCCCCTTACTGTTTCTGTCAGCGGTTGTATGTTGCCGCTATGGTTACCGAAAAGCAGCAAAGTTTCGTCAATTGCTGTCCGTGTCCAATCTTGAGCCGATATCCGATATCATGGGCGTAGCCAGGATTTCGGTCAGGGGGGCGCAAGCCCGAAATTTTTTCAATATCAAGATTTTCTTAGGAGTTGAAATCGTTGGTTGCGAAAATATTGTTAGGCAAAATTTAGAGTATGTTGGCTGGTGTAATGGTTAGTGCGCGCACCTTCTTTGCACAGGGTCATGGGATTGAGACTCACCGTGAACGAATTCAGTTTATGGTGTTTTTAGAACTCACGTCCCTTGTGACGAACTATGATCTCAATCAGATGTTAAACGAGTACCCATTTATGGGGATAAATAACATTGCTGAGCGTGCTGTTAATCTCAACACCTTAACAAAAAAGCAGTTAAGATCTTGGGATTTGGATGTCACTAACACATCTGCGGCCTAAGTCCAATGTTGGACTGCCGCGCCTTTTTTTTTTTTAATTTTAGAGCTAAATTTTAGTAAAGGACAGTCGAGAATGATTTTCAACACCATTTAGACGTGTTTAGACTTTTACTGGTGATTCTGATTACATTCAAAAGGCCTCCGTTTCTGCTTTTTAGACCGTAGCTCGTTTATATTCAGTACTATTTTTGGCTTTTGGACTGCACATTCCACTTGCGAGATCAATGTCCGTTTTAAATTCTGGCTTTGTTTGGTTCTACAGGATTTAGAAGGAAACATTATCCGACAGTCAGCTGGAGACATTTAGGGATACATGCTTTTCCTCTTCCTTAAAATAGGAGCCCAAGCTATTACGCTGTTTTTCCTCTTCCAAATAGGAACCCAAGCGCCTCAGATGCTCCTCTATCTTCTTTATTCAACTGTGAGTCCGATCTCTTCAGCTGCTGAACCCAGCTGCTCCTCTACACTTCTACAATAACATCGGGAGTCCTAGCTAACCCTCCCCAGAACGAAATCCCACATTAAAGTTTAAACCGAAGTTAGGCAGGATTGCATCCTATTTCCGATGGTAGTTGCTTGCTCATTCGACCTAAGTTGCCGGGACGCCGTGTAACTTGTATGATGAAGTTTTGTTATTTAACCCTCCGTCTGGCGCACCTCAAATCAAAACAAGATCGGGTGCACTCCGCCTGAGAGGCCACCCATCTATTTGGGTCCTTTTTTATTATTATGTTACTATAAATTTCAGATTCTTTTCGGAAATTAATTTATTAGTATCTAAGGGATGTAATTAAACTAAATATAGTACCAAGAAACATATTTACTAAACAGTATAATACAGAAATAAATTTGTGGATTTACCAGAAAAAACCTAGAGAGAAAATTTTTCTGAAAAATACTTCATCCATTGTTCCGTAGAAAAATTGAAATTAATAAAAAGCAGGCAGTCTTATGATAATCGGTATTTGAAAAGGATCTTAATGCTCCAAATTAAATGTATAAAAGCATATTTGATGCAGCGCTTTCGCATAGCTTAGGCACATTCTAAAAGATGACGCGATCAGGCGCACCCGTCCTATGAAGCCAGAGTCCTTAACACACAACTGTCTAAAGGACCATGGAAAACTATAGGTATGGACCACGCCGAGATTCGATCTCCGGATGAACATTCTCGTTTTCAATAATTTGAAGAAAAATTTGTCTTAAATAATTTAAATAGACTAGGGGACTTCGCCCCCTGCTCGCTAGGCATCGTGTGAGATTCTTAAAGTTAGACGAGTGAACAGAGCTAAAAAGTTGTGGGTCCCTCTACTAGCGTGAAGCAGAGCAGAAATTCTTTTGCTGTACTGTTTTGATTAAGTACTTTCGCACAAAAGCAACGATCTGAGCGTTATAGCTATGGATCTCGAGAAGGAGTCAAATGCAGTCAAGATAAATAAAAAATTAAACAAGACCAAACTTCTTAGTCTGAGTGGAAATTCAACTCCCCCCATAAACATAAATTTATCTATGTATTTATTAGACAGTATTGTTGCCGTTGATGGCGGTATCAAGAGCATTCCACAGCCAAGTTGTTGTCCAAAATTTTGCAAACCAGATTGTAAAAACCAAAGCTGTTGAAAGGGAGCAGTACCTGAAAAGCTGTAACTACAGAAAAGCAGCAAACAATCGCCATGACTTAAGATCTTAGCTAAGCTAGCGAATTAAATCGCAATCGAAAGTGACAGTGGATCATTGACCGCTTATATACCGGAGCAAAGATAAAAAGTTTTAGACAAATTTAAATTATTTTTGGACGGCATATACGGGGTGCACTAACTAATCGAAACTAAATTTAGTCCCGCTCGCAACAGATGGCGAGGTGCTTACCAATCCATAATGCCTAGCCAAGCGATTGTCTCTGAAATTTATCCAGGAAGAGCGAAGTCGTCTTGTTACTGGAATGATATCGTTTTCGATTTTCGTTTCGCTACAAAGTTTATATGAAATTCCTGGTTAGAAAAAACGCGAGATTAACAAATTCCAATCATAATATTAGCGACGTTTTTTTCGTATCGCGTGTAAGTCTGACTCGAAAAAAACGATCGCGGGTAACATCCCGGTTAAGACCAAACAGCTGACATTTGACAGTTTTTGCGCATCTTTGACCCAACTTTGTCGGCTTATTTTTTAGGTGTGGTGGATTTTATCACAAAAGATGATTATTTCTTTGTAAAATTTTTTCTCGTGATTAGAAAAACTCTCACATTTGGCTCGAAAAAACAAATTCCCTCATATTTCCCCTATGCGTCCGCCATCTACATTTGAGCTCTATCCCGTGTAGGGTAGTTGCACGGGTTAACTTTACCTGGGTAAGTGTCATTTTTTTTATATGAAGTTCTACCCAAACCTGCACGGGATAAACACAATAAAACGGCCCTAATATGTCCAAATAATCGAAATGTCAGATAAACCATTTCTAAACATCTGCACATTCCACAACCAATTCGAATAAAAAGAAGAAGAAGAAAATTAATACGCGAACTAGACTAGGACGGTATATTCACCCTATGGAAAAGGTACTATATCCAAAAATGTTTTAAGATAGTTTAAATTAAGAGCCGGTATATAAGCGCTCATTAATTGCGTACCTACATTACTGGTCGAAGCAAACAGGCCGAAAAAAAATCATGCTAGTTCTCTGAATGAATAGTGTTTGACTGAGAAACTGTGGTCAAATTGAGAGACATTGCGAGAAACCGTATATGTTATGGGACGTAAGTGCAGTCGATACTCTAGTTTCCACAAGTGGTTAAGGCACCCTATAGTAGTATGAATAATGAACATTTTTTCCGACTTTGCATTGCAACTTATTTTAAATAGCAAAAAATAAGTATTTTTCCAGACATTGAGAGCAAAATTCATAGTCCTTACTTATACTTAAAGAATCCCTTAATTTTATTTGTCAGTATTAGGCTTCTGAATTAAATCATTTTATTAAATGAGGTAATATGCATTTATAAGTGACGTTGTGTCCCCGTTATACTTATTCCTTAAGTGAGGACTATGAATTCCGCCCTTAATGTTCATGTTTTACGGCTTTTAAGACTTGATCACGTTTCAGAGTAGTCTGCGCTCACATAAAATTGTTCACCTTCACGTTTGGCGCAGTTTAACTTTAGGCGAGTCTAGTATATAGACATTAAAAAGGGCCATAGCCCTCAGGATTGCTGTAAATCTGGACGAAATAGAATAGAATTAGGTTTGTCCATATGTAGATTACTACGCAAGGTAGAAGAAAGGCTTGTGATAAACTGATATGGAAACGTTACTGTGTGGTTTTTAGAACATGTAAACTGCAAACAAAAATGCGAAAAAGTGAATCGGAGAAAAATTATCTATGATGGAAATTTTTTCTTTCAGTATTCTTAATATTCAATTCAATAAAAAAAGTTTCACCGGCCAGGGGGGCCCATGTCCGATATATGTAATTTTAAATGGCGATCTTAAATGCCTATTAGCTGATTGCATCAAAATCGAAAGTGGATTATGGATTGGTCTTACCTTAGACTTGTATTATTTTTCGATTCCCCGGTCATTTCACCGTGGAAAATATCTAATGACGGGGGAATCGAAAAATAATACATAAAATGGCCGAGAAAAATTTTGGAACCATATTCGGATTGTAGCTTATGGAATTCCCCATCATTACCGACATGTTCCATGACAGTAAGCATGCATTTTCATTGAGAAAATCGCAGCGGACAAAAATTTCATTTTCATTCCGCCCGAGGTCTATTCAGGCCTTTAGGCTCCATTGAGTAGATTAGTGTAGATGCTAAGTACTTGCCATATGGCAGCTCGCGAAGCCAGTTTTTCACGAGTTTAACTGTGATCGCTGAGCTATCATCACATGATTCGTCTGCTCTCTGGTAAACCTAGTACATACATCAATTTGCAAAATGTTGTGGATACATTTTTTTGTTTCTTATATTTTTTGAGGCCCTGAGCTTTGCGAAACAGGGTCAAAACCTAAAAAACCCAAAATTTTCGGAGTTTTTCTGTTTTTTTTTTTGCTTATAACTCCGAAATTATACATTCCTGCGAAAACCTGTCCATGAACATGATTCCAGATCCAAAGCGAGTCTAATCTTCAAAATGCATTAAGCGGTATCACTACAATTGATAGCCATTTTTAAAGGTTTTCTTAACGAAATTTCGGTGGGAAGCTACGTATTTGGGTTTAGCATCCCAAAAAACATAAGAAACAAAAAACAATTTCTCTACCACATTTTGCAATCTGACGTAGTTTAACACGTACTAACGACACTTGAAGAAAAAAACTCGAAGGATCTTCAATTTGGCTTGTTGACGCACCGTTGAGCCTAGGGTGGCCAGATGCCCCGTATTTTACGGGTTACCCCGTTTTTCGGGCACGGAAAGTCGAAAAACCCGTAATCCAAAAAAATAAAATACGGGGCAAACAATGGATGATTCAAGGAAAAAACTCAAAAAAACATCAAAGCTATAGAGACAACTTTTTATTGCATTAAAGTCAACCAAATACTTCGAAATTTGCCGGGATGCGAAAGTGACGTAATCAAGTTAACACTGTTAACATAGTACATACATGAATGCGTTGCAGTATTTGGAATCAAGATTTGATTTTGCCGAACACACTTACCTGTACTGTCTGCAACCCTTAAATTTGCAGCACGAACTAAAATTTGAGCAACTGGAGAGAATAGTCGGATGTCTAAACATAACTACGGTCAACTTGGATGAACTTTATGAGAAATTTTGTGTAATTTCGCTCCTATAATTAATAAAAATGTTCAGGAGATAAAGAGATGCCGATGAAGTGATAAGCCCTGACTTACGGACAAAATTATTTACAGCTGTCAATAATAGCAAAATATGATTCGAATTTTGAAACTGGTCTTTTCTATCCTGGCAGCGTATTTAAGAACCCTTCATCAGTTCGTCCCAGTCCCAACGCAGGTGACGAAATCGATCAGATTTTCTAGTGGCTAAGTACCAAAACACCTTATCGATTTCGTCCCCTGAAAGTGGACGAGCATAGGACTTCAGTACATTTTACGTCAAAAACGGCCAAAACCCTTGTTCAGCTCGAACGAGTTTTTGGCTGTTTTCGACGTAAAATATACTCGAAACCCTATGCGAGCTCGTCCACTATCAGGGTTTCATAAATACGCGTCCCGGAAATAATTGTCCGTCCCGGCCGAATATTCTCGCTTTGTGGTAAGGCATGAAAAGATAGCCGGAACCGACTAAATATATATTCACACTGTAAAGGCTGACCCTCAAATAAAATGCAATTTTAAAATGACATTGAAAGATTTCTATAACTTTTTATTGCAAAATTCAGAGTTATTGGAGGCTATGCCATCAAATAAAAAATATTGTTACAAAAAAGGCATATCGGCATAATAATAGTTTTTTAAAATCGAAAACCCGTATTTTATACGCTAGTGACCCGTAAATCGAAGGCAGGCAGGTGGTCATACCCTAGGAGCCACAAAAAATAGCCCCGCCCGCGACAGGGAAAATAAATTGTGGGTCTAAAACCGGATCTTTAGGTAACATCATCATCGCGCAATAACCGTCTTATATGATCATGCGGCCTCAATTCTTGACCAAATGTAGTAAATCTCGCTCTCTGGCAATGTTCATTTCAGCTGTCCACTACGGACGGCTGCCACTTTTTCTTCACTTTGTAGTCAAATTCGAACATTGCCATACGGTGCGACGAATTGCCTGCTCACTGAAGCCATGTTTTAAAGTTTAAGTGTGGAATCATTTCAATATTCAAATGAGGTAAATGTAAAGCATTGAAACTGCTTATAAATTTTAATTGCGAAAATCGAGTCCAAACAGATCTGATATTGGTACAAAAACGCAGTGAGGTTGTTCCAAATGATGGCAGATTTTATCTCATAATTCGTCAATGTAGTAAAAAAAAGAAAAAGAATGAACTGAAAATTGCCTTATTTATGGGAGTAAAATTATACTTATAGCTATTGCGGCACATAACGTAACGGAAACGTTCTTTTTCGCACTTTAGTTCTTTAGTCCTTTTTTTAGCGACTACATATACACTGCGCGACAAATGCTTAGGTTCACTCATATTTCCTTCCATGAAGCGGTAAAGTAAAAGCTTACCTGTTCAAGAAATGTTATTTTCGGAACTATTAAATATCACAAACAAAATGAATGGACTGAATCCCCACAGGACATTTACCTTAAATTACAGTAATTTATTTCATTCAAAGAGTCAATTTCCCGTGCGACAATTGCTTAGGTTCAGGGACGATTTTACCGTTTTACATAATGTTTTCGCTGAAAAATATTTCAGAAAAGTATGAAAGAGGATAAATACGAAATAACAAAGCATTTTTTGTAATTTAATATTGTGTATTTTCGCCATTTTTTATTTATAAATTCATAAATCCTTCGAGGCAGGTAATCGTATAATGAATGCAGCACGGATATCGGTATTTTAGACCAAGCTGTAAACCTCCCGAACAAGCCACCCCCAAATGTTTAATGCCAGGGGAGATGGGCACCCAGTCTAACAAAGTCACAATTTCCTCCTCAATAATCGATTTAACCACCCTCGCTGAATGAATTGGGGCAAGATCATATTGCAATATGCAAGGATCGCCTCCGTATATGACATTTATCTTAGGGATTTCCTCTTCTAAGAGCTGTTTATAAGATGAACCCGTTTGGCGACCTCGTAGGATGACCAAGTCGATATAGTTCTATGATATGATATGGCTCTCCATACCATAACGGAACCTATTCGGGAGTGATGGCGTGACAGGTATAGGTTCGTTCCTAATATCATGATAATAGTAGGAAAACCCATCTGGACCGCCCGGCCTACACAAAACCGTTATTCACCCGTTAATATTACCTGCCTCCATTGTTATGTCCAGTTCATGAATCTTGAGGCGAATTCCAGGCACTGTAGGCGATGTTGCGGGGTTAAGGCTGTTTTTTTCTTTAACCGTAAACGTTTCGAACAAGATGAAGATCTAAGAACTCGTTGGATGATCCTTACACTTGCTGATAACACCAAAATCTCCCCAAGCTTACGCGCAGTAAGGGGCGAATTCGAGGCTTCTCTTAAGAGACTTCGCCTTGATGCACCGGAAATCGCTTTTTTCTGCCTCCTGCGTATCGTCGGCCATCATTTTCACTATGTCATATTAAATTATTAACAACGTTCGAGCTCCGCTGAATCCGTATTGCAATTTGTCCGTTTGAATATCCTTCTTGCTTTAGTATGGAAATTGTCGCCTTTTCCTCGGCAGAAAATTGCTTTCCTTTTGACATTATCCACTATATGACTCACAGAGTACAACGCGAAAAAAAATGTTTCCACAAACACTTCTCACCACGACGAGGCAACTCTTTAAAGTAAGTGAACCTATACAATTGTCGCAGCGGAAATTGCGATTTTCATTTTAACCTTCCTATACCCGCGCATTGGTCTGTCAGACCGACGAAATAGTTTTCTAAATTTATTGGCTTTACCGGACACGCTAACAAGTAATTTTTTTAGTAGCTGTCGGATTTTTTGTTGGCTTTATTTTGGTGCCATCACAAGTTTGTGCGATTCGCATGCATGGGTGTATTTCGCGTCAATCGACCTACCGACCTGGGTATCTCCATACATAATTTCTGTTTTTGTAAGCAAGACAGACAAAAACATGAGTTACGAAGTGGTTTTCTTAGCGGAAAATGTATAGTTAAAGAACAGATAAAAAAGTTATTGGATGACTTATTTTGTTTATTATATCCTTTAGATTAATTACGTAATATTTCTCAATATGATTTGTTAAGGGAAACAAATGATATAGAGCGCTAAACTTGCGGTCTGTGAGATATTTGCAATATTTACTAGAATAACCGTTAATTGAGAGAGCATTATTTAAAAATTATTTCAGATCAGAGTACATAGAAATTATATCATTTTAAAGCAAAATATCCATGAACCTAAGCATTTGTCGCGCAGTGTATACTTATAAGTAGAGGTACGGAAATTTCGTTTTTACGAAATAGATGCGAATTTCGGCGAAAATCGCTGATTTATGCGAATAAATGCGATGTCATAATTTTTTCGTCAAAAATGTTTATTTTTGTACTAAAAAGTAAATTTTTAGATATAATTTTTCATCTCAGATTGATTTTCAGAAGTTTTCCGTTAATGAGAAGAGAGAAATTGGTAAATTAAGAGAGTTCGCTGAGTCACGAGAACGATAGCTGGCCGAACACCGAGCAAGCTCTATACTTAGAGGCTCGATAAATGAACTTTTTTGTGCACATTTTCTTCGCAACGTGCTTTAAACACTCGAATGTCTAGAGTTATATGAACAACAACAACAAAAATGTTCAAAATTAGGTTTTTATGCAAATTTCAGCGAAATTTTGAATATTCAAAATTAGTTTATGCGAAATCCCTGTTTTTTATTTGCGAAATTTCCGTACCTCTACTTATAAGCTATACCACTTTTCTCGGGAAACAACAAACCCGTGGTCTCTGAAAGATTTCACATACATACTATGAAATTAGGGTGAATACATCAAACTTTAACATGAAATTTAAATTAAAAGAAAACATTGCGCAAAATAAAAGTACACGTTCAAACGCACCTTTGACTCAGTATTTTTACGCGTAAGTGTATTTATGTACACCTAACGGTTTTGATGGTTTTCGAACCAACACACAAACTTTCAAATCTCTTTTTTTTTTTTTTTTTTCTCCTTTGATGATTGCGCACGAAGTGCGCAATTATCTGCCGGCAAATGACAACTCCTATCCACAGCTCAACACAAGAGCATTCTCCGAACTGTCAGGTTTGCAGGCGATGGCTAACCTAATTTAATAGGTTGTATCTGCCAATGGTTGTAATCTTCTTAAGGGTTGGCGTATTATCTCGAAAACTATAATTTTGTATATGATATTTATGAATTATTGTATCAAGTACATTTTTTTTTTTCATACAAGACTGTCCGATTATTATAATTTTGACAATAGGTTTTGATTATTAAAGGTTGAATTTAGTAGATTAGTTACTATATATCATCTATACATTATATAATTGTGATAGATCGACCTACTATACATATTCAGTTATTCTTCTATATACATTTCCTTCTATTTTTATACTTTTTTGAATAACATATTGCTATTTTATTAAATATCATTATCTGTATTTTCAATCAATTTTCGGATTATTTCAAGTTTTTTGACAATTTTTTTTTTTTTTTTATAATATTAGAAAAATGTAATGAAGGCACATTATCCATAATCGCATGAATTCAAGAGTTTTTATACATTTTTTAATGATAACACTACATTAATTTTATACATGTCAGAGTACACTGAATTTGACAAGTCAGAGATCTCTAATTACGGACACATTTTTATGGTCAATTACTATACATCATGTATACAAGATATAAATGAGATAATTGTACCATAATTGATGATTTTTTTTTTTTTTTAATTTTTTTTTTTAAATATGTATAAAGGTACGGAGCCCTATCAAAAATTCACATCAATTCAAATTTTTTTTTTTTTTAAACATTTTAATATTTTTTTTTTTTTTTTATATATAACGTATCAAATTCTTTAAAATTTCAGACTTCTGAGATAAACAAGTCAAAGGACCGGTTTTGTAATAAGTTACTATGCACCATGTATACATGATATATGTGGGATAGTCTTACATTAAGTTCTTGTTTTGTTGACATAATTTCAAGTCATAATACTCCGATTATCTTATAAAAAATTATTCTCCTTCAATTTTTCCACTTGACCACCAATAGGTCTAATTGAGATTAATAATAATTTCATTTTTTTTCCTGATTATGTAATAATTTAACTTGCTAAAAAACATAAAAAATAAGCATAAGAAACTGAACACTATTATCACATGTTAACATTTTTTTTTTTTTTTTAAAGAGATCATTTGTTCAATAGTTGTTTGTCTAACAATAGTATCAAATTATGGAAGTCCAAAAATTTTTTTTTTTTTAATTAAATATAAATGAAATTATCAAAGATAAATAATAATTGATTTTTCTTCTTCTTAATTTTTTTTTTTTTTTTAAGTATCTTTTAGTAGTATAAAAAAAATAATGACTCCCATTCAGGCACTTGATAGCAATATCTTAAATATCAAAAGAGTGATACTACATTATCGTAAACATAAATGTAAATCATAATCACGACAGCCGACATTGTAATTGCCTCACGCCAGCATTCATACTGACCGTACCGACCAAAAGCCACATTCAACTGAGGAAGAGGAGGAACACACCAGAGAACGATTCGCTTTATTTCACCAAAGTTTATATAATCAGGTTAGCTTCATCAATAGCATGAGCCAGATTGACCCAGGTGCCACTGTCTGTTTCCTTGAGAAATTTTCCGAGATCATCGTATTTATAAAGTAAGGGTATTTTCACCCGCATGCTCAAGTATCTGGGACAGTCCAGAACAATATGTTTGTTATCCTGTACCACATCACAATAGCGACAGTTAGGTGATCCGATTACCTTAATCATAGCTAGGAATTTATTATTATAACTATGGTTCGTTAATAGTCTATTACAGATTTTTATAATTTTAGGCTTTGTTGCACGGAATTTCTTATTTCTAAACCAGCTCCCCTTGTTAACCAATGCTGTGATGTTATACATGAATCTACCTTTTTGGTTGCAGTCATAAGACTGTTGCCAGTCATTTACGATTTGCTCCCTGACGGACAGCAACACTGCTTCGTATGAAAGAATAGGGGTATATTTGGTGTTAGAGTGGATGGCTTCTTTAGCATAATTGTCTGCTATTTCATTATATTCTATGCCTTTATGTGCCGGTATCCACACCACCATGACACTCAAAAGGCTTGACTCATTTATGGTTTTTTTAATTAATTTCCCCATCCCCGATGTGTGATTATCATCCTTAAGTATACTACAAGCAGTGTTACTGTCCGTGAGAATAACAATATCCCTGAGGCCAGCCACAATCGAATATTCAATGGCCTTAAGAATAGCCGATAGTTCCGCAGATGTTATTGATGTATTACCGGGTAGTGCGAATTTGCACCTTGCATCATTAGATCTGTTAACAAAGGCAGCTCCCACACCGCACTCATTTTTGGAGGCGTCCGTAAAAATTAGCGTAGTAGTCATGGCTATTTCAGTTTTTAATAAATTCTGTAAATTTGGAATATCTAATACTGTATTTTTATCAATCGTTATCCCACTTTCTTTACCAAAAATTTTCAATTTATAACTTGTTGTATTTCCATTAATTATAGGAATTCGACTGATCAAATCACCAAATCTGTTCCAGCATTTAGTATAATTCGTTTCAATATGTTTATTACTAATATCATTATTCCATGATGCAGCGAATTGTTTGTCTGTTATATATCTTTTAATCATTTCTTTTGCCGTCAACCAATCCCCTCGCGGTTCAGGAGGCATTTCATTTGCAAGGACATATATGTTATTGACTGGAGTAGAATTCGTCACTCCAAGGCATGTTCGTAAAATTCTATTATAATAGACAGTTATTTTCTTGATAGCCGTGTTAGTCAAGTTGTTGAAGGCGGATCTGGCATATTCTATTTTGGATCTAAGATGGGACCTAAAAAGTAATAGGGCTTTTTGTGGATGTAACCCACTCTTTCTGTTATTTATTGTATTAAAGACCCTAAGATTGAGTTTATTCCTCCTGAATACATCTTCAATATGAACATTAAGGGATGCATTATAGTTCATAGAAAGTCCCAGATACTTGAGCACAGCGCAGTTTTCGATGTTAACACCCTGGATGGAAATGTGAAATTTTTGTCTATTTGCGGCCGAAAAGATAAAAAATTGTGACTTATTAATGTTAAGATTCATCTTAATGTTATTCAACGCAGATATAAATTTATTGATTCCATTTTGTAATTTAGCAATCGCCTCAGTAACAGTTTTTCCTTTGCTTAATAACAGAAAGTCGTCAGCGTATTGAAATAGCATTATGTTGATGTCGGAGATTCCATGAAGGTTTTTTGTTAATATATTGAATAACACTGGACTAAGGCAGCTACCTTGAGGAATACCATTATTAATAGATTTTGAAATCTTGTCTATGACTATATTTCTCTCCTTAAGCCAGTTATCAGTCCAACTAATTATATCGCCGGGAATTGTCAGGCGCCTCATTTCACCCATCAATACACCCCTATCTACATTGTCATAAGCCGACTTCAGATCCAATGTAACGCAAACTGATACTAATTTTTTTGTTTTATTAATCTTAATTTCATGTATTAGGTCATTTATACAATGTGATGTAGATCGATTTCTCCTAAATGCGTATGATCTATTATTCAGGATATTATAATCTTCCAAAAAAACATTGAGTTTATCCAAAATCATTTTATTCAATATTTTTAGGGGTACATTGATAAGTGAAATGGGCCTAAAATTTTCAATGTTACAACTATCCTTGTTAGGCTTTAGGATCGGTACTATTTTTATGTTTCTCCAACATTCCGGCATACTGTTATTAGTCCAGATATCGTTAATTATATTCAAGAACTTTTTCCGATTTTCCTCGTTAAGCATTGCAATGTATTTGTAAGTAATTTTGTCAAGTCCCGGCGAAGATGACTTATTTTTATTTTTCAATACATTATCCAGGTCAGACATATTGAAAACATTACTCACATATGGACTACAATTATTCTGTTGGATAGGTATCGCGTTGCCAAAATTTCCTGGAGAACATAAGTCGAGAAAAGCCCTTTTTTCCCTCTCAGACCAACTGCCACAGTCCGGGTTGGCAAGAAGAGATTTCCGCACGTTACTAAATAAAGCATGAGCTTCATTACTGTCTTTGGAACGGTTTATTCTGTTGATGGATTCTTGCCATTCTTTTCTTTTAGCTTTCTTTACTTCATTGTTCCAAATTTGTTTGCAATTACTTAGATGTTGTAAGTTTTCAGATGTCTTATTTTGATAATATTTGGCAGATGCCACCTTGAAATTGGTGTATATTTTTTTCAGATTCTCATTCCACCATTTTTTGGGGGTAAATCTCTTCTTGCCAACCCTGAATGTGGCTTTTTTGATACAATCCTTCATATTCCCATAAAAACTTTCTAAGTTTTCGTCAAAGACAGTGGCACCCATTTCATGTCTGATCATGCTTTGATTAACTACTTCGTACATCTGATTAACTGGATTGATTTCGACGTTATATAATATCGGTAGATGATGAGAACCGCCTAACTGGTGTTTTACAACATGCCAGTTTTTAATATTTAACAGGTTATTTGTGAAGGTCAAGTCTAGAGCAGATGGTGTTCCACTCTTTCTCATGAACGTCGATTCACCGTTATTACATAGCATATAATCGAATTTAGAACAGATGTCTTGTATAATTCTACCTTTTTCGTTATCACTGTCGCTACCAAAGCATCTCATGTGTGCGTTGAAATCACCAACCAGAAGGACAATCTTATCATCCCTGTGCACTAACTCCAGAAATAGGTTATTCAATTCAGTTTTAAAAGCTTCAATATTTTCATTAGGAGGCCAGTACATGTTGATTAATATAAGATTGCTCCTCATGTTGGTGGTCTCAACAGCAACGTAATTGCACTTTAGGTTTAAGTTTAATCGTCTACTTCGAATATGTTTTGCTATTAGGGTAGCTACTCCCCCCCCTCTTCGTCTTTCCTGACCAACATTAAGTTTTCTATTGTCGAAATACGAGTGATAGTTACTGAAATGAACATTTTCATCGTTAATAAGAAATGTTTCCTGTACTAACATTATTTCAATTTCTTTTTCATGGCAAAACTTCTCTAGTGTGCTCCTATTCCTCCTCAAACTTTGAATGTTAATTTGTAAGCATTTAACCATCGATTTGTGGTGAAAGTATCTTGTTGTCTTTTCTATAAGTGTGGTCAGCCAATAGCTGGTCCACCCCGAAGAGTACTCCTTGTATATTAGGATCGTTTAGATCGCATTTGTTTTTAATTATTTCAATCAATGCATATATCATGTTTTTAGTTTGATTATCTAGCTCCTTCTGTTTTGGGGTCGTCATTACTGGGGATTTCCCTAGACTAAAATCTACAATTTTATCAAATCTCATCGGAAGGTTCCCTTGAGGGAAGGCAAATGCTGGGGTTTTTGGTAAATTTTCTGTGTTACTAATTTTAATTTTATTCAAATGGGCAGTAGATATATCTTCTCTTATTCTTTTTCGTGCCACAGAGGCAAAAGTTCGTTTACTAATCATGAACTTGTTGAGATCTGCCTGTCGATCTCTCAGGGTACTGTTGGTACTTACACTCTTTTTATGATTATTTCCCAATTCTGGGAAATTTTCATCGAAGGAAGGTTGATCAAGGATCTGGAAATAGTTTCCTTTGTCCATGTTCAGCACTTCTTTTCTTGTCCTATTTGAAATTGACATTCTCGTTAGAAGTTCTTTTTCTTTATTAATTTGAGGACATAGTCTGTTACCCAGTACGTGGTCACTTTTCCCACACAGAATGCATCCGCTAGCAGTGCACCTTTCTGGATTGTCACATTTCCCGCATTTAATACATACTTGGTTTTTATTTTTACACCACTTGGTTAGGTGCCCAAGCTTACCACATTTCATACAGATTTTAACCCTTGGGACATAATAGGTTACTTCCCTGAAGCAAACACCGATTCGAATATCTTTAGGTATAGACTTTCCTTCAAATTCAACGCGAATTGTTTCAGTCGGTAGAAACTTATCTTCTACCCTTCTATTGAACCTATACACGCTCAAAATTTTGATTGAAGACTGGATGTTTTTAAGAATATCATCATCGGAGTAGTCTGTGTCTATATATTTAATTATGCCGTATGTTGAAATACACGATTGAGGGATGAAAGCTATATACCCTGCGTCTTTCAAAAAATTATTCTCTACCAATTTATTCGCGTTAGTTGGATCATTAAACGTAATTCTTACTGTTCTGAAATTCGATGTCTTGATTTCAATGATACCCTGTACTCCCAAACTAACCATTAAACGGTGCACCTTGGTGTCTTTAATTCTAGTTTCAGTTACAGTTCTAACTAATACCACAAAATCGATGTTTATTGCATCGTTGTTGTACCGGTATCTGTTAGTGAACGGATTTACATTGTTGGCTTGATTTACCGTAATATCCATGTTCTTTTCACTAGTTTCACCTGTTATATTTTTTTCCTCACTAGAAGTTTTAGGCATTTGCTTTTCTACACTCACGATTTGCTTATCCACCATTGAATTTAAAGAAGGAGTATTGTCCCTAGATTTCTTCCCTGTCCCACTTTTTTTTTCCCTACCCCTATCTGGGGGATCGCCCGGCGGACGTCCCATGATTAGTTTATTTCACTTAAAAAACCTCAATCCACGAGAAAAAATCGGATATAACTATCATATAACCATCAGCTATCACTAATGGCTAATGATCGGCACGGTCAGTACGAAATAATAACTATAATAATTACTTACAGTACATCAAACCACGCTAAATCCACCAAAAAACGAAAATTTTTAGCCACAAAATGGAATGTCTCAAAATGGCGTCGGCGTCGGTGTCGGTGATCACAATATACACAGGTACTAACACTACACCAGTACGGGAACCCGAAAAAACACGTCCGCGCTATATCACGGCCTGAATGAGAGTGTTCAAATCTCTTTAATTCCCAACGCTTTTTTTTAATTACGTCACATTCAACCCACCATTCAATTTCCGTCCAATGCATTCCACAATTCCACACATCCGCTTTCACAACTGTCACAACAAGCATATTTCGAACGCAGCCCTCCGTCATCCATTGTACAACTTTGGCATCACTGGACGTTTTTTGTACCATTTATCACAGTCGCCATCATTCAACACGGTCTGCAGCTGCTCGTTCTTTTCTTTTTGTTTACATCACATTTTAGTGCATTTTAATTAAAATTGATTCGCATAAACCAGTGCCGATTAGGAAGACGCGAATAGACCAGGCAAGTAGTGCGTCCTGTAAACTGTAAAGTGCAAGTACACACAAAGTACATTTAGTGGAAAATTGCCATCGATTCGCCTACGGACGAGTAGAAAATTTTTCTATTCAAGTGGCTAGCGCTTTTCGGGCGTGTTGTAGACTTGTAGTAGCATAGAGATCCGGAAAAAGAACATTTTGGTGTCGTGCCGCATTTTAACGCAAGTGTTTTCTGTTCGTTTTTAGTGAATTCTCGTGCCGACGGAGTTTCGTCAACCAACCACAGCCGCCGTAAGCGTATTGGACTGAAGAGGAGCTTCACATTTCTAGCGCAAATCCTAGAAGGTAAAATTCGTTTGTTCGAATTGGTTTTGTATGATTACTTTATGATGTGTTTGCTTTTTGCATGATAGTGAAAAACGTACAAAACCGGGCTATGAAAATGTACATGCTATATTTAGAGCCAGAACGACTGGCGACTGGGCTGTTCCAATTGGCGCAGAGACCAACGAATGTAGCATACTCAGAAGAAGACCTTGATCGGATGAAATCATAAATCTGTAAAATATTATGTAAAATCCAGAATGGCAGGGTCATATCTCACTCTCATCTCATCATCGAACAACCTTCGCGACAAAAGATCAAAGACAATAAATAGCGACGTCACAATCGTCATTTTCGTGGTTGTCGTCTCCACCCAACACCCAGGTGGAATAGCTTTTCACGGGACGGGCGGCCAAAGACATTCTGCACAAAACCACTTCCGATGTGGGCTGTGCGTAGTCTACACATTTCAGCATGTTTATCTTTTGCACCCGCTCTCGGAGAATTCGAGAGATTTAATGGCTCGGTGGCCTTCACGAGCCAAAATAATCATTTGGAATCCACAAAAAAAAATGTTTCGAACAAGTGTTCTGGTATCTTGTGCAGATGGACAAGAAGTTAGTTTTCCACCCCTCGCCTTCTGTTCTGACAGATTCGCATCATCTCTTCAATCATCGAGTTCATTACGATGATGATCTCATCATTGCTCGTGCTCGATTGAAGTTGCAAACTTATGTCTAGCGAATGTGATGGTTGTAATCAATTGACGACGTCCGTGCACTGTACTATTTCACTATTCGCATACCATTCGTACATTTACGACTTTGTGTCGTTGCTAGCGCACTAGTCATCATGCCACGCTCTCGTGTGCAATATTATCCAATAAAGTCGTATAGACCGTGTCCGGAAAACGTGTTTCACACATTTAGCATGGCGAAAGTGCACTGGCACTCGACTCGAAGGTTGAACCATAAGAAGCTTTCTATATTTAGCACGAAATCGGCGGCTCTTATTGGACTCAGCCGACTCACCTGAATCTGAATGAATAGAAGCGATCCATTGTTTTGGGACGATTACCCGAAATAGAAAACGGTGTCGCCGCCGTCGTGCCACTCTTATTTGGACTGTTGGTTGGGCTTTATCAAAATGATAACCGGCGTGTGTATTGTAAACAAACCATCAGCGGGAAATGTGCGTACTATTGCCCCTGGTCAGTGAAGAGTTCATTGCTTTATTGGCTACTCGCAATGTTGTCATACTATTTCGTTTTTACAATGAATCACTCGAGTGGCTTGATGTAATCGCAAAGAGCATTCAACGACTATTTTAAGAATCATATTTTTTTGTTTGAATTTTTCATCGGAAATCGCTTGTGTAATATCTGATATCTGGCGATATGGTTCAATTTTACCACTTGAGAGACAACTTTTTAGTATTCAAAGCTTAGTTAAATAGGCGCAATGTATTTTACATAAAACATATGAGAGGAGCATGGAACTAGACAGTGCTATTTACCCTATTTTCGCCTGCGCTGCGTCCAATAACCTACCAAAAAAGGCTCTGTCCAACGTGCGATACCGAATTCTGTCGAGAACCGGGCATCGCAAAGGAGTGACCCAAAGTTTCTTTCTCATCTACATTTTCGCAGCTGGGGCAATGTGGATACCCAGCCTGACAGTGGGGTCCTCTGTTAGCCGATGTCCCGTGATAACGGCAGTAAGTTTGTTTTCTGTGAAGGTGTTGCACAGCTGCTAGACTCTGTCGAGTCCCTGATGGGCGTGGCAGGGTGACTGACGACGGGCGAGCTACTCCTTAGCACCCACATTCCGAGATGCCACATACTGAGGAAAGAAGGGCTTTCAAATGAAGACAGTCTGTACAGAGCAGTGTTGTCAATTTTAGTTACATTTCAGTAATCGGTGATAATCGTTACTTTTATTTAGAGTAATCGTATAATAAAAACAACTGGATGCATAGACACTTAAAATTATTATTTTATTTTGAAGTAATTATGCCATAAATTATAAACTTTACAAGAGCTGCTGATTACAATGAAGAAATAAAATTTGATTGATATGTTTTTCTTTTAAACGGTTCCTTTTCTCAGTAATTACTTGCCCCGCTTTAGAGAAAAGCCTTTCAGAAGGAACCGAAGTAGCTACTGATGATAAATATTTTTTAGCCAAGCGGCTTAAACCCGGGTACAAAATTTCCCTTGTCTTCCACCATGATAAAGGGTTAATTTGGCGTTCTAGAAGTGGTTCTTCCATATATGTTTTGAGCTCAACATCTGCCTTCGCACAAGAGCTTGTATTGGTTAAATTGGCGGATCCCCTGTCGAATTCATTCCATATCGCATATGTTACCTCAAGATTTGATGCACTAACAATGTTAGCAGTATGGGTAGCATTTGCGTCCGTGTCAATTTGTTGATCTAAAACTGCAACCAATTCATGTCGAATATTTTCTTTCACAGCGTTGTTTAATATACTGGAGGGACTGAATGCTCTATATTTGTATCTTGGGTCTAAGAAGCTAGATTGGGAAAACGAGGAACTCGATTCCACCAACGAAAATCTATTTGAAGTAGATTCAATCATTTTTTCGAACAAATGTTTCGCAGGCAATGTTACTAATGTCGTCCTTAATATGTTAAGCACCGATTGAAGTCCCCGTACTAGTAAAATAATTTTCGAGGAAGTTACAGATTTTTCCGAACTCATCTCTTGAGTTACTTCTTCAATGGGCTTTAAAATTAACACGCATTTTTTTAGAATATCCCAATCTAACTGTGACAAACATGGAACAGGATTGTGCAATAATCCTAAAGTGGCAACTAGTGGTTCCTGTTTTTGTACTATTCTTTCAAACATATAATATGTCGAATTCCACCTAGTTACAACGTCATTTAATAGCTTCAATGGCTGATATTTGCCTCTGAATCGAAAAAAAAATTTAGGTTTGCTTGCGAACTTCGGTGAAAATGTTCAACAATACGCTTGACCTTTGTACGAATTGTTTCAATTTGTCGCAGTCCGTCCTGAACAACTAAGTTTAGTGAGTGGGCAAAGCAGGGTATATGAGCCCATCCACATAATTGAATAGAATTCACCATGTTTGAGGCATTGTCTGTTGTAGCCGCATATATTTTATGCTCTAGATTCCACTCTTCGGTTACACGTTTAAGTTCAGAAGATAGGTTCAACGCGGTATGGCTTTGGTTAAAATGAAAACAACTTAAAATGAATGAATGACAGTTCCAATCCTTATCAACTAAGTCATCATATCTTTTGGTCAAAAGCGATGAAGTAAATGTAGCACGGCTTGGAGGCTTGTATGATGGTTCCAGCTCTGCAAGCAAATTTCTGAATCCTCTGTCGTTTATGATGGAAATCGGTTGCAAATCCATCACTATCATATCCAGGACTAGTTGATTGATCTTTTGTTACCTTGCCAAAGAAAGTGGCCTTTTTAAATAAGTAGTCAAAGGAACCAATCGCGTACGCCTGGATGTAGATACTCCTTCTTGCCTCGATGTTGAAGCCACTTGATTACTTTCAGCCGCACTTTGTTCAGCTGTTATTAGATTCTGAGGCTCATTTGCTGGCTGCTGAAGTGTTGATGCACTTGTTTGTGCTTCAGCATCTGGTGATCGAGCTAAGTTCAGATATTTGTTAAATTGCATATATTCAATTGAAAGTATATTTCAATCTTACCTGTCGAAATCCTTCCTGTATTCTTTTCTATAAATAATGTGGGGTATCTACTCCTCAAATGTTTCCGAAGGTTGGCTGTTGTACCCCCTTTATGGGAGTAGCTCCCCTTACAAATATTGCATTTTGCGAGCTCCCTCGAAATGGAGGTAAAATGAATCCATACCGTACTTTTTTTCGACGATTGAGACATTCCAATTCTTTAATTAGTGCGATTAACAGAGGACAGTTTGCAAAACAAGTGAAAATTCAAATAACGAATTTTACTTGTTTGAATTGATTTCTTATTTTTCTATTCTTTCCTATTTACGAAAAGCATTAACCCTATATCTTGGACATGCATTCAGTCTGAATCAACAATCGAAATATTTCCGACAATTTTGTATACTTAATTCGCAATCAACGAGAAAACAATTGACGAAATGGGGGAAATATAGACAACATGAGACAAAAATGCATACGCTCTTCTCTTAAAGTAGCCATAAAAATCTCTTTCCAGATATACGTCGTTCAATACAAACAAGAAATCGTATCGTTCACTGCAGCGCATGCATCAGACCATCAGAGTACATAACACACTAAATTACTCTGCGTGCTCGACTCTTGCGCCTTCATTTGAAAGTATGAAAGACTATGTACTACTCGGTCTGCTCGATTCTTGTGCTTGAACGGGAGCACATATCACACCGTGCACTACTCGGCCTGCTCGAGCCTTGTGCTTGAACGGGCGCAGATATCACACCGTGCACTACTCGACTCTCGGTCTCGACTCGACCTGCTCAATTCTTGAGTTTGCCTTTGAGAGAAAATAGCAGACTATGTACTACTCGGTTTGCTCCATTCTTGTGCTTGAACGGGAGCAGACATTACACCGTGCACTGCTCGGTGTCCGTCTGGGTCTGCTCGATTCTTGCGCTTGTGCCTGAGAGTGAGAACATACATAATGAATGGCTTCGCTTGGTTGTTGTTCGATACATATGTAACGACTACTTTTTGTAGTCGGTAGTCGTTACTGCCGATATTTATTACTAACGACTACTTAAGTAACGGGTAGTTACTTTTAGACATCTCTAGTACAGAGCCAATTCTTCAAACTAGAGTACAGCAAAATAAAATAGGATATAGGTTTGATTGAGCCATTTAAATCCGCCAGCACCAACGGGTTTTTTCAGCTCTCCTTCAAAAGGGTTTGGAACTTCTAACTCCATACCTCCTGAGTATCTGCAAAAGCAGCTTTGCGCAAGGCTACATCCCGCGCTCATGGAGACTTGCGAGAGTAGTCTTTGTTTCTTAAATAGGAAACCGGCCCAAGGAGGATACCAAATCTTACAGAACAATCAGTCTCACTTCATTCATACTCAAATCAATGAACAAAAAAGTCATTGATGACCACATCAGAAAAACCTACACGCTACACAAAAGGCAGTTTGCTTACTAACCAGGTAAATCCACAGAATCCGCGCTCCACAGCCTTGGGCTTCATTCAAACGGCTCGCAAGCTCGAGACATACAATTGCATTGGGTTATATGGGAAGCTCATGACGAGCGACAGCAAGCGAGAGCCGTGCTACTGTAAAACACACGAGCCGTGAATTTGCGGGTTGTGGTGCACGATATGTGAAAACACGTCTCGCTAGTTGTGTTTGGACAGCGACACGTCTCTCGCTCGTCGTGATCTTCCCATATAAGCCAATGCATTTGTATGGCTAGAGCTTGCGAGGCGTACGGCTCGTCGTTTGAATGAAGCCTTACAGTAGAAATCGAAAAGACCTTAGGCCAAAAATTCCGCGCTTGCTGCTTTCTTTGACATTGAAGGGGCATTCGACAATACTGCCTTCGATGCAATTGAAAGAGCATTAAGAAATAAGATAGTAGAAAATATGACTATAGGATGGATTTCCTCCAGAAAAGTCGTCTGTCAAATCAACGAACAAACTCTCCTTGTTGAGATCACTAAAGGCTGCACACAAGGGCGTGTACTTTCGCCTCTCCTGTGGTGTCTGGTTGCCGACGACCTTTTGTGGAAGGTCACATCTAATAACTTCTCCGTACAGGTATATGCCGACGATGTGGTTATAGTAGTAAAGTGTTTGTTTGAGGTAACACTACCTGAACCAGCACTAAAAACAGTTCAAGAATGGTGTGATGGGAACGGGCTCCGAGTCAAGACATCCAACGCGATTATCATACCCTTCTCCAGAAATAAAATCGGGCTGACGTCCGATAATGTACAACAATCTTTTATCAATTGGGAATCAATTCAAATCATCAATGTGGCACGATAGCCCGACGTCGGACCTTTGCCCCCTGAATCGTTGACCTCCAATTATCGCGGTTACGCGACCTTGTCCTCCAGTTTCGGAAGCCCAGCAGCTGGTGGGCGTCTTCACCTACGGAGTTCTCTCAACGTGCTTCCGTTCGTCCACGCAACCTCGCTCCGTCAATTCGTTGTTGCTTTAATCCCTTTCTTTGGCATGCGATTATCGTCCATCCGTTGTACATGCCCCGCCCATTGCAAACGTTGAAGCTTCACGATTTTCGATACTTCCAGCTCATCGTATAATTGATACAACTCATGGTTGTACCGAAAACGCCATTGATTTCGCTCGCGAACGGCCCCGAAAATTCGCCGAAGGACCTTTCGTTCGAATCTGCCTAGCCAAATTTCGGAGGCTTGGGTAAGAGTCCATGTTTCGTAGCCATAACATAGCGCGGGTCGGAAGATCGTTTTGTACACGCGGAGCTTCGTGTTCCTGTGCCCTCCTCTTTACCACTCGTAAAAATAGTGTGCGAATTGAGGTTGTTAATTTCGCTTTTGAGCCATTTAGTTTCCTGGTTTGCAACTATGCTCAGCTTGTATTGTTCTACACGATTCAAGAAGGCCCCCGGTCTATTCAGGGTGCGTACATTTCAGGATCCGAAAGAGTAATCAGATGTTCATTTGCGGGGTCGTCATTGTTTTGTATACGTCCAATCCGAGGCTTTGGTTTCAGGTTTCTTTGACTTGAAGTTTTTTCTTGGGATGAGTTGCCGGCACATCGCTAAACCATGGAATCGTTGAATAAATGCCTCGAAGATGTTGCTTTGGTGGTTTTCTATCACCTATCACATTAAGTAACCTGAGACGCTGCAGATGTAAATACAGCACTCAGGCGCTGCGGTTACTCGCATAATGCAAGAAAGTAACGACCCGTAGAGAAACATAGGAATTGGCCGAAGCCGTTCACCCTATGAAGCTCCTCCTGCATAGTTAAGGGTCCGCAATTATGCCACAACTGAAGAGGATATAGGAATCGGCCGGAGCCTTTCAACCTTTATCCTCCCCCTTACGGGCAATCAAGTCAAATACCCCGGGGTAATCCTCGACAGTAGACTTGCATGCAAAAGCATGTCGAAGCGGCGGCTGAAAAATCCACCAGCATGGGCATGCAAAACCTGGGATATGAAACCCTCCATTATGCTCTGGATTTGTAGGGCCATAGTTAGACCAACTCTAGACTACGGTGTGGTAGTCTGGTGGAAGAGAGTAAACAAAGGAATAGCGATCTTTTCAGCTAGTTAAGCGGCTATTAAGTCAATCATCAGGAACACCGTCACGTCAAGACTTGTTCAGTGATGCCTGAATGCGCTGAACAAACTAGGCGTAAATAATAGATTAACACTCCTCTGGGCTTCAGGGAATGAACAGTCGGATGAGTTTGCACGCACAGCAACATTCCACTTCTGCGGACCAGAACCCTTTTGTAGCATCTCTACCTGTATAGTAAAGAGGCTAATCAAAGAACAGGAACGACTTATGCATCTGAGCACTGGGACAAACTACCTGGGCTCCCGTAATATAAGCTTTTCATAGCAGGATATTGCCATAAAAGAGACCCTGAGCTGCTTCAGTTAAGCAGAAATAAAGTACGTATCATCTGTGGGATTTTTACAAGCTACTCTTGTCTGAGATCACATCTGCGCACAATGAGGCTCTTACAAAACGTGAGCTGTCGATTCCTTGAAGAAGACGACTAGACCTCAATCCACGTCCTGTGCGAGTGTGATGCTCTGGTCCAATGCCGCCGGATACGATTTGGAGTGGCCTATCCAGAGACGGTGGACATAGTTTCGACTTCAATTAGCAACCTCACCTCCTTTCTTAGCACGATCAACATTGATTGTCAGGCATAGTCCTGCCCACCTGCGACTAGGGCAATAGCACAATAGGTTCATTGGCTTCAGTGCTGCGCAACGCTCAAATTCTTATTCACAATATGCAAATTAGATCATCGTTTCACTCACATAAAGAAGAAAAATCAGGACAACACTTTATTGTTTTTAACACAATTTATTTATTTTTGTTGTATACCTTCGTTCTCCCCCTTCTCACAAACTTCTCCCGAAATATACTTGTACGCACGCCCTGTCTCTCTTGATTACCGTAACTCCTAGTGGAGCATGGTGCGTTGATGACTACCGTGTGTAGTCTTTGGATTTTATTGTGTATGGGCTCTTTTCACAAAGCGAAAATCTATTTGATAGATTCGAATCCATGGATTCACCACGTGTGTATGCGGCCTAACACACAGGACCATGCATTCCAGGAATTGGATGCAAACGTTTATGGTACTGCGAGGAAGCATTACCTACTTACACTTACATACTTCCACCCTATACATAGTTGCTTTTCAGACTGGCCGGGGAACACAGGATCATGTCTGGAAGATTTTAATGCCCACCATGAACACTGGCATTCTGACCTTCATCGAAATGCCAAATACAAATCGCAGAATCAATTAACTCCTCAGATCTCTGTGTACTCAATGGACATTCACTGACACGCATAACTGACAATTGCAACAGTTCTCGTGATAAAATTGTTTAGTGCTAGTTTGATTAGTGAAAACCACTGGGAGACAAATGCTTCTTTTTTGATTCAGACCATATTCCAATCATTATAAGAATTTCATTCAATCAGTTCGAACGGTGGACCGTTTTGTATCATAAAAAATACAGGTTGGGAGATTTTCACGGAATACACTCGGAATTGTAATGTTCGGTGGTACTATGGGGACGGAGCCGAAAATCTTCCGAGGTGACCGTTCAGGTCCGGCGGCGCTAAGAGCGAATGCTCCGCAACGAGCTCAGCGATGGCACATGCTTGTTCCAGCTCAGGTTGGGCAAGTGGGCGGGGTTGTTGCTTGCTCGTTGCCCCAGCCATTACAAGGATAACAATTATCATGTGCCTGATGGTTGAGGTATAAGGAAGGATGAAAGTTGGTCCCACTATACAAAAATAACCGGGTGAAGACAATAATCGCTAATGAACAAGGCGGATGATTATTATGATGATGTCGTTGTGAATCGCGTCAATTCCATTGTAAGCTGTCATGTTATCCAGATAATCAGCTGTTGTGTCCACATGCACGATGGCGTTTTGACAAACGTAACGGAGTCCGATGATCACAGTTATGAGAAGAAGAACTCGAAATTCGAGCTCCGTTGAGAGACTTAGTGGATTTACCAAGTGCCACTTGGATAACCGTAAAGCAGATGGAACACTGAAGGGGTCAATTTTGGGCAATTTTGTATTCTTCTTCCGGATACCACCCACGTCGGCATAAGTCGCATCAGCCGTAATCGGATTTTATCTTTCTTTTTTTTTCGATTCTCACAGAATCGACAATTTGCAACCGCTCGCCTTGACCGTTCAAACTCGACTCCCCGTCTCTCAAACACGCCGCATCATTCTCCCGCATGCAGCACGAAGTTGGCCCCGCGTGCAGATTGTCAAATCTGAGCGCAAATTAAAAAAAAAATGATCGTTACAGAATGGAACTAGATTCACAAAACAGCGGCACGTTTCGTTTCTCTGGGACGTATCTCAAAAGCTCCATCAAAGTTTTCAGCCAGTAGCGCTAGGCTAGCAGCATCTCAATGAATGTAACGTTAATAAAGGTCTACAGTTCGTGCCTTTTCCAACTCCAACAAGGGTAAAGGAAATATAGCCATAAAATGAGTCGGTTGATCAACAAACCACAAATGTGGGTCAGCCTGTAAAATTGGCAATTTATCTAACAGTAGGTGATCCTACAACGTGAGTCTTCAGGCAAACATTGAAACCTTATGAAAATCAAAACATGTGTCCCATAGGGCAGAGTATTATTCTCAATCTCAATTGCAGCCATTAATACTGCAAATTTTATTCTGTATATTTAGAGACTAGGTACGAGTAGAGGTCTCTCAGTGCATCCGCCCGAAGGTTAACAAATTAGACTCCCGAGAACCGGCAAAACGATGACTATGGTTGGGTTTTTTGATCACGGCTTAATTCATATATGTCTCGAGTCTCGTATAAACCCGGATATTCAAAACATCTTTTCAAACTTTGCTTGTGATATGAACCATTCGTTTAGATGTCCAGCTGTGTCCATGGACCTTACACTTATACACACCCTATGCAACGATCTTATCGCTAGACATTACGGATGATAACCACGACGCGCCCTCTCTTATGATTGCATCGATGAATGCTCAAGAATATAAAATAATAAAATCCTCTGAAAACTATTTATTCTCCTTAAACCTTATATAAATTTACAATATTTTTTTTTACATTTAATCAGAAAAATCTCAGTTTTATCACATGAAATCAAAATGTTGCAATGAATTTGACTTTTGACGGCCTTTTCGCATGCGAATCGATACACTCAGCATTTTACCATTACTTGTGATCGACTGAAGGAACAAAGAAAACTATTATTAATCCATAAAACTAATTTCCCTAGGCAGTATTAAACCAGTTATTTTAATTATTGTTCTGACTTTTTTTAACTAGTTCGGACCCGGTGGTTGTTGTTGTAGCGGCGCAAGTGAGGGAGGGGGGACTAGTATCGTCATTCATAGATTGTTGGGATCCTCTCCTCAAGTTCAAGACCTAAGAAGGTTGCCACCTCAATGGGGTTCTCCCATAGTGCAATTAGTGTAAGGTGCGTAGGTGCGGCAATGCAGTCGAAGAGATGGTTCACATTATGTGGGATGGCTCCACACCCTGGACAAATATCTGCAATGGCGTTGTCGATGCGAAACCAAAACAAGTTGAGTCTGGAGCACCATCCAGAGCGAAGCTGAGCCAACAGTGTTCCAAAGTTTGCTCACACTTGTAGTGGTATTAAGTTTTCGTAGATGTGAGTGCCCATATGCCTCTCCTGTGGTCATTGACCTACTTAACGATGATGTTGTTAAGGTCACCAATGCGTGGGTCACTTGGGTCTGCACTTCTTAGTTGATCTTTTGTTTTAGCCAATTTAGCCGCGGATGTTCTACGGATGACATAGTCAGGTAGAATATAGATGTTATAGATTTCAAAGTCAATATTTCCTGATTTGACGGTTATCGCTTGTTGTTCCATGGTGCTATCGGCGGAAGTGACATCAACGATCTTGTGTGGCAGATTGTTGTGAAAGAGGAAGGCTAAACCTCCCCCAGCATTGCTTTCTCGGTCTTATGGCGTTATAATTCCCATGTGACCTTAGCGAATGGTTGGAGTTTAGTTTAGTCTCCTCTACGGCTACAAACTGGATGTGGTGTCTATCCATGAATTCAGTTAGTTCGACGATTTTATGCTGGAGTCCGTTGCAATTTAGTTGGTCTATCTTCGTGTTTGTGTAGTTAACATCGATGATTTGTGGAGCTGGGGTCAAATTTCGTGTTGGTTGAACTGGGCGTACAGCGTTTGCCGGGGTGGAAGGAGATAGTTGTTGGGAACCTTGGTTGGGCGGCTGTTGAAGGTTGAATGATGAGCGTCGCCCTCTATTTCTACACCGACTCGCTGTATAAGTTGGTCCCCGTTGATTATGATGGGTAAGTCCCGAGCAGTTCTTCAGATGAACCCATTCTCCGCAGCATGTACACTCAACCGACTTTTGAACATTGGTCCAAATCCTATTACCGCAGACTGATCAAATCCATGGACCAGGATTCGATTCGATGCCGGCACGTGTAGTAGTGTGAGGAGCAGCTGGGCCGGCCAAGACTGCTCCCCGATCGAAAAAACAATGAATGGACGATACAAAGTTTCCGTCCCCTTCTTGCGTCGAAGAGGGTCTTTGCGACTCTTGGCCATACCTGCCATGCCATGCATGGGTCGTTCCGGTACGTAGACCCGGTCGCAGTAGGAACGTCAGTCAAGATCAACTCCTTAGAGGGACAATATGTACAATACTCACCGCGGAGGGCTTGTCTTTCTAATACATAGGCCCGTACATTCCATAAATTTAATGCAGACGTTTATGGCACGGCGGAAAAATTAGCCCTATCAGCGCAATCAGGAAGCATTAATATTAAAATTGTCAGCATTTACGTACTACCAACCTAGAACTGCCCTTCAGACTATCGTTTCAATATTGGTTCCTTACTGAACACAGGATCGGGTCTGGAAGATTTTAATGCCCACCGTGAACACTGGTATTGTGACTTTCATCGAAATTTCAGGGGTATACAAATCGATAAGTCAATTAAATCTTCAGATTTATGTGAACTTAATAGACATTCGCCGAAACGCGGCACTGAAGCTTGCAACACTTCTCGTGATACAACTATTTTAGTGACAGTTTGATTAGTGTAACCCGCTGGGAGACAAATACGTATCTTGACTTAGACCATATTCCTATAATAAGAATTGAATCAGTCCGAAAAAAACACATTGGGTCGTTTTCACGGAGTATACTTATGTAATGTTTCTAGAACCTCCCTAGTCCAACAGCTGCACACGATGCCGAATGGAACTACTTTCACAAAACAGCGACACGTTTCGTTTCTCTAGGACGTATCTCAAAGGTTCGATCAAAGTTTCCAGCCAGTACCGCTAGGCTAGCAGTATCTCAATGAATGTAACGTTCATAAAGGTATCATAAAACTATGGTCTACAGTTCGTGCTTTATCCAACCCCAACAAGGGTAAAGAAAATATAGCCATAAAATGAGTCAAAAACATAGCTGCTGCGATAGGGTTTTCCCACAGCGATATAGGGGTAAGATCAGTGGGCGCAGCGGGGCATTGAAACAAGTGACCCACATCATGAGGAGTACCATTGCAGTTTGGACAGATGTTTTGGATGTCCGGGTTTATGCGAGAAAGGTACGAATTAAGGCGTGAACCGAAGCCCGAAGCCCGACCGAAGTTGAGCTAGTGTTACTCGACCGTAGTTGAGCTAGTGTTACTCTAGTGGCTCTCGGGAGCCTAATCTCCTCAGGCGAAATTGGTGGTGGGCGCTCTGAGAGGACTCTATTCGCACCTAAACTCGCGATAGACCGATTCACTTCTTCAGTGTGGATCGCTGCAATGGCGGCTCGGTATGTAACTTGATCGTAAGGGTCCCGTTTGTATCCCTGAACCTCTCTCTCAAGGTCTCGTAAACCACGCCGTATATGTCGTGGTGGAGGAATTCGGTCCATGAGATGATTATTGGGATGATCCTCACGGTAACAACCAACAAGATACTGTTTTGAGAGTAGGAGATTGTGATCACGTATTGGCATCAATTTTGTCTCCTGATGTAAGTGATCCTGGGCAGACATCAGAAGGCAACCTGTCGCGATGCGTAGAGCGGCATTTTGGCAGACCTGAACTTTGGACCAGTTTGTGTCACATAGACTATGTGTCCAAACTGGGGCTGCATAATCAGCGGCCGCTCGACCCACCGCTTTGTAAGTAGCTAGCATGGTTTCTTTATCTTTGCCCCAGGGGCTACCAGCTAGAGCTTTTAGGATGTTATTCCTACTGCGCATTTTTTCACAGACTGAAGCTGCATGATTCGCAGGCGTCATCATGTTCTCTAGGTGAAGCCCGAGAATTTTGGGGTTTTTAACAGTAGGAACAGAATTGTTGCCAATACGTATATCCATCTCCCATCTGATGTCCTCCCATCAAGTGGTTAGAAAAGTCGCAGAGGATTTGGACGCAGAGATTGTGAGGTTTCGGCTTTGGAAAAATGCCTGTAATCGTCCTAGATAGCGATTAATTCGATTAATTAATTAATTAATTAATAAAATGAGTCCGTAGATCATAAAACCACAAATCTGAGCCAGTCTGTTAAATAGACAATTTACCTAACAGTTGGTATGCAATCCTCGTTTTAGGTGTGAGGAATTCCTTATTACACGTTGTACTGTTGATACACTAGCTGTAACGCCGACTTTAGCTCCAACTATAGCCGCTGATAGTGCAAAATTAGAGGCGGCTCGCAGAATTGCCCTTTTCTCTTTGGCGGTTTGGGCACCTCGCGTACGCCCTTTCATGTTTCGTCCATATCCACTTTTATTTTTTAACTGGTTAAACACAACCGATTTACTTTTTTTTACTAATTTCGAAATTTCGCGTAAACTGGGGCCCTATCATGTAATTCGAAACGAAAACGAAAGTGCCGACACTTTCGTATTCGATTCGAAAGCAATTTGGTATCATGTAACTCGTTCGTTTCGAGTAATTGGTATTGCCTCATGAATTAGGCCAAATTCCCTTCATGTACTAGAATGAATCGACTAACGTAGTGGACCATGTCATATGACACAAAGTCAAATTTAATGTTTTTGCGTTTCAGATTACTTTCTAGTGTTTCGGTGTAAAAAAGAAGTTAAATAACATTATAAAATATAGCATTTTTATCGTATTCAATTATAAAAAGTGAAATAGTGACGGAAAAAAGACGGGAAATTGTTCGAGTCGCAATTGGGATTCGAACACGCGCTCGAATTTAGTGTATCGGGTCAGATGGGAGACAACGCGCCCCCTATCGTCACGACGAAAATTTAGGATGTGCGAACAAATCGATTAATTTCGTTAAAGCATTTAGATGCGATTTTTTAATTGTGGGTTTTTGTCTTGAAATAAATTGAAAATTCAAACGAAAAATGTAAAATTATATGTGCGTTTTTTAACTCTATGTAAATAAAGTGTATCTAAATATTCATATACGAAAACTTTTATTTTTAACAAAATCTTTAAATTTCATCTATGCATTCTGAAAAGAAATCCATTTTTTTCTTAACCGAAGATGTTCAATTCATCTTTTCCTCCTTGGTAGCTTAAAAATTGCTCGACGATTCCGGGAATACAAAATTTTTCTATTCGTCTTTACAAAATATATAAATGCATTATTTTAAGGAAAACTCATAGTCTTTGTCTTAAGAAGTCCGTTACACTAGTTTGTGTGCTAAAGACTCAACCTTCGCTTAAAACAAAACACATAAACGATTGCTTTTCGAGAGTACCCTACCTTTCGAAGGCATTTTCGATGCAATCGTCCATATTCTCGAACGCTTTCGAATTACATGATAGGGGATTTTCGATTGGTATGCTCGAAAGACGAAAGTCCTATTACTTTCGAATAGAAGCTATTCGTTTTCGAGTTACATGATAGCACTTTAGCCATTTCGAAAGCAATTCCTTTCGAATCGAATTACATGATAGGGCCCCTGTATTGTTCATTTCGCAAAAAATCGATTTGAGCCATTATCGCGGTATTTAATGCTTTTCCTCTACCCATGATTACCGAAACTTACAAAAATTAAAGTCAAAACTCAATTTGAGAGGATTAAAACAAAAACAGTTAGGATGTAACGCTAGCACTTTCGAAATAACGACCGAATCGCAACTGTCCCTATTCAAGTGACCAAACTTTAAACATAGAATTTATTAGTGTATCAGCATAATGTTGATGAAACATAACCGTTATTATTAAATGTTTCATTTTTTTTCTAGTAAACTATGAGCAACATAATAGCCTTTGTGAACAAATACTGAGTTATGCTCTCCGCTGCAAGGGAAAGGATATTTTGAGATAAACAACTCTCGAAAAGTTTGTCCCTATTCAAGTGACTGGGAGTGTATGTCTCGTATAAACCCGGATATTCAAAACATATGTTCAAACTCTGGTTGTGCGCCTCATGATATGTCCACCTCGATCTATGGACCCTACACCTATATCACTGTAGTGAAACCCTGTGCAACGTTTTTGTCGCTAGACATTCGAATGATAACCACAACCACAGCCCTCTCCAAAATCCATTAATATGTAATGTGGTTGCGCGCCTCTCTTATGATTGCATCGATGAAAGATGAAGAATATAAAATGAAGAAATCCTCTGAAAACTATTTATTTTCCTTAAACCTTATATCAATTTACATTATTTTATTTACATTTAATCAGAAAAATCTCAATTTCATCACATGAAATCAAAATGGTGGCAATGAATTGGACTTTTGACTGCCTTTTCGCATGCGAATCGATACAGTCCTGCGTACTCGACGCTTCCATGTATCCAAACCTTTCACGTTCCTCTTCACATTGATGTCATCTTGATTGTAATGCCCAGTACGAGGACTCTTCCCGAACTTGACAAATATGGTCAAGTTCTCGTCTCGCTAATGAACCAATTTGTCCGCTTCTCCTCCTGATGATTTGTTGCCTGAAATGGTAACCAATTTTTTGACAGGTTAATTGTGAGTTCAACATTGATCTATAGAACCAATTTAAAAAACAAATTTTTGGACAGTGTTGGTATCATAATTGTATGAGGCGGAGTGATCAATAATGTGGCAATGTAAAGAGGAGGGAGAAGATTTTATTCAGTAAACTGATTTGAAAAAAACACCATTTTAAAAAAAAATTGTGAGTGTGAGTGTGTGTGTGTGGTTATGTGGAAAAACCTAACAACCTATCCAACTACATTAGGTTACACTTACAAAATAAATTTTCAACTTTTTTCTGTTTTCAAACAATACTTTACTATTAATTCAAATTAATTATGTTACCAAAAATATAATTTTCTATCAATTTATTAATTTTTTTTAACTATTTAAATAATTTTTTATATTTTTAATAACGTCACTTTTAATGCTCCTGAATGTCGAGTCAAACTTTCAATTCCGATTTCACTATTCTTTGAAGTTAAAGAATATGATATCAATTTCCAACAATTTCTATTAAAAACTGATATCATATTCTCCATCTTCAATAAATGCAAATATCTCATTGATAAAATGACTCGACAAATAAAAGCTTTAATTTAACATTACCAAAAATATATTATTTCATAAACAATTTTAAAAATAATACTTTTTTTAAATTTTTTCTTATATTTTTTTAATTTTTTTTAATATATTTTTGGTAACATAATTTAATTTTTTTTACTCTAAATTTTAAATTAAATTCTTTAAGTTGAAAATTTACTTTATTTGTAAGTTAAATAACCCACTATAGTTAAGATTTATGTTTCCCAAAACAATTTACTCATGCAATCTAATAAAATTCTAATTTCATCAAATTACAATTTCAATCATTTTAGGAAACATAAATCTTTTAATAGGTTGTTAGGAAAAAACCACATTTTCTACACTAACTACTTCAATTTTGCTTACTACCTAATTTTTAAACTACATACTAATAATTCTAACTAATTAAATAATAATAATAACTACAACAATATATTATTAATAAATTCTAATAATTAACCTAAATTAACCTATAACACCTACCAAAAATATATAAAATACAATAACATAATAAATAGAAACAAAAAATTATCATTACTATCATAAATACTACATAATACATCATCCATAAACCATTCAAAAATTCAAATATTATATAATTAATAATAAATCTAACTACTAAACTAGAAACTATACCAATTAATTCTAACAAAAATCTAATAATATAATACCAAAATCTAATATTTATAGAAACCAAATATCCTATTTCTAAATTACTATATATAATATAAAACTCTTCCAAAACTCCCTTAAATGCTACTCCTAACAACAAATATCTATGTAAAACATCTATATAATATAAAATCCTTATCCCCCCTACCACACGTTCAATAAACCTCATCATATATCTAAAATAACCCATATAAAGATACAAACAAAAAGGTCTTATAATAAAAATATACATTAAATTCATAACTCCCAAATCACTCATAATTAATAAATTAATTCACTATTTACCACTAATTATTTTTCAAAATCTTACTCTACTTTTTTCTTCAATTTTTTCTTCTCCTTCCTTATTTATTACTCCTCCTCTCTTATTTTTCTTTTTTATTTTCTTCTTTTTCTTCCTAAAACAAAAGAAATACCAATATTATTAATCTTTTACAAATCTCAATAATTTTTAAATTTCTTACCTTTTTTATCACTTTTTTTTAACCTTTTCTTAACTTTTCTTCAACTATTCTTCTTCTTCTATCTTCTTTTCTTCTCTCTATCCAATTATATTCTAAAAATATAATTATATTAATAAATTATTAATATTTTCACAAAAAAACTTACCATACGTCTAATTCCTGAAAATATTTTCACATAATGAAATTTATTGAAAGGGTATCTATGATTTATACAATTCATACATACACAATCTCACTGAAACGCATCAAGGTATGAGTACTTGATTTTTTCATAGCTATAAAATAATATGATTATAGTTTTGTCAAACTTTGAAGCAAAATTGATCTTGTCCCTGTTGCGAACTGTACGATATGCTCCGAAGGATGCAAATATGAAGCTGGAATGCACGTTGCCAGATTGGTAAAATTGTTACGTCTTGTGGAGGTCGACTGAAGCGAAATGGAAGCCGACAGTGTATGTTCAACTGACGTACGACTAGACAACCGCGCCGTTCGATACGGAAAAGTTGAAGTTGCTCTTTCTGGGACTCGGTTGATTGTCCGCCAATCAACGGTTCCGAGGGGTCCAAGCCGGATTAAAATTTTTATTAACTTCAAGAATTGCTTAAAGGTTTTGGTGAATTAGCCATTACTTGTGATCGACTGAAGGAACAAAGAAATCTATGTATTATTAGTACCGAAGTGACGGCAGAAGCTGCAGCAGCGCCAATTGACGAAACGCTTGTCAGGGCTGTTGAAAGCAGAATGTTCTCCAATAAAATTATCTGCTACAAATCCTTGTGTCTCGCAAATTTGGTGATCAATAAAACTAATTTCCCGAGGCAATTTTAAACCAGTTATTTTAATTATTGTTCTGCCTTTTTTCAACTTGTTCGGCCCGATGGTCGTTGGAGGATCCGAATCAATCTTTTAGTATCACGCAGCATGATCGTTCAGTTCGTAACATGGGCTGCTCTGCTTGGAGGTCTATGTACTATCGACAACAACGATGGAAGTCTTACGAGAATATGCAGAATTATCCTTCGGTCAATATTGAGTCAGAGCAACTTCCGATAGTTTCAAGCCCGTCAGCAATGTTTCAACTGTACATGAATCACTGAAACTTAGCACTGAATGGCTGCCAAGAAGATTTCGTGGTGGGCGGTTTTTTTTTTCAAAAAAGAATCGTGTCTGTCTGTCCGTCAAGTGGGTCTTCTTGGAGGCTATGCGCAACAGTCCTAGTGATCCAGTTTATGGCATAAATGTCTTCCTCTGTTTGCCTATTCAAGCCTTGGCATGCCAATAAGCATTGATCATACTAAAAATTATTTCGCCTGAATAAACTCCAACACGATTGATTTAATTTATGACTGAGTGAAGGTTTTTGGTAATGATGTTTTTCTTGCTCGTTCGGTTCAATGGAGAATATGTAGTTCATTATTGAGGAGTAGATCAGATGGGTTTTCCGATTTTAAGTCCATGAATTAATTATGCTTCAATAAGTTTTTCTCATAACGCAAATAGTGTGATACGTAAATGCGACTGGGCATTCACCTATATCGTCCACGTTGTACGGGCTGGCTCTGCAAGCAGGAGGACATTCGCCGATAGTTTTGCTTAAAAACTTTAATAATCCCTTGGTCAATTCGGTGGCAGAAATATCACTTCACTCAAATAATCGACGTTAGGAGAATGAGCGCAGGGCAGTGATCACTGAAAAGAGCTATGAGTCGATTTTGTCTTGGCATTTTCCGGTCTAACTTATGCCATTCTACGAATTAGCCACTTGTCATCTTGAATCCCCTTAAAGCAGCGAGGCCTCTGCGACTTCCCGATCACAAGGGGTACCAGCTTGTCACTTCCATCTGCATTTGTGCATAAGAGAACAGGCAACCTTGCTACGCTTAACACCATGAGAATTATCCTCCTTAAAAACCAACCACTTGTCTGGCAAGAGGACACTCGGGTGCAAAACTATCGACTCAACCTAAAAGCGCGTGTATTTGTACGTGTTTTGGGAAAGTATGATAGTTATCCATAAAAGTCGTATGTATGTTTGAAACCTTAGCTACCTTTTGGTACCCTTTTTATCAATATTTGCTTCGCACTTTTTAAATTATTGCCACTTGTAACAAAAAACCCAGAAAAATTTAAATTTCAGGTAAAGGTCGGCTCAGGTAAACTACCCCTATAAAAGCGCCCGTAATCGATTTATCATTATCAGTTGCATCAGGAAAGTTAGGTAACTTACATCTGAAGTAATTTCAATCACTGTTTTGTCATCAATGGATACGACGCCAGATCTTATTTGCTCGAGATCATCTTACTTGGAGCGATACGGAATGGAGCTCAGTATTGTTCATTGTGTCTGCATGGCAGTGACAGAAGATGTCGAGTCTACAGGCGTCCAACTGAGCGATTTGCTGTTTCACTGAAACGGTTGCATACGGCGGCGGTTCCTGTATGATGTGGGCTGGCATTTACTTGGAGGGAAAAACGGATCTCGTATTCGTGCCCGCAGGAGGGCTGACAGCTGAGCGATACGTTACCGATATTCTTCGTGTCCACGTTGTGCCCTATGCAGCATTTATTGGCGAGAACTTCACTTTGATGCACGACAATGCCCGTTGTCATGCATCGCGCCTTACTCGGCAGTTCTTTAATGAAGCCAATATGTCGTCACTTAACTGGCCTGCACGCAGTCCCGACATCAATCCCATTGAACACTTATGGGACGAACTAAAGAGAAGAGTTCGAGCCAGAAATCCAGTCCCTTCGTCCACTGAAGAATTGAAGGCAGCCCTATTAGAGGAGTGGAACGGTATTCCTCAAGATACCATCAGCAACTTGATCAGATCAATGCAGAATCGACTGGAAGCTGTGATTAGAGCAAGAGGAGTGAATACCAAATACTAAAATAATAAATAAAATAAATAACAGGCGCGACAATCCAGCATTGGACTAAGGCCGCAGGATGTGTTAGTGACATCCTTTTTCCAAGATCTTATCTGCTTTTTGTTGAGGTAATGAGATCAGCATCACGCTCAGCAGTGTTATTTATCCCCATAAATGGGTACTCGTTTAACATTTGAGTGAGATCATAGTCCGTCACAAGCTCGTGAGTTCGAAAAACACCATGATCCACGGTGAGATACGAACTCATGACCCTGTGCACCGAAGGTGCGCGCACTGACCGCTAGACCAGCCAGACTACAAAATAATAAATACTTAACTTATTTTCCAACAGTTTTTGTTTTATTTGCAAGAAACCTAACCAAAAACGATTTTCATATTTTTGCTCATTTTCGCTACGATTTCGTTCAAAGAGCATCAATCTTAAAAGTGCTCACCAAATATTGGTTAACGGTCTGGATAGACATCGGGCGGAATGAAAATTAAATTTTTGTCCGCTGCGATTTTCTCAATGAAATTGCATGCTTACTGTCGTGGAACATGTCGGAAATGATGGGGAATTTCATAAGTTACAATCCGAATATGGTTCCAACATTTTTCTCGGCCATTTTATGTATTATTTTTCGACTCCCCGGTCATTATGACTGGGGAATCGAAAAATAATACAATACATAAAATGGCCGAGAAAAATGTTGGAATGTTGTTGAAAAAATCGCAGCGGACAAAAATTTCATTTTCATTCCGCCCGAGGTCTATTCAGGCCTTTAAATGGTACCAACTTAAAGCTAAGGCCTTAAGATTTTCAATGACATACGATTTGTATGTTTGTTTTGTATTTGTAGTTATGCAACAGAAATGTTGCTGATTAATTAATTTGTATCATCTATTAATTCTAAAATTTCGTGTTCATTGCCCTCATTTTTCCAACGCCCCACTACAAAGTTGCAGCATTGTGCTACGCATGGACATCAATTTGTTTATAATTAATTTTCCATATAAAATTCATATGAGAAATGTCGAGAAATGGCTGTAGTGATTTTAAGATAAATTTAACCTTCTTTGTGAAACCAAGAAATCAACCTGATTTTGTCGTTCAAAAATAACTGTAACTTTAAAGAAAATAAACCAGTACGTTGCGGCAAGGGATTTTAAAAGTTTGCGCATTTTATCTAGATTCTTTAAGCTCAAGGTTGCTTCATTATTTGTAATTTTTGTGACTAATGTTTTTTATAGACCAAATATCAGGATATTTTTAGCTAAACTAGGGGGCTTCGCCCCCTGCTTGCTACGTAGAGTTCTAGCTTGGACAAGTTGGAAGGACTAAAGTCGACCCAGAAGAGAAGATAATTTGGGCGATAACAAGCTTTGATCCTTTTAAATCAGCCGGACCTGATGGTATTATCCCTGCGGACTTTCAAAAGTGTGTAGACATCACGTAACCTTAGATAGAACGCATATTTATAGCATGCCTGAACTTAGTAGAAGTAGTAGAACTGAATTCCCAAAACGGGTAGAAGTTCGCATGCAAGGCCAAAGGATCTCCGGCCCATTAGCCTTTCATCCACCATGTTGAAATCACTAGAACAGCTAATCGACATTCATAATAGAACGATTATCCTACAAAACCTATTATCCATGTCACAACATGCACATTGGAAAGGGAGATCTGTCGATACAGCTCTTCATTCGTTAACCAGTTTTATAGAAACATCTATTCATCACACGATGGTGGTATTCTTGGATATTGAGGGTGCTTTTAACAATATTAAGCCCAAGGCGAATACGGATGCTCTTCGGAATCTACATGTTGACGGTTCTATAATGTACCCTCGTGAATATGCTACTTACCACTAGACGCATTCAGAGTAGGCTAGGTACCTCCTCTGTTTACAGATATGTTTGTAGGGGCACTCCACAAGGAGTTATCCTGTCTCCTTTACTTTGGAATTTAGCGATTAACCAATTGCTTCTAAGCCTGGAAAGAATCGGATGCAAGTCACAGCTTATGCTGATGACGTTGCTTAAGCTGTTAGGGGCAAGTTTCCTGACACTCTTAGTGGGTTATTAGAGAACGCCCTGACTATCTAAACAGACTGTGGCGTGGGAATTAACCCAACGAAAACGGACTTAGTCCTCTTTACTAGAAGGAGTACAAATGCTTCTATGGCAGCCGGTTCTTCGATGAAAATCGTCCCGGAGCTACCCGTTGTCATAACGGCCAAGAGCTGCGAAAACCCCCTTCGATTCAAGACAGTAAAAATATCTCTTGAGTCGCTACAACAACAACAACAGAAGGCGTACGATTCCTACTATTACCTTGCCTAGACTAGAGGGCATACAACTTGCGTTTTCAGACACAGCCTGAGTTTAGACAAGAAACTAAAATGGAAGCCCAACATCGAAGAAAGGGTGAACAAAGCTACTGTGGCACTGTACTCGTACAGGAAAGCAATCGGGAAAACGTGGGGCTTTGCAGCCAAAAGTTGTGTATTGGATGTACACAGCTATTGTGCGGCCTATTTTACTTTGTGGAGTTAGCGTGTGGTGGACGGCACTAAGCACCGCCACCTATTATAACTTGCTCGTCAAAGTTCAAAGGTTGGCTTCTTTTCTCATAACACGAGCTTTTCACACAACATCTTCATTGGGATTAGATATGGTCCGTCCCACTGGACGTCTTCGGTCAACGGATGGCGGCATACACGGCCTTGTGTCTACGTGAAACTGACCTGTGACGAGCGCTGGACTATGGGCACTCGACGATTCTTCGTAACTTCAGCCTGACACCAAATGGAGTGTTGCCCCCAGCAACTGACTACACTGTTCCCAAATACCTATTCGGAACAAACCATTGTAGCCAGATTCCATCAAGGGAAGCGTGGGACAATATCATACCCCTCTCCAGTGCATCCATTTCAATTTATACTAGTGGTTCTAAGACGGACGCAGGAGTAGGTATCGGAGTATATACTCTGAGGAGCTGAACATTATGTTGTCTCTCAGTCTCCCTAACTTCTGCAGTGTTCTGCAAGCAGAGGTATCAGCGAATTCGGAGGCCCTAAATTGGTTGGGTAGTCACGTCGTCACGGGAAGGAACGTTATTCTCTTTACCGATAGTCAGGCTGCTATTAGATCACTAGAATCAGTGCTAACCAGATCAAAGATCATCGAGAAGTGCCGCTTAGTGCGTAGAGAGATGGGTCGTTTCGTCGATATTACGCTATGCTGGATACCGGGTCATAGTGGCTTCGAAGGCAATCGACGCGCAGACGACTGCGCGAAATGCGTTAGCGGTTAGCGTTGAAGGCGATCGCTGCAACATGAAAACACCTTTTGCGGCTTGTACAATGGTAATAAAAACCGCTGTAGAGCGCAGAACCAATGCGAAATTGACATATGGTTGCATTTGCGATACGACGAGGATGATATGGCCAAAGCTAGATATTGGTCGATCAACTATATTACTGTATTTGGAGAGAAAGCATATTCGTAATGTGGTGGGTGTTATAACGGGGCATTTTCTTATTGGAAATCTTACTAGAAGACTCCGAATTCTCCACAATGACTTCTGTAGAAGTTGTGATGACGAAGAGGAGGAAGAGAACGTACACCACTTACTTTTTCACTGTCCTGCTCTGGCCGAGAAACGAAGCCGTTATCTTGGTTCCAGGTATTTTTATGATACGGACGATCTTCGTGATGTGAGCCCAATACTGCTCAACAAATTCATTGTTAGCACGGGTTGGTTATCAGCTTAAGAGGTTATTATAGATGCGAATTCCACAGAGGTATCACAACCAGGTTTTGGTCTAAGTGCGCTGGGTGTAAACCTAGCGGCCCCTTTATCTTCTTCTTCCTTGCCTCGTTCTTTATACCGCTCCATGGTTTCGCGTTGCTCGACCTGCGGTGTAGGCACATCGCCCATTTTGGCGGTAATATCTCAGCATATTTCTACAGGCAGCTGCTTTTTCATTTGACACATCCAGGTGTTCTTCGCGGTCTGCCTCTGGCCTTGGGTCCATCAAGTGGAACTTCCATTGATATCGCTCTCTTTGCGGGGTTCTCAGGCGGACGCCGTTGAACATGGCAATACAAATCCGTTTGTCGGTCTTCGAGCTTTTCGGTGATTGGTTGGTCTATGAACAAGCTGCCTCGGATGTAGTTACTCTTGATGTGGTCCCTTTTCGTTACACTAACTGACATGCTTAACGGCCCCTTTACCTAACCTAACCTAAAGTCGACCCACTTGTAGTTGACCAATTTATTCATTATAAAAATATCTCAAAAGTTTGGTTTGCCAAAAATATAAGTACCTTCATAAACAACATCAATTTGATTCTTTTACAAGATATAAACCTTATCTAACGGTCGAGAGCAGAAAAGTATTCATTTGAATATATTGCAATTTATAGCAACTTGTTGATTTCATATCTTTGCATCGGTTCACATTCGATATTCGATGAAAATTAAAAGAACTGAATCGAATTATGTACGTAGGCTTTCTAATTGGTATTTTGTAACTCCAATTAGACACTTACTTTGTGCCCGGTCGTGAAGATGATAATATCATATTGTATAAATTACCGAGTATAATTTGTTCAATGTCAGCTGCAGCATTCATTCGAAAAATTAAAATTCCCTTCGTTTATACGTTTTCAATATATTTAACAATAAGGCGATGAGTAAGCAAAACTGTTATCTTTATGTTTTCTTTTATCGTCTACTACTGAGACAGATTTAATTTATTCCGTGGCATGTTCATGTTATTTGAGCACGATGCAACAATTTTATTTCTTCAGAATATTTCATGGAAAAATAAGCACATATACAGTAAAATGTTTATTGCTTAGTTTAAACAACACAAAGAATCAAATTTCTGCAGTTGATGTATTGAAACGGAAACTTCTCGATTAATAAAATACATAAATATAACATGATAGATTTATTTTGATTCTTTCATGATCCTTTTGCATTTTTTTCATTTCCAGCCAAAATGAGTAAAGCCAACAACGCTCCACCCCAATATACATTTGTGCCACCGCCAATGGCACCGCCCAGCTACCAAGAATCGGTAGGAGGCGTTAAGCCAACCAGTCCGTTCACGCCACCAAATCCGACCACAACACACATTGTAACGACAGTCGTACCGATTGCACGCCACTCGACACATATGATTTGCCCATCATGCAATGCCGAAATTGAGACATCGACACGAACAGAGCCAGGTCTTATTGCCTACATGTCAGGATTTGTTATAGCATTACTTGGGTAAGTATCCCGCCCTCGTCAGGGTCATTTCATCAAGAGCCCGGAGCTTTAATTTAATCATGTTTTGTTGTTACAGATGCTGGTTGGGTTGCTGTTTGATTCCATGCTGTATCGATGAATGCATGGATGTCCATCACACTTGTCCCAATTGCAAAGCATATTTAGGACGATATAGACGATAAGCATGTGCACACAAGACTCGAATATTTGTTCGATACGATCGAAATATTTTACATATTTATGTTATTTTTTTTCTTACGTTTTTGTATATGTATTTAAAAACAAAAAATACATAATGGTTTGTGTTCATGTTTCGTGGCATTGAATTGCTGGATTGATAATGATAAATGACTGATTGAAAAACAATGCTCATTACATTCAAAAATATCTGAAACATTATCATATCATAATTTAATTCAATTTTTTTGTGAGATTTCTGCAGCTTATTGTACAATATAAATTATTATTCATTTTTGATATATCCTGCATGAATATGGGACAGGGAATAGTAAAAGAGCAAAATGTTAATTTTTCGTTCAAGTTTAGAGGGAATTTCAAAACGCATTGCATTGCACATGCTGGAATAAAATAAACAAAACTCGTATATTTTCAGAAAGGGAAAAAATTATATTTATATTGCAATTACGTATTTGTGTGAGCATTTGAAAATACGTTTTCTGGGGTGACAGCACATATATACAAAGAACATTCATAAAAGGAATGAAACACGGCAGTCTAAATGATATTATAAATTTAATAATAATTTAATTAATATATTCAATGTTTAACGTCCTTCCATTAAAAACACATTCTTAATGCTTTCCTTATACTGCAGTCTTTACACGTCCACCGACTCTAGGCTACACTGTCTTGTCAAATTGAATCTCCTGACCTGTGGGTGAGCTATCGCCGTGTGTAGAGAGTGCCTAAGAATGTTATGATAGTTTTCTTTTGGCATCAAAATAAAAATGCTCATAAAAGAATCTCTTTTTCTTTTTCCGTTTGCGTTACTCGTACAGCACAAACACTTTTACTTGACTGAAATTCTAATTGGCTACTAAATTGTAAAAAAAAAAAAACGTTCTAATTTGGAACAGATTTAACCTAAAAAAAATTAAAGTAAATGTGCCTTTCACATTAACACCGTTTCCGTTTAGACGATAAATTACATATTTCTTTTTTCTTGTATTGTATTGTCAAGTGGATATTGATTTTGTGGTCAAAACGTTTTTGAAGCATATTCTTTTGTCTTTTTGATAACAACTAAGCTACACATTTTATTCATGTAAAATGTTTTGGTATTACATATATTATAAAAGAAATAAATCAATAAATAATCATAATCATGGTAATTGCATTTTTATTAGTATAGTTTATCTGATGGATTTGGGGGCCTAGCGTATGCTCATTGTACGGACAATACTGGTTGGGGATGACTTTTATTGTTACCGTACTATCCCGCTTTTTCTAAAGTCTGGATTACAACAACTGACTTTTGACATTTTCAAATATCGGAGACGCCTCCAAGATGCAGATATAATACTAGGGTGAGTTACAAAGTTTCGTTACCAATCATGATAGGACGCACGTTTTGCAAAATAACTCGTCTAGTAGAATTGATTTAAAAAAAAAGTCGCCGTGCAGTTTTATTTTAAGTGGCACTTCTGCGAAGTAAGAAAACGGCTTTAAAAAAAAATCGAATTTCGTTAAGTGATTAAACACTTCTGGATGGATGAGAAAACGGCGACGGGAACTAATGAAAATTTGAAGAATAACATGACAACTCCAGAGCTTTGTTATCTATCATCTCTAGATGAGCGGAGTACGAAAGCTACACAAAACGATGTCCAGCACGTATAAAAATGAGGACATTTTTGGCAAAGTCGATGACCTGCTGGTGGGTAGAGACGATACTATATGGTTTGGTTCCTACAGTCAATGGGTCTATTTCGGAACCAACCATATATTACACAAACATCGCTACAACCTCCTTGACACAAGTGGAGAAACAAAAATTTGAACACATCATCGCTGAGTTATTATCCTAATCAGGCTCACCAACCATCACCAGTCTCACCCAGGCACGTAGCCAGGGGAGGGGTCCATGGGGTCCGGACCCCTCCCGAAATGTTTGCAGAAATAATCGGAGTCAGCGTTTTGATAATATAATTTTGAAAAAGATTGACGTCTTCTTAGCTCCGCTATTTATTTAGACATCATTACTCATTCACCTAAATAGCAGTCGATTTCAGAGTTTAATCAATATTTTCAAATTGTTAGCTTAGTTGAAAGTGCCGCTAGTAGTGATGCGGCTGAACACTACTAATTATGTGTAGAAAATTACTAATCGCATTCGGTACAGAATTCTCGTTATTATTTATCCTAATTTGCCTAAGAGTTTGGGGTTTTGAACTTTCCGCTGCTGAGGTCCTAAATGTTGTTAAGAAATAATTTCAGAGCGCGATGAACAATAGTTTAGCCTGAGCATTGCTAGAAAATCCAGAATGCAACATAGTCGATATTTCCAGCTTACACCTATGGCTAAATTAATATATTAGTCATTTGAAAATGTGCATGGGATAGGGTGGCCAGACATCTCTCTTTAGGTGGATATGTCCTACTTTTACTCTCTGTGCTTACCATTTCAGCCCAAATGTCACGAACGTAAGTTCGAATCCCAGATTTATTTACACGCACGCAAAAAAAAACACCGCAGATAGAAAAAAATCGGTTGTAGCCTCGCCACATTCCGAAATATTCCAAATACAACTTTATAACTTTATTGGTGTCAGGGAAACTGGGCATTTAAATCATGCTGATGATCAAGATTGTGAAACATGAAGCCAAAATCAATAATTTGCCCTATTATTAGTTGGAAACAGTGGCGCAACAACGGGAGGGGTAGACCGAGAAATTGAGAAAAGAAAATTCGAAAATAAGAACTACACAAGTTTGAGTTCTGCCTACCAGTGATCCCAATGTTTTTTTTACCTGAGAAGATATTAGCGCAACACCAGCCCAAATTTTGTTTGTGCGTAAATTCCTTTTTTTGCATTTTCCATGCCTTTTTTCTAAAATCCGGCTGCGCGCCTTGATCTAACTTGTAGACCGTTGTGACATACATTTAAACCCTCCCTCGTCAACCACAATGCTGAAAAGAGTGATTCTCGACTCGTGTTCTTACGACGCTAAAATACGCAAAAATTTGCATCGAAAATTATTATGAATGCAACGGGAACTATATAGAAACACCACCGTATAGCATCATTACTGGAAAATAGCACTATCATCAACTTGCGACAGCAGCTTCAAATGTCCAGTAACATGGGTGGCCTTAGCCATTTCCAGGGATAAGATCCAAGTTGTGCCACTGGTTGGAGCTCTAATATATATTTTTTCTAACGATGGACCCTAGTAAAATAACCATAAATTTAAATCTTCCTTTCGGTGCTCCTAACAAACCCCGAAAAAGCCTTTCCCTTCTTTTTAATTTAGAATCTTTGCTATTAAATACTGTACCGTTCTAGCAAAAGATCTCCAGTAACACATATTTCACAAAATCACACTGTTCATTTCGAAGAGGACTTCCCCTTAATTTCTTTCGGGACACATGGAATCTTGTAGGAATTCTTAGTGTACTACCCTGTTAAAATTAACCTAATAACACACACCATAATTTCAATTTAAAGGTTGAAATTGTTTTCATCAAATTTATAGAAAACAAAAAAATAGTACGGGGCAATATTTGGACCCCTCCCGAAACAAAATCCTGGCTACGTCCCTCTATCCCCCCTGCAGTTTCTACTCATTCTACAACAGCACGACACAAACTAACACAACTAGTTGTCAACTATTCTAAGGTGACCAGACTCCCGAAGGCCCAATGCTGTACACATAGCGGAATTCGGTTTTCAGGCAAAGCCTCAACCATACTATATTTCCCAGACTGCAGTCTCAGCAGCATTGTGCAGATGATGATGACTCTTTCCCAGTCTCCTGTCGATCCGAGATCCTGAAACAGGAATCATGTAGTTGCCTATTTGAAGTACGGAAATGTTTGTGCCGTCCTAGGAGTCGAACCCATATTTTCACGATCGTACTGCAGAGATTCTTTATAGATTAAACAGCAGTAAAAAAATATCGTGATCAGGGGGGAGGGGCGTTTTGTTTAATGCAATTGGTGAACTGATACTTCGTTGGGCAAACAACTCTTAAGCGGATGGCGCCTTTTTTGGCACATCTACGGAGTGGAGTATCCTGGTTGCGATGTTTCTGGTGGAGACTATGCATTTCTCTATGGTTATATTAGTGATGCCATGCTGGTCCCATGGAATCTTAGCGCCATTCTATTGCATTTTAAGGACATATTGTGGGAAAAACTTTATCAGGGAATCTTTTAAAAGTCCTTTAGTATGCATTTTCGTATAGAGGTTTATGTAAGAATCGGATGGAGTACAGTGATTATTCCATCGTTTTGTGAAAAATTCTCATTTTTTATTCCTCGGCTGTAACTTCTGAATCTTGGCAGCTATATGGGCTTCAAATTTTTACCTAATATAGGCAGTTTGGTGCTCTATACAAACCTGCCAAATTTAAAAATTTTCCGAACCGAGTTATGGGCAATTTTCGATTAGAAAACACAATAGTGCGGATAGTTAGGACCTGGATGTGTCAAATGAAAAAGCAACAACAACGCATTGGTCTCGGCGATGACACGATCCAAGATAGAGCTGCCTGTAGAAATATGCTGAGATATTACCGCCAAAACGGGTGATGTGCCTACACTGCAGGTCGAGCAACGCGAAACCATGGAGCGGTATAAAGAACGAGGCAAGAAAGAAAAAGAAGTTAGGACCTTGAAATTTGCAGGAAATGTGAGCGCCAAGTAGCTCTACAAACTACAAAATGCCAATTCGGAAAGACCAGTCAAAGTCTTCCGAGTTAGCGAAAATGCACGATTGCCAAACATAAAGCGCGATTACCTACGTCGCTAAATATCGATCGTACAGGAGTCTAAGTTTTTTACACATTAAATTGCAACTTTCGACGGTTGTAACTTCTGAACCTTGACAGCTAGAGCATTGAAATTTTCACCAAATATGGGCACTGCTCTACAAGTTTGCAAAATTCCATATTTTTTGGACTATTTTATGGACAATTTTCGATTAGAAAAGACAAAAGTGCGATTTGGGGAGCTTTAACTGTCGAACGCGAATAGGTAGAGTTTTAAAATATGTGTGGAGGAAATGTGAGCGGCAAGTAGCTCTACAAGTGCGTTAAATTTCAGAAAGATCAACCAACCGAGTTATCGAAAATGAACGTTTGCCAAATGAAAGTGCGATTATCTTGCTAAACACAACTTTAAAACAGACAAGACTGATCACAGGCCTTGCCGGAGAGCTTATTAGGTCTCTTTGTGTGACATCGGGAATGCTGTACATTTACTAATGCTGTACAACAGGTCAAAATGCTGTACTGTACAGCAAAATGCTGTACGTCTGGTCAGCTTAAACTATTCCATCACCAAGATAGTCAAAATAAATTGCAATGATCTGCATAAAAAAGTCGTCCAATTAACAGAAATTATGGAAAGACACATACCTCCCCGACAATAGGATAGACGCTCTCAAAAATGCGATGTAATTTTTTGAATGTTGAGAATATTTCGATTAAATTTTATATTTAAATCTCTTTTGTGATGCTGCGTGTTAGCTAGCAACAATGAACCGACCAAATCAAAACGGCAAATTCAAGTTTATCATTTTGCGACTGTTACAAATGCGACAATAGGATAGATGCACCTACAAAAATTAGTAGTTAAACAAATGTTTTAAATCTTTTTTATAAATTTTTTATTATTAATAATACGTATATCCTCCATCATTGCGTACGACTTCAAAAAGTCTCTTTGACAAGGAATTGTAAAAACTTTTTAAGTAGTCTAATGGGACTTGGTGAAAAGCCCCTTTGATTGCCGGTATTAGTCCTTCCCTGTTTTCGAACTGTCTTCCATACGCATACATTTTTAACGACAACCACCCCCATAAATTTTCAATGATATTAAGATCAGGAGACATAGCTGGCCAGTCCAGAACTTCTACGTTTTGGTCTGCAAACCATTGCTTTATACGACGTGCGGAGTGTATGGGAGCGTTGTCCTGTTGCAAAATCCATCGTTGGCCGTTGAACTTATCGTTGAAGTTAGTTTTCTGAACTTCCAAAAGTTGAATGTAGTCCGCAGAGGTTTGCCGGCCTTCCACGACAACCAAATCTATGATACCATGGTAAGAAATTGTAGCCCATACTATGACGGAACCGACAGCACTATGACGACGAGATAAAAACCTTTCCAACTTCCTCAAATCGTGAAAATAATATTGGAAACCATCAGGCCCATCCAAATTAATTTTTTTTTTCGAAAATATCACCTGATGCCATTGATCGGTCGAATGAATGTGAGTCTGGCAGTACTCCGAACGAGCTACTTTATGACGAGGGAGTAAAGGTGTTTTTTTCCTGAGTTTTTTTTTTCGTTTTAGATACTGACACGTTTACGTTTACGTTACAATTCCTTGTCAAAGAGACTTTTTGAAGCCGTACGCAATGATCGAGGATATACGCATAATTAATAATAAAAAAATATAAAAAACATTTAAAACATTTGTTTAACTACCAATTTTTGTAGGTGCGTCTATCCTATTATCGCACTTGTAACAGTCGTAAAATGATAAACTTGAATTTGCCGTTTTGATTTGGTAAATTTTCGGTTCATTGTTGCTAGCTAACACGCAGTATCACAAAAGAGAATTAAATATAAAATTTAATCGAAATATTTAAAAAATTACGTCGCATTTTTGAGTGCGTCTATCCTATTGTCGGAGAGTGTATTTCTCGGTCCTACTAATTACCTATATTAGGTGTGTTTTTTTGGTTATCCCGTGCAGGTTTGGGTAACGAAACTCCATATAAAAAAAATTACAGCTGACGCACCTGTCATTTTTTTTATATGAAGTTTCGTTACCCAAACCTGCACGAGATAACCAAAAAAACACACCTATTAATTCGAAGCATCCGCACAGGAACACGAAGCTCCGCGTGTATAAAACGATCATTCGAACATCTGCACGCCTTTTTGTAGTGAACGGTATTCAGCTCGGAGTTGATTTTTGGCTGAATTATCAGCAGCGGAGTTAATCAGTTCCTTAACTCTTTTGCAGATAAGAATTTTGTTTTGCAAATTCATTTGAGAGTTCCTATTTAAGAAAGGGTACAAGAACCTGATATCGTCTGCTGCTGTCATGCAGCCAAAGATATTATATGGAGCAGCTGTTTGGGGTAAATGTGCACAATGTCATAAAAATCGTCTGCAAGTAGCCCAAAATAAGTGTCTTAAAATGATCCACAATAAGCCATGGTACTTTGCTACAAATCGATTGCATCAACTCGGGAGAGTCCCCTTGATTAATAATTTAATCGATAAAATTTATTTAAAATTTCATCGAAGCTTATAGCAACTAAACCTTTTTGGCGAGTCCACTCCTCTCAAAATACAGTTTGTAGCAAAATTTCTTTCTTATGATAATAATGTTTTAGTTTAGGTAGTATAGTCTTCGTTGTAAGTAGCCCAAGAGCAAGGTTTTTTATTGTGAATTTTCCTTGTAAATGTTAAACACTAAATTTAGCGATAATCTACACAGCAATGGCTAATGAAATAGTTTAAAGATGAAAAGACATTATCTTAGTCTGTAACTCTTAAGAATTGAATTGTTAAACATTACTTTTGAAGTCAAATAAATGTTAACTCTTTTGCGTGCTGAGATAAGAGACCAAGTAGCGTCACTGATAAAAGGTCTCCTACCGCGATCCAATCGTCCCACAGTCGTTTCACCACACGAAATGAAAGAATCCTTTGCAAAATTCCATCTATCATCAATTGTAGGATTCTCAAGAGATGTTGCTGCACTAGCTTTTTCGTGCAAAGCGGTAGAATATGCACGTTTAGTAGATGAATTAAAACGTGGCAGGATTCGTGCGTTAGTAGATCGTTGGATCGCTGCCGTTAAGCGAAATTTCGCGATAGCAAGATAGTGGTCGCTGCGAAAATCAGCCCTACGCTTCGACCTGACGTCCAAGAGGCAGTTTCTCCATGTCTTTAAAACAGCAATATGGTCAATTTGGGTTTCTGTTCTGCCATCAGGAGAAACCCAAGTAGTTAATGCTTTATGCTTGAACAAAGTTCTGCCATTGACTAGTTGTCGAGAGATACAAAGCTCCACGAACATTTCGCCATTGTGAAGGACGGGATACCCACCATTTTTAAAGGTTTTTGGAGTGATATGTGTGCAAAGTTTCAACAACAACAACAAAGACACTATCTCCCAGAATAGCTGCAGTTTGTGTTCGAATGCGACTGTAATCATAAATGTTGGTGTTGTCTGTATAAAAAACAATTTCTACGGCAGCGCGCCGCTTCTACGATAAAAATCGAGCTACTCATTGTTACAAAGGTCCAAGAGCTGCTTCGGCGCGCATCCTTTCAATAAACACTGCTACAAAAACAACTTGGTGGGAGCGAATGAGCCAATAGGTGTGTTTTTTTGGTTATCCCGTGCAGGTTTGGGTAACGAAACTCCATATAAAAAAAATGCCAGCTGATCCACCTGTCATTTTTTTTATATGAAGTTTCGTTACCCAAACCTACACGGGATGTAGTAAAAAACGAACCTAATGTCGAATGAAGTTGAACGAAATGGAAGAAGTCAATGCCATACTAGATTAAAAAAAGTGCAAAAATCATGCACAACCATTAGGCCGCACACACACATGGTCAATCCATGTGTAGATTCGAATCCACAAAATTTATTTTCGTTCTGTCAAATGAGGCCATACACAGGCGAATTTGGACTTTAATCCAATGACATCCATAGATAAACCGTGTGTGGCCGCCCTTAGACCATGAGGAAGTTTTCTGCGCGATGACTGCCGCGTTTATTGACTATGAACAAGAAATGAAATTGTCTGACCACTTAGAGTATGTTTTGGTGAACTTTTGGAGTCGTTTGTGGTAACTCCCTTCCACTTCTCACAGCAAATCAACTTCAATTTGCCAATTTTTATTTTCGCCGATAGACTATTGCATTTTGTTTCAACTTGCATGCTTTTTTTTTTTTAAATGAATGATTACAAGAACCCCAAGAGAATAGGGTCAGAGCTGGTTAAACGGGGGGATCGACTATATCGATATTATATCATGTCGGAACGGACTCTGCCGAAGATTACAATTGGGGTACTAGCAGTGTGTACTACATTTAATATGTAATGCTTCGTGAAAGGATGTTTCATTCCGGTGAATTGAAGGGAGAGCGAGATTCCCGCTGTACAGCGCGGTTTACGTGAGTAGAGTATATGGCAGAGTAGAATGGAATTTTCCCAGCCTTAAAAGAAGAATTTTTCCTACTCGTCTAAATGATTGCAGCAGAGTAGAGTTTTACTCTACGCCCGGTTTACATGAGTCGAGTACTTTCCACTATACCGTCCGAATACTCTACTACCGTGCTAGTCGCTCCCACTCGACTGTTTTCTAGTCGGTAGAGTCAAACTCTACTATACTGCAACCATTTACACAAGTAGAGTGGAAAGATTCTTCTTTTGACACTGAAAAAAATTCACCTTACTCTACCATTTACTCGACTCATGTAAACCGCGCTTTTCCGACTAGAAAACAGTAGAGTTGGTCCGAATAGCACGGTGGTAGAGTGGAAAGGACTCTACTGGACCATTTAGTCCACGCAGTTTACATGTAAGAGGGAACATTTTCGAAAAAAAGGGATTTCTTTCAGAAGTACCTGCTTGATTTTTGAGAGATGGATAGTATGGCAGGGAATTCGAATAGAAGGATCAGTAATAAATATTTATATTAATTCTTTGTGGAAACTCTATTGATAGTGGGAGAGAGCACATGTTCACCTGCTCCACGAACGTGTACCTTACCTAACGCTATAATCGGTACCTTTAGTTAGACTTAGGACTTTCATTAAAATAAAAAATACTTGTTCAAATCACATATTTGTTGCTCGCCTACCTCCCATCCCTGCGAACAGCTTACATATCTTTTTAATTTTATGAATTTTATCAAGTGACTCATGAGTAATTCGAGACCACAATAAAATCACAAACAGTCCATTAAAACATCAACTATGTAAAAAATTCATAATTTATTAAAAATTCAATAGAAAAGTTTGTAAAAAAAAGAATAGCTTGACCCTATACACTAAACAAAGTCCCAGACATTATGTATTGCCTTTGAGCAGAGATCTAAAAATACTGGTGCTTCGACTATTGGATCTTTAGTACGTAGACACATACCGGTTGCCGTATTATAAATTGGAGATTCGTTCTGTAATGAAAATGCAAACGCACAATAAAAACAGCGCAGAGAGTAATTCGTAATATAGAGCTACCTTTTTCGTATGACGCCATTCTTGATCGCCCAACATTTCGTGACATTTTCCAATAATCGGATATGAGAGACCTGTCGATTGCTTCGCCTCCATACAATAGAGTTTGTCAATAACGAATTCCGATTTGTCGGTTTCGTACCTAGAAGAGAGAGATGTTTGTAATTCTATCTTTTGTGTCTTCAAGAGTAGTCTTCGAGGCATACCATAGTTGGCTTTTCTCTTTTTGACATGGTTTTAATACTAGCGTACTACCGCGTTTCCATTGACCCTTGACTTTTGATCCATGAACGGCAATGCACAGAGTTGTGTTACTCAAACGCAACAAGTAATTGTTGATGTACTTTCGTTTCCTAGAGAAGAATTGGTTTATTCGTATCTGATGATTGTATACTGAATAAAAATTACCTTGAATTCCAAGGTTGAAATACTGTCTTATTCATCTTTGAACTGTCTTTGCTTTTCGCTCCCGGCAACTCTAATTCGGGATAGACGTTCTGCAAATACCACGAAAATGGATGACATTTGAGTTTGTCGCGAAGTTGTTTTCTTTCGCTAACATCTCCGTAATCAAAGTCCGGATTTAATTTTTGATGTTTCACGTAGACATCCTAAAATGAATAGAATTATGTATCAGATTTAAAAAAAAAGCATAAAGTGAGTATGTAAATATGCTCCACCTTGTATTCATCCATCCAAACCGAAGCAACACGCATCGAGTTTCGAAGCATGGTATCGCTTCCATCGGGCGAATTGTATGGTCGTCTCTTGCGAAAAACATGCCCAATTCGTGAGCATGGAACAATTTTAACAGCCCCACCACATTGCCAAGCACGAAATGATATTTCCAAGTTTTCACCGCCCCAAATATCCATGCCCACATCATATTCCCCGATTGCTTTAAAGTATTCACGATTCACGGCGAACAAACCACCGGCCATCGTAGGGGAGATGAAAGGTCCAGCGAATGATGCCTCATCGGTTATTGTTCCTAATCACAAAAAAGGAATGGTAAGCACAATATTGTCCATTCAATTCTATTTGAACTAACCATCCGGCAAACCGTCCCATTTAAAGTGCAAACCCCAATTAAATCCACCACGCACCAGTGGACTGTTCTTGTACACAAACGTGTCCGCATTAATTATATCAATAACTGGCACAGCCAATGTGGAATTTTCCGTTTGTACCATTTTAAGAAGCGGCTGCAGCCAATCCTGATTCACTTCAATGTGCGAATCGAGGAAGACGAGTACATCGCCTTTTGCTTGACGTGACCCTATCACACGTGATCGTATCAGTCCCTCGCGTTTGGCGTTTCGCATCAGTCTCACTTTTTTGTTAACATCAAATTTGTGAATTTCATCGTTAAGACCTTCGGTCAAATCATCAAATTCACTGAAATCATCCACGAGAATGATCTCTTCGAGTAATTGTAGAGGCGTACGTTTTAGCACAGAGTTTACAGATCGCAGCAGCGTCATGAGGTGTTCATTGAAGAAGCAGATTATGACGGACACAGTGTTGGTGAACGCAGGATATTCTTGCTTTTGGCACCTGGAGATAACCAAATATCAGACAAATAGTTTAAATCAAAATTTATATGCAATGCTTACACTTTGTGACGAGTGTCTGGCAAGTTTCGAAAGAGTCCAATGTTATTGCTGACCAAAGCATTGAATGCATGGTGCTTGTAGCCCGAGTCGCGAATATATTGGTCTTCGGGGTTGCGAATCATTCCATATTCACCTGCGAACACAAAGAGGAAATTTATTAGATTAAGTAACGAATGACAACGAGGCATGAACTCTTACTCGATATATTGGGAAATGTCGGATTCAAATTCATCTCCGTAACAATTTTCTTTTCCATTGGTTTGGCCGATGATGTGGGTCCATACTTGTTTCCACTAAATATCACAGTCAGGCTTGAAATCTTCGAGTACAGTGCAATTGTGACGATCCAAGTCAACGAGGCGACCAGAACGCCCCAACAGAATGCTTTGTTCATAATTACCCGCATGATTGCAGCCGGGGGAGTGCCGCGTTGACTATGAACCAGTCGCTGCCTTAAGTAGACCGAAAGAATCGTAGACCTCGTTTAGCGTGAGAGTCGGTACTAGTTACTTTCACTTCGCCGCTTATACAATAGGTGCGAAACTATGCACCATTCATGTGTCACCATGGTATCATCAATCGAACTGGATTCAATTATTTTTTTTATTTTTCCATGCAATTTATGACCGGTTACTCTGCAGCCGGTTGTTCCATTTACTTAAACTCAGAATGTTGATCAAATGCCGCGGCTCTTGAAAGGAAGACGATTCTAAGTTGGCCAGTTCATTTGCGCTGATTGTTTCCACCATTCAAGTACTAGAAAACTGTTGTTAGTAAACCTGCTAACTAACTAAACACTCTGATAAAAATTGTACGCAAAGGCGAAAAAGAAAAAAGAAATCGAAATATGAGACAGGTAAAGAAGCACGTCAGAATCAGATGATTGTCAATTCCAAAGAAGAAGAAGAAGATATTGAAGATACTCTTCAGGGGCTCCCAATCTTTTAAATGCAACGACTCGTTTTGTACTTTATCACTGCCATCTAGATAGACAGGCCGGATTATCAGCTGATCTGTCAGTCGTCATGCAACACTAGTAGTGCCATGATTGGTCATGGTCCGCGCTTAGTACTGCCAAAGTACCGCTCAGTACAATCCACAAATTGTCCACAATCCAAATATCAGTGGCTGTCAGCCTGTCAATTCGTGTGACTTGCTATGATATACACATGCCAGTGCGTTGATTTTTGGGATAAATATGGTAAGTACGATGTTGATGTATACTATTTTACCACTTGCACATCAAAAACACATTAACGCAAACCATAACCTTTGTTTCCTAATAAACGCTCGGCATATTTAAACTTTTGGGTTCAGAAGCACTGGAGGTTGTGGGCTTTACAAATGTCAACTGTCACTGGTCACGAACGCACTTGTCCACTTGTAGACGAACAAATTTCTGCAGTTTGGCCTGTCTATCTAGATGGCAGTGACTTTATCCTTTATTAGTCATGAACATTATTATTATGGTTTTCTAGATACAAAAAAAACCCTTATGAAATCGATTTGGTCCGTCCGTCCGTCTGTCGGTCCGTCTGTAGCCTTTATTTCTGGAACGCGTTTATTTAGACCAGTCCAGTGGGCCAACTACGAAATATCTCTACGAGAAAGGCTTTTCACCATCGACTGGACTGCCTCCAGCTGGCTAAGCAGCGCCCGCTCTAGCAATTACGCCGCTCCGGGCGAGAGGACAAATTGCCGCCTCTTAGGTAAAATACCTGGTAGATTGATAGTAGGGAGCACATGTTATGTCGTTGTTGTTGTAGAAGCGATTTAAGAGACTTTTTCTTGAATGGAATGATTTTGGCAGCTCTTGATCGTTGTACCACATCGGTCCCACGATGGCTGCCGTAGGATCACATATCAACACTCAGCACAAAAATTCATAGTCACAGTGGGATTCGAACCAACGCTATAGTAATCCGGAGAATAGAATGTCTACCAACTGAGCCAGCCCAGAAAAAAATGTAGTAGAGACCAGTTCCGCCATATTCATACTCTTAAGCGCATTTCACCTCTGTTCAGAAAGGCCTTAAGAGTTTGTTTTAAATTCGAAAATTAGAGCTAAGTATTGAATTGTCCTAATCACATATTATTCACCGGAAATAATATACAGATGTCATACGGAAACCTGGTGCAATTTAGAATTACGTTAGAAATTGAAAATAAACGCGACCATTTGTTTTTCACAAAAACACTTAACACATTTTAGAAAATCCCGCTCTCGAAAATTGTATGCCAAGAAATTTTGGAGCCGATAAACATAAATTAGCCGGTTCTGTGCTGGACGAGATTCTTCAGTGGATTCAAGTTGGGGGGGCTTATTTTCATAATGGCATCATTTCGCGAGTTGTTATCGAGAGTAAGGTTAGCGCTAGTTAAGTCGGGGAACCTAGCCAAATCCCGATATTAGCAGTTCCGGAAATATATTAGGGAGGACTGCTATTGCGGCTCTGGCAATGTGACATGTGTTTCCGTTCCTCATTTTACTGAAAAACACAAACTACTTTGTCCGAAAGCTGCCTACTCAATGCTAGATGGATCAATGAATCCATTCGCGAAGAGATCGGGCAAATTGAAGTTGAATTGCTTCCAAATGTGTTTTCTAAAATGCATGAAAAGAAATTGTGTTGAAAATGGTGCAAGACATTTCATATGGATTTTTTAACGCTTTTATGTGCTGAGTGTTTATGCACTACTTATTTCTAATAAATCTAATATTAGGTGTGTTTTTTTTTTGGTTATCCCGTGCAGGTTTGGGTAACGAAACTCCATATAAAAAAAATGACAGCTGACGCACCTGTCATTTTTTTATATGAAGTTTCGTTACCCAAACCTGCACGGGATAACCAAAAAAACACACCTATTAGGCCGCAACTTCACCGATCGGGGTTTGCAAAACCGCGCACAAAACAAGAAGGTTGTGGACAACACATGCCTGGGAGGGACAGAGACGATGGGGATTTCAATTTTGGGAACATTACGCTATTAGCACTCGAATGAAGAATTTTTCTTTCTTTTTAACGCCATTAGTGACACTGCACCATCCGTATAACGAGCATGTAGCGGAAAATATCAGAAACACTTATGAGAATGGGTAGCAGATCAAGCCATTTTAAAATCAGGAAACCCTTCCTTTTGACAAGAATTAGGGATAATGCCAGCAAATCCTTAATTCTGATGAACTAATTTGAATTGGAGGATGAAATCAGCATACCATTCTCCAATAAGTTTTATTTTACAAAGAACTTAATTAGATATAATATATAACTTTGAAAGCATCACAGACGTAAAATTTAGGCAAATCTCACTAAATATTTTAAGATTCTCTAAATGCAGTACAGTAGTCTGGCTGGTCTAGCGGTTAGTGCGCGCACCTTCGGTACACAGGCTCATGAGTTCTAATCTCACCGTGTTCCATGGTGTTTTTCGAACTCACGAGCTTGTGACGGACTATGATCTCACTCAGATGTTAAACGAGTACCCATTTATGGGGATAAATAACACTGCTGAGCGTGATGCTGATCTCATTACCTCAACAAAAAACAGATAAGATCTTGGAAATAGGATGTCACTAACACATCCTGCGGCCTTAGTCCAATGCTGGATTGTCGCGCCTGTTATTTATTTTTTTAAATGCAGTACTTCGTATCAATGGTGGGCTCTCCAAAGCATAGCAAGGACTTTGCATCTTTAAAACACAACTTTAAAAAAAACTAATGATATAATTGATAAATTTAAAAACTAACGCGTTTCCTAAGAATCATTACATAAACAAAACCTTATTCCTTATTTTGTTTCGTCCCTTTTTATTTCATCTGGCTTTCATGGTTTTCTTTACACTAAATCGAAGTTGATATATAATTTTCCTTTTGGCTTTTCGATTTTTTTTTATCCAAAAAGCCGCCCCTAAAATTTGGCGCCCGGGCGACCACCCGGCTTGCCCCCCCCCCCCCTTAGAGCGGGCGCTGTGGCTAAGTCTGGATAGCTTGGTCTCCAACGTCACCGGGGCCATAGTGACCTCTTTCGAGGAAAACTGCCCCCTCAGAAGGACGAAGGATAACAAAGGAGTATCCTGGTGGACTCCAGAGCTATCGAGATTAAGGAGGCTAACAAGACGACTCTTTAACAGAGCTAAAAGGACAGGGGAGTGGGACACGTATCGCTCCCAACTTAATGAATTCAACATAAAAATCAGGTCTGCCAAATCGAACTCGTGGAGCAAATTCTGTGAATGCTGCTAGAATTCATCGAGTTATGGCTAAAAAGAACACTGAACACAACAGCACCTTAAAGCACCCTGATGGGCGCCACACAACTGATGCCTTGACAACGGGCGAGTTACTCCTTAACACCCACTTTCCGGGATGCCAAATACTGAGGAGTGATTGGCCTTCAAATGAGGACAGTCTGCACAGAGCTAATTCTTCAGACTGGAGAACAGCTAGACTAATCTTTACACAAGATAAAATAAAATGGGCTATAGGCTCGTTCGAGCCTTTAAAATCTGCCAGCACCGACGGCATTTTTCCGGCTCTCCTTCAAAAGGGTCAGCAGCTCCTAACTCCACATCTCTTGAGTATTTTCAGAAGCAGCTTTGCGCTGGGCTACATCCCGCGCTCATGGAGACTTGCGAAAGTAGTCTTCATACCTAAAATGGGAAACCGGCCCAAGGACGATCCCAAATCTTACAGACCAATCAGTATAACTTCATTCACATCAGAAAAACCACGCTGATTAGTAACCCGCTACACAAAAGACAGTTCGCTTACCAACCAGGTAAATCCACAGAATCCGCGCTCCACAGCCTCGCAGGAGAGATCGAAAGGACCTTTGAGGCTAAAAATACCGCGCTAGCTGCCTTCTTGGATATTGAAGGGGTATTCGACAATAGGTACTGCCTTCGATGCAATTGAAAGAGCACTGAGAAGTAAGATGGTAGGAAATACGACTATAGGATGGATTAGTAGAATGCTCTCCTCCAGAAAAGTCATCTGCCACATCAACGAGCTGACTCTCCGGGCTAAGGTTACTAGAGGCTGCCCACAAGGGGGTGTACTTTCGCCCCTCCTGTGGTGCCTGGTTGCTGATGAACTTTTGTGGAAACTCACATCTAGTGGCTTCTCCGTGCAGTGAGTTCACTGAGCGAAAAACTTGCATATGTCTCCCGTGAAAACGGTGCCGTGGAGACTTGCTTTTTATTCACTCAATGTAAGATAAATGTTCACTCGCGTCCTGATCGATTGTCGATGACATCTTTTCATTGTGAAATAAAGTGCAAACTGCATTATTTTCGCTGGCGAATTGTCAAAAACCGGTGTGGAGACTTTCATGTGAAGTGAGTACTACCAATCGAATTCGATTTCACGATCATCAAAATTTTGACATTTTTCCTCTCTGCATGCATGGATTTCACGTAAACTGACGATGTTAGTACCTACTTTAAAGGGCTGAATTAAGATCGAGAGGGAAATTGTTCGCTCAGGGATTATCAATAAAAATTGATACTTACTGTCGTGGAATACACAAACGGTCGGGAATTCCATAAGCTACAATCCGAGAGCAGTTCCATAAATCTCCTCGGCCATTTTATGTATTATTTTTCGATCTCCCGGTCCTTTGACATTTCACGATGAAATAACCGGGGAATCGGAAAAAATATGTACATAAAATGGCCGAGAAAAATTATGGAACTGTATTCGGATTGTAGCTTATGGAATTCCACAGCATTCCTCTTTCACGACGATTTGGAGAAAGCATAATATGGCACAAGGCTACCACCATGATGCATGCTATGAAATGACCACATATTCTTCTTCCTTTCATAAGTGATATCTTCGTAAACAGAATTGAGAAAAAATAGTAGCCGATATTCGGGGATATAGGTGGTGAGCCTCAGGAAAGCAAGTTTCGGTTGATACTAAACAGGACCCGTAAAGTTCACGATGTTCTCATTGCCAAAACATAATTAGCATATGGAGAACAAATGTATGTCTTAACACGCAAAGCTATATAACAAGCAAGGGCGTAGAGTAGCCTGCATCTCGTTTAGAAGGCCAAGCCCGAAATGTGCTCTGATTTTCCGTCAGTTTAAATTGGCGGTCCCGTTTTGTTAGAAAAGAGCACCCCACCTTGTACCTATACTTTTTTAAAAGCTTCGGTTCGATTCGTTTAATGCAATATATAAACTGATACCTCATCGGGCCGGTTTGAAGCTTTTCTGGCATATCTACGGAATGAAGTCCGAGGAGAACCTCAAGCGCGGCGGAAGGGTGGCCTGGTTGCGATGTTTATAAAGGAGAGTATGGATTCCTCCATGGTTATATTACAGTTGCCATGTCGATCCATTGGGTTCTTAGTGCCGTTTTTTTTATCTGGAAGTTCTTGCAGAGCCTTTTAGTATGCATTTTACTATAGAGGTTGATACGGAAATCGGATGGAGTGCAATTTTCCCATCGTTTTGTGAAAATTAAAAATCGCATCTTTCCACAGCCCTAGTTTCTGAACCTTTTCAACTATAGAGGTTTTAAATTGTTACCTAATATGGGCAGTACGGTGCTCTATACAGGTCTGTCAAATTTCAAATTTTGCCGCTAAAATATTCCCGAGTTATGGACAATTTTCGATTAGGAAACACAAAAGTGCGATTTGAGTAGCTGTAACTCCCGAACGTGGATAGGTAGGACTTAAATATTTGGGGGGAAATGTGAGTGCCGCGGAGCTCTACAAGCCACATGCATGCCTATTTAGAAAGATTGGTCAAGTGTTGCTGAGTTATCGCAAATGAATGATTGCCAAAAAGTGCGATTATCTCGCTAAATATCAATCATACAGGAGTCAAACTTTACAACTTAAATCGCATCTTGCGACGGTTGTAACTTCAGAACCTCGACAGCTTGAGCCTTGAAATTTTCATCAATAGGTAGTGCGGTGCTCCACAAGTCTACTAGTCTAATTTCAAATTTATTGGATAAATTTAATGGACAATTTTCGATTAGAAAAGACAAAAGTGCGTTTTGGGCAGCTGTAACTTCGATCGCGGGTAGATAGGACCTTAGGTGTTAGATTTTATAACAATCGATCAAAGAGTTACCGACACCGAGTTATCGAAAATAAACGTTTGCCTAATGAAAGTGCGATTATATGGCTGAAAACAGACACGACTGATCCCAGGCCTCACCAAGGGGCTTATGTAGTGATTTAGGTTTCATTGTGTGACATTGGGAATGCTGTACATTTGCTGTACGTTTAATAATGCTGTACGACAGGTCAAAATGCTGTACTGTACAGCAAAATGCTGTACGTATGGTCAGCTTAATCTAAGATAATGGAGTTAAGTTGCATCTTTGATAGAAGGGCTGTGTGCCATACCCTATCAAACGCCTTTGAAATATCTAGAGCCACAATTTTTGCTTCGCCAAAGTTGTGAAGACAGCAATTCCACCGTTCAGTTAAATATGTCATCAGATCTCCGGTGGAGCGGGCAGCTCGAAATCCATATTGCTCATCATAGAGGAGATTACGCAAGTTGAGATAGTTAATCAGATGGACATAAATGAGTGTTTCAAAAACTTTCGATAGAATAGATGTTTGGTCCTTAATTTCCGTCAACCCGTTCAATGGCTCACACTTATTGGACACAGTGATGTATCTAATGCAATAGAATTGATTTAGAGACGATTCAGGGTATGCTTACATCATTTCACCCAAAGGAAACGCATTCATCTTAATTTCATACAAATTATTGTATTTCACTTCGTTTTTGTTTTACTTGCCTTACGAATTACAAAAAATATATAAAATCTAATAACATCTTTTTGCATTTTTGTTTTTGTTGTTTGTTTCTTTGTTCTTTTCTCCAACATTACACAAAATAATTAAATGTCCACTTATGCATAATTAAAGATCAATTAAAAAATATATATTTATAGATTTAAATACATATACATACATAATATAGATACTTGTATATAATAGAGAATGAATTTTGTTAAAAACAACTTTTTTTTTGCCGATTGGAAAGTTTTAGAGCACTCTAATGTCTGAAACTGAAAGAACAAGGGAAAACAAACTCAACAATTTTGTATATATTAAACAGAGTTCAAAATAAAGTTTTGTGTGTGTGTGTGTCTGCTTTCTGATTTGTTAACAAGAACGATAATTGAAAAGAAAGCACATCATAGAGGCTGTTCGTCTGTGTAAGTGTGGGGGAAGTGTTGTCAACTTAATATGGTATTCTTGTTGGTGATGAATGTGTTAAGATTGTATATAATGTAGTCAGTATGTTTTGTATCTTAGCGCTAACAACGTTGCGTTTTATCCTTCAAATGCCGATATAAATTAAAATAAGCGTATTTGACATTATGTTCATTTATATTATATTTAATTGTTTTTTTTTATATCTCTTGGGCGTATATATATATAAATATATCAAACGAAATGCTTGTCCTATGTATTCTAGGAATTGAAGAATATATCAGCATTAGATATCCACACGTTTCAATATATTTATTAATTTTTATATATAATTTCCCTTAATAAAAAAAATATAAATTAATTTTACAGTTATGTACAATGTTTTAATTTTTGCTATCTCTCTTTCTATAAATTTGATTTCCGTCTGGTAGATTTTTGCAGTAACATGTGAAGAGAAAGCTAACGCAATGGAATTACGAGTAGTTTAAATACGAAACGAAGAAAACCTTCTTTATCTATTCCGGGAAGATAGAACCTGTTTATGGTTTGATGCCCATTTGATTCGTTGATTCGATTTTTAATACGTGTGATTTTATCGCCATACAAGTAAACATGTTAGAATTCATGTTTTTACGAGAAACAAGAGTCTTTCCAATTATACAAGTGCGAAGCCAAGCAAGTTTTATATAAAATGAAAATGGTTTAAAACGTATGCATATTTTGCGTATCTTTTGTGTTATCATGCACATCTTTAAATTAAGGTTGAATTAAAAACTGAATTGAATGGAAAACTACTGAAGCCAGTTTAATCATAGACTGAAACGTAGTCATGCCTTGTGCGAAGGAGACTCGCTAAGTGATTCTGCCTCTGATGATTACTGAATTATTTGCCTTTAGAAGCCATGCGTGACTACCGACATGAGCTAGTAATAAATCATGAGGTGAACAATGTTGCATTCATATACAAGCATAGTTTGCCAAGAAAATGTGTTTTGGGACTTGAATACGATTCCGTTGAATCCTATTCGTTGTGATACGAAAGTCCAGAATAGTTACAGCGAAATATATTGTTCCGAAACGGTTGACATTGGAAAAAACTTTTAACGCTACAATTGTATAAATAATATTGTCATAGAATGACGCAGAGCCACCTTTCAAAAAGGGCTGACTTTTGGGACTCCCTTCATAGCGTGTAGTTCGACACCCCCACATAGGTTATTCGACACACGCGTGTCATTAACACGTGTCTTTTACAGAGCATTTCCCGGGAAGTAGATCCTAGTAAATCTCATAGGAGACGATTATTATCAGAGCGAGTTACGCTAAAAAACGGAGCTAATGTACCTTGGCTAAAAAATACACCCGAAACTCGGTTTTCCGCTTTTTTTCGCAACGGAGCGAAAAAATAAAATTACCGCATAAAGCTCATGTTAAAATATACAAATTAAAAACAAATTTTATACAAAAATTAGACATATTACACTGGAATCAAACTCTTATGAAAAATTTCACTGCCGTATAATTCAAACCATATTTTCACCCTCTTTGATTCTGACAGCAGACGCATATCACTTATTCAATATGAACATACGACGCATGCACACTCACAATAATTAACATTCAATAATCATAAATTCAAAATCAAATACCGGTAAAAAAAAATAAATTACAAAAATAGCTATCTCGAACGTGGAATACCCCGAAAAATCCTCATACTAGCGCTGTCTTAAGACATGCTTGCGAATTACTCGTATTCCCAATACTGGTACCATCTAAACTATCTAGATCTAGGGCTGTATCAATCATGGTTGTGTCCTGTAACAGTCGCAACCGGCTGGGCGTTATGAAATTATTTGTTGACGACTCTTTCGTGGCGGAGGACGTCGTTACACTTAGTGGCACATTTAAATGTGATGCTATCGTATCGGATTTAAGATCGGTCGGTGCCGCGGAGCTGGGCGAGCCATCTTTAACGCCGCCACTCAACGCTTTACCTTTACGCTCACTATTGAATTTCTTGCGATTATTTACAACAAATGCACTGACCGGATCGTCCAAATCCAAATCATCGCTCAACAGTGTCGATGACATATTTGTTGATGACTTATTTACAATGTCCTCAATATCCGAATCGCGACTTCGTACTTTTCCCAAAGTATCTCCACCGCCTCCACCTAAATTGATTTCCGACGGAGCCGACTTACTTTGTGCCACATTTTGATTGGACTCCTGTTGTTCCTCGATCAGGTTCGAATAAACGTGTAAATTCGGATCGGTTTTACTACCCTCCATGATCGTTGTTATTGAAAGTCCCGTGTTTGGAACATTACTATAGACATTTTCGCATTCCGATGCTGATTTATTGATTCGTCGTATTGTCCCATCGTCGGCAATTTCAAGTGTGGCCGTCGGCTGTGACGACGACAAATCGATCGTGTGCAAACGATCTGTCGATATTCGGAGTTGTTTCATATCCGCCTCCGTGGCGACGACATTTTGTTCGTTGTTGTAGTCTGTATCTAAATTATCCCTGAATAGATTGTTATAGCTTCCGCTTAAATTGTTTGTTCGTTTTGGTATTTTATCCATATTGTCGTCGTCCAAACTTGTTGGCGTTATGATTGCGGTGTTGTTGTCTATGGCGTTGCCTAGTGGCGATTCAACTGTCGACAGTGGTATTTCGTTGTCGACCAGATGCGCCAGACTGTTTGAATTGCCTGGAAAAAGAAAAGGAAAAAATGTTTAGTCAAACAGCTTAAAATGACTGTCGCTTAAGAGCAATAGAAGGTATAAGCGGAAGAAAGTGAAAGGTTGTCATTTTCTAGTATGTATACAATCTTGAATTTTGGGACAATAGTTTTTTAGTTTTGGAAAATTAAATTATTTGGATAAGTTTAGCAGTTGCAGAGCTGCAAATTGTTCTCATTACTTTTACTTAAAATCTACACGTCCTAAAAATTTTCTATAGTAATTTCGTTAACTTCGCACCTTCTGAGCTGAAACTGTCTATGATGCAGACCAGAATTAATTACGCTGAAGTCTGTGCTAAACTATAAATATTGTAAACAAATAAAACAAATAATTGTCATTATTTGTATGGTATCATACAAATTGTATAATATGAGGTGACCCTGTGGAGGTAGATTCTGGATTATTGGGCCTGTCCAGATGATTTCAATTTTGTTTGGCTCATTTATTTTATCATTTTGACAATTAAAACTCGAGATTTCTGCGCTATTGAAAAGAGGAATTCAATCTTGACAGTGGTTACCAATGTTCGTCTTTTTTTCAAGATCTCGTTATTCTGAGGAGGGTAGCGATAACCAGCATCGGGCTCACAAAGCAACACAGTTATATTCCACAAATTTTCAGATTATCAGTCAAATAGTCAGAAAATTTGTATAGAAAATGACTGTTAATTAGGTTGAAAGAGAAACTTAGCTTTAGCTCTTTTTTATTCATATTCAGCTTGGTATACTACAGATTGGTATACTACAATAGGGTTACCTAGAAGGCTAGTGGAGGCTCTTCGTTGCTTTAATTTTTGATGATATTTTAAAAATTTCAGTAACTTGAATTTGTTTTTTTTTTTAAATCATTGTAATCTGAACAATTATTAAGTGCGAAGCAGAATGCTTCCGTTACGTTACGTTCCGAAGATCTCTAGTATGCTTCCGTGCCGTCCAGTGTCATCTGTGCATTTACATATAAACTCCATTGAACCAACTTTGACAGATGCTCAGGACGGAACGGCACGAAAGCATTCTGGGCATTTATTCCGAATGGGATGTAACGTAACGTGAAGTCACGTAAGCTATCTGGTTCACACTTTAAAGTTGAAAATGAATATTTATGTGCCGACATTAGCTGTCTTGCGGCTTTCAAGCCGCAATTAGTGTTTTTGTAGTAGCGATTCAAGAAATTATTTTCTTTATCAATTGAATCGAATGGGACTTTGGGCAGCTCTTGGCCGTTGTAACAACGAGTAGTTTCGGGACGATTAACAGCGAAGAACCGGCTGCCGTAGGAGCATTTAGGAAGGAAGGAAATGACTGCTAAAATTCTGTCGGTTTGAAGACGGTCATTCTTTGTTCCAGTATAACTTGAGTCATCTAAGTACATGAAATGCGTCGAATGGAAGTTGACAACAAACCGTGATTTATGACAAAACCGAACATCTTAAATGAGTTCCAAAGTGATAAAAACCGGTTCCACACGCGCCATGCAGAACCATAGACGCCTAAGTTAATCTCCCCTATAATGTGTCCCTCAGCAAGTGAATCGTTTGGGAAAACGTATTGTCGTTTCAGAAACCGCGAATTTAAGATAAATGTTTTTTTTTAACAAAATTAATCAATAATCTGGTTGGTGTTGTGGTTTGTGCGCACACCTTCGGTGCACAGGGTCGTGGGTTCGAGATTCACCGAGAACCAATTCAGCTTATGGTGTTTTTTGAACTCACGACCCATGTGACGGACTATGATCTCACTCAGATGTTAAACGAGTACCGAGTATTTATGGGGATAAAAACACTGCTGCGAGCAATTAAAGATCTTGGAAATTGGATGTCACTAACACATCTGCGGCCTTAGCCCAATGCAATGTTGAATTGTCACACCTGTTATTTATTTTTAATCAATAATAATACACTCCCAATCAATAGGATAGTTCCACTTGAAAAATGGCTGTATCTCGGTAAGTGATAACGGTATTTTCTTCAAGCTTGGTGACAATATTTTCAGTAGCCTGCTTGTTCTTTCAATAATAGAAGGTCTCAAATCCGGAGTCCCGTTAAGATTTACTTACGAGAGTTCTTAAAAACAGTTCAAATGGTGAAGTCAATAGGATAGTTCCAGTGGAAATAAAATATCAATTAACGGTACGAAAGGATAATTTTACCTCGAAAAATGTAGCTGGTAATAATTTGAACTTTATTTAAGTAATTTGAGCTCAAAAAGTTAATCTGGGATATAATTGTATAGGTTTTAACGGCAAATTAAGCTGATTTCGTCGAAAGATCCTCTCAACGTTTGCCAAAGAGCTTCAGTGTTCTTAAACTATCGTCTAACGGTATAGGTCTTCCTTGTCATTCACTCCCACACCTTTTTGATGATATTTAGATCTAGGAAGTATGAAGGTCTTTCCATAACTCTTCTGCTAATGTTTAGAGGCGTTTGGGGCGAAACTTACCGTTAAAACCTATACAATTCTATCCCAGATTAATTTTTTGAGCTTAAATTACTTAAATAAAGTTCTGCTTATTACCAGCTACATTTTTCAAAGTAAAATTATCCTTTCGTATCGTTATTTGATGTTTTATTTCCACTGGAACTATCCTATTGACTTCACTATTTGTACTGTTTTTAAGAATTATCGAAAGAAATTCCTAACGGGACTCCGGATTTGAGCCCTTATGTTATGCAAAGAACAAGCAGGATACTGAAAATATTGTCATCAAGTTTTAAGAAAATACCGTTATCACTTAGAGAGATACAGCCATTTTACAAGTGGAACATTGCATTCATTTGATGGTACCGAAAGAGTTGCGTGCCACCCTTCCATCACTTTTGAGAAGAAATCTATTAGCGCATTATAAACTATATAGATTCGATGAACTTCCATTAGCGAGGTGGTGGGAGATACTGTCAAAAGCTTTCGCGTAATCGATGTAGTACGAAAACGGAGATTTCTCAATTCACGTGTATTGTATAACAAACCGATTCCATCGAGAGTGGTTACCATGATCCAACTCGGCAGCTCTTCTACTCATCGGCTAGGATATTATTTACCTTAAAGGTGCCTATTATTTAGCTTCTTGATGGAAGTGTTAAAAAGGGAAAGCATTGTCAATGGAGAGGGAAATGAACACAAAATGCTAATGAAAAATAGTTTCACCAGTCACTAAGAAGCCACGACCCTTTTACCTCTTCTTTATGGCACGATAGTCTAAGCTGACCAGGCGTACATCATTTTGATCTGTTGTACAGCATTCCCCATGCCAGACAATGAAACATAATTCACAACATAATAAGCTCCTCGGTGAGGCCTGCGATCAGTTTTGTCAGCTTTTAAGATGAAAAGTGGGACCCGTGTACCCTGTACGATCGATATTAAGCGAGATAATCGCACTTCTATGGTTGGTAATCTTTCACTTTCGATAACTCGCGAAACATTTACGATCTTTCTGAAATTTGGTTTGTAGAGCTCACAGTTACTTCAAATTAAACGATCCTACCTATCCGCAATCGGAAGTTACGGCTGCCCAAATCACAATCGTGAGTTTTAAAATTGGAAATTTTCGTAAAGGCAAGTACGAATATTATGTTCACATCTAGCGAAAAAATTGCATTTATGTCTCCAGTTAAATATGTGCTGTGGAGATTTGTCTTTTACTCACTAAAGTTAAGGTAAATGTTAAGAGTTTCGTATGAAGTGAGTACTAATCGGAAGTTACGATAAGTAAAGTAGTAAATTCGATTGCACGATCAAAATGTTGACAATATTTGCATAGATTTCAAGTTAGTACCTACTCTAACTAAAAACTTGTAGAGCACTGCACTATTCATATTTGAAGAAAAGGCTCTAGCTGTCAAGGTTCAACATTTAGAGCCGTCGAAAGATGCGATTTCAAGTTTAATATTTGACGATCGATATTTAGCGAGATAATCGCACTTTTATCCTTGCCAATCGTTAATTTGCGATAACTCGGGAACTAAGTAAAATATCTGAAATTTGACATACTCCATTTCCTCTATGTTTGAGAGTCCTACCTATCCGCATTCGGAAGCCCAAATCGAACTTTTGTGTTTCTAATCGAACATTTCCATAACTTGGAAATTCTTGAGCGGAATTTTGATAGGCAAACTTGTAGAGCACCCTGTCCATATTTAGTGAACATTTCAAGGCTACAGCTACCAAGGGTCAAAAGATGCGATTTAAATTTTGTTCGTGTCACAAAACGATGGAGAAATTAGCCACTGTACTCTACGCCTCTATAGGAAAATACATACAAAAGAAAGGACTCGGCAATGGTTTTTAGATTAAGTTCTTCTCACAATATGTCCTTCGAATCCGTTAAAATGGCTTTAAGAGCATTAATGTAAGAAATATTGCAACCAGGATATGCCACCTTTCCACCACTCTGGAGGTTCTCCTCGGTCTCCATGGCTACATTGAAACTGTGCCTGGAAAGTCACCACCAGCTTATGAATTCTCGGCCCAATGAGGTATCGGATGCAATAAACGAAACAAAGGTTTCAATAGGTAAGTACTTTGCGGGAATCATGAAAAGCCAGATGCGAGATGATAAGAATGGCCTTACAGCTATTTCGAGTGGATCATCTTATTTCGAGTATTCCTCCTTGTTATATACAATGGGGTAGTATGGCCAAGGATTAGCCTGAAAACCGAGTTCCGCAAGCATATGTACGGCATTGGGCCTTCGGAAGTCTGGTCATCTTACGATAGCCCAACGTTGGATCTTAGGTTAGGTTAGGTTAGGTAAAGGGGCCGCTGAGTTTATCCCCAACGTTGGTCTTGGTCGCCTGTATTGTTGACCTCCGAATTTTCACTAGATGCATATTTTAGCTCCTCATAAAAAAGAAACATGTGTCAAATAATTTCCAACAAATATTGGATTTTTGCAAATTTATCTCCTAAACTAACGATAAGACCTGCCAAAATAGATGCAAAGTAAAATTCGTTCCTAAATCCAACTTCGCTAGCTTTAGGCTCAAGACCTTAAGCGCTAATCTAATCAGAATCACATGTTTGTTTATTATGCTGGAAACAGAAACAAGTTTTCTGCTGCTGTTCAACAGTAACAGCGAAAAACATGTCAGTCATTTAAAATGTATTGTGCTGATATCTTCGGCAGCATTCCACGTTGTTTCAAGCATTATTCTACGCAGTGGTTGACTAGGATTTTGTCCTGAAGGAGTCCAAGACCATCCATATCTTGCACTTTTGGGAGATGGTGTTGTTATCCAGTAATGACGCTATACTGTGGTGTTTCAAGGTCCTGTTGTTTTCGCGTTTATTTTCGATGTACATTTTATAGAGGCTTAGAGTCGTGAAAATGGGTGTAAAAAATAGGACATAACCAGTAACCACAACGTTCTTTAGCTTGTTTTCATGAAAACATAATTTCCAGTATTTCATTCTAGCGCTGCCATCGGCGCGCAAGTTCTCGATTTCGTAATCCGATACCTTTAAGCTGAATTGGTTCCTATAGTTGCAACGTGGAATTCGATTGATTTTTTTTATTTTACTCCTGTATTGCTAGTGCATAAAGAGTGACAACTCGGTCGATCTACATATTATGTGGATTTGCCTAAGGATTTTTGTTGTCATACTGGTTTTGTTGAATACTCGAAATATAGGGACGGTTATCTCACAAAGTCTTACGAGTAAAGTAAAGAGGTACTGCGGGGTATTGAAGAACAAAAACACAACCAGAATTTGAGAATATCTGACACTGATACTACACGAGAAAAATAGGAAAATAATATTCTTCAAATGATCTTATTACCTAATCAGGTGAAAAAGAGCACTGGCAAGACTCTATCTCTCAAAGCACCAATTTATATCTCGGATGTGAATTGCTGCGATGGCGGTTCTTTATGTTAAGATATAACATTGAAAAATACAATATCAAAACATCATTGTTAAATTCTCTTTAATACATTTTTTACGACATTTCGGCTTAACATGTTTTTACGAAATGTACGGAAATGTGTTTTATTGGGAACCTTCGTTTTTATATAAATCAAGTACAGAAAGGGAACTAACATCTAGAAAAAAGTAATAAAATGCCTAGCGATTTTTGACACCTTATTTTCGAAGCATAAAATCTTCCACAATTTCAATTGTTCAAATTCATTCATTTTTTGCATATGCTTTATATGCCATTTTCTTTTGCTAAAATCATACCATACCTACGCACTTTCCACTAGGAAAAGAAGCACTCTAAATGGCATTCCGAAATGCTCCGATAGAAGCATTAAAGCGCGTAGATCTCTCATTCCGCTTCATTCCCATTCCATTGCATGTCCGCAAAGGTGAGCAGTTGAGGAGCGCTTCCTAAGAAGCGGTAAAGCACTTCTAGAGAAGTTGATACGAAACATTTTTACAGATTTACAGGTTGGAAAGCTATATGGGGAAAAGTTGAAAATTTCAAAAGTTCTCTCAAGAAGCGCAATTGCGAGACTTGAGCCTCCTTAGCCCCTCCCGTCAATAAAATTACACATTTTCTTGGGGATAATAAACGTGACGAAACCGTGGCGAATTTGGAAAACTCGTTCCACTATACAGGGTGTCCGGAAACGAATAAACGCACCGGATTGTGATACCCCCAATTCTTAACTGCCCCTAAAGATCTGCAATTTGGTAACATTTATTCAAATTAAATCAAACTAGTAACCCTAGTTTTCTGCACTTAAGTCGTCAAATCTGTTCAGAATAAAATGATGTAAGAAATAAATGATCGCTAGACTATGCGCCATTTTTTAAAAGAATCGTACAAGCACCTCACCTTGGCAGAAGTTGGAGAAAATTTAGATGGAAAAATAGATTGGTTTTGGGTCAAATAACAAAGACTTGACTTTGAACTTCTGTAAAAACCAAACCTCTTATCCGATTTTAGTGCGGTTAGTTTTATTTTTTAGGTAAATTTGTTAGGTGTAATAATCATCATTATATTTTGATATTCTTTGGAGCTTTGGAGAAATTTAGGTTTTAGTCATAGAAGAAATTTATTTTTTTAACAATCTTCAAATGCCTGTGGCAGCTTAACGATTAAGAATCGGGGGTATGTTTCGTACAATTTTTTTTCCTGGAAATCACATGAATAATCACTATCCGGTGCGTTTATGCGGCAGTTTCCGGACACCCTGTATATCACAGAACGGCACCTAGAAAACACAGCGGCCAAATTATTCAATCACTCCCCACATGTACAGCATCTTTAAATTAAATAAAACCAAACCTTCATTAAATATCATAATCTTAAAAACTAATTAATAAATTAAATCCAATTAATTGCAATTGTACGTATTCACAGAATAAACAAATACTTAACAATTCCAATTCACAATCACCTATAGTTTTTACACGAAATAACAGATGTGAATTTTATAGAAAAAACATTACAGACATTGTGACAACAACATTATACGATACATATACATCATGAAATGACAACCTTCCATTCAGCAACAAAGAAACGTTATTAAATATATAAGTTGCATAGATCCTTAACTACGCATTACAAAACAAATCATGAATAAGTGAATTCTAACGAAATCGACACACAAAAATATATAAAAAAGGTTAAAAAATGATGAATACAATATGCATTTTGGTGAGAATTTTATACACTGCTTATTTTTATTTTTTTATTTTATGAGATTTTTTAAAAATATAGTTGAGTTTGCATAATAGTACGCGACATGAGTCGTGATTTATGTAAAAGCACGAGAAAAAGAAATGAAAATCTACAAAAATATGTTTATGTACGCATATACATAGATATATATATTTATTTTTACATGTAAACATAAATCATAAATGAACAGACTCACCCAATAAAACTATATACTTTTTTTTTATTTTGTTTTATCATCAACACAAAAACTCGGTTGTTATACGAGAGAAGAGAAGGGGTAGAGTGGAAAAGAAATCGAAAGAGAAAAAAACATATTAAGTGAACAGTATCTTTATCATAACCGTGTGTGTTCTATTATATTATATATATGATCAAATAAATTCATACGATTTTACATAAATCAAGCACATAAACGCAAGGATACGAGTATAGTACACGCTAAATAGTTTAAGTGGTTTTTCTTTAATACTTTTCTGATTTAAATGAGTCATAAATGCTGAGGACGGGCAGTGTAAGGAATAAATTTTATAGATCATCTACACATAACAATGATTCTAAGGAATCATCAGGAGCAATGAGGCGACAAGAAACAACATGAGATCAATTCCATGTACTCTTATGTATTCTATATAAATGTACACACAGTCAAGGCTTCTAGCGGGTACTAACGATTTTTCATAATGAAAAAGACCTAAGTTTTATATTGGCTAAGGAAAAAATACTTTGCAGTGTATGTAGTGCGTCCATGCGTACCGTACTAGAAGATAATCCTATCCTATCATAATCGCCTCGATGCAGGGGACTACTTCGTACAGTGCATGAAGGGTTTGGTTTGAAATATGATGCATGTCGTACATTCTAAACGGTCAGTTAAAAGAGCCAATAAAAAAATTCGTCTTCAAAAGGATAAATAAATAAAATGCATTAAAATCGTACGTTTTGCGTTTAAATATAACAAACTTGATTGATTGAAAGATTTCCAGACTACGTTCATTGCGCTAATTATAACCATCAACTGTCTAAAAATAGACCCTAAAACTAACTTAGGATGTATTCAAAATACTGAACGAACGATCCAACGAACCTACACTCTAAATCTCTATCTAAATGCCAATTAGTCTCCATAATCGTTCTCTCTTTAGCTTCCAAAAAAATGTAACGCATTTTTAATCCAAGACCAAATAGGGTAACTTTGCATACAATTGAGGATCAATTTGTATAGAAAGTTACCCTATATCCTGAAGTGGCATTTTGTAAGGTGATAGTCACTTTCATTTTGTTGATACTTTCTAACTTTAATGCGGACAATATAATGAGGTTAAAATTGCTACGAATCGCCTATGATCAACTACTGTTGACGATAAGTTAGCCATTCCAGGTGCATCATCTTGTCAAATTCAGAGTCAGACGATACCCGCCTTACAGAATGCGTCACCATAAAGTAAGTAATTGAAATAGAGATGGAACTCCATATAACATTAAAATCTACTGAAAAACATTTTACCTTTGAGTGTGTGCTGTAAGTAACGTGTACATACAGGAAAATATCTCCTGTATGTACACGTTACTTCAGCACACACTCAAAGGTAAAATGTTTTTCAGTAGATTTTAATGTTATATGGAGTTCCATCTCTATTTCAATTACTTACTTTATGGCGGCACTGTTTGATTCTGCATCGAAAAAAACGCGCTTAACATTTCTGAGTAATTATGATCAAATATTTTGTTTTAATCTATCGGCCTATCAATCCTACATACAAATATAGTGTGCGAATATGATTTCGCTTATATCGATTCAACATTTAGCACCCATACATCTACCACCCCACTTATCGTCACCTACTCTATCTGCAAGATATTAACGTAAATTAAGAAACAACACTACTAGCAAGCGAAGCGAACAAATAACTTTTTGTCTTTAGACAATCTTACTGATGGAACATAATTTTATTGCTACTTGCATGATTTGTTTAGCCAATTATATTGCAATCAAAAATACATATTCGATATTTGGTATTATTCGAGTGTTATATCAATCCTATGTAGATAACCCCTAGAACGACTATATAAACAATAAACGTTCGTCTAGTCGTTTTTATTCTAAATCTACTTTTAACCATAATTCTATTGTCATTTGAGTTGTCTATCGGACATCGATAGATATGATGAAATATTGATTAAATTATGAATTGATTGTATTGGAAAGAGTCGTTTTCGAACATTACGAGTTATTCGTCATTTAAGAGTTTTGTTGAGCTTTACTACATCTAGTGAATGCGATTTAATTGCTATTTGGTTTTAACAATATGTTTTAGCATAAGGTGACCAGACTCCCGAAGACCCAATGCTGTACACATACTTGCGGAATTCAGTTTTCAGACAAGTCCTACCAATTTATCGAAATCATATTGGCTCGAAAATTTGAAATAAAATATTTTCCTGAAACAATGAAGTCGCTTTTTTTAAGAGACGTGCAAAAGAAAGGCAAAAGCCGCACGACGCGGGCACCGAATACGCGAGCCTAAGCATACTTTGCATACTTCCTCAGTCTTCACTCAAGCAACGGTCAGTAATGCTTAATTTTTTTAGGTAAGGTACATTTATACCTATGCGCAATAGAGTTTGGTTAAAACTTATAAAGTAAAAAATGTCGTATATTGCGATTGTTTAAGTAACCCTAGGCTTGCTGCTTCGCACTGATACCAGGCCCCACGAGCCCTTTGATAATAATTGTTTATGAACAGTGGGAGAGTAGCAATAGGTGAGCAGTGCTGAAATGGGGCTTGAAACTAGTTTCCACAGTTAATTCTAATTTTTAATAATGTCAAAATTTCTGAAAATTTGCGTCGGACCCAGTGCCGGATTAACCACGTGGCAGAAGGTGGCAAATGCCACGGGCCCCGCGCTTTAAGGGGCCCCGCGGCACACCTTATACCCAAACGAAAATTATAACAACCAAGATGTCAACGAAATTCTAAAAGCCAGTTCCTTCTAAATTGTTATAACAATTTATCGTTGAACAATTTACGCCAGGGTGTTCAAAATTATAGCAAGGTTATAATATTGCATAAAAATACAGAAATATTTCTTTCTAATTCATGATGACATTCCCAACAACCGTTGGAAGATGCAATCGTTAATTTTCGATAACTCGAGAACACTTTGACCGATCTTTCCGAATTGGCATTTTATAATTTGTAGTTCTACTTGGCGCTCACATTTCCTCCAAACTTCAAGGTCCTATCTATCCGCACTTTTGTGTTTTCTAATCGAAAATTGCCCATAACCTGGAGCGCACCGCGCTGCCTGTATTAGGTAAAAATGTTAAGCCTCTATAGCTGCCAAGGTTCAGAAGTTACAGCCGTGGAAAAAAATTATAATTTTTCACAAAACGATGGAAAAATCATTGTACTCCATCCGATTCCTCTATCAGCCTCTATATGAAAATGAATACTAAATGACTCTTCAAAGTTAAAAAAAAAAAATTTTCCCACAATATACCATCTATAAAAATCTCTGCACTACTTTCGTGAAAATATGGGTTCGACTCCTAGCACGGCACAAACATTTCCGTAGTTCAAATAAACAACTACATGATTCCTGTCTCAGGCTCTCGGATTGGCAGAGACAGAGAAAGAGTCATCCTCATCATTCGGGATGCTGCTAAGACTGCAGTCTCAAACACTGAAATGATTTATCGTTAGAATGTAACGAACATCATTCTCAATTGTCCTTTCCTAAAATAAGGTTTTACAATTTGTAACATATTTTCTAACAAAATGGAGCAATTCCGGGCTCATGGTGTTGAAAGGATTTTCGTCTTGCCCCTTCTAAACATTCCTAGCTACTCTACGCCCTTGCTTGTTCTAGCTTTGAGTGTTAAAACATACATTTGTTCCTCACATGCTATGATGTTTTATTAATGAGAACCCTGTAAACTTTTGGGCTTCCTAATGGGTCCTGTATAGTGTGAACAGAACGTGGTTCCCCTAAGGTACATCCAGTGGCGGCTCGTGGTTGAAAATACCGGGGGTTCACAGGGAAACATATAAATTTATTGATTATATGGCAAGAATAGTGATGTAGCTAATTTTTTCATAGTTTGTATTTAAATAAAAATACTGTTTTTAAATTACATATTATTCTTCCGCAGACTATTTCCGACTTTTGTTAGCTGGAATGTTCGTTTTCACTCCCGCACAACAAACAGGGAAAACACACACATGGGAAATCCATGGATTTTATTAAATTTTCATTCTGTGAAAATCCAAATCGGCCTGTGGACAAGCTCATTGGACAGAACGAAAATCCATTAAAATCCATACATTCCACATATTCCCATAAATCTACATGTTTTCCGCGTAAATTGCCGCTTTAATTTCACGCCGAAATTGTTATTTTCCGTCGCTTGCACTTGCACTAAAGAAATCAAGTGTGTAGTTCTTCCGCAGTTCTTTATTTTAATCTTATTTTCTATTAGAAGATTTTTAAATTTTGCTTTAAAAAAATCGACCATTGCAATTTCATTCATCGCGATTTCAGCAGAACAGACGGAGGCGAGCATGCGACACAATTTCTCCGCTTTTAGAATTCAGTTCATAAAATTTACAAGGCGCTGTGCACAACCTCTTTGTGCACAAGCTCTAGTGTAAATTTTGCACTAATCGAAGTTTCGTAGGCCCCGCGCCTAACATTTGCCACGGGCCCCGCGCATGCTTAATCCGGCACTGGTCGGACCCCTCCCGAAACAAAATCCTAGCTACGTCTCTGCCTCATATTATCGTACCTTCATTTCTGTAAACATAACTGAGTCATAGTCGATATTCTGAGAAATATGTACTGAACCAAGAGAAGGCAAGGTTCTGTTGTACTAAGCTGGACCCATAATGGAGCCCTTAAGTCCTACGGTACGGTGCTCTGCAAGTCTGCGCTCACGAATTTCCGAGCTATGGACTATTTTCAATTAGAAAACACAAAACTGCGATTTGAGCCGCTGTAACTTATGAAAGCTGCCTGATACGTAGGACCTTGAAATTGTAAGGATATGTGAGCTTGTAGAGCTAGTTGGCTCTACAAGTGCGACAAATTTCAGAAAGATCGGTCAAAGTGTTCCCGCAAATGAGCGATTGTCATTTATGTTTGATGTTTGAGCCAAATTGTTTTTTCGTAACGGTACGTATTATCTGGGGAAAGTTTTTTTTAGAGCGCCCAATGTAGAGGATTTTCGGGCGCACATTTTGCTGAAAATTTCAGAGAACCGCCTCGGTTCAAAAGTTACAGCCGTTCAAAGATGTGACCCAATAAGATCAATAAAATTCCATAGGGGGTATCAAGGGCAATATGCGTCTATTCTTCGAAGTTTTTTTTTATAAGGCGGATATAAAGCGGCCCATGTAGAGGACGTTGGGGTGCACATTTTGCTGAAAATTTCATAGCCGTCTCCGTTCGAAAGTTACAGCCGTTCAAAGATGCGACCCAAGACCGATAAAATTCCATAGGGCAATGGGACTCTATTTTTCGAAATTTGTTTATCGAGCAAGGAGGAAACGGCTGATACTAGGGCCGCTGCAACAACAGCAAAATTGGATCATGTGTCATTTTAAAAATCTAATTTGTAATGAACGGCCTTAAAAACAACACGGAAAGCAGCTACTAAAATTTATACCATGTATTTTGAAATCGTACTTATTGTTACCGAGTCGAAATTTTAACTGCGCCATAGTGCATTCCTTGATTCTGTGAATTTCTACAAAAAAAAAAATCAAACAGATAGTGGAACATGGGCTATGACTTTTATACTACCATGATCATTCAAGGCTATATATTTTAAGCAGGCTTTTAGAATATTTGTGCAAGAATTTGAAAATGCTTTGAGTCCTTAAATCACACTAAATGAGTAAAAGAGCCGCATGTGGCTCCCTAGACGCCCTTTGTCGACCCCTGATGTTAGTGAATTAAGTTTCATGGTGTGATATTGGGAAAGCTGTACATTTTGCTGTACATTTCCCAATGCTGTACGACAGGTCAAAATGCTGTACTGTACAGCAAAATGCTGTACGTCTGGTCAGCTTATTTTAGCAAATAGGTCACACTTTGTGTAAAATATGACGCATGCAGTCATGATATGAAACCTTGGCTCGAACGAAGGCCGCTGACATCTTAGATCTGTGGCAAAGGAAGATGAAGCATTGGGTAAGTTCTGCAGTTAAATCTTAACCACACATGATCTGCTATCGAAAACTGTAAAAGACAAAGTCATCGAAGTCGCCATTATTTGCGACCAATACAAAAGCCTGCGCGACACGATTTGAGTAGTAATTTGGACATGCGGAGATTATGCGCTACAAAAGAGAATGACAGGAGAACTAAGCGGAATTGTAAAAACCAAAATTAAGGGTATTTATATTTACAGCTGTTATGCTCGCCACGGTGGAACAACTCCGAATTTGAAGTATTTTTAGATGGCTTAGTGCATGCCGCAATGTTACACAGCCCGGTGATAATTGCTGGGGACTTTAACGGCTGGGTTCAGTAGTGGGGTAGTCGGGAAACGGACGGACGCTTCTATACGCTTTTTCTCGTCTCCACATTGTTCTTATGAACTCCATTGGTAGCAACACCTTTAGAAAGGGAAACGCGGTTGCCTTGCGATGCCTCTATGGCTAGGAAAGGCTCCGCTAAGGGACGTCGAGAGAATTACTGGTGGTCCAAAATCGTACGTACGTAATCTGCTAAACCTTCTATTAAGAAGAACAAACGAGCTTGCTTTAGGCCACTCTGTGAGGATATTGATACACATCCGTGGGGGATGGGGTATAAGGTGGTAAGTGTAAGTGTTGCTAGAAAAAAATTCTTCCACAATTTTTCCTGCACACGAGTTGGAGACAGGAGACCGAAACAGCGAAACGTCACATTCCCGCCATCACAGAGAGCAAAATATTCCGAGCCTAATCTAGGATGGAGGAAAAACAAAGCTCTGAAAATAGCAGTTCAAACAATAACGAGCAAGTCTATCGAAGTTGTTTACCTATTTAGCGGAGCAGATCTTTCTGAAACGATGAAAAAAGCAAAACCTGGTGCCAAGTAGCGAGCCGAATTCGTATCGCCCTATGTGTCTGCTTCATACCACTGGAAAACTTTTGAACGGATTATTTTCAACCGAGGCGAGCGGTAGTCGAAGAAGAAGGGAAACTTTCAAAACAACATTAGCTGGGGTGCATCCACGCTGCGTTGCAGAATATGGGTGTGCTCGACTACCTGGCCGGTATAGTTAACAGCTATCTCTCCGCGTCGCAACCTAGAACATAATACTAGCGAAGAAACAAAAAAAGTACGCGGTAACCGCGGGCGTTCCGTTCTTGGTTCCCTTCTGTGGAATATAATGTGCAATTCGATCCTGGAGCACTCCATGCGGATGACATTGCGGTGGTCGAACCCGGAGTATGTCGAACTGTTCGCTAGCGAGACAATAAGAACCATCAAACTATGGCTGGAATCAGCTGTTCTATTCAGTAAGCGCAGAAAAAAACCGTCGCTTAAAATCAGAGCTGGAAGAACGGTCATAAAACATCTAAGTCTGCCGTTAGATAGATGGGTGTTATGATTGACTCCAGGCTGAGTTTCGGGGAGCACCTGAAGCACGTATGCGAGAAGACAGCGACGGTAACCGCATTTCTATCGAAAATTATGCCAAATATCGGTGGAACTATTGAATATACGCTAGTTAGCACAGGATTGGAGAGACTGGAGTCCCTGAGAAAGTGCCAACTCAGATGGGATGATTCTTCGACTCTTCGACTGGTCGATGGATGCACACTCGAATACCCGACATAGTGAAGCGGGTAAACGGAAAACATAGGGAAGTGAATCACTTCTCTGACGGACCACGGAGGATACCGGCAGTACTTGCATCGTTTCAAACTAGGAGTGCCATAACAAATTCATCTAAAAGTAAGTAACAGAGACAACAAACATATGTGCCTGTTAGAAAAAAAAACCCCGACCGCGGGAGTCGGTCAGCTGAAATTTATATGATATAAATTAGGGGGACAATTTGTGGATCTGTTGGAGTTCATAGTCTAATAAGCTGAATATGCATTGCCGCTGTGAAGACAGGGTCTTAAATAAACGTGTTATGTATAATGGAGCCAGGTACCAGCTTTCTGGGAGAGTCTCAAAAGAAGCTCTTTTGCGTAAGGCCATCCAGATACTGTCGAAAGTCTTCTCAAAATCCACAAAGAGCATGTGCAACGGTGGTGTAGTATTGATGTTGTCGATGCAAGAAAAACCAGATCGAAACCCATCGATTTTTGATTTCTAAGTGGAGCTTGATTCTCTCCAAGATTATCCTAGCTTTTACTTTGGCAACAGCGGGAAGCACACAAATACCCCTCCAAAAATTGCATTCTGGCAGACTGCTCTTCTTTAGAAGTTTAACAATCAAACCTTCTTCCACTCAGTGGGAAAAGATTGTATAACCCACGCGCTACCAATCAGAGAGTACAACAACTCCGCTGTTAAGCCCAGTGTTGCTTGGTAAATTTCGGCTGGAATGCCTTTGAGCCTAGCAGCCTTGCCACGTTTTAGTGCAATAAATGCGTTCTCCATTTTGCTGCTTCGTTGGGGGAGTTGATCGTACATTTTGACGGGAAGCTAAATTATCAACATGTGGGCGAATATCGCCCTAATAGCGAGATTGAAACTGCAATGAAGTGCTCTTTCCATCGCTTCAACTGATCGTCGGTATGCATAAGTAGCCTTTCGTCACTTCCGGGTGTTGATAGCAGCTACGACCACCTTTACACTCCATGATGACACTGTATACGGTATTAAATCATTATTTTGTGCGGCTTCCTCTGCCGTAGCAAGAAAAGTTGGCATACACTCTTATCATGCTAGAACCACCCTAAACTCTTTCCGTTCTAAAATCCGCTGCCATGTTGCGTCCGACATCCAAAGCTTTGGCCGGGAGGCCGGATTTGGGCCAAGGACGGTCTCAGCGCTTTCTAGTTACGCATTCTTTATGGCATCCCAGGGTACATGTAAGTCATCAACCGGGCGGCTAATAATCTGTTTTCTGCGCGAGGCGATCGGCAAATTTGACTCGAAGCTAGAGAGGATCTGTATATCACGCAAGTGATAAAACAGCGATGCCTAATGTAGGAAACAATAGCCCAAGTAGAAAGCTTTTACTGTTCAGGATGGTTACATCTATCATATTGTATGTCTCGCGGGTTTGAGCAAGCTCACTATAATCCGCTGAAATGATTCAAATTCACATTCTGCGATTGAAGCAGAAGTGTATACTGTACTGGGTCGTGTCAGCAATACAAGGGGGACTTTAGAAAATCGGAGAAACTTATAGACAGTGGCAACAGCGATGAATAGAGGCAGTAACGGGGTGATGGACATACTGCCTCATCCCTGATATAGCTAAGTGGGTCAACCGAAGATATGGTGAGCCACTAAAATAACTCAACTCCTTACGGGCCATGAAGGATACCAGTAATATTTGAATCGATTCAAGCTACTCTCCAGAGTGTCCAAGCTGCAAGGAAATGGACGAAGGTGGCACACACATATTTTTTTTTAAATGCGTTTGATATACAGAGGGGCGTATCACAAATGTGCGATGAACATTAAGCACCCAAAATTTGATGGTCTCGATTTTGGAGTGTTAACATAATTTGGATGCAATTAATTGGGTTCATTTGCGGAATCCTAGAGATCTGCGAGTAGCTGAACCAAGAAGAAAGTCTGCAAATAGATAATCACTAAATAATCAAAGCTACCCCTGCGGTGGCTCTCTGGTGTGAAGCTGAAATGGACTCGGAAAGCTACTCGTTAGCTCCCAATAAATAACCTAAACATCAGGTGTTACGTTTATTTACCCAGATATCAGTGCTTTCGCATCATACGCTTTTTTAAATAAGTTAGCTTACAAATCCTACTCATTTATCATGGCTACTTTTTAGTTGAATTCGAAAAACGGCGACTTATACTGTATAAGATTATATTGAGAATAACGGTAATATTCGAAAACTCCAATACTTATTAAAAATAAAAAAAAATCACAGATGTTCCCTCCATACTGCTTGTAATACCTAAATTGTTATATCATCATTATGATTGAGATGAACAGCTTTAAAATGAAGGCTACTGCTTCTTTCTCACGACTTTAACGCTTTGCAAACAATATACGCTACGTTTTCAAAAATACCACATCATGAGCTTAATAAATACGAATTGAAGCAATTATTAATTGAATACGTTCCAAATACTAACTCCTACGGGAATATCATTATTTCTCTTAAACTTATGTACGTTAAACGCGATAATACACCATTTTCGTAAGGCATACGAGATAAATCGATTGAGGAATACAAAAATTCACGACATTCGTCAACGGCACTACTTTAAACGTCAATATACTATGAGGAATCAGTTGCAACGTCCTCAATAATTGAATTCAGATCAATATTCAAACCGTACTCATATAAATTCGAATAACGATCGCGACGTCCCGGACTACCGTCCGAATCATATAATGTCCGTTTGCTAACCCGAAACGTTTGACTGTCTTTCAACATGGCATCGTCTTCGTTCGAATCACCGCCACCGCCGAAATCACATTCGCGAATCGTCAAACGATTTGTTGGACTGCGCAACTCAAAAAGTACATCGGGTCGGCTACGCATCGGACGCTTTCGTGTAATACGCTTGGCAAATTGCAAATGCAAACGTCGTGTATCGATCTGTTCGGAATTTTGCCGGGGCACAGCACGATTCTTATGAAATGGATAGCGTGGCAGATGACTATCCGAACAATTGCGACGTTGTGGTGAGAAAAATTTAAAGTCAGACGGTACTGGCACGAGATTAGTATTATTGTTTAGTACGGTCTTATGTAAAAGCGGTAGTGGTGAATTGCGATCGAAAGACGGCGAGTGTGGCAATTGAAGATTTCTTGTAAGACGATAAGCAGGCGAAAGTGACTTACCGTTTTGTAAATTGTCATAGCTTCGATGGCGATAGATTCCGCTGGCTGAAATTGGCTGCAAAGAAGAATTTATCAATTTTAGTGTCGAATGTAATCAGAATGGAATCGGGTGAACCTACGTCGTTGTATAGATTCTGTTTTGAATTGTAGAATGCATCTCCGGCTCCAATGATTGGTTGATTGGTAACTAGTGCCGGATGCGTAGTCACGTCGGTCAATTGAGTGAGTGCATGCTGATTTCGAATGCCCGGTTGCATTTGTAGAACGAATTCGTCTGTCACCACGCCTCGCCTGTATGAATTCAGAAACTTGTACAGTGCTCATTTACACGATCAATATGTACCTGTCAATTAAAGATGGTGTCATCGGTCCGCACAGAATATGGAAGCAGTTCAAACAAATATTCCCTCTGGAATACGGATTTACCGCTCGCTGTCCGCCTTTTGAGGAGAACGACCCTTTCAACTACGAATATGTAAGAACTAGTAAAAATTCCCAAGATAGCCAATATTATACAAACATCTTCATTTGTTGTCTGATCGCTGGTCGTTAAATATGTGTGGAATCCAGCTAAACCAATAACCGACCATATGGAAAAGAAGCATATGAATGTCACAATTACACTGGCCGGTGCCGCCTTGATAACTTGAAATACTTCCTGCTCTTTCTTCATTACTGTAAATCAAAATTAATTTTACATGTACATCCTTTACGCGAATGAAAGAATCTGACGGTTTTACTCACATAAAACTAAATGCGTGATCGAACAAGCAAAAATAAATACGGCTAAGAATGCAAGCGAGACTAGAAACATGTAGAAGAAACGATAGTTTCTTTTTCCAACACAATTTCCGACCTGAAAATAAAGCTTCAATTAGCGAAAATCGGCGAAAACGCAGCTGAACGATCTTACCCAAGGACAGTGATGATCAAATCGATCCACACAATTGTCGCACAGGCTACAATGTGATGCTCGAGGCGGTCTAAATATTTTACATGTGAAACAATATTTTAATTTAACCGTTTGACCACGAACAAGAACTTCTTTTGTCCTGGGCGGCGGACGATATGTTGGACTATTTAGAGAATTTGGCACTTCTGAAATGTTGAACAAAAATATTAGAAAAACACACTTTGAAAGACTTTGCGGTACTAGCCGTATGCATTCTCCACATGCGACACACAGTGGCTGTTCCAGTCGGTTTCGGCCAATAGCGCATGGCGCCCAGCATTTCTCATCAGATGCCTCTTCATATGCAGCGCATCATGCACATACTCGAAATGCACTTTGTGTCCCGCATGTGTTGTGGAGAATGCAAGTGTGTGTGGAGTGTGTAGTCCCAATAAGGACAAGCAGGATGGTGGATGTCTCAAACCAGTAGTTTGAACAACAATGTTTTGTTTTGCTACTTACCGATTTGCTTTTCTATGTAAGCAGCCTCATCAAGGGAAGCGCGCGGTATGACACCTGGATCTGTGAATGTGGTACGTAATAGCGAACTCATTGTGAAGAAATATAAAATAGCACCAATAACTGGTATAGCTGGTGTGATTTTCGTAGCCAGGAAAGGACAGCTGTAACAAAAGCAAGAGAGAATGAATCAATGCAATTTCCAAGCATCAAACTCATTCCATTCATGTACTTACTCAAATGCAAAAAACAATGCGCTCGTTCCCGTTATTAGGAAGCATGTTAAATAAAACACGCCCGTATGCGGAGCTGACATTAGAATGCCATCACAATAGAAACGATTGCGTCCCGCAAACAATTCCCATTTGCGTGTAACGCGTGTATTTGGAGCCATAGTACAGCAACACAACAAATTCATTTAAGCTCGCTTTTACGTAGGCTGATAGTAGGTCAACAGATGAAATTGCTTTGGAAATTTGGTCCAATTATTGTTCCAGTCACGCATAGACATCGGGAGATTGAGTGACACAGAGACTGATTTCTTCTCAATGTGATTGTAATCTTCGGGGTCCAGGCATTTATGCTCGCAAAATTTACTGATCAATTAGCGCGTTCACCGTGCAGACACGTTGATATTCTTTTAGCTTAATGACGTCATCGTGGCTTTCTGCAAATAAATAAAAAAAACATCGTAGGTTTAACTAACAGATACAAGTGCATATGTACTTCGACTAGGTTAGAAATAAATGGAAGAATCTGATACGTACAGCGAATACATTACTTGGCGTCACGAGATGATTAATAGCATTGCATTGAACACAATCCAATCGCAATCGAAGTTACGCAATTACAGACATACGAGCGAGATAATTAATGGCATTTTTCCCCTGTACGTGCATAGATGATAATATTGTATGCATTTTAGTAGAATGTTACAAAACTAGAACATTTATAAAATGTATAATATTTTATCAGCGTTGTTATCAGCAACAGGAAATATTGTCTAGAATTTTTTGCAATAAATTATGAAAAATTCGACTATTTTAAGTGTGAAATGTACCCTGTGGCATGGGTTACGAATGATGCCACCGCTTTTCCCGGCGTGTCTCGTAGAAGGCGACAAAAGAGGGACAAGAGCGATGAGAACTCTTACAGTGACAAAAAAATCCCTAATCCAAGGTGGATCAGCATGCGCCGATGGATGCATGGTCAAGAGGGTGCTTGGACCTAGTATGCGAAGGTAGCAGGCAACCATTACATCTGAAGCCTGAGGCACATTTTAACATCAACGAGATCTCCCATAGATTAGTGTGTGTGTGTATGGGTTGACGTGTCTGGAGATAGCCGGCGGACGTAAAAGGAAAGTCCATAAATTTACTTCTTTCCACACACTAGTGCCAAAACACAACCTTTCTCCAAAAGGTGTAAAAGAATGGAAGGCCTTATGGAAATTCACGCAAATATAAGCACTAACCCGCTGGGCACTACTTCTGCTATGCGGTTGAGTGATCCCGGGGCGAACTTAGTTCGCGCCAGAGCTCGACGGTTTCCGGGGGCGAGCAGTATAAGGCAGTCCAACTACACTGTGGAGAAGCTTAGGGTTGCAAGCTGGAATGTAGGTTCCATGACGTCGAAGACCGAGGAGATTGAGGATATCATGAAGCGGAGGGCGATAGACATAATGTGCGTGCAGGAGACGAAGTGGCGAAATAGCCATATCGACTAAATACATGGTTTGTGAAAAACGAGAGACACCTGGAGTAGTGGACACGGAGATAGGAAACATGAAACGCAGATCGATTACCACCTCTGCTTCGATTTTATGAGAAGGTGGGTAAAAGACTGCAAGGTGATCTTGGGTGAATCTGTCGTTAGCTAACATCGTTTGCTCCTGTCAGAATTTATTTTGAAAGTAGGAGGAGCAAGAAATAGAAGAACTCCCAAGCCAGTCGAAAAAATCAAGTGGCACAATCTCACAAACGACAACTTTGAACCTGTAGTAACTCCATTCATTGATAAAATGACGGAGTGGTTTCAAAACAACACAAACTGCACCGAGCACAGTCCAACACAAATGTGGAATAGTTTCGCTGACATGTCAGTAGGTGAGGCGGAAAAGACACTTGGAGTTTCGAAAGGTCCACTCCACACGAAGAAAGAAACATGGTGGTGGAACACCGAAACTGCAAGCCAAATCGAACGCATTTAAGGCATGGACGAAATGTGAGTCAAGCAGTGAAACCAAACGGGTTCAACTTCGCGAAAATTATATGCAATGCCGGAAAAACGTGAAGCGCTTGGTAGCTCAAGCAAAGACGAAGGCAGCTGAGAAATTCTACCAAGAATTAAAAACTCAGACTGCCACCGAAGGACCGCCTTTGCGCGAGAGACCTAAGCACGACGTCAGGATATTTAGGGTCGCAGCCCAAAGGAGAAGGAACGCTCGGGAAATACAGGCGCCAAAGTACGTGGAGGAATCGCAAGGAATGTTGCTGATTGACGATACGGCAATTTGTAGCAGGATGCGAAAGTATTTTGACGAACTTCTAAATGAAGAATTTCCTCGAGCAGCTTTTCGAGATGTGGAGCCGAATACCACAAATATTGAAGATATCTCAGAGGAAGAGGTGATGGAGGCAATGCATCAGATGAAACGCGGAAAGGCAGTCGGCCCGGACAAAATCCCCGCGGAATTTTGGTTGAAAATGGAAAATCTCGCGCTTAGTTGGCTCACAGTCCTCTTCAACAAAATCAAAGGTGGGCAACCGACGCCTGATGCTTTCAGGGAAATTTTTCTTCTTCCAAGAACAAGGGAGACTCACGCAAACTCAACTATAGGGCTATAAAGTTAACACCTCATACACTGAAGATCTACGAGCGAGATGTCTGCAACCGATTGAGAAAGATTGTGCGGTTGAATGACAATCAATGCGGCTTTGTTGAAGGTCGATCGACAGTCGATGCGATTCAGTGCATTCGTATTGCGATGGAAAAGTATAGAGCAGCACGAAAGGACTTGCACTTTGTGTTCATCGATTTGGAAAAGGTATTCGATAGAGTGCCTCGTGATCTGATATGGTTGGGCTTGAGAGCACTTAATGTCCCTGAGGCATACGTCAGGATGATACGAGACATGTATGATGGAGCTACGACTAAGATTAGATGCACAGCCGGTGAATCAGAAGAATTTCCGGTGAATGTCGGATTACACCAGGGCAGTGTATTGAGTCCGTTGCTCTTCAACATCATCATGTGCTACTTATTACACGTATATCCGACGGCCTAGAAATATATCTTTTGCTTTTGCCGATGATATAGTCCTCAGTAGCCCAAACATCGTTGCCTTGCAAGCTGCACTTACAAAATGGTGTGACATTCTGTAGGAGCACGGACTGAGGGTAAGTATAACAAAGACTGAGTTCTTATGCTGCCCATTCTCAGACCCAGATGCACCGATACCAGATATGTACGTCAAAGGAGAGCAGCTTAAGTTTTGTACCAAGTTCAAGTACCTTGGCTCGATGGTGAACAACGGAGCTACATGCGATGATGACATCAAACATCGCACAAAGGTTGGGTGGATGACGTGGCGAGAAAACTCTGGAGTTTTCTGCCTACATCCGAGGCAGCTTGTCCATAGACCAACCAATCACCGAAAAGCTCGAAGACCGACAAATGGATTGGTATTGCCATGTTCAACGGCGTCCGCCTGAGAACCCCGCAAAGAAAGCGATATCAATGGAAGTTCCACTTGATGGACCCAAGGCCAGAGGCAGACCGAAGAACACCTGGATGTGTCAAATGGAAAAGCAACAACAACGCATTGGTCTCGGCGATTACACGATCCAAGATAGAGCTGCCTGTAGAAATATGCTGGGATATTATCGCCAAAACGGGCGATGTGCCTACAACGCGGGTCGAGCAACGCGAAGCCATGAAGCGGTATAAAGAACGAGGCAAGGAAGAAGAAGAAGTGTGAAATGTACTATTGTTTATGATGCCCATCAAAAGCTTCGCTCACTCGCCCTTCATTCGCACCTCGTCAGAAATATGACAGCGAAGTTTTTCCAAAGACTAGTATAGCCACTGCAAAGTTCGTTCTAGCCTTGATCAGATCTAAACACAATTGGTTGAGAATAGAAGCGAGACCATAGTCTGAGACATTACCGTCAGAACAAACGAAGTAAATACCTACACCGATGAGGTAACAAAAAAGCTGAGATTGCCCGCCCCAGAGTGGTAGACCAGATTTCACGGAAAAAATATTTGTCAAATCGCGGAAAACACTAAGTTAATTTTGGGTTGCTGATTCCAAATTTAAGGTCAAAAGCATCAAATTGGGATTGCCCGCCCCAGAATAGTAGGTTCCAGGTATACCACAATTTTCACCTACAACAGGGGCCGCCCTTGACCGCTTGAAAAATCCGTTGCCGTGCCAGGGGGATCTGTGTCTCATGAGACACACAATATCCGAATATCTGTATGGCATGGTACGCAGTAGGTTTTAATGTTATATGGAGTTCCATCTCTATTCCAATTTCTTACTTTATGGTATTGTCCCGTAGATGACTCGCTATAGCGCCCCAGTTTGAGATGGAACCCTAGCACAATGCACTTTAAATGGGTGACGGTATATTGGTAGCATGTACTATTTCCACCCATTTATAATGCATTGGTGCTGCTTTCGTCGGCAGTGTTTAACGCGTTCAATCTGTGTCAAGCAAAACGACATCACTTTTGTACTTTACATGCATGGGCTTTTCCCCATGATCTGACTAATCACGGAACGAAACATTCCTGATGTCAGAGAATTTCGTACTAGGCGTAACCACCAAGTTACAATAAGCCAGAGCCACATGGACCACCTTGACTCGATTGAGCCTCCACACGTCTAAATTCTTATCCACCTCGGAAAGAGAACAACATCGCAAGCACGTCTCTGCAGAGCCAGCCCGCACAACGTGAAATATTTACATAAATATTTGACTGCACGCCTACGCTTCATACCACTTGCGTTATGGGAATTCTATAGACGAATGATGACACTATTGATTCTTCCCCTCTCTGCATCCATTACTTGCGCTGATACTACACCAACCAAACGGCTACTGTCAAATGCCGCACAATGGATAAGATCGCAGTATTGCAAAAAATATACCCTTTCATTCTATGAGCGAAGGGTATAATAACTACTCGAACCGGACGAGTTGGTTCGCCTTCAACAAATAAAACAAAAAACTTAATGTAGAAAATTCGTCGTAAATTTTATCAATCGTGATTCAAGAGAAACAATTTTCAGTCTGATTAATTCCTACGACACATTACACAGCTTAAATACGACAGAGAGAAGAAAAAATTTAAATTTTTAAAGACCGCTGCCAATTTCCAGAGATACAAAATGTACACTCTGCCTGCCTCCATAGTATCGAAAGTTGTTGGCTCCCAATTCAATTTAGCGAAGGATAATTCTTTATATTCTCGTGAGTTTTTCACCGTCTAAACCCTATGTCAAACGTTTTAAGAATCGGTGCTACTACATCTTCTGCCGTCACGTCTGTACTATAATCAGATATCTTTGCTCCTTCAGTCGATCAATAAGTAAGGGCTAATTCACCAAAACCTTTAAGCAATTCTTGAAGTTAATACCAATTTCAATCGGGCTGGATTCATCTGAACCATTGATTAGTGGACAATCATCGAGTCCCAGAAAAAACAATTTCAAATTTTCCATATCGAACGAGTCAGATAAAAAAGATCCGTTGCTTCAATTTGGCTTTACTTGACCTCCATGAGACGTAGCAATTGGCGGGTACCAATCGTGTAACACTCTGGTCTTCATATTTGCATCGATCGGAGCATATCGTACAGTTCGCAACACGGCCAAATTCAATTTTACTTCAAATTTTGACAAAACTCTAATCATAATTTTATAGCTATTAACAAATCAAGTACTCATACCTTGATGTATGTATGAATTGTATTAATCATAGATCCCTTTTCAATAAATTTCATAATGTGAAAATATTTTCAGGAATTGGACGTATGGTAAGTTTTTTTGTGAAAATTTTAATAATTTATTAATATAATTATATTTTTAGAATATAATTGGATAGAGAGAAGGAAAGAAAATAGAAGAAGAAGAATAGTTGAAGAAAAGTGAAGAAAAGGTTAAAAAAGTGATAAAAAGGTAAAAAATTTAAAAATATTTAATGAGATTTGTAAAAGATTAATAATATTGGTATTTCTTTTGTTTTAGGAAGAAATAGAAGAAAATAGAAAAGAAAAATAAGAGAGGAGGAGTAATAAATAAGGAAGGAGAAGAAAAAATTGAAGAAAAAGTAGAGTAAGATTTTGAAATATAATTAGTGTTAAATTATTTAGTGAGGGAATTAATTATGAGTGATTTAGGAGTAATGAATTTAATGTATATTTTTATTATAAGACCTTTGTGTTTATATATTTATATGGAGAATTTTAGATATTTGATGAGATTTATTGAATTTGAGGTAGGGGGAATGAGAGTTGCAAATAGGATAGATTTTTTACATAGAATTGTAATGTTAGGAGTAGTAATTAGAGGAGTTATAGAAGAAATTTATATTATATATAGTAATTTGAAAATAGGATATTTTTTTTATATAAATATTAGATTTTGTTATTATATTATTAGATTTTTGTTAGAGTTAATAGGTATAATTTGTAGTGTAGTAGTTAGATATCTTATGAATTATATAATTTTTGAAATTTTGAATGGTTTATGGATGTTGTATTATGTAGTATTTATGGTAGTAATGATAATTTTTTGTTTCTTTATAATATGTTATAGTATTTTATATATTTTTGGTAGGTGTTATGGGTTAATTTAGGGTAATTATTAGAATTTAATAATATATTATGTTGTTGTTATTATTAGTTAATTAGTTAGAATTATTAGTATATGTAGTATAAAAATTAGGTAGTAAGAAAATTTGAAGTAGTTAGTGTAGAAAATGTGGTTTTTTCCTAACAACCTATTAAAAGATTTATGTTTCCTAAAATGATTGAAATTGTAATTTGATGAAATTAGAATTTTATTAGATTGCATGAGTAAATTGTTTTGGGAAACATAAATCTTAACTATAGTGGGTTATTTAACTTACAAATAAAGTAAATTTTCAACTTAAAGAATTTAATTTAAAATTAAGAGTAAAAAAATTAAATTATGTTACCAAAAATATATTAAAAAAAAAAAATATAAAAAAAATTAAAAAAAGTATTATTTTTAAAATTGTTTATGAAATAATATATTTTTGGTAATGTTAAATTAAAGCTTTTATTTGTCGAGTCATTTTATCAATGAGATATTTGCATTTATTGAAGATGGAGAATATGATATCAGTTTTTAATAGAAATTGTTGGAAGTTGATATCATATTCTTTAACTTCAAAGAATAGTGAAATCGGAATTGAAAGTTTGACTCGACATTCAGGAGCATTAAAAGTGACGTTATTAAAAATATAAAAAATTATTTAAATAGTTAAAAAAAAATTAATAAATTGATAAAAAATTATATTTTTGGTAACATAATTGATATGAATTAATACTATAATATTTTTTGAAAAGAGAAAAAAGTTGAAAATTTACTTTGTAAGTGTAACCTAATGTAGTTAGATAGGTTGTTAGGTTTTTCCACATAACCACACACTCACACACACTTTTTTACGGTGTTTTTTTTTTTAATCGAATGCCTTGGCATTCCCACATTATTGGCCCTTTAATAACTAATTACCATTTCAGGCAAACAAGTTAACATGAGGTGAAGCTGGCAAATTGTTCATTGACTAGCTGTCCATAAGAGATCAATGAAAGAAGAATGCCTTCAAATTTAGAAAGTAAAAAATAAAAGTACATGCTTGGATACACGTTGCGTCAAGTGCACAGGAGTGGATAGATTTGCGTATGAAGAAGCCATTAGCCAAATTAGTAGGAAATTTAAAGTTCATGTGACCTTATAAAGTTAAAAAAATTGAATTAAATGTACAAAACAATATGTAAATTTACACAATTTTTATCAAAATTAAATGGTTTTCATGAGATTTTAAGCATTGTTATTCTTTAACTTTCAATGGTGCATATTTGGTTCTTATTCGTAATGTCTAGGGACAAGAAAACGTTCTTAATGAGATAGGGTTTGCTTACAATGATATAGGTTAGGGGGCGGTGCTGAACATTAAAACATCATGATGTATGCCAGTCCAGTTCGGGCAGACGTTTTGAATATACGAGTTTATACCTGACAAATATGAATTTAGGCTTAACTTTGGATATTCCTTTGATTCTGTAGTCGATTCCCGTGGGAATGCTTCATCAATTCAAAGAAATCAATGTTCACATCGTTGAATCGGGATATTTCGAAAATCATTGCCTGAGGTGAAGCCAACTGTGTAGTATTTAATGCTAGTAAGACACAGTGCTGTCTGATCTTTAATAAGTTATATGTGCTTACCATTATTGTACCGGTGTGCATGGTGGTTTGGTTATACCACAATGAAATACAGTTTTACGCTCCGTATATGGACACGCCCCATAAAAGTACAACTCTTTAAGTCGACACATTTTTAGGTCCCATTACAATAATGCACTGTTTTCATTTTCATTTTCATATAAAATAGATTCCACTAACCGCATGCACTAATTACTCGGACACTGATTTTTTAATTATTTTCGCGACTTAGCGGACAGCTCAACAGTTCATCCATGGCTTTTATTTGCATCATCAAGGCCACAAAGGTGAAATTTTTTTGTAATAAATATTTCTTGTCTAGGCATTCAGGAATTCCGTTCAGTAAGTCAGTATTTTAGGTGGAATTTGTCCGCTTTTTTGTTCTAAACATAGATGTACACGATTATGAGCAGTGAATTCTTCTTCTTCTTCTTTTAGCGGTGCAGAAAGGTGAGAAACCTCTGTGCATCTATGTGGGTACGATTTGTGGTTCGTCAATGTTTGTGACCGTGAGGTCTAAGGACAAAAACATATCGCTGTGGGAAAACCCTATCGCATATAGGGGTAAGATCAGTGGCCGCAGCGGGGCATTGAAACAAGTGACCCACATCATGAGGAGTACCATTGCAGTTTGGACAGATGTTTTGGATGTCCGGGTTTATGCGAGAAAGGTGCGAATTAAGGCGTGAACAAAAGCCCGACCGAAGTTGAGCTAGTGTTACTCTAGTGGCTCTCGGGAGCCTAATCTCCTCAGGCGAAATTGGTGGTGGGCGCTCTGAGAGGACTCTATTCGCACCTAAACTCGCGATAGACCGATTCACTTCTTCAGTGTGGATCGCTGCAATGACGGCTCGGTATGTAACTTCATCGTAAGGGTTCCGTTTGTATCCCTGAACCTCTCTCTCAAGGTCTCGTAAACCAAGCCTGACATGTCGTGGTGGAGGAATTCGGTCCATGAGATGATTATTGGGATGATCCTCACGGTAGCAACTAACAAGATACTGTTTTGAGAGTAGGAGATTGTGGTCACGTATTGGCATCAATTTTGTCTCCTGATGTAAGTGATCCTGGGCAGACATCAGAAGGCAACCTGTCGCGATGCGTAGAGCGGCATTTTGGCAGACCTGAACTTTGGACCAGTTTGTGTCACATAGACTATGTGTCCAAACTGGGGCTGCATAATCAGCGGCCGCTCGACCCACCGCTTTATAAGTAGCTAGCATGGTTTCTTTATCTTTGCCCCAGATGCTACCAGCTAGAGCTTTTAGGATGTTGTTCCTACTGCGCATTTTTTCACAGACTGAAGCTGCATGATTCGCAGACGTCATCATGTTCTCTAGGTGAAGCCCGAGAATTTTGGGGTTTTTAACAGTAGGAACAGAATTGTTGCCAATACGTATATCCATCTCCCATCTGATGTCCTCCCACCAAGTGGTTAGAAAAGTCGCAGAGGCTGCGACCTCTCGAAAGGTGTCAGCAAAATTTGAGCTACGGTCCGCGCCCTGTCTCACCCAACCAAAGACAAGGACATCAGATTCGGTAAGAAAACCATCACAAACCCGAAACTTTTCGAAAACTTCTTTCAATAAGCAATTTACTGAACATTCCAAGACCGAGATGCTCAACTGCAAAATAAAAAGAAGGATTCGCAACTAAACGGTTGACATCATCTCCACCTATACAGCGGACCAAGTTTCAGCAGCTATCAAGAACGCCAAAAACTCAAAGACCATTGGACCAGATGGCATTTCAATTGTCATGCTGAAACATCTAGATCTTCCCGCCATCGAATATCTAACGATGGCAGAAACTAGACATGCACAGCGGCTCACGCCCTTCTGCACCGCTACTACAACAACATATACTCTGAAGAAATCTGCTTTATTGGCAAGAGAGGATAACTTCTTGTATAAGTTATGCGCCCTGTTTGTCACAATTCCTTGGTAATCCAAGGATTTTTGGTAAATAGCCTCCCATAACATTTATTTAAAAATTTTATAACTTTCAGTGAGATTTGTATTTGATATGGCTGAAGCCAAACAACAACATTTGTTCTTGAACAAAGATCACCAACATTTTGATAATAGGCAGAAAAAAAAATAATTAGAAATTATGTGTTTTGCTGGGCACGGCACGATTTCAGTATCTGCGGCGCCAAATTTTGATAATGCCATTTCATTAATATTGGCCTGAAACGATTGAATCCTTTTTCGCGAAATCGTAACGGTTCTCCAGAAATCTCCCCAGTTTCGCTGTTCCAGCACCATGTTTCTTTCTTCGTGTGGCGTGGACCTTTCGAAACTACAATTGTATTTTCCGTCTCACCTATTGACATTTCAGCGAACTTATTCCACATTTGTTTTGGACTGTGCTCGGTGCAGTTGGTGTTGTTTCGAAACCAATCCCTCATTTGATCATTGAATCTGCTGCAGGTTTAGTTTTCGTTTGTGAGATTGTGTCATTTGATTTTTTCGACTGGCTTGGGAGTTCTTCTATTTCTTGCTCATCCTACTTTAAAAATAAATTCTGACAGGAGCAATCGATGTTGTCTTTTACCCACTGTCTCATAAAATCTAAGCATAGGTGGTAATCGAGCTGCGTGTTCCCTATCTCCCTGTACGCTACTGTAGATGATCAGGTGTTTAGGATGGCCAAATCGTGCGATCTGCACATAGCCAGGAAAGCTGCACCTTCTTCTTCTTCTTGTAGCGGTGCAGAAAGGTGTGTAACCTCTGTGCATCTATGTGGGTACGATTTATGGTTCGTCAATGTTTGTGTCCGTGAGGTCTAAGGACAAAAACATAGCTGCTGCGATAGGGTTTTCCCACAGTGATATAGGGGTAAGATCAGTGGCCGCAGCGGGGCATTGAAACAAGTGACCCACATCATGAGGACTACCATTGCAGTGTGGACAGATGTTTTGGATGTCCGGGTTTATGCGAGAAAGGTACGAATTAAGGCGTGAACAAAAGCCCGACCGAAGTTGAGCTAGTGTTACTCTAGTGGCTCTCGGGAGCCTAATCTCCTCAGGCGAAATTGGTGGTGGGCGCTCTGAGAGGACTCTATTCGCACCTAAACTCGCGATAGACCGATTCACTTCTTCAGTGTGGATCGCTGCAATGACGGCTCGGTATGTAACTTCATCGTAAGGGTTCCGTTTGTATCCCTGAACCTCTCTCTCAAGGTCTCGTAAACCACGCCTGACATGTCGTGGTGGAGGAATTCGGTCCATGAGATGATTATTGGGATGATCCTCACGGTAGCAACCAACAAGATACTGTTTTGAGAGTAGGAGATTGTGATCACGTATTGGCATCAATTTTGTCTCCTGATGTAAGTGATCCTGGGCAGACATCAGAAGGCAACCTGTCGCGATGCGTAGAGCGGCATTTTGGCAGACCTGAACTTTGGACCAGTTTGTGTCACATAGACTATGTGTCCAAACTGGGGCTGCATAATCAGCGGCCGCTCGACCCACCGCTTTATAAGTAGCTAGCATGGTTTCTTTATCTTTGCCCCAGGTGCTACCAGCTAGAGCTTTTAGGATGTTGTTCCTACTGCGCATTTTTTCACAGACTGAAGCTGCATGATTCGCAGACGTCATCATGTTCTCTAGGTGAAGCCCGAGAATTTTGGGGTTTTTAACAGTAGGAATAGAATTGTTGCCAACACGCATATCCATCTCCCATCTGATGTCCTCCCACCAAGTGATTAGAAAAGTCGCAGAGGACTTGGACGCAGAGATAGTGAGGTTTCGGCTTTGGAAAAATGCCTGTAATCGTCCTAGATAGCGATTAATTCGGAGGCGCATTTCATCCTTATCATTCCCTGTGGTGAGTACGGTGCAATCGTCAGCATAGGAAATCACCTCGATTCCTTCAGGTGGTGTGGGAAGGCCGGACATGTAGATGTTGAACAGAGTGGGGGAGAGTACCCCTCCCTGTGGAACACCTAATTTGACTTTCCTAAGCTTAGAACGTTTGCCTCGAAACTCGGTGAAGGAGTGCCGACCAGCTAGATAATTGGCAATCCAACGGATCTCTTGTGCAGGAAGATGCATATTCAACAGGTTTGCTAGGAGCATTGAATGATTGACCTTATCGAATGAACTTGATAGGTCTATTGCCACCAGAATAGTTCTGTGACAACGACTGCGTTGATTTAGCCCATCACGAATGCGTGTAGTGATCGCATCGAGGGCAGTGGTGGTACTATGCATCTTCCTGAAGCCATGCTGGTGAGGTTCTAGCTTCGCATGTGCAACAAGAGTGGGGTGAATAAGGGCCTCCAGCGTCTTTGCGACAGGAGAAAGTATCGTAATGGGGCGGTAGGATTCCCCGAGATTTGCGCTCTTCCCTGGCTTGAGACAGGGAACAATTCGACCTGTTTTCCAGATTTCAGGGATGGCAAGCGTGGACATCGACAAGTTAAAGGCGGCCGTGAGATACTCAATGGCTGGAAGGTCGAGATGTTTCAACATGGTCATCGAAATGCCATCTGGTCCGAGGACCTTGGAGTTTTTAGCATTCTCGATGACTTTTTTAACCTGGTCCGCTGTAAAAGATGGTATGGTGTCAACTATTCGGCTGCGAATCCGTCTTCTAATTTTGCGCTTGAGGCCGTCAGACTTGGGATGTTCAATAAATTGTTTATTGAACAGGCTAGCACACTGAAGAGGATCGCAGGTTTTTGTGTTGCCAAATTCAATGGCGTTATTGCCCTTTTCTTTCCGAGGATTGGAAAGGGCGCGGACGGTAGACCATAATTTGCTGACACCTTCATTGAGGTTACATTCATCGAGGTGCTGATTCCATTTCGCCCTCCTATAGTCTTTAACTTGTCGGTCAATTTCGGATTTAAGCTCCTGAATTCTGGGATCATCAGGGTGAGCGCTTCTGATCTGATCACGTTCATCGGCTAATCTGGCGGCACTAGTGAGGAAGTTAGTCCGAACTTTCGGGATACGTCCTGCCGGAATAAAACGTGCCGCGGCTGTGGTAATGACGTTCCTAATATTTTTCTCGGCCTTATGAATGTTGGTAGGTGATGTTAGCTCGATGAACTTCGCCGACGAGTAAGCTTTGAAACCATCCCAATCAGCTTTCTTGTGATTGACAAACGTTCGCTTCTCAGACTTAGTCATGTTCGCTGGTTTGTCAATTTTTATAATGATTGGGAGGTGATCTGATCTAAGGGTGGTACGTACTTCCCATCGGGAAGCAGCAATTAGGCTGGCACTGACAATAGTTATGTCAGGAGAACTACTGCAAGTGCCCACGACTCTAGTCGGCGAGTCTTCATTAAGTGAACAGAATTCTGAGGCGTCAAGTGATTCGGCGATAGTTATACCCCTGGCATTGTTGTTGAGGTCCGAATGCCAGAGCTCATGGTGCGCATTAAAGTCGCCAAGGATGACCCTGTGCTCTCCGGAAAGGAGAGGACCAATATCGAAACGATAGCCAGAAGGGTAACTAGAATGAGGTGGTACATATATATTAAAAATTTCGATATTAGTACTCCCTGATGGAACTGAGATGGCTTGAATTTCCGCCGTACCGTCAGCAACTACATCTAATACACAGTAATGTACGGACTTGTGTATTAGGAAGGCAAGTCCACCTCCAGGGTGAGAATCATCCGTGACGGCCGGTCGATCTTTCCGCAGTATAACATATTCGCTATGGACGCTTAGAGACGAGTTTGCGTGAAGCAACGTCTCTTGGATGGCGGCGATGAGAATTCTGTTGGAACTTGAGAAGTGTGTGATCTCAGCGATTTTTCGGTGAATGCCATTACAGTTAAACTGTAATATAGATAGTGCAGTGAAAACTGCTGGAGGAGGAGGGCCAGGCGTAAGACTGGGTCTGGCACTCCTTATCATATTGTTTGGCGGTGTAGGGGGCAGTGGTGGAGAAGGTGGGCTGGGAGCAGCCCTGGGTTGCCCGGAATTTATACAACCTGGCGCAACATATGCTAAGGAGTGTTGACCTTGTCTTCGTAACTCTGAACACCTAAAGTGAACCCACTCCCTGCAGCAGTTACACTGCACTGATCTGGCATTCGAACCGATACGTTGGTTGCAGACACTACAAATCCATACCTCTGGGCCTGGATTTGTTTCAACACCGGCGCGAATTAGTAAAATTGAGAGCAGCCGCGCCGAGATGTAATGCTCCCAATATGACGAAAAAACACATATATCGTACCCACACATATACACAGACAAACACAACCTTCCTGCATCGAACCTTCAGGGCTCCTGCTGGGGCTCTTGCCAGGAAGGCATATTGGCAGCTTTTGGCCGTTTTGCGATAGAAAACCGGTGTGGTCCGCCCCGTAGAGGCAGTTGCCGTAAGACCACCGAACGTTGTGTTTTATAACTTCACCCAATGTCTATCCCTCTCCGCTTCATGATATCTTCAATCTCCTCGCTCTTTGACGTCATGGAACCGAAGTTCCAGCTCGATACCCTCAGCTTCTACACAATGCAATTGGACTGCCTTATATTGCTAGCCCCCGTCGAGCTCTGGCGCGAGCTAGGTTGGCCCGAGATCACTTAACGGCATAGTAGAAGTAGTGCCTAGCGGGGAAGTGCTTATATCTGCGTGAATTTCCATAAGGCCTTCCATTCTTTTACACCTTTTGGAGAAAGGTTGTGTATTTTTGGACTAGTGTGTGGAAAGAAGTAAGTTTATGGAATTTCCTTTTACGTCCGCCGGCAGTCTCTAGACACGGCAACCCGTACATTGATGATGTTAAAATGTGCCTCATGCTTAAGATGTTATGGTTGCCTGCTACTTTCGCATACTAGCGGCCAAGCATCCATTTGACTACGCATCCCTCGGAGCATGCTGATCCACCTTGGATTAGGGATTTTTGTCACTGTAAGAGTTTTCATCTCTTCTGTCCATTTTTGTTGCCTTCTACGACACGCCGGGAAAAGCGGTGGCATTATTCTTAACCCATGCCCCAGCGCGAAATTATAATTTTTCCATCATTCTTCGGAAAAGTCGCTGAGCTTAAGTTTAATCCCTGAATTAGATTCCGATTTTCCTCCTTTTATTGCAAAATTATATTGACCAATTGGCCGCCCAGTTTCGCTAAAACTTTAGTGACAAAGATCCGTTATCCAAAAGTTGGATGAACTTCTCTGAGTTCGTTCTATAGACCTAATTCTGATAGACATGTTTGGAATGCGCATTGTACTTCCCCAAGACGTCACACGTCGCTGATAAGAGATTACACTTGCGAATTGACGGCTACACGGCCAATAAAGATGATTCAAATTGTCAACACGGAGCAAGAGTCAAAATAAATAATTTCACCTGTACAATTAGCGCTGCTTTATCTTCTTGTCTCGTTACTATTCGGTTGAGAACAAAATTCGGGACAATTGCCACGAGCTGTATGGTCTTATGGAAACGCACAATGAAGAGTCGCACACGGTTCCAATCTTATCACATCCCGATCGGCCCAGATTAGGCGAACAAGTGTTTGCACAAAGCCCCAAAAATTACAATGATTTATTGGATCTGGATGCAGACCGTGTGATGGGGGGTTGGTGCGAGACGTGCCAAACACGCAACCTTCACGACATTGTAATAACGAGCGCGATAATCAACGCAACAAAGGCTTACAATAGCGTGCTCCATGTGTGTGCTTTCCGTGGACATTACGTACGAACGAAGGTGGGTTAAATCTTCAATTTATTGGTGCGGCGATGACACTCGACACATTCATACAGCTCACAATAATTGACCTTCTGTGCAACAACGTTAAAGCGGCCCTGAAGAGGCTTATTTGGGCTCCCCCTCAAGTAACAATCGAAACAATAGATTTTGATTTCAAGGGTGGCTCCAGGATGTGTCAATGAAGGGAAAGAAAGGGGTCGAGGGCAGGTCACCTAGCCGCAGGCAGGTATGAGACAAGTGGCATTGACAAGTGTGATTCACTTGGCCCAAAAACACTTGCATGCAACTTTCCGATGGAATTCATTGTTTTTGATAGGGCGACTATCTAGTCATAAACTCTTATTAAATCTAGTGCAAATTGTGCAGGCCATTGGCAGAATGCAGATCTAACACGGGGCACTCTCAGGGCCATCAAGTCGCGGCACTTACCCTTTTGACACTTCACCTTGCACCGACACGACACCCAACTAGCCTAATTGTGCGATTGCAAAACTTTTCGACACTCTCCTACGCGAACGATGTGCGTTGCCCGACCCGGAGCATTTCGTTTGTACGCAAAATTGCACTTTTTCACGAATTTCACGGTCAGAATAATGAACTAAGCCATAAAATAAAAACACAACACACTTGCCAGGCAAACGTCAAATTGATGGTCTTTTCGCCCGAGGATGAGACGTCAGCTTAACTGACTGTTGCATATCGATGGAAAAAGTGCGGCAACAACTATGGGCTGAGAAACATGCGTTCCGAAATTGTGGTAAATTTAACATTTTTCGCAAGAAATGATGAAAATTAGTTTCGCTGACCAAAAAGGTCAAATGTGTTCATTTTAGTCGAGAATAATTCACAAATTGGAAACAAAAACGATATAATCAACCAAAAGTTCTTATTAAGAGGAATGGAATGCTATAAGAATCATGTTTCGGACTTGGACATCTCGTGAATGCGCACCAACCCACACTTTATCTCGACAGTGTGGTTGTCAAAACAAAGACTGACTGCCCGTCTTCTTTCTTGGACCATGGCCGCCGATAATGTTGTAATAAAAAAGGTAAAATCGATTCATATCCGATTGAATTTTCCATTTACACCTCTTCCCAATACGCAGCTCAAGCATGATGTTCACTTGGCATTCGAGGAGGTTCGCAAAGCGCTTGGCGTACGTGAAAAACTACTTTTGCGTCAGGTGGACGTGATTGCCAGCCAATCGCAAAATCAGAATTTCACCGAAGATCTCAAGTTCATCCCGAGCGAAGAAATCGATTTGATGGAGTGTATTCGTTCCTTTGGCAAATTCAATTTACCTCATCTGAACTTTACGAACGACATGTACGTGAGCGAGGATTACATTTGTCCCTCGGTGGATCATGAAACCATGTACAAGTGTCTGAACACCTGTGACGAGGTGGACGAGACGGATGACGTGCGAGCTATAGTGGCGGGAGATGAACGCCACGAAATGGACGAAAAGGAAGATTCCGTACACCTCTTCAACGATAAAATTCTCAAGGAGAATATCGATAATATGAACGAGTCGATTGTTAACATCACACTAAAGGAGGCAAAAGACTTAATTGAACGTTCCAGTCGAAGTTTCGCTGGAAAATCGCCGATTTCCGACAAGCACTGTGAGAACGAGGATAACACGAGCAACATTGATAGCATCAATGGCAACGAAAAAATTGCCCAAGGCTCGCAGACCGAGGCGTCGTCAAGCCATTGCAAAAAACCCAACATAACAATCAATAATTGCAATGGCGTTATTAATCTGAAAAATATTTCCAATTTGACAATAAATTGCTCCGGTCAAACATCGATCCAAGCGGTCCCGGGCTCGGTGACGAGCAATGCACCAGCCGCTGAGGGTACGACAGCTGGCAGCGACATTGTCAGCTCGACGACGACGGTTCAATCTGATGAGGAAGAGCCACCGCGCAATTCCGAGACTAAAGACGACAACGAAAGCAGCTCCATTAGTTGTGAGTTCTACAATCGACTCATAAAGGAGATTAAGAACAGTATCAAACAACATCATCAGAACACACATGCAAACGCAACGGATGCCATGGGCAATCATATCTGTTCGACGTCCTCTTCGACGGGATCGAATCCAAACGATTCGTACAATCGAAAATTGTTGCTGAAAAATTTCGAAAATCTTAAAATCGTCCTAGAGAACAACGAGAATGACACCCATCCGGTTCAAATTGAACAGTGGCTGACGGAGATTATCTCGGAGACTGAAATTGAACCAATGCAAAACACAGGAATTCTCGAACATAGTAAATTTAGTGCGAATAAACTTTGCTAATAGACCAAATTGGCACAGGTGAATTGAGGACGAGGGTTTGGTCTTGTCGTCTTATGGTAGCAGCTCGAATAAATATTATTAATAAATTACTTCAATATAGGCGGCATCGTTAGTATTGGAAGGCGAACCCACACGGTTCGATAGCTTTTAGATCTAATACGGTATGCATTTAGAAAGGATAGTAGTCATCAGCGGAAGGGATTGAAATCACGAAACAAAATATTCAACCTGATTCGCAAACATTCATGCAAGTTTTAAGTCGCTTTTTATATATTATATACAGGACTGCTTTTATAAACACTCCAATAAGTACTTAATCGTATTTCTTAAGCAACACACACGTCTCTAAATGTCGATATTATTATGTATTTGTGTACACGCATATTTATTTCGTTATGTACTGCATAGGATGAAATGTGCTTAATTTAATTTTTTATATATTAAGGAATCAAACATAGATATTTTATGTGAACTATCTTGATGTAATAAAACACACTTCTATTGTATCACATCGGTTTGAGTTGCACTTTAATTCCCCACGAAAAGCTTACAATCATAAATAACTGGCACGACAGTTCAACACTGGACCAAGGCCGCAGATGTGTTATGTGACATCCAATTTCCAAGATCTTGATTGCCTTTTTTTAGAGATGTTGAGATCAACAGCATCGTAAGCAATGCTCCCCATAAATCGGTACTCGTTTTATATCTGAGTGTGAGCATAGTCCGTCACATGGCTCGTGAGTTCGAAAAACACCCATAAACTGAGAATACTGAATTTAGAGGAAATGTAGACGCCAAGTTGCTCTGCAAGTGTGGCAAATTTCGGGAAGATTGGTCAACTGGCTTCCTGTGTAACCGATAATGATCGATTGCCAAACATAGATGTGACCGACCACAAATCTGTTTGTGAACTATATGCAGCAATCATTGCGACAAAGAACCGGGTAGCGTATTTAGGAACCCTAGTTCAGTTCGTCCCCAAGCAGGTGACGAGTTAGCTTTTCTAGTGGCTAAGTACCAAAAAACCCTCGTTCAACTCGTCCCCACACAAGGGGACGAAATCGATTAGCTTTTCTATTGCCTAAACCGCCCAAAACCCTATCTTTACTCGTCTCTTTTTCTGTGGATGAGCACGCATAGGGTTTCTAGTAGATTTTTCGCATAAAACAGCAATAAAAACTTTGCGAGTAACAAGAGAGTTCCAAATCCTGAAAACATGGTTTTTCGAAAGTGTTTTTTTTTTATACAGATTTGATTCTGCTTGGCAAAGCTGCAAGCCTTTATATGAAAACATACTTTAGGACAAATTTACTTGAAAAATAAAAATGTTTTGTTAAGAAAATTGCAAGGTGGGGATAATGCTTTTTTAGATTGTGTTGGTGCTTCTGTTTCTCTTGTCATTCAATGTATTCAGTAAAATAAGAGATCTTTACCGCTTATCTGACTGGGACTAAATCAAAAGCATTTCCGCTTTACATATTGCAAATTTTAGGTTTGAGATCCGGAAATTATGCTGTTCAGATAAGGTTGTTACTAGTAGCAGTGAGAGAAAATAAAATAAAATGAAGTCAATAATTCAAAATTTTCGTTTTTCTAATTTGATTTTAATACATGTTTAATCTCCATTTAAAAAATTCATAAGTTACAGAAAACAAAAATTCTTAGTGTTTTTTTCGGTGGTGGTTCGTTGTCTTCAATGTTCTTGGATAAATTATGTAAACGTTTTTTTGTTTTTTTTTTATTATGATTTTTAGTTGGTCGGCTAGATGGAATCCTGCTGCTTGAACCGTTTCTGGTTTTGCGTCGACTATAAGTAGTAGGTTGTACCCTTATTTTGCGAGTTCGTTTTTGAGCAGTTTTTGATGTCATAAATGAAATTATTTGTGACGGTGTTTGCAAGTTTTCGAGAACTGTAACGAATTTCCCGACTTGCTTTGTCGCCGTAATGTCAATGTTATGCTCAAGAACAGTTCCTAAACGCGAAACTTCGTTTTTAATTTTTATTATGTTATCAGTTAATTTGGTTCGGTCTTTGGGATCAATAGGGCAATTAAATTGATTCCACACATTTTCAAAAGGGATATTTCTAGTTTGGGTAGAGCTCGATTTGCCTTCTTCCTCTACCTCGAACTCCGTAGCAATATCCTTAAAAAAAACATTGGGAACATTGAGCGGTAAATGGTTAAATAGAGATTAAACATGTAAAAAAATTAAATTAGAAAAACGAAAATTTTGATTTATTGACTTTTCATTTTATTCTATTTTCTCTCACTGCTACTAGTAACAACTTTATCTGAACAGCATACTTTCCGGAGCTCAAACCTAAAATTTGCAATATGTAAAGCGGAAATGCTTTTGATTTAGTCCCAGTCAGATAAGCGGAAAAATCTCTTATTTTACTGAATACATTGAATGACAAGAGAAACAGAAACACCAACACAATCTAAAAAAGCACCACCTTGCAATTTTCTTAACAAAACATTTTTATTTTTCAAGTAAATTTGTCCTAAAGTATGTATTCATATAAAGGCTTGCAGCTTTGCCAAGCAGAATCAAATCTGTATAAAAAAAAAAAACACTTTCGAAAAACCATGTTTTCAGGATTTGGAACTCTCTTGTTACTCGCAAAGTTTTTACTGCTGTTTTATGCGAAAAATCGACTAGAAACCCTATGCGTGCTCATCCACAGAAAAAGAGACGAGTAAAGATAGGGTTTTGGGCGGTTTAGGCAATAGAAAAGCTAATCGATTTCGTCCCCTTGTGTGGGGACGAGTTGAACGAGGGTTTTTGGCTGTTTTCGACGCAAAATGTACTCGAAATCGAATAGGGTTTTTGCTAGTTTTGGCACAAGAAAAGCTAACCGATTTCGTCCCCAAGCAGGTGACGAACTGAACTAGGGTTCCTAAATACGCAACCGGGTAACACACAATGAAGGCACATGCATTCTAACCTGTAATGAAAGAGTCAGTATAGCACTGATCCAGGAACCGTGGCAGTAGAACAGGATCGTCAAAGGACTGAGCGTAAGTAATGTGAATGTGATGTATGACAGTGGTGCTACTCGCCCTTGTGCCTATATTGTAGTTAATAAACGCATTAAATACTTTTGTCTTTCAGATTTCACCAACAGTAACCTAGTGACCATCGAAAACTGCACCACTATCGTGGCATCTGTCTACTTGCCCGAAGACCCGGACAAACCAGCGGGAGCTCCAAAAACTGGCCTTCCACTGTGGGACAAATGGGAGGGCTTCTTGCTGCGAAGCCTAAGCCCATCACGTAGGTACTATGGGGCAGCACAGACGTCAACAGAATAGGTGTGCACCTTTTGGAACTTACTATTTCTCTGGACCTCAACAGGGAATTCCATCCTACTTTCCTAACCAGAGCAAAACAGGAAGTCCTGGATTTAACTTTGTGTAGTAGCCCCCGTAGGGGGAAAGTTATAGTTTGAAAGATCTTGTTCGATTCCTATATCTTTTTCAGTTTTGGCGAAACTGCGGACCCTTAGCTATGCAGGAGGTGAGTCATAGGCTGAACGGTGCAAACCAATTCCTATGAATCTCAACGGGACTTTACTCTCCCGCATTATCCGAGTATGGGCCTTGAATAGTGCTTCCGCTTTTCCCGGCGGTTCGTCATAGACTGAATGGTGCAAACCAATTCCTATGAATTTCCACGGGACGGGAGTATGGGTCTTGAATAGTGCTTCCGCTTTTCCCGGCGGTTCGGACCCTTAGCTATGCAGGAGGTGAGTCATAGGCTGAACGGTGCAAACCAATTCCTATGAATCTCCACTGGACTTAACTCTCCCGCATTATCCGAGTATGGGCCTTGAATAGTGCTTCCGCTTTTCCCGGCGGTTCGTAAAAGGGACAGGAGACGATTGTCTGCGTGCAGTTGTTCAGATATGCAGGAAGGCTAACAATAAATTGACCCCTGTGGGTTTTGGGGTTAGAATTATGCCACAGCATTTCCGGCTTGTCGTAAAAGGTGACTTGAGGGATAGGGTACGTAGGCTTGTAACCCGCGTACTTGAAATTTTCTTTAGACTCGAAACATTAAACGAGCCTCGGATATGCATACTCCAGCGAGTTGCGGCACACAGAGTGCATTTCGAGCCGGTTTCGAACTAGTATTACATGGCGGGCTGCAATTCTTATCAGATGCCAACTCGATGGAGTATGCATACTATTGTGCTGTCCCACTATGGGCAAACTGGACGGTGGATAACTCAAATCATTTTTTGAGCATGCAACATCCACCGTCCAACAACAATGTTTTTGTTGCTTTGTTTGAGCCTCGGATATCTCGGACTGATTCACAGGCAACGACTTTTGGCTATAAACAACGGACCAAGATTGGGTTTTGGAAAGTTCGAACGATGTGGGGCGAGTGCAACAACATGAGACTCACTAAAGTCGAACGGGAAATGACCGCGTATAACATCGCTATATTAGGACTGATCGAAACAAGATGGCTCGGATCAGGAGCGACTTTATCACCAAGCTCTCATACTGTTTTATTGTACTCTGGAAATGATGACCAAAATGCTCCTCGGAAGGCAGGCGTCGGAATCCTCTTGACAAGGAATGCACGTCGATCCCTTATCGATTGAAAACCAGTTTTCGGCCGTAATTTTACCGCCCGATTCAAATCCAGAGTACGAAATATCACGATAATTCAGTGTTAAGCACCAACCGAACCAGCTGATAAAGACGTCTGCTACCAACGACTTGGCGACACCTTTGATAGGGCTCCCAGAGGTGACATTAGAATCATAATGGGGGATCTCAACACTAAAGTCGGGTCAGATAACCAAGGATTGGAACATCTCATGGGAAATCATGGGTTAGGCGACAGAAACCAGAATGGCGAGATGTTTATAGAGTTTTGTAAATCTCGTCAGCACGTCATTGGTGTAACTCTGTTTAAACACAAAGATTGCTACTTATCAACCTGGACTTCTCCAAATGGCAGAACTGAGAACCAGATAGACCATATTGCTGTTTCAAAAACGTGGAGAAACTGTATCCTGGACGTTAGGGCAAAACGTGGTGCTGATATTGGCAGTGACCACCATCTTGTCATCGCAAAAATGCGCTTACGTACGGCAGCAATGCAGCGTCCTAACCGTGCAAATATTTGCCCTAGATATAATGTGCAGAAGCTCAAACTTCCATCAACTAAGCGTGTCACGGGTAGAAAGTCCCCAGTAACATGAAATCCAAACTAAAAACTTTCGTGAGTCAGTGCCTGCATTCAGTGGATTTAGGTAATATCTAACGAAGACCTCCTTTCAATTACTGTCGAAAATGGGATAGGCGCCGATATCAAAAGGCGGAAGCAACAGGTCCCACACGCAAATCGTGGCAAGCCAAAGGCAATGGCTACTAATAGAGAAAGGTGGAACACGCTCTGAGGAGAGATAAGAAAAAGGAACCGAAACCTATAGTAAATGTCCTATAGGATTAAAAGGAGCCAGAGATAGAGAGAATGTGTCGGCCAATCAGCAAACTTAAGTCTGCACCTGCCTGTTTGTGTTTGTTAAATATGTGATGTCTGGCAAGATACAAATTTCATTACCGAGGAGCTCCAAGAGAGTATTCAATTCACTGATGAAAAATCAAACGAAAATGAGTGAAATAGTGCCCTACAGATATATCTTTGTTATATCATTATCAAAGGACTCTTATGAATAATAACTTTAGATTTACAAAACTTAAGCGCAGGATTCATCATCATGGCAAAAAACCTATTATTATTGCTTCAGACTGAGAAAAATACTGGATATTCAGGACCAAATTTAGACAGCAGATGCACTAAATATTTAAAGAAGTTGATGCGGGTAAGCTTCGTCGTGACAGAAACGGCACAATTTCTGGATAGTTTTGGCCAAAGATCCTCCACGAGTGCATTAACAGTTGCATCTCACGACAATCACGTCAGTTGAAGTCGCTGCGAGCTCAGTCATCCAATCAAATATATGGGACTATTTTTCTTTAATTTTATTACTCTTTCGTAAGTCGTTGTGGTTAATAAAAGAGAAACTAGAAGTTGAAACGTAGGCCTTGAAAAGGATTCGAAATCTAACTTTGCTGCGACAACAGACAATTGATCTAACAGCTAATAGAAACTCCTACACAAGTTCCAATGTAAACGTTCAAAGCTTATTCAAATGAAAATAAGTTTCCATTTACCTCGCAGCGATTCACACTTTAATTAATTAGAATTGGATCAATCCATTTCGAGACTAGGTACGAATAGAGTTCTCTTAGTGCACCAGCTGTTTCACCTGAGCTCAAGGATATTAGGCTACCGATAGCCGCCAAGACGACATTTACCCAAATAAGGTTGGGTTTTTACACACGTCTGTACTCATATCGGTTTTGTATCAACCCGGCCCGCCTCATGATATGGATATAGCAACAGTGAAACCCTATCGCAGTAGCAACTTTCTTATCCCTAGACATTGCGGATGGGAGCCCCGACGAGCTCTGTAAAGCAAACTCACAAATATACACCACAGTTGCACGCCTTTCTGATCTCTGCATCGAAAAAAATGAATAATATACACACTGCATAAAATCGTCTGAAAACTGTTTACTTTTCATAAAACTTAAGTAAATTTACAAATTTTTTTTATTAACATTTAATCAATTTTCTCCATATGCGAATCAATGCACTCCTGCGCAAAAATTTTTAAATGTCCCGTCAATGAACTGTCAGCTTCTCCGTTCTGATGACTTCTGCCTGAAATGGTATCAAATTGGTTGGACAGATTAATTGTGAGTTCAACATTGGTCTTTTGAACGAAATTAAGAAACAATTTTAACACATTTTACATACATAAGAGGGAAGATTGGTAAATAACGTGGCAATGTAAGAGGGAAGGAGGAGATCAATTGATTTGTAAAAAAACAGCATCGTAAAAAAGTGTGTGTGTGGTTATGTGGAAAAACCTAACAACCTATCTAACTACATTAAGTTACACTTACAAAGTAAATTTTCAACTTTTTTCTCTTTTCAAAAAATATTATAGTATTAATTCATATAAATTATGTTAAATAAATAACAGGCGCGACAATCCAGCATTGGACTAAGGCCGCAGGATGTGTTAGTGACATCCTATTTCCAAGATCTTATCTGCTTTTTGTTGAGGTAATGAGATCAGCATCACGCTCAGCAGTGTTATTTATCCCCATAAATGGGTACTCGTTTAACATCTGAGTGAGATCATAGTCCGTCACAAGCTCGTGAGTTCGAAAAACACCATGGAACACGGTGAGATTCGAACTCATAAGCCTGTGCACCGAAGGTGCGCGCACTAACCGCTAGACCAGCCAGACTACTATAAATTATGTTACCAAAAATATAATTTTTTACCAATTTATTAATTTTTTTTAACTATTTAAATAAATTTTTATATTTTTAATAACGTCACTTTTAATGCTCCTGAATGTCGAGTCAAGCTTTCAATTCCGATTTCACTATTCTTTGAAGTTAAAGAATATGATATCAATTTCCAACAATTTCTATTAAAAACTGATATCATATTCTCCATCTTCAATAAATGCAAATATCTCATTGATAAAATGACTCGACAAATAAAAGCTTTAATTTAACATTACCAAAAATATATTATTTCATAAACAATTTTAAAAATAATACTTTTTTAAATTTTTTCTTATAAAGGGTTTTCCAATAGGGACGCTTGAACTTTGACAGCTGATTGCGGCCATGTTGTTTGAGTGACAGCTGTCAAATGCAGTGTGTTATATTCATTCCGTCCTCCCAAACCACCATGGCAGGTTACAGTGTCGAGCAGCACGTGCAAATCATAAAATTGTTTTATGAAAATGGGTCTTCAGTTCGAGCAACGTTCCGCGCACTTCGCCCGTTTTACGGTCGCGATGATCGTCCTGCCGAGTCGACTATCCGTCGATTGGTGGACAAATTCGAGTCAACCGGGTCAGTTAACAATCAGCCGGTTCCCGTGCGTCGACGTAACGCGAGATCTGCTGAGAGTATCGCCGCTGTGCGCGACAGTGTCCGCGAAAACCCGCGGCAGTCAATTCCGCGTCGGGCACAGGAACTCAGCCTTTCGCAGACGACAACTTGGCCGTACAAGATCCAGCTGACCCAGCAGCTTAAGGTTAATGACCATAGACAGCGCCGTGTGTTCGCTGACTGGGCATTAGAGCAGTTGGAAGTTGACGTCGATTTTGGCAAAAAAATCATCTTCAGCGACGAGGCGCATTTTTGGATGAATGGCTATGTCAACAAGCAAAATTGCCGTATTTGGGGCGAGACCAATCCACACGAGGTTCACCAAGTGGCAATGCATCCGCAGAAAGTAACTGTTTGGTGCGGATTTTGGGCCGGAGGCGTGATTGGTCCGTATTTTTTCGAAGACGATAATGGTGTGGCCGTCACCGTCAATGGTGAGCGATACCGGTCGATGATAACCAACTTCTTTTGGCCTGAAATCGAGAATATGGATCTGCACAACATGTGGTTTCAACAGGACGGCGCTACGTGCCACACAGCACACGCTACGATGGATGTTCTGCACGAGCAATTTACGGGCATGGTCATCTCGCGCGGAGGCGACGTGAACTGGCCACCGAGATCGTGCGATTTGACCCCGCTGGACTTTTTCTTGTGGGGTTTTCTTAAGTCGCAGGTCTATGCCAACAAACCGCAAACCACCGATGCCCTCAAAGTTAACATACGCCACGCCATCGATCAAATACAGCCCGATTTGTGCGCCAGAGTCATCGAAAATTGGACCTTTCGTGTGCGCGCCACCAACCGAAGCCGTGGCGGTCATTTGAATGATGTCATATTCCATATGTAATGGGGTCGATGGACCTTTCAAATAAAAAAAAAATTCGCAAATATCTCTCCTACATGTATTTTTTTTTTCATTTCAAAGATCAAGCGTCCCTATTGGAAAACCCTTTACAGTATGACCTCGGTAATCGCAACACTCGATACATGCAACTCCTTGATTAACGCAACACCCAATTTCCAAAACTGTTGACTCTATAAGTGCAACCTCAATGAAAATTTACCGCGATAAGTGCAACTTTTGTATACACATGTACATATCTCATTTTCTGAAATTCTACGGAAATAAGGAAATTATTCCCGTTATTTCACATGAATTTACTATTTACTTTATGTCTGGAGTTCTTGTGAAGTTTGCATTGCTTAGTTTTTTGTGCAGTAAAGCTAAATACGTACGTTAGAGCACCATCTTAATTATAGTACTACACACAAAAAAATTATCATAATAGTATTTCGCGAGTGGAAAATGGGTGTTATAAAGAAAATTGTTAAATTATTTCTCAATCAAAAAAGTGAAATCCTTTCGAAGCTTAAAAAAGGTGTTGCAGTAAAATCGTTATGCGAGCAATACAATGTGAACAAGTCTACCATTAGTAGAATAAAAAAAGATGAACCAAATGTAAAGCGTTTCGTTTGCAACTCTGAAAGTGGGCCCGGAAAAAGAAAAACTTTGAAGCAATGCGAATATCCTAAAATGGAAGCCGCGCTTTACAAATGGTTTACCAAGCAAAGGATAAATCATTTTCCAATATCCACAGAACTATTGAAAATAAATGCGTGCCAGTTGCATGAAAAAATCAAAGAAAAACCAGGAAGTTTAAAAGCCAGTAACGGCTGGTATTCGAATTTTAAAAAACGTCATGCCATTTTTAAGCATGCTTCACAATAAAGTAAAAGAACTCGGTTTAAAACTTCAAACTAAAAGCTTTTTCATAAATTTTGTTTTTCTTCTCTGCTTCGGTTATTGCAACAACTCAATTATTGCAACTGCCCCAGTTTTTATTAGTTGCAATAATCGAGGTGGTACTGTATTTTTTAAATTTTTTTTTAAATATATTTTTGGTAACATAATTTAATTTTTTTTACTCTAAATTTTAAATTAAATTCTTTAAGTTGAAAATTAACTTTATTTGTAAGTTAAATAACCCACTATAGTTAAGATTTATGTTTCCCAAAACAATTTACTCATGCAATCTAATAAAATTCTAATTTCATCAAATTACAATTTCAATCATTTTAGGAAACATAAATCTTTTAATAGGTTGTTAGGAAAAAAACACATTTTCTACACTAACTACTTCAAATTTGCTTACTACCTAAGTTTTGAACTACATGCTAAACTAATTAAATAATAATAATAACAACAAACACCCAAACGTACCCAAGCCCAAGGTCTAATGAGCCTGAGCAGAAACAGGGTCAGGGTACTTTGCGAGCACGGGGCACTGTCGGTTAAATGGCCATCTGAAAACCATGCGCTTTGTGACCGACGCATGCTGTCGTTTCTGTGAGGCTGATGACGAGACAGCGTCGCACTTTGCTTGTGAAGAGACTAGCTATGCGTTCTCTTTAGAGGAGGAAATTGCATCCCTTAGCATAGACCAGTTAAATGGTTTTATGGAAGGAAGTAGGTTAGATGTGTTCATCCAACCTTTAGTCAGGGCAATGGCACAATTGACCACCGGTCGCAGTGCCCATGACATTCAACAGCTAAAGCTCTATTATAATCTAATCTGTCAGAACGCAACACTACGCACTATCAGTGGCTGTCTTCGTTTGTTATTCCAGGATTATCTTCATCAGAAGATACAAATGATGACTGGGGAAAAGCCAAAATTAACTCCTAGCTAAGCGATATCTGGTCGGTTATTATCGTAACGACCATCCGGACAATCTTATGGGTAACTCCCTACTACGACCCTAGAAGCCTGTCAGCAGACCTCGAACTAGGCGTACAATCAGACGTACAGCCCTTTCTCCTGACGAGTTACGATTACCCAGACACCTACCACCTTGGCTCAACTGCCTTCGGTGCTCACAAATAAATTCCACCCATCATCATCAATGTGGCACGATAGCCCTACGTCGGGCCTTGGCCGCCTGAATCGTTGACCTCCAATTGTCGCGGTTAGGTTAGGTAGTGGGGCCGCCGGAAGTGAGACCAGCGCACTTAGACTAGTGATAGGTCCATTGTGATACCGCCTATGAGAGCCTTAAAAATTCAAAAATTTGTTTGGAACCAGCGTGTGCTGCCAATATATTTATTGATCTGTATTGGACTTACATCTCTGAGATCATCCAGATCGTAAAAGTACCCACTACCAAGAAACCTTAAACTTATATTGGTTCGAAACAAGAAAATACGACTTTCATTTCATCGTGGATCAACACTGGAGGATATACAACATTTTTCTCTGAAACCTTAAACGTTTTGAAAGAAAGAAACAGTTTTTCCTGCTGCAAATAGTTTTTTATTTTGGCATATGCACATTTCGGAAGCAACTCGCTTCCTTCTTCAGTGCCTATGCTTCTAATTCTTACTGCTAATGGCGAATCATTATATATTTACTAGTTTACAAAAAAAAAAGGTTCATAAAACTAGTTAAAAGTTGCGCTAATTACAATTTACCTGGCTTAACCTAACACCGAGTTTTATTAGCTTGGAGGCACAATTACCTTCGTCGTCGTTGATTCGTTCGTTTGGCGCAATTTTCATTATTTCGAGGCTTTCCCAGGCATCGAGTTTTGACGGTTGGCTTACCTGCCTCGTTATCTCAACGTTATCCCAGTCTATTGGGTGTGCAAAGTTAGTAATGTGTGATGCAACCGATGATTTGAGGTCTGTTCTGCCATTGCGTAAGGCATTGATGGCCTCGCGAGTATGCTCCTTGAATCTTATTGAAACTAATCGCTTGCTCTGCCCTACGTATTTCTTGTTGCATTCGGCGCATGATATTGTGTACACTCCACTTTTTTCCTCTTTTTTCAGTGGGTCTTTTGCGTTGGTAAGGCGTGTTTTCAGCTGTTCGTGTTTACTTGTTCCCACTATTTCGACGCCGTATTTCTTCAATTGGTTCTTCATGGGGTACAGGAGTTTCGATGTAGGGATGCTCACCCGAGTTTTTTGCTGTTCACTGGTGTCGTCGAAAAATGTTGATTGCCGCTTCTTCCATATCGAGATTTCCTTCCGCTTTATCCGTCTTTCCAAGTCTTCTTTTCTGTAGCCATTTATTATTCCAGTTTCGATGATATAGTTTTTTTCCCTTTCGTAGGCTTCTCTTTTAAGCGGGTAGGTTGTCAAGCGGTGGATCATCGAATTGTAAGCTGCCATTTTGTGCGAGTCTGTATGGTGTGATGTGTTCGGTATCGTACGTTGCGTGCTGGAGGTTTTGCGGTAGATTTCGTATGTTAGATGTTCGCGTGTTCGGCAGATGTTAATATCGAGGAAGGGTAGCTTCCCATCTTTCTCTTCTTCTACTGTAAATTGGATATTACGGTGTATTTTGTTAATTGCATCTACTAGTGAAGATAGTTGGGTTTTCTCCACAATAGCGAAGATGTCATCTACATAACGGAACCAAACTCTAGGCATGATACCTTTCTCTTCGATAGCGTCTTCTATGGATGTCATAAACATTTCTGTTACGAGAGGAGATAATGGGTTACCCATGGCAACGCCGGCTGTTGTTTTGTAATATTCATCACGAAAGGTGAAGTAATTCTCGCTCATGCACAGGGTCGCTAGGTTCACGTACTGTCTTACCTTCCTCTTCCATGCTATCGATGTATCGAATTGTTTTAGCCATTGATCGAGTTGATGTACCGCTTGTTTTACCGGCGTGTTCGGAAATAGTGCCTTTACATCAAACGAAACTAGTATCTCGTCAGCGCTGGGTGGTTCTTTGCCGTTGATGTGGTTGATAAGTTCAAGTGAATTTTTTACTGAATATTTGCTCATCGTATCTCCTAGATTCTGGAACTCTCTAATAAGCCATTTAGCGATGTTGTAAGTTGGCGAACTAATATCTGCTATTATCTCCCTCATTTCGTTACCACCTTTGTGGACTTTAGGCTGGCATCTAATTCTCGGCAGGCTTGGGTTTGGTGTCCGTAGTTTCGAAATGTTAGCAAAAACGTTACCAGCTTCTTTTAGGGCTTTTTCGACACGTTTGATTGAGTCAGGTAATGGGTCAGAGCGTAGTTTGTGGAAGTTTCCGTTGTCTAGTTTTTCTTTTACTGCTTCATCGTATTCTGTCCTATCGTAAATAACAATGTTGTTGCCTTTATCCGCTTTAAGGTAATATACTGGTTTCTTCTTTAAGTTGGTGAGTATTTTAATATCTTCTTGGGTTGCTTGTGTCCTTGTGCTAGCACTCTCCCTTCGAATAATTTTAGCGGCTGTTGATCTAATGTCTTCTTTAATATCTGTTGGTAGCCATCTGATGCCCGCTTCTATGTTAACGATTGTTTCTTCTATGGGGGCTTTTCCAGGTATTGCAAAATTCAAGCCGTTATTGAGTAGTCTTAACTCTTCTGCAGTATAGGTAATGGATGATTTATTTATAATAAAGTTGTCTAGTAGGGTTACTTCTGGCGTGTTTTGCTTTGTGACATTTGGTGTTAGTGAATGCAGTTTCTTTGTCAAAATTCGTCTTTTTCTTATTCGCTCGCTTTCATAAGCCCTGTAAATTTTATGTATAGTTTGTTTCACTGAAGCTCCATTTTTCGTGATCTCCGTAGCCAGTTTTAAATGTATGTGATACGCTTCGAGGGTCTTTTTATCTAATTCTCCGTATGCCTTCGCGATGGATTTCTCAATCAATTTTATTTCAATGTTATTTATATCCTTTTGTGTTATGCGTTGACCCGAGTGTATTTTAACTCGATGTGATTTGGGTGTTAGGTTACGTCTCTTGCAAATATGTAGGAATCGGATTGTTTCGCTAAGTTTCGCCATAGCTTTCTTCAGCTTTAGAAGTTTCCTGTAGTCGGTGGTAGATTGGTCGGATACCATAATTAATAATATTCTTTTCACCGTTGTTTGCAGCTTCTCTAACACAATTTGAAAGAAAGAAACAGTTTTTCCTGCTGCAAATAGTTTTTTATTTTGGCATATGCACATTTCGGAAGCAACTCGCTTCCTTCTTCAGTGCCTATGCTTCTAATTCTTACTGCTAATGGCGAATCATTATATATTTACTAGTTTACAAAAAAAAAAGGTTCATAAAACAAGTTAAAAGTTGCGCTAATTACAATTTACCTGGCTTAACCTAACACCGAGTTTTATTAGCTTGGAGGCACAATTACCTTCGTCGTCGTTGATTCGTTCGTTTGGCGCAATTTTCATTATTTCGAGGCTTTCCCAGGCATCGAGTTTTGACGGTTGGCTTACCTGCCTCGTTATCTCAACGTTATCCCAGTCTATTGGGTGTGCAAAGTTAGTAATGTGTGATGCAACCGATGATTTGAGGTCTGTTCTGCCATTGCGTAAGGCATTGATGGCCTCGCGAGTATGCTCCTTGAATCTTATTGAAACTAATCGCTTGCTCTGCCCTACGTATTTCTTGTTGCATTCGGCGCATGATATTGTGTACACTCCACTTTTTTCCTCTTTTTTCAGTGGGTCTTTTGCGTTGGTAAGGCGTGTTTTCAGCTGTTCGTGTTTACTTGTTCCCACTATTTCGACGCCGTATTTCTTCAATTGGTTCTTCATGGGGTACAGGAGTTTCGATGTAGGGATGCTCACCCGAGTTTTTTGCTGTTCACTGGTGTCGTCGAAAAATGTTGATTGCCGCTTCTTCCATATCGAGATTTCCTTCCGCTTTATCCGTCTTTCCAAGTCTTCTTTTCTGTAGCCATTTATTATTCCAGTTTCGATGATATAGTTTTTTTCCCTTTCGTAGGCTTCTCTTTTAAGCGGGTAGGTTGTCAAGCGGTGGATCATCGAATTGTAAGCTGCCATTTTGTGCGAGTCTGTATGGTGTGATGTGTTCGGTATCGTACGTTGCGTGCTGGAGGTTTTGCGGTAGATTTCGTATGTTAGATGTTCGCGTGTTCGGCAGATGTTAATATCGAGGAAGGGTAGCTTCCCATCTTTCTCTTCTTCTACTGTAAATTGGATATTACGGTGTATTTTGTTAATTGCATCTACTAGTGAAGATAGTTGGGTTTTCTCCTGTTTCTTTCTTTCAAATTGTGTTAGAGAAGCTGCAAACAACGGTGAAAAGAATATTATTACTTAAACGTTTCTCAGCTAAAGCCGAGCATTCACAGAGAAGATGATGCACACTCTCCTCTTCCTCTTCATCCTCACAGCTTCTGCAGTAGTCGTTGTGAAGAATTTTGAGTCTCCTGGCGAGCTCCCCGGTCCAATGACAATAGCTTGGTAGAGCGGATAAAATCTAATTTTGTCCAGATCATCTTCGTTGTAGTACAAGTGTTACCATTGATCCATCTTGCGTTGGTTCGGCGCTCAGAATCTGCTGTAATTGCCAATTTGCAGTTGATAATTGGTGGTTTGATGCTTCCGCGGTCGACTTCAACTCTACCAGCTGAAGGACTAGCTATATGGTCCGCACAGCAGTTGCCTGCAAATCCACAGTGACCCGGTATCCAGCATAGTGTTATGTTAAAAAAGCGACCCATCTCTTTAAGAACAAGCCGGCACTTTTCAACAGTTCAGTTCAGTTCAGATCACATCAAGGATCAGTACCGACTCGAGTGATCGAATTGCAGCCTGACTGTCAGTATACAGAGTGACGTACCTTTCAGTTACGACGTGACTACCCAACCAAATTAGCGATTCCATAATCGCAGAGACGCGGTTACGTGACCTTGTCCTCCAGTTTCGGAAGCCCAGCAGCTGGTGGGCGTCTTCACCTACGGAGTTATCCCAGCGAGCTCTCGGTCGTCCATGCAACCTCGCTCCGTCAATTCGTTGTGCGTTCATCACTTTCTTTGGCATGCGATTATCGTCCATCCGTTGTACATGCCCCGCCCATTGCAAACGTTGAAGCTTCACGATTTCCCATCCAACCGGGATATTTATAAAATCGTTAACACATACCCTGACCATGCAACACATACTCCTTTTGTCAAAAGATGGCCCATCGCCCGAACTTTTCTCGCCAGCCATTCAGTGCATCGCTGCTAAATTCCAGAAATATAAACTGTAGACAGCAATGTTTTCTGCCTGGTCTAAAGTATCGCAAGTTGCTTTGGTGGGCCCCCGACTTAATTGACTGAAGGATAATTCATTATAATCTCATGAGTCTTTCGCCGTTTTTGTCGAAGGGACACATACACTTTGAAGAAAAGCCCATGTCATACTGCGTGATACAGAAAGATTGGAGAAGATCTCTCCAATCCTCACGTCCAGGAATAAGTAAAGAGACATTGCTGCATCGCAGTTCCAAAAAAGGAAAACAATGAGAATTAGTAATGCAAAGCTTCATTGGAAAATTAATTTTATTGATCACAAAATCTGCGCAACACACTACAATATGTTTCTTACAATGCCGCAATCGACATACATGCATATGTATGTTTGTAGCAGCCAATTTCTTTGGAGGCCATCTTTGTTTCAACGCCTTGAAAAGGTTTCAAAAATCGGCGCTGCTGCATCTTCTGCCATCGCGTCGTTGCTATAATCAAATCTTTTTCCTCCGTTAGTCGATCACCCGTGATGGCTAATTCACCAAAATATTTAAGCAAATTTTAAAAGTCAATATCAATCGGGCTTGGTAATTGGGCCCAGCAGAACCATTGATTGGTGGATAATCATCCAGTCCTATAGAAAAAGCAATTTCAAATTTTCCATATCGAACGGCATCCATTAGACGTAGCAATTGGGGAGTACCATTCCGGCAACGTGTAGCACGCTTATTTGCATCCTTTGCAGCTTATCGTACAGTTCATAACACGGAAAAGTTAAATTTTTGCTTAAAAGTCTGGCACAACTTCAATAATAATTTTATAATAAGAAAAAATCAAGTACTCATGACGTTGATGCCTTTCATAGAGATTGTATGTATGAATTGTATAAATCATAGATACCCTTTCAATAAATTTCATTATGTGAAAATATTTTCAGGAATTGGACGTATGGTAAGTTTTTTTTGTGAAAATATTAATAATTTATTAATATAATTGTATTTTTAGAATATAATTGGATAGAGAGAAGAAAAGAAGATAGAAGAAGAAGAATAGTTGAAGAAAAGCGAAGAAAAGGTTAAAAAACAGTGATAAAAAGGTAAGAAATTTAAAAATAATTATTGAGATTTGTAAAAGATTAATAATATTGGTATTTCTTTTGTTTTAGGAAGAAAAAGAAGAAAATAAAAAAGAAAAATAATAGAGGAGGAGTATTTATTACTTAGGAAGGAGAAGAAAAAATTGAAGAAAAAGTAGAGTAAGATTTTGATATATAAAGTGTTAAATTGTGTTAAAATATTTAGTGAGGGAATTAATTATGAGTGATTTGGGAATAATGAATTTAATGTATATTTTTATTATAAGACCGTTTTGTTTATATGTTTATATGGGATATTTTAGGTATATGATGAGGTTTATTGAACATATGGTAGGGGGGATAAGGATTTTATATTATGTAGATACTTTACATAGATATTTGTTGTTAGGTGTAGCATTTAAAGGACTTTTGGAAGAGTTTTATATTATATATAGTAATTTCGAATTAGGATATTTAGTTTATATAAATATAAGGTTTTGTTATTATATTATTAGATTTTTGTTTGAGTTAATAGGTATAATTTGTAGTTTAGTAGGTAGATATATTATAAATTATATAATTTTTGAATTTTTGAATGGTTTATGGGTGTTTTATTATGTAGTATTTATGGTAGTAATTATAATTTTTTGTTTCTTTATAATATGTTATAGTATTTTATATATTTTTGGTAGGTTTAATGGGTTAATTTAGGTTAATTATTAGAATTTAGTAATATATTATGTTGTTGTTGTTATTATTAGTTAATTAGTTAGAATTATTAGTATATGTAGTATAAAAATTAGGTAGTAAGAAAATTTGAAGTAGTTAGTGTAGAAAATGTGTTTTTTTCCTAACAACCTATTAAAAGATTTATGTTTCCTAAAATGATTGAAATTGTAATTTGATGAAATTAGAATTTTGTTAGTTTGCATGAGTAAATTGTTTTGGGAAACATAAATCTTAACTATAGTGGGTTATTTAACTTACAAATAAAGTAAATTTTCAACTTAAAGAATTTAATTTAAAAGTAAGAGTAAAAAAATTAAATTATGTTACCAAAAATATATTTAAAAAAATATAAAAAAATTAAAAAAAAGTATTATTTTTAAAATTGTTTATGAAATAATATATTTTTGGTAATGTTAAATTAAAGCTTTTATTTGTCGAGTCATTTTATCAATGAGATATTTGCATTTATTGAAGATGGAGAATATGATATCAGTTTTTAATAGAAATTGTTGGAAATTGATATCATATTCTTTAACTTCAAAGAATAGTGAAATCGGAATTGAAAGTTTGACTCGACATTCAGGAGCATTAAAAGTGACGTTATTAAAAATATAAAAAATTATTTAAATAGTTAAAAAAAATTAATAAATTGGTAAAAAATTATATTTTTGGTAACATAATTTATATATAATATTTTTTGAAAAGAGAAAAAAGTTGAAAATTTACTTTGTAAGTGTAACCTAATGTAGTTAGATAGGTTGTTAGGTTTTTCCACATAACCACACACACACACACACACACACACTTTTTTACGATGCTGTTGATATCCTCCTTCCCTCTTACATTGCCACGTTATTTGCCAATCTTCCCTTTTATGTAAAATGTGTTAAAATTGTTTCTTAATTTCGTTCAAAAGACCAATGTTGAACTCACAATTAATCTGTCCCACCAATTTGATACCATTTCAGGCAGAAGTCATCAGAACGGAGAAGCTGACTGTTCATTTACAAATTTTTGCGCAGGAGTGCATTGATTCGCATACGAAGAAAATTGATTAAATGTTAATAAAAAAAATTTGTAAATTTACATTAAGTTTTATGAAAAGTAAATAGTTTTCAGACGATTTTATGCAGTGTGTATATTATTCATTTTTTTCGATGCAGAGATCAGAAAGGCGTGCAACTGTGGTGTATATTTGTGAGTTTGCTTTACAGAGCTCGTCGGGGCTCTGATCCGCAATGTCTAGGGATAAGAAAGTTGCTACTGCGATAGGGTTTCACTGTTGCTATATCCATATCATGAGGCGAGCCGGGTTGATACGAAACCGATATGAGTACAGGCGTGTTTAAAAACCCAACCATATTTGGGTAAATGTCGTCTAGGCGGCTCTCGGTAGCCTAATATCCTTGATCTCAGGTGAAACAGCTGGTGCACTAAGAGAACTCTATTCGTACCTAGTCTCGAAATGGATTGATCCAATTCTAATTAATTAAAGTGTGAATCGCTGCGAGGTAAATGGAAACTTATTTTCATTTGAATATGCTTCGAACGTTTACATTGGAACTTGTGTAGGAGTTTCTATTAGCTGTTAGATCAATTGTCTGTTGTCACAGCAAAGTTAGATTTCGAATCCTTTTCAAGGCCGACGTTTGAACTTCTAGTTTCTCTTTTATTAACCACAACGACTTACGAAAGAGCATGCCCCCACCGAAGTCAGTGAAGACGCGGTTAAGGGCGAGTTCTATCACCGCCTAGAAAATCTCTTCGATTCACTTCAATCAAATGATGTCAAATTGCTGCTAGGGGATTTTAGCTCCAAAGTCGGAAACGAAAGTTGGCATAGGGGGATTACTGGAGGGTACAGCCTCCATGAAGACTGTAACGACAATGGCCAACGACTAATAGACTTCGCGACCAGCAGAAATATGGTCATTAGCTCTACCTGTTTTCCGCATCGTCGCATTCACAGGCAGACCTGGAGATCTCCAGATCAACATACCGTCAACCAAATTGACCACGTCCTTGTCTGCAAGAGATGGGCATCGAGCATAATGGATGTTTGGTCCTATCGTGGAGCAAATATTGACTCTGACCACTATATGGTGAAGGCGACTTATAGGTGCAGAATTTCTTCGGTGCATCATTCGAGGTTCAACCCGGCAAAAATGTTTGCGGTTGACAAATTGTTGGATGATGCCACGGTGGTCACTTATACGACTGCCCTTGAGGAGAAGCTGACGCCCTTGCTAAATAACATCAGCAACAAAGGCGCCCTTGAGATCTGGGATACACTCAAAGACACCATCAAAGGGGTCGCAGAGGAGGTTGTGGGATACAAAGCCCGGCGAGCCCGAAATGATTGGTTTGATGAAGAACGTCAAAATGCGGTAGATGCTAAAAACGAGGCATATCGCCAATGGACTGAACGCGCAACTAGAGCCAAAAAAACAAATTATGACGAGCTTCGACGATTTTCTAATAGGTTAATTAAACGTAAGAAACGTAAGCATCTTCACGAGCAGTTGATGCAAATAAACCAAAGACTAGCTAGTAGGAACAGTAGACAAGCGTACAAGCTGATAAATTCAATTAAAAGTGGATACCAACCCAGGACCAGCCTCTGTAATGATAAGGATGGCAACATCATTAGCGACACCGATAGCGTTGATAAACGCTGGGCCTCACATTTTGAAGAGCTTCTCAATGTTCAACCGAACAACCCCACACAAGAAGCTCCGGAGCTGATGGCTGAACCAGGCCCTCCCGTTCAACCCCCAAGAGTAGAAGAAGTTGATCTCGCCTTGCAAGCACTAAAACATAAAAAAGCCCCGGGCGCTGACGAGATTCCAGCTGAACTGCTGAATCATGGTGGAGAGAGCCTTGTTAAGGCTATACACACACTTATCGTTAAAGTATGAAACGACGAAATAATCCCGGAAGATTGGCGTAAAAGTATCATTTGCCCAATCCACAAAAAAGGGGATAAGTTGAAATGTGAGAACTACAGAGGCATCTCATTAGTTTGTACGACTTATAAGATTTTATCTAAGATTCTGGAAAATAGAATTAATCCGTACGCAGAAGAAATCATTGGCGAGTACCAAGGCGGCTTTAGACCTGGTCGTTCGACGACAGATCAGCTTTTTACAGTGAAGCTTTTACTCCAGAAGTGCTGGGAATACAACATCGACGTATACCAAATATTTGTTGACTTCAAGCAGGCATACGACAGTATCGATCGAAGCGTACTGTACAACATTTTGCTGCATTTTGGGATACCGGCTAAGCTAGTGCGACTCATAAGGATGACGATGACTAATACCGACGCTCTTCAACCTGGCTCTGGAGTATGTGATTCGAGCCATGAATTTGGACAGCAGCGGAACGCTACTCATTAAATCGACTCAACTAATAGCCTACGCCGACGACATCAATATCATGTCTCGAAGATTGGGTGATGCAGAAAGCCTTCTGCATAATCTCAATAACGCCGCCAAAGAAGTTGGGCTACATATCAACGAGTCTAAAACCAAGGTCATGATGCAATCAAAAACTAGAACGCCAGTAAATTCAAGCATCACAGTGGGGGACCTCAATATAGAATATGTAGACAACTTCACTTACCTGGGCTGCAATTTGTCAAAAGACGCCAACGAAACAGATGAGATAAAGTGACGGATACAACTAGCTAATAAGTGTTACTTTGCGGTCCTCCAAATTATGAATTCGAAGCTGGTGCACAGGAACACGAAGCTCCACGTGTATAAAACCATCATCCGACCTGTGCTATGCTATGGCTGCGAGGCATGGACCCTAACCCAAAACTCTGAACACCTGTTGGACACATTCGAGCGAAAGGTTCTCCGAAGAATCTTCGGGGCCGTTCGTGAACGAGGTGAATGGCGCATCCGGTACAACCTTGAGTTGTATCAGCTGTATGATGAGCTACAGGTGTAGAAGATCGTGAAATTGCAGCGATTGCAATGGGCGGGTCATGTACAAAGGATGAACGACGATCGCATGCCCAAAAAGGTGATGAACGCGCAACGAGTGGACGGAGCCAGATTGCGTGGACGACCGAGAGCCCGATGGGAGCATTCTGTATGTGAGGACGCCCACCAGATGCTAGGCTTTCGGAATTAGAGGACAAGGTCGCGTGACCGCGACAATTGGAGGTTTTCAATCCAGGCGGCCAAGGCCCGACGTCGGGCTATCGTGCCATAAAGAAGAAGAAGAAAATTAAAGAAAAATAGTCCCATGTATTTGATTGGATGACTGAGCTCGCAGCGACTTCAACTGACGTGATTATCGTGAGATGCAACTGTTAATGCACATGTGGAGGATCTTTGGTCAAAACTATCCAGAAATTGTGCCGTTTCTGTCACGACAAAGCTTACCCGCATCAACTTCTTTAAATGATCTGCTGTCTAAATTTGGTCCTGAATATCCGGTATTTTTCTCAGTCTGAAGCAATAATAATATGTTCAATTTTTGCCATGATGATGAATCCTGCGCTTAAGTTTTGTAAATCTAAAGTTATTATTCATAAGTCCTTTGATAATGATATAACAAAGATATATCTGTAGGGCACTATTTCACTCATTTTCGTTTGATTTTTCATCAGTGAATTGAATACTCTATTGGAGCTCCTCGGTAATGAAATTTGTATCTTGCCTAACATCACATATTTAACAAACACAAACAGGCAGGTGCAGACTTGAGTTTGCTGATTGGCTGACATATTCTCTCTATCTCTGGCTCCTTTTAATCCCATAGGACATTTACTATAGGTTTCTGTTCCTTTTTCTTATCTCTCCTCAGAGCGTGTTCCACCTTTCTCTATTAGTAGCCATTGCCTTTGGCTTGCCACGATTTGCGTGTGCGACCTGTTGCTTCCGCCTTTTGATATCGGCGCCTATCCCATTTTCGACAGTAATTGAAAGGAGGTCTTCGTTAGGTATTACCTAAATCCACTGAATGCAGGCACTGACTCACGAAAGTTTTTAGTTTGGATTTCATATTACTGGGGACTTTCTACCTGTGACACCCATTTAAAAGCACAGATTTTAATTTGGATTCGAAAATCCCGAGATTGGAGTTTTTGGAGATATGTATGGTTTTGCCAGAGAAGAGTCGGCCATTTGCGGAATTCTAACTATTTCCTTGGCTTCAAGAACCAAATTTGTTGTTGAGGATATCTATTAAATGCTCACAATAATTGAGGCAGTCGTTCTTCATTTGTGACTAGCAGAGACCCCACCGACTTTTACAGGATGCTCATGAGTATAAAATATTTGCCAGTAAGTGGCTTTGTCAGCTTGTAAAGGGTCCCACTATCACCATGGTAAGCCCCTTCTTCAGTCTCCATTGTTAACGGGTTGATATTATTGCATTTATCACGTCTTTTATTTAAAGAGTCGCTCAGTTGCTGCTTGACTGTACTGTCAGTAGCCGAGATTAATTCATCAGAGTCCCTTGTCGGGCCACGAAGTAGACTTTAAGTATGTGTTGAGTGACCAGGTATAGAGATTTTCTGTAGTGAGATTGCAATAGAGCTTCTAATGGTGTTGCTCTATTTCAGTCGCACAATGGGAAATCGCTATACCTCTGGCGGCTGAATTTGATTGACATTCTTATTAGTTCGTGGCTTGTTATGTAGACGGTTTTGATAATGGTAAAAAATGGATAAATAAATTTAGCCAACCATTGAAATGTAGAAATTGGGTATACATCCCTGACAAGAGACAATTATTGCATTAAGAATTAAGAAATATGAAAATGCCACCAATATTAAATTGAATTAATAACTGTCGGCTTTCCTCACCGTCTTGCTAGTCCTGCTGAAGAATAATTACATCATCAATGTGGCATGATAGCCCGACGTCGGGCTTTGGCCGCCTGAATCGTTGACCTCCAATTGTCGCAATTACGTGACCTTGTCCTTTCGTTTCGGAAGCCCAGCTCCTGGTGGGCGTCCTCGCCTACAGAGTTTTCCCAGCGAGCTCTCGGTTGTCCACGCAACCTCGCTCCGTCAATTCGTTGTGCGTTGGCACATCTTCTTTGGCATGCGATTATCGTCCATCCGTTGTACATGCCCCGCCTATTGCAAACGTTGAATCTTCACGATTTCCGATACTTCCAGCTCATCGAACAATTGATACAACTCGTGGTTGTACCCGATGCGTCATTGATTTCGCTCGCGAATGGCCCCGAAAATTCGCCGAAGGTCCTTTTAAGACCTTTCCGAAAAATAATTAAACAGAAATTTTATGTGCTACTTGCCATTAGAGGAAAAATTAGCACTCAATTACAATACTACCGTCAACTGACTTTATTCGATAAATACTGAAATTCATATTTTTCTGATCTATTTCAACGTCCGAAGAAACTTCTAAATACTACGACACCATCATATGGTAAAATGGATTTGAACACGAAAAATAAATATCTGTAAATTGTTTTGGTTTGTGAAGAAGACCACTACTAATACTATTGGGCGAAGACGGTCATGCCAAGCTGACTTGATAGAATACCCAGTGTTCCATAAACGACGGCACAAAGGCCGTCGACTTAGTAAACTTCACAGGCGGCGACAGCAATTTCAATTGTTCCTCAAACATGGTCAGTGCTTCGGGACATGTCGCTCCGTTGGCGTGTGTCAGATATTTCCCATTCGGCTTCAGAATCTTAAACGAATGCTCCAAAATTGTACGAATAAAATCCCAAATTTCACCAGTTGGTGACTCGGAAATTGGCACATCCGTCAAGTCACCGAAAACAAAATCGAACTTCTTCCCGTCACTTATGTACTTTTTCATGTGAGCCATACAATCGTCAACGACAATTTCATAGTTGTCGCCCTTGCGTTTCTCCAGAACGTCACCGCAAATACTGTTCATGTACTTGTTGCATGCCTGCATAACGACCTCGTCAATCTCGAGCATTGTTACGAATTTTGGTTGCTCTTTCAAAAGTTCGTACAGCAGGGCACCGTCACCGCCGCCCAAAATGCACACGTCTTTGCCTTTGTAGTCTTCAGTGCCGCGTTGCATCAATGTTTCCGTGTAGATGAGATCTGATTCAGCAATATCTGCAATTGGACGATTTCAAAATATGTAATTTATATGATTTGAATGCTTTCGACATTCCACTGAACTTACTCTGCAAATCGTCCAAAACTAGCATATTGCCCATTGTCTTGGAGTGAACGATTTGAATCTTTTGAAATTCCGAATGTTCCTCAAACACCAATTTATCAATATCGTATTCCAGCAAACGTTCATCTGAAAACGATAAAAAACGACACAACATATCAGCCAACTGCCAAAACCTTTCATTTCAGGCATTCAAGAGGAAATATTCTAAAATCTATGAATTTATATTTCAGGCAAAAAACTTTCAATTTCTTTATTTTCTTTCTACACACCATAAAAAATTCAAGCACTAACATAACATTTTCGAACAAAAAAACTGAAATTACCTGCTGAAGGAAAATATCTGGGCATATCGCCTCGTTTAATTGGCGGTACAGTTCGTGTGAAAACATTTAATTTCTTTGCAAGAGAGATTTCAAGTTGTTTGGATGACTAAATAATAATAAGAAAAAACAAACAAATATTGTGAAAGAGATTATAAATGTAGAATGAATAAATTTTCCCTTATGGCGAACAGTAAAAACGATAAATAAGATTGGATTTTTCATGTTGTTGATACATAGAAAATATAAATGACAAAGACAATATATGTATGGGGAAAACTTAATCTACAGTTGAGATGAAGCTAAGGTAGGGAAATGAGAAAATCCGATTGGAACATATTTTATGTATAAAAAGGGGGAAAAGTGCAGATTTTTGATTTTATCCCAATTTGATTAATTTTGTTTAGATCAATGTATGAAGTGATCTTTGTTTATTTTAGAGAATAAATTTTAGTAAATTTTTTGAACCATACTCAATCAGATTTTTCAACAGGCCAATTCAATTTTTACCATTCAGACTACTCTTTTTTATCTATAATTTTCTTTTTTATTTATCTACATTCATTAAAATTTACAATTCTAGGAATTTAAATGGTTTAATTAGTAGATGCGCTCTATGAGTTATTTTTCGATTTTAAAGAGTAATATGGTGCAAAGTATGTGGTACACATTATCAAAGTTAGTGTCTCGATGAATGAATAGATGCAATGACAAACAATGAGAAATTTCCAGGTGGTGTGACACGACAAAATGTACACAATTTCAAGGAAAATATTACATATGTTACTCGTTAACGAAATGTCCAACAAAATGCAAAATCGGATATGTATTTATATAGAAATACTATGTATTACATATTAACAAAGACTTGAAATATGTTCTAATATTTATATAAAAGAAATATTCGATTCAAAATGCACTCTCAAATGCTGACCTGTACTAGTGTAATATATATCGAGAATTCCACCACGTTTAATGGACGGTAAAAGTTTGGAGCGTTTCGCGACAAGTTTATTTTTTAAATTGCTTTCGATTGTATTGTATTTCTGGAAATATGATTTATTTTTAATTTAAATAACATTATGTGCATTATTTCTTATTTCTATTCTAATTGAATTTGCGTTGTGAAATTTTAAAATATTATTGAGGAGTTGATTTCAGTATCTGTAGCGCCGATTTTCTTTATGATGATGTTAATAAATTATTGTTGGCCTGAAACTAACGAATTTGCAATTATTTTTAGCGAAAAACGTAATGTATCTTCAGATGCTACCCAAAGAAATAGCGGGCAATATTAAATTGATTTATATCAATATGTAGTCTGGCTGGTCTAGCGGTTAGTGCGCGCACCTTCGATGCACAGTTCGAATCTCACCGTGGATCATGGTGTTTTTCGAACTCACGAGCTTGTGACGGACTATGATCTCACTCAGATGTTAAACGAGTACCCATTTATGGGGATAAATAACACTGCTGAGCATAATGCTGATCTCATTACCTCAACAAAAAAAAGATATGATCTTGGAAATTGGATGTCACTAACACATCCTGCGGCCTTAGTCCAATGCTGGATGGTCGCGCCTGTTATTTATTTATTTATTTAATATCAATTTAATATTCAAGCGAGGCTAGTTATAATTAAATCGTAATTAGCAATGAAATTCAACCATTACTAGGCGGAAATCGGAAATACACTCAATTTCGAAATTGCTGAACTGAATTGAACTCCTCAATAAAAAGTCGTATTTGCACGCAAAAGGCCTAGAGAGCTGTTATGTTTTCGCGAAAAATAATTATCTTGATTTGCCCTAACTCCGAGTGGAGCGTGGTGCGTTGACGACTACCGTGTGTAGTCGCCAAGGTTTTAACGACAACTGAATTCAGAGTGGGATACGGTTGTCAGCCATACCACTTCCTAGTCGCATTGTACATTTATTATTCTGATATAAGAGTATTTCTTATCTTCTGAATAATAAACTTGCGAAGGGCCTTGCCGAGTTTAGAAACTCGTTTCTCTATGAATCATCACAGAGTGCGACCGAACGATCCCGGCCACAGAGCACGACAAAAATAATTTCGGGCTTAATTTCAATCCAACATTGATGTTAAGACATCATGAAAAATTGTTGTTACAGACACTAAAATATTGTCTTATTGTGGTTCAGATATTATGTTGCTCTTGGATATCGAGAAAGCCTTCGATTCTATCTGCCATGGATGGGCTCATACACAAATTATACAACTTCGGCTTTCCGACTTCATAAAAATAATGAAAAACTACTTCTCGAAAAAAAATATTTTACGGTGTCTCATTTTTCGAACGTGTCCACAGGGTTCTGTTCTTGGGCCAACTCTCTACCTAATATTCACCATATTCCAGACGTAAATAGTTGTCCCCTCAGTTTCTCTCAAGAAAACTGGCTGACGGCTCCGGTGCTTTAGAAGATTACTTCAAACATTGGAAAATAAAAATAGACAATAGCAAACCCCCAAGTAAACACAGACGGAGATTTAAGAAAATACACTGCTTGTCATAACCATAGCCGCACCATAAGACGGACTGATCCTTGGAAATTTAAAGAGAGCACAGTTATTCCACATACTATAAGCAAAAGGGATACTTGAAATACAAATAATTTCACATAAAGTTTCCTTCTATTTCAAACCGTTATCTCTGTATAAAGGAACAACTAAATTTCCGGTATGTCATAACTATAGCCGCACTTGGAATTATTATAGCAAAAACTGATTAAAAAGCAGATATTGAGGAAATTAATAATGGGAGAGATACTTTTCGAATAAAATAGACTCTGAGAGACTGTTTTGTTTATGTTTCACGAAATCATTTTAACAGTTTTTCGATTTTTGGGCTTATTAGCTTGTTAGCATCGTCAACTGGTGCTTTTACATAGAAAACTTTCTGAACTCGTGTTTTTTTTTTTACAAAATATTACGTTATAATGTTTCTCGAAGGTTTCCTGTCTAATTTGGATCAATGGGAGGTTCCTCTCCATCATTTGAAACATTGCAACTAACTTTTAGTAGTACGACTGGTGAGATGTGATGCAGTCTCTTGCTTTAAAATCCGTTATGTGTCCTATCCGCCTTATAAAATGGAAACAGTTTATCGTCAGAACAATCCTATGAAGTTTTTCCTATGCTGGAAGTAACGAAATCAAGTATTTATAGGTAGACTATCCTATCCAATACTTTTAATGCGCACATGCCAGATTTTCATGGATCTCAATACAAATTTTGGACAGATTTCCTTAATAGTGTTAAGCGGGGCTGATTGCGTGTTTAAAAGTTGATGTAACAACCTCTAATACAATAAAAACTTCTCTGGAATATCCTAACGATAAACTGTTTTCGTTTTAATACAGAAGACATAACACATAACGGATTTTCTAGCAAGAAATTGCATCATCTCTTGCCAATCATTGCACTTCAAGAAGGTCCCAATGTAACAGATGTTACGGAGGTTGCCCCTCTTTCATCAAAATTAGACAGGAAATCAACCCCCCATTTTGGATCTTCTAATAAACATTTTTTGCACCAATTTCACAAAACCTTAAATTAATGTGTCTTTACCAAAGAAACCAAAAAGTTCAAAACGAATGGACTCGTACTCTGGGGTCATGCTCCCGCAACCCCAATAAAATTTCCTGAGTAAATACTTTTATTTGCCCACTTATTTCAACCAAGCCCAAAACTTTTATCAAGACCGAAGAAAAAGAATGAGGATGAGGAATACAAGTCATAGGTACGCCCGAAAAAACTTTTAGCCCAAGGAGAGCGAAGGGTATCCAAATTTCTGCCGCACCCGAAATTAGCCTCTGCTTCGGGGGTTGGTGAGCGTAGCGAGCAGGGGGCGAAGCCCCCTAGTTTTTTCTTTCAATTTTTTTGTTGCTTAAACGAGGCGCATATGACGAGATGTAAATATGAGATATAAATTGAAAGGTTCCGGCCGATTCCTATATCTTTTTCAGTTGTGGCAAAACTGCGGACCCTTAGCTATGCAGGAGGAGCTTCATAGGTTGAACGACTCCGGCTAATTCCTATGTTCCTCCACGGGGTGTTACTTTCTTGCAAAACTTTCTTGTAGTGTCCGCAAATCTGGAGTTGAACTTCTTTTAACTAGAGCGGCGCATAGCTGCCTGATAAGCGGCGAACCAATTTCTGATAGAATTGTGATCGCCAGGTTTCGGACAAGAATGGGAAAAATTACAGTAATACAGTGTTATGCTCCTAACGAACTTGTACTATGTTGGCATAACATCAGCTGGACCTCTGTTGATCGGCTCCGGACTGAGAGTCAAATAGACCATTTTGTCATTAACAGTAGATTTAGATGTTGCCTTCCGGATGTTGGTAACAAGAGAGGCGCCAACGTGGATATAGGAAGGAACCACCATTTGATGGTTGCTACTGTTCGATTGCGGATTGCAGCTGTGCAATATCGCCGAGACGGTGCATCAAGACGCCCCCGGCCGTACATCCAGATGTTACATTAACAATTTTGTACCCATCTTGGGCAGAAAACATCTGGAATCATTAGAATCCCGTATATAGAAAGCGCTGAGACCATCCTTGGTCTAAACCCGGCTTGTTGGCCGAAGCCTTGGATTTTGGACGGAACATGGCAAAGTATTGTCGGCGATGCGTACGTCATGATAAAAGGGCGTACAAAAACTCTCTTCTTGCAACGGCGGAGGAAGCTGCATGGAACAGGGACTTAAATACCGTATATAGTGTCATCAAGGAGTTTAAAAGTGGTCGAAGCTCCAATCAACATCCCGTAAAGGATACCGATGGAAGGGTACTTATCCGGGACGAAGACCAGATGAGGTGTTGGAAAGAGCACTTCATGACAAATGATGAGGTTTCCCCTCATGCAGATAACGTAGCTGCCCGGTCAACGGTCAACTGTTGTTACTAAAAGTTAAATAGTCAATGCAATTATTGCACTAAAACGTGGGCTCGACGGTATTCCTGTCGAACTTTACCAAGCAACACCAGACCTTACAGCCGAGTTGCTACAGACACTAATTGTAAGAGCTTGGGACAAGAAAACTTTTCCCACTGAATGGAATAATCAAACTTCCGAAGAAGCGCAGCTTGACAGAATGCAAAAATTGATGGGGTATGCGTGCTTCCCTCGGTTTGCAGAATAATGGCTAGAATAGGAGATTTAGGGCCACAGCTCGATGAGGATTTCGATCTCCTTTTTCTTAGGTCGACCACATTAACACCTTACGTATTGTAACTGAGAAATGCATCACATTCAGATCTCCGTTACATATGCTCTTTGTTGATTTTGAGAAGGATATTATTAGGGCGACTTACGTCGGTGCCAAATGTCGCATACGACACCTAGACTACGCTGATGACATTTGCCTGCTCTCGCATAAGACCTTGGATACAAGCGAAATGGCTATAGATCTCGAGAGAAAGGCAAATGGCGTGAGGCTAAAGATTAACACAAACAAGACAAAAATTCTTAGCCTGGAAATTCCGCTCTTCCCATACGTGTCAATGGACAGCGTGAAGAACTGGAGTCTACTTAGGTAGCATTGTTGATATTGATGGCTGCACCAAGCAGGAGATCGCTCCACGCATTAACCAAGCAAAGTGTTCTTTCGGCATGCTGTCCAAACACTGGCAAGGCAGCTATCTTAAACTTACTGGAAACTTTAGTAAATAATTGTCTTCGTGAACTATAAAAAAAATTTTGGCCGAACGAATTTGAAGATCTATATCGGCGCACGGGTCAAATACCTATCGACGAATTGACTCGCAGGCGAAAGTGGCAGTGCGAAAGGGTGATAAACACTCTGAGATGGAACCCCTTCTTCAAGGGCCAACAAAGAGGTTCTTCTAAAATCACGTGGCGCAGATAGGTGGCTGAAGGATGTGCGTCAATAGGAAAGACCTGGGGTCAGCTACGATACAAAACATGGCCAGAAACCGTACGCGAAGTCATTTACGGGCCACATAAAAACAAATCGCGGGCGAAATTGTGTTTATATAATATTGAATGTATGACCGGGGGCGAAATGATTTGTATATTTATTTGTCACGACGATCTAGCATTATCAGGGCACACAAGTTACCATTGTTTTCGAAAAAAAAAAACGTTTTTGAACAATCTTCACCAAAATTCGTCCATTGGCTAACTACGCACACGTGTTGTATTCGTTATATCTATATATATAAAAATGGATGTGTATTTGTGTCTGTTGCCAGTAAACGTCTAAACCACTGGACCGATTTGGATGATTCTTTTTTTGTTTTATCCGTCTTACGTTGGTTTTGAAAATCGCAAAGAAAGTGATGGTAAATATCGAAGTTCCATTTATCGTTATTTTACTATTTTGTACAGTAAGTGATTAAACCTACTCGATTCATACGCTTTAAATTTTTATACGTGTACTAAATGAAATCGAACCGGCTTAAGGATATGATAGAAATATGATGATATGACGTAGTGTAATGGAGCCATAATTATCCAGAGAAGTTTTAACTGTATTAGAGGTGGTTACATCACCTGTTAAATACATAAACAACACTGCTTAACACTATTGAGCAACTCTGTCCAAAATTTGTAGTAGGGTAGGCTACCATGGAACACTTGATGACGTCACTTCCAGTATAGGAAAAACCCTTAGGATTATCCTGACGATAAACTGCTTCGTTTTATACAGAAGATAGGACACAACGGATTTTTGTTTGTTTGTTTAATCCGTCTTACGCTGAAGAAGGTTTATAGACCGAGAAAATTTTGAAAGTCTCAAAGGAAGTGGCGGTAAATTCCACTTTGTATGTGTGGAATATTTAGTTGTCATTGGATCAAATATAGTGGAGCTCAGATAAATGTGACTATGTTTTTGCGTACATATATCCTGGATGTTGGTCACAAAAATTCCATAATCAGCTTCGTACTACTTCGGAGATCCGTTGATGTATCCGCAATCATTTGGCGGAGCGACACGGTTGAGGTGTTGCCGAACTCACGATAAAATTACCTAAAGGGTCATCGGACCCTCTTCCCGATTAGTGCATAGGGTGGGAAATAACCGTTAACCGGGATGTTGACCACAGCAATTTCACAACCCGCTTCGTAGTACTTCTGTTGTCACAGCAATTTCACAATCAACTTCGTACTACTGCGGAAATCCGTCGATATATCCGGAATCGTTTAGCGGAGTGACACGATTGAGGTGTCGCCGGACTCACCACAAAATAGCCTAAAGGATCATCGGACCCTCTTCTCCGAACAGTGCACAGGGTGGTCAGCGATAACCGTCAACCTGGATGTATGATGGTTTCTGGGTTAGTATGAACAGTTTTCAATAGGTGGCGCCTGCACATTTTAGTAAGCTTGGCGAAAACTGAGTAAATTTTGTCGAGGATTAGTGGTTCATCCCTAAAGGAAAAATGATGAAATCGATCGAAACATTGATGATAATTCATTTCGAAATTCGTAGCAAATCAACGAAGGAACTTTTTCTCTAGCTAATTCAATGTTTTGACCATAAATGTCGAAAAGGCTTTGCACGCTGAGCTGATAAGGACTCTTGCATTCGAAAGAGGCGTATAGACGAGCAAGATAAGAAGGGCCATTCTTTCAATCTATTAATACGGTTGCTGAGGGCACGTTGCAGTCGACATAGGAAATCATTTTAAATTCATTCAGAGGCCATGTACATGCAAGCTAAAGAAAACGAAACAGAGTGCCTCGCCCCGTGAAACATGTAATTTTAGCGTTGACAACGAATCATCGTTGAGAATTGCCAAGGAATTTAACAAATCTCTTGTAGAGAAGAATGTGTTGCGTATATGTACATTTAATGTGCTTCCTTCATTGCATTTTACAAAATGATTTCCAACATTAGAGAACCTACTCATATATAATTTCCCTTAATGCACACTTAAGAATATACTCTTCTGGCCAACTACTTCCTTTTCAACTTCCCGACAATTCATATAATCAGTTGAAATGCGACGCATGCGCCCAACTAATTTTCAATGTCTAGTGAGGTTAGTATCGATTACCTAGACCTTGGGGAGAGAAAAAGAATTTTACAGCACCTTGAATTTCAACGAGCCCTACACAAAGGAGAGTGCACTTCATTGTTACCCGCGAAGACCTTGCCCCAATTTCCCGATTGGCAAAGCATCTAAAATGTTCCAATCGCCGGTATACTCCACTCCACCACCTACAACACCTGACCAAGACCAAAGAAGCACACTTGAACGAAAAGGAAAAAGCAAACCAAAATTCTTGCATACAGAATAGTTGAGTTTCGGCTCGTCGTCCTCGTTCACAAAGAACTCCACATTGACGGTGATCAAGCCCTGCTTGAAGAAGCGCAACGTAACGACATTCGCCTTCTTGTCCGCCAACAGATACAAGTTGCCATCCTCCGTGAGCATTTCGTGGACTGTCTTCAGTTGCGGGAAGATCTTTTCGAGTTCGCCGAAAATCGTCTTGAAAATCACATCGCGTTGATTGTCGTCCGCAAAGCGGGTGGGATCCATGAGGAAGTCCAGAAGGATGGTGTGGGCACACATTTTTTGGAAGAAAAAGGACGATTTTTGGAAGTTTAGAATACACACGCGGATCGACAACGGTACGAACACGAACCGGACTCCACCTTATCAGACAATTGACTAGCCTAGGCGAGCTGCTAGTATAGATGGAGGCTCATTGCTCAATCTTAATTCAATTCTTCCGCGGCACTTTGGAGTATGGAGCAATTGCGCTTGCGAGTAAATTTGAGCAAAATTTCGAGACACCGGCAAACAGCTGATGCGATGTTGTCTTGTTTAAGTTTTGTGGCGTGACTTTGAGCAATGGATGCGATGTTTAAAAGGAACACTTTCTCCTCAAGGACGAATTAGTAATGCACCTGGCATAGTTGCGGACATATAAAATAAAACTTTCTTCAATTTGGTTGGTTTGAAAATGGATATTTAATCAGGACACGAAATGTCTCCACATTCTCCTACGCCTTTAAGTTGCTCAGATTTTCCCGAAACACATTTTACCACGACGAATTCAAAGAAGAGTGCCTCGTTGACGTGTCCGTTGACAACCAAAACAGATGATACACATCTGACAGTGGCACGCTGCCCGTGTGTCACAGCCCTTTGTGATTAGTTTGTGTCTTAATAGAAATTTAATTTTAGTCCATTATAATTACATAAACCCCCGAAATGTAATTAATCAAATGTTGAATCGCTTATGTTCGGAATTGTGCCACTTGTCAGTTTCACTGGTAGGCCACAAATGGTTCGAGAGAACGACCGAAAATAAACAGCTCAAGAGCACGTTTGGGAAGTGATTGCTAATCGATTTTTTTCTATTTTCATCTCATTACAGCGTGAACGCGAGACGCGACAACTTAATGAATCTCAATAAATTAGATCGTTTGTAAACTGACCGTATTGGCAAGCGGTGCGTCGTAAATTCTGCTAGAGATGTGTAAAGCGTTCAGGCAGACACGCGACGAAGACGACGAAAAGCCTTTGGGACGAAACTTTTCTGTTGCCTGCGTCTATGATTGGGGATAATCTAGACGAGTTCTAAGTCACTATTTATGTATACCTGTAGTAAATCAATTCTAGTCAATTCGTGATATAAATTATATTTAAATGTTAAACGAGTAGAGAAAGAGCAAGAGAAGTTCTTGTTGTGAAGGAGCGCACAGCACAATGGACACGGAAAGCGAGGGCACGCCAAACCGACATAAATCACGACACGGCTTTTTCAGTTTCTTCGGCAAGCGATCTATTCGCGTCGAACCGGTTGGAGAGGTGCCCAACAATGCCAACAATCATCATGAAATTCCCGAAATGAATGGACTGACAACAGCACATTCAACGCCACACACAAAGGAGTCGACCTTATCGCCGCTGAAACGCGTACGAAAAAAGCACACGATAAAATCGTGTCGTCGACAAGATAGCGAGAAGCCGCTCTCCTCGCTATCGCCCACCATAAATACGTGCAAGACAAACAACAATCGCTTAAGTCATCAGTTCACTTTGTGCTGCACGACAAATCACAAGAGATCGGAAACGCCGCCAGTCAGCGTCCGCTACAATTCGCTACCCAATTGTAATATAATCGCACAACCGCGACCGCGTAGTGAGGATATATCGCTTGCACCGTTGGCTTCGATGGACGAGACTAATAGCGCACCCACGACACCGTTACAAATGGCCAATTGCACGTTCCCGAATGGCTCGCCGTCCGCACGGTCGGTGCAAAGTGTTCAGAGCGACACGCAACCCCGTTCAATAGCCATGACAGCGTGTCGATCGCGTCTACGACTCAAACTATTGCCACCGGGAAAATCGCTGACTGATGTCCAGGCGGCCGCCGTAGGCGGTGGTAACGGTAGCGGCAGTGGCACCGACTCGGCCCCCGAACAACACTCATCCTCACCGAACATTTCCAATCAACCCGAATCTCAGTTTCTGATTCCCAACAACATTCGTGCAAATTCTCACGAAGGAATCCAATACATACATCGGACAGAGCCGGCGAGTATGGATTCGTTGGCACGACAATCGTTGGTCGCGGCCCAAGTGTTGAATCTCATACCGACGGAAAAGGCTCGCGAGAGGTGAGTTGAAATTCGGGGCGGGCGAATGTGCTTTTGAACTTTGCCGTTTTTTAATGGAATTTTTAATTTACTTGCAGGAATTATTTAGCCGGACGATTAGCCGTGAATTCACTGTTGGGACCGGGCGAGCTGAATCGAATTCTTCCCACGAAAGAAGTGAAAATCTTTGTGGGAACGTGGAATATGAACGGGCAAGTGCCACCTAAGTAAGTTGCTGTCCTTGCTCTTTGGAAGTATTACAAGTGGCATGAGGTGTATGCATAGTGCCTCGTAGCAGGCGGCTAGAGAAATAGAAAGGATTGATACTACTTTGACCTTCGGACACATTTGGTCACCAATTCGTGGGCGAACACCGTTCACGCATAGGTGACAAAATGTGTAGAAGAAGAAATTACCCAAATCCAAACTGAACAGCATATGCCGAGTATGCATACTATGGAAAGTGTCGACCTGCAGATTGATAATTTTTCTCATAAGCGGATATTCTAATCTCGTGTTATCGAAACGGTGTACGAATTGCGAAACGGCAGCCAAACGAAGCTACTCAAAAAATTATCGTAAATCCCCGGGCTGTCATCGAGCGAAAGTGTTTAGAACATCCAGTCGGAGCAGCCGGATATGAGGCGCCCTCCGATAAATGCTAGCCTTGCTCAACCATGCGTGGCTCTGGTATAGTGGATCTTTATTTTCCTAGATATTCATGGGAATCCAATGAGCAAGCAAGTAAAAATAAACCCAAATCCGAAGACCTATCCGAATTTCTTGACGTTTAAGAGTTCTGTACTCTCAATGGAGATTCTCCTGACATTTTGTGACACTTCCTGGGAATCACGTACTGATCTCTCTTATGATCATTGTTAGAATTGACAGACCAAATGACCTGACCAAGTCAGAGAAGCGAACGTTTGTCAATCACAAAAAAAGCCGATTGGAAAGGTTTCAAAACTTTAACTTCGGCGAAGTTCTACGAGCTACCTCCTCCCAACAACGTGCACAAGGCCGAACGGAATATTAGGAAAGTCATTGCTAAAGCAGTTTGTTTCAATGCTCAGCTGCGCCCACTGATCTTACCCTATCGCAGCAGAGGTCGATGACGAACCATGTTGATCCACACATCTTTCTGTACCGATAAAAGAAGAAGAAAATCTATCCAGAAGCATCAAACTCGGATGTAGATGCTGGGTACTTCAAAATATGGAAACCCGTTCAGGAGGAGCACTAAACTTCCGAGGCCACCCCAACAACAGCGTCTAACCTTTGATACAAAAAGCCTTGCGACGGAAGAGGCGGCAGTAGTCGCTAAACGATGTAATTTGTACAGTCGTGGCGCTGTGTAGGAGAGGCTGAAGTCCCTTTAGCGAAATCGGCCCTCGAGGAGGCAGTACACCTCACCATTCTGTTCTCGCCGACAAGAAGACAAAACAATTTGTTGATAATTAGGAATCCTCTACATTTTGCTCAACTAGTGGCGAGTTTTTTGAGTGAAGTCTGAACCACGGTTGAAACAGATGGGCGATAACGTCTTTCGAGTTCGTCGAACAAGAAGAAGGTGAACTATTGCTCCAAATGAAAACCCGTGGTGGAGATTCGGCAGATAAACTTAGATTAGAGCAGAGCTTTGGCTGATTTGATGTCATGGACACTTTGATCAGTGGTCTGTCGTGCCATTGCCCTGACTAAAGGTTAGATGAACTCACCTAACCACCTTCTTCCCATAAAACGATTTAACTTTTAACATTTGCTGCATTCGGTGGCTCAGTGGTAGAGATGATACTCTATGTCTAAGTTGTGGGAGCGTGGGTTCGAATCCCACTGTGACCATGGATGTTTGTATTGTCTATACAAATGCTCCTACGGCAGCCAGTTCTTCGATGTAAATCATCCCAGAGCTAGCCGTTGTCACAACGGCCAAGAGCTGCCAAAATTCCCTTCGATTCAAGAGATATCGCTTGAGTCGCTACAACAACTTTATTTTGAGTAGCTGAGCACTGTTGAGGGAGCCTTTTTAGAGTGCTGATCGAACTTCAACCATTTTTGTACAGTACCTTGTGCTTTGCTCTTGGCCCTGTTAGACAGATGTCTCTCTGTATTTTCTTGGGGCGATCTAGCTCATTGCACCGAACACACTTGTTTTCCTTTATTGCCTTTGGAGGGCAGTTGTCTTCGTACACACAATAGCCCTGGTGGTATCGTCGACAAGTCTATTAAGACTAAGCCACCCAGTGACTTTCCTGTCAATTTGCTTTAGGTGTTCCTTTAGCGCCTCGATCCGCTATTAAGCTGTTACTCAGAGTTTAATCCAGGACCTAATGCCTGGTTACAAAAATAGGGTTAAATCCCCTGCTGAGGATCTCTAGGTCAGCTGTTATTAATTTGCTGTTAACATCTGTGCTGCCCCATAATACATGATGGGCATTGGCATCATAGCCCTGCAATAAGCCTTCCCCACTCGCTTTTCTGCAACTTCGCGGATGGCATATCTGAGTCGCCGCGTAAATAGACAGATGCCACGACTGAATTGTCGTTTGCCCTCGCTAGCGATATTGACCCCAATAACCACTAGTTCGCTGTAAACAGGCTGTAGGTCGAGTAGACCAAAGATGGTCAAATCACGTTCGTCAGTGCTTTGACGATTTCGTTAGTGCAGGTACCTCAATGTTTGGCGCATTGCTGTTCTTCTTAATCTCTTCCGAAACATTGATAGTCTTCATCGTTTCATATTTTTTGGGCGAACTTCCAGTTTTTCGGATAGACCTTGATCTTGCCGAAACGGTAAGACAACTGGGTGTGGCAATGTCCTCTATTGGACCTACTGCCACGATCCCTTCGCCGACAAGTTAATCATCCTCCACTCGCTGGTACCGGGGTATGTGGCCGTGATCGTCGCCATTCTGTGGTATAGAGATTCATAGAGAAACGAATTCCGATACTCGGCATGGCCCGCAGAAGAAGATAACAGATTTTCTTATCATAGAATAAACAAAAAATGCAACTAGGTTACTAGAAAGTAATATGGCTGACAACCGTATCACACTCCGAATTCAGTTGTCGTTGAAAATGTGCCCCTCCATGAGTTAGGACAAAACAAGGGACTCGCTGGTACGCAGCCTCTTATTTCGCCTGGCCAGAAGTGTGATTGCCCAGTTGCCATGTGTTCTGTACGACAGGTAGATAGTCGCTATCGTGGAGCGAGGTATGTTTTCACCATTGGCGCGCGCAATGCTTCAGCTACTAGAGGAAAGGTACACTTGCTTCTAGCGACTGGTGCCTGAGTTGAACCGACCGGAGGAACCTTGCCATCACTCTTGTTCTTCTTGCCTGTAGTCTGAGGGGTCTACGCTCATCCAGATGATCCACCTAAAGCAAACGAAGGTATCATGTACTCCCACGCTGCAGAAGTGCTGGGTTTTGGTTCGGGGTCCCTACTATGTTTGAGGGGATTCATACTACTGACAGGATTTACTAAAACCACTAAATTAATCTAGTCAAGACCCGCCTACTAGATTAAACCGTTCGTCATTAAATTCAAAATGCATCGTAGAATGTACTTGCATTATTCACTTTTGCAGTACAATATGGTACAACTGTTAACTAAATCTAGGATTTAGTAAATCTTGTCAATAGTCTGAATCCCCTTTTAGGCTTTTTAGTGGAGGTTTTGTTTCCCAGGATCGGAAGCACCAAAGGAGTTGGAGTCTTACGATTAGGATTAATTGCAAGTGCCTTTGCCTTTTTGGGAGCAGGCTTTTGAGAAAAGTGCTGGGAAATGTCTATCGTCCTGAAATGAGAGTGGCTTTTATGAACCCACTTCAAAAACATTTCAATCTATTCTAATACAATTTGTCATTGTTCTTTTTTTCCAGAGAAATGAACGACTTCGTCCTACCAACGGGCGTGGAACATGTTCCTGATTTGGTTGTGATCGGCACGCAAGAATCGTGCTCGGAACGTTTCGAATGGGAGGTAACACTCCAAGAGACTCTCGGTCCGTCGCATATTCTCTTCCATTCGGCCTATTTGGGCACACTACACTTAGCAGTATTCATTCGTCGTGACCTGATTTGGTTTTGTTCGGTGCCCGAGGATGCTAGCATGTCCGTACGTCCGGGTACGGCATTTCGCACGAAAGGTGCCGTGGCAATATCGTTTTGTCTTTTCGGTACGTCCATGCTGTTCGTCACCTCCCATTTGACCGCACACCAGCAAAAAGTCAAAGAACGCGTACAGGACGTGAAGCGTATCATACATGCGTTGGATTTGCCACGAAACTTATCGGTTAAGCATAAGAATAAGGATGTAACGCAGAATTTCGATTGTGTGTATTGGTGTGGCGATTTGAATTTTCGTTTGGGCGAACCACGCGAGAATATCATGAAGTGGATACAAACCACGAAATTTCCATTGCCGTCACATTTGCCGCACGGTTATTTGCACAAGGATCAATTGTCGTCCGTACTTTCAGATGGTGCTGCGTTCAAAGGTTTTATGGAAGCTAATATTACATTTCCTCCTACGTATAAGGTAAGTAAATTATTTGCTACAATCGTTTTCCTGAAGAGGAGATGGAATACCGCGCTTCTTCAAATTATATCCCTACCCATGTCAAAGACTTATTCTCTTGTTTTTTTTGCATTAAAACATTCACAGTACGACCCGGGTACGCAACAATTCGACACGTCTAGCAAACAAAGAGCTCCGGCCTATACAGATCGTATTCTGTACAAATATCGACCAATGTCGGCCATTAGACGCGGAAGTGCTATTGCTGGTTCGTTGTTTTCGCAAAGTCCGCCGCCTGTTGTTTGTCTCGCATATGATTCCGTCCCAAGCATTACATCATCCGATCATAAGCCGGTGTGGGCTTTGTTTCGCAATGCAATACGTCCGGGAATTGATTCGTAAGTCCGGAAAAAGTACACACACCCGCGCGATATTAATCGTTTTGTCTTGTTTTCCAGAGTACCCCTTGCAGCGGGTCTGTTCAATCGCGACGTATATCTGGAAGGTATGCGTCGTAGATTGAATAATTTTCGTCCGGGCGCATCGGCCGTATGTTCCATACAATAAACGTAGATGAAATGTGAAAGTTTGATGTTAATGCGCCGCCTCGTTTTTAGAGAGACTATATTTTATTTTTTGATATGATAACAATGATCCCTAACAATGCGATTGGGTTTTTGTGACTTAACCAAAGATTTGTGATTTTTTCAAAAGCGTTGCAATATGTACTTATTTAATAATTTATTGAATCATGACATTTTTTCATTAACTTTAAGACATGTTTGTATTTAACATGAAAAAGACACTTCTTCGAATAAAATTCGTGAAAGACAATTTGTTGATTTCCATTCTTAGCATGTATCTAGTTATTAGGGGAAGGGTGTCCTTTCTAGACTTAACGAGCAGTGCATTGTCTATATTTGGTAAAAATTTCAAGCTGCAGCTGTCAAGGCTCAGAAGTTATAGCCGTCCAAAGATGTTTAACACCAGTATTTCAGAAATATCAGTCAATGGTTTCCCAAATTATCACGAGCTATTAAGTGCAAGTTGGTTAACAGTAACCCATTTTAGCTTATATCTAAACTTTCTGTGTTAAGGTACATTTTCCTTGACAAGGCTGCAGCGGCCCTAGCGACATCCATATAAAAACTAATTTTTCTCTCATTCTAAAAACGAGTTTTTATATGGAATCAGCGAGTCGCTAGAGCCACTGGAGTCGTGCCGAGGAAAATGTACCATTACAAATCAATATAATTTCTTGTTCACTAGTTCCCTCACTACCACGTCAAAAAAAAAAAATCTCGAAATTGTCTCATTCTGCCATGCAACTTTTTGAAGTGACTTCAATTCTACAGTGAATGAATATTGATACTGGATCCCATTGATCCACTGGAAATTTGTTCATGAAAATTGTGACTCGATTTCTTCATAAACATCATCGTCAATGTGGCACGATAGCCCGACGTGTCGGGCCTTGGCCGCCTGAATCGTTGACCTACAATTGTCGCGGTTACGTGACCTTGTCCTCCAGTTTCGGAAGCCCAGCAGCTGGTGGGCGTCTTCACCTACGGAGTTCTCTCAGCGAGCTCTCGGTCGTCCACGCAACCTCGCTCCGTCAATTCATTGCGTTTTTGCGTGTTTCTGTGCGCAAGTTTTGAATTATGTAATCATAGGGAGGACCGAGAAATAGGTCTTATTGGCTAGTTGTATTCGTCGCTTAATTTCATAAACATACTCTTGAAATTTTCTGCTGTGTTGATTTTTGCAGTGACATCAACTCTGTAGTGTGCGGGTATTAATAGTGACCCTATTATAGCGATAATAATAAGTCATAAGTGCTGCCTCCAAAACTGTACCGCCTTCGACAATAAGACCAATTTTGAGGTGTGTAAAGGATTTTGCTAGTGGAAATTGCATCCTTTTATAATACGCCTGCCAGTGGCGTAGATAAGGGGGATCAAGGGGGTACACTAGGGTTCCGTGAAGATCTCTCAGGGGTTTCGCGAACATATCCAAAAATAGGGAAAACGTAGAAAAAGCTTTCGACCACAAAAAGCAAACATTCCATACGAAAAAATATTTGTAAGTTTAAAATTCCGAAGCTTAGTCTGCTACACTGTATACCGGAAATCAAGTTACATAACTGTAAAATATTTGACGAGCATCAGAGACTCGACTGATTTTCTTTTGTTGTTTACCAGAAAATAAAGCATGTCCACGGTGATTATGACTATGCTACGGTGTCCTACAAGTTTGAACATTTTAGAAATATTTACTCGTGAATCGAAATTTTCTCATAACTCATATCGGAAAATTTCGATAGAAAAACACAAAATCTGTACTTTATCCACTGGGCATTCTCAACGAGCTCTCGTGTTCTCAATTTCCCTTTTCTGGACATATAACTATGTATATGATTTATTTTAATCCCTGTTTTGAGGTGTCCCGGCCAGAAAAGCGCCGATGCTAGGTGTTCCGTAACTTCGAAAAGCTTGGGAGCCCCTGATCTAACCCAATATAAAGCTCTGATACTCCAATCACTGTAGCGAAAATTTATACGAAAATCGGAATACTGTGGATTCACAAAAGCCAAAATTTTCGAGCAGCTACATCCGAGGCAGCTTGTCCATAGACCATCACCGAAAAGCTCGAAGACCGACAAATGGATTGGTATTGCCATGTTCAACGGCGTCCGCCTGAGAACCCCGCAAAGAAAGCGATATCAATGGAAGTTCCACTTGATGGACCCAAAGCAGAGGCAGACCGAAAAACACCTGGATGTGTCAAATGAAAAAGCAACAACAACGCATTGGTCTCGGCGATGACACGACCTAAGATAGAGCTGCCTGTAGAAATATGATGAGATATTACCGCCAAAACGGGTGATGTGTATACACCGCAGGTCGAGCAACGCGAAACCATGGAGCGGTATAAAGAACGAGTCAAGGAAGAAGAAGATTCTTTCTGCATCATTACTTTGTGCCTGTTCCGCTTTTGACGTCAAAAACGGCATAATCATGACATTTATTGGGTAAGGATACGAGACAAAACATAGTTGCGTCTTCAGCAACCATGTTTGCCGTTCTGATCCCCTAACTGTAATTAATAATCACAGGGGAACAGCATTTTGTTTATTTAGATTTGATATTCATTTCTAGCTAATTTTTGGTCGTAGAATCCGGAAATGCTAACCGTTTTTCTCCTATACGTCCAGTTTTTGAGACACAGGGGGCTCAAATTTTGGCCCCCATACAAACCTTCTCTTCATTGAAATCAAAACAAACGAAACTCGCTAAAAATTTTTTGTTTGTAAATATTGATTTTATATCTTAACAACATTACCTAAGAATTAAAAAAAAAATTATGGCAAACATTTTCGTTTGTAGCTTTTTCTGGAGTGTTCAATTTCCGGACAGTCCCGTTTTATGCCGCATCAATAGTCCGCCATCATATTCGCATCCCATCTGCCTTGATATCGACTTTCCATGATTTTGAAATCTTGATGAAATCGCTCTCCTTGCTCATTACTCACAGCTCCAAGATTTTCCGGAAATTCATTTAAATGACTGCGTAAAAAGTGAACTTTGATGCTCATGTTGCAGCTAAGCCTTTCAAAACTGTTCAATAGTTGCTCGACTACTATCGCATAATTCGATGCACTTATATTGCCTAGAAAGTTGTTGACTATATTCTCAAATGCCAGCCATGCTGTCTTTTCATTTTCTTTCATTGATTCCATAAAATTTGTATTGCTGAGAAGCTGCCGAATTTGTGGACCGTCAAATACTCCAGCCTTTATTTTCTCGTATGATAGCGCAGGAAGGGCCGACAGCATATATGAGGAGCCTATTTTCAAAAGCCACCATCTCCAATTTTTAAAAATTTTGAGTTAATGATGCCAGCCGATAGGTAACTAAATTATCTATAAGCTTCTGGAATCAGAATCCTTGATTTTCAATTAAAACCCCTCTAAATTTAATAAAGAAAAATGCGGTTATTTTTAAAATCCGCCATCTCCAATCCAGTTTGGGTTTCAAAATACGCCAAATCCATCTTTTTCATATGGTAACAAAAAACGCCAACTCCTGTACAGTATGGTAGTTGAAAATTGTTCACTATCAAAAACGTCCATATCCATAAATCAAATTTTCGATTAAACTTCTGATGAATTCGGTTATAATTAAAGTATTGGTACAATTAAAGACCAATATTTTTGTGAAGTGAAATATAGAAATACGTGATTAACATAATAGCCAAGTCACATTGCCCCGGGATTCCGGATAAAAATTAAGAAATCCATTTGAAAGTTTCAATTCCCATAATTTTATAAGCCAATTACTCCAATCACCTACGACATTTTGGGGGGGGGGGGGGGCTGTTTCAGAGCTGCTTTGTTTGTGCCTAGTTAATGTTTGCAGCTATAGCACGGACGAGGTATCAAATAATACAATAGAAAGGTATTTAAAAAATCGGAAAATTATGGCGTCCTAAAATTTTATGATAAATATTAAGGCCAAAATGCCAAATCTATACGCCCGAAGATGTCAGATCAAATGTGAATAAACGGGTTCCAATGCTAGTTTTAAAAGCAGAAACCTTTTCTGAATTTTATTAAAAATTGGGTGATATACTGAAAAATAAATTAAAATATTTTCATTTTAAACCTTTTTACAAAGCTTCACAACTCTTGAAAAAACGCAAGTTCAGCCATGTAATTTTGTGTGAGTTGTTCATGATGATTTTTGCTTAAAGTTTAGTTGCTCCGATCAAAGACCCCCACTATCCCCCTTTGAATTTGGCGAAACGGCATGTCCACCATCATCATCAATGTGGGACGATAGCCCGACGTCGGGCTTTGGCTGCCTGAATCGGTGACCTCCAATTGTCGCGGTTACGGGACCTTGTCCTCCAGTTTCGGAAGCCCAGTAGCTGGTGGGCGTCTTCACCTACGGAGTTCTCCCAGCGAGCTCTCGGTCGTCCACGCAACCTCCCTCCGTCAATTCGTTGTGCGTTCATTACTTTCTTTGGCATGCGATTATCGTCCATCCGCTGTACATGCCCCGCCCATGGCAAACGTTGAAGCTTCACGATTTTCGTTATCAATCGGATAAAAACTAAGGGTTCCTCCCATACAAAGTGACCACCAGAAGTTTGTTCTCGCACTACTCATTTTTTTTTTTGTTTTTTTTTTACGATCTGCTAGAGTTTACACTCGATTGATTGATTAGTCACTTACGTACGGATAGTAAGTAAAGTGATGCCGAGAAGCCTAGTCCCGGGACAAAAGTTTCTGTGAGGCAAAAAAAAAAAAAAATAAACTGTAGAACTCAAGGAGACCTTAAAATTTTCTATAGTCAACCCCACTTGAAGTCAATGTAGCTACCCACCTTCCTTGAAATATAATATTTCAAGTCTATTGAAAACTTAAGGTCTCCTTGAGTTTCGCCTTAAATCAAGGATGCATTGACTCCTGAATATAAATGATTTCTATGAAAAAGTATGGGAACTGACATTTAATTTATTGCATTTCGGCATCCTTGACTCAAGGTCTCCTTGAGTTAAGGAATGTTCATAAATACGGGCCTCAGTTTTTATCCGATTCAGCTGATTTTTGGTGGGTGGTATATTGGTGCCTCCCCCCCCCTCCCCCCATTGACAATAAACCAAAATTTAGCTTTCTGTTTCTATTTTGGGGGGAGTTATGGAGATGCGTTTTTGCCAAATTCAAATGGAGGGATAATGGGATCCTTGATTAGAGCGACTCAGTGTTTTGCTGAAAATGATCTTGAACTTATTGTGGATACTTATAGTATCACAATACGATGAAAAATCAGTCACTCCATCCGATTCCCTTATCAACCTCCATAGGAAAATGTATACTAAAGAAAGGACTCTGTAAGGGATTTTAGATAAAGTTTTTTCCCTCAATGCGTCCTTTGAATCCGTTAAAATTTGCGAGACCAGGGGACTGGTACACTGAAAAAATTGGGCTATCTAAAATTAAGAAACTCTTTTCTCATTTGCAAAATTCCCGAATTTAGACAAAATTTCTGAAAATGTGACAATTTCTTCTTGAATCGATCCTATTATCAAGACCTTCTTTTGAGAAATAGGAAGTAGATTCAAACCTAAACCATTATTCTCAATTCAAGCAAACAAATGCTTGATAATCATTTTTTTTGACATTTTCCATGCAAAGCTCGTGGAAAAGCTTTATTTTAGCTTTAGCTTATGTTGGAGCGTTGTAGTAGATTAGTCAGAAGTGTCTATGGTTCAGTGGGTAGCGCGTTCGACTGGGAAGAATGGGGTTATGTGTTCGATGTTGGTTGGATGCAAGTTTCTTCTTTTATTTTTGTTTAGATTCTCTTGTCTTTTTCATAAGAAAAGTTTGCTTGATTCAAAGTTACTTTTCCTTAAAGCGCTGCTAATGGCATTTCACTTGGATCAGTGTGACTAATTCTCAAATGAAGAGAAATATTTCTTGGCTGTTTTTCATTGTCTTTTTTTCTTGATTTGAGCCATATTTTCTTTACTTTAGGAGGCGATTTGGTTCAGTGTATATTCACTGAACCAAATCGCCTGCTAAAGTAAAGAAAATATGGCTCAAATCAAGTAAAAAAGACAACAAAAAACAGCCAAGAAATATTTCTCTTCATTTGAGAATTAAACACACTGATCCAAGTGAAATGCCAATAGTAGCGCTTCAAGGAAGAGTAACCTTGAATCAAGCAAACTTTTCTTATGAAAAAGACAAGAGAAAGGCTTCATTCAAATTGTAAGAAAACGACCGGACGGGTAAACTTGGACGATAAGAACCATCGTATGATCATTTCACACTATCCGATCAAAATACGGACCGGCGAACAATAATCACACAGCAAGTATGTATAAATGTTGCCATGCACGCTCCAAAGTTAGTGCACAATGAAGTGACGAGTCGACAAGATTAAAATGCAAGTAAAACACGCGCTAATTGTCTTTGCAGAACGCCTGAACTATTGGTAGATGCAATCGTCTTATCGATCGTACGATTCCTACGAAAGAAAAACAATCGTGTCACGATTTTTTTCTTTCGTAAGACTCGTTCTTACAATTTGAAATGAACAATGCTTGTCTGCTGGCCACTACAAAAGCTCTCTTGTCTTGCAAGTTTACCCGTCCGGTTTCGTCTTATAGTCTGAAATCAGCCAATCTGAACAAAAATAAAAAAAAGAAACTTGCATCCAACCAACATCGAACCCATAACCATATTCTTCCCAGTCAAACGCGCTACCCACTGAGCCAGAGACACTTCTGCCTAATCTACTACAACGCTCCAATATAAGCTAAAGCTAAAATAAAGCTTTTTCCAAGAGCTTTACTTGGAAAATGTCAAAAAAAATCTATTATCAAGCATTTGTTTGCTTGAATTGAGAATAATGGTTTAGGCTTGAATCTACTTCCTATTTCTCAAAAGAAGGTCTTGAAAATGGGATCGATTGAAGAAGAAATTTTCACATTTTGAGAAATTTTGTCTAAATTCAGGAATTTGGCAAATGAGAAAAGAATTCCTTAATTTCAGATAGCCCAATTTTTTCTGTGTTGGCATCACTAATATAGCCATGAGGGAATGCATATTCTCCTCCAAAAATATCGCAAACAGGATTAGGCACCATTTCACCGCTCTGAAGGTGCCTGGAAAGCCACGACCATCTTAAGAATTCACGGCCCAATGAGGTATCAGTGTATCTATTGCAATAAAAGAAACGAAGCTTTTGAAAAAGTAGGTACTTTGCGGGCATCTTGAAAATCCAGATGCCAGATCATGCGACTGTCCTTACAGAAATCTGAAATTTTGGAAATCAATCTTTTGTTTTATGTGAATAATCTTATTTCAAGTACTCTGTTCTCACTTACAGGCTTTTGTGTTAAAACATACGTCAGTCCTTCACATGCTGATGATTTGTTGTCAAGGAGAACCAGTGGTGTAAATAGCTTTTCGAAGGGGGAGGGGATCGGTGGTCAGGATTATTTTTTTCAGCATAGGAGAAATGCAGGTCTCTCTGCTAACGAGATCGAAAAATGGACTGGTTTTGAAATTATTTCAATATTGCTTGTTTAGCTGAGGAGTTTGACACAACGAAGCAAATACTGTTGTGGGGTGAACATAAAATTAAAGTTTCGTCTGCAATATCCGGCGCAAATGTTAAGAATCGTTCCCGCACTGGAGATGGATGCGGTAAACATAGGTCTCAATGAGTGGTTTGTCTGCAGCATACAATCATGTTCTGCAGAAGCAGAAGCAGGACGTAAATACGTTGAGGCAGCCTCTGTGAAATAATACCGAAAGATGATCCAGCGGATGAGTGAACGAGATGGTTGTGAGAAAAATCCTACTTATGTAACTGCATACTGGGTAGCATTGTTCAAGTTCAAGTCTCTCATGTGCCGCTGTATCACAAAATTTTCTTAGTAAATCTGTGATCTATTCATGTGACAGCGCACTACCTAAAAAACAAAGCTTGAAATCCGAGTGTGGCTGAGGATTTGCCCGAAAACTAAATTCCGCAAGCATGTGTACAGCATTGAGTCTTCGGGATTCTGGTCACCTTAGTTTAATATGAAAGAGCGATTATCTCGTTAATCACGTATCGTACCGGGTCGGATTTTTGGAAGGCTGTAACTTCCAAAAGGTGATAGCTAGAACCTTGAAATAATCAACAGAAATGGCAACTGAACTTATGTTTTTTCGAATCTGTTTTTTTATCCAATTTATAATTGTACCTATACCTTTTAGAAACACACCCAATCGTCATTTCTCACATAAAAATTAAAACATGTACCATAAATACATAGAAACTATACAAATACGGAAGAATCACAATTTATGCATGAGAGCACATTTAATAACATCGTTCTCTTACATCCTTGCTATAGCGACTTTTCCATCATATCTTTCCACGAACATTTCGCATTTTGCGTCTATACTACGCAAATGAATCCTGCGACCAACCCCCTGTCCTTCGCCGTAGACCAAATATTCATATCTTTGCAATGTTGCGGATGGAACTCTCAAGTTGTACATTTCGATATTAAGATATAAAATACAATGTGAAGCCGCTGTTTAGTCCTAGCCCAAGCTCTAGCTAGATAGAACCACGCGGTGGTGAGAGCGTGGTATCGTTCAGACAAATAAAATGTCCTCATACGACTATATGAAACCATGAGAGTGTGCAGAATGGAATTTTGCAATAAAATTTCTTGCATTTTTTACCACTTTAAAACCGACGAAGCGAATGTATTTGATGGGTGCGTAATGAATATTGTTATAGTTATGCTTTCATTTGTGTCCTTTTGTTCTCTATATGTAGACTGATACGCGAATGCCATAGGGTCGCGGCTATATTGTTCGCATGTGTCACATATGTAAAACAAGTCGGTGCAATTCTCGGTATTATTGGAGTTTTATTTAACTATTGAGACGTTCAAAAATTTCATTCTTTTTTTGATATTGTATAAGCATCAAAGGAGCCTCTACTTGGAGAGTATAGTGTGGCGCTCTATGTGGGTAATAGGCAATTACTGAATAGTCAAACACTACGCGGATGTTGAAAAAAGCCAACGTTTCTTATTTGCCTTCTACCAAAATTACGCCTATTGCAGTCAAAAGGACTGCTTCTAGAGAGTCGGTGGCTCATTCAACAACGACAGAAAATTTCGAAATAGGTACTCATATATGCATGAATGCCCCGTTGAAATTGTATATTGCAAAACGCCATATTTTAGCTTTTAGGATATTATACATACAAATGAGCATCGTCTGAACCCTTGAGAATCCTTGAAATTAATAACGACGTTGAGTTGTGCCAACACGGCGCGTCAATATAGTCATATATAGACTCTGCATTCGAATATTCAAATATGAATTCCCAACATCATTTCGCGGCACAACGAAAGTATCCTTTCGCTCGAGATTGGCCATTTCGTGGATACATTCTATCTATGGCACTCCTATATGTTTACCACATATGAAATGGAAAATGGCCAAATAACCATGAAAATGCTACCGCCACTTATAAATGCACAAGTGGAGTTTTCAGTTTTCATTTCTGGTGCTCAAAATTTTCCGCTACGTTAGCTATGGCGTACGCGTACTCGAAAGTCCAAAACGAATTGAAATTGTTCTTTTTTTAAATTTTTTTTGCAAATCAAACTAGCATGTAGAGTAGGCTCCTCCTAGGAAAACCAACGTATATCCTGGAATGTTATATGCATTTTGGATTTAGAAAGTCATATTCAAGGATTTGTACTGAAAGAATATCCTTGTGGTATTACGAAATGTTGGTGATCTTTGGAATGCCCCTTAACTCCATAGCGCCAGAAATCTTTAGACAAATAAAGAAAAATAGAATCATCCAAATCGAAACATACTACAGTGCGAAAATGCCATGGCTTCAAATAATGTAAGTTCCGATCTTTCACTATTTATCAAACTACATTCGTATCTACACCTCCTTTTAAACCACTATCTAGAACCCACCAAACTATGAAAGTATGTTTTATACGTCCAACTTCAACAGTGTCGCTGATGTCCACATAGTCATAGACCAAACCGAGAGAACTTAAGTAGCGATAAGCTCGGATCAGACATCGTCAACGTTTACTTTTCAAAAAAACTTCAACGCCCTCTTATACCGTCATTCCTTCGAGCTTTATATTGATATCCATAAGTCTTATGTTGCTGACAAAGAAGACGGTTCGTCCTTCATAGTGTCACGATTGGTGGTTGTTATCCATTTCGTTGCTGTTTAGGGACGATATTCCTGTGCAATTCAATCAAGAGAAAACTTTTGGGTTTTGCTTGTTTTCCCCCTTTTTGGCATATTCGTCAATAGCTTCGGTCCGTTGTAATATGAAGGGAGGATACGGACGAAGGGATCCCGAATACGTGGTATTAAGGACGTATATCTTCGTCAAGGGTAAACTTGTTCAACAGCAATAAAATGTGTACAAGAGAGTATTGCGAGTATAGACACATGCGATATACGTGTAGTGCCAACGTCCAAACAAACAAAATCATGTATGTATGGACATATGTGTGAATGTACCTAAAGGACACGACGTTTATTAAAGGTGAACTTTATGGGATTGGACGACACGCAGGGATTGTAGAGAATGGCGTATATGTCCTTTATTCCTGTTGATCAGAAGGGAGACATGTTTGAAACTAGATTTTTATTGAAAGTTTATATTTTCCATGGTTTTTGTTATTCTAATCTATTCTTGAGCGAGAGATACAATCCACCTGGATTACGATAGAGTTTAGAAGGGATTCGTTTATTATGACATGACGCTATATCCAAACCAAACAAAATCAGTTTGATTCCTTCCTTCCTCCCGTTTAAGTTTGAATACACTAGTCCGGAGAGTATGCAAATGCAAAGGTATAGAAAGTTAAGTATAATTCTAGTTTTTTTTGATATGCTAATGGTATCTAGGTTGATTTTGTTGAATAAAGTTTCGATCTCTCTCTCTCTCTCTCTAACCTATTGTGCGTCCTTTTTGTCACTCCTAAAGCCAAAAAGTTAGTTTTTATGTGTTTCTTCCAGTAAAAATGGTTAAATCCTTTCTGAAAGTCTTGGTAATAGAATGTCCTTTATAATGTCCCTGTTGTAAAAGCTACAGCAAAATTAAACCACATTTCGAAGTACAGTAGAGCGTCGATTATACACGAACGCCGATTATCCGAACATTCGATTAACCGAACCGGGGACTCAGCTTTTTTCATATGAAATGCATCGAATCAAATGAAAAAATCAATTGTCTGCAGGAAGCAACTTCTCATCAACAGCACTCAATTGCTTCGAATTTCTTATTTTTGTTCAGTGCTTATCGTTTAGCACATTTCCAGGTTGTCGCTTATATTAACTTTTAGACAATCCTTCAATTTTTCTATGGAAACTCGATTAACCGAACTTTCGGTTATCCGAACCACCCCTTGTCGACATTAGTTCGGATAATCGACGCTCTACTGTACCTTTGCAATGATACATAAATACGCTAGAAAAAATTACAATTTTTATTATTTTGTTTTTATTTTTTATCGTAACTTTAACTCCTACCGTTGACTTCTGGTTGAACTTGAGAAATGTGTCTAAATAAAAGAAGCTCGTGACTGATTTTTGCCCAAATTGGATTCGCTCAGGCTAAGAACACGTCTATCTCCCTTATGCAGGGCCGGATTTAGCCTCTATTGCGCCCCTGGGCAGTAACGAATTTGCCGCCCTCCACCACTAGATAAGTTTGAAGGTACACTCAGAGAAAAAAACGCACATTCATATTAAAAGCTCCACATTTAAATTGAACGTAGTATTCGTTTGAAAAATATCGTTTGATTTGAGCGAGTTCTCATTTATGTTAAGAGAATTTCTTTTAAAACAAAAGAACAGCTAAACCCCAAACGGCGGTCGTTTAAATCAAAAGATTCCGCATTACATAGTAATGGGTATACATTCCTTTACGTAACAAATACACTTACCTAAAGGACGCGATGCCAAAATATCATTTGTTTCAACGTAGCACAACAGGTAGTTAATACTTCTGGCCGGTCCGATGAGTCTTACGTGTTCATGTTCATTCCAAACAAATGTGTAGTCTGTAGTGTCTAACAACAAACGCGTATTAGAATCTTCGTCGATGTTAATAGTGTTTTCGAGAATGTACTTTTGCATTCATCTGGAGAAATGGACGCTTTCACACGTGTAATTTAAGTTTAGCGGGTGTTAAAATAAAAGTGTAATGTATTAATCATATTAAAATTAGACCTAAATAAAAAATAAAGTGTTTTTCTGAAGTTTTCATAAGTTTTATTCTTTATTGATTTGTCAACACAGGTAACAGTGAGTATCTAATCGAATGGAGAATCGACAATCAAACGGAATGTATTATTTTATTTCAGCAGAGTTTCCTTTTAATTCCATGTAAAACTCAATTATTTTGAATGGGGTAATTTCGATGAAATGAAAACGGGATGCGTTACTTTCGAAATACATACCGTTTCATTAAAAAGAATGCTTCGTTTATTTTAAATAACAAAAATGTTCAATATAAAAACGAAGACGTTTGAAACAATTGCCTTTCATTCATTTAAAATGTTTTACCCGTATACAATAAGAGAATAAGTGTTTATTTCAATGAAAAATACGTTTAAATCGACTGGCTCCTTCTTTCCAGGTAAACGTAAATTCTTTTATCTCAAACGCTTTTTTACAACTCATTATGCTTTTGAAAGAAATGCCACTCGTTAGAATTAAACGCATTTGCGTGTGGAGCAAAATCAAAAGCGCAAATCGTTTGAATTAAATATATTTCGTTCAATATTAGTGAATATTTCTCTGAGTGTAGCAGTTGTCACCTCACAAAGGAAATGTAGGCAAAACGTTACCGGACGTATGTGAAAAATCTAAATTTCATATTTTTTACTACACCCAGAGAAAAATATTGGAAAAACTGTAGCTTTTACTGTCATTTTGATCTCTTTTCGTAGTTAAAATCGGCCCTACAACTGCTGAATTCAATTCTACAGTGATCTCGTTGTCAAATTTGCAGTCCCTCATATTTTACAGTTTTTACTGTAAATTTCACGAAACTATATTGAAGTTGTTTCTTATTTACAATAATTGCTGTTGATTTAACAGCAGATTACCGTAAGATAAATTGTGAAATTGACTGAAATTTTCTATGCTCTTACCGGTGAGCCTGTTTTATTGAAATCATAATTCTGTCGTTTCTACAGTACAACACTGTTATTTCCAAATCTTAGCGCGCACACAAAAAAATAAGAAATTTCTCGATTTTTTCTGAATTAAAAAGTTAAAATGTATACAGGGTGTCCGGAAACTGCCGCATAAATGCACCGGATTATGATTTCTCAGTTGATTTCCAGCAAAAAAGTAGTACGAAACATAGCCCCTCAGCTTAACCCTTTAGCTGCCACAGGCATTTAAAGATTTTTGAAAAAATCATTTTCTTGCACGACCTAAAGCCTAAAATTTCCAAAGCTAGACTAGCTAGAATAGTGAAATAAAATGATTATTACAGCCAACGAATTTACCTATAAAATAAAACTAACGACACTAAAATCGGATAAGAGGTTTGGTTTTTACAGAGCTTCAAAGTCAAATTTGCGTGATTTGACCCAAAAACAATCTTTTTTTCCATCTCAATTTTCTCCAACTTCTGCCAAGGTGAGGTGCTTGTCAGATTCTTTTAAAAATTGGCGCATAGTCTTACGATCATATCTTTCTTACATCATTTTATAATAGCTCCATTATTTCTAACAGTTTTAGTACCTTAAGTGCAGAAAACCAGGGTTAATTTTGGCTCGATTTCGACATATTTTGAATAGATTTTTCCAATTGCAGATCTTTAGGGGCAGTGTGAATTGAATTTGTATTGTATGTCGAGCTTAAATTAACTCTAGTTTTCTACACTTAACGTATAAAAACTGATAGAAATAATGGAGCTAGATTAAAATGATGTAAGAAAGATATGATTGTAAAACTATGCGCCAATTTTTAAAAGAATCGTACAAGCACCTCACCTTGGTAGAAGTTGGAGAAAATTGAGATGGAAAAAAAGATTGATTTTGGGTCAAATCACGCGAATTTGACTTTGAAGCTCTGTAAAAACCAAACCTCTTATCCAATTTCAGTGTGGTTAGTTTTATTTTATAGGTAAATTTGTTGACTGTAATAATCATTTTATTTCACTATTCTAGCTGGTCTAGCTTTGGAGATATTAGGCTTTAAGTCGTGCAAGAAAATGATTTTTTCAAAAATCTTTACATGCCTGTGGCAGCTAAAGGGTTAAGCTGAGGGGGTATGTTCCGTACTACTTTTTTGCAGGAAATCAACTGAGAAATCGCAATCCGGTGCGTTTATGCGGCAGTTTCCGGACACCCTGTATACTTTTCGTTGTGGAGTGTGAGTTGCCTGCTAAAAATGACACCACCGGCTTTGAAACATTGAATTTGGATACGATATCAAACACTTCACTGTCTATAACAATATTTTCTATTATTTCGTCAATTGCACTCATCCCGGCCTACACAAAAAAAGGAACTTTCAAATTTTCCGGCGCGGGCAGACACCACACACAATAATAGGTAGACGGCATCTGATGGAATTGGTTGTCAATTTTATAACATAGAGTAGGTACAGAATTTAATGAGAGGTACTGTGAATTTTACAAAATATTTTCACAGTTTTTTTTTTCTGAAATTACAACTATAAATGCTTTTATATTAAATTCACGAAAATTGTAAAGATAACAGTAGATAGCATTCAATTACGTAAAATTGACAATTAATTGCTGTCAATAAAAAAGTGATATTTTTCTGGGTGTAGTAAGCGTATTTTGTTTGCTTGAAATTTTTTTATGTTGCTTCCCAGGGGAGGAATACAGGTAATCCGTGCACCTTCCAAAATTGTTTTAGGAATGATTGAAACTCCAATGATAACATAGAAAACTGTACAATTCTTATTACATTCGCCTTTTCACTGTCTTTAGAAATGCGTTCATGTTTTCTAAAAAAATTTTCTTTGTCGATCGTTTTGGAAATTAATTGGAATTACCCCAACAAAAAAAATTTCCTATATTTATTTTTATTTATTTTTTATTTTCGGTGAAATTTCTCGTTTTTCTCTGAACAAAAAATTGCAAATTCGAAAATTTAAGCGTAAAAATTCTTCAAAATTTATTAAACCTATTCACCCGATAGAAACTCAAATATTTGATAGCCAGTGCCGCACCTCTAAAATTTAAAATTTGAATTGATGTTGCGATTAGGTGCTTTGGATTAAGACGAATATGTACCTACATCTAACTAGAATAAATTAAAAAAAAAAAAAAACAAATTATTTTCTACAATTTATGTTTCAGTTTTCAAAATCCATCTTTCTCATAATTTTAGACCAATGAAAAAAATTAAGAATTTGCTGCCCCTCAAAATCTTCCGCCCCGGGCAGTAGCCCAGGTTGCCCATATGGGAAATCCGGCCCTGCCCTAATGAGAACTTTTAAAAAGGACACGTCTATAAATTCAATTCGAGCAAAAGGGACAGTAGTCTAGTACAGATAGCTCAAAACCCTAACATAAAAAAAAGGAATTTTTAATAGCAAATTGTTGAATACACTGCTCAATATACGCAGTAAAAAGTTACACTAATTTGCGCCATGGGTTAAGGGGGGAGGGGGTGGCAAAGGGGTTGATAATTCAGTTTTTTGCAAATATCTGGAATACTATGAGTCTGAGCTTGAAATGTCCTGAGGACGAAACAAACTACATAAAATTACCTTTGTAACGATATATAACACTCTGGACATTTTCTCAGAAAATTATACCCTAGACCCAAAAGTATTATAGTGAATTTACATTTTTTGAGTTTTACATTTCGCACTATAACTCTTGATAGAATAAACCTACCGTTATAAGATCTTGTCCATATATTGATAACAAAATTTGTTTGATTTGTACCAAAAATTGGAGTGCTCCGACCATTGACGCCCCCCTCACTCCTCCTAACATTTATCAAAAAGGCATGCAGATAGCTTCTTTTCAAATTGAGCCAGGCAGATAAAATTTGGTGGGATGCCTAGTCTAAGCTCCATTATGCTCCCCACCAAAACTTATTACCATCCGATCAAAGCTAAGGGTCCCCCATACAAAGTGAACGAAAATTCTAACAATTTTGACATTTTTTCACTAGAAAAAAAAAATTTATCTCTTAGAACCTCATTATAACAGTTAATGTGCCTGTCTAGACAGTTTCAATTTTCGTTCGTCTTCATCATTTTGACAATTGAAACTTGAGATGTATGCGCTATTGAAGAAACGCATTCATTCTTGAACGCAATTGCCAATGTTAAATATTAACAACACATCATCTATTCATACAATTCATGAAAGAATGTATCACTTGCCCGTCCTGACCAAAGCCGTGACACATATTTAACGATAAATAATGAACAGATCTGGATAGAATGAGACATTGATCTCTTCTGTTCACTTGACGCAATCAATGACATGTTCAATATTGAAAGTGGATACGGAGCTTGAAGACGATAGGGAAGACGAAAGCGCACATGTGTGGACATAACCAATTGTAGTCTTGTGAATGTATGTTCAAAAGTTTGTACCAAGGCGTACGCTACAAGTATCAAAAAATTTTCCCTGTTGTCAACATTATCGTCATTTTCAAGATACAGTTACTCAAACTTAATAGAAATTTTAAAATATATTTTTCATCGAAAATTCAAACAGTAATTTCATAACGGTGCTTTATACGTACAACTCTGCAAAGTTTACATAAGTTGCTCCAACATGTTGGCTTTCCAACGGTAGGTATATCACTTTTCATATTTACATTGCGGGATTTTTGAATTACACATATTGGATAAGTTTTGTTCGCGTTAATCGGCAAGACCGCCTCCAGGCGGGTTTTAATCAAATAACGCCTGACAGGTAAAAACCCACTAAAACTAAAAAATAATGTTTTTTTAATTTTTCTTGCCGCCAAATTAAGCACACCTATATGAATTTTCAGGCTCTAAAAAATTGGCCTACTTGAGGGTTAAAATATTCTATTATTTTTTAAATTTATTAAGCTATGGAGCTGAAATTTTGCACAAAGGCTTCTTTTTGTTGCAGGCAGTTTGTATGTTTGAATCGGTAAAATCCGACAAGGGGGTCGTGGGGCTGCCATACAAACCTACTCCCCAAAATTAGGTTCTTCTTAGAAAAACTTTTTTATTTATGCACCAATTTCAATCAAATTCCATACAAATGTGTTTTCATTGCTGACACACAACATATGTAAAAATCGACCAAATCGCACAATGGGGTCGTGGGGCTGCCATACAAACCTAGTCCCCCAAATTAGGCTCTTCTAAGAAAAACTTTTTTATTTTCTCATCGATTGCAATCAAATTTCGTGCAAATGTGTTTCTAGTGATAGCACGGAACATATGTAAAAATGGATCAAATCGGACGATGGGGTCATGGGGCTGTCATACAAACCTAGCTCCCCAAATTAAGTTCTAAGAAATTTTTTTTTTTATTTATACACCAATTTCAACTAAACTTCACACAAATGTGTTTCTATTGATGACACAAAACATACGTATGAATAGATGGAGTCGGACCAGGTGGTCATGGGGCTACCATACAAACCTATTCCCCCAAATCAAATTTTACTAAGAAAAACTTTTTAATTTGCATACAAATGTGAACCGAACCTCATGGAAATGTATTTTGATTGATGTTACAAAAGATATGCAAAATGAAAATAATCGGACCATTGGGGTCATGGGGCTGGCATATAAACCCAACCCCTAAATTAGGTTCTTTGTCCACCAATTTCAACCAAATCTCATAGAAATATGTTTTAATTGATGCCACAAACATACGTAAAAATTCAAGGAAAGGCCATGCGTTCATAGGGTTGCCGTACACAACCCCCCCCCCCCCACACACACACACACACTTTTGGTTTTTGGTTCTTCTAAGAAACCCACCCAAGCAACAATTCGTTTGCTTTAAAGAAGCACTCCACACTGTAGCAACCATATAGTACCACGGAATTCATTTATCGTTGACATCGCTTAAAGTAATATTTTGATCCGATAAACCATCCTTAAAGTATTTTCCGGAAAGCTTCTGTCATCATTATGGAATAAATTCAAAGATTGTGGTATAAAACTTCGATAAAACTGTCTCTAAACGTCAACCTTAAAAAGACACTCCTTTAAATACTCCACTCTTGTGTTTTATTGGATGATACAGCACACACATGCAATAGTCTCTCTAGTTAACTCACCCACATGCATATATTCTTCTATAGCACAGTCGGTGTCATTTTTATCGTGTGACATTCGTATGGTCATCCAATAAATTGTTCAGCCTAGTTTTATTGAAGGATGGACTTTGTGATTTATTGAATTGACACTTATGAAGTGCTCCGGAATACCACGTTTCTTGAATTGAATTCATTGAAATATTGCATGAAACTAACATTTCCTCACTCCTTGTTAACTTATGAATCAATTAAGATAATCTCAGCGCAGAAAATGTCTGCATTTTGTTGATGAATGTGTGGATTTATTCAACTTCAATTGAATGACATATAAAGAAGAAGGTGCAATGGAGAAGAGTCGATAAAGAAGTGTCGAGCACTTGTAGTGTTTACGAGCAATGTTAACTATATGTGAGGTTGGCCGAGTGGTTAGGGCGTCGGACTGGCGTCCGACAGTCGCTGGTTCGACGCTGGCTGGGGGAATTTTTTTTTCTTTTTTTCACGAGAAAATGACAGAAAATGATGACATAACACATTGATGTATGTCTTTTTCAAAGCTTAGTTCAGTGCTACAATAAGGTGCAATTGGATCAAAAAACGGCGCCAAACGCTATTATTGGACTATTATTCAGAGTTTATACCCTGTAAAGTGCCCCTATTGTCGTTAGAAGATAATATTTTACGAAGTATTATAGGGATGAAATTGTTACTTGGGCACGTCCCCCGCTTCCCCCAATAAATCTTCGCCCGGCACTTATGTGAAAATTCAAGGAAAAGCATGGAAGCGGGGAGAATTGAACACAAGTCATATAGGAACGCCAGAAAAAACTTTTAGCCCGGGGGAGCGAAGGGTATCCAAATTTCGGCCGCGCCCGAAATTAGCCTCGGTCTCGTTTTTTATAATTTATTTGTCAGTTACATACTACAATTGGGCTCCTGAATTAAATTATTTATTGAATGTGGCAATGCCTTTATAAGTGACGTTTCGCGCGTATAAGCATTCCCTTATACTTATTCCTTAAGGGAATCCTTATTCCTTAAATGACGACTATGAATTCCGCCCTAAATTTTCCCTGATTGCTTTGTGCCTATGGCTTCCATACTATCGCAGAAAGAAGCTATTTTGACATTTTTCTACAGATATCGAACTATATTGGTTTTCTCTTTAAAATCAATCTTATTGAATAAAAAAAGATGTGTACCTAATGAAAACACATATGAGTATAAATACAAATCGGACAGATGTAATTTATTTCTATATCTTTCATCATCCTTTCTCCATTACAAAGTCATCTTTACGTCATTCAGTATTTAACCGATAATTTAAAATCTATCATCGATTTTTTTCCCTTCTTTTCCACTTCATTCAAATCAAATCTGCCGAAAACTCATTACAGGGTCATAGAGTAAATGGCCTACTTGACAGACAAAGGAAGGAGTTAAATAAGAAGTCGTGCTGCTGCCTACACTCATGGTTTTCGTACAGCCGTCGACGTATGGCACACTCCCTCGCACAAGACATCTTGTGATTTGTGAAGTTATTTTTATTTGTTTTGTACAACAGCTCGGTGTTGTGTATGGAATGTATATGGACAAGAAGAGATGGTTGTCATTGTCAGAAATGCTTCAAATTTGGTTTGAATAGTTTTCAAATATTTTCGAGACGTTTCAGAATCGTTTTTAGAGTAGGTATTATGTTAAAACGGCCAATATCGAATGGAGACATGACAATGTATTGTTAATCTTAACTTACTCCATTCTCCCATAAATACATACGCATCACAGTCCTATTTGCTAACGCTTCATTAACTTTTCATCGAGTTGTCGTGCTCTTTCAACCCTACAGTGGCTTGTCTTTCGCTCCACTGATCCACGCCACACTCGACAACGTGACATCCTTCTTCTTATTGACATTAAACCAAACAATATTCGCCTTCTTGAACGAACATCTTCTTGGTTACCGTTTAGCGTTTACCTTACCAAAAAGGCCGCGCTCATTCGTCGTCCTTTTATAGAAATACTATGTCTTAAGACACTTTTGAACTTCTCTTAGTTACGTGTATTCCACAGCTCAATAAGTACGAAACGCACGATACACTTTAAATGTTATGAGCTGAGTGTGTTTATCCTCGTTTGCATAATGTGCTCCTTCTCGTAAATATTAGCGGAAACGAGACAGCTCCGACATAAGGAAAATATCTTGTCGCAAAGACGAAATGAGGAAACCGTAACCAATCCGACGCCAACTTCTGGCTGTAGGTATATCTACAACACACACCCATAGACATTCCTTCATGGCTGAAAGGTAATAAGCCCTGGGTGAAGTGTTGAAATCCTAAAAGGAAGATTTCCAAATCGGAGTTCGTGTCTTTGTTCAAGGAAAAGGCATAATTGTTGTCATTAAGGATTCATGTCCTGGTTTTATGGAAGGATTCACATTGACGCAATGTTGTATAGTGTTTAGGAATTGTATGTAATATGTATATAACTTATAGAATAGTGTCGTTGGAGTTTCATGTTGCAAGGAAATTAAAAGGGAGAACGATAACGAACTTTGGGCAAGGATCATTGGCTGTTTGACAAAAGGCAACAGCAGTTTGCTCGTTACTTTATTATAACATAAAGCACGAATATGGGTAATTGAGGATAAGGAAATGTGAAATTTTGATAAAAGAGTCGATGATCAAAAATGCATAGGATGCGTTATGATGACTGATTGAAAATAAAGGACATTCGGGGGCTTCGTGATAGAGATCACACTCTATCTCTGAATTTCCGGAGCGTGGGTTCGAGTCCCATATTGAAACCATGAATGTTTGTGTTGTTTTTAAAAATGATCCTACGGCAGCCGGATCTTCGTTGTAAATCGTCCCGGAGCTACCTGTTGTTAAAACGGCCCACAGCTTCCAAAACCCCCTTCAATTCAGGAAAAAAATCTCTTGAAACGCTACTACAACAACAAAATTGAATATAAAGAAAGATTGAAGAAATCTGCGCTTATTTATTTGGACTTTTTTAATCATGCTAGTTTAAGTACATTGAGCGTAATCTTAATACATAATTATACGAGTACAACAGTAAAACCAAGCACAAACTCACCATTCTATGTAAATTGCGTAAAATTATGTACATAGCCCACTTTATCCCCCGATGTGTAGCATTGCAGGTGCACAAAAACACTTGGCCGCACCAAAACTGTCCAATTCGTCACATTCGTTTGACAAAAAAAATTTGCAATTAGTCGCACACTGTTCATCCCCCAAAATAGGCGAGAAATTTCATTTAGTTACGCGTCTTCGTTCTCGTTTAAACACTCTCCATACACTTGTTTCTACACCCTATGGCATATACGGTCCAAAAATGCCCCATCCTCCTATAACCTTCCAAGGGTTGCATCCAAAAACCGATTTCAATAAGAAATGGTTGCATTTCATGCAATTTGTCACAATATGTGTCACATTACCGATCGTTAAAGCATCACACAAAATCGGTCCGTAAAAGGGGGTGAATTTCTATAAGACATACATACGACACGGGGTTTGACAAGCGCAGGAGGGTGACCAACATGATTATGCAACAGGGAGACGAGGCCAGGACATAATACGGACAGGACAAGAATCAGGAAAAGAAGACGATTTGATTAATCAGCTTGGTTGGCTTTAAACAAGGCTCGTTCGCGTATGATTAGTGAATAGGAGTAAGTTTATGCGGGTTTGTAACCCGAATGACTTCTGAATGATACATCAACATTATCGGCTACGGCCGCAACCCCTTTTTTATGGAACGGGATATCTAATTGTTTCTTTATCGCTTTGTTAAGATTCAAATCACGCGACAGAATAGCGAACGGGTGAACACGTGGTTTTATTTGCAGGATGTCACGTCAAGTGGAAATACACTTGCTGAATTCACAAAGCCTGAAAAATATGGTAATGATATGATATGGCAAATTATATCATTTTTTTTTTATTTCAGCAAGAGCATAGTTTTGGGGTGAAAAATGAAAAATTGATTGATCAGGAGCAACATTTGAACTTTAGCTGAGTCAGGATAAAAAATGGTAAGTCGCATATAATTTTTCTTTTCTTTTAGATTAGAATGGACTAGGCATATTTTCGATTATTTTATACAGGATAAACCCAAGTTTGTATAGAAGTTATTTTGTCTGGTCATGTTCGTGAAATAACAAACACAGAATACAAAAATAAGTTTGTCACCTTACATTATCTTTCTTCAACTCTTTATCTCATTTTCATAACAATAAGAATAACTGTCTCGTCCTTTGTCATATACGAGCAAGTTTTGAAACAAATAAAAGACATTGTCTACGTTTAAAATGAACATTTTTGTAATATTTCGCCCTGCATTCAAGCTATATTCTACTTGTGTGACTTTATTCTTGATTATTTGCATGCAAGATAGCAAACTACGAGTTGTATGGAATAAAAAGTGTTCTATTCGCTCTGCGTGATAGAAACAATTCCATACGTGATCACTTTGATGCAAATGCGAAGTTCTTTCGCAATAGAGAAGGATGAAGCAAGGAAGAACTTATTAAAGTTAGTCATACGTGTTAATGTGACTTTATGACTTTTTGTGCCGTCTACGTCGGCTGTTACTCCTTTGTATATTCAGCATAAAAAAGAAAGTTTGCACTCATATGCGTAGTCATATCTTAGTGTTAAAGTAGAGAACCTAGACGCATTGGCAATGAAAAATAGATATACGACTGTGGATGCTACTATACTGTAAACATAGTGGCGTATTTAGAAAATCAGCAAAGACACAGTACGATGCCAATAACTTACTAAGGCCCTATTCCATGAACCATGGACGTATACATACCTACTTATAATATATTATTTTATTATTATGTATTATTTAATAGATTCGACCATGGGCGTAGCCAGGATTTTGGTCAACCTCATGATTTCTTTAGGTTGTGACTGAACATTTAATTTCCGGCTAAAATTAGCCGAAAACCCGGCTACATTTTTTCCAAAAACGGCTGAAAATCCAGCTGAAGGAATTGCAGCCAGAAAATCAGCTAAAAATATACAAAACAATGACAATGATGAAAAAAATTTAACTTAATAAATTTGTGTTTTACTGTCGAATACTATCCGTAAACTGCGGCCTATGCTTTGCTGTTGCGGTTCTATATAATTTGTATGGAAGTTGTGCTGTTATATCCTCTTCTGACCCAATAAAACGGACTTATAGTGGGTTCGAAATTGAAATGAGGGCTTCTGCACTGTGCAACTTTCAATAGCGGAAATCAATGCAGCAACCAAATACCTGGTTCTTCTCCTAGCACAACTAATGAAAAACAGATTCCTGGGCAAGCTCCGTCCCATGCATCGTGAAAAATGTTGATAGTAAACTTTAATATGCCATCACATTCCTCAACGGTTACCATGACATGATAAGGTTAAATATGTATTTGCAGCGCCCGCTCTAGAACTTACGCCGCCCCGGGCAAGATGTCCGCCTCTATGATTTGTTTTGAAAATATTTATGGGAAGCGTGCATGGGCGTAGCCAGGATTTCGGTCAGGGGGGGGCAAGCCCAAAATTTTTTTAACATCATGATTTTCTTAGGAGCTGAAATTTCCGGTCGCAGAAATATTGTTAGCATATTTTAGAGTAGCCTGGCTTGTGGTTGGATTGATGCAGAGGGTCATGGATTCCAGATTCACCGTGAACGAATTCATTTTATGGTGTTTTTGGAACTCACGACCTACGTGACGGACTATGATGTCGCTTAGATTGTAAACAAGTATCCATTTATGGGGATAAATAACATTGCTGGGCGTGCTGTTGATCTCAACACCTCAACAAAACAGCAGTTTAAAAATAAAATAAATAACAGGCGCGACAATCCAGCATTGGACTAAGGCCGCAGGATGTGTTAGTGACATCCTATTTCCAAGATCTTATCTGCTTTTTTTTTTTGTTGAGGTAATGAGATCAGCATCACGCTCAGTAGTGTTATTTATCCCCATAAATGGGTACTCGTTTAACATCTGAGTGAGATCATAGTCCGTCACAAGCTCGTGAGTTCGAAAAACACCATGGAACACGGTGAGAATCGAACTCATGAGCCTGTGCACCGAAGGTGCGCGCACTAACCGCTAGACCAGCCAGACTACAACAACAGTTTAGATCTTGGAAATTGGATGTCACTCACACATCTGCGGCCCTAGTTTACTTGGTGACTGCCACGCATGTTATTTCTTTTTTTTTTTGCTAATTTTAGAGTAAAATTTTTAAAATGAAGATGAGAAAGAATTTCTTCTGCATTCTGATTACATTCAACTGGCCTCCAATATCTGCCTTTCAGAGCGTAGTTTGTCTATTTCAGTGCATTTTTTGTATCTCGGACTTCCACTTGCGAAATCGGTTTGTTTCGTCTGCACTTTCATCTTAGCAAATTTATAAATCCCTTATTGATTGAAATATGGTTAACGGTTTTAATGAGATTTCCTCTAAATTTATCAAAGTATTAACAGTGGCTAAATTTTTTTGCTGGTATGATTCAGCTAGAAAATAAATTTTGATTTAATAACTTGAAATACCCGCTCTGTGGCTCATTTGGTTGAGTCGCACTCTGGTATGATTCAGCTAGAAAATAAATTTTGATTTAATAACTTGAAATACCCGCTCTGTGGCTCATTTGGTTGAGTCGCACTCTACGATGCTAGTAATATAGAGGTCCGGAGATCGAATCTCGGCGTGGTCCAAAATTTCCGTACATGTGAATGGAAATAGTGCTTACAACATTATATTTATACACTCCGAAATTATATGCAATGTAATGTTGATTCGAAATTGTCTATAAACGGCTCAGTTAACGCACACGGGGCTATGGTACTGAGAAGAAAAAGAAGAACTTGAAAGACACTGAAATATGAGACCCGTTCCTTACAAAATCCTTAACCCTGGAAGGTCATGCTTATTTTTAGTACGGAAGTTCATGCTTCGTCGATTCGACGACCCTAAACTTTGACGATTCATAAAAATCACCCTTTCTCAAAATATTACTAAAATTTTACAAATTTTCAATCGTTAGTTTATTTAGAATGGAAAGACATCGATTTTGAGTAATTTTGTAAGGAAATTGTTTTACAAATTAAATTTTCTTAATTCTATGTTATTTGGCCCGAAATATAAAACACTAAATTTAAAAATGAGATAAATAAAAATTTAACGTTGATATAATTAAAAAAACGTGCTCGAATCATAAAACACATATTCTAAACGTACTAAGAAATTGGGTTTAATGAATGAGAAGCTCATGTATATACAAGAGGCACAGCGATCCATTTTGGGGTTCCAATACGGGTTTTCTTTCACTTCACCTATTGCGGTTTTTACAGTGGATTGTAGAATTATTTACAGAAAATTTTGGAATATCTTCTCCCCGAGTTCCCTTGATTAATTCTAATTTTATGTACGATGTCTAATTTTGACATTGAGTGCCTTGGAGCCTATTTTTATGAGTTCGAAATGCGATCTTCCTCAAATGAGGAAGAATTTTGAGCCATTTTCCTGATTTGTCCTATTAAATATTTTTTCCATAATTTTTGAAAAAAATGGGTCCCACATTTCAAAAATAAACATATTTGTTATGAGCTAGTTGTATGGACACAGACTTATCGTCGAATCGACAACCAGCCATAAGAAATACTGGAGTTCTAAGAGTTACACAAAATTCATCCTTTGTCATTTCGATGATACCGATTTCCAAAAATCAAACTTACCCTGCTTACTTCGTCTAGCCGCAATGTACCCGGCAAGTACATCGGCACGGTAAGTGCTGTAAGAAAACTTAGCTCCAAATAAGGAGAATTGTCACAAAAAATGTGATCAATTTGATGATGCGTAGTCGATTCGACGAAGCATTACCTTCCGGGACTAACAAAGCAAAGCTGTATACCATTTGTTACCCTTTCAGATGAAAATAAGTTGAATTCCACTAACTTCCCGAAGGGACCTAACGGTTGAAATTGTGTAGCCATGAAAGGAAATAGGAAATATTGAATCCACGCAGCCACAGTAGCACACTCACAAGTGAAATGTGTGTGCTGGTACGCAGCCTCCGTCAGTTACGAGAGACCACTGGGAGTGGTAAAAAAGGCAACTGCTGCGCCAGCAGCAGAAAATTTTTGAAAATGTTGTATAGTGCAGCGATTTTTTTTACTACATCGATAAGGTTTTTTTCACCATCTTCATCGACCAGGGGGGGGCGACCGCCCCTCCCTGCCCCCCCTGGCTACGCCCATGGAAGCGTGGACTTCATTTCATCAGGCAGAAAGTTTATTTGCTGCACTTTACATTTGAGTCATATCCAGAAATATGCATTTCATTTCAAAGATTCGATACGACAGACCGAAATTTTTTTGTATTTTTCGGTTTCTTCCCATCAATGGTAATCCAAAGCTCAGGGACTTTTTCTTAATGCGCCTTGTGTGCTTGGTATATAAGTATATGCTGATAAATTTCTTAATTTTCATTTTATTAGAAATTTAATTAATTTCTAATAAAATGAAACCTCGAACGTTTCTAAGCTCTGCGTGATGAGCGACAATCGATTGAATCTTGCAAAAATGACATAAAATCAAGTTTTAATACCAAAATTCAACTCATATTTTGTAACGGTAAATTATACCGACAAACCTGCAAAACTGACAACAGCTTTCGAACGAAATATAAAAAGTTTTGCTAGAGTAAGCTGACCAGACGTACAGCATTTTGCTGTACAGTACAGCATTTTGACCTGTCGAACAGCATTGGGAAATGTACAGCAAAATGTACAGCATTCCCCATGTCACACAATGAAACCTAATTGACTACATAATAACCTCGTCGATGAGGCCTGTGAGCAGTCATGTCTGCTTTTGAGGTGTGAAGTTTGACCCCTGTACCTACCCTGTGCGATCGGTATTTAGCTAGATCTAGATAATCGCACTTTTATGTTTGCCAATCTTTTATTTTTGTCAACCGGGAGCATTTTCGGATCTCTTAAAAATTTGAAATTGTAGAGCCATTTGGCGCTCGTATTTCCTTCAAATTTTACGGTCCATCTATCCGCGTTCGGAAGCTACAGCTGCCTAAATTGCACTTCTGTGTTAATCAAAAATTGTCCACAACTTGGAAATTCTCGAAAAATTTTAAAATATGACAAACTTGTAGGGTACGTCACTGCCCATTTTTGGTGAACATTTCAAGGCTGTAGCTGCCATGGTTCAGAAGTTACAATCGTCAAATTTAAGATTTTAATTTATATTCCCTATAACAAAACGATTGAAAAATCAGCCACTGTAGGGTAGGGCGGGGCTAGTTGAGCAATTTTTCACTTGAGCGTTTATAGTTCCTCAACGGTAAGTCTTAATGGCTTCTTATGCATACTGATAGATTGGTAGTATATCCCTTTGCAAATGTGCCCAACGAAATTATTTCTAAAAAGTTAAATTATGGAGCTGTATCTGTTTAAATGTAGAAAGTCAAATATGCTCAACCTACCCCATAGGTGGGGTAGGTTGAGGAAGGGTATGGGACAAATTGAGCACATAGAAAGTTTAGCCGAACCATGTGTTCAATGTTAGCTAGGCATGAAATAAAATTTCCGTTTCATATTCAACTTTTTCAAACGGTTAGTATTGTACCCAGAAACTATATACATATCACAAGTACAATAAATTTATGAACTCTTAACATTTACCTGATTAGAAGGATAATATTTGACTCTTAAGGCCTGAATAGAGATCGGGCGGAATGAAAATGAAATTTTTGTCCGCGGCGATTTTCTCAATGAAAATGCATACTTACTGTCGTGGAATATGTGGTAAATGATGGGGTATTCCATAAACTAAAATCCGAGAATGGTTTCACAATTTGTCTCTGCCATTTTATGTGTTATTTTTCGATTCCCCGGTCATTAGATAATTTCCGCGATGAACTCGTCGTGGACAGTGAATCGGTTTGACGTTTGCAAAACTCACCACGCCCGACGGAGAATATGCTACAGAGTCGACTCATTTTCACGTTGAAAATGCATTCGGACAATGGGGAAATTATTTTTTTTAGTTATTTTTAAGATTATGTAGGACGTAAAACGCCTTTGTATCAATTTTCGAAGCTAAAATTTTAAATTCACCACGGTTTTTATGCCGGTTCATTACCGTCACCACGGTTTTTATGCCGGTTCATTACCGTTTCATTTTCATTCCGCTCGAACTCTATCCGGGGCTTTACAGACGAAATATTGAGGCTTACGATTATTTCACTTTTTGGTCACAAAATAAACAATGCGCGCGAGTACTTCAGTTGATCGACTAGTCGCTACCGACGTTCGTGCGATAAGTTCTACTCCCGCTACCCGTTATTTCCGCTATGTGATGATTTTGCGTGCGGTGAATAGTTTCCGAGATATTTCGATTGCCAAACTTGCCCCTATGCTCAACCAGCCCCGCCCTACCCTACTCCATCCGATTCCTTTATCAACCTTTATAGGAAAATGCCTACTAAAGAAAGGACTCGGCATGGATGCTAGATCAAGTTTTTTCCCACATTTCCCTGGAGTCAATTTAAAACGGCATTAAGAGCCCAGGGCACAGTCAGAAATGTATACTCTGCTCCAGAAATATTGCAACCAGGTTTAGATCAGATTTAGACCTCTGGTTTACTTTAATTCTGTGACTTCTGTGAGTAGGGGAGACTGGGGCTGGTTCTAACAAATTTTAAACAAAACTTCTTAGCTACCCAACCTTTTGCGTTAGAGACATGACTTTCTGCCATATAATTCGTCATTAATAGGACTTTAAATAGAAATTATTAAAATTATTGTAAACGTATTACATTCTGAATAATAAGGCTTTTTTCCTAAGAAACTCACAAGTTAAAACTTACCCCAGCCTGTGGTTGGTTCTAACAGCCCTGGGGTAAGTTTTAACAGGAAGGATAATCATCGAATTTGAACTTTTTGCAAATAATTAAACACCAGTTAATCTACAAAATCAAGCTTTATTTTTTTTCAGTCTCATATTAATTAAATACAACGATCAGTATCATCATATTCAGTACTGAGTGATATTTTAATGCTAAAGATAATTAAATAACAAAACTTTAGCTTTTATAGCCGTTTTCTTAAACTCAAAAAATTTAATAAACATCTTCTTTGAAAAACAATCACAGGTAGTTAAAAAAAATGGAACTCTAGCCTTAATATCCTAACACAGGAACTTAGCTCGCGATTTGGGTAGGTGTTAACATGTTAGAACTTACCCCGTGTGTTCTGTTAAAACTAACCCCAAAGCCCAATTTTTCAGAAATCACATTGCACTATAATAAGTACGTTATTTAGCAGCAAGAAATTAGAGTGCATCTATAGCTGAATAAACACTTTTTATATAAGTTAAAGTTTCACATCTTTGAAATTTATATTAAGATTGAAAATCAAGAAAATAAAAACGCAAAAAAGATCGTTTACCTGTTCATATGGGCACACCACACACAACTCGTTACTGCGACGACGCAGACTAAACTGACGAGTCTCGACACGTTTAGCATTAGGTGTGTTTTTTTGGTTATCCCGTGCAGGTTTGGGTAACGAAACTCCATATAAAAAAAATGCCAGCTGATCCACCTGTCATTTTTTTTATATGAAGTTTCGTTACCCAAACCTGCACGGGATAACCAAAAAAACACACCTATTGTGTACAAACAGGACAATCATTATTTGTTTGTCTCTCAGTCTGATAGTTTGGCGTCTATCAGCCTGTTAATAACTGCCCCTGTTAGAACCAGCCCAGGTCTCCCCTACCGTCTGGCTTACTTTAATTCTGTGCCTCGCCATTCGCTTCGCTCAGACCTCGCATGGTATGTCACGTATTAGAGAATTCGCGACATTTTTGCGACACAGTGCTGTTTCGAAATAGGATAAGGCGAAGTGCAAGCGCAGCGAGCGGTGAGCCAATGTAAGGCAATTCGGAAAATTTAGATCACTGGTTGATACATTTTCTCAGATCCTATAGCTCGCCCTTCGCTCCGATCAGACCTCGCCGTCTGTCACGCTTTTCGCCAAGATTTTTGATACGAAGCGCTGCTGGGAAATAGGATATGGCGAGCGCAGCGAGTGGTGAGTATTTGGAAGGCAATTTGTAGAATTTAAGCCTCTGGCCCGTCCACTCAGATCCTATACCTCGCACTACGCTGCGCTCAGGTCTCTCTCAGTTTGTCGCTCATCAGAGAATTTGTCCGTAGACCTCGGACCTGGAACCTGAAAGTATGACTGAGGATTTGCTTGAGAACCGATTTCCGCAAGTATGTGTACAGCATGGGGCCTCCGGGAATCTTGTCAGCTTATGCTATAGTTAATAAATTTCTACTAATTGCGTGTTAAAAGAGAAAAAAGGAAGGTGTTTTAAGCTTTGACTTTTCAAGGAAATGGAATTGATATTCACATGCATGTATGTAGCGTGTTAATCACAGGAATGAAGAATTGACTCATTCACAATTTGAAAAGTTTTGGCCCTGGGATCGAAAAACCGGTAAATGTCAGATTTGCTTAAAATTGTCCTTTTCAAACAGGTTTCCTGTCCTTGATGGCTGAAACTAGAAGTAAACAACAGGAACGGAATCAAACCCCTTTTCGGTTAAAGCTAAATTCGTGCTCTTTTTTATTTTTTTTTTACCTTTCCACTATTTTTTTAATTACTCAAATAATTTTTAGGCCTCTTAAACCTAACTGATTCAAAAATAACCAACATTAGGCTGGCTGGCCCTCCACCAAAAATTACTTCGATCGGATTAAAACAAAGGGTACCTCCCATACAAATTATTCAAATTCATAATTATTAAGAAATAATAACAAGTCAACCAAAATTAAAGTTTTGCTCGTAGGCAATTTTCGGGTCATTTTGTATGGAAGCTATCCTTTGTTTTAATCAGATCGAAGTAATATTTGGTGGAGGGTCTAATGGGACTTAGCCTTAACGCTTGCCAAATTTTTTTCCAGCCTGCTGTGATTTGGAGATAAGTTACAGGCATGCCTTTTTGAAAAATGTTGATAGGGGAAATATGGGTATGCTTTGTCGGAGCAGCCTGAGTCTCCGTGTGGGCCAGCTATATATTGATAGGAATAGTTATCCCAATGACCATGGCTCCAACTAAATTACTTCAGGAGCTAGAGAGACAAATGTAACTATCAATAAATATAAAAATCAAATGTAACTATCAATACATCGGATGTTTTTAGGTCTAGTATATAATCTGCCAAGAGAAGGTATACGGTATAATATAACACCGGATAGGGAATTTTGCGTAGTTTAAATCGTCGTCAGACGCCCCTCTCTCCCCAAATGTGACGCGTAAAAGAGTGTAACTTTTTACTTCGTAATGCGGTCAGACCATGGAACAATTTGGCATCAAAAGTCAGCTCTTTTTTTGGATGTGTGTTTACTAGACGACATCGCTCCTCAAGGCGTTACGGTAAAAGAAAAGCTGCTGAATCATATAGGCCTGCCAATATTTTTCTTTCTTTCAATTTCGGGGGTGGTAGAATAACAGCAAAAATCTTTCTGGAAAAATCGCATTGCAGCAATCAAATTTGATTCATCGAACCTCTGACTAAAGAGCTTGTTCGGTGTTTGGCAAGCCATCATGCTAGTGTTTGTGTGAATTCCCTACAATTGTCTCTGTTTTCATTAATGAAAAACTGCTGAAAAAAAAATCAATTTGAGATGAAAAATTATCTTCCATATGGTAATGGTAAAAGTTAGTGAAATAAATCGGGCGACATTTTTCCGATAACAAAAACAAAAGAGAAAGCATGCGTTAGTCCAGAGTGGGCATCAGAAAATAAAAATGGCACCATTCTCACACTATTGCAGTTCATAGTATGCGCGAAAATTTTATTCAAACGTCTATTTTTGGTTTACAATTGAGAATATAAAATCCGCGTAATATTCGTTACTCTCTTAAAATGCCGAGGTGATATTTAACCCTTCTATTGGCGTATAGATCCAGACAGACCAATGGTACTATATATTGATGAAAAATATCGTTCCATAATATTTTCCACCCTTTTCCATATACATTTCAAAGGAACCGACGGCCACAAATGCGATCAAATGTTCGGCGAAATGTAAACTATGTCTAAAGAATCGATAAAACGGCGCATCATCGTAAGACACAGTATGTAAACTGTTTATAGAACCAAAATCAGACCTCTTCAAAAAATAAGATTGATTTCACAGAAGATTCAGCTACACCTTAGGCATAATAGCTCGTAGGCGGCGTCAGAAGGGTTAATAATTGCATCGACAATATTTTGACATTTCAATTATTTCGTGGAGTGTAATGTAATAAATTTGGAGTCAAACACATATGGGTTGTGTGATCACATAGCCACTCTGGACTAACGTATGTCATGGGTTGCTATGTTTTCTCTAGATTTAAATGGTGTCACATGGACCATAAGGCTCGAAAACTCTATCACGAATACATAAAATAGGCTAAAAGGTAAAAATCTGTTCATGTAGAAGCATTGTAACCATGGTCAAATTTTATAGCAAATCGATGTGACTGAGTACAGTCATAAAAAATCAATCATTTGCCCATCTACATTTTATTGAAGTCTCTTGTCTCTACCTCTCTAATATGTGTAATCTTGTCGTGCTCCCTAGATTGCAAGCCTAACTATTATTTCTTTCAGCTGAGTAAGGAAACAATTCAATGAGAAATGATAGAGGCGAAAATTGGGATCAACGGTTGGTGGAAATTATAATTTTTTTTTTGAGTGCTGACGTCGAATCCAGATATTCCCACCAAAATTTAGTTGTGAAACAGGGGTTTTTTGGCTTATAACTCCGAAACTGTACATTTTTACATTTACCTTTTTTTGTGACTTTGACCCTGTTTCGGATTTGTGCTCAGCGTAAAAAAAAGAAAAAATAAATCCCCATCACATTTTGCAATTTCATGTACTATGTAGGTTTATCAAGTATTTACTACACTAATCTCTGAGAATAACCTTAGCAATTAAATTTTATCAACCTATCATTCGCCTCGACAATAAAGGAAAATTTCTGTATAAATCGAATCGACGTAAAATATTTCTCCTTATTTACGTTATGTCCTCTGATTAAAATAATGAAATCCATAAACCATTATAAGAAGAAGTTAACACCGTTTAGTAAACCGAACGCGCGGTCCGAGATCACACTTGTCCATTTATCGCAGTCCTTATACGCATCCTTAACTTTAACAACCCTCCGGAGACAACATATTTCACGCTTCGGTTTATAGATAATCAATTTTTATTTTGCACTATTTGACACAGTGATTGACTATTATAACACGCCATCCTCTCCTAGTTATCCAGATCCCCTTTCGAATCCATATAGCCAAGTTCGTCGGGTCGAAAATAGGAATTTTGCATGCTATACAATCGATCGATGGGATTCAACATTTGTGTCGTTCCGAAGGGGGACGCTGCTGACATCATTTGTTGCAACGTTGCATAGTTCATGCCGAGAATTGAATTTAGACTGGGTGCATCAAGGTGTTTCATGCAGTTTTCTGGAAATACAAGAAAGTGTATAAACTCAAATAAGGCTGTATAAAATTGAATACCTTTATTGACATCATTTCCACCGTACGGTCCATCATCATCAAATCGTTCTTTCGGCGAATGAATTTTCTCGGTCAAATTGTAGGGCATTTCTAGCGATTCGCTATCGCTGTGTTGTTCGTCTTTGATTTTTGTCGGACTTGCGTCCGATTCTTGTGAATCCGTTTCGCTAGTTCCTTTGCCCGGTTCACTTTTCGTCTTTTTCTGATTCTTCTTCATTTTGGCGCGTTGATTTTGAAACCACACCTTTCGAAATATTTTAAATTTCATTAGAAACTTTCAAAATAATTCTGGGCTCCATTTTACCTGTACTATCCTTAAACTAAGTCCTGTCTCTTTAGCTAAATTTTCTCTAACCTTTCGACATGGTTTCGGTGATATTTCAAATGACGCCTTAAACGCTCGTCGTTGCTGTGTATTGAGTATGGTTCGCGGTCGTTTCGGTCCACGTCGTCCATCAATTTTTGGTGGAAATAAATCGTCGCCATAGAAGTCTTCTATATAATAAAAGAGGGAAATTGATAACAGTTAAATTAAATTTGAAATTCGAACGAGCTCTCGCGCATAACATTTTACCAACCGATATTCTGCAACATTTCCACTTCTTTTTCATAGTCCAGACGACAGAAGAGCTGTCCTTGCTTTATCACATACTGTTCGCCTTTCTTGAGTTGGGTTCCGCAGACGACACACGCGAAACATTTAATGTGAAAGACATTTTCAAGAGTCCTCATCACAAGCTCTTCGGAGTTGATTCTGTCACCGCAACCAAGACAACGATTTCGACTGAAATGTCTGTTCCAGAACGAAAATTAATTTTAAATTTAATATTGAGAGATGTTGGAAAAATATGTTTTAGATCCCACAGAAGTGAAATATACACTCATAAAAAATGTTGCCTTGGTAAGTAATAAATTGCATTAATTTACAGATTTTCAAGTTGACGGTTTGACAATTGAAAAGATTTTGCAAGGTTTTTTTTTTTATTCATCGAAGGAATAAAAGCTGGCATGACAGTTCATAGTCTGACTATGGCGTATAGAGTTGAGTGCATTTACGTGGTGGCATTTTTGATGAGCTCAACGCTCTACCGAGTTTTTGCAATTTTTAATTTAAGTGAAAACAGCCGTGTCTTCCATAAATGTATATTTTCTATGTGTGCTTAAAACTTTGCTTTAAATGAAAGCCATTTCAAAATCTATAATTTGGTGTAGTATTAAAAAACAAAAAAAAACACCAATGAACAATATAGCTAAAGCGTTTCATAGCCAATTATTTCACTATACTCTCTACTAAAATAAAAGCAGAACCACATAAAAGGCAAATAACACTATAACTTTCGACCACATATTTACCTCTCATAATCCAAACGACAATAAAGTTTACCGTCGCGCATAAAGCACGAATGCACCAAACGTATCGAACAGGCAAAGCATTTAAGGCATCCTTCGTGATACGATGTATTCACAACACGCATAATGTAACGGTCGCAAATCGGCTGACAACAAAAACCACACTTAACCATAAGTGTTCCCATCATTGACGTCACGGAAGCCATTGCTGGGTTGTCATCTCGTCCACAAACTAAACCGCAACCGTTCGTTGTCCTCATCGAGGATATGGCCATAACATTATCGGACTCTGTCAGTGGAGCATTTATTGATGCTGCCGGCTGAAGAACTGCACTTGTCAACAGGCCACCGACGATGCTGGAGCCATTGCCACCACCAGAACCACTTCCTGGAGGCGGTGGTGGATGATACTTCATATCCAGTGGAACTGTTTGAGTGAAATATTGAAAAACATATCGAAAACAGATGTCAAAATCATTATAAACTTTGTTAGTTACAAATGGCTGAAACCTTTCGGGGTTAGGGGAAAAGGAAAGTTGATTGGGGAGGTAACTGAATAATTTTGAAAATAGTTTTCTTCAATTCTTTAATACATTAAACCGAACACGCTCTCATTCTCTACAAAAAAAATCCTCATCATAGGAATTAAGCCACGGTCAACAATATGCCACTCAAGCACCCCAACTAATTATATTTCACCACTCAACAATCGAAAAACGTATTGAGTCCATCACCTTTATTTATGCGTGGCTCTGATTCAATATAATAGGCTTAACTTTTGTCTTTTATTCTTTCTTTATTTTCGAGTGTATTGTATAAGGACATATCATTTTGTACATCCGCAAGGATTATACCAAAGTGATGGCAAAACACCTGTTTCCATATATCACGGATGCGCCTCTGTTTGATATACACGCCTGTGTGTGCATAATTTGGGGTGTCAAGTGTCAATGCGTATTTCGACATAAATGCTCACACTGAGGACAACAGTTGTCCTGATCCGAGGATTAACTATTTTGTAAGCGTTAAAAGAAGAACAATGCGATATACGAATAGAGTAACATATTGGATGACGTGATTAGTTTTTCGATTATGCTATTATAGGAAAATGGGAATATTTAGACCGGATTAAAGTGAAAGTGATAGGAGTACTCCCATTATTTAGGATATACATAAAAGGAAAAGAGATACCATTTTTTAACCGTTTTATTGAAAATGATATTTGTCTTTTAACCGCGATAAGATGTCTGGGCATATGTGTATATCCTAGCTTTATAATTCTGGAAAAGTAAATATAACCAATAGCCAACCATCAACCCTGTAGGACTTATTATGCCGGCCTCAAATTAACCGTAGCGACTTTAAACTATCTAGCGACCAAACAGTTAGGAGTATAGCCATGGCCGGATTTCCCATATGGGCTGCCCGGGGCGGCAAATTTTGAGAAGGCGGCATATAATGAAACCTTCATACTTTCCATTGATTCATTAGGTTTTCAAATTTTGCCGCCCTACCGATTATAAAAGTTTAAGCCTCCTTATTTTTACCTTTGGAAGATTTATGGATTGCTTCTTGAATTATTTAATGTGGCTGGGTAAAAAAGGATTAAGCCAGAATTCCAAAGTCGGCGCTTAACACCCCCCCCCCCTTCGCCGATGGTCACAGTCAACAAAGTTACTCTTGTACTATTTTGTTTGAAGGCGTAAACATGCGGGTTTGACCGTGACACAAATACAAAATTTTCTAATCCGAAATATGTTTCAAGTCAAGTCTAGCTTAGATTTATGATTATTTTTTCTTGACTTTTCAGTTTAACGTTTTGATAATTGCGGGCATCCTGAAGAACTATTTCCTTTACATCGTTTTGACGGGAGGTCGACGACGTAAAGGAAATAGTTACTCTATTGGCGTTACGCTATTGATCTGAAAAAAATTAAGAAGAAATTACAAAAAAAAAAACTATTTCTAGTCCTAAGACCGCAGTCTCTAAAAGTAAAACATCCTGCATTTTCAGGCCTTTGATATCCGAGACTGGGAGCTCATGTGTGAGTGTCATTGATCGATAACATAATCAGATCCTGCAATCTATCTCTCGTTTCGTCTAATCTTTCAAAGCTTTCAAAAAGTGTTCGACTTATTGAACGATCTTTCGGCCAATACATCCAGAATATTATGAACATATTTTCCTTGATGCAGCAGTGCCTTTTCTTTCAATATTCAAACACTCAACGAACTGGATCACAATGACTCAATTTTACCAGTGGCGGCTCGTGCCTATGGAAATAGGTGAGGCAAAAAAAAAAACGAGGCTAATTTCGGGCGCGGCCGAAATTTTGATACCCTTCGCTCTCTTTGGGCTAAAAGTTTTGTTTGAATTTGTTTATGCCGTAGTTCGACTCTCGAGACATTCAATTTTGCATGAGTACGAAGATTGCAGTTGAGAAGAGTACATTGTCTATGTACAGGGCCGGATTTCCCATATGGGCAACCTGGGCTACTGCCCGGGGCGGCAGAGTTTGAGGGGCGGCAAATTCTTAAGTTTGGTCTAAATTATGGGAAGGATGGATTTTGAAAACTCAAACATAATTGTAGAAAATAATTTGATTTTTTAATTTATTCTAGTTAGATGTACATATACTGCTCGGGCTTTATTTATACGCGACTCTACATCGGCATCAGCCCCACCATCCGCGGTCACTACGCTTCCAAGGTAAGTAAAGTCCTCGACTTTTTCTATCGGTTGTCCGGAGATAGAAATGGTGTTTTGCCCTCCTGATGACAAGCTCATGTATTTAGTCTTAGCGGCATTAATTTTTAAGGCAGCGCTTCGACTTTCACGATGCAAAGCATCCGTCATTTGAGCCAGATTATCTGGTGTGTTTGAGAGAAGGCAAATGTCGTCCGCGTAGTCCAGGTGCTGAAGGTAATCGATTAATTTCCACCTGATACCCTTACTTTTATGGTCGCGTAGAGAATCGCAGATTACGTCGTTGATGGTAATAAGGAACAGCATTGGGGATAAAATACAGCCTTGTCTGACTCCATTATTCACCTCAAAAGGACTGGACAATTCACCCTTGTGCAAGACATGACATTGGGCTCCATTATAGGACTCCTTTATGATGGAAATAAGTTTCTCTCCTCAGCCTGACTCCTCTCTGGCAAAACCACAACATCTCCAGAAATACCAAACTCCGGATCTTCGAAAGCAATGTAAAATCTGTGCTTTTATATGGGTGTTCCACGTGGAAGGTGACCAGTAACATTACCACCAAACTGCAAACTTTCGTGAATCAGTGCCTACGACGCATCCTACAAATTCGCTGGCCTGAGGTTACATCTAACGACGACCTCCTCAAAATTACTCGCCAAAATAGGATAGGCATCGACATCAAAAGGCGAAAGTGGCAGTGGATAGGTCATACACTTCGAAAAGAGCCAAAAAACATTGCTAAACAGGCTCTAGATTGGAATCCTCAGGGAACCAATGCTAGCCGTCGTGTGGGACGACCCAAAAGTACATGGAGAAGATCTGTCGAGGCAGAAGGAAAATGTATAGGCAAATCGTGGGACCAGCTAAAGGCGATGGCTGCTAATAGGCAGATGTGGAAAAGAGGCGTAGTCAATGCCCTATGCCCCACTAGGGGTTAAAAGGAACCAGAGAGAGAGAGATGTACATATTCGTCTTAATCCAAAGCACCTAATCGCAACCTCAACTCAAATTTGAATGTGATTCCGCTTTCAAAAATTGTGACTACGCAAAATTTTGCTTCAAGCATACACTCATTCACTCTGAATGGCGTGGCGGCCTTTAGTTCAATTAGAGTAGGAGTATAAATCATCTTTGTCTTCACTTTAAACACTATGCCTGAAGTAATATTAAATGATATAAATACGTGAGTACTTGGCTGCCAGCACCTGTTTTCAAGGCTCTAAAATTGCCCCAGACTTGAAGAAAAAAAAAAACGAAAAATATTTCGTCTGTTCAATTACTTCTTAAATTTGTCCCCACATCAAATTCGCTGGGAAGCATGGATTTGCTTTCGGGAGAGGTCCAAGTCTCGATATCAGAAATGCAGCATTAGCTATCAAATTATTGAGTTTCTATCGAGTGGATAGGTTTGACTAAATTTTTAAAAAAATTTACGCTTAAATTTTCGAAATTGCTTTTTTTTTGTTCAGAGAAAAACGGGAAATTCCACCGAAAATCAAAAACAATTTAAAATAGTTGAAATCATTAAAATCTATAACTTTTTAGGCACCGAATGATTTTTGCTGAATAACATCAGTAAGTGCTTTCCCAATTCGTGTTCGTTATCTTTATCACCGAAAACAAATTAGGTCAATGTGTGTCGAAAATTTACCGTAAGCTTTCTTAATTTTGGGTTTATTCGGTATGATTTTTTATGGTTAAATATGATGCTAATATAGGAAATTTTATTTGATGGGGTAATTCCCAAATTATTTCCAAAACGATCGACAAAGAAAAAAATTAGAAAACATGAACGCATTTCTAAAGAAAGTGAAAAGCCGAATGTAATAAGAATTCAGTGGCGCAACCTGGAATCGATCCTGGAGGGGGCTAAAGCCATCCACATTACTGGACGAGGCTGCTGTTTCAAGTTGAGTGAAGGGGCCATTTTCCAGTAATGAAGCTGTATACTTTTATAAACGACAGTTATTACGGACTTTCAGTACCAAATAGGTAAATGCTAAAACAAAAGGGTGCGACTGAAAATAGGAAGTACGCCACTCGTTGTGCGCTACAAACGATCCCGTCGTCGCTCCATGTCCATATAATACCGTTTGTGCGGATTGGTTTCTATAATTACGGCTTCCATTTTGGTTGGTGATTTTGATCTTCTTCCTACGTTACTATTATAGAAAAAGTCATACCGCCGTGGATCTATTATCTGGATTTGTCAAAAGATTGTTGTTGTTCCGAAAACAAAATGTAGGGAGTGTATCTCAGCATTTTACGCGGAAGGTGAAGACGCTCAGGAGGGTTTTGAAAAAAGGCATGGAACTCATGAATGTCCGCTACTCATAAATCGGGCTGAACTGGCAGAGCAGGTGAAATAAACTGTGGGACTAGTGGGTGGCGCAAAGAACCAATTGATTTTGGACGTGTATTTCAGGGACGGCACGCGGTTCGAAAAGTTACGAATACAATATAACATCGAAGGATACACCGCATGTATCCATTTTTTTTTTATTAGAAAATATATGTACAATTTGGTTAAACATATTTTTTCGAAATGTTGTATAGAAATGTCTCCTACATCACGTTCAACAATTATGTACGTAAAATGGATTAAGGCAAGCATCAAGCATGACAAAATTGTTGTAAGGCTTGCTCAACTGTGGCTAAATTCCGTACTCAATTTTGTTCAATAAACCCATGTCAATTTTAGTCTACATTTTTCGTACGAAATTTGGGGAATTTTTGTGTAAATATAAATAAATATGATAAATATGATGCTTGCGCATTAACCAATTTTGTACACATGTTTGCACCAATGGAATTGTACAAAAATTTGCCACCTTATTTTCGTTTTGAATTTTCCCAATTTTTGAGTCTGGGAGGGGCTTTAGTTCCCTTAGCCCCTCCCGTGGTTGCGCCACGGATAATTGCGGAATTCGGCTTTCAGGCAAACCCTCAACCACACAATTTGATACACTTTTTTTAGGAATGATTCAGTAGTAAAAAAATATCGTGATCATCGGCCTGCTTGCTTAAAAGCTTGGTTTCGATTATTGCAATAGATGAACTGATATCTCATTGGGCAGATCATTCTTACGCGGTTGGCGGTTTTCCCGGCAGCGTGGCTTATTGTAGCTGCGATGTTTCTGGAGGAGAGTATGCATTCCTCCATGATTATATTAGTGATATTTTATTGAAATTGATGACGGCTGTAACTTCTAATCCTAAGCAGCTATAGATTAAATTTTCACCTAATTTTGGCAGTGCGGTGCTCCATACAAGTCTACTAAATTTCAAAATTTTCCGCTCAAACATTTGCGAGGTATGGGCAGGACAATTTTCAAAAGTGCGATTTGGGCAGCTGTAACTCTGACAGCGGATAGGTAGGACCTTGAAATTTGGAGGAAATGTGAGCGCTAAGTAGCTCTTCAAACTACAGGTGTGCCAATTCAGAAATATTATTATATCGCTAAATATCAATCGTACAGAAGTCTAACTTGACATCATAAATCGCGTCTTTTGACGGTTGTAACTTCGGAGCCTTCACAGCTAGAGCCTTGAAATGTTCACCAAATATGGGCAGTGCGGTGTTTCACAAGTCTGCCAATTTCATATTTACTGGACAAAATTTATGGAGAATTTTCGATTAGAAAAGACAAAAGTGCGATTTGAGCAGCTGCAACTGTTGAACGCGGAGAGGTGGAGGAATTATGAGCGCCAAGTAGCTCCACAAGTGCGGTAAATTTCAGAACGATCGATCAAAGAGTTCCCGAATTTTAGAAAATGAACGACTGCCAATTGAAAGTGTGATTAACTTGCTAAACCATACTTTTTAACAGACAATACTGACCACAGTCCTCCCCGAGGAGCTTAATTTGTAGCGGCTTAGGTTTCTTTGTATAGCATTGGGAATGCTGCGTAAATAAATAAATAAATAAATAAATATGGCTGTACACTTACTAAAGCTGTACGACAGGTCAAAATGCTGTACTGTACAGCAAAATGTACGTACGTATGGTTAGCTTATTCTATGTTCTTATTCGAGTTTCAATCATTTCTAAAACAATTTTGGGAGGTGCACGGAACACCTGAATTCCTCCCTTGGGAAGCAACATAAAAAATTTTCAAGCAAACAAAATACGCTTACTGTAGGAAAAAAATACGAAATTTTCAACTTTTAACATACGCCCGGTAACGTTTTGTCCAATTTCCTTTGTGAGGTGAGAACTGCTATACCTTCAAGCTTATCTAGTGGGTGAGGGCTGCAAATTCGTTACTGCCCAGGGGCGCAATAGAGGCTAAATCCGGCCCTGTCTATGTATTAGCGACAATGCTTGCATTAGCGAGAATTACTCCAATCAACGGGGAGATTTAACCTTGGGGATGTCTCAAATTTTGATATGTTATAAAGACAGGTGGGGTAAGTTAAAATCCAAGTTTGCGTCACTTTCCACCCTGTGCTCCCGCCGCTATCTTGAAAAAAAAAAAACCATCTAAAATCGACTCTTTTATCAGTTTGCGGTCTATAACTCCTTCCCAGTCCATTTGAGCACGAAATGAGCCGAGACAATCTTGTAGACATCTGACAACTTGTCACTCTAAAATCAAAATTGGCAGAGTTATAGCGCAAAGAATATGCTAAAAATTCCAAAAATCATTACCAGGAAAATTCAAAACATACTTGGAGAACTCTATACTAAAATGCAGAGGAGGCTATGAGTTATTGGTATACAATGCGTTTTTGTGAATTTGAAATTGGCATGATTTTTGATATTTTCTCCATTTTCTTGGCGCTATAACTCTTTTAATTTTGAGTGTAGAGTATTATTAGATTAAGTTTGTAGGAAATTTTGTCCTCTACAGATTTTGTGCTCAAATGGACTGTAAAGATGTTACAGGCCAAAAACTGATGAAAGGGCCGATTTTAGATGTTTTTTTCGAGATAGCGGCGGAAGCACAGGGGGGAAAGTGACGCAAACTTGGATTTTAACTAACCCCACCTGTCTTTATAACATATCGAAAATTTGAGACATCCCCAATTTTTGCACGCTAACCTCTATTATTTCGTCTCTATTGATTGGAGTATATATCGGCTTCTCCGTATACAAAATTATAGTATTTTTGAAATGCTTTGTCTCTATGTTAAATTCGGCTGCCTATTGTTTTCCAAACTTATTAAAATAAATGTCTTTAAAAGAACAGTTACCCAAGGATTTATAAAAGAAGAATATTTTTTATATTTTCGGCCTTGAGGGGCCCCTGGGGATTGGGTGCCCGTGTTCCACTGCACACATCGAACATACCGTACGTTACGCGACTGGATTTGTTTAATCCTTACGCTTCCAATGATGTCATATGGCATCATGTAATTTGATGATTTTTCATAGAAAATACAACAAATAAATTTTAACTTTTTGTATGATATTAGTGAAATACCCATTTTTGCAATGGTTTCTGGTTTTCGGAAATCATTTTGAAAAAAAGGTTAGAGAAGGTTGGGCGATTGTCGTAAAACCAAAAAACTGATATAGCCATTTCCAAATATTTCCGCATAATACTCGTTATATGTAACAGTGGCGTAGATAAGGGGGGATCAAGGGGATCAATCCCCCCCTTCTGTCACACATTTTTATTATTACTTTAGGTACATAAAACAGAGCAAACTTTTTGTGGAATTATTCAACGTGTGTAGTGTTTAATAAAAACCTTAAACTTTTCAGAACTGCAATAAAAAATTTTGCACTTCCTCAAATTTTAATTGTATAATAGAAGCGTACCGATAGAATAGAAACACTAAAGCACAGGGCTTTACGTTCACCTACTTTTTCACATTTTATCGGGAGTTTCGCACAGGCAAGCCCTACTGTAGTAATCTAGAAGTGCTACTAGAAAAATTAAATGTAAGCACTGATTGAAAATCTCTTACCGGAAAATCTTAACGTTTGGTTCAAAAATTTAAAAATTATGTGGAACACGGAGTGCTCTTCCACAGAAGCGCAACTTCCAATGGGGAAATATACAATGCAAAGATTATACAGATTTATTCAGGAGAGTAGAAAGCTAATACAAATAAGGAGAAAACGATGCAAACCTGCTTCCAATTTTAGAGCATCCTTTATTGTTTGAGTTTATCAACATTCTATTTTCTGTTTTTCTAAAGTTAAAATTTTACGAAAGGTTTTATCGTATATAGCAGGGCAACGCAAGCCTTGACTTTCTCTAGTTGTTCGCAATTTTATTGAATTTAATAGGAAGCACTCTCAAAGCTATTACCAGAATAATTATTTTAATTAAATTTTCTAAATAAAAAATTATACAAATTTTCAAAATTAAAGGATTTGTAGTCTTATGCAGGCAGTAATTCGAAAACAAATTAACAAACAAACGGAGTTCCGCGGTACTCTAGGGTTCACTGAAGATCTCTCAGGAATTTCGCGAATATAGGAAAAATATAGAAAGAGCTTTTGACAACAAAAAGGCAAACAATACATATGAAAAAATGTTTGTAAGTTTTAAAATTCCGAAGTCTGCTATACTGTACCGGAAATCAACTTAACTGTAAAATACTTGACCAACTCAACTTTCTACTATATGAAATGGAAAAGAAAGTAGTGTGTATACCAGAAAATAAAGAATGTCTACAGTGTTTGGCGAGGTTTATGGGATGTAAATCATGGCTAAATTAGAGGATTAATATTGTGTTAATAAAAAAATTTCTACGATTTTTTTAAACGTATGTTTAATAGTCCAAATTTTAAGTTCTAATCATATTTTTAATATCCTTTTCAAACAATTGGCTAGGGACTCAAAATTTATAGCAAATACATAGCTGCAACCGTGTCCTACAAGTTTGAAAATTTTAGAAATACCAATTTATTTAAATCCCTGTTTTGAGGTGTTCCGGCCAGAAAAGCGATGCTAGGTGTTGCATGACTCCGAAAAGTTTAGGAACCACTGTTCTAACCGAATATATACTCTATACTCAAATCACAGTAGCGACACTTTGTACGAAAATTGGAATACTGTGGACTCACTCACCGTAGTTAAAAAGTCAAAATTATCGATCCAATGTTTTCAGCACTTTTTTCGTATGGCAAAATTTGCTATCTATTTTACCCCAACATTCTCTCAAAAAACTGCTAATTTGACATGTAATGAATACATAAATTGTTATTCTGAAATTCAACATTTAATTACCATGAAAGTATAAGTAATCTTGCAAAATGATCCCCCTCCTCACCGAAAAGCTATCTACGCCACTGATATGTAAAGAGGTTTTTATAAAAGAAAATCAAAAGTTTTTTTCCATTTTTTTTTATGAGAAACCCATAAAGTGGTTTTGCATTGGGAGTAAAGGTGCAATCAGCAAGTGCCGTTTGCAATGGGCGGGGCATGTACAACGTATGGACGGTAATAATCGCACGCCAAGGAAGGTCATGAATGCACAACGAATTGACGGAGCGAGGTTGCGTGGACGACCGAAAGCTCGCTGGGAGAACTCTGTAGGTGAAGACGCCCACCAGTTGCTGGGCTTCCGAAACTGGAGAGCAAGGTCACGTAACTGCGACAATTGGAGATCAACGATTCAGGCGGCTAAAGCCCGACGTCGCGGCTATTGTTCCACATTGATGATGGTGATAGGGTGGTGAAGGGTGCACTAATATTTATACCCTTCGCTCATAGAGTGAAAGGGTATATTAACTTTGTCATGGAGTTTGTAACGCTTTGAATGAAGCATCTCCGACCATATAAAAAGTATACATATTTTAGCAGCGTGACTTGGGGAGTCGATTGGGCGATGTCCGTCTGTTGCGGCGCGTTTTACTCGGTCATTTTAAAAGCTATGAAGCTGACATTTTGCACAAATGCTTCTTCTGGACAATGGGGTCATGGGGCTGCCATACAAACCCAACCCCCCAGATTAGGTTCTTCTATAGGAAAAACTTTTTTATTTGTGCACCAATTTCACCTAAATTTCACACAAATGTGTTTTGTGATAACACAAAACATATGTAAGAATGGATCAAATCGGACAATGAGGTCATGGGGCTGCCATACAAACGCCCATTTTGGTTTAGCCTCGGTCTCGTTTTCCCTCAAATAATTCACTTTTGAACTTAGCATGAATGTGGCACGATAGCCCTTTTGAACTAATACTCGTAAAAATAAACTATTTAAAATTATTATTGAAAGTGTCATTTAATTCCTTGAATTAAGGTAAGTAACAGTAGTAGCTTTTGATTCCGCTTCTTTATTAAGTTTCGGTCACGTTTTTGTCACCTAAACTTTAACTTCATAGTAACAAATCCTGCAAACTACTTTTTTGAACGTTCCAGCCTGATAGCAGTTGGAACTTTTTAGTGACAGAATTATTGCCACTACATATTCAACAAATGCAGGGGAATGCTACGATTTCGGTACCCCACTTTGCTCCTACATAGTGAGCAAGTCATTTTGAGTGACGAAACCGTAGCCGTATGATTTCTTTGTAACTTCGATGGATTGGGTACGTTATATAGTAAAATTTGAACCTTAAGTTGTTCAGGTAACTACAAAGTCCTATTGGGAACTTTAAAGTACCATTTGGAGCTGTTAGATAGTTGTCGCCATATTTTTCAAGGTTTTACAAAATTATATTTTACATATTTCAAAAAAGTAACTGTTTTTTTCACATGAAATCAATTTTTTGCCGAACATTTAGATCAATAAAATTAGAAGACCTGACTCTATAGTTGGTCTACATTTTGTCAATTCTTTTATAATATTACTAGAAAAATGAGAGGGAATCGCTTTTTTTTTCGAGGTAGGATATCCACTTCCACAGTAAAATTAGCTTGACACTTGATGAAACGAATTGGCAAATGTTGAAATATGTAATTACTCCGTCCAATCGTTTCCGATCATATTCTTTGATTGTATGAACATGCTAAAAAGCACAACTTTAGCAAATGTGTATAATAGGCCAGTCATTTTATGATTTTAGGTCGCAAAAAATAGCTCGGCTCTGGTTTTTTGGGATATTGTTAGGGTAGATACCAGAAGTGTACCACCAAGTTTGCAACTTCGGAAAACCTGTGCTAACCTGGTGACCCTCAAAAAACCTCAACATTTTCGGACTTTTTTCATATTTAGGTTTGTAATTTCCAAAAGGTGCTTCCTACAAGAGAGTCATCTACTAAATTTTTAAAGCTAACAAAACCTTCTTTCATTTGAGTTCACCTCCAGCTTTATAGGTGCAATGGATCCCAAGATGCACTTTAAACATTGTTCTTTTTTTTTGTAAAAAAGATCGAAATTGTAATTTTAGTCATGTCTTCTAAACACGTTACAGTTTTCGACATTTTCACAAGAACCTGTAATTTACACTACAGACTATACAGGACCGTATCGCCACTTGCGACGTATTTGCAGAGAAAGAAGAAAAAATAATCCTTTTTTGCCTTAATTTGTTCGAGGTTCGACTTTTTTTCTCTATTGAACAGTTTAAAACTACATAAACAAAAATGGGTAACCGCAAAATTATGTTTGCATGTATATAAATAATCTATAGAATAAGAGTAAGAGAAGAAAAAAAAGATACAGGATTCACTTACACATGTTAATAGGGGTAATTTGATCTTGAATCATTTTTTGTTAACATTAATCGACGCACAATACAATTAACAATACTTTTTTCCAATTGCATAAGCAACAAACAAAATCACAACAACAAACAACACTCAACTAGCCGGCGGGATAATATTCGCGCACTATCGGAATTCACGTCCGCAGGATATAAATAATGAAATTCATTGGCAACGACAACGGATTGAAAACATAGGAGACACAATGGCTACCAAATGCACTATAGGATTTATCTCCACCGTGCAGGAGGGATGCGCGAGCTTAATGCCATTCAACATCCCCCATGAATTGCGACTATAGTGTCGGTAGTGTCGCCATATCTCTTTGCTTACAGTTTGGCCATTATTATTCGAAACGCGCTGTGCAGATGCGTAGTTTTGACTTTGCTCCAAGAAGGGGCGCGTCTGTTTTCATCGGTCGCACGCAATACTTACACAAAAAAGGTAACGCCTAGTTTCTTCAAATTGGGGTATATTGTGTCGTGTTGGATTTCTTTTTCTTTCCCCAACTAAAAGCGAGGAGCTGTTTGAATTTGTTGATTTTGTATAGCAACAATCATCGCATTTGGCCATGAAAATGCTGCAGATATCGGTTTTGGATGCTGAAGCCGCCCTCGCGCTTCCTAGGTATCGAACACACTATATAGTGATTTCATCAAAAAGGATATAAACTACGCGATTCTCTCAAAATGTGGCAACTTTGGCTACACTTGGCGCGCGGTTATCGCTTCTTCATCCTTTGTATACATATATGTACATAATATGCCCCGGAAATGACTAATCGAATGGAAGGGGTGGTGTACGATGCACGCTACGCATATGGTATTTTAGGTAGCAGGACGAACACCTTTCGATTTCATTTTTGTAACTTTGTCTAGGCCGACTGAAGAACAATTTGTCTAGTGCTTTCATCGGGTGTCGCGCGAAAGGGGAAATGTTCGCGGTGCTACAACATCAGAGCGAGTCCTGGTGCGGACAATGATGATGCATAGGCATACGAACAAATTTTATAGGGTTGTGAAACGGTGCAATCGCCTCACGCTTGGAATGTAATGAGAAGGTGCTAATGATGTCGGTCGTTTGGACAATTTCGTCTCTGCAATATTTCTTTAGCAGTCTGTAAATCACTTAATGTGTCGTTTGTGAGGCGCACGTTGTACTTTGTTTGTATAAAGGACGATAAGAACTAAAGTTGGATGATGAATGGGTTTTTGCGTGATCTATATTTTAGATAATCTACGAATTGGCTCGTGGGACTATTGTCTTGGGATTGATTTTTGAACCAAGTGTATGTAAATGTGTCATCAATTTTAACAATTTAAGGAGTAGAGTGTAGTTGATGGTAGGGCATTGAAAATTTAGGGGATAATCGGTAAAAACTTTGGGTTAGATAATATGATTTAATAATGGATAGATATATCACGAGACGCGGGAGCGTCTAGCCCGCCAAAAAGAAACAAACGAGACGCGAACAAGTAAGAGTACCGGACTAAACATCGTTTACCTATTGACAAGGTTAAAGGTACGTTGTCCTCGGCACGGCCCCAGAGGCTCTAGCGACAGCGACTCCCTCATTCCATATAAAAACTCGTTTTTAGAATGAGAGAAAAATCAGTTTTTATATGAAATGAGCGAGTCGCTGTCGCTAGAGCCGATGCAGTCGTGTCGAGGAAAATGTACCTTAAGGTACGTTGTGCTCGACACGACTGCATCGGCTCTAGCGACAGCGACTCGCTCATTTCATATAAAAACTCGTTTTTAGAATGAGAGAAAAATGAGTTTTTATTTGAAATGAGCGAGTCGCTGTTACTAGAGCCGATGCAGTCGTGTCGAGCACAACGTACCTTTACTGCCTTTCGGGAAACTTTAAAAAAAAAAAATTTTGTTCGCAAGATATTCAGGACATCAACATGTATAGTGCATATAGGATATCCAAACTCTTCGGCCGGTGCAATAACGGAAAAGATACAATACACGGCACTTTTTCCTCTGAGAGACTTCAGCAAGTAAACCGAGCTTAGAATGCAGTCTTCAGTCGTTAGAAAGACTTGCAGGGATTTTTTGAAATTTGGCATGTATGTTACTCTGATGATCGTATTTTCCTTGGAAAACAACGCATGGGCAAGGTGGGTGATATATAATTCGGAAGGACCTTCGAAAATTGTATGTGAAACTGTCCATTGAATATTGTAAAATCTAGTTACCAGTGGTGGTCATTTGATCCACAGATGTAAGAGATTCAAGCTTGCATCGTTATTCCTCCGGACCGCCAAAGGGCAATTATACTCATGCGTCCATGTTGTCATAAGTTTTGCCTTGATCGTATCTTCCCGCTTTCGTTCTTACAAGTAAATTTACCACAAATTGTGGGGTACAAAATACACAAAACACAAGGATAATACTCCTTCATGAAAATGAAAATAAACGTAATAAACTCAATTACGCCTAATAATTTACAAATACGAATCTTTTCTCTTACCACTATTTCACCAAATATTTTCCTCCATCTTTCTGGCATACCTGTTGCGAACTTCGTCCAACTCACAAGTTCTGTGGGGTCCATTTTTTATCATATTCACTTCCGCATTTACTTTATTTCGAGCGTTTGTGCACGTAATTCCATACAACAAATTATTTGTGTGTTTTATTTATTGAAATCAGCAAAAACAAAACGAGAAACAATAAAGAATCCATTTGTCCACCCCATACGAAAAGGGTGGAGCTCACAAGCGAGTGACTGACCTTTCACCGAACATGGGGACATTTTCTTTATGTCTCACCGGATAATACCACGCTGTGTCCAATATCTCTAGACCATTTATGGTTAGTACGATTTTTTCATGTCCCGTTTTTATGCAATTTTTCTTCCTCCCAGGACCTTTTTATATGTATACGCACTCATCCTCGTAGCATATGATGATAATGATAAGCCATAGTCGCACCCCATGTGACCATATCGTATGATTATGAAAATTTAGTACCCCGAAGACTTAACCCACGGATACTATGTTAAATCCTTGCTGCTTCTTCGATATTATTACGAACGAATAAGGACGTATAATCTTTGTTGCGCATCCAAATGGATTTCAGAGGAAACGGGTGGTCGTATAAACAGGAAGCAAAAAAATGTCTTGCTTTGCTATATACGGTGCTATGGATGAACCGAATCGGGTTTAGTTTCGGGAATTTGGCGAGAATCGATAAAGAGTCTTATGATGCTATGACATGTCCCCTGGCCATCGTTGTGGAACAACAAAAGTTTCCGAGTATATTTACACTAACTTGGGAAGTTTACTCAATGCTCGTCAGAAAATGCGTATAAAGCTAAGGCTATCCATTCGTCGCTTGTTGCCACCCCTTAGGCATATCGATACCGACCGAGCCTGGCTGTACAGCCTTAAGCCTTGGCGCTTTTGTGAGCTTATGAGAATTGTGTGTGCTGTTTTATATCTCGTCCTCGTCGTCGTCGTTTAAGCCCCAGCATGTTTCCGAAAATACCTTAGCGCTCTACATGCTGACTATATGCTTGTACAACGGATGCTACAGGGGATTCACCGAAACAGGACAATGTGAGATTTAGTGGTAGCCTGCTGTGCGGTAAGCTGAGCCATGCTTCCATTCATCCTTCACTTTTGTGTCTAGCGTTGCTCCCATCCACACGACAAACATGATTCTTTTGCATTTAAAGCAATATGATGCCTTCTTAGCTTTGGCACATAGTTTAGTCGAGGCGAGACTCTGTGTTGCAAAGAAGTTGGTCGACTGAAAGGAAGGAAGTGGAAAGAGTTTGACGAAATTTCTTGTACATTGTTTGTAAAAGCATATTTATAAGAAAAGTTGATTTGAAATCAATACGATAGGTTTGAGAAGTAAATTAAAATAAGTATTGTATATAAGATATACAGTGAAATCTCCCATAACGGACATCTCCTATTAACGGGCACCTCTAATTAACGGCCACTTTTAGGTACATTTTCCTCGACACGACTGCAGCGGCCCTAGCGACAGCGACTTGCTCATTCCATATAAAAGTCATTTTTCTCTCATTCAACAACAACAAGTTTTTATATGGAATGAGCAAGTCGCTGTCGCTAGAGCCGCTGGGGTCGTGCCGAGGAAAATGTACCTTTAGATTCCCCGAACATTTGGTCTTGAAACCAATAGCGTTTTACCTCTAATTAGCGGACTCTCTTAGAAAGGGGCGCGGTCGCGGACACACATCATGCATCCCCATTGTAGGGAATGCACACCGTTTTACCTCTTGTTAGCGGACAGAGATTTTTCTGAATTACGGCACATTCACGTTCTCTTGTTTACTGTTAACAATATAGCGGTTACTAGAAACTTGATGCATTGCCCAATAGAATTTTCGGTTAGGGAGAAGTTTATTCTTTAAGAAGCGCGCGTTCAAGTCAGTTCTCTGTTTATTTAAAAAAAAAATGGAAAAGGTCGACATTTTGCGATTTTCAGAAAATTCTAAAACTAGTGTACGCGAATTGGCGAAAAAGTTTTCCGTTGGGAAGAGCCAAGCCGCGGATATTTTATATATGTATATAAGTGTAAAGACGAAATATTGAGATCTGGATGAAGTAGGTAATAAAAATGACAAATCGTTTCAAAAAGGCAGAAAGCGTTGGTTGGTAAAAGTGGTGGCTAAAAGCGAGACATGCCCAGAGCCTAGAAAAAAGTGCCGTTTTGAGACCACAGAACTCCGTTAAGTTACTTAAAGGATGGAGGTTCCAGGAAATAAAAATTTGGGTGTGGAGACGCACCTAGAGCCATTTAGAGAGGTTAAGGAAATGAAGCAGCTCCCTTATTTTCGCCTCCGACGCGTCGTCTAGGCAGCCCAAAAGCGGATATCCCAGCGTTTTGTAACGGGATCTGGCGAAACCAGACCAGTGCATTCGCATAGGAAGTGAAACAGACTTTCGCAACTGCGACAGTGCGAATTGCGAGGAATACGCAGCATGGCTGCATGGTCCCCCAATGTCCAGTAATTACCGCTGTAATTCTAGCAATATCTTTACGTGGTCTGCTCAGAATCGCGGATGTTCTTTTCCGGTCATAGGATGGCCATAGCTTCCTTGATATTACTCAAGTTTTAAGGTTCCGGCAATTACGATTAGCACTCGCGAGATAATGAGAGGAGATTTTTCTTCTGACAGCTGTCATCGGAATGTCCACGCGCTCCGCATGAGAGCTGTGCAGAGTTGCTCATAGTCCTAGTTTGGCCAATTCATCTGCAACCTGTACGTTCCTGTGTCCCGGCACCCAAAGTAGCGCGACTGTGTGCCTTCCTCCAAGATTATTCTACAGGTTTTTACGAGCTTGCAGGACATTCCTACGCATTTCAATGCCATGATAGCCGTATGACTATCGGAGCAGATGGCTGTTTTTGTTGTCTTGCATGTTCCCGAGTTCGTGACATGCTTTCATGATTGCAAACAATTCTGCCTGGAAAATGCTGGCATGATTAGGCAGACGGTAAGATTCAGAGATATTGAGTGTGCGACAGAAGACTCCTGCAGCCACACCACAGTCCATTTTGGATCCATCTGTAAAAAGGGAGAGATCGTATTCTCCCGTTAACCCACTCCCCGTCCATTGGCTTCTGGTGGGAAATCTGACATCAAAGTTATTCCCGAAACTTATTGTAGCCACGGCATAGTCCGTTGTAGACTCGATCGTATCTTGTGGCAGTTGGTTGAGAATATCAGAGTGGCCATATATGGCTTGGCAATCCAGCGACCCGACTCTTTGAGCCTGATCGCACTACAGTTCTTTGATAAAAAGGTTGATCGGCAGAATATGTAGGATTATGCATCCCTCGGATATGTTCGCATTCCCCCTGTAATGCCAAGACATGCCGATCTTTGCACCCTGGTCTAATTTCGTTAAATTGTAAGCTCTGCTGAGGGCTGGCCACCAGACCAGTGCCCCAAATGCAAAGATAGGACGTACAATTGCTGTGTAGAGCCAGAGTATCACATTTGGCTTAGTACCCCACCTTCTATTCAAGGTTGTCTTGCAGGCGTAGAAAGTTACGCAGGCCTTCTTTACACGCTCTTCCATGTTTAACTTCCAGCTAAGCTTTGTGTCTAAAACGACTTCAAGATATTTTGAGCTGGGTGATAATGTGAGTTGTTTCTCCATTTAATTTTGGAAAGGCAAGCATCAGTTCTGTTTTGCTTGGGTTCACACCAAGGCCACAGCTTGTGGCCCAGTTGCGGACCAGCCCAAGGGCTTGCCCCATGATCTGAGTGATCACGGAGAGACACATTCCTTACACTATTATCGCAACGTCATCCGCATACGCCACCACCTTTACTCTAGTCCTCATAGTAAGTCACTATCCAGTTGCCGATCTCCGTCTCAACTCCTGAGTCAATAAGGGCATCGTAAATGGATTCTATACGAACATTGTTAAAAACTCCCTCTACGTCCAGGAAAGCGGCTAACGTGTATTGTTTATATTGAGTACTCAATGTTACGGACAACCTCATGGAGGGCCGTTTCTGTGGATCGGCCGCTGACATATGCATGCTGCGACCTATAGAGAGCACTGAGTTTTCTAGCCTTTGCCTGATATGGAGGTCAACGATTCGCTCCAATGATTTAATACGAAGGAGGATAAACTAATAGGTCTGAAATCCTTCGCGGTTTCATGCGTTACCTCCTTTCGGAATGAAAACGACTCGAACTCGTCGCCACGAATGGGGGACGTAGTTGAGGGTTAGTAAACTCCTTAAAAGTGGTAAGAGCATTGGAACTACAAGATCCTGCATTCTATGTATCATGATCGGTAAAATGCCGTCTGTCCTAAGACATTTAAATGGGGAAAAGCTATTAATAGCCCAGGAGACCATCACCTCAGAGAAGAGTCTACAAAGTCACCCGATCTAATATCAACATTATGCGGTGTTGGTCTGAGCGTGCAAACGCTTTTGCACCCAGGCAAGTGCGTACTCAGCAGGAATTCGAGAGACTCATTCATGGATTCCGTTCAGGTTCCATCTTCTCTCTTTATTAATGACGAACATGAATGTGCTTTTGATAGGACTTTACTTATCCTTGCTCAATTCTTTGACGTGATCCATGGATTTGCAAAACTCGTCCCAGGCTTGGGCTTTTGCAGTCCTGATGGCGTTCTTATTGATTTTCAAGCAGTCCTTGCATGGTTGCCAGAACTTGTGTTTGTTGCGGATGTTGAAAATGTCGCGAGTAAGCTTCCTGAGCTTGGATAGGTCCTCATTCCACCATGGAGGAAGAGTTTTCTTATACTATACGCTTCTCCGGGCATGAACGTTTGAAGGCTATTTCCATAGCCTTTTCTATTCCTCCAATTCTCCTATCCAACTCCCGCACGGAGCCTGTCGAGTGATATGGATGCTTTGGAAGTTTGTTCTTGAAAATCTGTCTGAACTATCTGTCTGAGAAGGCGTTAAAATTGAGGAAATTTGTTACGAATGGTTTTGTCGCTCCCGTGCGAACAGGATTCCGTTGTCAGGTGTTTTAATTCGTGAAAAAGCCTTGGAAATTGTTTCACATTTAGGAATTTCCGATTTTAAAGCCTCTAATGGGTGGCTTGGAAAATTTCGAATCCAGCATAAAATAGTATTTCGGTCTATTTGCGGCGAAGCCGCTTCACCTTCGGACGAAGATGTTCACGAGTGGGAAAGGAATGTTGCGGATATTTGCAGGGAATACGCGAGCGAGAATATTATAATTTAGATGAAACCGGTATGTTTTTACGATCTCTACCGGACAAAACGATGGTAAGTTAGCATATCATAATACTACAGACATGCATCGTACTTTTCAGGCCTTTTATATCCTAGACTTTTAACATCTAATCTCGCTTGTCGCCTAATCCTTCGAAACTGAAATCTTTCTCTTAGGGAGACCCCAAAATAAAGCTGTCTGTAGAAATAGACCGGGCGATGTACCTACATTGCAGGCCGAGCGACGTCCTCCCCCTCCCAAACGAAATAATGGCTTGTTACCAATCTCAACGACACTGTTCGTAATTAATAATTAAATTGTTTGAATATTATGAAATATTATGTAACACCCTGTGTTGTATTTGCCACTGCATTTAAATTCATATTGCCACCCGGTCCGCATATTTGTTTTACTCATTTTCAACGATAATGGCGGATGACGAGCGCCACCACAGTAGAGGAGAGAACTACTCGATCGTGGTCGCGTTCGCAACAACACGTGGAACGAAGCCAAAAAGGGAACCGGCGAACGGGGAATCGGTCTCTTTTTCTCTTTGTCAGGGTCGAGGAAGGTTGGGACTGAGCGACGACAAGTTGGAAAGGATCGTCCTACGGCCGGTAAAAATTCAAGTCGTCCTGCGTTTTGAAGAGAGAATTCTGCGAATCGTGCCGGGGACATTGGAAGCCGCCCTGCGTTTCGCGAGCCGCAATCTCCGCGGATCGTACCTCGAGTACTGGAAGCCGCCCTGCATTTTGAGAGCCCGGAAGTCTGCGAATCGTGCCGAGAAGATTGGAATCCGCCCTGCGTTTGCGAGTCACGATCCCTGCGGATCGCACCACGAGTGTAGGAAGTCGCCTTGCGCTTGCAAAGTCATCCTTCACTCTACGAGCCACGTCCTGCCGAATCATCGAAAGTCATCCTCCACTCTACGAGCCACGTCCTGCCGAATCATCGAAAGTCATCCTCCACTCTACGAGCCACGTCTTGCCGAAACATCGAAAGTCGAACTCTACGATTGGGGCCCCCAACGTCCGACCTGGTATGGCAAAAAGGTACCAATGTAATTTTAAATCAAAAATATAAGACCTGTATATTCTTTTTAACTGACCATCTTTTATTTGTGAAGGAAGTGGAGTGTTGAGGTGTTCGCGACATTTATTTTCGCAGTATTAAGTGCGGTAATCGTGGTGTGGTCATCCAGCAAATTTACTAGTTGTGTCGCGAGGAGCATATCCGTGGCGGCATTTTCGCGTTTCTGGCCGCGGTGTACAAGAATTAGAAACGTGTGGCGCCCACGCCCGTCTCCGTTGAGCCGGCCCACCTTCGGATATTCTCCCCGTGCCGCAACGTAGCCGAGTTGGATCCGATATACGAGTAACCCGTAACAGGCTACACCAGACGTGTCAAACACGTCGGAGCAGCACAATGTGTATCAACACAAAATAGTGAAATTGGTATGGTGAACAAATTGAGCCGTTGAACTCAAGTCTACAAAAATTACTAAAACTCGTCAGTGGCTTATGCAAGATTATTTTAGGAATTTTTCTCCCCTGGGGTACACCCATGTAAGTACATACATTAATAAATTTTGGAGTAGGTTTAAACCCCTTAAAACCTTAACGTAGGCCTGATTTATATGCGATATATTCTAATTTCCGGAAGGTAATGTGTTTTCGGACGTGCAAATAATGGAATTTGGCTTGGCTCCTCCGAGTTAACTGGCTCTGATTTGATTCTCCAGAGCGGAGTTTTCTGAAATGTGGAGTTTCTTTTTTTAAACCGTAAAATCCAGCAGCGCCAAACTAGAAAAAGAAACTGATTATGATATTATGTATGTTGTCGATAGTGCGATATACTGCTCGTATTAACTCCAAGAAACGCAATATGGCTACAAACAAAAGACGTCATTAATCTTGACAAATCACCTAATTCTATGCATGCATTCAATTTTCGCAATGACACAGCCGAATTTCCCCTAAACCAAAAAAAAAAAAAATTTATTCCAAATCTGTTACAATACATCTGACTTTCGTAAATGCTAAATACCATAAGGCATGTCTCATTCTACAAACTAATTAAATATTTTTCTGACCCTTGTTGAACTTTTCTGAACCCCAAAACAATAAAACAGTTTACGCAGCACTCACCCACCAGTCTCCACCTCTTCTATTAACGCGGGCATCAAAACGAATATTTCTGGGATCTTTGCTATTTTTCAATTCAAATCAGTACGCATTCTGCACTTGAACATTTACCTTTTCATTTCGTGGCGTTAAAATGGTCACTTACTGAAAATTTGTAGCATTTCTTCTTATTTTTTTTGCATCTCCCTCTGTTTTAAATCGTGATAAAATATTTTTTAATTAAAAAGTAAATTTCAAATATTGTCACCATGTGTTCCATCCGAGCGTATCAAAAACAAAAAAAAAAACATTATCAGGGTTCCATTTTAAATCAGAGAAACAGAAAAACGAAAAAGAAATCCACAAGATGTGCAAATCAACGAAAAGTGTAGCAAATGTTGAGTAACATTTCTTCTTGACCATTTTACGAAACGACCGAAGAGAGTCATCTAATTTCATATTCGCATATTCATAAGGTTGACGTCAATGTAAGATGAAGAAGGTTCATTAGAGTAAAGAATAACTTAAAGGATGAGATACTTTTAGTCCTGATGTGACCACTAAGAAAGAATAAAAAATATTAAAATCCTGGAAAGAAGATTGTGTTTCATTTGCATGACATTTTAATTAAAAAAATGTGAAGAGCATGACTAAAGAGAAGTGTAAATACAATATTGCAAGATTTTTAAGAATTAAGACTTAAAGGCTCTCAGAAAATGTTGGTTCCGTGCCGTGCTATCTGTGCAGATACATTTAAACTCCATTAGATCAACTTTGACAGGTGTTCTGTCTCCAACTAACTGTCTTTATTTACTTCAATATGACATTACATAAGTAGTAGTAGTAGTAGTAGTAGTTCTATTACATTTTAGTACAGTCATGTTCAACATCTTCCTTTTCCAAAGAAACTTAAAATTATTAATTTGTAATTTTAAAATGTAATTAATATTGTTCAAAATAACATATAAATTATTTTTGTTTTCATGTAAATTCTAACATATTGTATATTATATTTTTAATTGTTTTTGTCTTTTTATTTTCAGGTATTTCGTTTGGAATTATTCTTTGACTTACATACTAAACTTATCTCTAATACTCAATAGCATACAATACAATTGTAATTAATTGTAATTTGGTAATAATTGAATTCTTTTAATTCTTTTTTTTTTTTTTTTTTTTTTACTTTACTATATTTATTTCAAAATTACATCTTTTTTACAAATAAAAATAACTTTTTCAAAACATATGTAATTCAGTCTCTCATGTATCTTTCATTAAAATATTGATATTGATAATAAATGTGTTGCAAGCTTGGAAGAAGAATTGTGTTTTAATTTTAATTACATTCGCTTCTAAAATATTCTGGTGGTTTTACTCTACGGCCATATCTAGTCACGTAGCCTTCATTACTGTTTGTTATTGGATCATTTGCATTTTCATTACTTTCATTCTTATTATTTTTTGTCGAAGCATGCCGCAAAACATCTTCATCAGTTTGACTTTTTAAATTAGGTTTATTATACGATGGCCTCAAATGCGTTGTGTTTCGTCGTATGATATTATTGTATTCGTTTCTAATTAAGTAAGATCTAGGACTACTGTGTTCGCCTACTATCTGGGCTGGCTCCCATTTATTATTATGCCTGTAAACTACATTTTGGCCAACTTTCAAATTTAATTCCCTCCTTTTATTTTTCTGATCGTATAATTTCTTGACTTCATCTTGCCTATCCTTCAACTTTGTTGTCACGTCCGTACAACATTTAGGTACTAGTAATTCAGAATTGATTGGTAGATATGTTCTAATATTCCTACTCATAGCTAATTGAGCTGGTGAATAACCGAGTCCTATGATTGGTGTTGCTCGGTATTCCATAAGCATCATTTCAATACCACGATTTTCTTCTACGGCTTTTTTCATTAAGGTTTTAACTATATGGACAGCTTTTTCTGCCAATCCATTTGCCTGAGAATATTTCGGACTGGTGTGTACAAAAGCAAAGTTCCAATCCTTGGCAAAAATTTCGCATTCATAAGAATTAAATGGTTGATTATCAGAAACTACACTTTCTGGTATTCCATGAACACTAAAAATGCCCTTCAGTGCCGTTATAACATTTTGAGCCGTTTTACCAGGCATTAGTTTCACTTCAATCCATTTTGAGTAGTAATCTTGCAGTACTAAATATGCTTTTCCACCAAACTCTGCTATGTCACAAGCGACTCTTTGAAAAGGATATTTTGGTATTGGAAACTTAACCATTGAGTGACGACGATTTGCTGCCATAAATTTTTCACAAATTCTACACTTATTTATCATCAGCTCAATGTCTTCATTCAATCTAGGCCAATAAAAGAGAATTTTAGCTCTTGCTTTGGTTTTCGCAATTCCCAAATGAGCTCTATGCAATAATTCAAGTGTCATCCACCTTAAACTTCTAGGAACACAAAGCCTGTTATCACAAAATAAAAGTCCATCTTCAAAGAAAAGCTTATTTCTAATGTTCCAATATGCTTTCACTGTATCTGATATTTTGCTTTTTGAATTCGGCCACCCATTTTTAATATACCGGTAAATTTCTTGAAAATCAATATCAGTTTTGGTCGATTCTTGAAGCATTTCCTTTTTTTTCTATATTTAAACTAATTTCATGAATCACATCTGTACCTAGTGATTCTGTACTTACTGTGTCATCAGCAGTAGCATTTCTAGACAGAAGATCTGCTATGTGCAAATCTTTACCTGGTATGTATACAACTTTCAATTTGTACTTAAGTAATTTTATTTTCATTCGCTGTAGCCTATTTGAATGAACTTGTGATATTTCCTTTTGAATCAAGGATACCAACGGCTTGTGATCCGTGTGAATCGTTACCTTTTGTCCATAGATATAATTATGGAATTTATTGCATGCGTAAACGATACCTAGCAACTCCTTCTCTATTTGAGAGTAGTTAGTTTCAGTTTTTGTTAGACTTTTCGATGCGTAACAAATAGGTTTGTTATCTTGCAAAAGGCAACAACCTAGTCCATCTTTGGACGCATCGGTCTGCACTACGATTTCTTTTTCAGGATCGAAAGAATGTAATACAGTAAAGTCTTTAATCTTCTGCTTTATATCATTGAGGATCTCAGTATGGGAAGGAGTCCACACAAATTCAGTATTTTTTCTTAAAAGTGCCCTTAAAGGTGCATTTAAAGTTGACAAGTTAGGTATGAACGCTCTCAAATAATTTATTGTCCCTAAAATTCTTTCAAGGTCTTTTTTGTCTTTGGGAGTCCTAATCCCTTCTATATCATTTACTCTATCCGGATCTGGTTCTATCCCATATTTGGTGACAATATGCCCTAAGTATCTGACTTTCTTTACGCAATATTGAACTTTGTCCGGATTGAATTTCACGTTTATCTCTCTTGCCCGATTGATTACGTTAAGCAGATTTTGATTGTGCTCTTCTAAGGTGCGGCCTCCTACAATAATATCGTCTATATATACGAAGGTTCCCGGTAAGTTACCAAAATATTTCGAGTTTAACTTTTGAAATCGCTCGGGAGCAATATTTATGCCAAAAGGTAAGACGTTAAATCTATATGTTCCCCAAGGTGTGCTGAACGTCGTCAAATCCTTACTATCCTCTCCAAGCTCCATTTGCCAAAATCCTTCTTTCAAATCGAGAACTGTGAAAAACTCGAGTCCATTCATTGCAAGCATGAAATCATCTATTTTAGGAATTTGATAATGTTCATACTTAATATATTGATTAAGATCACGTGGATCCAAACATATACGTAAAGTTTTGTTGGGTTTTTCTATGATGACCATATTATGTGTCCAAGAAGTAGGGTTTGTTTGCCTCGAAATAATATCTCTTCTTTCCATATCATCCAGAGTTTTCTTTACAGCATCCCTTAAAGCGAATGGTATTCGCCTCGGAGCTTTATGGGATGGAACTGCGTTTTCTACCAATTGTAAAGTACACTTTTCTGGAAAATTACCCTTACCCGTGAAAACATCTTCATTCATTTTAACGAATTCTTCTTTGTTCGATAATCTGACCTCATCTAATCTGGCTATTAGTCCTAACTTTACACAACTCTTAAGGCCCAGTATAGGCTTCGAACCCTTCTCAACCACAATATATTCTATATTTTCAGCTATTCGTTTATATTCCGTATGAAGTTTTATAACACCTAAACTTTTTACTGGATGGCCTCCGTAGGCCTCTAACTTGATAGGAATCTTTTTTATTTGAGTTGGATTAAGTTTAAGTTTTTCACATAAGTCTACTGGTATAGTATTAATTTCAGCACCCGTGTCTAGTTTGAATCGAACTAATATTTTTTCAACTTTAATTTCTTCAAACCAAGCGTTTTCTACACAACCGCGTTTGATACCATCAATATAAAACTTATTTAGGCTTATATCACTATTAGATTTTGAAACTATGTGACTTACATTTTTGGACTGCGGCTTGCTTTTACATTGGGCTGCGAAATGATTAACTTTTTTGCATTTATTGCAAATTTTTCCAAATGCCGGACAACTCTTTCGTCCATGCTTGCCTCCACATTTCTTACAATGAAACTTTAAATTTTCATTTTTAAACCTGGAATCAACATTATTAAATTTATTGTACTTTTGTGAATTTGATTTGATACTTAAAATTTGTTGGTTTCGCCCCTGCATATCTTTCATCTGCGCCATTGTGATTTCCGCAATTCTGCACATTTCCACGGCTTTCCCCAAATCCAGGTTATCAATTTTTACAAGCTGCGACTGAAGATTTTGATCGCATACTCCTAATACGATGCGGTCACGTACCATATCATCCTGCGTGCTTCCGAAGTCACAATTTTTTGCCAATTTCACGATTTCTGACATGAAATTATCGAATGGCTCATTCTCCGCTTGCTTCCGAGTATAAAATTTGAATCTTTCGTAAATTATATTTTTTCGAGGATTGCAATATTCCTCAAATTTTTCCAGAACGGTACTGATTTTGTTTTTCTCATCCTCTTCCAGTTCGAAATTATTGAATACTTGCACAGCATCTTCGCCGGCACAGCTGAGAAATCTCGCCACTTGCACTCGCTGATCTTCCTTGTCCGTTTTTGTGGCAACTGAGTAAATTTCGAACAATTGTTTGAAATTTCTCCACGATTCACAGATGTTGCCCGTCAGCATTAAAGGCGGTGGCTTTTTATAGTCCATTTTGTTTTGACGATGGAAATTTGCAAATTGCAATCACTTTAATTAACCTCACTGTACGACGTTCACTATACAATGTTTCTTTATCGGATGTTCGTGTTAACTTATCCCCTTTTTGTGAATCACCACGTGAACACTTTTTAATCCGTGTATATCGTCAAAATCTTTTCCGACTTCAACTTTTTTGTGTTTTATGTTAATTTATTAATGTGATTGTTTGCACGGCTTTGTTTATTAGTATCACCAGAACTATTTTATTAATATTTTATTTTTTTTTTATATGGAGGTAGATTGATACCTGGTACCTGGCTGCGCCATGTTCTGTCTCCAACTAACTGTCTTTATTTACTTCAATATGACATTACATAAGTAGTAGTAGTAGTAGTAGTAGTAGTTCTATTACATTTTAGTACAGTCATGTTCAACAACAGGTGTTTGGCACGTAACGTAACGAAAACATTATGTGCATTTATTCGGAACGGGACGTAACGTAACGTCAGGTAACGTAAGCTATCTGGTTCGCCCTTTACATGATACCAAAATGCTCGAAAGACACGTCGAAGTCGGCCAAGACCGAAAAGGACACTGGCACTACCACCACCGTCAACGACCCGCCCAGCAAAACAGCTAAGCCAACAACCTCCATGGAGGAGGCTCAACATCAACCAGACCTCTCTCCCTCTGCACCTTGACAGCCTCGACTCGCCTGAGTCCACAGGGGAGGCAAACGTCACCGTCATCCCTAATCCTAGGAATGAGACGAGGAATGACAGCAACGATGCAGACAACTAATTCGAACATTGGCGTGTTGCAGTCCAATCTGCACCACGCCAAAAGAGCCTCGGATATAGTTTCGGCGCGGTTTATAAGGCAGAGCCTCGACATCGCTCTCAAACAGGAACGGTGACAGTATGATGGGAGCATCAAGGGACTGAGCGAAAGTAATACGAATCCGGTGTATGACAGGGGCTCTACTCGCCCCAGAGCCTGTGTTGTAGTTAGCAAACGTCTTTTCAGAATTTACCAACAGTGACCAAGTGGTCATAGAAATCAGCACCACCAGCGAGGGCAACCACAACCTGGTCGTGGCGTCCGCCTACTTACCAGGCGACACGGATATCCCAGCGGAGGAAATCCAGAAATTGACCTTCCACTGCAAGTCCAACGGCAAAGGCCTGTTGCTAGGCTGTGACGCCAACGCCCATCACACACTCTGGAGTAGCACAGACACAAACAGAAGAGGTGAGTACCTAATTGAATTAATTACTTCACTTGACCTATGTACATATTCTCAACCGAGGATGTCAGCCTATATTTGTAACCAGAGTAAGGCCAGAAGTACTTGACCTTACTCTGTGTTGTAACTCAATAGCGGAACGAATTCGTACCTGGCATGTGTCGGATGAGCGCTTCTTATCTGATCACATGCACATACGCTTTGACTTAAGCTTTGCGGTTGCTGCAAGAATCGAGCGAAGAGTTCCACAAAATACTAACTGGCCGGGATATACCGAGTCGTTGGGGGGCATCTGTCCTCCTATGACCCGTGCGGGTCTTCAAAGAAAATAAGTGTGTTCCGTGGTGGAATCAGGAGATAGTTCGCCTCAGGAAAAAACTGAGGAAGCTGTTAAACAGAGCCAAGCGCAACGGGGACTGGGCTCTGTATAGATCCACCCTTACGGAATACAACAAAAATATCAGGGACGCTAAAAGACGAAGTTGGGCTAACTTCTGCGACAGCGTCAACAATACCACTAAAGCAGCTAGACTGCACAAAATTATTGGAAAAAATGGTTGCAGCTCTATTAACACTCTGAAGGGTGCTAATGGGGACATAACGAGGGATGCCGAAAGCACAGGCATGCTGCTTTTAGCAACCAATTTCCCCAGCTGCAGACTAGACTAAAACGTGAATGATGGTCACAGTTGCATGAATCCGCCCAATAGAGCAAACAGATCTGCCTGGACAGCAGCAAAAGATTTCTTCACGTATGGCAGGATTAGGTGGGCAATTGGGACGTTCGATCCCTTCAAGTTGCCCAGCATGGATGGAATCTTTCCGGCGCTCCTAGAAAGAGGCCAAAGCGAACTGATACCATTCATGGTTAGTATCTATAGAAGTAGTTATGCTTTGGGATATATTCCGACAGCCTGGAGATCAGTTAGGGTAGTCTTCATCCCCAAAGTGGGTAAAAGACCGGCGGACGACCCTAAGTCGTACCGCCCTATCAGCCTTACATCCTTTCTGATGAAAGCTATGGAAAAGATACTGGACGCTCACATCAGAGGCACACTTCTTAAGACACGGCCGCTGCACCCAAAACATCACGCCTACCACCCGGGTAAATCCACGGAATCGGCACTACAGAGCTTGGTAGAAGAGATCGAGGTGGCCATGTCCAACAGCACTATGTGCATTCCTTGACATAGAAGGCACCTTCGATAACACCTCCTTCAAATCCATAGAAACGGCACTACGAGCCAAAGCAGCCGACAATACGATCATTACCTGGGTGCAGTGTATGCTTTCGTCAAGAATTATTTTTACCAGTATAGGTAATACTACCCTCTCTGCTTTAGCCAGTCGTGGCTGCCCCCAAGGAGATGTACTATCCCCCCTCCTGTGGTGTCTAGTAGTTGATGGATTGATGTGGAGACTTAGCTCAGCTAGGTTCTCCACACAGGGGTATGCGGATGACCTGGTAATCACGGTTAAAGGCTATTCTCGAGGAGGTTCTACCGAATGTTCTGCAGAGTGCTCTGCACATAGTCCAGGATTGGTGTACAGGAAACGGACTGCGCGTCAATCCAACAAAGGCCGCCGTGATACCATTCAGTATAATAAAGGGACTCTTCAAACACTGGAGTGTCCCTCCATGTATAATGCACGGCTAACTATGCCAGCAACTGTCAAGTATTTGGGGGTCACAGTTGACAAGAAGTTACTGTAAAAAAGCATCTTAGTTTGGTAACAGAGAAAGCAGTAAAAGCCTTATGGATCAGCAGAAGCTATGCGGGGAACGCATGGCGTATTAAGCCTTACTTAGTTATGTGGATCTACAAGACAATTGTTAGACCTATTGTGGATTATGGGGCGGTCGTGTGGTGGAGAAGCGCAACCACCATAGACGGGAGGCGATGTCTTGAGAAAATTCAGAGGCTGGCCTGCCTAGCTGTCCTTGAAACCTTCTTCTCTAGCCCCACCGCCGCCCTGGAGGTTCTGCAAGGAGGAACTTGCCACTTCTCCACATACACATCGAGGCAGTGGCAAGGTTAGCCGCCGTTAGGCTCAAGGCATGTGATGCGGCGTCCCCACTGAACTTAATTCAACGAGGATGGTTACGTAATGGATATGCCATCAGCCTATCTGGTAAAAACTCCTCGTTTTGATCTTTCTTTTAGCGCAGCGATGTGGGAAACGGAGGACTGAACTGACAGATTCAGATCACTTCACCCTAGTACCATTAAATTTTACACGGACGGTTCAAGGACCGATACAGGATCTGCCGCAGGAATTAGTGGCTAAATACTAATATTTTTATTCCTATGGGAATACATCCGACCGTGTTTCAGGCGGAAGTGCACGTGATCGAAGTGCGTGCAAGATTATGCCTTGACAAAGGTTACACCATCAAGAAAATAACAATTTTCACTGACAGCCAAGCAGCAATAAAAGCGCTGACGAGCTGTACTGTTACATCTAAGATCGTGTGGGTTTGTCAGGAAATCCTCCAACAGGTAGGCACTCTCAACAGTCTCACTCTTTTTTTGGGTACCTGGGCACTCGCGGTTTTACGGTAATGAGCAGGCCGACAAGCTCGCAAGAAGAGCATTCACTACCCTCTTCTACGGCCCAGAAGCCTACTGTGGGCTACCACTCTGTACATGCGGAAATGTGACTAGTGAGTGGGAAAAGGCCAAGGCCACCTGACACTAAGAAGGTCTTCCAGGGCTTAGGCAGTCAAAGCTTTTCGTTGCCTACTACTCACCCAAACGTCCCCTCGGTCTGATGAAACTGAGCAGAAACAGGGTTTGGATTATATGCGGGCTACTTACGAGGTACTGCCGTCTAAATGGTCATTTAAAGCACTTGCGCATTGTTACCGACGTCAGCTGCCGCTTTTGTGAGGCTGACTACGAAACTGTCTCTCACATCCTTTTCGAGTGTGAGAGGCGCCGCTTGGAATGTTTCGGTATCGCTTTTCCCTTGGAACAAGATATCGCCACTCTAAATATGGCCCAGCTGAATCGATTTATTGAAGGTAGTCGGTTAGATGAGTTCATCAAATTCACAGTAGAGGCTATGGTACAATAGACCACCGGTAGCAGTTCCTAGGGCAACCCTGTTGCCTGTCCCCTCCATAAATCTAATCTGATCTAATCTAATCAAATGCGTTACAAAGATGCTTTCGGAGTGAATACTTCTAGCATAACTTGCTTAGAAAGATAAGTCTTAACTTTGAAAAGCAGGGCCACCTTACAGTTTGAGTGAGGTTGCATCGAAGCACCCTGGATTGAGGCGAATACACCCAACTATAATAAATTAAAACGAGGGAATTAAAATTGTTTTCCAATTATGTTAACTACTCTTTGAGTTATCAAAATACATTAATCTTTCGCTGAATTTGAAACCAACAGAAAGTTAATAAACATTTGCCGCCCCTTAAAATTTGCCGCCTCCGGCAGTTGTCTAGGCTACTCATAAGGGAAATCCGGCTCTGCGTATATGTGTATTTCCTAATTGCATCAAACCCCATCCAAAATTCTCCTAAGCAACATTTAACTTTAAGGAAACTTTCTTTCGGTTTCAGCTTCGGTAAAACCGCACCTACCGCTACCACAAAACAGTCGAAACTCCATATGCAACGTTTTCTTCCTCTCTGATATTCGTATAAAAGTTATTCCACTTCTCAACAAAGTTAAACATACAAAAAAGCGGAAGTCTTTTACAGTTGTCGGATTCCTTGAAGAATGTTAAACAGATTTCACCAAAGATTCTATCGTCATCTTCATTACATCTTTCAAGTCAAGCAAATCCAAGCATAAATACGCAAGGATGGCACAACCCAATCATAAACAGAATACGGATCCCGGAGCGCAAAAGTTAGCATCGGAACCTATGGCAAAGTAAAGCCTTTCGAAAGTACATCGCTGAGCGCAATAAAATTTTCTAATTTCCTTCTTATGGTAATACACTATACAATACGGGAGAAGTCAAGGAACATGCATAAGTTCTGTCAAAGATTGTTTCTCGGATGTCGAAAAAGAATACGAAAGTCGCGTTCTTATAGCAGGAAAATGTATGTGTACTTCGTTTGCATGTGTAGCCCACATTTGTAGACTATATGAAACTCCGGAAAACCCTTGTAACCTCAAAGCAACATATTTGACTGGAAAAGTATGGAGAAGTTTCCTTGACGAAGAATGGTGTTCTTTTCGAACATGACAGAAAGCAAGAAAGTTTTCTTGTACTGTATAGAGTTTTACATGTGTGAGGAATTGTTTAGACAGAAGGTGGAAGCGTTTGATAAATTTTATGGACCTATGGATTGAAAATGAATGTTAAGTTTCGTATGTATTTCATATTAAAGGTATGTACTGAGTTCACCAGGCGAAAAACTTGCATATATGTCTCCCGTGAAAACGGTGCGGTGGAGACTTGCTTTTTATTCACTCAATGTAGGATAAATGTTCACTCGTGCTTTGATTGATTGTCGATGACATCTTTTCAATGTGAAATAAACTGCAACTGCATTATTTTCGCTGGCGAAATGTCAACAACCGGTGTGGAGACTTTCATGTGAAGTGAGTACCACCAAGCGAATTCGATTTCACTATCATCAAAATTTTGACAGTATTTGCATGGATTTCTACAAACAAATGCAGTTGCACTTTATTTCGCAGTGAAAAGATGTCATCGACAATCAATCAGAACGCGAGTGAACATTTACCTGAAATTGAGTGAATAACAAGCAAGTCTCCACGGCACCGTTTTCACGGGAGACATATATGCAAGTTTTTCGCTAGGTGAACTCAGTACTTACCTTAACCAACAACTAGGAACATAAATTTTATCAAATTCCAAAGTAAATTATATTTCAAATTCCGACAAGCAAAAAAAAAAAAGTACAGAACAAGAGAATCCTTTATTTTATTGTTCAAATAATTCCACAACCATCGTGCTCATTCTATTTTATTTGGACAGAGTGCAAATTAACCCGAACAAAATATTTTCATTAACATCCGAAAAAACATATTGAGATATTTTCGTGTGAGTTTGCCGATTTACCGGTCACGTTCAATTTGGTAAGCAATTTAACTTCAAACAGCTAGCCGGTTTTCTATGGCCGGGCATAAGTGCTTTTGGGGACCAAAAACCAAAATGTTTAGAGCGTACAACTTTTCCAGACCACAAACACAAGTAGTGCCAAATGAAACACTCAAAGAGAATGTTTTTGTAACTTTTGTGGCTATACTACGTTGAATATGTGCAAGGACACATTCATATCCACAACCCGGGGTACGAGAAGGTGCATACATATACGATGGATTTGAGAGTGCTCGTTTTCTTTTGTACGGGCGAGTTGGGGACAGTGACTGAAATCGTTGGCTAAATGCGGTTTTAGGATACGGCATGTACATATATGTAACGTGCGTATACTATAATAACTAACAAGCTGGAATTGAATGTCCCAAACCTGTTCAAAGAGGGCAATTTGTGAGACCACTACTTCCTTTAAATTGTCCCTTTGCATTGGTCCTGACTCCTATAAGCGCAATATACACTTAGTACGGTCAGAACAAGATGTTATTGCCGGGAACAATTTTATGAGGTGCCATTATTGCTTTTCGAAATAGCAACGGAATTGTTTGTGGGAGCAGCGACGTTGTCGTTTGGACAAAGTGTGGACTGCGACATGCCTTTGGTGAATTACTATGTCCTTTATTTGTACAGACTCGTAAACAATCTTTGATATCAGCAACTTAATCCGAAGCGAAACATTGATTTGTAGTTTCCATACAATTTCGAAATGGCATTATTTTTTCGGAAAATTGTTACGGTGATATAGGGATACCTACATAATCCCGAAAAACAAAATCCCGCCCGTTCATAATCCCGCTTTTTCAAAAAAATCCCGCTATACGTTATCCCGACATTACAAAATCCCGCTATATCAAAATCCCGCCATTCCAAAATCCCGCCATTTCAAAATCCCGCCACCTCAAAATCCCGCCATTCCAAAATCCCGCCATTTCAATATCTCGCTATTAAATAATTAAAAAATCCCGTAAAAATACCGCCAATTTTTTTTTATTGTTAACAAAAAGAAATATAGATATGCGTTCGACTTGTCAATTATTTACATTAGTTTAGGCGCCAAGTTTCTGAAAAAATCTGTTTTTTTCATAGTCCTCTTTAGTTGAAAGTGACTGCTGGCTACGTCTAAAGGTATTTTCCCCATGGATATAATTAATTCCAAACCAATCTGCTATTTTTTTGGCATCCGCATTCTCCAAACTTCGTGTCAATTCGGAAAAATACACCGCCTCACTGATAAGAGCAGTGGCGTAACGTACGGTGTTCCATGTGTTCAGTGGAACACGGGCCCCCAAGCCACAGTGGCCCCCAACGCCGATAATAATATAAACTATTTTTTTTTCTGTCCTTGTCAAGACATTTATTTCTATTTGTTTGCAAGACAATAGGCAAACCAGGTGCAGAATCTAACATAAAGAATAAATATTCCGAACAGTGGCGAAACGTTATGAAAATCTTTGTGTTCGAACTTATAAGCGGAGGCCCTTTTTTGTGCAGTCAAACTTTCGATTTACATACATACAATCCCACTGTCACCATGAATGTGGTATTTATAAAGAAAACGCTCCTGCGGCATTCTGACAGCAAATTGGAGAATTCCTAAATTCAATTTACGAGTTTCCATGTTCTATTGACGAATTTCAAAATTGTATTGACAAATTTGTATCGGGTATTGCTTCACAATATTTTGAAATTCGTCGATTTAACATGGAACTTCGTCCCTAGGACATGGAAAATCGTCAATTTGAAAATTTGTCATGGAAATTTGTAAATTTTAAGCATGTTTGTGTCAAGACTTTTAAAGCATAAGGCAAAAATCTGCGAAATATTTCGGCACTTTTGTTCCTGCGGCTTGACTACGTTTTTCTGCTCTTGACCAATGAGCTTGAAGCAATCCGAAACAAATATGGATTTCGGCCATTAGGGGCCCGTGTTCTAATGAACACATGGATGGCGAAACTACTAAATTTGTGTATGGGAAGCTTGAACTCCGAAGCATTTAATTATATATATACTGGAGAGTAGCAACTTTACAATTGGCATAACTTTGCAATAAAACAATCATCAGAGCAATCAGTCAATTATGAAGAAAGTGTCTCACAAGCTTATTGCGTGGGGATTTGTCTAAATATCAGATTTTCTGGGTTTTTGGTCACGAAAATATTGAAGAGATATAAAAGTTCGACTTGCAAAAAGGAGTGTTTATCTTAGGCTCTTGCGTCAAATTGAGCCATTGTGGTCCAGTTCGTTGAGTTTTTGAATACTGAATGAAAACGAACTTAGCCCTAGCTATTACCCTTCCAGAGATACAGCCATTTAAAAATGGGGTATATGGCCATTTTGACCCCTCGGAAGCTCCTTTAAGGGCCAGAAAACGCACTTATGTGTTTTCATATGAACATTTTCGAAAATGAGTTCTCGAAAAGTCGATGTAGATGGCATCGAGAGCTACATTTTGCTGAAATCAATATCACCGCTCCAGATATACAGCCATCCAAAGGTGGGGTATATGGCAATTTTGACCCCTCAGAAACGCCTTTAAAGGCCAGAAAAACGCACTTTCGTGTTTTCATATGAACTTTTACGAAAATGGGTTTTAGAAAAATATGTTCACAATGATGGGGATCTACTTGTCGAAAGAGCGCTCAAGTCTAGGAGTCATAAAATCAAGAAATACATGCATGCCGCTAAACCCTTCTGTCCTGTTTACAGATAAGTCGTTTCTCCTACGGGACGCATTTTTCTTTAGAGGAACTCTACCGTGAATTTCATTTCAATCGATGAAATTCGCCATGGATGGATACGCCAACGACTTAACTTAGCCAGGGTCGTCAGAGCAGTGAGCTAGCTGACTTGCTCCTCAGATTTTGAGTAAAAACTTCTATTCTAGGATCAATGATAGGGATGTAGGCGCACTCCTTGGTGGTGTTTTTTTAGTAGCTTCTTTGTGATAAGCTTAGTGATAAATAGTCAAATAGAACATGTAGGAGATCTTACAAGTTCTCTAGAACATTTATTAAAATTTAAATCGTTGTCTCAAATTTATATTTGTAAAATGTTGGAACATGATCATGCTTCTGTCAATATTTCCTGCGGTTAAAAAGTCATACATGTGGGGCCCCCACTCCAATTTCGAACACAAGAAATTCGGAAAACGTTACGCCACTGGATAAGAGAATAGCTTTCACTTTCCAATCCGTATAGCAGTATCAATATTTTAACGGCAAATGTGATGTAGTAAGAAGGTAAGTATTCTTTTCTGCCCCGCTTTTCAATGTACATATGTACCGTCACAAAAGGTAAGTAAGAGATATTGAAAAGCGGAATTTTGAATAAGCGGGTTATTGAAATGACGGGATTTTGATTAGACGGGATTCTAATTGAGCGGGATTTTTAATTGGCGGGATTTCGAATGTCGGGATTTTAAGAAACGGGAATATGATGGGCGGGATATTGTACCCAATCCATAGTAATTAGTGATTGTTTTAAGCAGCTCTGCTGCTGCTCCTGGCCAGTTTATGTGCAGAATTAACTTAAATTTTAAATGTTAAACATTTCCGTCTACTTTTTTTCTACAACATTTATTGATTGTATGTGTTTTTATCTTTCCTAAATAGGACTCAGCTCAGACTTATTTTTTAATTATAGGGCAAACTCATTCCCCTTCCTATATGATTTGTAAATGTGGTTACCATACATATATGTATATGTATTCGAAATCCAAACCAAAGTCATTTTTCAAGGGTAAAACAGCAAAGGGAACGGTTCTGAATTTCAACCAAAGATATAGGGATCACGATTGAATATTTTTCACTGCACAGTATCTACTTTTCCGTATTGCATTGTTCAAATGATGTTTTCATATTGAAGTGACTAATATATTCTTGTACTCGTACACACTATAAATTGTTAATCAGCATATGTCATAGTTCCCACAGTCGACGGCCAAATAATTTGTGTCAATCGCCGGAACGGATAAGCCCACCAAAATAGCTTCTTAAAATCGCTATTACGTCAGGAAGTTAATTTTGAAATGATATTTACAATTCGCTTATGCAAATTTATTCACGCCTCCTTTTAAGTTATATGTGATTTGGTACGCGAAATTTCCAATTTGTAAATGTTAAATTTTACTTAGAGCTCCTGGAACGATGAAACGTTAAAATGGACACAAAACTCCATACTAGTACGAAATACGTGAAATATCTTTATTATGTACATATACGAATTGTATATGTGCGGTTAATTACAAATGCAAACACGTGCTAAGGAGTAAAAGGATTTATGTATATGTCTGTATCTCATTCGTTAAGTGTGCAAAGTGGGTATCCTTTACGGTGTGAAAATTAACTTAGCCAACCGCACAGCAAGAATTATGTTGTGAGGCGTTATGAATAATTTAGCGGTAAAATTCTATTGTTAGCACGTGACACTATTAAGTGCTGTATGGGCTTCTGTAAGCATTCATTTTCTGCATAAATAAATTAATGGAGTCGAAATGAATACGTTTGATGAAGGAAATTTTAAGGTCGGTAGGTGCATCAGATTTACCTAAGGTGCCGCATATTCCACTAATTTTAAACATCTAGTCATTTATCCAAACTGAAGAGAACGACATCAGTCCTTTTTTTGCCAACACTAGGGGCCTTATCATGTTACTCGAAACGAAAACGCAAATGCCGACACTTTCGTATTCGATTCGAAAGCAATTTGGTATCATGTAACTCGTTCGTTTCGAGTATTTGGTATTGCCGCGTGAATGTGGAATTTCCCTTAGTGTGCTAAATTAAATCGACGGTCAAATGTCAAATGAAAAATAAAAGTGGAAAGTGTAATAATAAAAAGTGCGAGTTTCGAATGGGATTTGAACTCACGGTCCTATTCAAAGATGCAGGAAAACCTTCCTCCAACGACAATGGCGCCGGAACAGGGGGCAGCGGGGGCAACTGCTGGCTAAAGGGACAATTAGTACTACATACATATATTGCACTATATTAAAAATTAAGAATAATTTATTTTATATTTTTATACATATACAATGCACTCGTACATATTCAATTTATTATTCTTGTGCAAACATGTCAAAATCGCATGCGGCGCATCACATAGTTTTGTGCAGCCCGCGACCAGTCTGAAGAGACACATTGTATCGGCACAAAAGCGCTATAATTTTATATTGGTTTTGAACTAAAGTCTAAGAAATTTACTATAACTCGTGAAGAAGCCGGTGGCTTGAATTTGAACTTCTTCTCTATTTTATTTCTACAAACAATTTATTCAGCTTTACCATAGGAAACATTAATAACAATAAATGTTTGTCTGTTTTTAGCCTACAGATATTAACTGTGCTATAGCGTTTTGATCAGCTGTCCGAAATAAATTCTCAAAGAGTGGTTACTGATTAATTTACAAAATCTTGTTGTTTTAGCATTTTCTAAAAATTTTAAAATTGTTTAAATAAAATTTTTAAAAGATTTCCAGTTTTTCTGTTTTAGGTAGCCCAATTTTTCCATGACCCGAGGTTGTTAGTGACTGACATTTATATTCATTTTTAAAAAGTAATATTCTGTGATGCAATTTTGAAATAATTTTCCATCTTGGTTTTCGAAATTTTTATCCGGATGAAACTGATATTTGGCCCGGCCAGGTTTTGAGTTTGCCACCCCTGTACGGATATCTGGTTCGCAGAAAGTTGCGTACGTGAATCTAGTGCATCACGAGTATGTACATGATCATTTCATTTTAATTTCTTCTTCGTTAACAAGAGATCCTTAAATTAATTTAAATTAAAGGCCAACGATAGAGAAACTATTGACCGTTGATCAACGAAAACGAGGAGGTTTTCCATTCTCCTTGTCAGAAAACCGTGCCGATGGTAGAGAATCTCACAGTAAGATGCTAACTGCTATGCTCGATTTCGATTTTGTTGAATATGCCGGGAGCTTCACCTACATGTTGCGCCGAAATAGCTGATCACAAGTAAATCGAGCACAGCAAGTTAATACGGCTAGTAACATTACTCCTGACGGTTTCAGCATCAGGAGCACCATCAGAAAGGTCGTTCAGTGCTTTACGACGCCTTTAAAACATGGTTACATACAACAATGACACAAAAACTTCTGACACATCTAAACCTTCTCCATGTCCACAGGGATCCAATAGGGAATTTAGATCGCTCAAAAATCATGAAAGAAGCGTTTCCCGAGGAAACCGGAAAACAACCTTTGGGAAAGTCGTTTGATCTTTAATTTTATAAAAGAATATAAACTACAGAATATGTTTATAATCTTCAACACTTCGGAATTACAATGGGATCAAAATGGGCAACAAAAAGAAACTTAAAGGCTAGTCTCATATTGAAGACTATTCTAGGTGGTTTCTGATCGCAGTTGTTCTTTAAAAACTCAATTTATTATCTTCAGACGAGTTTCATTTTTAATGGTGCAAACAAAACTTGTGAATCAATCTCAGCGAAGATTTTGTGTGCACTAACAAAGTTATGAACTGCACGGTCTGTGGCTCACTTGGTTGAGTCGCACTCTACGATGCTAGTAATCTAGAGGTCCGGAGATCGAATCTCGGCATGGTATAAGAAATATATAGTACTTGCAACATTATATACACTGCGAAACTCTATATGCAATGTAACGTTGACTCGAAGTAGCCTATAAACGGCTGAGTGAACGCACCATGTCCCACAAAAGGTTACGGTACAGAGAACTCTTAAGCTCTTGTGGGGCTTAGCGCTTCAAGGTGCTTCGTTAGCACAATTAAAACTCCATGGCGTCTATAAAACAATGTTTTTCTTAGAAAATTTAAATGGGAGGGGGGGCGGTTTGGGTTTGTATGGCAGCCCCATGGTCCGATTTTAGCGATTCAAACATACAATGTGCCTGCAATAAAAAGAAGCATGTGGCATTCTGGAATCGTTGCCTCTTGTAAAATTGTGACATCGCGCACTTTGTTTAAAAGGTATTAGACTCATATATAGGTAAGGGACATTTAGCCCACCCTCTAGTACTGCAATAAAATTGGAATGTTAGCCTGCCGTCGAAATATTAGTTGAACCTAGTCGATACGTAACAATTTCCATTTCAGTATGCTGCTAGATAGAAGGTTCCATAAAAACGATAGCTACTGTCACTTCGCCTTCCATGGTATTCCAGAAAATTACATTTTAGACGAATGTAATTCAAAAGATTGAAAAAAAAACAAGTTTGACATCTTTCTTTTTGTCACCTACGGTGCGAGGCCCTGGGCGGTCGGTCGGCTCGCCAATGCGTAGAGAAACATAGGTATACATATTACCCGGAACCCTTTAACCTATAAAGTTTCTCCTACATACCTAAGGAAAGAGTCTGCACTTTTTCTAGAAGTGAACTCGCCGGAAGTCTTTCAACCTATACATACCTTCTCTCTTACGCCGGTGCAGCAATGAATCTGTATTTTGTACATGGAGTACCATTTGATTAAACTCGTTAATTGTCGCAGACCACTAAATTGAACATCTACGGAAAAGATATAATGAAGATTTGTAAAATGGTATTATGGTTATTTCAATGGAGAAATCAAAAAACGAGACCGAGGTGAGTTTCGGGCGCAAACGAAGTTTGGATATCCTTGACTTTCCTCGGGCTCAAAGTTTTTTTGCGGGCGGACCTATGACTTCACTTGACCTATGAAGGAAAATAATAGGGGATCCTTCCTTCCGTTTTCCCATAAGTCAGGATTGCTTGGAATAATTGGGCAAATAAAAAAAAAATCTCTTAGAAAACTTTGGGTGGTGGGAGGAAGCCGGAGACATGGGCCCATAGTACAATTTCATTTTTTTACATTTTTGCTGTTTCGATAAAGACACATTAAGGTTTGGTAAAATTGTTGTAGCAGAAAAAGTTTCTTAGAAGAACCAAATTGGGGGGATAGTTTGTACGGCCGCCCCATGACCCCACGGCTCCTTTCCATCCATTTTTATGTATTTTTTTTGGTTTCAATAGAAACACAGGTTGAAATTAATGGACAAATAAAAAAGTTTTTCTTTGAAGACCCTAATTTGGGGTGTTGAGTTTGTATGCGATTAAGGACGAGTTCTACAACGACCTAGAAACACTCTTCGACTCACTTCCATCAAACGACGTCAAGCTGCTGCTAGGAGACTTTAACGCCAAAGTCGGAAATGAAAGCTGGCATAGGGGAACTACTGGAGGTCATAGCCTCCACGACGAAAACAACAACAACGGTCAGCGACTTATCGACTTCGCGAGCGGCAGAAACCTGGTAATAAGCTCTACATGCTTCCCTCATCGACGAATCCACAAGCAGACCTGGAAGTCTCCAGATGAATACACCGTGAACCAGATCGACCACGTACTGACCAGCAAGAGATGGGCTTCTAATGTCCTAGATGTTCGATCCTATCGAGGAGCCAACTGCGACACCGATCACTATCTGGTGAAGACGACCTACAGGTGCAGAATCTCTTCGGTGCACCTAACGAGAATCAACCCTGCCAAGATCTTCGAGGTTGACAATTTGATTGATGATGCCACGGCGGCTGCGTATACAACAGCACTAGAGGAAAAACTGTCGCCCATGCTTGATGACATCAACAATTTAGGCATCCATGAGTTCTGGGAGGAGCTCAAAGACAGCATCAAGGGGGTCGCAGAAGAGGTCGTGGGCTATAAAGGCCGGCGCAGACGAGCAGACTGGTTCGACGAAGAATGCAGGGCCTCGATTGAGGCGAAAAATGAAGCCTATCGCCAATACACACAACGCGCATCCCGAGCCAAGAAAGAAAGATATAACGAGCTTCGGCGAGTATCTAATAAGTTAATTAGACGTAAGAAACGCAAACATTTTGACGAGCAGTTACAGCAAATAAACCAAAGATTAGCCAGTAAGAACATTAGACAGGCGTACAAACTTATAAATAATGTTAAGAACGGATATCAACCCAGGACAAGCCTATGTAAGGACAAGGATGGTAACATCATCAGCGACATCGAAAGCGTCAACAAACGATGGGCCTCGCATTTTGAAGAGCTCCTCAATGCACCATCAACATCCCCCGCGGAGCCAGCTCTTGAGCAGTTAGCCGAACCAGGCCCTCCCGTTCTACCCCCAACAGTAGAGGAGGTGAGTCTTGCCATACAGTCGCTTCAAAATAATAAAGCGCCCGGCGCTGACGAGATCCCAGCAGAACTGCTGAAGCATGGTGGAACGTGCCTGACCAACGCAATACATGTGCTACTGCTGAAAATATGGAACGACGAGGAAATCCCCGAAGATTGGCGCAAAAGCATAATCTGCCCAATCCACAAAAAGGGTGACAAGCTGAAGTGTGAGAATTACAGGGGCATATCATTAGTTTGTACGGCCTATAAGATATTATCGAAAATTCTTGAAAAGAGAATTAATCCGTACGCAGAACGAATCATTGGCGAGTATCAAGGCGGCTTCAGACCTGGTCGATCAACGACCGATCAGCTTTTCACAGTGAAGCTACTACTCCAAAAGTGCTGGGAATATAACATCGACGTATACCAAATCTTTGTCGACTTCAAGCAGGCATACGACAGTATCGATCGAAGTGTACTGTACAACATTATGCTGAATTTTGGTATACCGGCAAAGTTAGTGCGACTCACAAGGATGACGATGACTAATACCGTCTCGCAGGTCAGAGTGCAGAATCGACTCACTGACCTATTTGAAACTCGTACTGGACTCAAGCAGGGCGACGGGCTGGCGCCGACGCTCTTCAACCTTGCTTTGGAGTATGTAATTCGAGCCATGAATATGGACAGCAGCGGAACGCTACTCATCAAGTCGACTCAATTAGTAGCGTACGCCGACGATATCAACATCATGTCTCGAAGGTTGGGTGATGCAGAAAGCCTTCTGCATAATCTCAATAACGCCGCAAAGGAAGTTGGACTACATATCAACGAAAGCAAAACAAAGGCCATGATGCAATCGAAAACAAGGACGCCAGCAAATTCAAGCATCACAGTGGGGGACCTTAATATCGAGTATGTAGACAACTTCAACTATCTGGGTTGTAACTTATCAAAGGACGCCAACGAAACCGACGAAATTAAGCGACGGATACAACTAGCCAATAAGACATATTTCTCGGTCCTCCCTATAATTAATTCGAAACTTGCGCACAGGAACACGAAGCTCCGCGTGTACAAAACGATCATCCGACCCGTGCTATGTTATGGCTGCGAAACATGGACCCTCACCCAAGCCTCCGAAATTTTGCTAGACCGATTCGAACGAAAGGTCCTTCGGCGAATTTTCGGGGCCGTTCGCGAGCGAGACCAATGGCGTATCCGGTACAACCATGAGTTGTATCAATTGTACGATGAGCTGGAAGTATCGAAAATCGTGAAGCTTCAACGTTTGCAATGGGCGGGGCATGTACAACGGATGGACGATAATCGCATGCCAAAGAAAGTGATGAACGCACAACGAATTGACGGAGCGAGGTTGCGTGGACGACCGAGAGCTCGCTGGGAGAACTCCGTAGGTGAAGACGCCCAACAGCTGCTGGGCTTCCGAAACTGGAGGACGAGGTCACGTAACCGTGACAATTGGAGGTCAACGATTCAGGCGGCCAAGGCCCGACGTCGGGCTATCGTGCCACATTGATGATGAGTTTGTATGGCAGTCCCATGACCCTGTGATAGGATTTCATTAATTTCATTAATTTTTTCATATATTTTGTGACATCAATAGAAGTACATTTTCGTGAGGTTTGGTTAAAATCTGTGTCCAAATAAAAAAGTTGTTTTTAGAAGAACCTAATTTGGGGGATTCGGTTTGTATGGCAGCCCTATGATCCCATCATTCGATTCCATCCATTTTTGCAGATTTTATGTGGCGTCAATAGAGATCTATTTATATATGGAGTTTGGAGATTGCTTTATTAACAAAAAAGTTCTCCTTAGAAGAACTTAAATTGAGGGGGTAGGTTTGTATGACAGCCCCATGACCTAGTGATCTAATTTCGGTGATTCAAACCTACAAACAACCTGCAACAATAGTGAACACGTGTGCCAAATTTCAGCTTGCTAGCATCAATACCCCCCGAGTAAAACGCGTCGCAACAGACAGACAGACGGACATCGCCCAATCGACTCCCCAAGTCATGCTGATCATATATGTATACTTTTTATATGATCGGAGATGCTTCCTTCAATGCGTTACATGACAAAGTTAATATACCCTTTCACTCTATAAGCGAAGGGTATAACAAGAACATCATAACCAGTGGCGTAACATTTTTCAAACTTCTTGTGTTCGAAATCGAATCGTCGTTTTAAAATATGATAGGCGGGATATCGTATCCAACCCTTAAAAAAATTAGCAAGAACACCGAAAGTTTTATGTGTCAGCCATAATTGTTTAAGACAAAATTGAAATTTAAATAATAAATCATCTATTTATTACAAAATCCTAGAGGCCTAAAGAGACCACTTTGAGGAGTGCCCCTACCCACCTGTCTCGTAATATTCGTTGATCCTAGAATAAAAGCGATTGCCTTGGATGTTAGGATAACATCAACTATGTCTCATAAAAAGTTTTGACGATTCTGGCCAAGATAAACGACAATCAGCATGTCCTGTCCAAGTAGGGAGACCAACCGCCTGATTTCGATTTACGCGTCACAAGCGTGTAAAATTAATTTTGTGTGTAATTTTTTTACGGGAAAAAAAATTTAAGAAAAAAAAACTATTTTTATGCCGATATGTCATTTTCATTTCTGGCTAACTTCACATGAGCATGGAGATTTGATTCAAATTCAAATCAAATCTCCATAGAATTCTCCCGCTAACATTCAAGTGGTCTCTTTTGCACAGATAGACAACAGACACAAGAACTGATGAGTGTGTCTCTCTGTACGAAGCATCAAAAACTTTGGGGAAAAAATACCAAAACTTGAGGAAATGCAGGGAAAACGGGACTCGAACCTTCGGCCTTCAGTCACAAGGTCAACAACTCAGCCTATTGAACTATAGACACTTAGAGGTTTCAATTCAAACATTCCAATGTGACATTACCGAAATTTAATAATTCGATATTTCTCCCGCAGGGAGCTCTTCTCCTCCAACAGACAAAGTTCCGCGTAGTTCCAATAGAGCTGGTAAGTTGCCATGCCAAAATACTACAAACATGCACCGTTGGTGTATAGAATGGAACGATAAGTCAAGATTTCCACAATTAGTACTACCGGAGCATACCTCATATTTATTGAATTATTAGGACTTTTCTGTCATTGATGATCTTGAATTTCTTAATAATTAAGAGTGATGATTATGACTAAACGCAAAACCTTTTTATCACAATTAATTTTACAATAATCCGAAATTTTTCAAGTCTCTGAACGAATTCTTCGTCTTTACATGGTTCAAAATCATCAAATGGTGCCATAAAATTTTCGTCGAAAAATTTATTTCTTTTTTTCGCGAAATTTTTTACAAAGATTTTATAATGTTGTCATTTGGAGAGCCATCCCGGAACTATAGCAATATCAAATTTCATAATTCAATTGATAAATTACTATCCATTCGTATAATTAAAGACAACGGAGCGTAGCGACTTCCAGCCCGCAAAAAACGCTCCACGCTCCGCTCTTTTCGCTCCGAAATTTGAGGTCGCTCCGCTCCGCTCCAAATCGCTGATTTGAATATTAAATATTATATGTAGAGTAGATGATCTTTTAAGTATATTCCATACAAATTAAGTATGTATATTTCATTAACCGACAAATCCAGAACGATATAATGCATATGCATTCTTCAGTAGCAAATACATACCATACCATACCAATGAAGTATCCATTTTGGATGCACTGCGACAGAATGAAACTGAAACTCCACATATTGTCCTGATTGTGGATTTATACAATGATGCATCATCGTCATCGTGCAAGGATATCATAGAGTGTTCGTATCGTCCACAGTGTAGAAATAAACATGACGCTAGACATGTCGCACAACCCATAGTATGCAGGCAAACACGATTTACCACACATATGAAATGCAAATGTATCCAAGCGTTCGCGGTCACTTTGTTGACGGTTCCCGCAGTTTGAATAGCACAAGAGACCTGCAAAAGGATGTGGCGTATGTACATTGGTTGCACAATTTACCTGTTCGAATGCACCGGAAACTATATGTGCATCGAATGGTCGATCGGTAATCGACGAATGTAATGTGGTTTTGTTCTCACTGTATGAGAGCAGGACTTCATCCGACATATCCGTTGCAAGTGCACTTTGAATATGCAGACGTGACGTGTATGTATTATATATGTACATGGAGTGTTCGGAAGTTGCAACGTTTCACAGACAAATATTGTCCTATGCCTTGTGGTTGGCCTTAGTAGATGAAAACAAATATTTTCGTTTTTTTTTTGTTTTCATAGTAAAATTTGAACGAATTGTTTAAAATGTAACAAATTTATTTATCATAAGATTGTCAGAATCCAGAATAACCACGTATCAATTTAGTGTCCTCAAATGTTTGCATTACTCGTTTGTTGATTATTATTATCAAATCATAATCGTAACACTAACTTTTTACTCGCAGACAATTCGCCGACATTTGTTTATAAGATGTTCGCGATAATCGAAATGTAATGACTCTATAGTCTGTCGCGACTGTTTGCAAAAACAAACATGACGAAGAATCACCACGACCCACCGCAGTGGTATCGTCCTGCATAGAGTCACTTTATCATAAATACCACGAGCCTCCGCCAAAACATATTTAGGTACTTACCGTCATCTTCTATAACGTCTCACCCGCCTCATCTTTTGGCAAACCGCACCGTACACAAAAAATAAAACTTTTTTCTAAAGTCGAATTGAATTGAATTTTATGATTCGCATAATGGCAAATGTTGCATGGGAATCGTCTGTGCTCAATTCAATTTTGATTTCATCGATTTCAATAATAAATCGTATCGCACTGTGCGTTTTACGGGCGTTCCACGTCAAATGTTTGTTTTGAAAACCGAATGGTGCAAACATATTGGGGACAACACAACGACCGCGAAACGTTCTCAAAACTTTCACACTTCACAGCGCGGTTTTGATATTATGTGGAGGTGGAGCAAGGAACGTGGAAATCATAACTTTATTGACTGGGTCGGATTCGGTTCACACATATGGTAAAACAACGAGAGTGCCAGATAAGGACGAGGATAATGTTGTGTGTGCATGTGTTGCTTAATCGTATGCAATTTATTTGCATTTCATATTTTTGTTTGTTATCGAATACGAATAGTGATAGTGGGACAGTGACTAATCGCATGTGGGAGAGCTCTACAATTTGTTTGTTGTCATATTCGCGATGTTTGGATTTCAAAATGTTCGTATTGGATTGAACGTAATAACAGGTAATAATCAGGTAGAAATCAGGATACATTTTTCAATATTTCGAAATTTTTCCAAAAACACGCGATTAAGTGGCCACCACTGTGCTTGAGAGACGTAAAACAATACACTCTGAATGCTGTTGCATCACTTTTGCTTGCCGATGCCATTCTGCAAAATCCGCGAAACGAACAAGAGAAGCAAGAGAGGACAAATTATTTCAATCGTGAAAATGCGACCTCAAAGTTTTCATAAGACATAGTCTGAAGTGCACTTCAGATTAGCACCGAATTGATGGATTAGTATAAGCTGACCAGACGTACAGCATTTTGCTGTACAGTACAGGATTTTGACCTGTCGTACAGCGTTAGTAAATGTAGGTACAGCGTACAGCAAAATCTACAGCATTCCCAATGCCACACAAAGAAACCTAATAAGCTTCGGTAAGGCCTGTGATCAGTCTTGTCTGTTTTTAAGGTGTTTTTAGCAAGATAATCGCACTTTTATTTGGCAAACGTTCATTTTCGACAACTCGGGTGGTCGATCTTTCTGAAAATTAACGCACTTGTAGAGCTACTTGCCGCTCACATTTACTTCATATTTTAAAGTCCTGCCTATTCGCGTTCGACAGTTACAGCTGCCCAAACTGCACTTTTGTCTTTTTTAATCGAAAATTGTCCAACAAATTTGAAATTTAGCAAACTGTGTAGCACCGCACTAACCATATTTGGTGAAAATTTCAATGGTTCATAAGTTACAACCGTCGAAAGATGCAATTTTTTGACCGATCTTTCCGAATTGGCATATTGTATTTTGTAGAGCTACTTGGTCCTCACTTTTCCTCCAAATTTCAAGGTCCTACCCTACCTATTTTTTGTGCTTTCTAATCGAAAATTGTCCATAACTCGGAGTGGAGAATTTGGAAATTTTGGCACATTTATATAGAACATCGCAATGTCTCTATTAGGTAAAAATGTTAAGCCTCTATGAGTGCCGAGGTTCAGCTACAGCCGTGGAATAAAAAATGATAATTTTTCACAAAACGTACTCCATTCGATTCCGCTATTATCCTCTATACGAAAATGAATACTAAATGACTCTTCAAAGATTTCGAGATAAAGTCTTTTCCCACAATACGTCCATAAAATCCAATCAAACTAAACGCTAATAAAACAATGGAGGAATGCATAGTCTCGTCCAGAAACATCGCAACCAGGATAAGCCACACTTTCAAAATTTGTAAGATCTTTTCTAATAAAATGGGGCGATTCCGGGCTCATGGTGTTGAACAGATTTTGGCCTTGTCCCTTCTAAACGAGATCCTGGCTACGTATCGCCCTTGCTTGTTATAGCTTATAGCTTTGAGTGTTAAAACATACATTTGTTCTTCACATGCTGATGATGTTTTATCAATGAGGACACTGTGAACCTTTGGGCTTCTTTATGGGTCCTGTTTAGTATCAACAGATAGTATGGTTTTCCCAAGGTACATCAAATATTTTCCAGAAAATATGGTTGAGGGTTTGCTTGAAAACCGAATTCCGCAATGTGTACAGCATTGGGCCTTCGGGAGTCTGGTCACCTTAGATTAGCACGACTTCAGAGCCTATGAAAAACTTTGTTTCCTTTACATAAGAAACTCCGTAGAGAACGTTTTTCTAAGTCCGAAACATCGCAAACCATATTTTTGAAGTGTCTTAAGGTTTGTGTTCGTAGAGACGACTCATATGGGATGATCGCACTTAAACTATCGGTTCTTAGCATTTTATGCGTACGTATATTTTCTATACCGATATGTTCCTTTAGAAACTATGATATGTACAAGGAATGTCGCCACATTCAAAAAATATGTAAATAGGGCTCGGAATTGGATGTTAAACTACGATCGCTGAGCGATCATCCCATGAGTCGTCTCTACGAACACAAACCTTTAATCATCAAACAAAACTTACAGCGTGTATAACGTCTTATTGAAATGTTCTTGATTTTTTTGTAGAGGTTTTGCGATCATAAAAACACTCTCTGCTACGTTATTTATTGTTCTCCCCGGCTACTCGCGTAACATCTGAATGAGATCATAATGCATTACGTATAAAATTAGCATAGGTGAAATTATAGGTGAGCACAGGCTCTAGTGTGAAAAAATCATAAACCCAAACAAGGATTTTCAATTCAATCATTCTCTATTTAACAAATCCCCGTCACGCTTAAAACAGTTCCATTGAATGATACCCCAAAATAGCCCGCACATATAGACAAACTACTGTCAATATGATTATGTTGTTTGCTAAACGGACATCACACCATCCTCCTCATTCAGTCATAGTGCGTGTACGCGTCCCGCCATCATCATAATATAATATCGCACACTTTGTGTCTGTCAGCCCATAGGACTTAACCTTCCTCATTTCCGCATCGGGGAATGAATGAAAGGGATTCAATTTCAGTTTTATGAACTACTTCGCCGCAGGGTGCGCATACGTCTCGTTGTTGTTCCCTGTTTACAGATAAGACATCTTCGATATTTATCGGCAACAATAGGCACGTGCTCAATGGGATACACAGGATTAGCCGATGGAAACCAGAAATAAAGTTAAGCGGTAGTCAAGGATTAGTGTTGTTTGCAACTTGGGCGTTTTCTCACTTTCGCTTCGTTTAAATGATGGGAATTTCGTGTGTTTTTCGTTTATGAACGAATTGAGGAAACTTATTGTTCTTGACGAGATATGATTTTTGATTTATTCAATGGTTTTATAAAAGCAAATAGAAAACAATTAATTCGAATACATATTCGCAGCTGAGGTACTCGTGAGTTCTTAGATTCTAATAAAGTTTTTATTCATTGTTGTTGATGTGATTAGAACATCACCTTGTGGCTGCAAAATATAGACTGATGTAGGAAACATGCTTGCATGTTTAAAATATAAACTGGTGCGACAGTTCAATATTAAACATTTTTGTAGTAGTGTTGAGATCAACAGCACGCTCTGCCGAATTAATTATCCCGAGGAATGGATATTCGTTCAAAATATGAGTGAGTTCATGGTACGTCACATGTGTCATGGATTTAGAAACTGTAATAAATGAATCTGCTTACGGTGGTATTCATATTCAAAACCACGACCATTAAAAGGTGAGCACGCTAACCTAAGGTGACCAGACTCCCGAAGGGCCAATGCTGTACACATTCTTGCGGAGTTTGGCTCTCAAGCAAATCCATGGCCATACTTCCAGGTTCCAGGTCCGAGGTCTATGTCGCAAAAATGCTGGCTTATTCGCTAATGCACAACAGACAGAGAGAGGTCAGAGCGCAGCGAAGGCGAACTACAGGATCTAAGTAATTATAGGGACGAGTCATAGGTCTAAATCTCACGAATTGCCATTCATTGGCTCACCGCTCGCACCTCGTTTTGTTATTCAAAATATTGGCGAATTCTGAAAAGCGTTACAGAGATGGCAAGGTCTGGAGGAAGCGAAGGGCGAAAAAAAGGATTTAAGTAAATATAAGGACAAGCCAGATAACTAAATCTTACCAATTGCCTTGCATCGACTCATCGCTCGCTGGACGTCGCAAAACTGTTGGCGAATACTGAATTGCGCGACGGACAGAACGAGGTCGGAGCAGAGCGAGGTCTGAGCAGAGCGAAATCCTACGAATCGCCTTCCATTGGCGCACTTATCGCTCGCATCATCCTATTTCCCAGCAGCGTATGAAACTTATGAAAAATGTTGGCGAATTCCGAAAAGCGCAACAGACAGCGTGGTCTGAGCGGAGCGAAGAGCGAGATATAGGATCTGAGTAATGCTAAGGACGAGCCAACGGTTTAAATCTTACCAATTGCCTTCTATTCGCTCACCTCTCGCTTCGATTGCACCTCGCCTTATCCACTTCCTACCAGCGCTGATCGCAAGGATGTTGGCGAGTTATGAAACGCGCGACAAGCAGTGTGAGTTCTGAGTGAAGCCAAGGGCCACAGAATCTGAGCGAATGTATAGACAAGCCAGAGATCTAAATCTTACGAATTGCCTTCTATTGGCTCACCGCTCGCTACACTTTGCCTTATCCTATTTCGCAACTGCCTGCATCGCAAAAATTTTGGCGAATTCTCTAATGCACGACAGTGCGAGATCTGAGCGGAGCGAATGGCGAGCCACAGAATTAAAGTAAACCTAAAGACTAGCCAGAGGTATAAATCTTATCTAAACCTGTTTGCAATATTTCTGGAGGAGAGTACGCATTTCTCCATAGTTACATTAGTGATGTCATGACGGTCCCCTGGGCTCTTATGTGGGATATGTAAGAAAATGTGAAAAAAAAAACTTTATTTAGAACACATGCCGAATCATTTCTTTAGTATGCATTTTCCTATAGAGGTTGATAAAGGAATCGGATGGATGGATGGATAAATTAATATCTCATCTTTCGACGACTGTAACTACTGAACCTAGCCAGCTAGAGCCATTAAATTTTCACCAAATATGGGCTGTGCGGTGCCCTAATAAGTTTGTCAAATTTCAAAATTCCGCTCAAGAATATCCAAGGTACATATGTTCCGATCAGAAAATACAGAAGTGCGATTTGGGCAGCTGTAGCTGCGGATAGGTGAATCGTGCAATTTGGAGGAAATATTAGCGCCAAGTATCTCTACAAGTATCCAAATTTCAGAGAGATCTGGAAAGGTTCCTGAGTTATCGAAAATGGATCATTGTCAAACATAATAGTGAGAATAACTCGCTAAATGTCGACCGCAGAGGGCACAGGCATCATTAGAAGCAGACATAACTGATCGCAGGCCTAATTGAGGAGCTTATTATGTAGTGAATTAGGTTTCATTGGGTGGAATGGGGAATGCTGTACATTTTGCTGTACATTTCACAATGCTGTACGCCTGGTCAAAATGCTGCACTGTACAGCAAAATGCTGTATGTCTGGTCAGCTTACGCTAACCACTACACCAGTCATCATACAGTATGTAGTAAAATTTAGCATTCACTCGACTCGTTGTTTATCTGACTTTTTGCGAATTTAGGTAGCTTAAATCGTTATGATAATAATAAAAGGAACAATGTTGAGACTTTCTTCATCAAGTTTCTACTATGTTCTCAGCCGAAAAAACGGCATTTATCTCTCCCACAAAAAAGGGCCGTGGGCTCCTGTTTTTTTTTTAAGTTTTAATAAATTTTACAAAATATCCAATTATTATCTAAAATTTATTATTTATTAATTATTATCTAACATTTATTAAAAAAAAAACGGAAGCCCGCGGCACTTTTTTGAGGGGGAGATAAATGCCGTTTTTTCGGTTTCCATACAATTAATTATAGTCACATTGAAAAAAATCATTTACTAAAAACAAGAAAAAATACAATAAAAAACAGCCAAGAAATATTTCTTCCTGATTTAAGATGTATTTTCTTGTTCCAAGAAAAGTTTTTCTGATTTAAGATGTATTTGCTTGTTCCAAGATAAGTTTTCGCTTAAAGTAATGCTTATTTATTTATTTTAAACAAAGATTTTTCTTGGAACAAGAAATTACATCTTTAATCAGGAAAAATTCTTCCTTGGCTGTTTTTATTTTATTGTTTTTCTTGTTTTTAGCAAATGATTTTTTCAGTGCAGTGGCGTGGCGTAACGTTTCAAAAATATCTTTTCTTCGGAAACGAAATGGGGGCCCCCTACACAATATACTATAAATATACTAAACTATTAGCCAACATTTTAAACGACCATATTTTTCGGTTTCTCTTCTTTGATCGGAGCGGGGCAGTGGCGTAGGCGTAGATAGCTTTACGGCGAGAGGGGATCTGTAACTAGATTTTTTTCTTAACAATGAAAATGCAATTTAAGGGAGTATAGAGGGTCGTGAATAACTTGAATTCTTACACTGACTTAGTTTTTGTACAAAATTTAGTCCGCAACATATTGTGCAAACGAAAGTTTTGTCCAAAAGTACAAACTCTGAAGAGATTTTTGTACGGCCTGAGCCTACATCCTATATACAAAATTTAAGCTGATATACGTTGTACAAAATGCTAATGAATTCAAACCATATTTCGTTGCTTCAAAATTCAATTTTAAATATCGCTATTACATTAGTGATGCTAAGTTTTCATCATATCATTTAAATTGAGCAGTAGAAATTTTGCTACTCGCATTACTTTTGCATCGTACCAAAGAGCTAACAACAATTTTATCATCTAAAATTTGAGGAATCATTTTTTCGTTTTACTTAATTCAGTGCTGAAATTAAATTATTAACCTTTGTGTTACGAACACAAGGATAGATGTTCGACCTTAGGTGGATTCTGTTGGTCTTCCCCTTATATACGCCACTGGATACCTAACACCAGTTGTTGTTAAACTACCCAATAAAAGTTTTTAAGAGCACTAAGTAAGTCCTAAACCAGGAGCAATTTGTATTTTTCAAGGTTTTGGTCCTCGGCTCATCCACCTTTTCAACTACTACTACTAACTAAATGATGATAACTAACTAAAATGATGGGTTTTAACCAATGCCCCTCATATCCAAAGCCAGGAACCAGAAAATCCTCCTAGACTTTGACAGGCAATCATGGGCTTGGGAATATTCCAAATTTACATTGTGTTGAAGGGAAATCAGACAGTTTCGCAACAGCTTTACACGAAAAATATTGGTTTCCGGTGGATTTGCGTCGCCAAAAGTTAATATGTTAGGGCTCCATGACACAGTCATATTTATATTCATATTTCTAGTCATATCATCAAGCCTACTCGATTCATTCGGATTCAATTTTTACATGTGCACTAAACGCAATCGAGTAGGCTTAAGGATATGATAATATATATTATAATATATATAACCAATATATGACTGTGCAATAGCGCCCTTAGGCACTAAAATGTGGTCAGAACAGTGAAAACGAAAAAACGCCATAAATTTTCAATTCTAGTGGATTTTCGTGTGTTTGAAACCCGGACAGTACAATTTCCCCGTACATTTGTACATCATTTCGACATGTTTACAAAGGCAAACATGGGCTGATTTCCCTAGTTTCCCTCGGTGTTTCCCGGCTTATAATACAGAGAGCTGTGGTTTAGACGACCGAATGTATTTTTTAAGCTGAGTGTGTAATTTTCGAAAAATTTCACCACATTTTGGATCGTTTTCAGTATTTTCCCCGAGACAAAAGTTCCGCTTAATATATTCTGAGTTTAATCAGGGCAGACAAATTCAACAGGTAATAGCAGCTTTAGGAGGTCTCACTTAAAGCTGCTTCGTAGCAAAGAAGAGCGCTTCTAACTTCTTCAGCAGCTTCTATGATCCAATGACCCAACAAATTTGCTACTCCTCGTAACTACCCTAAAGTTGGGAGCCCGTGTTTCACCGAACACATGGAACACCGTACGATACGACAACGGTTACGGTGTAGTTAGTACGTGATAAATCTAGTACAGATTGCAAAATGTGGTGGAGAAAATTTGTTGATGTTTTTTGGGGCCCTGAGCACGAATCTAGAACTTCCAACCAAAATTTCGTTGCGGAAGCGGGGCAAAATTGTGATAAACCTCTAAAAATGACTATAAGTTGTAGCGATACCGTTTAACGCATTTTGAAGATTAATGTCGCGTTGGAACCGCAATCATTTTTCTCTAACATGTTCATGGACAGGTTTTTCGCAGAAATGTACAATTTTGGAGCATAAAAAACGGTTTTGACCCTATTTCGCTACAAAATTTTAGTGCGAACCTCCGGATTCGAGCTCAGCACCTCAAAAAAAAAAGACAAGAAACAAAAAAAAAATCTCCGCCACATTTTGCAATATGATGTAATCACGTAGTGACTGCACTATTACCGATGATAGCTTTTTCACTCGAAATTAAATGCACGACCCATTTATTTTTGCTAGGAACGTCCAAGATTTTGAAAGCGAAAATCAGTACCTTTTTATCATGCTCATTACTAATCATATGCCAAGATTCAATTTAAATAAGGCCAAAGCTAAGATTGCGAATATAACGGTAAATGAACATGTTTTTCATTCGGCTTCTGTTATTACAAAATTGAACGATTTTTGCCTAATGGTAATTTTTGAAATTCATTTTCTGAAGTCCAATCAACATAGCAATTTTAGACACCTTTTTATTTTATCATAATAATCAAAACCATACGTGATTCATGTCGCTCTAACCGCATAAATACCTTCGGAAATTAAATCCACTTGACATCTTCTTTGATATGATATCCAACATGACTGTATTTTGTTTCGTATAAATTTGTGTCCTTTTTGCCATTCTGCGGCCCTTCCGCTATATATTTTTCATAGCAACATGAGTTTTAGATTCTAGAGACTATACCGACTCCGACACATTAAAATAGGATGCATTTGCTGTCGTTTTATTTATTTATTAATTTTCGTTCCGTCATATTTAAAGAACAAGTTATTCGTTGATATTTTACGTCAAAAATTAAAGGTTAATGTGCATAAAACTGTTGAGCTGAGCAAAAGTCTGTCATTATTGACAAAACACAATTAAAATTTTCAACTGGGGGGCTTCGCCCCCTGCTCGCTTCGTTCGCCAACCCCGGGGCCGAGGCTAATTTCGGGCGCGGCCGAAATTTGGATACCCTTCGCTTGGGCTAAAAGTTTTTTCGGGCGTTCCTATGACTTGTATTTAATCCCCCTCCTCATTCTTTTTCTTCCGTCTTGACAAAAGTTTTGGGCTTGGTTGAAATAAGTGGGCAAATAAAAATATTTACTACTCGGAAAATTTTATTGGGGTTGCCGGAGCATGACCCCACAGTACGATTCCATTCGTTTTGAAATTGACATGTATATGTCTTTGCGGAGGCTACCTGAGAAATACTGGGTGTCGTTCCGTGAAAAAGCGTCACGAAAAACTGTAACGAAAACGTTTAGCGCTTTAAATCGACCTTCCCGTAGTTCGATCTTCACCAAATTTGGTATACAATATCCTTTGATCGCTCTGACTCAAAATCGACAGTCACGATTATGATAAGTTGCGGGAATAGCGGTAAATTCGCCATTGAAGCGAACGAAAATTCATCCTTCAATTGGTTCTCCTGGCTCTCCCCGTGGACCGATGTCGACGAAACTAGGATGGAAGTTAAGTGCTGCGATCCTTAATATTTTGGTGCCAGCACCTTTTTTGAGGAAGATGTCCTTGGACACAAAATGTCCTTTTTTCTGTGGGAATGCATTATAGACGCTATGTATAAGGATATGGATATCAAAATAAAGAATCCGTTGCGACAAGTCTTGTAAAATCACGACAAGTTGATTTTGAGTTTTGGTAAAGGATATTACCACCAAAAAGGACATTTTTCTAGCATGGGAAACAGAGTATGGCCATTATGGGTGTCGTTCGAAAGGTGACATTTGAGGTACTGTATGTGATCGGTTTCAAAATATTTAAAATTGCAAAGAATCGACAATAGCGTAAATTCGCCGTTGAAGTGATTGAAAAGTTATCTTTCAATTGGTTCTCTTGGCTTCCCCTGTGGAGCGATTTGGATGAAACTCGGATGGAAGTTAAGTGGTGCCATCCATATTATTTTGGTGTCGGAACTTGTTATGAGAAAGATGTCCTTGGACAAAAAGGTCCCTTTTTCTTTGGGAATGCAATATAGTCGATATGCATATCAAAATACAGTATTTGGTGAGTTGAGCCCTTTAAAATCATCACAAGCTCATTTTGGGTTTCCAAAGGATATTATGTACATATGTACCACCAAAAAGGGCACTTCTCTAAGGAAACTAAGAATGGCCATTATGGTTGTCGTTTGAAAGTCGATATTTGGGGTACTGTATGTAATCGGTTTGAAAGGTTTTTGGGGCTTCTGGAGTGACAAGATAACGGCTGATGCAATGTGGATTATTTTGTAAGCAATAACGTGGACATATACATGATCTAAGATTTTTCCCCTAAGGGAAAACTTCTCGGAGTTTTTTAAAAACAACATTCCTAACAATATACATATAGTAATGTAATTTACTAGTGTACCCGCACTAATGGGAAACGGGTCGGCAGCGCAGGGCTCCACGGCTGTTTCGTGCGATGCGGAGGCTGCGTCCCAGTATACACATTCCACTATTGTGTTAACTATTGGTGTTATAACCAAAACATTGGGGTGTTGCGCGGATCATAGAAATAGTATGTTGCTATTCGTTTATAATATGATCCGCAGCTTCGTATGATTTTTTCAGGTTTATATACGGCGAGTATCAGCCAGCCGGTGCATTCTCGGTCGTGCCGTCCTTGAATGCATATGACACGCACGGCACTAGCGGCGGCACCTGATGAGAGTGCCGTGTCATATGCATTCAATCGAAACCGATGAATGTTTTTAGTTGCTTTGATAAAGACACATTAATTCAAGGTTTTGTGAAATTGGTGTAAAAAAATGTTTCTTAGAAGAACCAATATGGGGGTCTGGTTTGTATGGCAGCCCCATGACCCCATGGTCCGATTTGATTCAATCTTACATATGTTTTGTGTCATCAACAGAAATACATCTGTGTGCAATTTGGTTAAAATTGGTGCACAGATAAAAAAGTTTTTCTTAGAAGAACTCAAATTGGGGATAGGTTTGTATGGCAGCCCCATGACCCAGGGATCCAATTTGGGTGAATCAAACATACAAACAGCCTGCAACAATAAGAAGCACGTGCGCAAAATTTCAGCTTGCTAGCTTCAATATCCGCCGAGTAAAACGCGTCGCAACAGACAGATAGACAGACAGACGGACATGCTCCAATCGACTCCCCAAGTCATGCTGATCATATATGTATACTTTTTATATGGTCGGAGATGCTTCCTTTAATGCGTTACAAACTTCATGACAAAGTTAATATACCCTTTCACTCTATGAGCGAAGGGTATAAAAAGCCTCAGCAAAATTAGGCTCCGATTGAACGTCAACATACTTTTTCTACATTTATCCTACTTTATATTTTCGCTTTTATAAGGTAATACATACTCGTGCTCATACCTCATGATACATCTAGAAAAGCTTTCAGAAGATATGTTACAACCAATCCATACAATTAATCTGTAAAACTCAAATAGGTAGAAATAGATTATCATTTGAACTTAAATAGGAAAATAAACCAACTGCATATAACATATCAAAATTAAAAATTTATTTGTTTGAAGTATGTGTTACCCGATAGCAATCCAAATCAAATGAAATCAATTTCACCGCCTAGTTTAGCTCTATTAGCTTCAAAGGAGCCATTCCACGGTATTTTTTGTAAAAACATTCTCCTCTTCCCCCACATGACAAAAACTCATCGATGTGGAAAAACTTTTGAAAATCGTTCGTCATTGAAAAAGTTAATCCACCACCAGAGCCATCACTCATCCAGTTTAAAATGATTTTTGCAGGTCCAATGATCGCTTTCAGTAGGTACTTACGCTACGCATACCGAACCGTCTAAAAAGGATCCGTGACCCAACACTCCATAAAAAGAGGCGAATGGAGCCTCGTTAATCCTGGGCCAGCGCGTCGTAGATAGAAATGCTTTGTTTCAAATAAAAATCAACGAGTCGGCATAAATTTGATTTAATCGACATTTCACCTCTCCCCCTTTCGGCAATGATACAGCCAAGCAACAATAGACAAAAGGTACATCTCCTGGTCCTCCCCCACATCAAATGTTCACTTTTTTTGTTTAGCGAATTTCGCCCTCGGATATCTCTCTAATACATCTCATCCCTAAAACTGGCAAATTCTGTCTGCTGTATGCCATTGGAATTTGTTTAGGCAAATATCCTTATTCCAAGAGCGTATAGGGATAATGGTGCAGGTCTATATTTTGTTAAAACGCGTTCGTTTCTGTGCAAACGTTACGCGCGAAAGTATAATACCGAGTTCTTTGAAAAGGAGACTTCTTAGCGACCGTGTCGTGTCGGGTCGTATATATAGGTACTATGGGCGTATGAGGAGAAAATCATCCTGTGAACAATACTCAACATTCTTGAAATTTTTCAGGTTCTTATTATTCCGTCGAACAGTGTGCTATTTTTTATGTTACCCGGTTCCCCGGCTGCTGCTTATTTTCGTATGAACCCACTCCCAAACTCTATACGCGTCCCGCGTGTCGTCTCGGTATCCTGACATTTTTTTTCTGCTTTTTCTTTTTCTTCTTTTGCCGTTTAACAAGACAAAAATTAATGAATGCTTAAAAGCCGGAGTAGAGGGTGCAGCATATTTCTTGGTCCCATTTCGTTCGGGTCGGGCTTGGCGTATAAGCGACATTATCGTTTTTTTTACATTTTGCTTCACGGACATCGCATCACGATAAGTATAGGGATCGAAACGACTGAGAATGTATTTATGGGGACATATTGTTTGGCAAACTTATTGACTAGTATCAAATTGTATCAGAAAGCTTCCTTCCGTTCCGCATGGCTTGGAATGAAAAAAAAATATTTCACAATTGAAAGACGACTGAAGGATGCTCGAAATAAATCTCTGGAGCTGGCTGACTCGTTTAATAAGGCAACCAATCAGAAATTGGAATTAATCAATGTTGAATCGTTTTATTATTTGAAATTGTCAACGTAATCGTTTGAAATTGATCTCTGTGGAAAATCAACTTGAATTATAAGTGCATATACCTAATTTATATTGGATTTATTGAATTTTTACATAAATTTATGATTGAGTCCCTTTAATTTGGATGTGTCTTTAAAAGTACACAAAAATTCTGTTTAGCCAGATAACTCCAATTGAATTCATATTTTCCCAAAGTTTCTATAAAACAGGTCACACGATAAAATCAACAAAAGTGACTGACTAACAATGTTTGTTTGCCATGAAAAGAGCAATTTATTTGCCGATAGCAATTACCGGATTTCGGTACTGTCGTGTGAAAGGACTTAAATTGCGGCCATGTAAACAAAATGAACGATGTTCGTATTTAAACGGAAAACTACCCCTGAATCGAGTTGACAAATGGGAAAAACCAAGTCAGTCTATAATAAGGGTGTAGCTCATATATAAGTAAATCATGTTGGAGGGTTGATGTAAAAGCTCATTCGAAACGTTGGAAATGAATATGTAGATAAATAAGCATACAGGGTGTATGGAACATACCTCCAATTCTTCATTGTTTAGCTGTCACAAACCTTTGAAGATTTTTGAAAAATTCATTTTTTTACACAACTTAAGCATCAATATCTCCAACACTAGACTAGCTAGAATAGCAAAATAAAAAGATTATCATAGCGAACAAATTTACCTAAAAAATAAATGTAACTACATTAAAATCGAATAAGTGATTTAGTTTTTACAGAGCTTCAACGTCAAATTTGTGTGATCCAAAAACACACTATTTTTCCATCCAAATTTTCTGCAATCTCTACCAAGGTGAAGTGCTTGATTCTTGATTCTTTTAAAAATTGGCGCAGTCTTACGATGATATCTTCCATACATAATTTTATTCTAACTTCATTATTTCACTTTTCATTTTTAATGCCTTAAATGCAAAAAACAAAAATTGAGACAGAAAAACTATAATTTGTTTTTGGGTCAAATCACAACAAAATACCCTTTGAAGCTCTGTAAAAACCAAATTACTTATCCGACTTTAATGCGTCTAGCTTGGTTTTGCTACTTCTAAAAAATTTATTCGCTGCGATATCATCCTGATTCGCTATATTCTATTTTTGGAGATATTGAGGTTTAGAATGTGTAAGAAAAAGGGTTAAGAATTGGCGGTTATGTTCCTTTTTTGCTAGAATTCATACAACAGTAATCATATTCAAGTGCGTTTATGCGGTGGTTTCCGCTTTCCGGGGCATCCTGTATAAGCCGTTTCTATGCCAGTTGTATTCAGATATTCAGAGTTGTCGTTTTCACATAATTTTCCTATACGTCACGAAGGAATATTGTTTGTTTTCGACAAACTGGACTAGATGGCCACTAGAACAATTTCTGTAAAATATTTGAAAATGTAATTTTTTCGTATACACTCAAATAAATTTTCCAAGCACTTTTTCTGCTGGTTTTGAACTTGATATCTCAGGCCAAGAAAACGTATAACTCAAGTATGTATAAAAATACATTTCGGGACTCTAATCAGGTCTTAATAGCTGATTACACCGATTGAATGTTTTAACCGGTCAAATATGCGCTAGTCTAATTTTTTGTGTAGAAGGTCTCATTTTCACGAGCAGCATGCGTTTCTTTGGCTCATTCAGTGTGGCTCTTAAATGCCTTAAGTTATGAAGTTATGTCATTATTTTCAGGAGTTGGGGAATATTATTTTTTTAAGATTTTCATTTAGTTAGGAGGTATTCACACTTACGGTCAGATTACGTAATCTGTGCAAATTACTTAATTTGAACTGCCGAAATTAAAAAAAAACTTATACAGTCACTCCCCGACATACGTAAGGCGGACTTACGTAATTCCGCACATACGTAAAAGCCACAACCCATGAAAAATTCTTGGATGATCAACTTAAATAAATCTATGCTTAAGGAAAAACCCAGGTATTTTCCAAAATAAACAAAGCAATTTAAGAAAATTCTTGCACATGCTAATTTAAGTCTAAAATTCAAACATTTGTTAACTTTTTGGGCATTTTAAATAATATTGATATATGTATTAGGAACATTTCGAGTTACGTAAAATACCGACTTACGTATAGACTTTTGGAACGAAATGCTTACGCAAGTCGAGGAGTGACTTATATCATTTTCCATACTTTTTCATAGAAATCACTTACATTCACGAGTCAATGCATCCTTGATATAAGGAAAAAATCAAGGAGGCCTTGAAATTTTGCTATAGTCAACCTTACTCAAGTGAAGGAAGCTACCCACCTACTTTGAAATATTATATTTCAAGTCTATTGAAAACTTAAGGTATCCTTGAGTTTCGCCTTAAATCAAGGATGCATTGGCTCCTGAATATTAATGATTTCTATGAAAAAGTATGGGAAATGACATTTAATTTTTAGAATTTCGGCATCCTTGACTCAAGGTCTCCTTGAGTTAAGGTATTTCAGGCTCATAAATCCGGGCCTAAGTGGTCAAATTAAGTTCAAGTGTGAATCGCTCCTTAAGCTCAAAAATAAAAAGCCAAAATGAGTTCAGTTGTAAAAGTGTCCCAGCTTAAATGTCACTATTTGTACTGTTTGTTGTATAGAGTTTCGCTCTAGTGTTTATAATCTTAAGGGTACAATTTTCCTTTTTTTTTTAAATAATTAAATAAAATCAAAGCAGGATCACTAGCGGACAACCTCGGATCTGATAGTTTGTGCGCGTATGTTTCTGCGCGTGAATTTCTTTTGAGTACAGAGTTAATTCTACTTCAATTTACAAAGTACATCCTTCTTGCACTAACAAGGATCAATTCCTTCGATGCAGTGGGTAGAGATGTGGGAGGGGACGTATATGGAGAGGGAAGTCCTCAAGTTTGTTTCTCATTCTAGTCAGTTACCATCATGCTATGATATAGAGAAAAAATAAAAGTTAGGGACGTGTGGTTTCAGCAAGATGGAGCCACATCACAGGCACAGGCTCAGCACAGGCTCAATGAATTGTTACGATAATAGAGGGTGTTTTTTTAAAAAATGATTGAACTTCAAATTGAAAAAAGACAGAAAATATTAACTTTCAGTCAAATTTTTTTTTATTGGAATGATAAATGTATGTCATTAACATTTGAAAACGATTTCAGGCATATGGCCACTGTGGCTGTTCTTGACGAAGCGCATTCTTGATTTTTTCGATGGTTTCTTCGACGTGTTGGTGTTATTGCATCATTTGGAGAGTACGTTGTACGAAATCTATTCACAATTCGACGGATGGCTTGCCCAGATGAACGATTATGTATACCATAAAAAGTCGTCTATAAGTTGCGCGAATCGACGAATGATTTTCGAAGTAAATTTTGCTAATTAGGAAGCTTCCTTCAGGCGTGAGTCTAAACATTATGATTTGTCAGAGTACACAGAGTACATATTTTGTGTGTTTTATTTGAAGTTCTATCATTCTTAAAAAACCGCCCTTTATTTCCCGGACAGCCTAAATTCTCTCAGGGGCGATCTCCCATTGCCGGAACGCTCTCCAGATATGGCTCCATGCGACTTTTTTTATGGGGTATTTTAAATAACTGGTTTATGTCGATCGACCAGGGACCATAGCTTAGCTCAAGAATAACATTCGCGACCCATTGCCAACCGATTGATATGCTGCAAGGAGTGGAGGCGAACGTCAAAAATCGACTTAATAAGGTGTTCTCAGCTTTGACACAATTTCAGAAAGTATAATGGGCTTCCAATGATGTGGGTCCAACAATTTTTTGACGGGTTGCCAACGCGCAGCACGGTACGACAACAAAATTTTCCTCAAACGGAGCGGTAGATACCTTTACAGAAATAAAAAAATGGAACGAAAGCGAAGTTGATAAGGTGTTCTCAGATTTAAGCCAATTTCAGAAACCATAATGGACTTCTAATGATGCGGGTCCAACAATTTCGTGACGGGACGATTTCGTGCAGCACGGTGCGGCACGGAACGGAACGAAAATCTTCTTCAAGCGGAGTGGTAGATAGCTTTACAGAACGAAAGTGAAGTTAATAAGATGTTCTCAGCTTTAAAACACTTTGACTTCCAATGATGCGGTTCCAACAATTTCGTGACGGGGCAGTATCGTGCGGCACGGAACGGCACGAAAATTTTCTTCAAGCGGAGTGGTAGATATTTGTATAGAACGAAAGGAAACGGAACGAAAGCGAAGTTAATAAGGTGTTCTCAGCTTTAAAACACATTCAGAAAGCATAATGGACTTCCAATGATGCGGGTCCAACAAACGGGACGATTTTGTGCGGCACGGTGCGGCACGGAACGGAACGAAAATCTTCTTCAAGCGGAGTGGTAGATATCTTTACAGAACGAAAGGAAAGGGAACGAAAGCGAAGTTAATAAGGTGTTCTCAGCTTTAAAACACTTGCAGAAAGCATAATGGACTTCCAATGATGCGAGTCCAACAAACGGGACGGTTTCGTGCGGCACGGTGCGGCACGGGACGATTTTGTGCGGCACGGAACGACACGAAAATTTTCTTCAACCGGAGTGGTAGATATTTTTACAGATCGAAAGGATGCGGGTCCAACAAACGGGACGATTTTGTGCGGCACGGTGCGGCACGGAACGGAACGAAAATCTTCTTCAAGCGGAGTGGTAGATATCTTTACAGAACGAAAGGAAAGGGAACGAAAGCGAAGTTAATAAGGTGTTCTCAGCTTTAAAACACTTGCAGAAAGCATAATGGACTTCCAATGATGCGAGTCCAACAAACGGGACGGTTTCGTGCGGCACGGTGCGGCACGGAACGACACGAAAATTTTCTTCAAGCGGAGTGGTAGATATTTTTACAGAACGAAAGGAAAGGGATCGAAAGCGAAGTTATTAAGGTGTTCTCAGCTTTAAAACACTTTCAGAAAGCATAATGGGCTTCCAATGATGCGAGTCCAACAAACGGGACGATTTCGTGCGGCACGGAACGACACGAAAATTTTCTTCAAGCGGAGTGGTAGATATCTTTACAGAACGAAAGTGAAGTTAATAAGGTGTTCTCAGCTTTAAAACACTTTTAGAAAGCCTAATGGACTTTCAATGATGCGGGTCCAACAAACGGGACGATTTCATGCGGCACGGAACGGCACGAAAATTTTCTTCAAGGGGAGTGGTAGATATTTTTACAGATCGAAAGGAAACGGGACGAAAGCGAAGTTAATAAGGTGTTCTTAGCTTTAAAACACTTTCAGAAAGCATAATGGGCTTCCAATGATGCGAGTCCAACAAACGGGACGATTTCGTGCGGCACGGAACGACACGAAAATTTTCTTCAAGCGGAGTGGTAGATATCTTTACAGAACGAAAGTGAAGTTAATAAGGTGTTCTCAGCTTTAAAACACTTTCAGAAAGCATAATGGACTTCCAACGATGAGGGTCGAACTATTTCGTGACGGGACGATATCGTGCGGCACGGAACGGAACGAAAATTTTCTTCAAGCGGAGTGGTAGATATCTTTACAGAACGAAAGCGAAGTCAATAAGGTGTTCTCAGCTTTAACAATGATGCGGGTCCAACAATTTCGTGACGGGGCGGTTTCGTGCGGCACATGAATATTTCTTTCAAGCGGAGAGGTAGCTTTAAGACAGTTTCAGAAAGCATAATGGACTTTGTTCCGTATGCCGATTAAAATTGATTATCATCAATTTCTTGCAGAAATAGTCACGTCGAAAGGGGCGGTTTCGTGCGGCACGGTGCGGCACAGAACGACATGAACAATTGCATCAAGCGGAGAGGTAGCTTTAAGACAGTTTTGAGAAAGCATAATGGACTTTGTTCCGTATGCCGATAAAAATTAATTATCATCAATTTCTTGCAAAAATAGTCACGTCGAAAGTCAAATATGATTGAAATTTTAATATCAAATACGGTGTTTAATTTGAATAATGAATCTAGAAACTGCAGTCTGAATCAGAAAAAAAAATAAGATTTAAAGTGTCGTTTTTTCGCTCAAAATGATCACTCATAATTTTTTTAACAAAGTCGGTTTGTTGTGGTGGAAACCAAAAATCTAATTTTAAAGTTGATCGAGAATTGGGTCGGATTACCAGGAGTCCAGTAGTCCGACTACTCAACGTCGGACTAGCAAGGTTCTAATGTAATGATAACAATAACTATAGATGTCCAAGTGCAAACAATTCTACAGTCTACTGTTGCGAAATGAAACCAAGTCAATAAAAATCCAGTCACTTAATTTTAATTTCGTTTTACATATTTGTAACTTTTAACATTTTTTTTTTATAAATGTTGATCTCTTCATATTCCCATTTAAATTTTACGATACCTTCAGCATGATGCGGACAAGTTTCCAGTCAGGCGATCACTTTCATCAGTCACGTGTCGCCGCTTAAGTGTTAAAATGTAGCAAATATTGAGCCGGAGATTAAATCAAAGTGACGCTAGTGAATAAAACGCTCTTAAGCCAACAAGTGCGTACGTTCGATTTATACCACATCGCAAGGACGTCGTCGCGTTTCAGTGCACGCGTCAACCAGGTCTTTAAACTAAATAGCGCAGTGCGGCGACCGGTGTGTGCGGTGTGTTAAACATTTTAACTTCCCATCTGAATGTAAAAGTAAAAATCGTAACGTTCACCCCTCCTTTTTATCAAATGGAACATGAGAACTCTCTTATCGAAGTGACGATATCTATTCGTACACTGCATGTCCTGAATTTGATGTTATTTGACTAAATATCGAATCAACTCGTATACGAACATTTTCTAAAATTTAGGACTAAATTTTTACGCAGTACAAGCCACAGGTGGTCTGTGGGAATCTTTATAGCTTATTGTCGACTATTTGATTTCCTGGGATCTTTTATAGTATTGTCTGATGTCGATGGACGATTAGCCCCTATTGATTGCTGGTATCGTGAGAAGGACCATGCGATAAGACTCCCTAGTCAACTCCGGGGACCGATCTACATCTATCTATAGATTGCATTCGTTAAATAAATATTAGTGAGGATTTTTGCAGAAAACAACAAAGGATGAGTGCAAATAATGAAGCTCCAGAGAGGAGGTCGAAAGTCGAAATGTTTATTGAACTATTTGGTCAACATGCACAAAGAGAGATTTTGTTTGCTGGTCTTTTCATTCGCATTGACGATTTCATATTGTCCTTAATGTAAATAACGGCGCGCGTATTGTTAACAATGTCCTTGTTTTTATAGACTAGTGTAGTGACCAAAGCTTATGGGAATGTTTGTGCAGAATGGTTGGATATTTTTAACAGAAACAAGGAAAATTGAAACCAGGGTCTGTTCTAGGATATCAAATATACCTTGTGCATTGTATATATGCTATTTCAAAGGGAAAGCTAGCGAATTCCAAGAAATTCGTTCAATTTATTCTTCTATTGTATTTAATACCGATGCGGAACTATAGAGTAAAAAATATTATAGGAACGCTAAAAAGGAGCATACAGCAGTTAGGCTGGATGAATTTGTGTGAAAATACACAATTTGGCAAACCTTTTAAAAAATTATATTGTCAGTAAAATTTTGATGTTTTCATCTGAATCTTATATAGCGCACATCCTGTCTAGTGTAAAAGAAACATACTATCCATTTTAAAGTTAAGAAAATCGATTTGATCAAAACCACTAAACTAACTGCAGTCCTCTCTATCTCCAGGCCCCCATTTTATTTCTGATTTAAAAATTTAAAAATACATACATGAAATCTATATGATAATTTTCAATAACTATAGCCACAACGATGAATATATTCTCTTCCAGGATACGATCATGACCATTTTTTCGCCCCCAATAAAATTCGTCATACCATTTAAGAACTTACTTTGGAAACATGTCGCCCTTCGGCTTTTTGGACGGATACACACATATTCAAAATGCATCGTACATACGTACACACAACACCATATTCTCTTTATTGTCGTCCTCGTAAAGCACACACCACACAGCCTTCACGTCCTCACGTCAAGTTTCACTCATAGTACACGTCCTTCATTTTGTATATGGACGAAAAATTCAAAAGAAGACGCGACACAAAATACTATCCAACCGGGGGTATGGAAAAAATGTATAAGAAAACCGAAAAAGGACAAACTAAACTCTGGTCCTTGATCTCCCCCATATTGTAAATATAAAGTCGAACATACACCAAATGTTGAAAGAAGTACAAACAAGCGACGACGACGTCGACGAAGACGACAACGAGAGGAGGACACATTTATATTGCCCAGTCTCTGTCGCATCGTTTTCGCCTGCCCGGAACATATTGAGTCAAGGCCGGATACAAAGGCGGCTATATAGCAGTGACTGTATATGTATATATCTAGGATCATGATGTCCTTTGGGTCTTGTTCTGAAATGCGTCCATATCGTATCGTCTTGAATGGAAACATATTGGAGCCTGTTTTACGTCCTTTCAAATTTTTTTCATTGCTAAATCAGGCATGGTACTGGCGTCACGTGGTCACAACATAAAAACGTGAGGGACATAAATATTTTGAAGGGATGGGCGATATGATATTTTCAGGAGTTAGAAAAGGAATATGCCAAGTTGAGCATATTGGTGTAAGAGTTAGGAAATGTATACGATTTGTTGCAAAGAAAATTTGTTCAGACAAAAGATGTTGGGGTCAAGAAAAACTCTACCGTCTGAGTCAAGTGCTACAATTGTACCTATTCGTGTAGGATTATGATGAGACAGTTTTAAAAGTGCATAGCTAAAAGCTGCGAGATGCTCGTCCAATAAAAAATCGTTCACTCGCAGAATCTTGCAGCGTTTTGGCATTGACCTTGCAAAAACATTCACTCGCTAGTCTCAGTTGATAATGACTCATGAAAAGGGCTAGCTAGCTAGGCTAGCTAGACTGGCAATTTTACATACATAATTTGTCGCCGGTAGGCTATTCAAATTTGCCGCGAAGGGACGCATTACATTGCTGAAGCGTTTAACTTTTCGTTGCTTACTTGTAGTTTTGCAAAATGTGTAGAACACTTTTAATTTTGTATCGGAACGGATTTTCTTTTTCCAATAGTTTCCCCTTACGCCTTACCCTTTGCATATTAATACATACGCATGAGCTTAGAGCTTTTACGTTTCGAAAGTGCTGAGCATTCTTCAGTTTTTACCACAGAAAAAAATCCTGAGACAGGGGTATCTTTTATTGGAGCTGTCATAAAAATACTTGTCGAATTTTAGGGTGGCCCATCTCAGAATTGTATCACAATTTTCTCGAGATATAATCGTCGAATCAGCGCTAAGGTTTTGGCCGCTAATTCCACATTCGAGGTCAAAAACAAGAAAAAATATTGTGGGTGTCTACCCCAGAATGGTATCATGGTTTTCTCTCGTTGCAACCACAAGAACATTTTTTTTTTGAATCTAGATTGGGTTGTGTCACACTACAAATCCCAACCAGATTCGCATTGCAATCAAGATTCCGACGTATCTGGTGTCAAAGGTATAATTCCAAATAATTGAGGCTCTGAAATATGTCTTACTGAGGGCAAAACCTTATTCCAAAAATGTTCCCAATGCGCATCTAAAGATGAGCATAAGTTGGATCATATGTGCATGGGTGTAGCAAAGATTTAGTTCAGCGGGCAAGGAGCGGGCCTTAACCTCAATTTTTTTTTTTTAAATACAAAAACTCGTGGATGATATAGCCACATTTTCCAATCCAAAAGCTGATCTAGTTTCTCTTGCCAAATCCTAGTACCCCAAAGTGATGTACACAACTCAAAATAGTTAAAGGATTTGCTTGTATGCTTAAATTCACAACTATTTCATAATCCCCAGGAGCCTAGGATTTCACCGTCAATGGAGTATATTTGGACATGGTTTGACAAATTGGTCGAAACGTTTTCCTATAACAGTAATTCGATTCACTTATCGGACATTTTTGGTCGAACAAGTTTAGTTTATTTTTGAGCCAAATTCAAACGCCAAATTTTTGGAAGTCGATTGTCTGGGTTGAAGCGAGAGGGATGATGGCACTTGAGAATTATACTATTATTTCCGCACCAACTCCATGCAAATTTTCACATACCAAACATTTACGTTAAGCTAAGCTGATAAGACGTACAGCATTTTGCTGTATATGTAGTACAGAATTTTGACCTGTCATACAGCATTGGAAAATGTACAGCATTCCCCATGCAACACAATGAAACCCAATTCACTACATAATAAGTTCATTTCGATAGCTCGGGAACCCTTCCCGATCTTTCTGAAATTTGGCACACTTGCTGAGCTACATTGCGCTCAAATTACCTCTAAACTACATGGTCCTAACCTATGTATATGCGTTCGGAAGTTACGACTGCCGAAATTGCAATTTTTAGCTCTCTAATTGAAATAATCGTCTCGGAAATTCGTAAGCGAAAAATTCTGAAATTTTAGTAGAGCACATTGGGTGAACATTTCAAGGCTCTAGCTATCGCAAGGTTCAGAAGCTCCGATTTGACGTGCAAAGTTTAACCCATGGATGATCGATATTATTCAGAGAGATAATAACACTTTTATGTTTGCCAATCGTTCATTTTCGATAACTTGGAATCCGACCGAAATTTCTGAAATTTGGGATACTTGGTGCACATTTCCAAGTTTGAAGGGCCCACCTCTCCGCGTTCGGCGTTACAGCTGCCCAAATCATATTGTTGTGTTTTCTAATCGAAAATGATCCATAACTTTGAAATTTTTGAGCGAAATTTTGAAATTTGGCAGACTTATAGAGTATTGCACTGTCTATATTTGGTGAACATTTTAAGGCTCTAGCTACCAAGGTTCTAAGTTACAGCCGTTGAAGGATGCTATTTTTATTTATTTTTTTCTATCACAAAAGGATGGAAAATCACTCACTCAGTGCTCAGCGGACTGGCATAACATCACTAAGCTTACCATGGAGGAATGGATACTAACCTCCAGAAATATCGCAGCCAGGATGAGCCACCCTTCCACCGATCTGGAGGTTCTCCTCGGACTTCACTCCATAGGTACATTGAAACTGTGCTTAGAAAGCCACAACCAGCGTAAGCAGGATCAGTTTTAAGTTGTTGGGAGCCCGGGTCAAATAAGATCAATTGGGCCCCAAAAATATTAAGACTGTTGAATTGAATCTTTTTATGTAAGCTTTGATTATGTCTATCTCCTGGAAAAAAAGCCGCCGTTCTTAATCTTTACATTTTGTCATAGTAAAGGTATAGAGCTATATTTTTGGTATTATACCTCACAGCTAACATGCCTCTGAACTTTGATTAACGTTCAATTAGTGCCATTTTGAGCTTCTCTACAATTTTATTTGTAAGGAAAATTTGTTTGCAAATCCTGCGATCCAACGGTTTCCAAAATAAGAAAAATAACCTTAGGTAACTTTTTTTCAAATTCCTTACAGCGCCCACTCTAAGGGGGGGCAAGCCGGGCGGTCGCCCGGGGCGCCAAATTTTAGGGGCGGCTTTTTGGCTAGCACTCGAACAAAAAAAAAATAATAAAAGTCAGAAGCAAAAATTCAATATCAGTTTCCATTTAGTGGAAACGAAACCTACAGATGAAATAAAAAGTTGAAAGTTGTGTTTTGTAGATGTAAAGTCCTTGCGAGGCTTTGAAGAGACCACAATTGATACAAGGTGCTGCATTTAGAATCGTAAAATCCTGAATAAGAGTTGCGTAAATTGTACGTGAGTGATGCTAAAACCTGCTCTACTTCCGAAGTGGGTCGATTCGCTCAGTTATGCGGTAATCAAGTTCCACTTTAAGACATAAATTGGAGATTCATGTGCTAATTTCGTCCTCCAATTGATTATTTAGTACCTCTTCTTTTTACCTGCATTAAGGATTATATTTGAACCTTCTATGCATGATCCCATGTTCTTACCAAAGGGGAGTTTACAAGTTTTAAATAGAGGACTAAATTATAGAACGTAATTTTACTATTGAATTTGTATGCGATACGTCATAATTTAATATCTGGATGTAAGGTCTGAAGCTTTCTCTTAGTCTATTGAATCGGAGTAGAGCATGTCCCCTAAAAAAATATTGAACCTCCGGAGAAATTGATATTAAATGAGAAATATTGAGTCGTATAAACACTAAACACATAAAAGCGATTAAAACAAACTCTCCTGTGACAAATTTCATACCCATGCAGGATTTTCGAGAACTTTTATAAACGTTTAGCGGCAATGTGACTTCAATTCGCCCGATCTCCATAAGTGGATGGATCACCTCAGTTGGTTACCAATTGCATTGATTCATCTAACATTTAAAGGACAAATTTCGAACAAAGTTGTTTGGGTTTCAGCAAGATGAGTGATGGAATCACAGTACACATTACCATAGCCGCAGTAGTAGTACTTCCACTTCGGACATGCCAAATCAGGACTTGGCTTGGTTCCTCCGATTTTCCTAGCTCTGACCTTCTTCTTTATAAAAATTCTCAGTATGAGCGTAGGCTGGATTTCCTAAAGGCATAAACATTTTTTCAAATCATGCCCCTAGCCCGATTTTTTTTTAGCGGGTCGAGGGTATGTAATTAAACTATATGACAACAAAAATATTTTTAGAAAAAGGGTTAAAAATTTGAGAAAGGTAAATCCAAAACGACCTTTGTCCTTTTAACGATAAATGGCGTATGCATGGGTTTTACTCCTGAATGCATCACCATGACCTTTGTCACAAATTACATCCCTTTCAGACGAAATGTTTTTAAATCCATTAGCTTCACAAAAAAAAAAAATCGTGTGACAATACGTCACACGATTTTTTTATTCTAACGGTAAAACATGGCGCGGCGGGCAGCAAAAACTCTATATACATTTAGGTTTGGTTAGTCAAGATAGTCGCAAACATAGGTGGTTAGGATCCTCACAAAGAGAAATTAGGATGTCACTTATGGAATAATTTAAGTTTCGATAGTCTAGGTCACGCAAACGCAGGTACGATATGGATATTATGATGTTAATGACACCTAAATGTGGGTGTTGAAGTTTCGGATATCAAATGCCTACAACTGTCTCATTAGAATTGTGCGGATGATAGACTTTTAGAGTCCCTATCTCGGAATAACCGAGATCACCAGACTGAAATATTTCTTAAAATTGCGATTGAGACCAGGCGCCAACTGAACATTGTAGTACGGAAATTTTTATACGCAGAGCATCAATTTTTTATTGGGTAGTTCAGCAGTAAAACAAAAATGTATCCTTGATCATCCGCCAGGGGGAGGGTGAAACTCCAATCCCTTCCCTGCCTCCTCAACTTGCTGGGCTACGACCATGACTCTCAAAAAAATTAGCCATGATGTCCCACACTGAAGAAATCCGGCTCATTGAAGTTTATCGGCTGCGCAGTCTGCAAAGATTTCATGGAAAACTATACTCATCTACTTCAACGACGTACATATTAGCAATTATTAATATGCTTGGTATAGAACCTAAGGGGCGGCAATTTGTCCTCTTGCCCGGGGCGGCGTAAGTGCTAGAGCGGGCGCTGATTCCATATATTAATAGAAAAGGAATTATAACAATTTCGGTGAGACTAATAAGTAATGGAGCTAGATCAAAATGATGTAACAAAGATATGATTGTAAGACTATGCGCCAATTTTTAAAAGAATCGTACAAGCACCTCACCTTGGCAGAAGTTGGAGAAAATTGAGATAGAAAAAATATTGTTTTTGGGTCAAATCACGCAAATTTGACTTTGAAGCTCTGTAAAAACCAAACGTCTTATCCGATTTTAGTGTGGTTAGTTTTATTTTATAGGTAAATTTGTTGGTTGTAATAATCATTTTATTTCACTATTCTAGCTGGTCTAGCTTTGGAGATATTAGGCTTTAAGTCGTGCAAGAAAATGATTTTTTCAAAAATCTTTAAATGCCTGTGGCAGCTAAAGGGTTAAGCTGAGGGGGTATGTTCCGTACAACTTTTTTGCTGGAAATCAACTGAGGAATCATAATCCGGTGCGTTTATGCGGCAGTTTCCGGACACCCTGTATATTTCCTATCCGCACATGTACGGAAATTTTGAACCACGCCGAGATTCGATCTCCGGACCTTTAGATTGCTAGCATCGTAGAGTGCGACTCAACCAACTGAGCCACAGAGCGTGATAAAACCGAGGTTTGTAGGTAATTAAGGCTGTCCAATAAAAAACGTATGCCAGAAAACTACAATTAAACACATCAAGGCGAACTATACACAATGAGAGTATGCTAAGTATAAAAAAAGTAAACAGACCGCTATTGAATACCAGCGCTAACCATGAATTACATTACACATTCATTCACGATTTCCTTGAAATACGTCCGCGAGAATCCATCAGGATAACCACTATAAACGGACCAGAATCAACGATACGCCAAACGATTATTGAATTCAACGAGTTGACCAAATGAATTCGCTTCGCAGGGCATTACCCAATTAACCGCGGCTTTTAATTTAAATTCGAGTCCTGGGAGTTTGTATATAGTGCATTGACTCCTGGGTCCCGGCATCCAAAAGCGCGCGAAGATAACGTACAATTTACGATAATACTCGTGCATTAAACGTTGGTTGTTGTTGATGTAGGCGTAGGCTCATCAGAGGCGAGTCAATGGTTATAGACGTCGAAATGCCGAAATGGCGCACATTAAATAGTTGTGGTCGAGCCTGCCGACCGAATCGAAGAGCTTTTCAATGCCACAGAAATGCACAAAGTCGATGAATACTCGAAAATGCAAATATGTTTGCAATGAGCTGAAAACAATAAATTTAAGTGTCCCGCGGGCAACAAAATTGTGCTTAACCGGAAGTCTACCCTGGAGATTGATATTGTAGAGCAGGATTTTAGAGAGTTGGCAGGATGTATGGAATCGTTCGACGCAGGGAATTACTTGCAAAGACACAAAATTAAATAATTCTGTGAGAAAAAGCAAAAACGATTGTTTTTAGTTAGGTGCATCCTTACTAAAAGAGAAATGTAGCTTGAGACTATGCATCAGATATACATTGTTCATTAATACAACAATGGCGTTATCTAGGATAGAGCCAGTGCCGGATTAACCACGTGGCAGAAGGTGGCAAATGCCACGGGCCCCGCGCTTTAAGGGGCCACGCGTTTTTCTCAAACAAAAATTATAACAACCAAGATGCCAATAAAATTAGAAAAGCCCGTTCCTTTCAAATTGTTAAAACACGTTATCGTTGAACAGTTTACGCTGGGGTGTTCGAAAATTATAGAATAGGTTAATATTGCATAAAAATACAGAAATATTTTTTTCTAATTCATGCTGGCATTCCCGAAAACCTACGTCCACACTGTTTAAGATTCACATTCTAGCGGGAAATGTATGTGCACACATCGATAGAATTGAGAAACTACAATTATATCTCTCATTCACAGTGGGGTACCGCCTTAAACGTTACGAAAAGTGGGGGCAAAGTTACTTCTTCAAAAATTTATTCAACATTGTTTAACATTTAAGTGTGTAAGATTTTTTATTTTAATTAATGGAACCGAATAAATGTAGAAGAGGTTAACGTAAATTTGGCTTTCTGTAGCGCATACCAGAAGAATTTACGTTAACCTCTCATCCTTAATATCTTTATTATGAGCCTTTTTTTAGCTAGATGTTTAGTTGTAACCTTTTATTAACCTGAGTAATCCTGAAAAGGGACAATTCAAACTAAAGCTATCTTCTTCCTTGCCTCGTTCTTTATACCGCTCCATGGTTTCGCGTTGCTCGACCTGCGGTGTAGGCACATCGCCCGTTTTGGCGATAATATCTCAGCATATTTCTACAGGCAGCTCTATCTTGGATCGTGTCATCGCCGAGACCAATGCGTTGTTGTTGCTTTTTCATTTGACACATCCAGGTGTTCTTCGGTCTGCCTCTGGCCTTGGGTCCATCAAGTGGAACTTCCATTGATATCGCTCTCTTTGCGGGGTTCTCAGGCGGACGCCTTTGAACATGGTAATACCAATCCATTCGTCGGTCTTCGAGCTTTTCGGTGATTGGTTGGTCTATGGACAAGCTGCCTCGGATGTAGCTACTCTTGATGTGGTCCCTTTTGGTTACACCAACTGACATGCGTAACATTTTCATTTCAGTCGCTGTCATTTCTTTCGCGTAACCTTCATACATGGTCCAGCATTCTGATCCATACATGAGTGCGGGACGTACAACCGTTTTGTACAACTTGCCCTTTAGCTTCAGTAGCATTTTCTTATCGCAGAAAACTCCAGAGTTTTCTCGCCATTCAAACGAAAGCTATATTAATAGATAACACTTAAAAAAATGGAATATTTTGCCATATATTATCACTTTTCGGTAAATGTCGATTTTTTTAATTTTCAGAGGTCGTCCAAAAAGAGACTTGTCAAATAAATTCTCTTTTGTCGAATAAATATAATTTGTCTACATTTGTCTGTCAGTTTTACTAATTTAAATAAAAAAGAATCTTCTCAAACTTACACACGTCATTAAAAAACATTTTTGTGAAACAATTTTGAATCATTTTCAAAATAGATAGTTTCGCCTCCATTTTTCACAATGCTTTGAGAGGTACGCCACTGTGCATGAGGGATATAATTGTTATTTCTATATTCTATATAGAAATAAGTAATCGAATATTCAGTCTTTTGATTTTTGTCAAGCTAGAATGTGAATCTGAACCACTGTCCGTCCTGTATCTCTCTTAGTGTGTCTTGACAATATTTATTTGGCTTTCAGTAATACCGATCGATCGTTCCTAACACATTGTCATTGTACATTCGTCGTGTATTGCAAAGATGTAATGCTGGTATTTGCTAGCTGCTAGCCGCTTTCCTAAATTACTAATAAAACCGAAATATTAATTTTAGAACTCCTTTAGTAGTTTGGTTAATCGAAGTTCAATAGGCCCCGCGTTCAACATTTGCCACAGGCCCCGCGCTTGCTCAATCCGGCACTGGATAGAGCTGCCTGGTGAGAAGAAAAAGGGCGAGAAATTATTGCCAAAATGGGCGATGAACCAACACCACATGCCGTTCCATGTGACACCACGGAGTTGTGTCTATCTTGTAGAACAAGGAGATGGAAGACATAGTCTATAAATGTTTCTGAACTCTGGACCATTAAAGCGCTGTTTTCACGATGGATTTGTCGTCCAACTTTTGAGCATTCAAACAAGTTGGACGCCAAATCCATCGTGTAAACAGAAGTTGGACAACAAGTTTGAAGTGGAACGAGCATTCAAACAAATCCACCGTGAAAACAGAAGTTGGACAACTTGTTTGAGATGCATTGATTATAGTCCAATCGAAATATAAATATACTTTCTAATAATAAAGAATTAATGCGCCTGATTACCAATATCTGTGCGCTATCATCCAATTCTGGCGTTCCGTTGACTTTTGGGGCACGCTGTATACTCATTCGGGCATGTTTCCTTCAATATTTAAAATATTCACGAAAAAATAAAAGAAAAAGCAAATATATTTTTCCTGTACTAATACGTATTGCAAAAACTGATAACGTTTTACGACCGCTCCAACTTTCAACTGCTGTTTACACGGCCAACAAGTTGGATAGGATTTGTTTGATAGGATTTGTTTGAGAGAATATCGTACGTGTAAACAGCCTTCCAACTTGGATAAGTTTGAGGAAAAAGTTGGATGCCAACAAGTTTGATGCCATCTAAACGCGCCTTAACATTTAGCTCCAGCAAATTTGGATTTCAACAGCAGATAAGCTCAATTCCTACTAACCATATAGCTTCACCAATATTTAGAGTAACCATTGGATGATCATGAAATAGTCGGTTATTTCCTTCAACAAGAAAGCTCACTCACTATACAATCGACAAAATGAATATTCAACAATTATTATTATCTCTTCAGATTACCATCGAACATCAGCCAAACTATTAATACTTACCTTCCGAATATAAAAGGGGAAAACAATTCAGTTGGCAATTTGTTAATATCCCTGCACGTGTTCTGAATATGTTCACAGCGCAGACAAAAATCAATTGTATGCCCGAAGTTGACCGGAGTTCTCCCAGGGACCATCACCTCTTTCTGGGTCACGTGACCACAGTTTGCGACACGTGACTGGGTGCCGTTTGATGTTTAATTTACTAGAAAATAGCCGCTAGATTGTCAATATTGACATCGGATTGGCCTTATATTGGTAACATTATCATAAACATGTCGCCATGCAGACGAAGGTGTCCATCATACCGGGCGAAAGGATTTATCGCAGGCAGAACATGAGAGACGATGCATGGATATTCTGCTTGAGCGATTGTATGCGGACTTAGGGTTTGGATAAAGAAATGGATAAACACTGTTTCTGTCAAACATCTACGTACGCCAGCTTCAGAATGAAGTATTTAGTTGCCATCTTCAAAAACACAATTGAAAAAAAAACGTCCGCTGAAAAAGGACAATTCTATTTGCTTATTCTCCATAGCAGATCTGCGAGCTAATACGTTCGCCAATACGTTTGCAACCAATCATGAAACTCGTAATGTTCGCTTAGAAAAAAAAAGATACGATTGATGTCGGTGCTTTGTTTTTTTTCCTATTTGTTTGTTTGTACGCCAAGGAGCAAACATAAAAGAAGGAAAAAAAAGAGTCGACAAACGAAGCCGTTTTTATTAAAAAGCGTTGTCTGTCTGCACTGATAGATGAGTACAAGGAATTTCTCAGTGTGCAAAAGGGCTTGCTCATACACAGATGCTACACGAGTGTATCCTTTTGCATAGACTTTTCTCTGAATGCTTTGCGTTTCTAAGGAACGTGTGTTTCCGTTTATTCCGCTCCCTCTCTAGACAAAAAAAAAGTGAAGAGGATAAATGAGCGCGCCATTTCACGATGTTTCGCTAAAACTGTATGGGTATAACAACGAATACGTCCGGGGAAAACGTGAACAATCGCTTAGTAGTGTTTAGTCATTCTGAGTTGAGTCCTGATGCGAGGAGGTGAGTTGTTAGCCTATACAGTCGTATTCGTACAATACTACTCTTCACTCCATCTCCATACATATTCTAGTGCCGTGTACGAATGCCATTTTTTCATTGTCATTTGTGTTCGTTTGTTTGTTTTTGTTTTACTTCTTTGAAATCGGTTTGGTGGTATACGCTTAGCAGCTTCCGTGTAATGTATCTATGCTATGCTCTATGATGGCGGAGGAATGCTTCATTCGTCAAAAGGCCCGAAATTGCATTCGAAATAGGACTTTGTGCGGTGATATTGAGGAAACCAAAATAAAGGTATGGTTAGAATTTAAAAACTAATTACTTTTTTCGCTTATGGAATCGAAAACTGTGGGCTTTAATAATGCAATAATGAAACAAAATAATGGGCACTGAACTATTTTTTACGAAATTCACCTGATCGAACTCGAGTCAACAAAACCTAGTCAATTACTAATTTAATAATTCCGTTTCCTGTCTTATTATTTCCGGTTTTATTTAGGTTCGTCGTCCTTCTCATGGGAGGGGCGGTTGCCCCCCCCTGGCCGATGATTATGGTGAAATAAATCCTTAGCAATGTAGTAAAAAATCACTGCACTTTACAATGCTTGAAGGCGTAAAAATGCGAGTTTCAATCCAGACACCTCGTAAAATTTTCTGCTGCTAACACTGTAGTTTAGAAAACTAATCGGCAGCAAGTGAAGTGACTATTCGTAACTGACGGAGGTGCAGATACATACGTTTCACTCGTGGAAAACTAAAATATTTGTAGTTTCAGGCCCTTGATATCGTATGTGATTATCATGAATCGATAACATTTGTATATCAGAAATGTTTGCCTTCAGGGAAACTCTTTTTTCTTTTGCGAGAATCCCATATTTTCATGCGTTTCATTGCATGGCTTCTAAGCTGCAGAATACAAATTTAACTGTCACATGAAGTCCCTCCGAGAAGGTAGTAGAATTTATCAACATTCCATCTCAAAGGGATTTTAGTGAGAAATGGTATACAGATTTGCCCAGTTAGGGACCTCGTAAAGAACGAATCTTACATTTCCTTGTCTTTCAAGTTACATATTTAATCAAGATTTATTTTGTAGCTAAATCATACCAGCAATTAAATTTAGACCTCACAAGTGGAATATGCAATCCGAGAGACAAAAATAGCACCGAATATAGACGGACTACAGTCTAAAACGCAGAAATTGGAGGCCATTTGAATGTAATCAGAATTTTTCGTTAAATGGTATAGCATTTCCCAATTGAATAAATCCTTATCCCAAATGAAAAAATCCTTATCCCAAATGAAAAAATCCCTATCCCAAATGAACAAATCCATATCCCAAATGAAAAACTCCTTATCCCAAAAGAAAAAATCGTTCTCCCAAATGAAAAATCCTTGTGTGTGAATTAAAATAAAATGAATTTAGGGGTGTTTTAAGTTGTTTCTTGCATTGAATTATGAGGTTTGGTTGATGTTATTGAGGATATGAATAGGATCGGCTACGTGGGGTTGGCTAATGCAATTGCCGTGGTTGAACATTTATGCAATTTTCGACTCGCACGTAAAGTTCCTTGGTTGTGGCTGGCTTTTGGTATTAATCACATACGCATACCAATCGTCATCAAATTTGGTAGGAATATAGAATGGTAACAGTCTTTGGCACGAAATACTTAGAAGTTGGTAGGGCAGATAAGATAACAAGGTGCCCGAAGGTTTGAAGTCGAAGTTGACGTTTTTAGTTTTTATTGGACATGGACGCATGGTAACAGTCTTTGGCACGAAATACTTAGAAGTTGGTAGGGCTAAGATAACAGGGTGCCCCGAAGGTTTGAAGTCGAAGTTAACGTTTTTAATTTTTATTGGACATGGACGCATGAGAAGCCAAATCAAAGAACTCGAGTACATTTCATTTCAGTTGTTTTTTTTTTTCAGTTTAAAAATTAATTTCAATATAATGTAAAGCTTTCTGAAAATTGTGTGAATCTTCTATACGCAAAGACTAACTATTAGATGTTCGAGTAACTGACCATTTGTATTATAATGGACCGTACTTTGCCGTCCTGGTTTTCGCTTGTTTTCGATATTTGCTATTTCAGATTTGAACAGGCATATTACAATTTAGGTGCTTAAATCAACAGCTAAAATGCATAGAGGGGAACTGCTCAAAATGTAGACGGCTAGCCACAATTATCGCCGGGAAGTCTGTCTTACAACCTTTTAGCGATTCCGGATTGTTTCACAATTCCTTGTGACAAAAGTAAATAGTAACTTGACTAGAAATAAATATGTTCTTGCGTCCAGTGCCAGAGAAAAATTTACTACAGAAAAGCTTAGCAAACAATTACTTAGTAGGTCTGTTCTAACAAAACTGCCATTAAATGGAAAAGGTTTCTGATCCCATACTTGTTGACTTGAGACCATACTGTGGAGTGAAGACTGTACCAATAATTTCATAGACTTTTCACGGTACATATACATTCACTACAAAGGCCCCCTTTACTCAATGTGAAAATCCTTAAAACATATTTCGATATCTCGACACCATCATGAAATTTGCATTTAGAAAATTGCTTTAGACTAACTAACAAGTATCTAGCTGTCATTGTCCCGCAACTTCTTTTATCGTTTTCCTTCCTTCAAAGAGACACATGTGACTCACAAAATAGTACTGGATATGAATACCATGAGTCACGTGTGTCTCGTAGATAGTGAGGTATTTAGAACTCATTTTAAGATATCGCTGATGCGAAACCTGCGTTACGTAGGAAGAAAATATTTTGCTCTTTATGCGTTTGCCCCAGTGTTACTGTACCGGGAAACTCCCAACGTTGCGTAAATGCAATGCCTATGTTTAGCACATTCTCCCGCAGCAAGGATCAACCTTTTTCCAAAACCAAGTTAAATTAAATAATTAGCAATTGTTTGTCGTATAGAAAGTGCATTTGGATATTCATTTTAAGATATTTGAATACTTTTTAAATTATGTCCTTATGTTATGTCCTAAAAACCGTGTTATTACTTTCTCTTATATCCTCAAGGACCCAACGGCTGATTCGCTATAACAAATATGCAGAAACAGAGCCAAGAAATGTCCATTAAAAATTATATGATTCCTTAACCTTTTCAATTTAAATTTGGTGGTGTTTACAGAGGTCAAACTTCGTACACGCGACGCTGGGAAGAAATGGGTTAAACAGCAAAGAAGCAACTGAAATGAAATGTACTCGAGTTATTTGATTTGCCCATGCCCATGCGTCCATGTCCGACAAAAACTAAAAACGTTCACTTCGACTTCAAATCTTCGGGTCACCCTGTTGTCGTTGCCCTACCAACTTCTTAGTATTTCGTGCCAAAGACTGTTACCATTCTACATTCCTACCAAATTTTATGACGATCGGTATGCGTATGTGATGAATATCAAAAGCCAGCCACAACCAAGGAACTTAACGTACGAGTCGAAAATTACATAAATGTCCAACCACGGCCACCTCATAATTCAATGCAAGAAACAACTTAAAACCCCCCTAAATTCATTTGATTTAATTTCACACACAAGGATTTTTCATTTGGGATAAGGATTTTTTCATTTGGGATAAGGATTTTTCAATTGGGAAATACTAGAAAGAAGGGATTTGGAGCGACACTTTTTTTTTAGCTCCGCTCCGCTCTGACCAATTTGAAACCGCTCCGCGCCAGAGCTTCGACTGTTAATTTACAAAAATACAACAAAACTTCATTATTCTTAGTAAACTTTTATTATTTTCCCCAAATTCATCAATTCAACTTATATCTACTCACGTATTATAGAATATGACTTAAAAGGTGCGTTTTATTCGATCAATTCGATAGCACCAATTTCGTACAAACTTGAACATACAATTGAGTTGATCTATAGATAGGGTGTCCGGAAACTAAACTATCGCATAAGCGCACCCAAATATCACTATTAATGTCATTTCCAGCAAAGTAGGTGTACCGGGAATATCCCGAATTTTTAACTTAGCTACCAAAAGCATTTAAAGATTTTACGAAAATGCTACCAATAAGACCCCCGTCGGAAAAAATATTTATATGAAGTAAGATCACAAAATTTTGGCTTTGAAACTTTTTTACACAGCTTAAACTGCTTATCCAATTTTTTGCTGGAAATATCACAAGGAATCATATTTGGGTGCCTTTATGCGATAGTTTCCAGACATCCCGTATAGAACGAGATCTGTAAAATTGTTATGGAAGCTGCGCTGTCCCGTACTCCATTCAATAAAACACACCTAATAACTAATTTAAATTAAAAAGGGCGTTTCATTCATCGAGTACGGGACAGGACTTTTCTGTCATGGACAGTGTTGCCAATTTAGCCGTTTTCCGGCCAAATTTAGCCGGAAATCGTGCTGTTTAGCCGGAAGAAATTTCTAATTCCGGCCGGCCGGATTCTTAGCCGGAATTGATTTTCTTCGGCCGTTTTTTCGGCTAAAATTATTTTATGATTTTTATATGAAAAACTTTTTTATTTATGAACCAATCTTACCGAAACTTCGCATGAAAGGATCCCTACGAATGTCACAAAAAATATGTGAAAATAGATGGAAACAAACTATGGGGTTATGGGGCTGCCATACAAACCTAACCCCCAAATTAGTTTCTTCTAAGAAAAACTTTTTTTTTTGCACCGATGTGAACCAAACTTCACGAAAACATACGTATAAATAAGTGAAATCCAATAATAGGGTAATGGGGCTGCCATACATACCCAAACCCTCAAATTTGGTTTTTCAAAGAAAAACTTTTTTATTTGGACACCAATTTACACCAAACCTCATGAAAATGTATTTGTATTGATGTTACAAAACAAATGCAAAAATGAATGACATCGAACCATGGGGTCATGAGGCTGCCATACAAACCCAAGTCGTAGAAACCCTCCCACGCATGTTGGTTCTTCTAAGAAACATTTTTTCCTACACTAATTCCACGAAACCTTTTATTAATGCGTCGTTATCGAAACAAGAAAAAATAGTAAAAGCAAGTGGAATTTTACTAAGGGACCATATCCCCCGCTGCTCGCCAATAAAGTTGTCTAAGAGAATTTATCCTCGGTCTGGTTTTTTTTTTATTTTGAAACTAGAATAAATTTTTCGATATTCACAACCAAAATAATTAATCGCCGTGAAATTATTTCTACATACACTTATTGTCGTGTATTAGGGTAAGTACCTACTATGTCCACCAAGAGGAAAACTTGCATTTACTTATGTCTCCTGGGAAAAATGTGCCGTTGGGACTTGCCTTTTTTCAACAAATTTAGGATAATGGGTTTCACGTAAGCTGACAATTAGTACCTAGTCTAAGCATGTAATTTACTAACCACCAATATGCTGAATAATTTGCAAAATTGAAGACACTTTATTAAATAAAATTCTTTGCTGAGCAAGTCTTGCGTGCACAAAAGCTAAGTGCTGAAGAAGGGGGTAAGTTACCCATGAAATATATAAACACCTAAATTTAATTGTTGTAGTTTACTGGGTAAACTAGGCTTGACTCACGCTAATCCGGACCACTAAATGTTTCCACTATGTATTCTATAGTCCGGATGTCGGCAGCAATTCTGTCTCTGTAATCCGGATATTTGAGATTTTCAGGGTGAAATGGTTGTTGTTGTTGTTGTAGCGCTGCAGAAGGGTGTGAGTCGCTGTGCATGTCTGTGGATGTGTTCTAAGTTTCGTCGTCGTTCTCGCCTATTGTCTCAAGCGACAAGAACGTAGCAGCTGCTATAGGGTTGTCCCATAATGCCCTCGGAGTGAGGTTAGTGGGTGCAGCGGGGCATCGAAACAGGTCATCCACATCGTGTGGCGCACCACCGCAGCTCGGACAAATGTTCTGTATGTCCGGGTCTATTCGAGATAGGTACGAATTGAGGCGTGAACAAAAGCCCGGCCTAAGCGGGGCTAGTGTCATTCTTGTGGCTCTCGGGAGCCTAGTCTCCTCAGGCGATATGGGTGCTGGGGGCACTAAGAGGACTCTAGTCGGACCTAAACTCCCTATTGACCGATTCACAACGGTTGTGTGAATATCTGCGATGGCCGCATAGTATGCTGTATTATCGAATATATCGGGAGGTACCCGTTTGTATCTCTGGACGTCTCTCTCGAGATCTCTGAGTCCACTCCTGACATGTCGGGGAGGGGGAGTGTTGTCCATGAGATGATGGTTTGGGTGATCCTCTCGATAGCAACCGACCAGATATTGTAAAGACAAGAGGTGATTATGATCGCGCACTGATAACATGTTGGTTTCTTGATGAAGATGATCCTGGGACGACATGAGATGGCAACCTGTAGCGATACGTAGAGCAGCGTTCTGGCATGCCTGGATCTTATTCCAATTTGTGTCACAAACGGTTTGCGACCACACCGGTGCTGCATAGCTAGGTATTGCCCTACCTATCGCTTTGTAGGTGACCAACATAGTTTCTTTGTCCTTGCCCCAGGAACTCCCGGCTAGTGCCTTTAGGACGTTGTTTCTACTGTGCATTCTGTCGACTACGTTCTCGACGTGATCTTTCGACTTCATCATGGTATCTAGATAGACACCTAGGATCTTGGGGTTGGTAACAGTAGGAACAACGTCTTCAGCATAGCTTACCAGATCGCAAGCACCTCCGAAAATTCCTCCGTCCAGGTGGTAAGAAGAGTTGCAATACATTTAGACGGCGAAATGACTAGGTTGCGGATACTGAAAAACTCCACCAGTTTTTCAATATAGTCATTTAGTCGAGCACAGATGCCGTTTAAATCATTCCCCGAGGTGAGTACGGTGCAATCGTCCGCATAGGAAATTAGTTCGATACCTTCCGGTGGTGTTGGAAGGCTCGACAGGTAGATGTTAAACAATGTAGAAGAGAGTACGCTACCCTGGGGAACTCCCTGCTTAATTTTTCTATGCTTTGAACAACTGCCTCGAAACTCTGTGAAGGATTATAATACATTCATCGCCTTTTGCTCCTCTTGTTTATTTAAAAAAAAAGTGATTGCGCTAATCCGGATGTTCCGATAGTCCGGATTACCCATTGCAATAATTGGTCCGGAAGCTCATAATTTTGGAACTTCAATTTCGTGCCTTTGGAGCATCAAATTTGTAATTGCGGATCATCAACAATGCCCTTGCCCATAGTTACGCATTGGACGTTCCTTTTAAGAATTTTATGTTCCACAATTTCGAACCTAATGTGGTTATGAACTTGACCGAGAAATTGTACCTGTATACAAAAATTTTGACTAGTTGAGCTACCTAACTCCGAACAAAGTAAATTTTGACTGTAATGGCAGCGATTGGAGCATATATGTATGTAATAAAACTAAAAAATCAGTCTATCTAAAGCATAGTTTACGGGTAGTACTCCAGAAAAGAAATTAATTTATAAAAATCAGTTTTTCAATATATTTTTTCGCAATGTGATTGCTTTGTATATGATTTAGCCGTTTTTTTAGCCGTTTTTCTGACTGAAATCTATTTAGCCGGATTTTTAGCCGTTTTTGAAAAAAATATAGCCGGTTTTCCGGCTAAATTTAGCCGTTTTCTAAATTTCCAGTTGGCAACACTGGTCATGGATGATCTTGAATTTCTTAATAATGAAGAGTGATGATTATGACTAAACACAAAACCTCTTTTATCACAATAAATTTCACAATAATCCAAAATTTTGCAAGTCTCTCAACGAATTTTTCGCCTTTAAATCGTCCAAAATCTTCAAATCGTGCCATAAAATGAAGAAATTCGTCGAAAAAATTCATTATTTTTTCTCGGAATTTTTTTGATTTTTTACTTTGGAGCGGAGCCGAATTTCAAAGCAAAAATCGCTCCGCTCCAGCCTGCCGAAAACCGCTCCCCGCTCCAAAATTGAAGGTCGCTCCGCTCCAAATCCCTGGTATAAAGTCAATCTCGACTGTCCTTTCTTAAAATTTGGCTTTAAAATTAAAAAAAACTAGGGGGCGAAGCTTCGCTCGCCAACCCCCGGGGCCGAGGCTAATTTCGGGCGCGGCCGAAATTTGGATACCCTTCGCTTGGGCTAAAAGTTTTTTCGGGCGTACCTTGTATTAAATCCCCCTCCTCATTCTTTTTCTTCCGTCTTGACAAAAGTTTTGGGCTTGGTTGAAATAAGTGGGCAAATAAATATATTTACTCGGAAAATTTTATTGGGGTTGCCGGAGCATTACCCCACAGTACGATTCCATTCGTTTTGAACTTTTTTGTTGCTTTGATAAAGACACATTAATTCAAGGTTTTGTGAAATTGGTGTAAAAAAATGTTTCTTAGAAGAACCAATATGGGGGGTTTGGTTTGTATGGCAGCCCCATGACCCCATGGTCCGATTTGATTCAATCTTACATATGTTTTGTGTCAACAATAGAAATACATTTGTGTGAAATTTCGTTGAAATTGGTGCACAAATAAAAAAGTTTTTCTTAGAAGAACCTAATTTGGGGGGTTAAGTTTGTATGGCAGCCCCATGACCCCATGGTACGATTTAATCCATTCTTGCATATATTTTGTGTTATCTATAGAAACACATTTGTGTGAAATTTGGTTGAAATTGGTACACAAATAAAAAAGTTTTTCTTAGAAGAACTCAAATTGGGGAGCTAGGTTTGTATGGCAGCCCCATGACCCAGTGATCCAATTTGGGTGAATCAAACATACAAGCAGCCTGCAACAATAAGAAGCACGTGTGCAAAATTTCAGCTTGCTAGCTTCAATACCCGCCGCGTAAAACGCGTCGCAACAGACAGACAGACGGACATGCTCCAATCGACTCCCCAAGTCATGCTGATCATATATGTATACTTTTTATATGGTCGGAGATACTTCCTTTAATGCGTTACAAACTTCATGACAAAGTTAATATAAGCGATAAAACATCCGCTCATTTAAGGTTTGTGTTCGTAGAGACGACTCATGGGATCATCGCTCAGCGATCGTAGTTTTGCATTCAATTTCGAGCCGTATTTAAATATTTTTTGAATGGTTCTACTTTCCTAGTATCCACTATGAACTAAAGGAAAATGTCTGTATAGTATATACCAATGCAGTGCTTACAACCGATGGTTTCACTTCGATCGCTGAACGATGATCCCATGAGTTGTTTCTTCGAACACAAACCTTTAGTTTGAAAATACTGAGTCGTACTATTAAGGTACGTTGTCCTCGACACGACTGCATCGGCTCTAGCGACAGCGACTCGCTCATTTCATGTAAAAACTCGTTTTTAGAATGAGAGAAAAATGAGTTCTTATATGAAATGAGCGAGTCGCTGTCGCTAGAGCCGATGCAGTCGTGCCGAGGACAACGTACCTTTACAAAGGCCTAACAACCTTTACCACTGGGAAAAGTACATCAACCAGAAAGAGCATAATGCTGAAACAAGCAAAATCCAAAAATTGAAAATAAATGTTCGAAAGTTGTTCAATTTTCGTATCAGTGGTCCGCAGCAATTCATTTCCAGGCTAAGTGGTCGGCAGACATCTGTGAGCTGAAGGGACCAGTGGTCTAAAGTTTCTAAATTTGTTTGAAGAACATTTTGGAAAGGATGGCATTTGCAAAGGATATAATGCCGATTTCGGCAGTGAATCTAATTTATTTATGTTATCATAGAAATAGAAACATTCTATGGCGACAGTGATATTTGGCCCGGGTCAGGTTTTGAGTTTGACACCCCTGCGCGTAGACCTTTCCGTTAAATCGAAGTTGATATTGATTTTTTTCGGCTTTTTCAATCTTATCTTTTATTTGATAGCTAGACAAAAGACCGACCCTAAAATTTGGCGCCCTGGGCGACCGCCCGGCTTGATTCCCTCCTCCTGAAATGGGCGCTGCTAGGACCTACGTATAGTATACAGGGTGTCCGGAGAGCGGAGACTGCCGCATAAACGCACCGGATCGTGATTTTTCATGTGATTTGCATCAAAAAAAGTTGTACGGAACATACCCCCTAGCCTAAACCTTTACCTGCCACAGGCATTTGAAGATTTTTGAAAAAATAATTTTCTTTTACGACTAAAACTTCAATATCTCAAAAGCTAGACTAGCTAGAATATCAAAATAAGATGATTATTACAGCCAACAACTTTACCTAAAAAATTAAACTAACGCACTGAAATCGGATAAGAGGTTTTGTTTTTACAGTACTTTAAAGTAAAATTTATGTGATTTGACCCAAATACAATATGTTTTTCCATCTCAATCTTCTCCAACTTCTGCCAAGGTGAGGTGATCGTACAATTCTTTTAAAAATTGGCGCATAGTCTAAGGATAATTTCTTTCTTAGATCATTTTATTCTAGCTTCGTTATTTCTAACAGTTTTAATGCCTTAAGTGCAGAAAACTAGGGTTATTTTAGCTCGATTTCAATTCAATTCAAACTGTCCCTAAAGGTCTGCAATTTGGTAAAATTTATTCAAATTATATCAAAATCGACCCAAAATCAACCCCAGTTTTCTGCACTTAAAGCATTATTTTTTTTCAAAAATCTTCAAATGCATGTGGCAGCTAAAGGGTTAAGCTAAGGGGGTATGTTCGGTAACAACTTTTTTGATGCAAATAACATGGGGAATCACAATCCGGTGCATTAATGCGGCAGTTTCCGGACACTCTGTATATTCTCCCCCCTTCATCCAAGAGAAAATACGGTATACTAATAAATTGTATTGTGTATTTTGTCCTGTGTGCTAGGGATGTCAAAAACCGGACGGTTAGTCCGACAACCGGTACTTTCAGAACGGTTTGCCGGGTTATTTTCGTGTTTTTCCTCCACCCGGTTTTAACCCGGACGGTTGTTTGTCCATCCGGTTAAAACCGGTAAAAACTTCTTTCAAAATTCATACAATTTTTTATATTTTCTGGAGTTTTCAGTCAGCAATTCTATTACTTGTCCCTTATGAAAAACTTATTTTTCAAATTTCAGCCCTTAAACATAATTTTGATCACTCTCCTTATTGCTACAGAGGGTGCGCCAGAGAAACTTACTTATTTGAAAGGTCAATAAAAACAAATGTACTTCAGATACGGTTTTAATCATCGGCGAAATGGCGATCTCTATTGTGCATACACTGATTAAGTCGATTTTTGAAGTTCGTCTCTACTTTTTGCAGCATATCAATCGGTATGTTGGCAATGCCGTCGCGAATGCTGTTCTTGAGGTGACCTATGCTCCGTGGTCGATCAAATAACCCTAAATCCTCCAAATCTGGAGAGCGTGCCTCTGAGAGATATGAGGCGGTCGGGGAAATGTTGTCGCACCAAATTCATTGAGCCTCGTTCTGTGCGTGGTGTGGCTCCATCTTGCTGAAACCACACGTCCCTACCCTAACGTTCACTTCTTCGAGGCTTGGAAGAAAAAAATCCTCGATTATGTTCCAAGTGAGCGACGGTTAAAGAAGAAACTCTCGAGGCCCGCTGCTCTTTAGACCAGAAAATGATGGCAACTGAGTAGGACTTCACCCTCCCACCACTCTACTCGACCAACTTACCGCTCAGGAGTTTTTTCAAATAAGTAAGTTTCTCTGGCGCACTCTGTACGTGTATTTTGATTTGATTTGGCATACGATACGAACACCAGCAATACGAGTGTTTATGCATTTTTTTTACTAAAATTCTAAGCAAATCAATGAAAAAACTCGGTTAACCGGAAAACCGGTACGTTGAGCTCGGTTAAAACCGGACGGTCTTCTAACCGGCTTTGCAAGAAACCGAAAACAACCGAAAACCGGGTTATGGGCCGGTTTTTGACATCCCTGCTGTGTGCGCTACAAATAATAATATTTTTTTTATGAAGCACTTATATGGAGGCTTTTTAATAATTATATACATCTTGAATTTATTCCAGGTCCAGAATTTTCTTTGATAGTAGACAATGATATATTTCATTCATATTCATTCGCTAGCAATTATTTCACGGGTCTCAGCACCGACGAGAATAATTACTGCATTAATATATACGAGATTTGTCCTTAGTGGAAAATTACATATTATATAAAATGCAGAATTCTTTGAACCAAGCAGAATAATCGTAATTTTGGAACGAAAACATTGCGCTACTTCAAAGTCAGCCAGAAGAGTACATATCTTCAACGTCATAGACAAATGTATACAAAGGAAAAACGCCAACGAAAAAGCTTTATACTTTCCACATAGAAAATTAAAATGTTCATAGAACCATGTTCTTTTCTAGTTGGCTTCACTTGAAAACGTGAAAATATCAAAGATTTTCATATTATTCCATTCAGCGTCAACATTGACTAGGCAAAATTGATGTACATATTACGTTTCGGCTCAATTCCCTTCGCCCATTCAACATAAGCTGTCTGTCATGAAGTTTTCCTTTGAAACCATCCTTTTACGTCTTTGAGTTTTCTCTTTTTGTGTATAACAACGGAAAGTCAGTATCTTCTTATCAGAATTGAATTGTATATTGGTGTGATGCAGTTATTCGTTTTGAAGACAATGGCAATAAATTGAGGCTGCAATATTCCAACTTTAACGGAATATAATATAAATAAAAGCGTAACGGCACCAAAAAGGATATTTGAAAAAATAAGTAAATTTTGACGCCTGATCGACACTGGATGTAAGTAGTATAGCATGAAACCGAGTCCTATGAACATTCGACTCAGCATGATGCTCCACTTTTTGGCCAGTCCTTAATTAAATCCGGCATTGGCTTGGCTAACTCTAACACAACAAAAGAAACAGCGGGACCGAAATTTCGTCTTATCGAAACAAAAAGGAGACACACTCTTCGGCTTGGAGGGTGGAAATTTCAATATAGTATACAACCGTCTAATTGACAGTTTGGTCCCGAAACATTTGAGATCCAAATATACGAACATAAACTTAATCTGGGTCCGGTTGTTTTGTACATAGACTTGAATATTATATGCGCCTTGTTGTGCGGAGCATTATGATGGGGTTTGAGGTTGGAACAATATTTGTCGAAACGGTAAATGGTACACGTCCTGGACATTTCTATTCAAATATATTGTTAGACTGTTTCTTTTCTGGGGGGTTAATAAGAAAGCAAACCGACTGCTTCAATTACTACGATTATGATGCTGGAAGAGTCATTCAGGGCTCAATTTATGGATCAATGTTTGACTTGAGTGCGAACAAGAATGCTATTCAGAGAGGAAAATATTGCTGTCACGGTGGGCATAAAAGAACTTGCTGGGTTGAATGTTATGTGCTTTGTTTTAGTACATAGTTTAGTAAAAACAATTGAATGGAAACCTCGTTTCACATGTTGACAACATTTGGTTCGTCAATTTCAATTGTGGTTCATATAAAATCGGCTAAACTTGTGGAATGACGAATCAACAAAATCCAGATTGATACGAAAAATAATTCTATTTACTACGTCCTGATCCTGAAATTTTCTATTAAATTTAATAAGGAAAATATCAACATCGTCTTCAACCTCAAAGATATCACTCGATTAGCAAGTGATGCATGCACACTTCAATAACCATTGAAACCATTCACGGCAATACAAATAGCACAGTTTGACATCGTATTACAAACCTTTCGAGATTTTATCATTCAACCGGAAAATTATTGTTACCTAACCCGGACATTCTGTATTGTTCGTGCCTCTCTTCATAGTAGGAGATTGTAACCTCTTAGTGGTTGAGCCCATTATCTTTTTTTTACTTTATTTGAAGTTTATCTTAGGCGATTCAAAGCTTCCGTTTTGCAAAATTTTTGAAAATCGTTGGACACAAGCATATTTTTTATTTTCTTATATCTAATAGATACAATAAAAATGTTAGTAAAAATAATATTAATTTTATTAAAATGATTTTTTTCGTTTCATCAACAAATCCACCAGCGCTTTGTTTTGTTCCTATTCAAGAGCAAAGGAAAACATAATTTTCATTCCCCTGAATCCCTATAAAAAATCAAATCAACAAATGATTCCACTTTAATCGACATGGCGCCTTTTGAACATCTGCAAAATTAGTTTACGGTAGCGTAAATCCTTTATTGACACACCGATAGGGGTTTTCGTAAATTAGCCCTTTTGGGATAATATAACGTTCGTGTTTATCCACTTGAGATTGAGAGTCTAAAAAAGACACCAAGTGATATAGAGTGATATGTGCGTAATCGTTTCGAATTCAGGATTCGATGATATTTAACCCTCTGTTTGTATATGCAATGTTAGATACAGAAGAGAGAGAGCTAATAATATGATAGTAAGTAGTCCTTGTCATTTTTTGAATGGCCACGAATCACTTTCGATACACACTGCGAGCGCCACATTAATTGCATTCGACCATACCGGCGTACATTGCACGGCGCAGGGCATATGCGGAGAATTTCCTATGAGGACGAGAGGTTCTTTTGCGGAGAAGAGTCCTTTTCATGAGGAGTCCAGCTGCTTTCGGGTATGTGTATACTTTTTGGTTTGACTTAGCGGGATAAGTTTGAAGTGTGCAGTATATGATTTTTCGATATTCTTCTTTTTGAGCTGTTTGCTTTAACTATATACAGTGGCGATCCTACGTAGGGGTTTTGGGGGTTCAAACCCCCTCCGAAATTTTCCGATGTATTAATGTAATTTTTTTTTAGACAGTAGGTTGGTTGGAATAGTGCACGGTCAAAAATTTTGAGATAATTTCGTATACCAACTATCGTATAACGTCTATTTATACAATTTCGGTTATGAATATGTATGATCCATACTTATAAAATCGATTTATAATAAATATCATATAAATTGTTCAAATAGTATACTTTTTTAGTGTAAAAATAGATTTTATATAAGTATTGTATACTTTTTATACGAAAAATATATAATACAAATTTTAATAATATTCGCTTATAGTTTTTATACGAAAATTTAATTAAAACATACTACTTTTTTTTAGAATTTTACAAACTCGATACATTTATAAGATCAAAGTATAAAAATAATACGACAATAGTATAAAAAAGATTTTCAATTTTCTTTTTATACTTTGTTTGGTATAAACGAAAGCAAATTTCGGAAATAATTGTATAAAAAGAAGGAGAATTGAAGCCCGCAGATTATATTGCTATAACCAACAGGCTTCGTGGCTCAGGCGGTTGAGTAGCACTTGTAATGTTCCACTTATTCCTTTTTTCTCTCTTCTTTGTTTTTTTTTTTGTTGTCTTATCAGCCCGGCAGCGAAGATGATGCACCACTGCATCGTGCATTTTTCTTGCCGGCTGATAAGACATCTGCAAGTAATTAAGGTGAGTGATACACCGCTAGGAGGAGATAAGAAGCTTGACCGAAGCGAAGGTGGTGACCGGCTGCTGTGATTTCGGGTCAGTTAGTGTTTAGCTTTCATTGCGTGCGGAGGAGAAAAAAAAAAGAGGAAAAAAACAGATAGAGGAGCGAAAAGAAAATTTGGGATATTGAGGTTTGGTTTGGAGAAAGGAAGCAAAAGGATTGTAAGAATAGTTGTGACTCGTTGATTGAAAGTTTTTTTTTTCCAAGGACCACCAGGTAAAAGATTCAAATATTTAAACCAAGATGAGTTCTTTCGGCGATTCGAATCAAATAGCAATTTGACAAGTTTTTTTTTGCCAAAAACATATTGCGGGTCATAAATCGGCATGTATTTTTATCGAATGATTTTCGCGCGATTTTATTCGGAGGGGGTCTGTTTATTGTGGGTCGCCAACATGGTCTTGTATGGAGATTCCATGTGAAGCAGGACCTACCGATTAGCCAATAGACCAGCTATTTTGTGGTTCTGATGCAGATCGTCGGTTTTTATGGTTCGTTTTCATAATGCCGTCCGCTTTTACGAAAAAAAAAGGAAATTTTATTTTGCGGGTATTTTTTTTTCAGTTCGGTTTAATTTTCGTGAAGTCAACTCTTTATGCATTTAAGTGATTCGCTAAGTCAAAAAGTGAGTACGTAAAGAAGTAATCAACATTAACATAAAAAAAAAAAAAAATCTACTGTATAACTTAACTAATTTTATGGCGTTGGTAGGCGAAGCCCTGAGTGACGCGCGTATTTGGCGGTGTGAAATTCGCAGTTTTTTTTTTTTTTTTTGGTTTTGTGAATATGCGCGGTGTGTGAAATTTTCGATCGCTACAAATGTCGGTAGACTTAGTGAAATTGTGGAGTGTTGATCAATTAGGCCGTGACTGCGCTTTTTCGTTTTTTTTTTTTCATAAATTTATTGAATTCAAAGGCCTACACGGCACAATTTTCACGGGAGACGCGAATTCAGTTTTTCGTGGTGATTGATTAGCAGGTATATACGTACGTGTATGCTACATATGTGTGCGGAAGTGGGTGCCCATAGTGGTACGATAATTATATATGAAATAATGAATTATATATCTATATAAAAATAATAAAAAAAAAAAAAAAAAATCTTGGATTATTTTTGATGTTTGAATTTTCTACTTCTGATTTTTGGATTATTTTTGATGAATTCCTGCTTTGAAAAAATGAGCGGCTAAAAAGCCATACCTTCTCTCCCCCTCTCACTCAGCCTATAATGATATGACGTTTTTACGTATTGGGGGATCCAAACATAAATAGCGGGCCAGGATCCCAAGGATGGGAGGGTGAAGAACCGCGGGCCCACACCATCTGGTGCCCTTATAGAGCCGGTTAACACCGAGAGGCTCAAGTGACCTGGAGGGAAGGAGGATATGTCCCAATTGGACGGTTTCCCCTTTTTATATATTATATGGCCTCAGTGCCAATTTTTTTTTCGCGTATTTAGTCTGGCTGATGCAGCCCAAGTCCCTTCACGGGACTTTTGCCTTGTTGTTTTATCGGGAGTTTGACGCGGAGGCGTCACCATTAGTTTTTTTCGGTTGTTTTTGAGATTTTTTTTAGACTTTCTGAAATTTGAGTAGTTTTCGTGTTACGGGCAGATGCGTGAGTTTTCTATTGTCCATGATGACGGAAGCAGGAAACTCGTTCAAAACCCACCCCGTTACTCCCAGTAGCTGAGCTGGTCTGCGAGCACGCATCACCGTGGGTTTCCTGAGAGGGTTTTTTTTCACTTTAGGTGACCTGGCCTACACGGCCACACCAATCCCTCGTCTTCCAGAGGGTCATCATTACAATTGGCGCCCAACGTGGGGCCTTAAAAATACCGTTATTCGTCCCAGGACGAAGAGGACTTACCTTCACCTTAAGTCCTCACACTTTAGTTGCCCCACCACATCAGTCCTTAAAGCTTTCAGAGTGGAAAAACACACTCCATTCTAATTTTGCTTTACGCTTTCTATTATTTTGCCCAAGCAGACCTTAGGACTGGTGTTCCTTCCAAAATCCCTTCCTTTTAACGTAGCTTTTCCCTTTCCTTACAAGTACTGATTTGTCTTGTTCTTAAGTCCTAATAGTCATAGTATATATATGACGCTTTGTATGGTTTCATTTCCTCTTGCGACTCGCGATGATTGGTAGTGGTATCGATCCAGCGACCAAGAGCAAATGAAGGCCCAGCATTGCCTTTTTGTGGCAGATCAGGCACTTCGATTTAGTTTTTTTTTTCAATTTCTTGGTGAATCGCCCTCTCCGCTTATTCCGATCCGGTGGCTGATTAAACTCAGGCACTCGTGGTTTGGGCAATGGTGCCAGATCCATGAACCGTTTATAGGGTTGCAGGAAAGGAGTAGGTTGAGAGCCAGCGATTCGTCCAATTCATTTGCTTTGCGTCCCACTTATACCTCCAAGACGGACTTATTCTTTTACTTTCAGGTCATTTTTGTTATTTAACATTTACATTGTATATATCAATACAGCGAGAGAGGAGAGGAGGGAGAAGAAGAGTAGCATACATTTTTTTGACGTATCTTTATACCTATTTAGTGGACACTTCGCTTTTGCTTACTAGTTTGGTTTAATTTGGCTAAAGGCCTAGGTTTATCGATGTTATCGGGGATAAATTTGGAAGTCCAAAGGTAGCTTCGTTATACTCACGAATACGCACAGTATTCCATCTCATATTGGGTTATTGGTTGGAGACTTCTATCTTACTTACGTACGTTATTAATTCCTCAATCACTGGATTACATTTTACATTATAAGTATTATACTATAATATCATACCACATTAAATACCTTTATTATCTTATTACTATTTTCTTTAGCATAAGGACGCGCTGTTAAATTTACAGCGTAAGAGGTGAGTTATTCATCCACAACCATAAGACCTTATCGACCGCATACATACATACATACCCTTCAATTGCCTCTTTGAATTAGTTTTTTTTTGCATTGAGGGTATGCTATGAACATCACCAAATTTTGACATTAAATACGAGTACCGTACTAGTTTAGTACCTTTACATACTCGATACACAGGCTGAGTCTTAAAGCGATTTATATTAAAACACCTCGTGTTTTGTACGTTTTTCAATACGCATTTGTCTGTTTCATTCAGGATGCCTTTAGAACATAGTCCCGACAACTCTCCTCCTGGAGATGGGGTGGATGTGGAAGATGATCGTCGCTGCTGCATCTGCAGTGCCAACATGGCCGACAACGAAAATCTCGTAGGAACACCCTGCCTTCATGCCTTCCACCAAGCGTGTATCATGAGGTGGTTACAAAATCGAGCATCCTGTCCCATTTGTAGACGGCGTGTTTTACCAGAGCAATTGGTACCACGCTTTCCTTCATCTTTTTCCAACCAAACAGCCAGCGCGAGCGTGGTAAATCCTGCTCCTTCATCGAATGGAGCTGTTCCCAAAACTGCTAATAGGCCAGTGACTCGATCACAGGCTCGATTGATCTCGGACACTATAGCTCCTCCCCACAGAACAAGTGCTAGCGCGGACACTTCCATGACTTCTGTTCTACATCAGCCTTCCGACGACCTAATTAAGCAGTTGCTCCCAAGACTGCAGTCTATGGTGGTAAACGCCATACAGCAGCACCTTACTGAACCTGGACGGACAGCAAATTCAGCGATATCAGCTGCCGTAAATCGTAATGAGTCGTTGGGGAACGCAACTGTTCGGCCGGCCAGAGAAGATGAGCCACCCCGAGCAGACCGTCAGCGTGAACCTGACATTAGGAATTTGCACTTTGATTATCCACGTGAGAGACCATACCATGGGAACTATTCTCGCCCGGGCTCTCCATTGAGACGAGCAGAAGGCTCTCTCAGAAATTCGGTTGGTAACCATCAATTCCCTTCTTCCCGTGCAGCGGATCTGAGAGTTGAACGTGAGGAATCACGGGACCGCCCGTCGATGTATTCTACCATGATACCACCACATAGGGTTCACAGATCTATCGCCGAGTGGGGTTTGAAGTTCCAGGGAACAGCCGTAGAAGAGTTCATTCGGCAAGTTGAACTGTTTACCGAACGCACCCTCGATGGCAATTTCGAATATATATGGAATGGTTCCGCGAGTTCGCTGCAAATTCGAGGAATCAGTACACTTGGAGGTCGATGAAGGACGCACTGCGTCGACAATACACCGATCCGTACGACGACGACGACATCTTAGAAATGATGCGAGCTCATTTACAAAAAGAGGGACAATCGTTTGATTCATTTCTAAAAGAAATACGCCGCTACAACAGCCGCATGAGGGATCCTCTATCAGACCGGGAGTTGACCCGAGTAGTAAAACGGAATTTACGTGAGGACCTCAGTCGTCCGATTAATCGTGAACGTTTCACTACTATCTTAGAACTTCGCGAAGCTGTGAGGGAGTTAGAAAATTTTAATGAGCGAATGAAGACCCGATGCTCCTCCTCTCAACCTCGTCGATTCTCACGCCCGCGAGTAGCGGAATTGGATTTTGAGATACCCCCACCAGGTTTCGATGAACAAGCGAATATCTCGGCTCTGAGTAGCAATTCCACATGTTGGAACTGTAGAAAACTTGGGCATGCCTATGTTGACTGTCCAGAGCCACTTAAGATTTTTTGTTTCGGTTGTGGAGCAGCTGGAGTAGTTAAACCGAACTGTGAACGCTGCCAGTTACAAAAAAACCGTGCCGTGAGGAAGCCGCACACCTCCGTTTCCTCGACAAGCACTCAAACCAATTAAAACAACCAGACCCATCCGTAGCTACAAGTGGTAGTTACATTCCTTCGGATTTTCCTTGTAATGTTGTATTGTCAACAGACATTTCAAATAGCTCTTTCTCTTCGGCGGATAATTCGCGGCATATTGCGGTTCAAACCGATCCTTCTTTTTCTCTTGATTTTCCTTCGGTAAGAATATCTGATTGCACGTCGCATTCACCACTTGCACCTGCTTCTTTTGTTGACACCCCTGCTCTAAACACCCCTTTAGATACTAATCTTACATCTTCTTCGGCACCTTTTTCGCACCCTCTGACTATCGCGTCACGCTTGACCTCATTCCAAACGGAGGAAGAGACAGAAAACACGATAAACGTTGGAAGCTCACATCTTCTAAGACACTTCAAGCCGTACCATGTCCGTTTGCGAGAGTATGAGCGTGCTCGCAGGCGCATTTTTGCAGGTGAAGAGCTGACTAGCTCAGCATCTAAGCCCAAGCGATCTACTTTACGTAGGCGGCGGTTTTGGAAGAAGGTTCAAGAGCAACGTCAGAAATATTGTTCTGCTCTCTTGGTTGATAAACCAACGGACGATTTTCGACCTTATGCGAAGGTCACATTGTTTGACGAGGAGGTTGTAGGGCTGATCGACACGGGCGCTTCAATATCCTGCATTTCGGCCGAATTTGCCCGAAAATTTATGCAGGAGAATAAACATCCCTGGAGACGATTTCGCATGTCGCTTAGTACCGCGGACGGTACCCCACATTTCACTGTCGGTCAAGCTACGGGTAGCGTTACGTTCCGAGGTCACACTAAGGTTCTGACTCTTCTCATCGTTCCTTCGTTGAGTCAAAACTTATATTTAGGGATTGATTTCGTGCGGACTTTTAATCTTGCGTCCGATCTCTTCTCTTCCCTGAGTCCTACTTCATCAACTAGCATTAATGAGTTGTCGGAAGTAAACAATAACAAACACCCATTGTCACCTGACCAAGCTGCTACTCTCAGTGCCATTATCTCCAGCTTCCCTTCTTACGCCAAAGAAGGACTCGGGCGAACAACCCTCATTATGCATACTATCGACGTGGGTGACAATAAGCCCATTAAGCAGCGTCATTTTGCAGTTTCGCCCGCGGTTGAAAAACTGCTCTTCGCGGAGTTAGATCGCATGTTGGAGATGGGGGTCATTGAAGAATCACAAAGTAGTTGGGCTTCACCCGTTACAGTGGTTGTCCGACCTGGAAAGGTGCGTATGTGCCTTGACGCCCGTAAGGTAAATAGCGTCACCGTTAAGGATGCATATCCTTTGCCATTAATCGACGGAATCCTCAGTCGGCTGCCGAAAGCTGAATACATAAGCAGTATCGACTTGAAAGATGCCTTTTGGCAGATTCCGCTCGAGGAGAAATCGCGTGCTATGACTGCATTTACGGTTCCAGGACGACCACTTTACCAATTTGTGACAATGCCGTTTGGTCTGTGCAATGCTCCTCAGACCATGCAACGGTTAATGGATAAAGTTGTACCAGCAGATCTTCGTCACCAGGTATTTGTATACCTAGATGACCTGCTGGTCATATCCGAAACGTTTGAGGAGCAGTGCACCATTCTTCGTAGGGTAGCTCAATGTCTTCGGGAGGCAGGACTCACCATTAATGTGGAAAAGAGTCACTTTCTTATGAAGGAAGTGAAGTACTTGGGCCATATTGTTGGTCACGGGACCATAAAGACTGACCCCGACAAAGTCGTTGCAATTGAAGATTTTCCTCTTCCCAAGTCGATTCGACAGCTTCGACGTTTTTTAGGAGTATGCGGCTGGTACCGTCGTTTCGTACCAAACTTCTCTGCTGCAACAGCTCCGTTGACTGATATGCTGCGGAAGAGTCGGAAGTTTCTGTGGACTGATGAGGCTCTACACGCATTTAATGCGCTCAAGAAGAGTCTTTCCTCTGCCCCAGTTTTACACAGCCCGGATTTTAACCGTCCCTTTTCGATACAATGTGACGCAAGTCAGGAGGGGATCGGTGCGGTGCTGGTTCAGCTGACGGACTCGGGCGAGGAAGCCCCTATTGCGTATATGTCACAGAAACTGACAACTGCCCAACGCAACTACACAGTCACGGAGCAGGAGTGTCTTGCTGCTGTGACAGCTATTGAAAAATTCAGGCCTTACGTGGAAGGTTTGGAATTTGAAGTGGTGACTGACCACGCCTCCCTCAAGTGGCTCATGAGCCTTCGAGACCTGCACGGTCGACTAGCTCGATGGGCATTGAAACTGCAGGGCTTCAAATTTTCGATCCGGCATCGCAAGGGCAGTGATCACGTTGTTCCCGATGCCCTATCACGTGTCCATGAAGGTAACCTTGCTGAGATCGCATTTCATGATAATTCTTTGTCGGTAGATCTAAATTCACCGCATTTTCAATCGGCAGACTACCGGAGTCTTACTTCTAGTATTCAAGAAGACCCGGATCTACATCCTGACCTCCGTGTAGTTGACAATTTTGTTTATAGGCGCTGTGAATATGCGAGCGGGGACAAGATCCAGGAGGAAACGTCGTGGAAGTTATGGGTTCCAGTAGAGTTGCGGGAAAATTTGATAAGGAGTGCACATGATAATCCGTTGTGCTCTCATGGCGGATTCGGTAAGACACTACGTAGACTCCGGGTTCTTTTCTACTGGCCCAAAATGAATCGAGAAGTGGCGGAGTTCGTGTCGCGTTGCCAGATATGTAAGACGACGAAAGCTCCCAACAGGCCCCCTCGACCTCCCCTGGGAGCACCTCCTATTCCCGACCGTATATTTCAGCGGTTATATGTCGACTTGATAGGTCCCTATCCGCGCTCCAAGGCGGGTCATATCGGAGCTATAGTGGTACTTGACAGTTTGTCGAAATTTCCTTTTATAGAGCCGATTAAAAAGTTTACGGCCAACGTTATCGTCGACTTTTTAGAGCAGCGGGTGTTTCACGTCTTTGGCGTTCCCGAGGTTGTTGTCACCGATAATGGGGTGCAATTTAAATCTACCCTATTTAACACCTTGTTGTCCAACTATGGGGTTAAACACTTTTATACTGCATTGTATTCCCCGCAGTCAAACGCGTCCGAACGGGTTAATCGGTCACTCATTGCGGCCATCCGAGCCTATGTGAAACCTGACCAGAGGGATTGGGATTCCGCCATCTCGAAGATTAACTGCGCTTTAAGATCTGCGTATCACTCGGCCATCGGTTTCTCTCCGTACTTTGCCCTTTGCGGCCAAACGATGGTGTTGCACGGAAGCGTATATAAAATACTCCGCGATGCAGGAATGTTGGGCGATCCTACTGCCACCCTGGCGGCGGATGTCAAACTGGACTTGATCCGTAATCAGATCCAAAAACACTTGAAATTGGCTAGTGAAGCTAACGCCCGACATTACAACCTACGATCTCGGCCCGTGAATTTTCAAGTTGGAGAAGAAATACTGTATCGCAATTTCGCGCAAAGCAGCTCTGCCGAACATTTTAATGCGAAGTTGGCTCCCAATTACCTCAAAGGTCGCATCAAATCCTCAATTGGAAGCAATTGTCATCTGGTGACTAACCTCGAGGGAAAAGAAGTGGGGAAATTTCATGCTAAGGATTTATTGCGACCATAAATACTATTTCGGTGAACACCCTGTATCTCTCAGGTGAATCTTGGTTGCAGTGAAACCATAGATTCACCTGCGCTGTAATGTTCCACTTATTCCTTTTTTCTCTCTTCTTTGTTTTTTTTTTTGTTGTCTTATCAGCCCGGCAGCGAAGATGATGCACCACTGCATCGTGCATTTTTCTTGCCGGCTGATAAGACATCTGCAAGTAATTAAGGTGAGTGATACACCGCTAGGAGGAGATAAGAAGCTTGACCGAAGCGAAGGTGGTGACCGGCTGCTGTGATTTCGGGTCAGTTAGTGTTTAGCTTTCATTGCGTGCGGAGGAGAAAAAAAAAAGAGGAAAAAAACAGATAGAGGAGCGAAAAGAAAATTTGGGATATTGAGGTTTGGTTTGGAGAAAGGAAGCAAAAGGATTGTAAGAATAGTTGTGACTCGTTGATTGAAAGTTTTTTTTTTCCAAGGACCACCAGGTAAAAGATTCAAATATTTAAACCAAGATGAGTTCTTTCGGCGATTCGAATCAAATAGCAATTTGACAAGTTTTTTTTTGCCAAAAACATATTGCGGGTCATAAATCGGCATGTATTTTTATCGAATGATTTTCGCGCGATTTTATTCGGAGGGGGTCTGTTTATTGTGGGTCGCCAACATGGTCTTGTATGGAGATTCCATGTGAAGCAGGACCTACCGATTAGCCAATAGACCAGCTATTTTGTGGTTCTGATGCAGATCGTCGGTTTTTATGGTTCGTTTTCATAATGCCGTCCGCTTTTACGAAAAAAAAAGGAAATTTTATTTTGCGGGTATTTTTTTTTCAGTTCGGTTTAATTTTCGTGAAGTCAACTCTTTATGCATTTAAGTGATTCGCTAAGTCAAAAAGTGAGTACGTAAAGAAGTAATCAACATTAACATAAAAAAAAAAAAAATCTACTGTATAACTTAACTAATTTTATGGCGTTGGTAGGCGAAGCCCTGAGTGACGCGCGTATTTGGCGGTGTGAAATTCGCAGTTTTTTTTTTTTTTTTGGTTTTGTGAATATGCGCGGTGTGTGAAATTTTCGATCGCTACAAATGTCGGTAGACTTAGTGAAATTGTGGAGTGTTGATCAATTAGGCCGTGACTGCGCTTTTTCGTTTTTTTTTTTTCATAAATTTATTGAATTCAAAGGCCTACACGGCACAATTTTCACGGGAGACGCGAATTCAGTTTTTCGTGGTGATTGATTAGCAGGTATATACGTACGTGTATGCTACATATGTGTGCGGAAGTGGGTGCCCATAGTGGTACGATAATTATATATGAAATAATGAATTATATATCTATATAAAAATAATAAAAAAAAAAAAAAAATCTTGGATTATTTTTGATGTTTGAATTTTCTACTTCTGATTTTTGGATTATTTTTGATGAATTCCTGCTTTGAAAAAATGAGCGGCTAAAAAGCCATACCTTCTCTCCCCCTCTCACTCAGCCTATAATGATATGACGTTTTTACGTATTGGGGGATCCAAACATAAATAGCGGGCCAGGATCCCAAGGATGGGAGGGTGAAGAACCGCGGGCCCACACCATCTGGTGCCCTTATAGAGCCGGTTAACACCGAGAGGCTCAAGTGACCTGGAGGGAAGGAGGATATGTCCCAATTGGACGGTTTCCCCTTTTTATATATTATATGGCCTCAGTGCCAATTTTTTTTCGCGTATTTAGTCTGGCTGATGCAGCCCAAGTCCCTTCACGGGACTTTTGCCTTGTTGTTTTATCGGGAGTTTGACGCGGAGGCGTCACCATTAGTTTTTTTCGGTTGTTTTTGAGATTTTTTTTAGACTTTCTGAAATTTGAGTAGTTTTCGTGTTACGGGCAGATGCGTGAGTTTTCTATTGTCCATGATGACGGAAGCAGGAAACTCGTTCAAAACCCACCCCGTTACTCCCAGTAGCTGAGCTGGTCTGCGAGCACGCATCACCGTGGGTTTCCTGAGAGGGTTTTTTTTCACTTTAGGTGACCTGGCCTACACGGCCACACCAATCCCTCGTCTTCCAGAGGGTCATCATTACACACTCTACGATGCTAGTAATCCAGAGACCAGAGAATCAATTCTCGGTGCGGTAAAAATTGTCTGTATATTAAAAAAAATAATATAGCTCGGATGGGTGGGCGATGTGTATAATTTATTTTTTATGAAAATTTGAATGAATCAAATAAATAGTATAAATATGGTTTATTCCTTTTTTCGTATACATTTTAATATGTAATATCTAGTATTGAAATTATTATACCGTTTTGTTATAAAATTAATAATATTTTCGTATGCTTCTTTTATAAATGCACAATATACATATTTATCAGAAAATTTTATGGATTTATATGTATACGAAAATTGTATAGTTTTTATACCAAAATTTCTGACCGTGTGGCTATCGGGTTTAAAAAACAACCAATATCAGCACATACCTGTCTCCTTCCTTTGGTTTTGCGCGTCGAATAAATCCAAATAATTTCCATCGTCTTTGGGATATAGATTGGTAATTTCGAACGTTTAAGTGACCTGATCGATATTTGCAGACCAAAACATAATCTTTTCGCATTTCCATTAAAATCAGTTACATGCGCTCACTCGAAATCGACTTCCTGTCTAATGTTTCTGCAAATTAGTTGAAGTCCATACACTCTCAAAAGATGGAAATGTGAAATTCGAAATGCCCGAAATCATTTGTGAATCAAATTCATAAGGGTTTGAAATACATTTAAAACCCGAAAATTGGTTTCACTACAGGTGTTTGAAATTTTCATTCTTCATTCCAACCAGAAGCCCGTACACTGAGAAAAAAAATTAGAATGGTTATCTAAAGAAATACATAGTCGAATTTATCTAAAGTTCGCGTTTAATTTCAACTTATGATTCTATGTAGTTGAAACAGCTACGAAGATATGGATAATTTTTCTATTCGTCATTAGTTGAAACATCTACTATATTTGCAAATTCAATGAATTCATTTGTAAAGACAGCTATTCATTATCTATAAATTGTTAAATGTTGGATGGCTAAATTGTGTTGAAGAAAAAAGAACGATTGTTTGTAGTTAAATTTTATATTTGAATAGCACAATCAACAACTTTTGTGGAAGAATTGACTAAACTTTTTCTTCTAATCTTGCGTGGTTAAATGAACGAATTTAATAGTATTTTCAGCTGCGGAGATTAGAGAAATCAGCTGTTTCTTTGGTAAAACGATCTAAATTTAAGTCAACTACTTCACTTTAGATAAAAAGTCTAAATCATTTTTTTTCAGTGTAGGTATATATCAATTATTTTGCCCAAGCCAAATTTTGCGGTTGACACCTTTACTAATGAAAAGTATCCTCTTTCCTGTAACAACTTCATGCGCACACTCTCCGACTAACGACTCTATCTATCGAAAGGTTTGATTTGTAATGTAATAAATGTAACGGATGTGATTTTTCACCAATATGTTCCTATCCTATTTTTTATTTTCCAAAAACAAAAAAAAATCACGAAATGACGTAAGTGCGAAGCAAAATTGTCGTAAATCGAGTTGCAAGCGACTTAAATCGGGGTATTCCTGTACTTCTTTATATAAAGATGGAAAATGAAGATATTCCAAACCCGTCATGAAAGTCAAACCCGTCATGAAAGTAATTTATGAAGAAATTTTATCGACAATGAGCGAGGGACTCAGTACTCGGAAAGTTGCGTGTAATATCCCAGCCAGCATCGGCGTCATATACCGTGAACATAGCCACAAATAAGCTTTACTTCATGAATCACGAATCGGCATTATGTATCGATAGGACGCATTGAAAGTTAGATACATGATGGTCAGCTGAAGGAATGTCGACGGATCATGCATATAGGAAATATAATGGTTTTCTCCTCAAGTGTGAGTTTTGTTGCTGGGGTGATTAGATTCACGAATAAAACATAATCATTCATATAGTCTGGCTAGAGCAGTGGTTAGGACGCGCACCTTCGGTGCATAGGGTTATGAGTTCGAGACTCTCCGTCGCCCGTGCTCTTTTTTTTAATTATTCTTTGATGATAATAAGGTGCAAATGCGTATATACATGAAATAGGGGGACATCGTCATATACTGCTTGTATGAAAACGTGATGAATGAATAAGCAATATGTGCTTACGCGTGTTGCATGAAATAATGATTACAAATGTGTTAAATGCTGGCTGGGATGTTGCTGTTCTTCTGAAGGTTGAGAAGGTCTAGTGCGAGGAAGGCACTACAAAAAAATATACAGTAGAAAATTACGACCCGTGTATAGTTTCACTAAGAGCTAGGGCAGCTGAAACTGGAAATGGCAAAATTGTTTTAAGTTTTATAATTTTGCCACTAACCTCAGATTTAGACTGACAGCTTCAGTTAATTTATCACGCTGGACTCCCTGCCCAGTGGCGCAACCAGGATTTTGTCCTGGAGGGGGCTAATTCAATCCACATTTCTGGACATTTGAAGTTGATATGTCGCAAGTAGTTATTCTGAAATAGCGCTATTTGGCGCAATTGCATTCGCGCTTATTTTCGATGTACATTTTTCGATTAAATAGCTTTGGTTCAAATATGGGAGTAGAATTATCTCTCAACATTTTGCGGGTAGAGTCAGGGGGTGTCCAGAATTTGTGAATGTCCGCCACTACATGAGAAATTTAGGCACAAACAAAAATCTTACCGAAATTGGACCATATCTTCTCAGGACCCTGCCAACGTAAACCTCGTTCCTAAAACCTCTCCCGAAATATTTTTCTGCGTACGCCCCTGATTCCAGGAATCCATTTATTCCGTGTATGTGCGGCCTTACAACTCCATCTGTATGAGCAACAATTAATCCTACTTTTTCCTCATTTTTATGGTTTTTTAGATTTTTTTTTTTTGTTCAAAAAAACCTTCTGAAATCCATTTTGTCCGTCCGTCTGTCCCTCCGTGTGTTCACTAAATAACTCGCGAACGATTCGGACCGTCATGAAATTTGGTAGGAATGTGTAGAATGGTAACAGTCTTTGCTATGAAGTTGCTGGGGCAAAGATAACAGGGTGTCCCGAAGAGGTGAAAAACTTGACTTTTTTATTTCTTACCGGAGATAGAGGTATGGGTACTCAAATCAAAGGACACGACGAGTACATTTTATATCAGTTACTTTTTTCCAGTGTCAAGTAACGGTAACGGAGTTATGGGCGTTTGCAGTTAAGCTTACGTCACCTCAGTTTTTCTAAACCGTTATAAGTACCGATATGAAACTTTGCACAAAGATTGGTTAGTATCATAGATACTTATATACGCTAACTATAATAAGACTGTTGACATTTGCTAAGAAAAAGTAAATACATAACATTAAATTTTTGAAATTTCAATTAGGTCTCTTAGGGCTCCATTACACAATCATATTTATATTATAATATGTATGCCATATGCCTAAGCCTACTCGATTCATTCAGTATAATTTTTTAGACGTGCAGGAAGCGAAATCAAGTAGGCTTAGGGATATGATAATATCTATTATAATATATATTACCAATATATGACTATGTAATAGCGGCCTTAGGTCTGCAAATATAAAAATTTTGATGAGGGTTTTTCAGCGTATGCTCCATTACTTTTCGAAATGTCTTTGGCTGTATTGCCTTGATTTCCGATAGGATATTTTTTTTTAGTACTGCAATGGTTGTGGGCTTATTATAGCATAAATCCTAACCCCATAAAAAAATCGGCAGGTGGTAAATCTGGAGATCGAGCAGGCCAGTTTATTGATGCTTTTGAAATAATTCTTGTCCCGAACCAGTGGCGTAGATAAGAGGGGGAACAAGGGGATCAAACCCCCCCCCCGCCGGTCACATATTTTTTATTATTACTTTAGGTTTATGTAAAACAAAGCAAAAGTAACATTGGATCTGGAGTTTCACACAGGCAAGCCCTACTGAAGTAATCTACGCAGTAAAAATTCTTGAGCTAAATTGTAAACCATGCCATTTATTACTGCCAATTTCCAATACAAACAGATCTAAATTTGATACTTCTCAAAATATTACTTTTTTCATAATATGTATATTGTCTATTAAAACTTAATCAAACTTGGTGTCACATAAATTTTTTAATATATGTAATAAGTATTATATAATTCCTTCAGGCACTTCATACTGAAGATTTTGTAATAAAACATATACCAAGTTGGTCTTACATCCTACTGGTAATACAGTCACGGGTATATGTATATGCAATACTAGAATTTGTTAAAATTCAAAATACACAATATTCAATGTAAAATAAGGTGGAAATTAATACTCTTTGTATTAAAAAATGTAATAATATTTAATATTCGACATATTACGCGGTGTTAGTTTCGGATTATTAGCAAGTAGCCAGTGGTAGAGCGATGTCACATGTTGTATAAATTACAAACTTCGTCAGTTATTCTGGTTAGCTTAGTAGGTAGGGCGTTCGTCTACAAATCATAAGGTCCTGGGATCGAATCCCACTGTAGGTAGGTCGATTTATTATGCATTTTTCAGCGTAAAGAGGTTAATGAAATGTCGCCAACACCTATACAGAAATCGACGCTAGTTATACAAAACTCATTTATAAGCTAGGTATATATGTATGTTCTTCCCTTTGAAAATTGTGTTTTTTTATCCCAAAAATTACGAGAATTACTTCTTTTGGTGTAATTGAAAGTATTTCTTTTTCAGTTCATCCATTTGGATAAAAAAAAATCTAAATTCCAATCCACGAACGTTACTTAATACACTTTTTATTTGGTTTTAATACATTTTGTATTAAATGTAATAAATAAGATATTAGATTTAATGTAAAATAAGGTGGAAATTAATACTCTTTGTATTAAAAAATGTAATAATATTTAATATTCGACATATTACGCGGTGTTAGTTTCGGATTATTAGCAAGTAGCCAGTGGTAGAGCGATGTCACATGTTGTATAAATTACAAACTTCGTCAGTTAGTCTGGTTAGCTTAGTAGGTAGGGCGTTCGTCTACAAATCATAAGGTCCTGGGATCGAATCCCACTGTAGGTAGGTCGATTTATTATGCATTTTTCAGCGTAAAGAGGTTAATGAAATGTCGCCAACACCTATACAGAAATCGACGCTAGTTATACAAAACTCATTTATGAGCTAGGTATACATATATGTATGTTCTTTCCCTTTGAAAATTGTGTTGTTTTTTTTATCCCAAAAATATCGAGAATTACTTCTTTTGGTGTCATTGAAAGTATTTTTTTTTCAGTTCATCCATTTGGATAAAAAAAAATTCTAAATTCCGATCCACGAACGTTACTTAATACACTTTTTATTTGATTTTAATACATTTTGTATTAAATGTAATAAATAAGATATTAGATTTAATTGCACTCATTGATACACGGAAGTATATTCTGCATTATATTTTAAAAAGTTCGTATTAGAATGAATTTGAGATAAAATTAGATTTTAACATCCACTGGTGTGAAAAAATCTTTTCATTCTTTTAGAAATATTAAAATTTAATAGAAAATTGGTGTGGTCATATATATAGTGGTGGAAATTGGAATAGGTTCATCCAAAAAAGGTTTATTATACGCAAATTGAAACCATGAATAAAAAAGTCATTTAGTGTGAAACACAAGTATTAAATAAGTTTATTGTTATTCGTTATTAAACTTACAATTAATAGTTTAATTATTAAATAATTTACAAAAAACAAATTTTAGCGTGGAAACTAGAACTAGAATAGGTTCACTAAATAAATTACATGTGCTCATCTGTGGCATTAGGATGAATCCTTCCTTTTAGTAACTGATTGGCTCACCCCGCTTCTGAATCAATTCGTGAATTCGATTAGGCATCGAGTGAACTAGATTTCCCAGGATATCTGGATCAATTTTTCCCCATTCGGATGAGCTCGCCTTTCGCAATTCAAAAAAAAAAAAATTAGGAAACTGATGCCCATTTGCATGAACCCTTCTGACTAGTGTCCCCCATAGATTCTTAATTGGGTTGACGTCAGGGCTTCTGGCCGGCCAATCCAAAATCGGTACTTCCTTTCTTTGAAACCATTCCTTGACCACCCTGGCAGTGTAAATGGCCGCGTTGTCTTGCTGGAAAATTAAATTTGATCCAATTATATTTTCTGGGGGATCAACCGTCACATTTTTCAGCAGATGGATGTATCGTTCAGAATTTATTCGACCATTTAAAAACGCGATCGGGGTCCTACCAGTCGCGGAGAAGCTAGCCCAAACCATCACACTACCGCCACCGGTATGACGGCTCATTGCAATCTGCTTCTCGTTAAAACCGATCGGGACCATACATTAAACTTTTTTCGTCGCTGAACAAAATGTTATTCCACTCTGTAGTCTAATGCATGTTATCTCTGGCAAATTCCATTCTTTTGGCTTTATAGTGCGTCATTAGTGGAGGTTTACATAACCATTTGGAGTATCGCAAGTGTTTCGAGCTGCTCAAAATTTGCCGATTACGCCGAGTTGTCACTGGGACATTTAGATTAGCCTTCATCTGGCTAAAATTCATACCATTGCATCTCGCTTTTCGTAAAATGGTTCGAACAGTCCGATCATTCACTTTGCAATTCAGCCCATATTTACCTCTGTTTCGATGATTATTTCCTAAATTCACAAAAATAATTAAATTTTTCCCATTAGAATCCAAACATTACCTTCTTTCGTTTTTGTCCCAAATTTGTCAAAACTTCTATTTTTATTAGATACGAAAACAACAACACTTCACATGAACCTATTCTAATTTCCGGCTGTTGGTTGGCTTCAAACGCTATAGTTCACATGAATTGATCGAACTGACAAGTATAAATTCAATAGAACTGGCATACGCTAAATACCGTTATATCAGTGTTGTGGAATGTTTACTTTAAGGTGGTTTGACTTATGTTTGTTTGCTAAGTAACGGAAATAAATGCGTTTATTGGGAGTCCTTCAAGGTGAACCTATTCCAATTTCCACCACTGTACAAGACCAAAAATATTAGAATTTAGTCCAAGAATTTTTACTGTGTAGAAGTGCTGCTATAGAAAATTAAATGTAAGCACTGATTGAAAATTTGTTGTTGTTGTTGTTAGTGTTCGGAGTGGCGGTTACTCCTTAGGAGCACATGAGCACGTGAACCCCCTACACTAATCATCGTAAAATTGCTTTCCTACATAATATTTTCTATCATAAAATATATCGCAAAAATTCAAATTTGTATAAAAATATATATAATCTATCTCAAACCCACGAAGTATATAATAAGTAATCCCATAGTTTCAATCGACGCACACTCGCTGGCGTAGGAGCACACAAAATATGTGCGAACAGTGGAAGAATTGCGTGCGAGCTTGAGAATCGGTGATGTTTTTTCGGTTGATATGATATGAATTGATGCATTTTGTAGTGTTTGTATAAATCTTTATGATTACGTATTAATTGCTCATTTTTTTTTCTTTATGTGGAAAGGTATAGGCACAAATATTTAAATATTAGGGCGAAAGTAATGAACAATGTACTCGTATTAAGTATGGATGGTTTAGTCTTAGCAACAAAATAATCATGATTATTTTGCAGCACTTTGTAATTAAAAATTGTTTAACCCATGATGTACAACTTTTGTACACATTTTGAGAGCTATACCCAAGTAACAATTCGTATGCTTTAAAGAAGCACTTCATACTGTAACATTCATATAGTAACACAAAATCAGTTTATAGTGTGACATCGCTTATATAAGTATTTCGATCCGATAAAAACTTCTTAAAACACTTTTCGAAAAGCTTAAAAAGTTCTTATATAATCAATTCACGACTACATCCAATAAGACTTCGATAACACTTCTCTAAACGTTAACCTAAAAAAAAGCTCCATTAAATACTTCTTTGTAGGCTTTATTGAATGACATAAACACACATGACTGAAATCAACACACACACATGCATATAATCTTCTATAGCACTGTCGATTTCATTTTTATAGTGTGACATTCGTGTGATCATCCCATAAATTGCTCAGCGTAGTTTTATAGAAGGATGAACTTTGTGATTTTTTAAAGAATTGACACTTATGAAGTGCTCTGGAACACCACGTTTCTTGAATTGAATTCATTGAAATATTGCATGAAACCAACATTTCCTCACTCATTCTTAACTTATGAATCAATTAAAATAATGTCAGCCTAGAAACTAGCTGCATTTTATTGATGAACGTGTGAATTTAATTAGCTTCAACTGATTGACATATAAAGAAGAAGGTGCATTGAGGAGAAGTGTTGAGCATTTCGATAGAAGGTGCATTGAGGGGAAGTGTTGAGCATTTCGATAGAAGCAACGAACTACTTGTAGTGTTTACGAGCAATGCTGACTATATGTGAGGTTGGCCGAGTGGTTAAGGCATCGGACTTGCGTACGACAGTCGCTGGTTCGACGCTGGCTGCGGGAATTTTTTTTTCTTTTTTTTTTGCAAAAGCGAGAAAATTACAGAAAATGATGACATAACACATATGATGTATGTCTTTTTCAAAGTGTAATTCAGTGCTACGATAAGGTTCAATTGGATCAAAAAACGGCGCCAAATGCCATTATTGGACTGTTATTCAGTGGTTATACCCTGTAAAGTGCCCCTATTATTGTTAGAAGAGAGTATTTTACGAAGTATTATAGGGCTGAAATTGTTACTTGGGTATATATGTTACTTCTAAAACTCCCCTGATTACAAATCCGTTAAAAAAAATATTTCGTGATGCATAATTTCACGCGATATTTCGCTCCTTATCTTCCTAAATTCGATCATTTCTATTGGCCTAAAATTGAATAGCCACAAACCACAAAAAAAAAAACATATAAAAATAGACAAAAGGGCTAATGAAGCTAAAAACTAAATTCTTCAATAAAAAAAAAATGTTGATAGAGGTAATGAAGTTAGGTATTTACATAATTTTGTTTCAGTTGTGAACACCCAATTTAGGAGGTCACGAGCCGCCACTGTGTTCGGTTCAACGGTTCATTTGGTTTAACGGTCCGGTGGAACACGGAGTGCTCTTCCACTGGAGCGCAATTTCTCTCAAGGGTTTCGCGAAAATAAAAAAAATAGGAAAAATGTAGAAAAAAGCTTAGGACAACAAACAATCCATACGAAAAAATGTTTGTAAGTTTTAAAATGCCCAAACTTAATCTGCTACACAGCACCAGAAATCAACTTAACTGTAAAATATTTGACCAGCATCAGAGACTCGACTGATTTTCTTTTACAACTTTCCACTATCTGAAATAAAAAAGGAAGTACAGGCATACCGCATAAGGACGCTAATCGGTTCCAGGAAAATGCATCCTAAGTCAAAAAATTTGTAAAAATATCGCACGTAGGCAAGAAGACGGTCACACTCCAAATTCGTCACTTTTCAGTTAATGATAAAGTTTTATTAGGACAAGTAATACAAGGTATTTAAAGTATAGATTATGTTCATCTTAGCAGCAAACTAATTTGCTGAATATTCTTCAAATCTTTCTTTGGTGGTCTCTTATTCTGAACTGGGGAAGAGCTCGGGTCTTTTTTATTTATGTTCTTAACATTTTTTAAGCACTGGTGATGGAAACTTATCTGCATATTATTTGTTTAGGTCATCGTTTTATATTTCAAAAAGAAATTCTCATCGGTGATTCGGAACAAGAACACAAAATTGAGCAATTCAGTTCGAATCTCTAATCAAAGTAAAAATCCACGCTCCTGTGAGAGATAAGTCTCAACTGGTGAACACAATTTTTGGAAGCATACATTCCCTTATCAATTCCAGCCAATGGCGGAAAATAAAGGTCGATTCCAAATTGACGACTGAACTCTTTTCCTGAAGTTTAGAACAAACGTTCAGTTAAAATTCAGTAAGTAATTACAATTAAGAACGCACTTATTATGTGCGCGTTCCTCGGTACAAATAAACAATTTTGCTCATATCTACAATCTCCGGTATCAAGCTTACAATGTATGCTTAAAATTTACTTTTTTAAATCATTTCTCATTTCTATTTTTAATTTGCTTCATTTTGTAAGTTTTCGTAATTTAGCAGAAACTGCTTGAGCTTGCCGCCAGATTCGTTTTTAAATAAAAGGCCTAATCCTCTACACAATCGTTGAACTCTACTTGGAGGTCCTCAACGAAACTAGGCTAACTGTCATTGAAAAAAGAAAATTCTTGTAACAACGGCCCAATAAGTAATAAGAAGCGTTATGGATCAGGAAAGAAAAAGTGTAAGAACAGAAAAGCTAATTATGTCTAAAGTTAACATGTGTGTTTTGAAAAAAGCGAAAATTTGTGCGAAAATTGGAATAGTGTGGATACACTCACCATACTAAAAAAGGCAAAATTATCGATGCAATATTTTCAGGCCTCTATTTTTATCGTATGGCAAAATTGCTATACCAAAAATTTGCTCCAAATAATATACAGAAATTGTTATTCTGAAACTCAGCATTTGATAACCGTAAAAGTATAATGATCCCCGTCCTCTCCGAAAAGCTATCTACGCACTACGCCACTGTCCCGAACAGCTCAGATAAAATGTCCATTGTGGCTTGAGCGGTATGGCAAGGACCAAAGGAGCACCCTGTCTTGCTGAAACCACATGTTTGGCCTGTTCTGAGCAAAGGGGAGGACCCGCGTGTTCGTCCTTTTTCGATAACACTCTTCACCAACGTCAGTGCTTCGCCACTCGCATTTAAAAAAAAAAACCCTTCTGATCTCCTGTGATGTGATCAAATAGGCATTTTCCCGAATGTAAACGTCGCTGATGCAATTATCTGTGCTAATGTCTCCCCAATTGTGCTAATTTTTCCTCAACCTGAATTTATTAGTTAATAAATGGACAATTTTTTTATTGAATGAATTATAATTTTTTCTGCATTTTCATCCTAGCCTAAAGTACTTTAAAGGATGTATACATCGAATTGCCAATAACCCTGCTTGTACATATAATAAAATAAAAAACAATGACAAATTGAAGAATTCATCCAATATTAAAATTATTCATAACAATATGCTTATTACATTTATTCGATAAACTTATATACCTACATAAACGACGAAAAAATGCTGAGTGTCCTTTAAACTATAGGATGAAACGAAAAACTTCAAACAGACAAACTACCTTGGAAACTCTGGTTCCCAAGTTCAAAAAGAAGTCCAACAACAGCAAAAATATGAAAATAGCAAACAGATACAAACTGTCGTTCAAAGATTTACGCACAACGCCACTTTCAATGTCCTTTCGCGGCATTCGACGAAAGGAGAAATCACAACAATATCGATCTCAGAACTTAACCCCCTCCGAATATAATTGATTTTATCCATAAAGTCCTTTCATAGCATCATTCCACAGTTCAGATCCTTTCGACAATCTTCATCTGAATCACCACCCAATGCGCAGCCATTTTGTATGATACAGCATCCAGTTAGCGCAGGACTCTCCACGGCAATGGAGAAGATTTTACAAAGAAACAACACCCTTCTCACTTTCAGCAAACAATACAAACACATTTTATTGAGGGGCACATTCAACCAATCGCTACAAAGGGGCGTTACCCATCAAAATTATTCTCGTCTCGCTTCAATGATTTTCCCCATCCATCCTCATACGAAGCATGCGTCCTCCTCGCATGCTATTCATTCAAAATGTAAATAGTCCCTGCCCCTATGCCCGAAATTGCATTTCCGCCAACGATTTGTTTTGTATAGCAATCGAAGTTGAGATACTTATCTCTGCACAACTCAAGTGAGTGGTTGGGTGATCCTGCGCTCAGCATCCCTATGGGTGGGAACAAATTAGTTAAGGGTGAGATTCATATCGGTCGAGGTGGGAACTTCGAAGTTTGTGAACTGAACTTCGAATAGACTCGACGTTTGTTGTTAATCCGTAAAACGAACGACACATGCAATCTGTCGGTACGGCGATTAGGATGTGCGTGTGGTACGTTAAGATTTCTTCCCGGTGATAATGTTAGAAAAAAAATTTAAATTTTCTGTATATTCAATGCAAAAATTTTAAAGAAAAGAGAATATTTCGTGCGTCTTGAAAGGATTTGCAGTGCGGTTTGAAGTGATTAGTCGCGTCCTGAGTGAATCTTCAATATTTTTGTTGGCGAATGAAGTGACCTATTTATACATGATAGTGTACAAGGTGTGACAAATTGGATTTAGCACGTGCTCCGAAAATATTCATACAAAACTTGGTGAAAAGTGCGTGTTTAATTTTTCCATATCCTTTTGACGTTGCACCACACTTTCATCATGTTGGAATTTTACCCGCTTCCTGTCAGCATGAATAGTGGACTAATGCCAGGAGGGGGACAACTTGATGTACCCATTTCAAAGTCAATGGACTGTAACGGACGAACAGGTAAAAATAGTAAAACAACAACAAAATCTCCTGCATATACCTACACACTGTAGAACATTTCGCAAATTTTAGTGGATTGGAGTTGACGTAGGGGGAAGCAATAGTCTTCTGAAATTGGGAGGTGGCCCATAGAAGAGAAGCGGGAGATAGATAAATTTCATACCTGATGACTAAAATCCCGGTAGGAGGTGCGGATTAAGTTGAAAGCAGATTTACAACGGAATTAAAGTGAAACTGCCTTTGCTCTGTGACCTCCTGCTGATCGATGGATTCCCGTGTATAAAGAACCCCCAACACACCATACTCGTAAATACGGAATCTTCATAAATTCTGAATTAGAGAAGGATCTATCGATTTTTTTTGTCTTTGTTAGAGCTTTAACTTCTCGGAGATTCATATGGGGAGTGAAGCCTCAAGGCATGAAGATATGCTATTGATTCCAGGAGGGCGAGTCCTCGCCCACTATCTTTAGATGTAGATATACTTGGCTTAGATATTCTTGGAAATGTAAAGTGGATCAAAGGGCATAAGACATGGATTCTTGTTTTCTTCGTATATGTCGAAAACAACTGTAGTCGTCTTACTTTGAGAGACGACAAAAAGGGAAACAAAGAAACTCCTGTATCCGGCTATATATGGACATATAAACATGTCGAGGATTCTACAGTGTTTTGTCCTATTTTGTAGAAATAGTTGTAGAAAACTTAAAAATTTGACTTGAGTGTTTTGTAGGTACTCAGATGTTATTGTATACTTTTATATTTAGGAGGCGACATCTTTACGCTACAGGTGCAATCGATTCAAAAGGATCATATTAGCTGGTATATTGAACGGTCGATAAGATTAATATGTATATCCGCATTTTTGCATTTATATAAACTGAAATATGAGCCGAATCTAACATCACCCGCTCCAAGGGGGGCAAGCCGGGCGGGCGGTCGCCCAGGGCGCCAAATTTTACGTCTGTGATGCAAAATGGACAATTCGCTCAATTATTTGCCAATTAAGTTCTTCCTTAAAAAGGAACAGAAAATTTATTTCCTCTTATTCACCATAGGTTCAAGCATATCGATTAGACCTGCTTTCATGACCCATAATTCTTGATAAAGGAAAGAGCCACTTATTTTTTTAAATAAAGGACGAAATTATAGTACGTAATTATTAATTAAATTTTATGCAACAGAATGCATTTGATTTGATTTCCGGGATAAAGGCGTTAAAAAAAATCTCCTGTGGGAAATTCGCTAATATGCTGGAATGGTTTCTGCTGACAACTTTCATCCACTCGGTTGAGTCGCACTCTACGATGCTAGTAATCTAGAGGTCCGGAGATCGAATTTCGCCGTGGTCCAAAATTTCCGTACAGGTGCGGATAGGAAATATATAGTGCTTGCAACATTATACACATTTCGAAATGATTGCAATGTAACGTTGTCTTGAAATTGCCTATAAACGGTTGAGTTAACGCATCATGGCACATGGGGCTATACGGTACTGAGAAAAATAATCTCTTCGCGAAAAAAAACATACATTGAATCATGATCTGGAATTGAGAAGACAAATTTCGAATGAAATGGAACCACTGAAGCCAAAATCATTCGGTAGCTCAGTGGCAGAGATGTCTATCTCTGAGTTGCCGGTGCGTGGGTTCGAATCCCACTGTGACCCATGGATGTTTGTGTTGTCCATAAAATGCTCCTACGGCAGCCGGTTCTTCGATGTAAATCGTCCCGGAGCTACCCGTTGCTAAAAATGGCCAAGAGCTGCCAAGACCCCCTACGATTGAAGAGAAAAAAATCTCTTGAATCGCTACAACAACAACAACTGAAGCCAAAATAGCAGTGCTCCCTAATTCCTCTCCGGACATTTATTTATTTATTGAGCATAAACGGACGAATGTCCTTTTTACAAATTAAAATTACAAAGTAGCTGCCTAAAAATAAAGAGTAGTCGATCAATAAAATTCTTAAGAAACTAAAAGTTATATTAATTGGTAAATTACACTATACAATATATCGGCATTTGATTCCCTTTATTTGACTACCACTGACTTTATTCCTTAAGAATTCTCGAGATAACGCATTATTCATGAAAATAAACTACAAAAGTTGCACTCACTTAAAAAAGTCAGCCGCAAAGAGATCCGACTATAGTTAAAGTTTGCGCAGATCAGTGTGTAAGACAGTTATAGAAAACTACTATCGAAAAATTTGGTAATCAAAATGAGCACCAGTTTTTGACACAAAATTAAGCAGAGCGAAGTTTTTTTTAAAAGTGTTGACTGTTTTAGTAAAAACAAAAATTCGCATTAATTTTTGATTTCAAACGTCAGATTAAAAACCACAAAGTTCCCGTGTAATTTTTCTGAATTCTGTACATACTAAGCTATTTTAGAAATCCAAACAAACTATTTGCTGAACTATGGTAAATTGCGCTTAAGATTCTGAATGATAGCGAACTATAGGTTTCTACTACTGGGCCATCGGTTACTCAGTGGATAAAGATACCATCCTTTGAATTACTGCAGTGCAGCGTTGGTTCGAATCCTACTGTGATTATAAATTTTTGTGTTGCCTTTAAAGAAATATCCTATACGGCAGTCCCTCCCATGATTTAAATGGTTTCAGAGCTACTCGTTCTTACAGCGACCAAGAGCTATTAAAGTCACTTCACTCAAGAGGAAAATCTCTTGACCAAGGGGCGGCAAATTGTCCTCTTGCCCGGGGTGGCGTAAGTGCTAGAGCGCGCGCTGGAATCTTATACAGTGAAACCTCTCTAAAAAGGACACTTTGAACCAGACGATACGCATTTATTTATATAGTTAAAAATGTAATCTCTCTACAATGGCTGCTCGGCTTCGGACGCGTCTGTCTGTCTGTCCGTGTGTTTGTCTGCTCGCACGATAACTCCCGAAATAATGAAGCTAGCCGTTTGAAATTTTGGTAAAATGTTTGTTTTGCTAAAATCTTGGACGGTATTCGAAATGAGCCAAATCGGACCACGGGTTCCCCTACCTCCCATACAAACTACCCCTCCTTGATATTTTAATTCGGCCATAACTTTCGGTAAAATATCGCTATCGACTTGAAATTTTGATCAATGTCTCATTCTTACATATACTTTGAGTTGATGGAAAGTGGAGTAGCCGACAACCCCTACCTCCCCTACAAAGTTATATTCAGCCATATCTTTTGATAGAATGTCGCGAAAAATTTCAATTTATTATCAAATGGTAGCCGTTGGATACCTTGATAAGATAGTAAAGGTCCAGGCCCGACCCATCTACCCCTCCCTCCCCTACAAAATTATGAAATTTAATATTTTGATTTTTGCGTGCCTTCTAGGTCTGTATACATGGGTATAGGGTATACACTCATCGTGCTATTCGCACGATTAGACAGGGCCGGATTTCCCATATGGGCAACCTGGGCTACTGCCCGGGGCGGCAGAATTTGAGGGCGGCAAATTCTTACATTTTTTCATTGGTTTAAAATTATGGGAAAGATGGATTTTGAAAACTCAAACATAATTGTTGAAAATATTTTGCTTTTTTAATTTATTCTGTAGTTAGATGTACATATTCGTCTTAATCCAAAGGACCTAATCGCAACTTCAACTCAATGTGATTTCGCCTTCAAAAATTGGGACTACGCAAAATTTTGCTTGAAGCACACACTCATTCACTCTAAATGGTGTGGCCTTTAGTTCAATTAGAGTAGGAGTATAAATCATCTTTGGCTTCACCTTAAACATTATGCCTAAAGACACATTAGATGATATAAATACGCGAGTATTTGGCTCCCAGCTCCTGTTTCCAAGCCTCTAAAATTGCCCAGACTTAAAGAAAAAAAAAACAAAAATATTTTTGGTGATAGCGATCCTTTGGAAAGTTCAAAACGCCCCAAGCAAGTAACTCATCTAATCACACATTTTCGTCTGTTCAATTACTTCTTTAATTTGTCCACACATCAAATTCGCTGGGAAGCAAGGATTTGGTTTCGGGGGAGGTCCAAGTCTCGATATTAGAAATGCGGCATATGCGGCATTGGCTATAACATTTTTGAATTTCTATAGGGTGAATAGGTTTAACTAAACGTTTAAGAACTCTTACGCTTAAATTTTCGAATTTGCAATTTTTTGTGAAGAGAAAAACGGGAAATTCCACCGACAATAAAAAATAATTTAAAATAGTTGAAATCTGGAAAATCTAGAACTTTTTAGGCACCGAATGATTTTTCCTTAATAACATCAGTAAGTGCTTTCCCAATTCGAAAACAAATTAGGTCAAGGTGTGTTCAAAATTTACTGTAAGCTTTCTTAATTTTGGGTTTTTTTTCGGTATGACGTTTTCTATGGTCAAATATGTTGCTAATATGTAATAGGAAATTTTATTTGTTAGGGTAATTCGCAAATTATTTTCAAAACGATCGACAAAGAAAAAAATTTAGAAAACATGAACGCATTTCTAAAGAAAGTGAAAAGCGGAATGTTATAAGAATTGTACAGTTTTCTATGTTATCCAGTGGCGTAACGTACGGTGTTCTATGTGTTCAGTGGAACATGGGCCCCAAGGCCGAAAATATAAAGAATATTCTTTTTTTTAAATCCTTGGGTAACTGTTCTTTTCAAGATATTTATTTTCATTAGTTTGCATTTCATCTGCAGAATCTAACATATAGAGACAAGACATTCCGAAGAGTGGCGTAACATCTTTGAAAATCTTTGTGTTCAAACTTAAATCGGTATTCCTTTCTTTGTGCAGTCACATTTTCGATTTGCATAGTTGAAATCCTACTGTCACCATGAATGTTTATGTTGTCTTGATAAAGAAACCCCTCCTGCGACATCCTGATCAAATTGACGAATTCCTAAATCACATTTACGAGCTTCCATGTTCAATTGACGAATTTAAAAGTTGTGTTAACGAATTTCAATTACAAATTGATAAATTTCGTTTTAAATTGTTATACTTCAACATCATGTTGACGAATTTCCATGTCAACTTTTCAAATTGTCAAATCATATTGACGAACTTCCAGATAAAACTGACGGATTCACATTTCGAATTAGTCTTGATTTCTCAAGATATTTGTCAATATGGGCTGGCCAACTTGTATCGGAAATTCTTTCACAATATTTTGAAATTCAACAATTTAACATAGAACATCGTCACTAGGACACGAAAACTGGTCAATTTATAATAGAAATTTTTCAACATCATTTTTGAGTTTGCCAATTCGTCATGGAAATTCGTCTATTTGGAGCATGTTTGTGTTAATACTTTTAACTGAAAGCATAATTATTAAATTTACCTTAAGGCAAAAATCGGCGAAAATAGTTCGGCACTTATGTTCTTGCGGCTTTGTGATCTTGACACTAATGAACATTTGAAGCAATTCGAAACAAATATGGATTTCGGCCTTTGGGGACCTGTGCTCCAATGAACACATGGGACACCTGGCACTGGCATAATTTTGCAATAAAACTATGAAGAAAGTGTCTGACAAGCTTATTGAGTGGGGATTTATCTAAATATCAGCTTTCCTGGGCTTTGGTCAGGAAATATTGATGAGATATAAAGGGTTGACTTGTAAAAAGGAGTGTATACCTTAAAGGCTCTTGCTTCAAATTGAGCCATTGTGATCCAGTTCGTTGAGTTCTTGAATACTGAAATATGTTCACAATGTTGTGGATTTACTTGTCGAAAGATCGTTATTTAAGTTTTTTTATCCAGGAGTCATAAAATCAAGAAATATATGCATGCCGTTAAACCCTTCTGTCCAGATAACGGAACAGTCGTTTCTCCTACTGGACACATTTTTCTTTGGAGGAACTCTAACATGAATCGATGAAATTCGCCATGGATACGCCAACTTAGCCAGGATTGTCAAAGCAGTGTGCCAGATGGCTTGATCCTCAGATTTAGGGTAAAAAGTTCCAGACTAGACAAGGCGCACGTCTTGAGATGGTATTTTTTAGTAGCTTCTATTTAGTTTAGTGATAAATATTCAAATAGGACATCTAGAACTTTACAAGTTCTCCAGTTTAATTATTCAAATTTATTTTTTGTCTCAAATTATAAAATGTTGGAACATGTTGCTTTCACAGAAGATTGCTTTTTCCCATTTGCGGACTGCTGTAAATGCGATTTCTGTCATGCGGCTAAAAAGTCGTATGTGGGGGGCCAACGCCAATTTCGAACACAAGAAATTGAAAGGGTAAGGCGCAAAACAGGAAAAAACAGGCAATCAAGATGCTTGGTGTAATTTTAACCGTAGTAGATTGATATGTTTCAAGCTACTTTACGAACTTTGTTGACATTGGGTGAGGTTATAAAACACAACGTTGCGCAACGTTTCGCGCAACGTTTCAAATCAACCGGCCGTTACGGATCAGAAACTTCTCCCTACAAACAGATCCTCTAAGCGCCCCCTTGCGAGGCATAGCTTGATTGATTGGCAGAAATTTACAATCTGCCGTCGAACCGTGCATTTCCGCCCTCATTTATTTATTAAACTATTTATAATCAAAATAAAATGTATCTGCATCTCGTTTAAAACTGGAAATTTTAATTTTCGAGCAAAACGTATCAGCTGTGATGTGTCAATTATCACATTTGTCACTTTCCGAGAGATGGCGATGGGAACACCAAGTCTGATCCGGATCTATGCGTTTACAGAACACAATAGGAAACGTTTCGGAAAACGTGAAACGTTACGCGAACGTTGTGTTTTATAACCTCACCCATTAACAAATAAATAGCAGGCGACAGTCCAACATTGGACTAAGGCCGCGAATGGGTTAGTGACATCCAATTTCCAAGATACATATGTACATACTAGTCTGCTTTTAAGGAATCTCAATGCCAATTTTAATCAAGAAAGAAGAATAAGTCGATCTACAAACTAGGAGCAGATTTTAAATCTGCTCGTTTGATCAATCGATTGGAGTGCGTTCTGAAAAAGTCTGCTTGGTCTCTTCTGAACGCAGCTAATGACAAATGATCACAGCGATTTAAATTCGCCCGTCTATGTTTAAGATGGATACATCGATGTACTGCAATTCATTAAGGTTATACCAGCAATCCTTCATATACCCATGACAGTCCCATCAAATTTATCTACGCATAACAATGTATAAATTTGACTTTTGCATTGTTTGCTATCATCTCGAAAATTTTATCATTTCATTCATATCTGCTTCCCATGCAGATAGTACATCCATATCTAAAAAAATCTAGTACAGACCCATCGCACTATCCTGACACGTTTGTTCTATACCTATATGCAATTCTAACGACACTTGACGTATAGTACCTATATGAAGAATGCTAAACAAACAATTTATAAATCAATTATCTTATCAGAAAGTTTGACAGTGGATGATATGGAATAAACGTTATCGCATCATCATAATAAAAAAGGATAATATCGAACCGGGGCTAAATCTATACTTAGAAAGTGTATAATCGCACTGAATCCATAAGGGTTGTGCAAACTTTAGTGTGCCTCTATTGCCGCAGCTATTGCCAATGCCCCATACACCTACTCGTATGAGCTGGCATTAAGTGAATAGCCAAATCTATTTGATAAGGGGATGAATACCAGAAAAAAAAGAAAATCACCATAGAGAGAATTTTATAGGAATAGACTATACAGAGGATCTACTAGATAAAGAACGCGGCTTATCGGTGTGACATCTGTTGTAAATCACATCCGTTTGGATTTGTTTTTTGCAACTTCTTATTCAGCACATTACTATAGAGATAGGGTTATACTGTGTGTGTGTGAGGAAATGCTGATAATAGGAAAATATTATTGATTTATTTTTTGACTAAGAATTTTGTGGAAAAGTTTCTTTCCTATTTTTTTTTTTTTTGTCTTACCATGAAGGGCTAGACTTTTAGCATGTTTGTCATAGTCTTTGAAATCCAATTTTTTTTAAACTAATAATTTCACAAAACAAAATTATGTATATTAAGAGATAGCATAGCTCCTATACAAATTTCGCTATTTGTCATGTTCACATGAGCCAATGAAATGCAGCTATTGATTCAAACAATATATTCTACTCCTTGACCTAAATATTAGTTTTTACTAGAAAATATTTCATTCATAAAAAAGATAAGTGTCGCTTCAAATGTATTCACGTCAAAAAATTTGTGTCAAATATGTGAGAACAAATCTGAAACTCCCATACTCCTATATTGTTATACATATATATACATTATATACATATTTCGCTATGTTCTTTCCTTACATAATAGTATGTAGTATGTGTAGTCTGTATATTTAACATTCTAATTTTTTTCAATTTTCTCTCATTCTTACAGAGGTCGGCACCATAAAATGTGAAAAGAACTATGAAATTTGCGAAGGATGTGGACAAAAAATTCAGGACCGATATTTAATGAAAGTAGCAGATGCCAGTTGGCATGAACAATGTCTACAATGTTGTTATTGCGGATTACAATTGAGTCACACGTGCTATGTTAGAAATTCAAAATTGTATTGTAAAGCAGACTATGATAGGTGAGTGAAGTGGAAATGTTTTCAATATAATGTAGTCTAGAAGTAAAGGAGGTTAGAATTGAAATTTGATTTTACGTAAGAAGACTGAATGCATAATATGTACCTATAAGTATTTATCAGCGTAAATTTTATTTAAGGCGCACCGCAAATCAACTGCACGCGCAATGTACGCGAAACCTATACACTGCTCGTCATCAGATTAGCACACCCTTCGCATGAATAGTTTCGACTGATTTCCAACCAAACTAAAAGAGCTGAAATTTCAAAATTATAACTGTTAATAGTCTATTCATTTCTGAGTTAATCAACACAAAAATAATTGTGTTTACATTTTTTATTATTGATTTATAATTGTTTTTCGAAAAAGAACACACAAAATAGCCATTAAAAATTTGTCATCAGGATAGCACATCCAATTTCTTTTTTGTCTATCTTCCACAATTAAAGACGTAGGACCCCTAATTTTTTGTGGTTGTTTGAGTAAGATATTAACTTTAATATGAATAAGGGAAACATTATCTGCGGAATAGGGATCAAAATTTAAGGCTTACAAGGAGTCAAGGTAGTCAAAAAGTGAAATTTCGAGAAAAAATTAATAAAAGTCGATAAGTTGAATCCGAATTCGTGTGTAATAAGTAGCGTTAAGATAAAAATAACAGAGGCGATAAAAATTGAGTACATGTCAATCCCTATGAGAGAGTAATTTTGAGAGAAGCATCCAGTCCTCATGACACGGTCGCAATGATTAGGGTAAATTTTGACATTAAGGTGAGCCTATTGTTCAAATAAAATAAAATAAATAAATAACAGGCGCGACAATCCAACATTGGACTAAGGCCGCAGGATGTGTTAGTGACATCCTATTTCCAAGATCTTCGCTGCTTTTTGATGAGGTAATGAGATCAGCATCACGCTCAGCAGTGTTATTTATCCCCATAAATGGGTACTCATTTAACATCTGAGTGAGATCATAGTCCGTCACAAGCTCGTGAGTTCGAAAAACACCATGGAACACGGTGAGATTCGAACTCATGACCTTGTGCACCGAAGGTGCGCGCACTAATCGCTAGACCAGCCAGACTACATTTCATGTTCAAATAGTGATACAAAAATGCTCCACATCTAAAGAAACTAAAACTAAAGGAAAATGCGCTTAAATTAAACTCGAGAGCAATTGACATGTAATAAAGGATGGCGCTATGTTGTATTTACGAATAAAAAGAAGTATCATCTCACAGTATCATCTCACAGTATCACTTTGCCCTCGAGACCATTACACAATCTGTCCGACAATTAATGCGATCCTAATGGTGTCCTTCCTAGCAAAGACCCTGGAAGTAGACATTATAACTGTGTTACTCTTCTAAAGTGAACTTCTTTTTATCCGAATAGATAACATACCGACATTCTTCGTTCCATGTCAAGTGTTCTCATGATTAATTTTAACGTATTTTCCTTCGGGGAAAGTTAAGTTGGAGTATATTCTGTAGTTCTAGTTTCTTTAAATGTGGAGTTTTGTTATCACTGTTTGAACAAAAGATAGGCTCACCTTAATGTCAAAATTTACTCTAATCCTTGTGACCGAGTCACGAGAGCTAGATGTTTCTCTCAAAATAACTCTCTCATAAGGATTGACATGTACTCAATTCTTATCGCCTCTATTATTTTTACCTTAACGCTACTTATTACACACGAATTCGGATTCAACTTATCAACTTTTATTAATTTTTTCTCGAAATTTCACTTTTTGACCGCCTTGACTCCTTGTATGCCTTAAATTTTGATCTCTCTTCCGCAGATAATGATTTTTAATTATTCATATTAAAGTCGATACCTTACTCAAACAACCACAAAAAATTGGGGGTCCTACGTCTTTAATTGTGGAAGATAGACAAAAAAGAATTTGCATGTGCTATCCTGATGACAAATTTTAAATGGCTAATTTGTGTGTTCTTTCTGGAAAAACAAGTATAAATCAATATTAAAAAATCTAAACACAATTCTTTTTGTGTTAATTAACTCAGAATTGAATAGACTATTAACAGTTATAATTTTGAAATTTCAGCTCTTTTAGTTTGGTTGGAAATCAGCCGAAACTATTCATATTCATATCGTACGTGTAAACAGCCTTCCAACTTGGATAAGTTTGAGGGAAAAGTTGGATGCAATCAAGTTTGATACCATCTAAACGCGCCTTAAGACATAGTCGATGCAAGGAAAGTAGCACCATTCAAAAAATATGCAAATATGGCTTAGAGTTAGATGCAAAACTGCGATCGCTGAGCGATCACCATATGAGTAGTCTCTACGAACACGTACCTTAAACCTTAAATTTAGTGCGTAGTATCCTTGGTATTGCGGGATGGTTTTAAGCTACAGAAAGTTATGGTGCGTGTAGTAGATCATGGGGCTGCCATATAAACTCAGCCCCCAAATGTATGATACTATGATTTTCTTAGAAAAAATGTTTCATTTAAGGATCTATCCTAGCCGAAACTTACATCAATATGTCTCTATCTAGAAACAAACGAAATTTTACCACAAAATCACCAAGAAGGTAATTTTTGTTCCGAAAAATATATATCTATACATGTATGTATATAAAAATTAATGTCTGTTTGTCTGTTACTTATAGACTTCTAAGCGGCTCATCCGATTGCGATTTGGTGAGTTCTTCGTCACATCTGAGCGATGGTGTGCATTATAAATTAGATAGACAGATAATATTAAAGAATCCACACCACAAAAACCACGCCCGTAAGCGACTTAGAAATATGAATAGTGAAATATCCATATGCCAAATTCCAAGCTAGAGTCACGTATCTACAAACAATTCTCTCAAAACGCACGCCAGCGTAGTGCAGTGTAGATCAGTGGCGAATTTACCAGTAGGCTGGGCTGGAGTATAAGGAGCAGATTTCAAGAAGCGGCAAACTCGGGGTTTAGTCATTCATACTGCCGTGGAAGACGCAATTCAGAATACATATTTTAAAATCAGATATATCATAAATACAGTGGCGCAACCAGGATCTTGTCCTGAAGGGGGCTAAGGGCTTATGAATTCCCCGGTGCAATTTTGTTTAAATAAAATATGTAATTTGTGTAGTGGAATATGTTTGAAACGCTGCGGGGACTTCCCAGTGAAGAAGGAAACGAAATGACGGAAAAAGGGGACAATTTGCTTTTATTAATAGTTAGCAGTGGCGTGGGGAATTTAGGGTTTGGGCTGGTATGGTTTAATACTTTTTGGCTTTTTCATTGGTTTGAGTATTCAACCACAATGCACTGGAATGCATACTATTTAAAATGTCATATTTGAACGAATATATGCCACTGAAAGCATTGCAATCCCATTCAAATGTATTCGCAATAGTGATGCTGCTAGTATAAAGTTATGCAACAGGAATATTGCTGATTAATTAATTTGAAGCATCTATTAATTTTGATATTTCGTGTTCCACGCCACTGCATAAATATGCTGTCTTCATCATTAGATACGGTTCGGGAACAGGTGAAGCGTGGTGTTATCCTCGCTCAATGAGATATAAAAATGAAAAGGCATTAGTCGCCATTAAAAGCTTTAAACACATAGACTAAATATTGAAGACCAATATGCAGACATGTATGGTATAGTCAATAAATTGCTCATAGACTTAAATTCGAAACCAAGCAGCTTTCTAATTTCTTGTCATGCCTGCTCTACCCGCCCTTCAAATAGGCAGCATCAGCTGCTGAAAAATCTTTAGTTTTTAGTCAGTCAAATACAGAAATGGAAAACACTACACTAAAGAAGGTTAATCTGAAGCATTAATTAGCTTTCAATCAATACAATAACCTCCTTAGACTGTAATATTGAGACGGTCGAGTTTCAGGAGGGTTTAAGCATGAAGTGGGCAATCTACTTTTGCTGAATGCCCTAAGGAAGGAAAATATATTTTTCGATCTTTTGATTTTTCAGTAACGGTTGTTTGAGCTGCGAAACCAACTTTTGCAATTTTCCTTTCATTTAAAACCGAGGTTTTCGGGAGAAACTCTAAACTATTTTTTTTTAACATTTTTTAACCTAAATCAACTTTTGCCAAATATGCAGACTTGCCAGTTCGAAGTACCGTTATGAAATTATTGTGTGAACTTTTAACGCAGTTTCTATTTCTGTAACTTGGATGTGATGTGTTGTCTATACACGGCAGCCGGTTCTTCGATGTAAATCGTCCCGAAGTTACCCGTTGTTAAAAAACGGGCAAAAGCTGCCAAAAATCCCCTTCGATTTCAGATAAAAACGAGACCGAGGCTAATTTCGGGCGCGGCCGAAATTTGGATACCCGTCGCTACCCTCGGGCTAAAAGTTTTTTTCGGGCGTACCCACGACTTGTATTTAATCCCCCCCCCCCATTATTTTCCTTCCGTCTTCACAAAAGTTCCGTAGTGTCGTCAAAACATTATTTAAGTGGGGTTTAGTTGGAATAAGTCGGCAAATAAAAATATTTACTCAGAAAATTTTATTGGGGGATGCGGGAGCATGACCCCATAATACGATTCCATTTGTTTGACCTTTTTAGTTGCTTTGATAAAGACACATTAATTCAAGGTTTTGTGAAATTTATGTAAAAAATGTTGTTTCTTAGAAGAACCTAATTTGGGGAGTTAGGTTTGTATGACAGCCCCATGACCCCATGGTCCGATTTAATCCATTCTTACATATGTTTTGTGTTATCAATAGAGACACATTTGTGTGAAATTTGGTTGAAATTGGTACACAAATAAAAAAGTTTTTCTTAGAAGAACCTACTTTGGGGAGTTGGGTTTGTATGGCAGTCCCATGACCCCATTGTCTGATTTTACCGATTCAAACATACAAACTGCCTGCAGCAAAAAGAAGCATTTGTGCAAAAGTTCAGCTTCATTGGTTTTAAATTGGCTGAGTAAAACGCATCGCAACAGATACGGACGGACATCGCCCAATCGACTCCCCAAGTCACGCTGATCATATATGTATACTTTTTATATGGTCGGAGATGCTTCCTTCAATGCGTTACAAACTTCATGACAAATAAAATAAATATCTTTACTAAAACATTTAAATTTATTTCTCACTTTATTTTTAGATTATTTTGGGTAAAATGCACGCGCTGTTGCAATCGCATTCAACCGCACGATATGGTCATGCGTGCTCAAAACTACATATTTCACCTGTCGTGCTTTACCTGCTGTATGTGTTGCCAGCCGCTCCAAAAAGGCGAACAATTTCTAATGCGAGGCAATCAACTACTCTGTCGGCATGATTTCGAAAAGGAGCTGTATTTATCGCATTGCGACGACGATCTTATGTTGGACGATAGCGTTAGACCGCGAGACGGACGACGAGGCCCTAAACGACCGCGCACCATCCTCACATCGGCACAGCGACGACAATTCAAAGCCTCCTTCGAACTGTCGCCGAAACCTTGCCGTAAGGTTCGCGAAGCCTTGGCCAAAGACACAGGTTTGTCGGTACGCGTCGTGCAAGTGTGGTTTCAAAATCAACGCGCCAAAATGAAAAAGATACAGCGCAAGGCCAAACAAGATGGCGATAAGAACACCGATAAAGACAAGGATGAGAAGGGAATTAAACAGGAGTCACCGAACAGTGAACATGGCTATTTAGGTTTAGACGGTAGCTTCAGTTCAAGTCAGCCACTTAATCCGAATCTTCCATATTCACCTGATGGTAAGACGATTTAAATTTATTTCTCTAGAATATATCGTGAACTTACTTTTTTGATTATTTCAGATTATCCAGCCAATTCGAATGACAGCTTTTGCAGCTCAGACATTTCGCTGGACGGTAGCAATTTTGATCATTTGGACGAAGCAACATCGGACACAATGTCCTTACAAAATTTAGACCTGCAATCATCTCATGGACCCAACAATTCACACGATGCATTAAATCTCAATTCCGGTGTGGTGAATCCCATTGATAAGCTCTATCTTATGCAAAATTCATATTTCAATTCGGAACAATGAAGTTAGTATCTAGCGGTATTGAGTGAAAAATGGCAGAATTACAAATCGGATCAGTATTCTATGTTCTTAAGAGATTCTTAGACTGAAATTTCTTCTTTTTTAATCGAAATTTAATTTGGCTATTGTTACGTGTAAATTGCATAAGCAATTCAATTAGCTTCAAAATTCTATCAGAAAGAATCAAACCTTCGGATAAAGGAGCGTTTCCATCCAAGCCAAGTATTTGCTAAAATACTTTCGGGCCTTAATGGAAACACTTCTTAAGTATTTATTTACATCACGAATTTATTAGTAATACTATATAAAATAGAATGACAGTTCATTTTTACCAGAACCAAAGCTCTATGCGAAGTAAACCCCTAAACTTCCAAAAATTAAAAGATTAATAATAAAAAACCAAAAATTACAATTAACCCGCAATTGCAATTCACTATACCTAAACTGGTAATTTCTATAGAGTTGTATAGAATTCATCAAAATTAAGACACAAGACACGTAGACGTAAGCACATAAGTCTGTACATAAATTGTTATTTGTGATTTGTAAATAATAAGAAAAAGGCCGAAAATGCAGAGTTCTAGTCATTTAAGCGCAACAATTATTGTAGCGAAATAAAAACAATACATTTCGTGCGAGTATTGTAGAGGATATATCACAATAGAATTTTATTGGTAGACTTACTAGGCATGTAGATTGATCATAGTGATATCTTTTTCATAAAAATTCTATTCTTAAATAGCAAGAAATGTTCAATCTTTGAATGAATCTGTGTAAGTCAATATGTATCCGTACATGAATGAGTATATAATGAGATAAAGTCGAAAGGTGACAAAAAAAGTCGTGTAAATTATTATTGTAAATAGTATACCGATAATTTATTTAATTTATTAAAATGATGAATGTATTTTAAGGAAGTCTTTTTATTTGCAATGCAAAACTGCGTTCTGTTTAGTGCGAAAGTGTGCCTGTATCTACATAAGTCGCCATTCTAAATGGCGCATTTCGAAACAGATTTTATTACCTCTATATTTGATCAACTTTGAAATAACCGTTATCGTTGGTGTTAAGTGAACACAATCCCCCCCCCCCCCCCCCCCATATTTAATTCGTAAATTTGGATAAAATCCTCGCTTATAACAACATAATCTTAATTGTTATAATTGTTTTATTTAATACACTAAAAAACTAATGAAGAAAGGTTAATTTCGGGCGTGGTACACCTAATAGTAGATTCTACGTATCTGTTCCTACATATGTTTTCACATATCTTTAAGGCTAAGTTACAGTTATGAGGAAACCCTAAAAAAAAGATGGTATCTCTAGGTAAAACTATTATGCGATTACCACGGCTCCAAGGTAGTACCCATACATAACTCAGTTAGTGCACATTCCTCTTCTATGAAACTGAACACAGCCCTATGACGTAGTGTTCTGATTCTATCTTTTCCTGGATATTGTCGCGTGCTTGGAAAACACAGCATAAAATCCTAGCATACGATGGGAAAAACATAGTATGCGTGTGCTATGTGAAAAATCATATAAATAGCAAGCCTTTCGTTTAATTAATCAATCAATTGTCATAATTATTATAATGAGTTGTTCATTACCAATCAAATAAAATGATAATTGTTCCTGACTTGTTTTTACCCGTCCTAGCCCACGACACTGGTGTCAGAAGTAAAATCGCGACAATTGTGTTTGGTGGTCACGAAAAAAAAAAACATCATGCCGCGCACCGGCTGCTGCCAGCAAAAAGACTGTGGATGAGCCAAGGGTTACACCAGAGTACCAAGCGAAAAGAAGCGATGAGGGTCAAACGGATCTTCGGGAAATGCTGGCAACTATAATGGCAACAACAGGTTCTATGGCATCGAAAATTGAGAAACTAGACGAACAGACAGGTTCTATGGGATCAGAAATTACTATGAGATTCGAGAAACTCGACGAAAAACTTGAAGAGCGATTCGCAAAACAGGAGGCACGAATAGAGAAACTTGAGGCACGAATAGAGAAACTTGAGGCTCTCAAAGAAGACGTTGGGAAACAAGGGGCTCGAATGGAGGCTCTCAAAGAAGAACTTGAGAAACTGAAAACCGAACAAGTAAACACAATCACGATACCACCAGCAGAAGGCTGGGAAGGCGGGAATGCCAGCTACAGGACAACGACATTGCACCCCTTATCGCTTGGAAAGAAGCTGGACAAAAACCATCGTGGCAAGAGATAGCTGATCAAAATGCTGTCGTCGAAAGTTACTGGGCACAGTGGAATTCGCTGCATTTAGACGAAGGAGTCCTGAAACGAAAGTGGGAATCAACTGATGGCTCCAGTCACAAGATGCAAACTGTAGTACCCAGGAACAAAGTGCGCGAGGTGTTAGCGGAGTTACATGAAGGCAAGTCCGAAGGTCACTTTGGAGTGAATAAAACCCTCGATAAAGTTCGCGAGCGATTCTACTGGATCCATGCGAGGGAGGACGTCGAGGACTGGTGCAGGAAATGCTCTAGTTGTGCATCAGTTAAAGGACCCAAGCGACGGCTACGAGGAAATATGCAGATCTACAACATAGGCGCACCGTTTGAACGCATTGCGGTGGATGTAGCTGGACCTTTTCCGGAAACTGACCAGGGAAACCGATACACACTAGTAGTTATTGACTACTTCAGTAAATGGCCAGAGGTATACACGATTCCGAACCAGGAGCCTCGGATACCTCGGACTGACTCACCGGCAACGACTTTTGGCTATAAACAACGGACCACGATTGGGTTTTGGAACGTTCGAACGATGTGGGGCGAGTGTAACAACATGAGGCTTACTGAAGTCGAACGGGAAATGACCGCGTATAACATCGCTATATTAGGACTGAGCGAAACAAGATGTCTCGGATCAGGAGCGACTCTATCACCAAGCTCTAATACTGTTTTATTGTACTCTGGAAATGATGACCATAATGTTCCTCGGCAGGCAGGAGTCGGAATCCTCTTGACTAGGGATGCACGTCGATCCCTTATCGGTTGGAAACCAGTTTCCGACCGTATTATCACCGCCCGATTCAAATCCAGAGTACGAAATATCACGATAATTCAGTGTTACGCACCGACCGAACCAGCTGATCAAGCTGACAAAGACGTTTTCTACCAAAGACTTGGCGACACCTTTGATAGGGCTCCCAGAGGTGACATTAAAATCATAATGGGGGATCTCAACGCTAAAGTCGGGTCAGATAACCAAGGATTGGAACACCTTATGGGAAATCATGGGTTAGGCGACAGAAACCAGAATGGCGAGATGTTTATAGAGTTTTGTAACTCTCGTCAGCTCGTCATTTAGGCCAATCAAACAAGACATTATAGAGAACATCGAAGGGGGTGACGATTTTTTTCTTCGGTATTTTGTCAGGAGTAGTTAGGAGGTAAAGGTACTAATTTTACTCGGAGCTGAGAGGTGCGCTAACGCGGGGAGAGGGGGTTAAAGGTGCAATTTTGTGCAATTTTTGGTGTTTTGGGCTATATCTCGAAAACGGTGAGTCGCACAGAAAAAAATTGTGAGTAAGCATTAAAGCTTTCAAAATATCCTATTTATTTGCTCATACTTCCATTTGCAAAACTCCTAACGGTTCTTCCGATATTGTTCAATAAAAGTAAACAAAATTTTTTTTTTGCATTCTATTGACTCTGGTGTCTATCCGATTTGTTTTTCAAAAAACTTTTGTAGGGTAAAGTTAGTAAGTGGTAAATTTTCCTTAATTTGATATACTTCTTCTTGGCTTGTCTCCTATCATTCGAGAGTTAAGAGAGTCTCAACGAAGTAATATTCTATACTCATCAGAATGAAGACAACCATTGTGAAAAAACGGCAGTGGGGGGACGGTTTTTTATTTCATGGATCCATAATGGGCGGTTCGGAGTAAGACATACTACAAGCTCGCGGTCATGAGGTGTGCGCTAACGTGGGGAGGGGGGGCTAAAGGATTCATTTTTGTAGGTTGTCGACTTAATCTTGGAAATATCTCGGAAGCGGTGAGTCCGCCTGAGAGTATTTGTATGGCAGTACTAAAGCCCATTAAATTTCCAAAAACTTATTTGAACACACAAATGCCGAACTCCTAACGGTTCCCCCGATACTGGTTATTGAAATCCGAAAATTGTTAAAAAATCGTTATTTTGTTTATTTTTTTGGCTCTGGTGTCTCTCGCGATTGTTTTTCGGAAAACTGTTTCACGACCGATTTGTACGATGTTTAATTGGCTTTCATTTGATGTGCTCCCCGTTGTCCTGTCTTCAATCAGTCAAAAGCTTAGGAGTTAAAACCGAGCTTCCGAATTCAATTTTCTCTATTTTCAAGGATAAAGACAAACATTGTGAAAAAACGGCAAGGGGGGGACGGTTTTTTATTTCATGGATCCATAATGGGCGGTTCGGAGTAAGACATACTACAAGCTCGCGGTCATGAGGTGTGCGCTAACGTGGGGAGGGGGGGCTAAAGGATTCATTTTTGTAGGTTGTCGACTTAATCTTGGAAACATCTCGGAAGCGGTGAGTCGTCCTGAGAGTATTTGTATGGCAGTACTAAAGCCCATTAAATTTCCAAAAACTTATTTGAACACTCAAATGCCGAATTCCTAACGGTTCCCCCGATACAGGTGATTGAAATCCGAAAATTGTTAAAAAATCGTTATTTTGTTTATTTTTTTGGCTCTGGTGTCTCTCGCGATTGTTTTTCGGAAAACTGTTTCACGACCGATTTGTACGATGTTTAATTGGCTTTCATTTGATGTGCTCCCCGTTGTCCTGTCTTCAATCAGTCAAAAGCTTAGGAGTTAAAACCGAGCTTCCGAATTCAATTTTCTCTTTTTTCAAGGATAAAGACAAACATTGTGAAAAAACGGCAAGGGGGGGACGGTTTTTTATTTCATGGATCCATAATGGGCGGTTCGGAGGAAAACATACTAAAAGCACGCGGTCATGGGGAGTGCGCTAACGTTGGGAGAGCGGGTTCAAATATCTCATTCTTGTGCTTCTTAGCTCTATTCCCGCTATATCTCCGAAACCGCGAACTCTACGAAAAAAATGTCTGAGCAAGAATGAAAGCTTACACAATTTCCTATAAAGTTCTTCTGACATGCATAGGTCGAATTCCTCACATTTATCCAGATATAGCTAATTTAAAAATCAGAAATTTCACATAGAAAACATCCACACAACATAATTGGTATACATGTATCTATAGATTGGCTATATGCATGTAGGCTGTGTTGATGTTTTCTATGTGAAATTTGTGATTTTTAAATTAGCTATATCTGGATAACTGTTAGGAATTCGACCTATGCATGTAAGATGAACTTTATAGGAAATTGTGTAAGCTTTCATTCTTGCTCAGACATTTTTTTCGTAGAGTTCGCGGTTTCGGAGATATAGCGGGAATAGAGCTAAGAAGCACAAGAATGAGATATTTGAACCCGCTCTCCCAACGTTAGCGCACTCCCCATGACCGCGTGCTTTTAGTATGTTTTCCTCCGAACCGCCCATTATGGATCCATGAAATAAAAAACCGTCCCCCCCTTGCCGTTTTTTCACAATGTTTGTCTTTCCTTGAAAAAAGAGAAAATTGAATTCGGAAGCTCGGTTTTAACTCCTAAGCTTTTGACTGATTGAAGACAGGACAACGGGGAGCACATCAAATGAAAGCCAATTAAACATCGTACAAATCGGTCGTGAAACAGTTTTCCGAAAAACAATCGCGAGAGACACCAGAGCCAAAAAAATAAACAAAATAACGATTTTTTAACAATTTTCGGATTTCAATCACCTGTATCGGGGGAACCGTTAGGAATTCGGCATTTGAGTGTTCAAATAAGTTTTTGGAAATTTAATGGGCTTTAGTACTGCCATACAAATACTCTCAGGACGACTCACCGCTTCCGAGATGTTTCCAAGATTAAGTCGACAACCTACAAAAATGAATCCTTTAGCCCCCCCTCCCCACGTTAGCGCACACCTCATGACCGCGAGCTTGTAGTATGTCTTACTCCGAACCGCCCATTATGGATCCATGAAATAAAAAACCGTCCCCCCCTTGCCGGTTTTTCACAATGTTTGTCTTTATCCTTGAAAATAGAGAAAATTGAATTCGGAAGCTCGGTTTTAACTTCTAAGCTTTTGACTGATTGAAGACAGGACAACGGGGAACACATCAAATGAAAGCCAATTAAACATCGTACAAATCGGTCGTAAAACAGTTTTCCGAAAAACAATCGCAAGAGACACCAGAGCCAAAAACATAAACAAAATAACGATTTTTTAACAATTTTCGGGTTTCAATCACCTGTATCGGGGGAACCGTTAGGAATTCGGCATTTGAGTGTTCAAATAAGTTTTTGGAAATTTAATGGGCTTTAGTACTGCCATACAAATACTCTCAGGACGACTCACCGCTTCCGAGATATTTCCAAGATTAAGTCGACAACCTGCAAAAATGAATCCTTTAGCCCCCCTCCCCACGTTAGCGCACACCTCACGACCGCGAGCTTGTAGTATGTCTTACTCCGAACCGCCCATTATGGATCCATTAAATAAAAAACCGTCCCCCCCTTGCCGGTTTTTCACAATGTTTGTCTTCATTCTGATGAGTATAGAATATTACTTCGTTGAGACTCTCTTAACTCTCGAATGATAGGAGACAAGCCAAGAAGAAGTATATCAAATTAAGGAAAATTTACCACTTACTAACTTTACCCTACAAAAGTTTTTTGAAAAACAAATCGGATAGACACCAGAGTCAATAGAATGCAAAAAAATTTTTTTTTTACTTTTATTGAACAATATCGGAAGAACCGTTAGGAGTTTTGCATATGGAAGTATGGGCAAATAAATAGGATATTTAGAAAGCTTTAATGCTTACTCACAACTTTTTTCTGTGCGACTCACCGTTTTCGAGATATAGCCCAAAACAACAAAAATTGCACAAAATTGCACCTTTAACCCCCTCTCCCCGCGTTAGCGCACCCCTCAGCACCGAGGAAAATTAGTACCTTTACCTCCTAACTACTCCTGATAAAATACCGAAGGAAAAAATCGTCACCCCCTTCGATGTTCTCTACACCCCCTTTTTAGGCTTTCATTGCTTGGTCTAATTGGTGGAACTCTGTTTAAACACAAAGATTGCCACTTATCAACCTGGACCTCTCCGAATGGCAGAACTGAGAACCAGATTGACCATATTGCTGTTTCCAAAACGTGGAGAAACTGTGTCTTAGACGTTAGGGCGAAACGTGGTGCTGATATTGGCAGTGACCACCATCTTGTCATCGCAAAAATGCGAAAAAAGGAGTGTTAGGCGTGATAAGCGCAATAATATCAACGCGCTTGCGAAGGAGGCAGAGGATGCGGCTATCCGCGGTGACAGTGGAACACTCTTCAAGCTTATCAAGCCATTAACTGGCAGATCTTTACTAACGGAACATCCTGTGAAAGATAAGGAAGGTGTTCTGCTCGTTACCGAAGAACAACAGCTGCAAAGATGGAGAGAACACTTTTTAGAGGTCCTTAATAACACCTTTGGGCCTGCAAGTGCATCTTCATTGCCAGCAGAAGACATCCCTCGAATAGACGGCATTAGTTCTGGTCCACAATCCAAAAAGGAACTAACAGACGCTATCAAATCAATGTACGCCGGTAAAGCCCCTGGGATTGATGGAATTCCGTCTGAATTCTTGAAAGCGGATATTATCGCTTCAGCGGATATTCTCCTTCCCTTAATCCAAGAGTGTTGGGAAACCGAAACTCTTCCCAGTGAGTGGAAAAAGGGCGTAATTATTAAGATTCCGAAGAAAGGTGACCTGAAGAATTGCAATAATTGGCGTGGGATCTGCCTACTTCCTGCTGTTTCCAAGCTGATGGCTAAGATTGTTTTAGGACGAATCAAGGACAAAATCGATGACACATTGAATGATGAACAAGCTGGCTTTTGCGAAGGGTTTTCCTGTAGCGACCACATTAACACCCTCCGTATTATCATTGAGCAATCCGCGGAATGGAGATCCCCATTACATCTCATGTTCATCGATTTTGAGAAAGCCTTCGATAGCGTTGATCGTCTCTACATCTGGAATGCCTTACGGAGACGAAATATCCCAGATAAGATAATCTCCATCATCAAGGAATCCTACAATGGAGCCCAATGTCACGTCCTGCATAAGGGCAAGCTTTCAGATCCTTTTGAGGTGCACAGTGGAGTGAGGCAAGGCTGCATTTTGTCACCTATTCTCTTCCTTGTTGCCATTAGTGATGTATTCGGCTCCGCACTCCAATTACATCGTAACAAAGGTATCAGATGGAAATTGTTCGATCACCTTCAACATCTTGACTATGCTGACGACATTTGCCTTCTATCAACAAACACGGATGATGTCGCTCAAATGACAGAAGCTCTAAATTGCGCGAGTCGTAATGCGGGGCTGAAAATCAATGCTGCAAAGACTAAGTTCTTGAGCACATATCCAGCTGGGCAAAGCGAAATTCGTATTTCAGGACAGGCAGTCGAAAAAGTTGATGAATTTTGCTATCTCGGAAGTGTAGTTACAGCAGATGGTGGAGCGGATGCTGATGTAAAATCACGGGTAAACAAGGCTAGGGCAGCTTTCTTCAATTTGACTCCTTTCTGGCTAAACAACAATATTTCCAGACGCACCAAAATACGTGTCTTTAATTCTAATGTGAAATCCATTCTGCTATATGGCTGTTCAACCTGGAAGGTGACTAAAGAGATCACTGATAAGTTGCAAACTTTTGTTAATCAGTGTCTACGGCGCATCCTAAATATTCGTTGGCCGGAGATCATTTCGAACGAGGATCTCCTTACTATAACTGGCCAGGAAAGGATAGGCACTTCGATCAAAAGACTTAAGTGGCAATGGATAGGTCACACCTTCCGAAGAGGGCCCAAAAACGTCGCAAAAAAGGCTCTAAACTGGAATCCACAGGACTCCGGAGCAAGACGCCGTGTTGGACGGCCAAGGAACACATGGAGAAGATCGGTAACTAGCGAAGCGAAAACGCTAAATCTTACATGGTCGCAGCTAGCGCCGTTGGCGCAAAACAGAGCGAGGTAGAGAGTAGGCGTGGTTAATGCCCTATGCCCCACAAGGGGTTGACAGGAACTAGAGAGAGAGAGAGATGGTCAGCTTAGATTAGAGGGAACGTGAGCAATTACAACAAGACGGGAATTTCGCAACTATCTTTCGATCGCATAACAACTGTTAAAATAGGTAACTGAAATTTTTGAAATAGATTTTCCGAAGGGGGGGCACCTAATGCGCTATGATTACCTTCCGGCTAGACGATGACTTTTTATCGGAAATAAACGCATGAACGTAACGGGAAATGATTGTTTTGTTTTCCTTGTTTTTCATTTAACAAGGAAGTTTTTAGTGACAATTTACCGCATTTATTCGTGGACTAAACTATCAAAATTTAAGGAATATTTTAAATTTAACACTTACATACAACGAAATGGTAATTTGGGGTATTTCTGATATTTCTCCATATTTTATTCACTCTTCTTTCAAAACTTCTTGCCAATAACTACAACTGCAATTTAGACAAATAAGGTTCCTTTTCAAATGAAACGATTCCACTTATTTCATTGAATTTTCATTCTGTCTGAATTCAAATCCGCCTGTGGAAAGGTTTATTTGACGCAAAGAAAATTAATTGAATCACTAAAATTCATGGATTCAAGTCCACGAAACCGCCATGCGACTGCGATCTTACAGAGTTTCGGCACATCTTGAATTGTTTTTCTTTTCTTCGGGGAATTTCTCAACGGTTTTCACATTTCCTATTTCAATTGTGAACACACATCATTTCCGCAATAAAATCCATGTATGAACTTAGTAAAGACACAAACTACTTTTCACTTCATATTCTACTGAACAGTTTCATGCTTTCTAGCAGTCTACATACTGCGCGAAATGCCGACAACATGAATAACGTCAAAGAAGTGTCAAAACAATCCAATCCAAACTAAATCGCGGCCGGTGCGGAGTTTCCTATAGGATTTTACCAAAATGGTGCGTTTCTAATATATTCATGGGTTGAATTGTTGTCGAAACTAATTTCTCAAATATTTTCACAGCTATTCTACTCATTTTTCAAGTCACTCGTGGGCAAAGATGTCGTTGTCGAGCTGAAAAATGACTTATGGTACGGATAAAACTAACCTCTTCCCTGAGTTCCCTCCAATAAACGTTTTAATTTTTCTATATTTATTTCAGTATTTGCGGAACGTTGCATTCGGTTGATCAATATCTGAACATTAAACTTACCGACATTAGTGTAACTGATCCGGAAAAATATCCGCATATGTTGTCCGTAAAGAATTGTTTTATTCGAGGCTCCGTTGTTCGCTATGTGCAACTTCCCGGCGATGAAGTGGATACACAATTGTTGCAGGATGCTGCAAGGAAAGAAGCAGTTGTGCCGACGAGATAATTTACTGATATCCTTCTGATGAATTTAATATTATTTACTCATATGTATGAAAGTTTATACATAAGGCAACATATTTAAATATTTTATTCGGAAATTCCATGAAACGTAAGTTTGTAATGATTTTGGTTGGGAAATAGACAAATGTTTGAAACTGCTTACCGATTCTGTGGTTATAAATGTTATTTTTTTTTAATTGGCTGGTGAATCACGAAAATTAGAACTAAGTTTTAGAGGACCGTACCGTGAATGATACGGACGGAGAGCAACGACAATTTCGAGACGATGCTGGATCAGGAAGGGTCGAATTGGCAAGCGTATAGCTTAGAGACACACACACACAAAACATGAAACAAGCGAACAGAGAAGCAGTCAAGTGAGAGAGCTCAGCACTTTCGACGTCGAAGCCACAACACGCATACGTCAAGAGAAAGTCCATAGAATCGACTCTCCATGAGGTGGTGTTTATCGTCGAGCACATCCTTGAAAACAAACAATGTATGTTATCCGCTTTACTCCGACGTAGAGAGGACGTTCAACAATGCTTGCATTGAATCTATCCATGAGGTATTCTCGGAATTAGGATTTTAGCCAGGGCTTGGGATGTGGACGTGACTACTAACGACCAGAGCGATCCATTAAAACTTAGGAAAGAGAGAGATCGAGATCTGACTAAATTTTTGCGCAGAGGAACGCTTCAAGCTGGTGTCATCTCTCCACCACATCCAGATTTTTACAGCCAAATCATATAGAGAGTTTGGTCAGCAAATGAGCCACAACTGTGGTGGTGATCCTAAACCCTGGCAAGGCAAAACTGGCGCTTTTTACTAAAAAACCAAAATATCGCCTTTCACGCTCCCAAAATTAAACAAATGTCAACTCGAATTATCACCCAGTATTTGGGCGTTACTTTAGAGTCAAAGCTCAATTGAAGAGCGTTTATAAATCCTGCTCTTTACGCCTGCAAGACAGTATTCAGTAGGAAATTGGGTATCAAAGCCGCCATGGCATTTTGGGTTCACACAGCGGTGGTACGACCAATCCTAACATACGAATCACTAGTGGATATGGTGGCTAGCTCTTAGTAAAGGTTACACTGTGACAAGACCTGGTAGAGTGAAGAGATGGTCTTAACATCACAGGTGGTATAAGAACACTCCCGAAGAATGCGCTAAATATAATTCTGGACTTTCCATCCATCGATCTCTTTATTTTTCAACTGGCATCATGCAGTACACTCAGGCTGAATAGGCCATTCGATTCGACCGCAGCAATGTTCTAAGCCAGCTTCCACAAGACGTACGCAACGCTGTAATGGTCTTCAAAGTGCCCAAACTAAGAGAAGAGTGAAAATAGTGAGGTAGTCAAGGACTCACATTTTTCACTGATGGGTGTAAAATAATTCGACCAGACGAGCAGACAGCATTAGTAAGGGTACAGCATTCTTAATATACCACACAAAAAAACCTAAGTCACTACATAGTAAGCTCGGTGGGAACTGTGATTAGATAGCCTGTTTGCAAGGAGTTCATTTTCGGGAACTCTTTCATCGACCGGTCTTAAATTTACCGTACTTGTAGAGCTACTTGGTGCTCAAATTTCCTCATTATTTTAAGATTTTACCTATCCGCGCTCGACAGTAACAGCTGCCCAAATCGCACTTTTGTATTTTCTGATCAAAAAGTGTCCATAACATTTGTCCAATAAATTCGAAATTTAGCAGACTTGTGAAACTTTCAATGTTGAGAAGTTACAACCGCCGAAAGATGTAGCCTGTAGATACACTTGTCGCTCACATTTTCTCTAAATTTCAAGGTCCTACCTATCGGCGTTCGGGAGTTACAGCTGCCCAAATCTCACTTTTGTGTTATTAATCAAAAATTGTCCCTAGCTCGGAAATTTTTAAAAGGAAAATTTTAAAATTTGGCAGACTTGTTTAGAGCACCGCACTGCCCATATTAGGTAAAAATTTCAAGCCTCTATGGTTCAGAGTTTACAGTCGGGGAAAGATGCGATTTTAATTTTTCACAAAACGATGGAAAAATCCAATTCCCCTTTCAACCTCTATAGAAAAGTACATACTAAAAGACTTTACAATTTTTTTTCATGTCTATAAAAGCCAATGAAATGGCGCTGATAGCCCAAGGGACCGACATGGTATCACTAATATAACCATGGAGAAATGAAAACACTCTCCTCCAGAAATATCATAACCATGATAAGTCACCCTTCTACTGCCCTGGAAGTTTTTCTCTCCACTCCGTAGTTGTGCGAGTCCTCCTCCTTTTTCTTAGTCTCATTATATGTATATAATGTAATCGCTGGCGTTTCAATCAACAAAACAATTTTGTTTTAACCTAGATGCTGAATTAGTCCTTTCTTATTTTGATAATAATATTAACCAGGAGAAGGTTTTTACGAAAGAAATGAATGAAAAAATATAAAATTCTTAGTGCAAAACTCGGAAAATTCAGGAAAAAAGTCGAAAATTTTTATACCCTTCGCTTATTTTATTAACCGTAAAGGGTATATTAACTTTGTCATGAAGTTTGTAACGCATTGAAGGAAGCACTCCGACCGTGTAAAATATGTATATATATGATCAGCGTGACGAGCTGAGTCGATTGGACGATGTCCGTCTGTCTGACTGTTGCGACGCGTTTCGCTCGGCCAGTTTAAAAGCTATGGAGCTGAAATTTTGCACACATGCTTCTTTTTGTTGCAGGCACTTTGTGTATGTTTGAATCGCTAAAATCCAACAAGGTGGTCGTGTGGCTGCCATACAAACCTACCCCCCAAATTTAGGTTCTTCTTAGAAAAACTTTTCTATTTATGCACCAATTTCAATCAAATTTCACACAAATGTGTTTTAATTGGTAACACAAACATGTAACATGTAAAAATGGACCAAATCGAACCATGGGGTCATGGGGCTGTCATAGAAACCTAGCTCCCCAAATTAAGTTCTTCTAAGATTTTTTTTTTTTATTTATACACCAATTTTAACCAAACTTCACACAAATGTGTTTCTATTGATGACACAAAACATATGTATAAATCGATGGAGTCGGAAATTTTTCTAAGAAAAAGGTTTTTATTTGCACACCAATTTCAATCAAACATCAGAAAATTATATTTCTATTGATGCCACATAACAAACGTGAAATCGGACTATGGGGTCGTGGGGCTGCCATACAAACTTGACCCCCAAAATTAGGTTTTTCTAAAAAATACTTTTTTATTTGGACACAAATTTCAACTAAACCTCATGGAAATGTATTTTTAGAGATGGTACAAAACCTATGCAAAAATGAATTATATCGGACCATGGGGTCATGGGGCTGGCATATAAACCCAACCCCCAAATTAGGTTCTTCGGAGAAAACCTTTTTGATGCCACAAATTGATGGGAAGGCCATAGAGGGCTGCCCTACAACCCCCTTCCCCCTCTTTTTGGTTCTTATAAGAAACCCACGTCCCGCTTCGCCCAATAAATCTTCGCCACGGCATTTATGAGAAAATTCAAAAGCATGAAAGCGGGGAGGACTGAACACTAGTCATAGTTACGGCCGAATAAACTTTTAGACCGAGGGGAGCGAAGGGTATCCAAATTTCGGCCGCGCCCGAAATTAGTCTCGGTCTCGTTTAAAGCTGCCGATGAATCTACTCTCGGTTGAGAAGCCAACGGGCACAATCACCAAGAATTTGGCAACAGCAAAATTGATGCGAGAATGCAAAATCATCATTTGGGATGAATGTACGATGGCGCATAAACGAGCTTTGAAGTTAGTTAACCGAACGATGAAGAACTTACGAGGTGATTCGAGACGATTTGGTGGGGCTCTGATATTACTCTCCGGAGATTTTCGTCAAACGCTTCTCATCATCCCGAAATCTACTGCTGCTGATGAACTTAATGCATGCCTGAAATCGTCATCTTTGTAACGGCATGTCAAGAAGTTGAAATTGACTACGATTATGAGAGTCGCGTTGCAGAACGACCCATCGCCATCGGCTGCTGAATTTTCGAGACAGCTGGCCAATGGCCAATGTCAATGGCCAAATTCCTGTTGACGTTTCGACTGGGTTGATATCGTTCCCGGCAGATTTCTGCGTGTTCACATCGTCGAAGGACGAACTCATCCACAAAGTGTTTCCCGGCATTGCACAAAATTATGAAAATCTTGATTGGATTAGCGAACAGGCAATAGTAGCTGCAAAGAATAAGGATGTCGATAGCTTGAATTGCATTATTCAAAGTCAAATCACTGGAGAACTTAATTCGTACGAATCCGTTGACACCGTGATCGACGCGGATGAAGCGACCCAACTATTCGACGGAGTTTTTGAACTCGCTTGATGTGACAGGAGCCCTGTCGCATAATTTGTCTGAAGGTGGGATCGATCATAATCATGTTGCGGAATCTGAATCATCCGAGATTGTGCTACGGTTCCCGGTTGTCCGTCAAGAGACTGATAAACAGCGACGATCATCAACGGAAAATTCAAAGGAGAGGAAGTACTTATCCCACGAAATCCGATTATTCCAACTTATCTTCCGTTCCAATTCAAGCGGATTCAGTTCCCCGTTCGATTGGCTTTTGCGCTGACAATCAATAAATCGTTGGAAGTCTGTGGGATTAATCTCGAATTTCCCTGTTTTTCGCACCGTCAGCTGTATATGTTGCCTGTTCGCGTGTTGGCAAACCGTCTTCGTTGTTTTGTTTTTGCGCCAGAAAACAAAACGAAAAACATTGTTTATCGCTCTCTACTGATTTTGATTCCATTGAAGTAAATCACACTGAAAATTGTACTATCTGTTTTGTATTATCACCGTAGAGTTTATTTGAAGGCGTTGAATTTGGACGAGGCGAATATATAGGTATAGTTAGGAGGTTGATTGGGAGTCAAAATCGATCATAAATTTAAAGTAGTGTCAAGTTGTGAGCGAATCGAACAGCGCAAGCGTAGTGAGCGCTATATAAATTTGACTACATTGTATCATCAATATCAAAAAAAAAAAATTAAAAATGCAAATCCGTATGTTTTGGAGTGCAATGTGCTTCTACCAAAAACTCTTATGTCCTTAATTTTCTCCAAATTGGTGCTAGTTAGTTGCATGCTACACTGAGGGAGCCTAGAGAGTGAAAAAACTTCCATATTTAATTAACCTTCAAGCGGGCGCGCGGGCGGTAATTTACCGCCCTGATCATATAAACACGCATAGCTTTTCCCCCGTTGGCCGGATCGAGGTGAGAGAAGTATGTATTCTTAAGTCATACTGTAATAGATACGATACAATACAATTTTGGGTAAATTTTACCTTCCATACCTTTCCAGCGGTCATCAAATCTCACAATGATGAGTTTTATTGGTTGTAAATATGTATTGAAAATTTAGGCTCGCATTTTATTACATTTTCAAAGTAAATTCTATTTGAAAATTTAATGAAATAGTTTTAGTTAGAAAAAACGGTCGAAAAAATCAATTTTGAGTAAAAACCCGGCTGGCCGGATTTATTAGTCTCTTCCGGCTAAACCGTCTAGTTTCCGGTTAAATTTAGCCGGAAAACAGCTAAATTGGCAACACTGGTCTAGCATGTGCCGTAATTCCGTTCAATTAGAGCCCTATTATATGATTATGATTAGATATCCCACAATACTGATTTTCGTTATAATGCAAAATTTTCTTAGTAAATCTGTGATCTGTTTATGTGGCAGTTGCACTATCTGAAAAACAACGCTTGAAGACATCCTAATCTCATGTACGCCAGTATATGCCAGGAATTGTCAAAATTCTAGCCAAGACAATAACAATTATGCAATTGAAAATACTGGACATTATTCCGAAATCCCCCTGTGGATGGCATTTCGGTAGATACGAGTATTGTTATGAAATGTAGGTACCCAATTAATTGAAAATAACGAAATTTATATAATTTAGTTAAAAAAAAATATTTGTGACCAGGGAACATTGGGAACTTTCCAAAATTTATTGTGTTCGAAATTGGATTGGGGGCCCCTTATATTTGATTTTATAACCAGCAAATATTGACAAAACCCGCATGTAAAGCAGTGCACCAATAAACAAGCGCAACAAAAATTTTATGTTCGAGCAATGTTTTCCATTTTTTTCTACTTAGACTTATCTATTCATCACTTCAATTAAGAGCAGCGACAAAAGAACCATACCTTGAGGAACTCTTCTTTATACCAGAATCGTAACAGTAATTGATTTTAGAGTAGAAGTGTTCACCCTAAATCTGAGATTCATATATGGAGAGCTCCCCTACGAGCAAGTTAAACAAAAACCAGTGTTTGACGTATCCATACGTCCACATCTTGATTCAAATCGGCTGAAATCGAATTCGTGGAGCTCCACCGAAGATAAATGCGTCATGCAGGGGAATGCTGAATCCATTATGTGAACGGGAGGGTATATCGGCAGGCATTTGTTTCTTCATTCCATGAGTCCTAGTTACACAAAGTTCTTCTGGCTTGGACCTTACAGAATGATCTTTGGGTCGAAAGATCCAAAGTCCATACATATACACAGACATACACAACCTTCCTGCATCGAGACCTTCGAGGCTCTTGCCAGTGATGCTCCGGTTTGAGAAGGATGGGTCATTATTACATAGAAGGTACATTTGTTGCTCCAGGCTGTAGGAATACTGGGCAGCCTCAGGTAATACCAGGCCCCTCCCCACCACCAACGCCCCTTACTCCCCCCAATAATGTTGCCTTGAACGTAAGACACAGCTTAACTCCCGCCCCTCCGCCAGCAATTTTTACACCGGTGTCCATATTGCAGTTCAACTGTAATGGCATCCTAGGGAAATTTCCTGAAATCACAAGCTTCTTGAGAAAGTACAGAATTCTGATTGCAGCCATCCAAGAGACGAAACTCCACGCGAATTCACCATTCAACGCTGAAGGTGAATATATCATCATACGCACGGACAGAGAAGGCGCCACGAATGATTCTCACCCTGGAGGTGGACTTGCCTTCCTAATACACAGGTCCGTACATTACAGTGTATTAGATGTAGTTTCAGACGGTACGGCGGAATTGCAAGCCATCTCTGTTTCATCAGGGAGCACCAATATTGAAATTTTTAATATCTACATACCACCACATTCTAGCTGTACAATCTACCATTTCAATATTGGTCCTCTTCTTCATGGAGAGCACAGGATCATTCTTGGCTTCACAACGATGCCAGGGGTCAAGCAATTTCCGAATCTCTGGACGCATCAGGTTTCTGTACCCTCAATGAAAACTCTCCAACTCGTGATGCAAACAATTGTATTAGCTCACCAGACATTACAATTGTCAGCGCTAGCCTAATTAGTGAGACCTCCTGGGAAACACTTACTGGTCTTCCCTCTGATCACCTCCCAATCATAGTCAGAATTGACAAACCAGCTGACCTGACTAAGTCAGAGAAGCGAACTTTTGTCAATCACAAAAAAGCAGATTGGGAAGGTTTCAAAACATTCACGTCATCGAAGTTCTTCGCGCTTCCCTCTCCCACCAATATACATAAGGCCGAACGGAACATTCAAATACAGCGACAAGTTAAAGACTACAAGAAGGCCAAATGGAACGAGCACCTCAATGACTGTAACCTTAATGAAGGTGCCAGTAAGTTATGGTCCACTGTCCGTGCCTTTCGAACCCCACAAAAGATAAGGGCAATATAGCCATAACCTTCGGCAAAAAAGAAACAAGCAATCCTCTTCAGTGTGCGAGCCAGTTCAATAAACAATTTATTGAACATCCCAAGTCCGATGGCCTCAAGCGCAAAATCAGAAAACGGATTCGCAGCCGAATTGTTGACTCCGTACCAATTTATACTCCGGACCAGGTTAAAACAGTCATTGAGAATGCAAAAAATTCTAAGGCCCTTGGACCAGATGGCATTTCAATGGCCATGCTCAAACATCTTGATCTTCCTGCCATTGAGTATCTCACGGCAGTCTTTAACTTGTCAATGTCTACGCTCGCCATCCCCGACATCTGGAAACAAGGTCGCATAGTCCCATAAACCAGGGAAAAGTGCCAAACTAGGAACTTCCTACAGACCGATTACGATCCTGTCACCAGTAGCAAAGACGCTGGAAGCCCTCATCCACCCCACTCTCGTTTCACATGCAAAGCTAGATCCCCATCAGCACGGATTCAGACGCATGCATAGTACAACCACCGCTCTGGACGCGATCACTACACGTGTAAGAGACGGACTAAACCACAGTACATCTTGCCATAGAACCATCATGGTGGCGATTGACCTATCAAATGCGTTTGATAAGGTTAATCACTCCATGCTTCTGGCAAACCTCCTCAATATGCATGTTCCGACTCAAGAGATAAGATGGATTGCCAACTATCTAGCTGGTAGGCAATCCTTCACCGAGTTTCGAGGCAGTCGTTCCAAACTTAGAAAGATCAAATTAGGTGTTCCTCAGGGTGGGGTTCTCTCTCCCACCTTGTTTAACATCTACATGGCCGGTCTCCCAACACCTCCGGAAGGCATTGAAGTTATTTCTTATGCCGATGACTGCAGTGTACTCGCCACGGGAGCGGATAGGGATGTCATGCGCGATGATATCAATAGATATTTAGCGCGACTAGAAGCCTTTTTCCATAGCAGAAACCTAACCATCTCAGCGTCCAAATCGTCTGCGACCTTCCTTACCACCTGGTCAGGTGATTGTCAGTGGCCGGTTGGGGTACGTATTGGCAACAAACCAGTTCCTGCTGTTGCAAATCCAAAAATTCTCGGGCTTCACTTTGAGAAAATGATGACTTCAGCTCATCACGCGGAAGCGGTATGTGAAAAGATGCGCAGTAGGAACAAAATTCTTTAAGCACTGGCTGGTAGCACCTGGGGCAAAGATAAAGAGACTATGCTAGCCACTTACAAAGCGGTGGGTCGAGTAGCGGCTGATTTTGCGGCGCCAGTTTGGTCGCAAGGTCTCTGTAACACAAGCTGGAACAAAATCCAAGTCTGCCAAAATGCTGCTCTACGCACAGCTACAGAATGCCTTCTGATGTCTGCCCAGGACCACCTACATCAGGAGACACATTTGATGCCAATACGTGACCACAATCGACTACTTACAAAACAATATTTAGTAGGTTGTTATCGAGAGGATCATCCTAATCGTAACCTTATGGACGAAATTCCCCCTCCACGCAACATCAAACGTGGCCTTCGTGACCTTGAGAGAGAGGTCCAGGGTTACAAAAGGGATCCTTTCGATGAAGATTCATACCGGGCTGCCATTGCAATGATTCACACTGAGGAAGTGAGTAGGTCTATTGCGAGTTTAGGTACGAACAGAGTCCTCTCAGCGCTCCCACCACCTATTTCGCCTGAGGAGATTAGGCTCCCGAGAGCCACCAGAGTGACTTTAGCCCAACTTCGGTCAGGCTTCTGCTCACGCCTCAATTCGTATCTATCTCGCATAGACCCAAATATACAAAACGTATGCCCAAATTGCGCTGGCACGCCACACGATGTAGCCCATTTGTTTCAATGCCCAGCTGCACCCACTAATCTCACCCCCCTCTCACTGTGGGAAGACCCCATTGCAGCCGCCACGTTTTTGTCCCTGGAGATTGCGGACGAAAACGACGACGAACTATAAAACGAGTCCATATAGATACACAGCGGTTCACACCTTTCTGTACCGCTAAAAGAAGAAGAAGAAGAAAGATCCAAAGTTATCCTTTTATATAAACGTCGCGGACATATTTTTCTTGATGTAGCAGTCATTTTCTTTTCAAGAGTCAAATATTTAGAGAACTAAATCACAATGGCTCAATTTTACGCAAAACCCTTCAAGAGAGGCCAGAGCCAAGCGAAGGAATTTTGGTGCCCGGAGCAGAACCTCGCGAAAGCACCCGTCTATATGTCAAACATGTAAACATGTAAATATGAAATTTTCAGAATTTACGAACGCGTCATTTTGGGGCTTAACGGATTGTTACTTAACTTAACTAACTAACTTAACGATAGAAAGCCGAAGACATTTTAAGCATAAACCTAACTATAAAAATTGGCGGACGCTTGGACGTTTTGTTATATTCTCTGGATAAGTGAAAGTTTCAAGAAGGACTTGCAGAGCTGGGGTGTCCAACAGAGGAGCTGACATGAGCCAAATAACCCAAATTTGCATGTTCAAGCGATCCGGAAAATTGAAAACTTCAAAATGCTGCTGAGGAGTCCCTCTGCTACAAAAATTAGATGTATGGATTTGAAGCCTATCTCACAAGGCATAGCAGATAAAACAAAGTCACATTTGAACTAGCACGGGCGCACATGGCAACACTTTAAGTGCCAATAATTTAGGCATTAGACCTCCAAAACACATAGAAGCGATTCTCGATTGGAAAGCTGTATCTAAAAAATAAAGATAAATAAAGAGCCACTACCCTTGCATATCTTTCGTTCAGTTTTGATTATGATTATTTCTATTTATTACAGCATTATAGCACTATAGACAATATGCATTTACTAAGGTTTGGATTTAATTCTATGGTAGGCACGCGTTTTGCAAGAAACCTGATATAGTACCCCAAAACGCTGAGTCCGGGATGGCTCAACACAACTATGGCCAAGTGTAGCCTCATAGGAGACACCGCTTACCGTGCCTGTCACGATCAAAGCTCAAATGCTTCCACTTCCACCACGTTGCCCAAATATTTGTTTGCAGCATATAGGGCCGAATGTCCCTTCCAGATAGAGAGCTGGTTGGCCGTATACAGTACGAACACAAAGTCTTTATTGTTTGCGGACTAATAAAAATTAATGTCTTTAAAAGAATAGTTAGCCAAAAAATTTGTCAAAGAAAAAACATCTCTATATTCGACTTGGGGCCCGTGTTCCACTGCACACATGGAACACCGTACGTTACGCCACTGGCTCCCTATTTAGTATCAACAGAACCTTGCCATCCCCAGGTTCACTACATATTTCCCATATCCTTTCTCAATTCAGTTTACAAAGATATCTCTTATGAGAGGAAGAAGAATATGAAAGTATTTTATGGTATGCGTCATGGTGGTACTCTCGTGATATATTATTCTTTCTCCACATTGGCTTGAAGGGGAGGTATGTAGTAGTAAGGCTGAGGATTTGCCTGAAAATCGAATTCCGCAAGTATGCGTACAGCATTGTCGTTGTAAAAATAATAGGATACGATAATTATCCGCCAGTGTTTTCCAGGCCAAAACGCTCGCAATTATCAAGTCCTGCCCGACAACCTTTTTTTACGTACGTTCAAGTGATATGAGAAAATGCTAAGCAGTTCTAAAAGATGAAAAAAATCACCCTACTTTGGTTCCTCTGGGCATAGAATCATAGAAATATAGAAGGCAGATGCAAAAGGGGTGGGATGTTCATATGCTGATTGTTGCTAAGATTAATATTTTCACGCATAATTCTAAGCCAGAGCGTGAAAACCTTGGCCGTATAGGTGATTATTATGGAACATTTAACCGTGGATAACAATGCAGTTACGTTCACCGTCCATATTGCTTCAATTACGGGAATATGGTTATGTCAGAAACTTTAAACCCATTTTTACGAACTCCCCTGGAGCTGGAGCAACGAAACGACCCAGTCCATCAGGTCCTTTTCCATCTACACTGATGGTTCCACGGACGGACGGACGCTGGAGTCGGCATTGGAATTTACTCGGAGGAACTCGACATCAGCTTGTCTTTTTGCCTCCCTAATTTTTGTAGCGTCCTCCAAGCAGAAATCACTGCAATAGATAGATGGCGCTAGTCAGGCGGCCCCTTTACCTACCTACGAACTCCCCGGTTTCGCCATCGTTTCGGCTTCTGTTTGGATAGATTAACATATCCAACTGCGATTACACAGTGTCATCCAACTCTCATCAAAACATTTGTAATATCTAAAAACTTATCACTACTCCCAGAATAAAAATATAGTCGCAAGGTCGCGTCAAAACATGCACTACCTCAACGCCATTCATTCATTACACGCACATCAATGGGACCAAACACACCCTTCGATAATTTTTTTTTTATTAATTTAACAAAAATATATTTGATAAATTTATTTTAGTTCGGTGCAATCTAAAATTCTCGATATTGAACTTCTCATTTACGGATCAACAAAATTAAAATTTACCATCATCGGAAGTTGATAAGCATCCGCCCATTTTCTATAAAAACCGACCACAAGCCTGTGAAAATCCACAGTTGCATTTTAAATCCTCTATTGAACAGAATAACCGTCCGAATTCGTGTTGTATGAACAGTGTAGGCTTAAAAAATTAGTGGGCGGATCAGAAATGATAAAGTGATAATTCCTTAACTGAAAAAATGTGGCAAAATCATATTAAATGTGCTATCCTTGTGCTCCTGGGTGTGATTCTAAATGGTGTTCAGTGTTCCCTTGAATCACAGTAAGTGTGCTTTAGTCCTTTCGCAACCCCATATATGTTACGTCTTTATTCCAATCATCATGTAAACGCCCCCTATTTCTCTGAAGGCCGAAAATTTCACTGGAAAATCAATGTTTGGCCATCGAATCGGCAGAGGATCGTAATATTTCATTTCGACTATCAGGATCCGGACGGCTGAAAATCAACGATCTGGATTTGGCGAGTTTGGTTAATTTTCAACATTTCATTCCGGAAAGCGCCGTGTCAATATCCTCTCAAGTGGATGAAACTTTGAGAGCGATCGGTAAAGTGTTAACAAAAGTGCAACAAGTTGAAAATTAGTAAGGATAAAATATGGACTATTAGCGAGTGAAGGGGGTTAAAACAATTTTCGTACTTATAGTGTGGGTACGCAGCAATTTCCTAATATTCGAGCTGAAGTCTTGGCCAAATCCGTTCAGATCAGCGTGCTGGAACATCGTCTCAAAACGGACTTTTGCAAAGATCAGCCCTGTAAGAATGGAGGGAGTTGTTTTAAAACGGTCGCAGGATTTCGTTGTATTTGTCCCAATAATTGGCAGGTGAGTAGGAAGTGACTTTACACATTAACCATTCTAATGGATAAATCTAAATCAAGGGAGCAACGTGCGAAGAAGATGTCGATGAGTGTTCGATTCTGGTGGGCGGAAAGTTGGGCTGTCAGAATGGCGGAACATGTGTGAATACTATCGGCAGTTATCGGTGAGCATATGAGCGAGATAGATGGTTTCACATATGCAGCAAAATTTTATACTTGTTTATTCTAGGTGTGTTTGCCCGACCGGATGGATTGGCATTCACTGTCTCGAGACAAAGGATCATTGTTTGACCGCTCCCTCTAGTGAGCTGTGCGGCAATGGTATGTGTGTGCCGGCGAATAATTCTTTTGGATTTGATTGTCTGTGCAATCAAGGTTGGACGAAAGCGAGTACATCTGGGTATGAGAATTGTATAAGTATTTTAGAAAAAATCAAAAATTTCTCCCGCACTTCTATTTTACATGAAATTAAATCCCAGACACACAAACTTTGAGTTAGACAGCAGGTATCCACTCAACTTAGCACCCAGAGATCATCCAGAGTAAAACTTCGAAAATTCAAAAGAGAATTTCGCGATTGAGACTCTATTATGGAGCGCAGCTCATACATCGTTTTCAATTAAGAGTTCTCTGCATTGCATCCTCGATTGCACCATCAAGAGAGATAGTACAGAATAAAACTGTCACATAAGGTGCGTGAGTGTCGATGGCTGCTCTCCAATTCAACAGAAACGTACGTTCTTATAGAGGCACTGGATATGCCGTCATGAGTTGTGGGTTGTCGCCTGTAAATAATCAATGACCATTGACCAAGCATAAAGAAAGCTACATCATTTGCATTATCAGTTACGTTTGCGCAACATGAAGGGATGTACTTCACCAGTCGGACCGAGTTCCTGAATTACGACTCCTGAGGGAGTCATAAAAAACACAAAAGGGATAGCTAAGCGTCGTAAGTTTCGTTATTGTCCCTAGATGTCGTCTGAACTAAGATTTTTGTTTGGTTTGCCTAAAGATTACGAAAATGATTATTCTGAGTTACGCTAAGATGGTCCTAGATGAGGACCGTCTCGAATGAGACGAGCATCATCAGATTTGTACGTCACCTGTTAGGACCACCGTCTAGGTTGATAATATGGAGACAGCTGAACTTCGGTCGAAACTCACGTCGCGTACTTTTTAAATTGGCTCCACTAACAAACCATTGTGCGTTTTCTATGCAGAATTAAGATGTGACTCGACAATCTTCTGGGTTACGTGTGGGCATATCAGTATTTGTATTAACGAGGGGGGGGGCGAACTGAAAACGATTAGGAAGCTCTGATATAGGGAGTACTTAGAATGGTTGCTTTAACCTCCTGATCCTTCGGACTGCTTGGACCTTGGGTGGTTTTATCGACACAAATAAGGCTATGCCGAATAGGGATTTCTTTGTTTAGATAATGCACTCTTCTAATGGCCCACGGAGGGACGGAGCTGACCGTGAAGGTTGGAACACGAAGAGAGGCTCCTTCAATAAGGACGGCGGCAGCACGAGCTGGCTGCTACGCTCAGACTCGGAGCGGGCGTGGGTTTTACCGCTTCATCGTCCCTGTCCACACACTATAGAAGACGGAACTCTCTTGCCTACAAAAAACTTTACTAACATGCAGAAATTCAAAATGTTAACTATTGAGAAAAAAAATGGACCGTGGCATCAGCCAATTCAGGTGCCATTTTAAGCTCTCTGGAATCGAGATGGCGGTAGGCCTCGGCCGTCTACACCCGCGAAATCAAAATTTAAAAAAAAAACCTACCATAAGGCGCTCTTGTGCCGCAACGAATTTGGGGCGCATCCATACGAAATTCGGGATGAAGTGAATCACCTCCATCCCGCTCACTCACCTAGGACGGCTGACAAGGACATTTTTCAATATTTAATGGCCGTACATTATCATCAAAAATCTATAAGCAAGGGGCAAAATAAGCACGCAACCACATACAGCACAAACGAAAAACACAGCAACTTAGCTTGTAGCTTCTTTTTTGCAACGACATGGCAGTATCCTCTAGGCGCGAATCAACTTCAAACCTCCCCAATCATTTCCATCCCGAGAACTTTTTCACTTTTCAATAAACCACAAAAAAGGACTTTCTCGCGGAAATCACGTGGAGTATCCAAAAGGCAGATACGCGTAAGGCCAAAATTAAACCTTCCTCTTCAACGGCTACAATTTGACTCCTCGACGAATCGATAGGAGAAAGCGCTCAGTCACCGGCCCGTTTTTACATCAGTCGGTTCCTCGCCCGGCAAAATTGGCGTTACCCAATTCAACTTGCAGACCGAAACCAGCTGATGTCCACGTATAAATATTCATATTCGCTCTATGCGGCATTTTTCAAATTTCAATAATTTCCAAAATATTTTCAAATCATCAAATCATTTTCAGATTCGAAAAATGTAGCTAAAGCAGAGAATGTATGTACATATGGCCGTTACACTCTCGTTCGGAAATGTAGCTCCCGGGAATGCACCTCTAGGTGGTGGACTTGCTTGCTCTTGAGTCCAACGTCTTGACGAGTCCTCTGGGCACGCCCATCCCCGAGCTACACTGATCCTCCTTCGGCTCCCTTGAAGGTTATGCCTAACGCGGAATTCCGGCGTGCATGTCACAACCTCGTTTGACCTCCTACTACCCTGCGGGTAACCATCCGACGGATAGCGCTGCTTTTGACATCTAGATGACTTCTTAAGCATACTAGTCAGCAATTTGGGTCGATTTGGACGTCAAACCACAAACTAGCTAGGTTTAAGCGCATTGGCCAATCTCCCTTACAAGCCACTTCGAGGCTCGAGTTTTGCGGAGCCACCAACTCTAAGGCTTTACCAGTTCACTTATAATGGCATGGAAGCACTGTTTAAGCTCCTCGGCTTAATATGACTGACGTTTCGAAAGAAGAGGGAGAAATTCAGCCATGCCGTATGTCACCCTACCGAAGGTCTTTATCCAGATCCACCCATCGCGAATCAATCATACTAGGGGCTCCCTTGTGCGGCTCCCAGTTCCGTGGTGTCGCTACTCTCTGTGGGAACGCGCATCATCAGGAGAAGCACGAACGGGTGATGCGTGATGCATTCGATGAGGTACCTGAAAATATGCAAACTGCATCTCATTGTAGGCTTCAGTAGCACTCATTTTCGTAATCTTTGGATACTAAACGAAATCCGTGGGTCGGACGGCAAACATCGAAATTCACGAAACTTAAACTTATATGCTGACGAACTTTTTGTCGTTTTAACGAGACTCTATCAGGAGTCTGCAAGTCATTCACCAGAGTTGGCATTCTGTGAGGCGACCGACAACTGGCGACAGTCACTGTCATTTTGTTGTAGATCCTGGAACTCTAAATCTGACAGTGAACGTTGAACATTGCTGCGTATCGCCTAAGATCTAACACCTTTGACGACACGCAGACATTTCAAGTCCATAATCTTGTAGGATTTACCATTAGACAATATACAAAAATGAAAGTGACTGTCGCCTAACACCTTACATATATACGTATAACAGCTTAGCTTTCACAGGTAATGTGGTATTGACGTGCATCTCTCATGGGCCATCGCGTTGCACGAACGGATGGCCGAGCTAGTGATGCTTTACCTTTGTGTGGTTATTGTTTAATTGCGCCTCATGTGGAGTCTCATCGATGGGGGCCCCTGTCGAGATTCCGGCGCTTCGTTTACTAGAGATTTCTTTTCCAATTTAAATTTTCTAATAAGAAATTTACTCAAAAGGACCGTAGAAGCTCCCGCTCCGTGTACGGCCGATATTGACGAATGTTCCACCTCACATCCACCATGTCTTTCGACATGTATCAATACGCCCGGATCATTTCGATGTGGCCCATGCCCGTCAGGATATACGGGCAACGGATTCCATTGCACCGACATCAATGAATGTTTGATCGACAACGGAGGATGTAGTCTCGATCCGAAAGTGCTTTGTATCAATACAGAGGTGCGTATAAAAACTCTATTACGAAGCCGAACTCCTCGTTGAACAATTTATCCCATTTCAGGGCTCGTACAACTGCGGAATGTGTCCCCTCGGCTGGATTGGAGACGGTAAGACTTGTACACGCTTGGATGCCAATGCTTGCGCGGACAACAGCATGTGCCATCCTCAAGCCAGATGTGAGGTGATTTCCAATTCGATAGTGTGTGTTTGTCCGCGTGGAATGAACGGCGATGGCTACGGTGTGAATGGATGCAGACGTGCGCAAATAAGTCCGTGCGACCCAAATCCGTGCAAGGTATATTACTGACACTTTCTAAATATTTAATGAAATTATTTGAATTTCTTTCTTCCCGCAGAATGGCGGCACATGTACCGTTAACGGAACGTCCCACATTTGTAAATGCCCGACATCATCCAGCGAGTTGGTTGTCTATTCGCCGGTTCGTAATTGTGAGATTCAGGAGGATCCATGCGCTTCAGCGCCATGTTTGAACGGTGCAACATGCATAGGCAACCTTACATCGGCTTCCTACACCTGCATTTGTCCACGTGCCTTAACCGGAACCTACTGCACCGTAGACAGACGCAGCTGCGGTCAGGTGTTGCGTGCAACTAGTGGCGTTCTGAAATTCCCCAACATGGAATCGTACGATAGCAACGAACGTTGTGCTTGGATCATCCGAACGGCTCGAAGCAAAGTGCTTAACATCACCTTTACAAGTTTTGACTTGGAACCATCAACCACTTGTATCTTTGATTGGCTTCAAATTCACGACGGACGTTCGTCGGCTTCGCGAATAATCGGCCGGTTTTGTGGCCGTGCCTTGCCGATGGGTGGTAACTTTATTACTACGCAACACGAGCTCTATCTATGGTTTCGATCGGACAACTCAACGTCGCATAAAGGATTTGAACTCCGTTGGACAAGTATTGATCCGGTTTGCGGTGGTGTGGTTAATGTTAGCTCGCACGGAACTATTACATCGCCGGGATATCCGGGATTTGCTCCGCCCAATAGAGAATGCGAGTGGGTATTGCGGGCGCCATTTGGAACGGCTATACATGTGGTGTTCTATTCAATTCAGCTGGGAAATGGATATTCGTGTGACAATGAATTTTTGGCGGTAAGTTTTGGCGGTGAATGAGTCGTTGTTGAAGCTACCTATTAATGGGAACTAGTTTCTTCTTGGTGTAGTATTTAGGGCGCTCGCCTTCGAAGCATAAGGCCGTGGGTTCGAGATTCACTGTAAAGTGGCACAGATTATGCTTATTTTAAAATTCATTTCCCGTGTGATGAACTACTACTACTAGGTCCATTCTGGATAAAGTGTGATGGACTAACAAGCTCAATGTAAAATGAGAGCCAATTTCTGGCTATACATAACACGGCAGAGCGTGCTGGGGATCTCAACACATACACAAAAAGCCACTAACACATCTCGCGGCATATATTTAATGTTTTTCCTTCGTTGAAACTGAGTTCAGAATTGGTAGACTACTAAATGAAATTATTGAGTTGATCTAAACTCTTTTTGCCTGCTTTGATGGTTGCAAGTACCTAAAAAAAATTTATCGCTAACGCCCCATGGCGACACGTCACTCGGCCTCCGGTGTAGGCATATCGCCCGTCCTGGCGCTAATGTTTCAGCATATTTCTGCAGTGAGCTCTATCTTGGATTAAGCAATGCAGCAGCAGCAAAATTTTCCAAAAACCTGTTCCAGCGGTAATTTTGGTCCTTCATTTGTTGATATGAGGTCGATTTAAGTGGGCCTATCATGGCAGCCACATCTGGAAATTTTAGCAGCAGCAGATCCTTCTTATTGATGTCTGAAGATCGGAGCTCACAATTCCTAATATAATCTAAAATGTTTTATTTTTGCTTATTTCTTTTTTTTTACTTTCAGATATACGCCGGACGCACCAGTTCCAACCAACTTTTGGCGAAATTTTGCAATACAACTCAGCCCGGACCGATTCGTTCTTCGTCGCATGAGTTGACAATCTATTTTTCAACCGACCCACATAGCAAGGATAGTCTTTTCCAACTGCACTATTCAGTCGTGGACTCTGTTGTGAACTGCGGTGGACTTTTCACAAGCAAAGCGGGAGAATTTGAATCGCCTCAAATCGTAAATCGTCTGGCGGACATGCTGATTTGTGAATATTCAATTCAACAACCTGTACACACATTTGTCCAGCTTCATTTTATCAAGTTTGAACTTATGGCACATGCAACCTGTGCCGAAGAGGCGTTAGAGGTAAGTTTATGCCCTTGACAGTTTGAAATACAAACGATATGCATTTTTCTGTTGGAATCAGATTTACGAAGGTGACGACGACTCTTCGGCGTTGGTAGGACGATGGTGCGGTTCAGATATTCCGCCGGATTACAATTCTACCTCCAATAGTCTGTTCATAAAATACAGCACAAAAGGACTGTTACCATCTAATTTCAGAGCTAGATATTCAATAGGTATCTGACTGACTAAAAATTAATGAAGTTCAAATGCTTTTAAAATAATTTTAATTTTTTTTTTCAAAAGGATGCGGTGGTGTTTTTCACAATAGAACCGGATCCATTAAATCGCCTGGCTATCCAAACCGTAATGCTATGACTGACAATTGTCGCTATTTAATTGAAGCACCCGTTGGATACGGTGTGGTTTTGCTGAAACTTGATTTTGAGAAAACTGAAGGAAGCGTTCTGTCGGAATTTATTGCAGGAGGAGGGTTAGGTTGCAGTTTTTCAGATAGGTTAACGGTAAGTAGATGAAATTTGCCTTTTCTACTGTGGTGGTATTCATTCGCCCTAGTATGTACTTGCAAAAGCTCTTAAGCTATGTTTGAGCTAGCTAGTAGCTTTCGCGGTTTGAATATACGATTTCATATCAAAATTTTGAGCTTTACGAGTACTCGCAATCGCAATATTCAGCGTGAATTGAGGTTCATTCACATAATACATCCAAACGCCAAACGTTGTCATCGATACTTATTCTCTGAAGCGGACTGTATTGTTTGAATCAACCTTTAATACCTATGGAAACATCTTAATTATTTAAATTTCAAAATAATTCTCACATTTCAGATTTACGATGGCATTGATAGTGCTGAACATAAAATTGGAGATTATTGTGCCGCCTTGCCGGTACGAACCGTTTCGCGAACAAATCGAATGATTTTACATTGGGATTCAGGTCTTGTGAATACCGGGGTGTTTTCGGTTGTTTACAATTTTATTAATGTTCGTTGCGGTGGAATTCTTAATGCCAACCAGAGTGTCATTGAATATAAGTATAACGAAGCTATGGGCGATGACGTTGATCGAACATGTCGCTGGATTATTATGGCATCCGATGAAATGGGTATTTCACTAGATGTGGACGTTTTCAATGTGAAAAAGTCCGAAAATTGTACAGAAAGTTATTTGGAAATTTCAAGCAATGTTGGACTGAAAAGTGATCTTATCGGAAGGTAAGTGAAAATTTATATTTTTGAGTTGAGAGATCTTCTTTTCGTACTAATTCCCGGTTTGTTAGACATAACACATAACTTTCATTGAATGTCTCTGCAGTGTCTAATTGCCTCAACCATTCTCTATGAGGAAAGGCGTAGTCTTAGTTTTAAATATTGACAATAGTCACCACGTCCTACAGATTATGTTCTAAAAATTTTCTACAATTTAATGGGCCATTCTCTCAAAACTCTTATAGAATGGTTAGTCTTATCGCATAGAGAAGACACACACAATTTTCAGAAAGTTTTTCCATTATATTGAATTGATTTTTTGTTAATTTTGCATAGTTATGTTATCTATCTAACCAAGCAAAATATGGCGTAGCTATGCAAAATAAACAAAAATTCCATTCAATACAATGGAAAAGCTTTCTGAATATTGTGTGTGTATTCTCTATGCGATAAGACTAACCATTCTATAAGAGTTTTGAGAGAATGGCCCAATGTAATGCAGTCGGTGCTTGCTGATTAGTTAGCCACTACCAGATTATCGTGCATGGGTTTTATCGGTTGATGATTGAAAGCGGCTTCGAAAATTTCTAACGCGACGACCCTAATGAATGTCTTTATGAATCTTTTCGAATTTCTAGCGGGCTCTTTAACACTAGAAGGGTCAGAGCCGTCAATTTGACGGTTTTGTATTTTAAATCATCTATATTTTCTAAACTACAATGTTTTCAGCTTTCATATTTATTGACTTTTCCTAAAATATGAATTTGATCATATATTTGGATATAAATAAAAATAAAAAAATTTAGTATATGAGATATTTCTTGTTATACCTAATAGGGTCAAAACCGTCAAATTGACGGTCAAGGCTTATCGTCCGAAAAAATCCATAAATCTGTGGGTTTGAATTTGCGTTTTTTGTTAGAGTGCCTATGTAAAAGGAAACAATCGTTTATAGAGGTTTTATACTTGAACTTTTTGTTATAATGTGCGCTTTTGGAGCGCTCGCATGCACAAGCCTAGACTATGGCCTTGAGTCATTTTCACGGTTGTTGTCGTGCTTGTTTGCCCAGTTATTATTTCTTGTGATGCAGTAAACTCTAAAAACAACATAAGTTTTGGTTGTCCAGCATCAGTACTGATACTTTCCCAAAAATTAGTGTACGTCAGGAACTAAGAGGCGCAATAGGTGTTTCTTGAAGCTTTGAAGACAACGCGGATACGGACACCGGAAAACATGAAGTCATTTATGCTGAAAAAATTGGCTACTGAGTAAATAAACTAAAGTAAAATACTAAGATTTCTAAACTACATTGAGAACTACAAGACCAGAGATCCCTGCAAAGCAGTAAGACTAGCAAACACACCAAACTATCGCCAAGATAAGTCCTGTCATATGTATCTCACAAAAACAACTGTGTTGTAAAAGGTGTCCGCCAAAGAAAAAGTCGTCAGCCGCAAAAAGGATTGATATAAATACATTCCCGCCAAAAGACTCGCATCTTGTCTCAATGATGGTGGTGGAGCAAATTTTTTTCAACGCTTATTGGCGGGGAGCTGAACGAGGGTACTATTTGCTGCTATGTTCTTTTCTTGATATTTTTGAAGCCAGTCTTATAGAAAATAAAAATGCGTTTTAGAACCTTATTTAGCTTTCCTTCGTATGGAACTCGTTTTTTTTTTCTATACGATAAAAGTTCTTTCATAAATTTCTTAACATTGATTTTATTTTGTTATTAACCTTATTCAAGCTCCCCGCCAAATAGCGTTGAAAAAAATTTGCTCGACCACCATCATTGAGACAAGATGCGAGTCTTTTGGCGGGAATGTATTTATATCAATCCTTTTTGCGGCTGACGACTTTTTCTTTGGCGGACACCTTTTACAACACACTTGTTTTTGTGCGATATCAGATCTTTTTGCAGTTTTCGATTTACAAAATTCGTAAATATATTATGAAGACGATATTCATTGCCCTATTGTCACGAATTTGTTTGAGAACAATAATTATAAGAATGATAAACCCCTTGCTAACCTTCGTCTCCTTGGTCTCCTTGGTAACCTTGCTCGCCTTGGTAATCTTAGTAACCATAGTACACTTGACTACTTTGGTGATATTGCAAACCCTTAGTAACCTTGGTAACCCCGATGGCCTTGGTAGCCCTAGTAACCTCGCTAACCTTGGTATCTATATACATAACATTAAACTTAATGATAACCCTAACTTTGACCATAACCCTGGCCTATACCTAAACCTCAAACTCAGACTCAACCTTAACCCAAACATCCTTATATTTAACCCTAATAATAACGTTAACTGCGATGTAACAATAACTTTAACCCTATCCGTTACCCTAAACTTGATTTTGACTTTAACCTAAGCCTTAAATTGAGTCTAAACCTTTACTTCATCTCTATCACATTCATCCTAATCTTAAATCTTAATTTTAATGTAACCATTAAGCCTCACTGTGTACTCAATATGTGATTCAAATTACATCCATATTTCCTAAGTTCCACATTGCGCCTAAGACACATAGAGAAAGACTTGTACATGCGAAAATATCCTTTTATCCCTCAGCAAAGGTCCCGAAAACCTGTTGAGTCCTGACGAGCATTGCTTTTACAACAATAAAGTGGTTTCATGGCCAAGAATCAGGGATAGCTATGAAATTCACTATATAACTAACAGTACCTTTTTGCCTACCACAACAGGATCAAACCAGGTGGAATTACAAGAATAAATCTACATGCCAAATTTTGTTCAAATTAACTCATCAGAATTCCTTGAAAAATCGATTTTCCATATGCCATCATCACGTAACTCTGGTTTGAACACAACAGAATACACCGTCTTGACAAAACCGATTTGGTGTCCCAGCGCCATATTTAAGCTTCCACCAAACCAGCGCAGAACGGTAGCGGTACGTGTCAGAATGTATGAAATAGTTTCCGCCGCGGTACACCACGGAGTACTTGTCAATTCTTGTGGTGTGTGTGTTGTGTGTACCGCGTACCGCTACCGCGCTGATTTGGTGGAAGCTTTAGGATCATCGGGATGAATGAAACAGTGCGTATGCTCATCCAATATTAAACTAATATGTACGTACTCGTATATATGAGACGAACCAAAACAGGAACATTGACCCGTCCCCGCTCTTGCAGACAATCTAAGACTGAACTACCAATTATACTATACTATACGATTCTTTTCTAGGCTTTTTTCGGGCCTATCCCCGACTTTTGCAAAATGCTTCCTTTAAAACATATAAAAAGATTTAAGCGAGAAACTCTATGTATTTTTTCACATTTTCCGCTGTATCTTTTTTCTACTTCACGGATCGGAGCAAACGATAGCCTATGCACACCTTCACGACAGACTCTATCAATGGGAAAAGAGACCAAATCCCGAGATGCCCTCTGCAAGGCTGTAGCCCTGTCAATGAACGACAAGAACAACAAGAACAACGAGAACGACGAGAACAACGAGAACAAGATTTTTGAAAAAAATCGATTTTCAAACTCTTATATCTCCGGTGTTTCTTATCGTATCATCTTGAAATTTTCTACACTTCGTAAGACGGCGCGGGCGACAACGCTTACCGAATTTGAAGACTCAGGACCAACCAGGGTCCGAGCTACAGAGGTCCGAAACCCCGTACTTGTTCCGTCGTGTAAACGTAGTCTTAGTCGCTTCTCACTTTTTATTTGTTCAAATTTCTTCGTTTTTCTTTGGCGTGCGGGACGCTCCCGCGTCCCTAGATAATGCTCGTAGTTCTGATTTTTAGCTGAGGAAAGTATCATATCCTTCCATGGTATGGGTAGAGTTTCAGTCCTACCAAACGAGTGGAATACATTTAGGTCGACATTCTTCCGAGCAACTCTTGCGAAGCGATCCTTATTTAGCTATCCGGAGTTGTTTTCCTCTTCATGGTTGAAATACAGTTGCGTACAAGCAAAATGGTTTGTTCTTATCGATCGCTGTTCTAGCGATCGCTTTATGATCATTGAGTGTGTCTCTCGGAGCCAACACGGACCCTTACCTTTCTTATTTCAAGTTATACAGTGGTCTGGGAAGTAAATATCACTAACTCAGCTATAAAATAGTATGTGTTATCAAAAACAGAATATTTTTCGGTTTGAGGAGGGATTGGATACGCTCTCAGGTACTGGGCAGTTTGTTTCTATTTCCAAGCACCTATACCTTATAAAACTGGCTACAGCTAAAGCAACAAGAAAAAAGGATCGCCGGAGGATATGAGGAGTGTAAATGTGCACTTCAGGATGACTCAAAAAGCATTCAAATATTACTTTTTAGCCATGTACAAAAGACTTTTTGAGGAAAATATGCCCCCGGTCATCACCTTAAAAAATAAATATTTTTACATGTTTCACACAAATGTTTTTTTTCAGAAATACATTAATTTCCAATTAATAATAAGATATTGTCTTAATTCTTCGTTTACTTAAGCATTTTATATTTATGGGAGTACCAATTCAGCTAAAAACATCTTGCCGTCAAATTGACGGCTGTGACTCTTTTAGGTATACAAAATTCCTGACCCTTCTAGTGTTAAATTTCAACAATAGCCCAGGGTTCCGGTTAAAAATCGGGTTCTAGTATCGAGTGAAAAAAAAACGGGTCTTATGTTTCAGTATTAGGTAAAAACAGGTTTTCTAGTATCGAGTATAAAAATGGTGGAGTTAGGTCAATCATCCGCATTTCCACACGTCGATTTTCGCCTCTCTTCCGCTGCGTGGTTCATTGTAGATCTTGTAATAAGGTATGGCTCGCCGCGTTGTAATTTCTTTTTGATTTCGTCCTGTACTCGATAAGGTTCTCCCGTCTAATACTTGCACCAGTAGCATCTACAATTCAAGTTTTTTCTAGTTTTTATTTGGTAATTAATAAATCGCGTGCAGTCATACAACCCTTTCATCTTCTGCAGGGCCCCTAACATTCCGGTGAGTCATCCAGTTTGCGACTAGGACGTATTAGGTAGCTGAGTATTGTCTATCCGTTTTGTTACTGTTCCTGTTCTGTTTCGTTCTCCATTCCGCAAGAAACTTCCAGAATTTCGCCTACGTCCTCGTCGAAAGCTGTCATTTGATTCCCGCCCAAAACGGTGGTCAGCAACAATGGCTGCTCATCATCATGGCGATATTCGCCAAAGCTGCTATTTCCAGCAATGAACACACTTAAATATCCATTTTTTGAATTCTGAGGGACTATTACAAACACAATGTCGAGCGAATTCAAAAATTTGACACCCATGCATCTAAACCGACCCATTACATTTTGTTCTAGTCGCGACAAATCTTGGCATTTGCAAAAAATGCGTGAAACAATGTTGTCTCCAATAAAAATATTTTACCCGTCACTGCTTTTCAAATGAACAATGTGGGCTGCGTGAAAATTGAATTGGACATCCTTAAGCTAGGCTCATCATGCCATTTTGAAAACACCTTTTAGTTCTCCCAATTTGTGAAAACTTTATTTAGTATTTAACTTTGGTGTATAGTTGGTTCAAACTAATCATGCTGAATAAAGTGCTTCTCAGCATTCGTTCCGCCGTTAATTATCCTGGCGCTAGAATTCGAGCTTTCGTTTTGACCTACCTGTATATTATGCCTCCGTAAATTTAAACATAAACTTCGTTCATTTGGGTGTCCTAGAAGCCAGGCTCTGATACCAGTTTTTTGCGACTCCAGAGCATAGGTCATATATTTGTAGCACGGGTATCGTCACCGTGGCGTGGGTTACTTTGAGAGACACTACTTTCATTAATTCTCTATCTTAACGACGAGGTTCTGACGAGTAGAGATGTAGTATCGTGCGGACTGCGGTTTCAGGAGCCGGGCAGCGTCAAGTTGCGCATCAACCGGGTGCCGGGACCCATAGAACGGCAGGGGTGGTTGCAAAGGCTCACAACCCGTAAGTTCTAATACTTGTCATAAGACTGCTACCTGTACACTGATAGAGAGGCGTTGATTTTCACCCGAAAACCGTCCGATAGCACGTTTTGAACTTATGTCCTCCTGTTAGGCGCATGCCTATTAGTATATAAGCAAAAATTATAAAAGGCTGAATAAATCACGTTCTCGACCTCATTTGTCGAACAACTTTCCTATTGTCAACGACTAAGTTTTATTATTTTGTTGCACGCGCGTAAGAAGAAGTGGTGGCAGCGGTGAGGGATAGATGATCGAATACGATCCAGCGTCCAGCGTCCTATAATATAATCAACTTTACGCGAATTGGCCGATCTTCATCAACCATTCCCAGCAGCATATAATTTGAAATTCGCAAACCCGCTTATTGGAAACGGAGATGGAGAAACCCGTACAACTGTAAGTCGTTTGTATGTCGACAAGAGCCTTAGCCGAAAAAGAAACCACGCGATCCTTGGTTAAGTATACAGTTAAGTATAACGTATTTACATATAAGTTTAAATGAAATTCCTTGTTAAATCGGGTCTAAAACTCTCAAAATTAAGTGTACGCGAAATCCTAACTCACAAAAAAACAGAAAAACTTTTGATAAAAGTCGGAAAAAATTTCGTGAATTTTGAAAAATTTAAAGAAATCGTAATCAGGTCAACTTCATCAAATAGTGATAGTGATTCGGAATCAGAATTTAGTGGAAACCGGTTGAGTAAAAAAGGTGTAATTATGGCTACAGAAAATGGGAGTCTTAGCACACGCACTGTTAGCTTCAGTGATCTGAAGAGTTTTATTCCCATTTTTGATGGAAAAGCGGAGGATGCTTTTAATTTCATTTATGCTTGTGAAGAAGCAATGTCTTTGGCCCAGGGAGATTTGAAAGTCCTATTGTTTAAGTACATTTGTACCCAAATGCGTGGCAATTCTCAGACACTTATTTTAAATGAAGTTTTTTCTACCTGGGAAGCGCTTAAGTCTAAGCTTAAACAAGTGTATGCAGAACCTCATTCAATGTTACACTTGCAGAGGGAGTTATTTGCATTTAAACAAACTACAAGTGAAACTGTAATACAGTATCATCAAAGACTATTAGGGCTATATCGTAGAATACTGACCTCCCGGTCAGAGAAATCTAATACAGGCGAGCAATCGTTCATAGAAGAGCAAGTCCGCGGAGTGTTTATTGATGGTCTTAAGCCCGCTCTAACTTTGTACGTTATAACACAACGCCCGAAAACACTCGAGGAAGCTAGCAGGTTAGCTCAGGAAGAAGAACAGAGGTTAGGTATGATAAAGCCGTCTGTTAAACGTGATTTTACGGATCGCAATACGCTTCCTAGAATACATAAAGTATCATCCATAAAATGCTTTAAGTGTGGCAAAATCGGTCATATCCAACGATATTGTAGGTCAAATAATTTTGGGAATAGAAACATTCATAATACTCGCAATGATAATCGTAGTAATTCTAATTCGAACACAGGTAACCGACCCGAAAATACACCACCAACAACAAATAGTAGTGAATTTCGTGTTCATTCGATTCATGTAGAAGATAGCCCTTTTCTATACTTAAAATATGAAAATAAATTCTTAAAACTACTAGTAGACACAGGTAGTTCTCTGAATTTAATAGCCGCAAGATATGTTTTTGAAGAGCAGGTAGATAAAAGTTCCAATACAATTTATAAATGTATAAACGCAATTGATGGAAAAACATTCGGGGCAGCGAATATTCAGTTAGAATACGGTGACTTATCACTGAAGATAGATTTTCAAGTTGCTCCAAATAAATTATTCGACAAATTTGATGGTATTTTAGGAGCACCATTTCTAATATCAAATAGAGCTGTTCTAGACTTGGGTAATGAAAATTTGAATATTGGTCAGAGTTGTCTCAAATTATGCCGGAAAACATTAATTGCAAAACCAAGATCCGAAACGATTCAATATCTGCATAGAAAGGAATTACCGGGTGAAGACCTAATGGTTGTTGGTATGGAGAGAAAAAATTGCAAAATAGCTGATTGTCTCGTCAAAGTTGATGCCAATGGGGTTATACCAATTATTATGCTTAATGAAAATGATGAGGAGTTTAGGATTAGTTCAGATGAGATTATTGTTTGTAAAATTGAAACGGAGGAAATAGACGAAAGGAATATTACTTTGGATATTCGAGACCAACATATGAACGATGAAGAAAAGCAGAGCATATGGGAAATTTTGAAAGATTATTCTTTTTTATTTAGTGAAATTGACCCAGAAAACTTAACAAGAGCTGCAGAATTTTCTATTGACGTAAATCCTGGGACCAAGCCAATTTATACCAAAATTTACCGCTATCCAAAAGTACATGAGGTTGAAGTTAAAGCTCAAATTGGAAAGTTATTGAACGATAAAACTATCCGGGAAAGTAATAGTCCATGGAACTCTCCATTATGGATAGTTCCAAAAAAATCTGACGCTAGCGGGAAAGTTAACTGGCGTATGGTTATTGACTATCGGAAGTTAAACGAGGTGACAATAACCGACAATTATCCTTTACCCAATATTTCAGACATTTTGGACCAACTAGGGAAGGCAAAATATTTTTCAATTATAGACTTAAAAAGTGGGTTTCACCAGATCCCGGTGAAAGAAAGTGACCAACCCAAGACGGCGTTCAGTACTCCGTATGGTCATTACGAGTATACGCGGATGCCTTTTGGCCTAAAAAATGCACCCGCCTGTTTTCAACGTATGATGAATACAGTGCTTACTGGGTTGCAAGGATCGAAATGCTTCGTGTACTTAGATGATATTGTCATCTATGGAAATTCACTTGAAGATCATAATTCCAAACTTCGTGCAGTTTTTGAACGCTTAAAGATTAACAACTTGAGAGTCCAGCCAAACAAATGCGAGTTCCTCAGGAAGGAAGTGGCCTACTTAGGTCACATCATTTCGGAAAATGGCGTAAACATGGACCCACATAAATTGAGCGCCATAGATAAGTTGAAGGAACCGTCTAATATAAAGGAAGTTATGTCCTTTTTAGGACTTACTGGCTACTATAGGCGATTCATTAGGAATTACGCACAAGTCGCCGAACCATTGAATAAGCTCTTACGAAAAAATGTAGATTTCGTTTGGTCTAATAGTTGTCAAATGGCTTTTGATGAATTGAAAAGCATATTAAAGACCAATGTAACACTCATGTACCCAGATTTTAATAAAAGATTTATTTTGACAACGGACGCCAGTAATACAGGCATCGGTGCGGTCTTATCCCAAGAGGATGATGAGGAAAGGGAACGCCCAATTATGTTCTTAAGTAGGGTACTAAACCAAGCAGAAAGAAATTACTCTACCACGGAAAAAGAGTGTTTATCAATCGTTTGGGCAGTAAAACAATGTCGTCCATATCTTTATGGTAGAGAGTTTACGATCAAAACTGATCATCGTCCGCTTATATGGCTTTTCAAGGTCAAGGATCCGGGTAGTCGCTTAGTACGATGGAGACTAAAATTAGAAGAGTACCAATATAAAATTGAGTATAAACCAGGAAAGGAGAACAAAGTGGCTGACGAATTAAGTAGAAATATCAATGTTAATGCAATCATTCGAACCAAATCTGGAAAATTCTGCGAGATTCAAGGAGAACATCCTGAAGATATATCTGAAGAAGTATTGGGATATAAACATGAAAGAGTAATAAATGATACTTTATTGAATAAATCTGGAGATGTTATTTTTAGGGAAGATGACAAAATAATAAGGGTTTTGAAAGATGGATCTAGAAAAGAAATAGAGTTAGCAGACATTGATGATTTAGATGACTCGAATGAGAATGAAAATCTTGGACATACATCTTCTTTGAGGACTGATAATGATTTAAACGAGGGAAATAATAGAATTGTAAATGTAGATAGCAAACCTGAGCAAATCAGACTAATCGAAAAATACCATAATGGAGTAATTGGTGGTCATAGAGGTGTCAATTGCCTTGAAGAATTTCTGAGGAGAAGTTATAGGTGGCGAGGAATGAGAAAGCAAATAAGGGACTATGTGAGAAAATGCGAGAAATGCCAGCGACAAAAGATTGTAAGACGAAATCTATCAACTCCTATGGTAATTGAACAATTGAAAGATCAACCATTTGATAGGATATCCATAGACGTAGTTAGTTTTAAATGGAAAGGGAAGGAGCATAAAGCTCTGACGGTTCAGGATAGTCTCACAAGATATTTAAAATATGTACATTTATATTAAGAAAGAGGATGCCAAATGCGTTTCCAGCGCGATTTTAAACGAATGGATAGGTTATTTCGGAATTCCTAAAGAAATACTTGCGGACAACAGCAATGTATTAACTGGAAAAATGGTACAGGAATTGTGTAATAAACTTGGTATTCAACAGATACCCATAAGCTCAATGCATCCACAGTCAAACGGCTCTGTTGAAAGGTCACACGCTAGAGTGAAGGAATTTCTTCGGACAGTTATGGAAGAAACCAATCTTGATCCAAAAGAAACTCTTGGGATGGCTAGTCTTTGCTTCAACCAATGCATTAGTCAATCAGTTGATAAATCGGCAGAAGAGCTTCTGTTTGGGAAAAGAACCTTACCAATAGAAAGCATTGAGTCTCCGCCCAACAACGAAAATCAGAGAGATATTTTAATCAAACGCATTGATATGATGAGAAGGAAGAGGGATCGAGCCAGAGAATATAATTTTAAACTAAAGGAGAAATCAAAAGAAAGGTTCGACAATCGATTAGATGTAAATAATCCCCAATATGAATTTAAAGTAGGTATGGAAGTTCTTGTAAGACAAAAAGTACGTAAGAATTCAACAATCAAATGGTCAGGTCCTTTTAAAATCTTAAATGTTAAGGAAAATTCTGTACAAGTAGATACTCGAGTAAATAGTTGGTATAATAAGTGTGATATTAAACCTTATTTTGCAGAATAATTCTATGGATGTCGTTCGCCATCTATTTAACGAAAGTATTACCTACGAAATGTGATGTTACTGTTCAAAGCATCTATTCAAAAAACTGTATTGTAAGTCTTTTTGTGAAAGAAACCGATCAAAATTGTGATTTTAGATCTTATACTGACATCGATATTGTAAAGAAAATAACTAACTTACAACTTTTAGTTGTAAATTCTTTTGACACAAGATACAATTGCAAGTGTAATACATCATCGGAAATAACACTAAGAGGTGTCAATTTGCTATCTTTGACTGCTGATTGTACAATTCACAGTGCTTCACACGACTATTTTCCAGAAAAAAATAGTGTTGAAATTGTGTCGGCACGAAGCAGAATTGTTGAACTGAATCAAAATTGCGATATGCTCAAGCTAAAAATGGTCCAATCAATTGAAAACTCAATCGATAAAATGATTCCATACGATGAGCATAATGTAAATGATATGACAAGTGATTTTGTAAAACAGAATAACTATTGGAAAAATGCTTTTATTTCCATACCAAAAATCAAGCGACAGACTTCTGTAATAGCTGCATCGCTTTTGACTGCATTTGTATCTCTGCTTATATTTTGCTTTTATAAATATGCTAATGGGCATTTATCTATCACATTTTTGAGAAGTTGTTTTAATTTAAAAGTAGGAGTAAGAAGCCAGGATAGACAAGAGAAAACGATTATAATAAAAACTGATGAGAAACAGCATAGTACAATTTCAGTTAATGAAAATGATAGATATGTAAGATCGAAAATTATTTAATGTAAAATGAATTTATCAGTATAACGTTATGAATTTGTAATATATAATACCGTTTGAGGACAAACTAATGAAATCTAGGGGGATGGTGTTAGGCGCATGCCTATTAGTATATTTATAAGCAAAAATTATAAAAGGCTGAATAAATCACGTTCTCGACCTCATTTGTCGAACAACTTTCCTATTGTCAACGACTAAGTTTTATTATTTTGTTGCACGCGCGTAAGACTCCCATCACAAATTTAAGGATATATTCTGTTTCCTGCAGCAAAGCATTTAGTAGATAATTTTGGTAAGATAACTTGGAAATGAGAACTTCATAAGCTTGTAGATAAGTCCTTTATGCCAAACGGAGTCGAAAGCCTTTTGGATAGCTATCGCAATGAGCCCAGTGGACTGTTTATGGTTCAAACCGTGTTTATTGCTCAAACCGTCCTTGATGTGCTTAACAACTCTCTGTAGTTGGTGATTTATCGAGAGTCCTGCTCTGAATCCAAACTGCCAATCCGGAATTACAAGCGCTTCATCCGCCTTGCATGCAGCCGAGTCAGGATAATTTTCTCCAGTACTTTGCATGCTAATTGGGCGGTAGTTGGTCGCTATATCAGGGCTTTTACAAGCCTTTAGAATTGGGACAACAACTGCATTTTTCCAAAGGTTTGAAAAATAACAAAGTTTTAAGCCGAAATTGAAAATACGACCGCTATTTTTGGAAGTTTTTAATCAGGATGTTGATCTTCGCCTGGGTAATTTTTCGTTTTGAGACTTTTCCAATATTTTCCACTCCTCGGAAGGTGTGCAAAGGTGTTCGGAAGAGGAATCAATGGGGATCTCGTCTAGGATAGTCTGCGAATCACTGAGGTGTTACCTTTAGGTATGTATATGACTGGACAAAACTATTGGCCAGCAGCTAAGCCTTGTCATGCTCATTATTGATTTTGGTTCCATCAAAAGTAGTTATTAGAGGTGGTATGAATCGGTTTTTGTTTTTGATTTTTTTTTGAGTAGGCACCACAATTTCTGGGAACCCTTGCCTTGTTTAGAAAGCAGGTCATTCCACTTATGATTTCTAAGTTCATTCAGTGATATTTTAATTGTTTAACATACTGCTCGTGGGATAAAGTATGACAAAAAAAAAGTCCGAAGCAGCTAAGAAACCCAGCCGAACGAAGTGAACTCAGAAATAGAACAAAGGCCTCTAATTGTACGCTAGATGGAAGGCTGGCCATAATTCCCTTCGCCTATGTTGTTCACTCTACTAAATACTGTGCAAGAGATTTCCATACGATGCAAACGTATAAGGGCTTTGATACGAGTCACCAGTGGCTACACATTTGTGTCGTGTAATCACGCTCTATGGCTCAGATGGTTCAGTCGCACTCTACGAAGTTAGTAATTGGGAGACTTCGTAGACGGCTGTTATCGAAATTTCTGCCGAGTCGGACTCGTAGTTTTGTTTTAACCGCACGTGTGGAAGCGGCTATATCCGAGCATTTTAGAAAAATGGATAAAGAGTAATATCGTTCAGTGATTCGATTTTTATTGTTGGAAGGGAAATCAAGGAGCGCTTGCCGTCCTAAACCCCGCCCAGGTGCTCATAAAACGGCGGAGGATAACGTAACAGCAATTTTATTGGCGGGTCGCCGATTGAAGGTGCGCGAAATAGCTGAGACAGTAGGCATCTAAAAATACCGCGTGGGTCATATCTTGGATGAAATGTTGTTCATGAGAAAGCATTTTCTGTTTTACAGAGTTTTAGTGGTACACACTAGAGACAAAGGAAAGTCGAAACAGTGGACTTCACTTCGCGGATGTGATTCGAAGGTAGCGAATCCCAAGTGAGGTGATGGCCACCGTTTTATGGGTTGCACATCCACTACTAGAAGAGCCTTGTCGAAGGCAAATTGCAGAAAAAAAAATGGGAAAGAATGTCTCTCTTGTCCACCATGAAAACGCACCGGCTCACGCCTCTGCTGTCGCCCCGGATCAATTGGGCTACGAACTGATGCCGCATCCATTGTATTCTCCAGATTTTACCCGTCCGACTTTTTTTGTATAGAAACTTAAAAAATTCACTTTGCTGGAAATGTGAGTCGAATGAGATCATCGCTACCACGAAGGCCTTTTTTTCCTAAATAATAAATAAATAAATAAAAAAGTCTGAGCACCGCTGCCCTAAGTGTACTCCGCTAAAAAGGGACTATGTTGAATTTTTTTCCCCAAAATTTAGTTTTTCTTTTAGCTTAGGTACTTATCGGACTGACGCATATCCACTCCTAATTTATATTGTCATGTTGACTCGAATATAGAGCGCCTTCAACGCAACATGTCCATTAAGGGTTACCATCGATGGACAATCGAACTGAGAATGAACGTTTGTGCAATTTTACTATTCTCTCTTCTTCTTTCTTGCCTCGTTCTTTATACCGCACCATGGCGTCGTCGTGCTCGGCTTGCAATGTAGGCACATCACCTGTTCTGGCGGTAATGTCTCAGCTCATTCAAGCCGATTTTTGTCTCCAAACATTTTTTACAAGAGCATTGAATTAGAGCCGGGCTGTCCAACCCGCGGGCCGAATGCGGCTTTCTGAGGCTGACAATGCGGCTCGCCAAGATATTGATATTATATTGGGACAAACGTCTTTAGTTGCCCTTTGCAACAGAGAAGGACATTTTCGAGAATGAAAACATTTTTTTTTTGAAAACACATCAACAGATGTGTCTCGCCCGAATCGAGAACAAGCTGTTCTCTTGGTAGCGTGTCTCATGATGTAAAAGGGTTCGCATGATCGACCGCTTGAGATTTTGATTTGCCAATGGAGCGCTCCCTTTAAATTTGCTGGCAGTGCAAATAGTTTTCAGAAGACACTGAATAGCACAATGAGCCTTGACTTTTTTCCCCATTTGAATCTATTTTTGAGAAGACATGGAAGACGACAGTGAATCTGAATCACTAACAAAAATTAGTGTCTCCCGTCAGTTTAAATTTTCGGGAATGGCATTGGTCACTACAATAGATGGTACCTTCGCGTGTTTTACCTAGACTAGACGAAACGCGCGATTTCAAGATACTAAGATGATCATATATGACATCATCAAAGGCTCGGGTATTCTTCTTCTCTGTACCGTATAGTCCCATGGTGCATTAACTCAGCCGTTTATAGGCAATTTCGACTCAACGTTACATTGCATATCATTTCGGAGCGTAATATAATGTTGCAAGCACTATATATGTAGTTCCTATCCGCACATGTACGGAAAATTTTGGACCACGCCGAGATTTGGTATCCGGACCTCTAGATTACTAGCATCATTGAGTGCGACTCAACCAAGTGAGCCACAGAGCGTGGCTCGGGTGTCGAGTATTAAATAATATGAAACCCGGGCGTAGGTTTGAAAATTTAAGAGCTTAAATTAAGCTTTCGAAACCGGAGTCTCAGCAGCAATTTTCGGATGAGATTCCTAGTTTCCCTGTATCGGAATATCCCCCGCAGGAGGGTCTGGGTCCTTGTGACACAGCGACGCGGTGTAGTGGGACACAAATTTTTGGTGAGTTGCGTCACCACGTACCCGAGCAGCGCAGGGAGGTCCTTTGTATGGTTGAAAGGTCATGGCGTGGATCTGTACAAAGACCATTCGGGCGATGACGCCCCCGTGCTCCCGAGTCATGTACGGATAGCTCTTTGCATGACTGGCCTTCTCCCATAGTTTACGGAAGGTTGGCCGAACACGATTGCGGTGATTCGTTGATTGGGAGGTTTCACCATAAGCAAATCGTGTGAGCTTCGGAGCTGGCGCGGCTTCGCATAACCCGAGCTTCGAAGGGGCTAGTTAGGGAGAATGGCCAAAAACTAGTTTGTGGATTGATGGTGATGATGGCCACACGGTTCGAATCGTATTGCTGACTAGTAAACTGTAGACAACCTGGGACATGCACGTCTGAATGTTCTACGTGAGGCTTAACCAATAGGAGGCCGAAGGAAGATCACACCTGCTATGTCTTAAGCGAATAAGTGTTCCTCGGGGATGGATATGCCCAGGGGACCATGCTCCCTGCCCATCAAGGAGTTGGACTCGACGTGGCTGGAGGTTATTAAGCAAGACAACTAGCTGGCGTTGCAGCCCCGGGGTTGGGTTTCTGAAGGTGAGTAGATTCACTGGATGGAGAAATCCCCATTTGACAATAAGACCTTGTCAATAAAAAGCCGAAGGCCAAAATTCTCGAGGGGCCGGGAGATAAGGGCGTAAAGCCTAGGTGCTCTCCTGACGGTAAACCCGTGGATAGTAAACTTGTATCGGAATATCCGAGTCCCCGAGACTGAAATCTTTCGATTCGAACAAAACCTAAAGTCACCTGATCACCTCGTACACACAGTTGTTGACTTGTTGTACCGACATTTTCGTGTCGTTCCAGGAGACAAATCCGTATTTTTACGTTGTGAAACATGGTAGTGCGATTTTTTTTTATAATGTTAATGTAAAATGTAAATTGATTACCTTGGTAATTGGCCATTGTTCACACCTTTCAGTCACCAGTGACTGCCACTGGTGACTGAAAGACAACCAAGAGTGGATGGAATTAAGTGATTCAGACATATGACTACTCGTATAAAATAGAATTAAGGTCGATCCACACTTTTCCGTCATCAGTCACCGTCATAGTCATTTTCCATACAGGTTGATAGCTTGTCAGTCAATCAATTAACTGCCAATATAACAACTTGTATGGAAAATCACTATGACGGTGACTGATGACGCAAAAATGTGGATCGACCTTAATTAAATTTTATACGAATAGTCATGTGTCTGGATCACTTAATTCTATCCACTCTTGGTTGGGTCGAACTTTTGCGCGAGGTACGATCAAATTTCTGCGCGAAGTTTAGCCGAATGTGGGACTGATATAATATTACCGAATGACAGCCTGAGTGAATATTACAAATATTTACACTTACAGATATTGCGGCGAAACATTTAACCAAAATTTAAGGATCAACAACAATCAACTCACCATAATATTCCATCCTACTCAAATCTCCGATGAATTTAAACTTTCTTACAAGTTCCACGATCAACGATTTGGTAAGAATAAGTTTTTATCCCCATATATAGGTACAATATCGATTAAAGAAATGCATTCCTTTCTGCTTGACTGCAAAAACAGATTGTGGCGGAAATTATTCAATACCGGCTGGTGTGTTTCGATCTCCCGGCCAGAACAATCAATATTTGCCATCAAAAGATTGCATTTGGATCCTGGAAGCACCACTGGGCGCCCAAATCGAACTCAATGTTAACAAATTCAATATCGAAGAGAGTGATGATTGCATTTTTGATTATCTGGAAATTCGGTGAGTTTTTTCTTACATGGATTATTTTTGTGCTGACATTTTCTCGTATTTCATCCAGAAACGGAATGACTAGCACATCGCCTCTAATTGGAACATTTTGTGGCGATACAATTCCCAAGCGTATACCATCGTTCACAAATCATCTCTACATTCACTTTCATTCGGATACAACCCATAATACAGGCGAATTCGAAATGAAATGGGATCGTACTTCATCACGATGTGGCGGTGTGTTGGATTCATACGAAGGTTCAATACAATCGCCTCATTATCCCGAACTCGTGACGAGTTCAGCATTGTGCAAATGGCGTATTATCGTCAACAAAGGATCAACTATTCGCATCAGCGTACGGAAAATTGCAACGCAAATTTCGGAAGACTTGAAAAATAGTCTGAAAATATATGATGGTCCCGTTGCGGAATACAATCGACTGGAAATAGGTGTTGACTCGGTCGTAGAAACAACGGGTCATGAAGCTTTGGTCGTTTACGATTCCCATGCCGACGGCGAAGTGAGTGGATTTTTCCTCAACTACACGATCAATTGCAATCGTCAGTTGGTCGAACGTGAAGGCATTATCGAGTCACCGAATTTCCCAAATCTGTATCCGAACAAGATAAATTGTCAGTGGCGAATTGTTGCGGAAAAGAATGAGAAAGTTCTGATTGATGTTTCACATTTGTCTATGGAACAGCTTACGACAAATATGGATTGTCGTTTCGACTATTTGGAAGTGGTCCAGTTGAAAGAGCATGAATTGATGGGCAAGCAGAGATATTGTAATTCGTTGCCGGGAACGATCACATCATTAGGGGAGGAGGTGCTTATCAATTTCGTAACAGACGCTCATGATAAGGGTAGCGGATTCCATTTGGAGTATAAGATGCAAGGATGCGGCGAGACTTTATCGAAACCGATCGGTACGATAAGTACGGCGAATTTAACGTCGACAAATAATTTGAATTGCTTGTGGCGAATACGATTGGGATCGGGTGCGTCGATACAGCTTACTATCGCGGTGGAGTTGAATACGCAGGATAAATGTGCATCGAATGCTTTGGAGGTACGTTGCAGACATCTTTATTAGTTTCGAATTTCAAACAGTGAGTTGGATAAAAATATCCAGAAAAATTGAGATCGTTAGCACTCACTGATATAATTCAGCAAATTTCATTCAGTACAACAATTCACATCACAACGATTTGCTGAATAGCATCAGTGGCCGCTAAATGCTTTCAATGTACTTTTTTGCACCGAAAAAAACTCGCTGTTTCAGTGATTTTTGGCGCTGAACAAAATAATGGCCACCTTACACTTTTGTTGCAGCTATTCACAAAATCGGATGGTACCTATGAAATAGCCAAATACTGCGAAACATCAGCCAAACATAAGCTTACGGTCGCCGGCAATGAAGTGTTTATTCGATTCAGAACTGACGGAGTGCGTGCTATAAAACAGTTTACAATTGACTATCTCAGAATGGAGTCCAGTAAGACGGAAATTTAGACATCTATTTTCTAGCTCACCTACAACTCATTTTTATTTTTTCAAGAATGTGGCGGTCTTATTCAAACACCACGTGGCATTTTGTATTCACCGTACTATCCGAAAAATTACGACAACAAAATGAACTGTGAATGGATTTTCGATTTAAAGAAAGTCAACCTAACTTTTATCGATCTGGGCTTAGAGGAGAGTCCGAACTGTACTAACGATTATGTTGGAATATATCATGTGAGCGGAACTACTGAGTTGTTAAAGCATAAAACTTGCGGTACAAGTGCGCCCAGTTCGGTTGAAACGTTGTCGGATGGCTTTCAGCTGAAAGTGGTTTTCAGGACGAACAATGCTGTCGTAGGCACCGGTTTTGCTCTGAAGTATGAGTCGGTAAGTTTGCTGTTTAAGAGGTTCGAATATTTGTAATATTTGTCTGCAATTTGTTTGTTTGGTTTCAGATTTGCAGCAGAGATATCAAAGTCGGTTCTAAGACTGGAGTCATTACAAAGACAATGGGTCAAGCGTCGTGTATGTATACATTGCTGAAGGAAGATCCCAGCTCAAAAATGATGTTGACAGTAACAGAAGCTAATTGCGATAAGACTACGATAGTGTCGCCGGATGATTATAATTTTAAGGTGAGCACTTTAGGGAATTTAAGGTACACAAATTTAAGAGTTCCTAACATAGATTTAGGCAATTTGCAGTACACAAATTTAAGAGTTCCTAACATATATTTGATGGTAACAGCTCAAACGATTGCTCAGAAGTTTATCGAATTTTCCGAAAGTTGCTTCACAGAAACCACCTCTTTCAAAGTCTTCGAAAAGGTAAAAATTGGTATTTCTTGGATTAAGTTGAATAAATCCTCTGGACAAGTTGGCCATTTTGCCTCCGCGACAGCGCGGGGAAAGTGTGGACGGAGCCACTCTGAAACGGCTCAAGTTTAAACAACTTGTTTGAGAGATCCAACGTCCTATTGCTCCACAATGTGTATTTGCAGCCGGTTTCGACCAACAGCAACAAGTGCGTTGTTCCCACTGTGGACAAATAGGACGGTAGATCTCTCAAACAAGTTGTTTGAGCTTGATGCATCCACCGCCCAACAACAATGTTTTGATTCCGTAACTGGCACGTATAGTCAGAAACGACGGCGTCGAATTGGAGAATAGCAAGTGGCTTTCCCGCACAATATGATACGACGCCAGTGTGTATTCGGGGTCCTATATAAGAGGATTTAAAACACTGCCTGGATGGGTCCGGTAATGCCTCTCGCAACAATGCATGACGCGCCCACTAGAAGAGGCATCTGATGAGAAGATGCGCAGCTAAATACCGAAGACATCTTGGCTTCTATTAAAGCGTAATAGTGGTTGCCGACAGAGAACTGGATAGTCCACAATCGGAAATATTCTGACCACTCGGTAAAAAATCTCATTCTCGGAATTCTTCTTCTTTATGGCACGATAGCCCGACGTCGCCTGGATTAATGACATCCAATTTTCGAGTTCGCACGACCTTGTCCTCCAGTTCCGGGAGCTCAGGATTTGTTGAGCGTCCCCAAATACTGATTGCTCTCATGGAGCTCTCGGTCGGCCACGCAATCTGGCTCCGTCCACTCGTTGCGCGTTCATCACCTTTTTGGGCATGCGATCGTCGTTCATCCTTTGTACATGTCCCGCCCAGTGCAGTCGCTGCAATTTCGCGAACTTTGGCTCATGTAGCTCATCAAATAGTTGATACAACTCATGGCGACTAAAAAGAAGTATCAGCTACGAGTTCACGCAGGTGATTGTAAAAGCCATCGTGAAAAAACCACATCGAGAACTCCGAAGTGCACAATGTCCTTACACAAAACATCGAAAACGAACGCCGTTAAAAACAGCAGACAAGCAGGCCCGACTCCGGGCACACATAGAGGGCCCGCTCGTTCTACCAGGTAGACCCCTGTTGTGACCACTAGCCGTGGTCATGCTCCGCCTGCTCACCGAAGCTTAGCATCGTCATTCAGACCCCAGCAACCCTTCCGACCAGGGTTCCGAGAGACCCTATTTCTGCTTCGCCAACATCAGCAACCCAAGAGTCTAGCGTCACACTGATACCGAATCACCTTCACCTCATAGGGAACTTGCTCAGGAGCTGAGGTTTCGTGGACTAGGGATTCAAATCGTATTAAAAGCGTTCGGAAGAACGGACGAGCCGCGCGGTCTCGGCAAGGCAAACGCAGGAACCTTGTAAACCGCTCCCTTAACAAAATAATGAATACTGTTAGCCCTTTCCCGGACAGAACGTCTATAGACGTCCAATTTTGAGCATTTGACATACAAATCGTATCAAATTTTGGCGTTGTGTCCGGCAATGAGTTAAGTTACTCCAGGCGAACAAGCATCTCGCAAAAGGAGCATCTGCCATCACAAAACCCTCTCTAAAAGTAACTCCCAGCGGAGTTGGGTTGCTCGAATAGCGGACAGTGGTTCCCAAGGAGACCCTCTAACTTCTCCTCAACATGCACTTTCCTGGACATACCAATTTATACAGGAGAGCCTGCTAGACGATTATTTTCCACAAGGACAAAGTAATGTGGGCTAACCAACCATTTGATCCATTTCATGCTGCCTCCTTTAAAACTACATGGATATCATTCTATCACAAATCACTGCTCTGTTTAGAGTTAGATTTAATTTCTGTTATATCGGCGTTCACTTGCCTGAAGGAAAGTTAATGAAACATTCATCTCCAAGCAAGGTAACCTGAGAACTTACCGAAGTCCTAAGTCCTACTCCTTTGTTTTCAAAACGATGGAACGTTTAGCTGGCCTACACATTAGAGGGTAACGAACAAGCCTTTACATCACACCCAACTCGCCTTTGTTAAGGACAAGTCGAAGGTGGTGGCGCTTCACAGCGTTTGTTGTTGTTGTTGTAGCGACTCAAGAGATATTTTTTCTCTCTTGAATCGAAGGGGTTTTTGTCAGCTCTTGGCTTTTCTGACAACAGGTAGCTCCGGGACGATTTACATCGAAGAACCGGCTGCCGTAGGACCATTTTTATAGACACTGCAAACATCCATGGTCACAGTGGGATTCGAACCTACGCTCCGGCAACTCAGAGATAGAGAGTGTCATCTCTACCACTGAGCCACCGAATGCCACAGCGATAATATTGGGAGTGCCTTTGACAACACTGACTACGACGTCATAGCCAGAGCACTTGTTATGAGGGGGTACCCTTGTCTGCCATTAGGTGGATCGATAACATGCTGACAGGCAGGAAGATTACACCCCTCAATATGGAATAATTACTAGAGCTGCGAGAGGCGTGATTGGTAATTTTTCGTCATGCCTCAGGTTGATGTAAGCTACTGGACGAACCACCCTGGTCTGCGACTTGTTAAAGAGGTGCACCTCTTCAGCTACTCCAATAGTAAGGCATGTGTCGTCTTCACTTGGACGATATATCCATTTCTCTGCCTGGTTAATGCCCGGCGATCGGCACGTCCAGGAGTTGACTCATTGGACGAGTCCCACTTGATTGCACCTCTGTATTTCCTTAAACTGATATATTTCCTATTCTAATCCATCTACATTGCAAATTTTTCAGATAATTTTCTCTTCAATGCCGCCGCTATCATTTTGCAATGAACATCCTCCGACCATTATCACCGACGATTCTGAGCTAACATTATCATTACCCAGCGGAACTTTTGCTGCCACTTATAGTTCATTTGAAAATTCTTGTGGCGGCAATCTGTCATCATTACAAGGCAAAATCGCATCACCCTTCTATCCGAACTCGTACCCGAATGACGTAGAGTGTGTTTGGACAATCGCTTGCCGGCTGGGTAATAATTTAGTAGTTTCATTCAATCAACTAGAAATTGCCGATTCGGAACATTGCAATGAAGACTATTTGGAAATTCGAGAGGGGAACGCTACTGGGCGGCTTTTGGGCATTCATTGTGGCAGTTCATTACCGCAATCGTTGGTTGTAACAAATTCGGTGTGGATCAAGTTCAGAAGTAACGAAGAGTCGGTGGGAAAAGGCTTTTTAATGGCCTATGCGTATGGTAAGAAATTAACTAATTTTTGAAAATGTAGTTTTATGTTCACTTCTCCTCCTGCAGGCTATGACAATGATTTGACTGGAACTAGCGGACGAATACAATCACCACCTCGGGGAGGAAGCAAACCCTACAAATGGCGAATAAATGTACCGGCAAGTAATGTGGTACATTTGCATATAATCGAATACAGCCAAGGACTTCAGGTTGTTATATGCGACATTTAGCTCTCAGTCCTGTTTTAATAAATTTCGTTTTCAACAGTTTTTCGATGGTTTCGACGAAACTGCCTACGAACTTACCGTCAAAGATGATTTGACGGAAATCACAACATCAACCAGTGTCCTCTTCATCACAAGCGTAAGCGACGAGCTAAAACCATTCCTTTTCGACTGGAAGGCCGTGTCTAGGGAAATTGCCAATCAAACCACTATAAATTGCGGTTCAGAAATCATTCTTGCCAATGAAGATGGAATGCTAGAAATAACATCGCCTGGATATCCAAACGGTTATAAAATAAATCTCAATTGTGAATGGATTCTACGTGCGGACGACACATCACATGCTGCTCTCTACATGACTGACATTAATCTGGAAAACACCTTCGAATGTGCAGCCGACTATGTTGAGGTGTTGTCAAGTACCAATCTGCAGGATTGGAAATCGCTGGCCAAAGTTTGCAAAGAGCCATTGGGACAGTATCACGGCACGCCCTATTTAAAAGTGATATTCCACTCAGATCTTTCGGCCAATGGCACGGGCTTTAAGGCAACAGCCAAGTCATTTTGCGGCTCGGAAATGACCAAATCCGAGGGCTTGATTGCTCCCAGTGTCCGAATGACGGATGTAGAGTCGGCTGAGTGCACGTGGCAAATTCATGTTCGTCCCGGCAAGAAGATTCAATTCAATTTGACGATTATCGAGAGACGAACTAGCTACAGTCGACCGTACATTAGCATTCGTAATGGTATCGATGATTTTTCGCCGCCACTGGGAAATGGAAGATATTATCTGAATGATGACGTGGCTAACCTAACTATACCGACGACGTCATCAAATCGAGCCTTTGTTCGTTTCTACAAGAATAGTATGAAGTCTAGCAATTGGACGCTAACGTACACAGAAGTTTCAGACGAATGTGGTGGCGATATAGTGTTGACAGATGAAATGAATTCGGTTAATATAATGACGCCTAATTATCCGGATATTCCGAATCCGTATTCGGAGTGTACGTGGGTGGTGCGTGCGCCACCGACAGAGTCGATAAATGTTACGTTCGTGGGTCGATTTGATTTGTCGCGACGAAATCAGTGCCGAGAGGAATATTTGGAAGCGTTCGACGGTGCAACTCGTTTGTCCGAATTGATTGGTATCTATTGTTCGAAGCCGCAACGGTTGTCTTCAACAGGTAGGTGTTCATCACCCGTGAGTCGTATCCGTTCTTCTGGCCTGTTTCGATTATGTACGTTTGCTCCTTTTTGAATCTCTCCTTGCTCAGCGGAACGGTATAAAGGCGGTGGATCATTGAGTGGAACGGCGCCATCTTCTGGAAAAAGGAATAGTTGGAGTTAGAGGGTATAGTCCGCTGGTGTGAGTGGGTTTCCGGTATATGTATATCAAATTCAATTCCGCCATTTTTTATGATGATTTTTAGGTCCAGGAATGGCAGCTCACCGTTGTCCTCCGATTCCATTGTGAACTGGATGTTTTGGTGAGCCTTGTTCAGATTATTTAAGATTGATTCACCCTCTTCCTTATTGATAATCGCTGGTACGTCGTCCACATATCTTACCCAGAATCTCGGTAATTCGCCCTTCTCTTCCAGTTCTACCTCGATTTTCTTCATGAATATATCACTTATCAAGGGAGAGAGTGAATTTCCCATGGTTACCCCTCTGTGGCCCTCCTAGAACCTGCCTCGGAAGGCAAGATAGTTCTCTGTCATGCCCACCTTTGCTAGTCTCTCTTCCAGGGAGTTGGTGAAGGACCCTTTCAAAGTAGCCACTCTTACAGGTAGAGTAGAGCTTCCATTAACGGGATGCTGGGGACGAATGCCTTGACGTCAAACGATACCAGCCGCTTGACGATGAGATCTTCCCTGTTCGTCAGACTCCTTGTAGAGCTGCTTCCACCCTAGACCATTGAACCTCTGGATGAGCAATTTTGCGATGTTCTGCGTCGGGGAGTTGATAGTTGCCACGATTTCCCTGAACTCAATTTAGGGTTGACGACATCGAGGTCGGGAGCAGCACAGTCGAAAACCGTCAAGGAGCTCAAGCAGAAAGGGGTCTTTTTAGAATTCGCGAACATTATTGATACGTAGCGCTGCTGGGAAAGGTGCGTGCCATTTTAACCCTCGTCAACCCCGTTCTCCCTCTGCAGCCCCGCAAAGTGGTTGTTTCGCTGCTTGGCGGTAGACGTCTGTCAGTAGACTTTTCGTGTCGCCGAACAAAATTAGTGGCTAGCGAAAGGTCTCGACTCCCTATCAACGATTCTGAAGTAATTTTTTCCTTAGTCGCTACCGTTCTCCCACTGCAGTCCCGCAAAGTGGTTATTTTGCTCTACATGCATGGCGGTAGACGTGTGGCAGTAAACCAAAGTGACAATTTTCGTGTCGCCAAATGAAATTGGTGGCTATCGAAAGGTCTCGACTCCCTACTAACGGTTCTGAAGTCATTTTCCCCCTAGTCGCTCCCGTTCTCGCACTGCAGCCCCGCAAAGTGGCCGTTTCGCTGCTTGGCGGTAGACGTCTGTCAGTAGACTTTTCGTGTCGCCGAACAAAATTGGTGGCTATCGAAAGGTCTCGACTCCCTATCAACGATTCTGAAGTCATTTTTTCCCTAGTTGCTCCCGTTCTCCCACTGCAGCCACGCAAAGATGCTGTTTCGCTGCTTGGCAGTAATCTAAGTGACAATTTTCGTGTCGCCGAACGAAATTAGTTCTGAAGTCTTTTTCCCGCTCGCCACCCCCATTCTCCCGCTGCAGCTCCGCAAAGTGCTGTTTCGCTGCTTGGCGAGAGACGTCGGGAGATTTCTGGCAGCATACCGAAATCACAATTTCAGTGCCGCCAAAAGATGTTGGAGTCAATGGAATGGTCTCGACTCGATTTTGAAGTCCTCCCCTCCGCTCTCCCGCTGCTGCTTATTTCGGTCTGCTGCCAGAAATCTCCCGAACCGAGCTGATATACAACTCAACCATCCATGGAACCTCCATTCTGACAACTGTTAAGTCCGATGAACTAAATTGCGGGAAGAGGAAGGCAATTGTGCATTTTGGACTAAGTTGCCACTTCTTTATAAAAGAGAACGTATTGCTTATTATCCACAAGCCCCTTGTTAGATACATCGCGAACCCAGGGTTCCTGAACACGTCCCATATCGATGTTTTCCTCCCTTAAGAAGACAAGCAGATTATTCGAGGCAAGTTTAGAGTGCTGCAGGTTAATCTGCAATACCTCCAAGTTGATTCACCGCCTCCACTGCCCCAATTGCCTTCCAATAAGTCGTTGGCTCGATCCACCGGATGTTGCTCGTCCTTTGAATTTGACAGGAAACCTTTATCTTAACATGTTGTTAATAAAGAGCATATATAGGATTTGCTTTGTCCTTGCGGTTTCTCAACTTTTAAGTTCATCGTCGTCCATCGGGACATTAGGGGTTTGCAAACGTACTGCTAGTAGGAGGTTTGGTCTCACAATTGGTATGATGCGAGCATTGGGCCTCTTAGCAATCTTTGGTGGAGATTAATTTGATCTTGGCTCCTTCCCAGTTGTCGCTAATCACTCTATCAATTTAAGTATAGGGTGTCGCCTCTACCCCCGATTCACCCGTTGTTACAGTGCCCGGAAGCTGCCATTCTTGCTTGGTGATTTGTAGGTATCGCAGGGTATCCCATGTTATCCGGTGGCACGTGATGATGCTGCTTGCTGTTAAGGTCAGTCAGATATGTTTGCTCCGTTGGGCTTGCCCCTAAATCTTAGGCTATGACTTTCGCTATAGTTCAGTCTGTAGGCGGGGAAATACGTATTCAGGAAATGAATACAAATGAAGCCAGGTAATACGGTTCCCACATGATGAAACCTGAGAAGTAGATGGCCCTGGAACCTCTGGCGGCATAGGCGACCAATTTTAGCGAGCATAGGATACATTGATCTCTTTGCGCAGGAATTCTTCGACTCTGTCTTCTTTTTTCAACCCGCGCGTTTAATATTTTCTAAAATTTCATCTCATTCCACATTCTAGGCAATTTCATGCGTCTCCATTTCGTAACCACATTGGCCGACCCACGAAATGGCTTCAAAGCCATTGTCAGCATCAATCGTTGCGGAGGAACCTACACAGGCTATTCGGGACTTATAACTTCACTCAACTATCCTAAAGCTGGAGCATATCCATCCAACACCCAATGCGATTATTTCGTCAAAGTCAACAATGGCAATCGCGTCAATATCACCTTCATGGACTTGGACCTTCCCTTTTCATCGAATGCCACAGACAACGATCATTTAATCATCTATCTTTCGAAAAATGGCCAGGCGGATACAAGCTATGAACTTTATCGCTTCTACGGAAACGCCGGAAATATCACGTGGCGCGCGTATGATACAAACGAAGTTTTTATTCGATTCATCACCTCCGGAATGAATATTCAACATCGTGGCTTCAAAATCTACTATAGATCCTTGTACGGCTCTTGTGGCTCATCATTTACTGCCGAAAGAGGTGAAATCAATTTCCCGAATTTCATGAATGCAACTCAGAACCGGATTACGGCATGCACGTGGCGAATAACCGCACCGAAAGGACAACGCGTTAAGCTGGAAATTGCGCAGTTGAGTTCGACAACTAATTTCACTTTGGAGTTCTTCAACGACTTCAAGTCATACTCGCTCATCGTGCGGGTGAAGTCGAATCATACGGCGGCCATCTTTTCCACGGACAATGTTATGTTCATAAAGCTGTATAACGGTGCTGGTGCGAAGTTGAAATTCAGATATTCATTTGATCCGTTCGCGCCATGCGCTCTGGGTCAGGATCAGGAAAACAGTTTAATTTCGTCGCAAGGTTTACCCGAAGACTCGTACGCCTGCGATTATGTTTTACAAACGAATGGTAGCGAGACGATTGCTTTTCTGGTGAATCTGCAGAGTGCTGATCGTTCGTTGGGCGATTGCTATCAGAAAGCTCCGGTGTCGATAATGATGCAAACGTGGTTGCGTATACGGAATTTATGTGGTAATCAGACGAACTATGTGGCAAGCTTTCCTTTTACAAAAATGACGATACAGACCAAGCGCAGGGTGGGCGATAGCGTATCGTTCTCGATCAAGTACAAGCGTCATGCATGCGGTGGAATTATCGAGGACGTCAATGACGATTGGACGCTTAATAAGCCGACAGGATTTCCAGCCGATTACGGCACGCTCGATTGTACGTGGCAGTTGAAACGATACTACGGTCGAAAGAGCAATGTCACAATCCAGACCAGTTTTACCAGTGATTGCGATAAGGAGTATTTCATTGTGTACGGCGATTATTTTGGAACTTTCAAAGCTCAAACCTTGTGCAAGGACAATCCAAATTTCAATTATTCATTTATACGATCTCTGTTGATTTCCTATCACGTCGATCGATATAGTCCTGACTCGAATTTCACGGTAAGAGCAAAATCATCCTCCCTTGTGTGCGGCGGAACGTTGGCTCAATTTCCGGCCAAGCTGAACCTACGATCGCAAGACTACGCAAATAACATGGAATGCATTTGGAATGTCGAAACTTCCGTTGGATATCACTTGGACATTGAATTCATCGATCGATTCTTTATCGAGCAGAGTGTCAATTGCACGAAGGACTTTTTGCAAATTTCTGTTAAGGGCAATTCACTGAACGTGGTGGGACGATATTGCGGACGCGAAACTCCGCCTCGAATACGTTTGCCGGCCAATCGGGCTCAGATAATGTTTCGAACCGACAACTCGACAGTCGCCGACGGTTTTCAGCTACAAGTTAGCAACGCATGTGGTGGCATTTTCAATGTAACGGATCGCATTCAAACCATTACGTCTCCGAATTATCCAAAGAATTATCCGCCAAAAATCGAATGCAATTACACTTTGATTGCGCCCAAACAGAAACAGATTCATGTCGATTTGAAGGTGGTTGATTTGGAATATTCTTCTCCAGATTGCGTTTTGGACAAATTGGAGGTATATCAGGAGGGACAGCCAAAGAAAAAATACTGCAGAATACGTGAGCCCGTTATAATTCGATCCGTTGAAAAGATTACTTTTGTTTTCAAGACCGATCCATACATTGAAAAGTCCGGCTTCACCTTTGACTACTACATAGAACCGTGCGGCGGTGTGATTACAAAACCAACATACATTCAGCTGCCCGTTCAGGACAACAACGAGTATTTGGACAATATGGATTGTTACTGGAACATAACGGCTCCGCCAAACAAAACCACTTCAATCACCTTCAAATATTTCGTCCTGGAAAGCGGACCACAATGCTTTTCAGATTTCGTGGAAATTTTCGACGCAACCAATGATCCACAACGAACAAAGTCTCGTAAACTGTGCGGCAGTTTGACGAATCATATTTCGGCGATCAAATTTCAGCATGCGAATACGACAATACACGCCCACACGGATACGTACGGAGGTGCTGCAGGATTTGCTGCACAAATTAGTTTCATCGACAATTGTGGTGGCCAAAAGATCATTCAAGATGTCGAAACCATTGAAGCGAGCGGAATGGAGAATAATGTCGTCGATTGTGAATACAGTTTTAATGTTTCGGATGGCTATCAAATTCAGGCGAGTTTTGACTCTTTTGATGTGAAAACATGCGAAAATTGTACGTGCGATTGGGTTGAATTGCGTGATGGCGGCCAATTCGGCGAGGTGTTTGGGCGGTTTTGCGGAAATAGTACGCCAGGAATTGTGGTGTCAAGTGACAATCAGTTGTCGCTGAAGTACGTTCTGGGTTCGATGGATAGCAAAAGGAAATTCAAAATGGTGATGCGAAGAATCAGGTCGTTGTGCGGAAAACGAGAGATCAATTTGGAGGATGAGAAAGGAGTAAGTATGTGTTTGATAAAGTTTCTATTATTTTTTAGTGATGTGGCTCTCGGGACGCTAGTCTGCTGCCGGGTGGAATATAGGTGGGAGGGACCGCTGAGAGAACGGTGACGGTAAGGATCCTCTTATACACGGTGCTGTGCCCAGAGAGCAACGAAGCCAAAAGAATGCGCAAGGGAAGCGAAGGGACAAGGAAATTAAAACCAATCTCAAAGCACCTGAGGTGATGACAGCGGATAGGGTGAGACGCAGGCGAGACCTGCAACAGACTACCGTCCAAAAATTCCGAAAACAGGAGGCACTCTCCAAAGAAGAAAACTCATAAGCTCCAAAAAGAAGAGGCTACAAAACCAAATTCTTCCCCGAACGAAGTGCCAACAGCCCCAAACAATGGCAACAATGTGACAAGACCAAGTTAACCAAAACATGGGCGTAGTGCACACAGGGTGACGGCTGTGTTATATGTTGTGAAGAAAATGGTTACACAAATTTTCAATATGGCGATTTCTTCATATTTCATTATTCTGACCTGACGCTATAAGATCAATGAGAAACGCGTATGATGGCACCCAAATTGCAGCCTATCCCTAGAAGTAGCGAACAAAGTCCTAACAGTCGGGAAACTCGAGGTTGAATGGACAAACTGCCGACTTAAACCACATGGTTCGCCTAAGAAGGGCTTTAAATGTTTTGAACTTGGACACTATGCAACGGACTGTAGCAGCGAGCACGACAAGCTAACCATCTACAGGTATACCGTCGTGGTCTTACGGCAACTGCCTCTACGGGGCGGACCACACCCGTTTTGTTTTGCAAAACGGCCAAAAGCTGCCAAAATGCCTTCCTGGCAAGAGCCCCGGCAGGAGCCCTGAAGGTTCGATGCAGGACGGTTGTGTTTGTCTGTGTATATGTGTGGGTACGATGTATGTGTTTTTTCGTCATATTGGGAGCATTACATCTCGGCGCGGCTGCTCTCAATTTTACTAATTCGCGCCGGTATTGAAACAAATCCAGGCCCAGAGGTATGGATTTGTAGTGTCTGCAACCAACGTATCGGTTCGAATGCCAGATCAGTGCAGTGTAATTGCTGCAGGGAATGGGTTCACTTTAGGTGTTCAGGGTTACGTAGACAAGGTCAACACTCCTTAGCATATGTTGCGCCAGGTTGTATAAATTCCGGGCAACCCAGGGCTGCTCCCAGCCCACCTTCCCCACCACTGCCCCCTACACCGCCAAACAATATGATAAGGAATGCCAGACCCAGTCTTACGCCTGGCCCTCCCCCTCCAGCAGTTTTCACTGCACTATCTATATTACAGTTTAACTGTAATGGCATTCACCGAAAAATCGCTGAGATCACACACTTCTTGAGTTCCAACAGAATTCTCATCGCCGCCATCCAAGAGACGTTGCTTCACGCAAACTCGTCTCTAAGCGTCCATAGCGAATATGTTATACTGCGGAAAGATCGACCGGCCGCCACGGATGATCCTCACCCTGGAGGTGGACTTGCCTTCCTAATACACAAGTCCGTACATTACTGTGTATTAGATGTAGTTGCTGACGGTACGGCGGAAATTCAAGCCATCTCAGTTCCATCAGGGAGTACCAATATCGAAATTTTTAATATATATGTACCACCTCACTCTAGTTGCCCTTCTGGCTATCGTTTCGATATTGGTCCTCTCCTTTCCGGAGAGCACAGGGACATCCTTGGCACACCCGAGGCTCGTTGGACATGTGACTACGCGTCTGTGCAGACAACGTAGCGCTGCTTTTCACATCCAGGCGGCCCCTTCAGTTTACTAGTCAGCAATGCGACTCAGGCAGTGTGGTCATCAATCCACAAACTAGCTAGATATAGGCGCGTAGGCATTTTCCACCAAGGCCGTTCTCCCTAGCTAGCCCCTTCTTGACTCGGGTCATGCGGAGCCGTCACCTGCGAAGCTCACACGACTTCCTTATGATGCACCCCCCCACCAGAGGACATCAAAATCGTGCTAGGCCTTTAGTGCTTCCCTCCCGCAAACTATGGGGGGAGGTAGGCACGCCAAGAGCCACCCGTGCATAACTCAGGAGCACGGGACCGTTAACGCCCGAATGGTCTTTGTACAGATCCTCGCCATGGCGTATCAACTGTACCAGGGGCCCCCTTGCGCTACTAGGTCCGTGGTGTCGTAACTCACCAAAGATCTCTGTCCGACTACAAACAGCCTTCCGAGCTGAGTGTCACACGGACACCGACCCCCCTGCGGGGAGCGAGCACGACAGCCGAACATGTGCTTTAAGTGTGGGAAGGAGGACCAAGAGGCCGCAACGTGTGAAAGGAACCCTAAAAGTATCCTATGGCAAGAAGCCGGGACTGCAAATTCCAAGCACCACACTGACAGTGCTAAACGTCCACTGTAACGAGAGGCGCTGATGAGAATAATATAATGCGATCGATTCCTGTAGTTAAATCTTAACCACTGCCAGGCGTCACATGATCTGCTATCGCAAACTGAAAAATGTCGCATCATTTGCGACCAATACAAAAACTTGCACGACACGATTTGGGTCGCGGACAAGTACAATTTAGCGCTACAAAAGGGAATAACGGGAAAATTATGCGGAATGGTAACAGTCCCACCACGGTGGATGCCTCTGGATTCGAGGTATTTCTGGATGGCTCAGTGCATGCCACAAGTTTATACAGCCCCGTCATTATTACTGTAGGCTTTAACGCCTGGGCTCAGGGGTAGTGTAGTCGGGAAACGAATAGCGTGGGCGGACGCTTCTAGACGCATTTTCGCGCCTATTTGTTCTTATGTAGTCTGGCTGGTGTTAGTGCGAGCACCTTCGGTGCACAGGATCATGGATTCGAGACTCACCGTGAACGAATTCAGTTTATGGTGTTTTTCGAACTCACGACCCATGTGACGGACTATGTATGATCCCACTAAGATGTTAAACGAGTACCCATTTATGGGGATAAATGACACTGCTGAGCGTGCTGTTGATCTCAACACCTCTACAAAAAAGCAGTTAAGATTTTGGAAATTGGATGTCACTAACACATCTGCGGCCTTAATCCAATGTTGGACGCCTGTTATTTATTCTTATGAATGCGGGTGATTGCAATACCTTTAGGGAAGGGAATACGGGGCCCTTTATTGTCCTCACATTCGCCAATAGCTCCTTAGCGTCAGTAATAGACTGGTGTCAGTGAACACTACTCTCTACACAATTAGCGATCATTAGGCGATTCTTTTTTCGGTTGCGACAGAACATTGCGAGTCGTGGCAAGACGTACGCCTGTTGAATGGTCTGCTATATGTTTTGATGAGGCGGTATTTAGGGCAGTCCTGCTGCAAGCAAGTTCCAGTGAGAGATCGGCAAAAATGTCTGAAAGCGCGGCGGCTTAATCAAAGGGCAATGCCCACACCGGCACACAGCAATCTGCTGCATACGTATAAAACCGCGCGTAAAAAGCTAATATTTTCTATTAAGAAGAGCTTGCTGTAGGCAGCTCTGTGAGGTTGCTAATACCAATCCGTGGGAAATGCGTATAGGGTCTTAATGAAGAAAGTAGGACAGAAAGCTCCACTGTTGGAAAAAAACTTCTCAACCCTTTTCCTTCCACACGAGTTGGATACCGCAAACCGAAGCACCGTATTGGCGGAAGGCACCATTCCCGCCATCACAGAGAACGAAATACTTCAAGCCTTATCAAGGTTGGAGGAAGCTCTAAAAAAAAGCCGGGGACGCCATTTTTTGAAACCTTTTTAACGGAGCAGACTTTTACGAAACGATGAAAAAGGCAAAACCTAATAATCCGGCTGGCGAGCCGAACTCGTAGCGCCCCATTTGTGGGCTTGATACCCTTGGAAAAAAAATTTTTTTTTCAACTCACTGTTAGTGGTAGTTGAAGAAGAAGGGAAACTCTCAAACCTACAGTAAGGCTTTCGACGAGCACGTTCAACAGTAGGCGTAATCACATTGGTAAAAAAACTTAAATAGCAACCGACTCTCTCCGCAGAAACATGTTGTGGTACGGTAAGGTTAGAAAAACATTTGCCGTGTTGCAGAATATAGGTGTGCCCGACTACCTTACCAGTACAGTAAAGAACAATTTCTAACGTCGCATCCTGGTAGGTTTGGTTGGTAAAAGTGGTGGCTAAGACGAGACAGGTCAAGAGCACAATTAGCACGAAAAGCGCCGTTTTGAGACCACAAACTCCGTTAAGCTACTTAAAGTGTGGAGGTTACAGGAAATATAATTTCGAGTGTGGAGACACCTCTAGAGCCATTCAGAGAGATTTAGAAAGTGAAGCGGCTCCCCTATTTACGCCCCCGACGCATCCTCTAGGCTGCCAAAAAAACGCACATCCCACCGTGCGGTAGCGGGATCCGGCGAGACCTGTACATTCGCAGAGAAAGTGTGTTGCACTATACACAGCCTGGCTGCATGGTCGCCTATTGGCCAATGTCCAGTAATAACCGCTGTTAGTCTGGCGATATCTTTATGCGGTCTGGTCGGAATCTAAGACGATCTTTCCGTCATAGGATGGCTATAGCTTCCTTGGTATTATACAAGTTCTAATATTCCCCCAATTACGATTAGCATTCGTTAGATAATGAGAGGAAATATTTTTTCTGGCAGCTGCCATCGGAATTCCCACGCGCTCCGCATCCGTTTAGAGTTGTCTCGAGTTTGGCCAACTCACCTGCAACCTCATTACCCTCTGTACTGTGTCCTGGCTCCTGGCACCCAAAGTAGGGTAACTGTATGTCTGGGACTGGAACTCGCGGAGCATAAAACGGAACACCAGCACCTTAATAAAACGGAAGCTGTACTAAGTATTAAACGCAGTAAAGAGTCCTCCTTCAAAATCTGAGTTAGAATATTGGTCATAAATAACATATAAGTCCACCGTTAGGTACTTGGGAGTTATGATTGACTCAAGGCTCAGTTTCGGAGAGCACTTGAGGTACGTATGCGAGAATGCAGTTACATAGGGACCCACGATTATTAGAAGACTTATTCTCTAGGGTTTTAACATCCATATATTATTATGCTTCGCCAGTTTGGGCAATTGTTCTACTGTATGCCCTTTATGTTAAGCTAAACCGATTCAGGGATACAAACGGGACCCTTACGATGAAGTTACATACCGAGCCGCCATTGCAGCGATCCACACTGAAGAAGTGAATCGGTCTATCGCGAGTTTAGGTGTGAATAGAGTCCTCTCAGAGCGCCCACCACCAATTTCGCCTGAGGAGATTAGGCTCCCGAGAGCCACCAGAGTAACACTAGCTCAACTTCGGTCGGGCTTTTGTTCACGCCTTAATTCATACCTTTCTCGCATAAACCCGGACATCCAAAACATCTGTCCAAACTGCAATGGCACTCCTCATGATGTGGGCCATTTGTTTCAATGCCCCGCTGCGCCCACTGATCTTACCCCTATATCACTGTGGGAAAACCCTATCGCAGCAGCTATGTTTTTGTCCTTAGACCTCACGGACACAAACATTGACGAACCATAAATCGTACCCACATAGATGCACAGAGGTTACACACCTTTCTGCACCGCTACAAGAAGAAGAAGCTAAACCGATTATAAGTATGCTGAGCGTATTGCACTATGTCGCATGAAGATGCTATGTGATAGCTGGAATGGAGTTACTCTTGGACGAGACTAACAGGCTGTACTGCGGGCACAGCGCGATAGATTGGCTTTCCTGAGAAAGTGGTAACTAAGATTGGATGACGCTTGGACTAGTATTTTGTACTCCTAGACCGGGGTGCAAAGAAAACACGCCTAATATTTGCATCGAATTCAACTAAACGATTCACCAGAGTGTCCCAGTTGCAAGAGGAAAGGGGGGGAATGCGAGGCACGTGCTTCTAAACTGGCCAATATTTGCAGCGACGCGTAGTCGGCCCAAGTCATTTTGGACAAAAACAATCGCCGAATTCGTAGGATTAATGTTGCAATCCAATGGCAATTGGGAGGCAGTGAGTCGAGTATTCTGTGAAATCCACAAGTACCTACATAAGGAGAAAGTAGTCGGTAAACAGCGGTGATGGCTAATTAACCACAGATGTTCCTGCGAAATAATACCGATGGATGAGTCCGCAGGGACCCACGGCATGAAAAAGGCGTTTTGGCGTTATTCAGTAAAAATCTGACAAACTATGCGCATGCAGGCGGAGGGAATCTATGCAAGATTCCTCTCTAAACAAAAAAAGTCTCTTCTTGTATTTCATCCTCTTAAGGTTTGTGTTGCTGGGAGCGACTTATGCGATGATCGCGGAGCGTCTATTGCTCTTTCATAAATCCTGTAGAACTATTAACCCATTATTATATGCATTTATTTATAATTATATTATTTTAATCACCCAAATAAAACAATTCCAGAAGTACATCCTCCAATCACCAGAAGTGAACGGCTTTTACTTACCCAATACACGATGCGTGTGGCACATTAATTTCGGAAGTTACTCCACCGCACGTCTACATTTCGAAAAGTTCGACTTGCAGAGCCCTGGAGGCGATACGAATGAATGTAAAGATTACTTCGAGATATTTGATGTAAGATGAAAAATCGAGTCCTTTCCAATTACAGTAAATATCAAACAATTACATTTTTCTAGTTCTATGATAGCCGCAGCTTTACAGATCGTTATCTGCAAGGAGCGCATCCATACCTTGAACAGTACGGCTCTAAGAAGAAATACAAGCTTTGTGGCAACGAAACGCCGCACGATTTTCATTCGGTTTTTTCATCGCTGACGTTGAGATTTATAACGGATAGTAGTATTCAACATAGCGGATTTAGAATTTCGGTACAAAATGAAACAAGTATGAATTATTATTCAATTGTTAATAAAATCACTCTAATATCGAATCCATTGAATCTTAGTGTGCTCGCGTAACTATACGGGAACCGGAGGTCAAATTTTCGGTCGGGCTGAAAATTGTGAATTTTATATCCTAGTTCCGGAAAACTATTTTATAACATTGTTAATATCCAGTTATTGGAGTCCAGGGGAAGAGTATTTTAAGGTTTGTTAACACATACATAAATATCATACGAAGGATTCGTAATCCGTTTTCGGCATAGGTTTACGACGGTATTACCAATCAAAAGCTGAATGTATCCTTGAACGAGCCAGTCTCTATAGCTTCGAATAAAATGCGAATTTACATAAATTCCACCAGTCATGTGTACTATGACGCGACCTATTGGGCATCAAATATCTCGAATGGCTTGGGATGCGGCGGATCTTTCTACGGTATTGCAGCAACATTTGCAAGTCCACCGCTGCCACCACGTCGAGCCAACGCTACGGCAACATGTCGATGGGATATACAAGTGCCGAATAATCAGAAAATATTGTTGAGCTTTAGTGGTAATTATTTTGTGAAAAAATTGAAATGAAATTGGAGCATCGTAATTTTCTTTGTATGTTTAGTTTTCGATCTTGGCGCTAAAGTCAATTGTGCAACGGACAATATTCAACTGGTTGAGAAGGACGCGACCGGCAACGATAAAGTGATGAGAGTGTTCTGCGGTGAAGTAAGTGTAAATTGCTGATATACAGATGAAAATGTAAAGTATAGATCGTGAATTTAAAAAGCAAAGCCATAGAGCAAATTCCTTATTTATGGCATGATCGCTCTTCTAGAAACGCATAGCTTAAGATATATTTTCCTAGAAAGCGGACGAACATTACATTCTCGTTTCGGTGTATGCATTTCAGTCGAAAACTAGTTTAGCAATAGCTTGTGGCAATAAGTCTCCAAAAAATCAATGGAACTACTAGAGTCGCGTCCGCTTTCTAGGAAAACACACCCTTAACATTCAAAACGAGCAATCGTAAAATAGCACTTTCGTATATATCATTTATTATTAAATTGATTTCGTCCTTCTTTGCAGGATGTACCCGCAGCGTACACCAGTACATCGAGTAAGATGGCTCTAATATACAGACGATCAATACATTTTGATGGAATTGGTTTCCGGGCTGGATATACCGTGGATGGAGCTATTAATTAACCGTTAGAATAAAATCAGATTTGTGTGTCCTAATACTTCAATTAAACAAAGTAACAGAAAAGAAATGTTCGTGTGGTGACACTTTTTTTTAATTTTGGTCTGATTTTTGAGGCCGCAGAATCAGTTTTCGGACCAACAATTTATCATTTTTTAATCACAATGAAGTCAGTAGTGCAACTCGCCAGCCATTATTTAGGGGCTCACTAATATTTCTAGTCAAAACGCGATGAAGTGTCATAGCTTTGTTCTTCTTCACTGTAACCTCTTGTGGGTGGGTTTACTATTGCGGCAGCAAAGGCATCAGAAACTAGCGTAATCCTCGGGTGCGAATCTAATGCACATCATATAGTCTGGAGCAGCTCGGACACAAATGCGTGAGATGAATTGCTTCTCGAGTACCTTTTGAGTACCGATCTTCTAGTTTGCAATGTAGAGCGTCCCGACGCGATCCCGCACACAGTGAATCGCAGAAGAACGGACTGGTCTAGGTTTCGAACTGATATCGTTGAGGAGTTGCCACTCTTACCTAATCTGCCAGACAATGAACAACAGCTAGATGAGATGGTTAACACTCTTACGGCAGCTGTATCTGAATCGTCTCCTGCCACTTCTTCTGCTGGCAAGCGAAAACCATCATTGTGGAGTAGGAAGACCTCCGAGCTAAGAGTCGTGTGCAGGAGAAGCTTTAATAACATCAAAGCTTCGAGGATGGAGTCAGAGTGGACATCCTATAAAAACAAACATCTTAATTCTTTCAAAAAAGAGGTAAGATCAGCTAAACGCAATGCATGGAAAAACTTCTGTCAAAGTATCGAAGGGTCCTCCGAGACCTCTAGATTTAGGAAAATTATGGCATCAAATTCATCTATGCCCAGCTTCCTTGAAAAGGAAGATGGATCGTGGACGTCCTCGAGCATTGAAACTATTGAGTGTCTGCTTGACGCGCATTTCCCGGGAAGTTGGGTAATTTCCCCACCTGAAGATTTCACGAATCCCACAGTACCGTGTAACAGTGAATCTATTCTATCTCGTGAAAAGATATGGGCTTTTTCTAGTTTTGACCCCTTTAAATCAGCTGGACCTGAAGTAATTATTCCTGCAGACTTGCAATGCTTGGAGATTACTTATCCATGGATAGAGACCATACGAGTACTAACAGCCTGCCTTTGTCTAGTATATATTTCTCGCATATGGAGAAAGGTGCGGGTTACGTTTATCCCGAAGACAGGCAGAAGCTCGCACGCACGACCTAACGATCTTAGGCCAATTAGTCTCACTTCAACTACGCTTAATGGAGCGACTCGTTGATATTCGTGTACGATCATCCCACCACATCTCCTCTCAACGGCTCAACATGCTTACTGGAAGGGAAAATCAGTGGATACAGCTCTGCACTCGTTAGTCAGTTACATCGAAAAATCTCTTTACCGAAAGGAATACACAATGTCTTTAGACATTGAAGGTGCCTTTAATAATATCAGACCCAGGGCGATTACCGACGCACTTCTTCTTCTTTCAGCGGTACAGAAAGGTGTGAACCGCTGTGTATCTATATGGATTCGATTTATAGTTCGTCGTCGTTTTCGTCCGTAATCTCCAGGGACAAAAACGTGGCAGCTGCAATGGGATTTTCCCATATTGAGAGGGGGGTGAGATTAGTGGGTGCAGCTGGGCATTGAAACAAATGGGCCACATCGTGTGGCGTGCCAGCGCAATTTGGGCATACGTTTTGTATATTTGGGTCTATGCGAGATAGATACGAATTGAGGCGTGAGCAGACCTGACCGAAGTTGGGCTAAAGTCACTCTGGTGGCTCTCGGGAGCCTAATCTCCTCAGGCGAAATAGGTGTTGGGAGCGCTGAGAAGACTCTTTTCGTACATAAACTCGCAATAGACCGACCCACCGAATCATTGCAATGGCAGCCCGGTATGAATCTTCATCGAAAGGATCCCCTTTTGTAACCCTGGACCCAGTGGCGGCCCGTGACCTTCATAACTGGGGGTTCACTACTCACATACAACAAACAAGAGCAACCAATTCTTCAAAAATATGTAAATAGGAACTTAAGTGTACATCCGAGGCAGCTTGTCCATAGACCAACCAATCACCGAAAAGCTCGAAGACCGACGAATGGATTGGTATTGCCATGTTCAAAGGCGTCCGCCTGAGAACCCCGCAAAGAGAGCGATATCAGTGGAAGTTCCACTTGATGGACCCAAGGCCAGAGGCAGACCGAAGAACACCTGGATATGTCAAATGAAAAAGCAACAACAACGCATTGGTCTCGGCGATGACACGATCCAAGATAGAGCTGCCTGTAGAAATTGGCTGAGATATTATCGCCAAAACGGGCGATGTGCCTACACCGCAGGTCGAGCAACGCGAAACCATGGAGCGGTATAAAGAACGAGGCAAGGAAGAAGAAAAGGAACTTAAGTGTTCAAGTGTTAGGTTCAAATTTCGTTTTCAGCTTTATTAGCCTTTCGCAGAGGCGTGGCGTATGGTGTTTCATGTGTTCGGTGGAACTATTGCCACGGAAACAAGGCGGAAAAGCCTTTATCCACTAACCAAAAGAATGCTTTACCCATTAACAAACTAAAAACAAACATTAAAAAGAAAAAATTCACACGGTGATAATAGAAAAAAAATCATTCACACAAATTAAAAAAAAAATAATTAGTTCGCTCGCCTTTAAGTTTTTGCCAATTCCTGAAACCAGGTTTCATCCCGTTTTTTGCATCTTATAGCAGCAAACAAAAAACTAGATTTCTTTAACCATACACACGACACACACTACGAATTCTCACCCTAAATTCATCATCATCAATAAGTGGTGTGCACAGCCTATCTGTGCACAAACTCCAGTGTAAATTTTGCACTTTCCCCTTGCCCCGGGAACTCTTCACATATCTGATTTTGGAGCGAGTGCACCAGTTGATATGACTCTGTGCACTTTATGGATGGATGCTAAATGTTGGACGCTGGTCGCGACATATTCAATGCGTGGCTTGTTTTATAGGTAATGTATGACACCCAGAATACGTATTTCGCGTGCGTCGGAGGTTTTTTAATATTTTGGGAAGTGTTTATTTTGCGAAGATATTCAGCAAATGATGAGTTGATATCGTTGTTTTATCTGGGGGTGCACGTGCACATGTGCACATATTGGCGAGCCGCCACTGCCTGGACCTCTCTCTCAAGGTCACGAAGGCCACGTTTGATGTTGCGTGGAGGGGGAATTTTGTACATAAGGTCACTCGATAACAACCTACTAAATATTGTTTTGTAAGTAGTCGATTGTGGTCACGTATTGGCATCAAAAGTGTATCCTGATGTAGGTGATCCTGGGCAGACATCAGAAGGCACCCTGTGGCTGTGCGTAGAGCACAATTTTGGCAGACTTGGATTTTATTCCAGTTTGTGTTACACAGACCTTGCGACCAAAGTGGCGCCGCAAAATCAGCCGCTGCTCGACCCACCGCTTTATAAGTAGCTAGCATAGTCTCCTTATCTTTGTCCCAGGTGCTGCCAGCCAATGCTTTAAGAATTTTGTTCCTACTGCGCATCTTTTCACATACCGCTTCCGCGTGATGAGCTGAAGTCATCATTTTCTGAAAGTGAAGCCCGAGAATTTTTGGATTTGCAAGGAACTGGTTTGTTGCCAATACGTACCACAACCGGCCACCGACAATCATCTGACCAGGTGGTAAGGAAGGTCGCAGACGATTTGTACGCTGATATGGTTAAATTTCTGCTAAGAAAAAAAGCTTCTAGTCGCGCTAAATATCTATTGATATCTACGCGCATGACATCCCTATCCGCTCCCGTGGCGAGTACAGTGCAGTCATCGGCATATGAGATAATTTCAATGCCTTCCGGAGGTGTTGGGAGACGCCATGTAGATGTTAAACAAGGTGGGAGAGAGAACCCCACCCTGAGGAACACCTAATTTTATCTTTCTGAGTTTGGAACGGCTGCCTCGAAACTCGGTAAAGGATTGCCTTCCAGGTAGATAGTTGACAATCCATCTTATCTCTTGTGTCGGAACATGCATGTTGAGGAGGTTTGCCAGAAGCATGGAGTGATTCACCTTATCAAACGCATTTGATAGGTCAATCGCCACCATGATGGTTCTATGGTATGGTTTACGCTGGTTTAGTCCGTCTCTTACACGTATAGTGATCGCGTCCAGAGCGGTAGTCGTACTGTGCATGCGTCTAAATCAGTGCTTCGCATGTGAAACGAGAGTGGGGTGGATGAGGGCTTCCAGCGTCTTTGCTACAGGTGACAGAATCGTAATCGGTCTGTAGGAAGTTCCTAGGTTGTCACTTTTCCCTGGTTTAAGACATGGGACTATACGACCTTGTTTCCAGATGTCGGGGATGGCAAGCGTTGACATTAACAAGTTAAAGACTGCCGTGAGATACTCAATGGCAGGAAGGTCAAGATGTTTGAGCATGGCCATTGAAATGTCATCAGGTCCAAGGGCCTTAGAGTTTTTGGCATTCTCAATGACTGTTTCAACCTGGTCAGTGGTGTAAATTGGTACGGAGTCAACATTTCGGCTGCGAGTCCGTCTTCTAATTTTGCGCTTCAGGCCATCGGACTTGGGATGTTCAATAAATTGCTTATTGAACTGGCTCGCACACTGAAGGGGATTCCTTGTTTCTTTTTTGCCGAAGGTTATGGCTATATTGCCCTTATCTTTTGTGGGGTTCGAAAGGGCACGTACAGTTACTTACTAACTTACTAGCACCTTCATTAAGGTTACAGTCATTGGGGTGCTCGTTCCATTTGGCCTTTAACTTGTCGCTGTCGCACGTTCATCGGCTAACCTTCCGGCACTTGTTGGAAAATTTGGACGAACCTTTGGAATGCGCCCTGCAGGGATGAACTGTGCCGCAGCTTTGGTAATGACGCTCCTAATGTTCCGTTCGGCCTTATGTATATTGATGGGAGGGGGAAGCACGAAGAACTTTAATGACGTAAATGTTTTAAAACCTTCCTAATCTGCTTTTTTGTTATTGACATACGTTCGCTTCTCTGCCTTGGTCAGGTCAGCTGGTTGATTGGGAGGTGATCAGAGGGAAGACCAGTACGTGTTTCCCAGGAGGTCTCACTAATTAGGCTGGCGCTGACAATTGTAATGTCTGGGGAGCTAATACAATTGTTTGCACCACGGATTGGCGAGTCTTCATTGAGGGTACAGAAATCTGATGCGTCCAGAGATTCGGCGATAGCTTGACCCCTGGTATCGTTGTGAAGCGCGGAATGCCAGAGTTCATGATGGGCATTGAAGTCGCCAAGAATGATCCTGTGCTCTCCATTAAGAAGAGGACTAATATTTAAATGGTAGTCTGTACAACTAGAATGTGGTGGTATGTAGATATTAAAAATGTCAATATTGGTGCTCCCTGATGAAACTGAGATGGCTTGCAACTCCGCCGTACTGTCTGAAACTACATCTAATACACTGTAATGTATGGACCTGTGTATTAGGAAGGCAAGTCCACCTCCAGGATGAGAATCATTCGTGGCGCCTTCTCTGTCCTTGCGTATGATGATATATTCACCTTCAGCGTTGAATGGTGAATTCCCGTGGAACTTCGTCTCTTGGATGGCTGCAATCAGAATTCTTTACTTTCTCAAGAAGCTTGTGATTTCGGAAATTTTCCCTAGGATGCCATTACAGTTTAACTGCAGTATGGACACCGGTGTAAAAGTTGCTGGCGGAGGGGAAGGATTTAAACTGTGTCTTACATTCAAGGCAACATTATTGGGGGGAGTATGGGGCATTGGTGGTGGGGAGGGGCCTGGTATTACCCGAGGCTGCCCAGTAAACCTACAGCCTGGTGCAAAAAATGTACCTTCTATGTCATGACCCATCCTTCTCAAACCGGAGCATCTGAAATGCACCCACTCCGAACAGCAACTACACTGAAGTGACCTGGCATTTGAACCGATACGTCGGTTGCAGACACTACACATCGATACCGTAACTGGGCCTGGATTTGCTTCAATGCCGACGCGTAGAAGAAGAATTGAGAGCAGCCGCGCCGAGATGTGATGCTCCCAATATGACGAAAAAGCATATATATCGAATCCATACATACACACAGCCATACACAACCTTCCTGCATCGAGACCTTCGAGGCTCTTGCCAGGTAGGCGTTTTGGCAACTCTTGGCCGTTTGTTGTAGCAAACGGGTGTGGTCCGCCCCGGAGAGGCTTGGAATTGCAATGGTTGCCAGTAGGACCACCGACGCACTTCGGCGTCTTTACTTCGATGGGTCCATTTGCACACTCGTAAGTACGTTATTAACGTCTAGATGCGTTCATACCACACTGGGCTCGTCATCTGTAAGTAGGTATGTGTAGGGGTACACCACTAGGAGGTATTTTATCTCCCCTACTCTGGAATATAGCAATCAATCAATTGCTGGTTGTAAGGTCACGCGCTACGCTGACGATGTCGTAATTGCTGTGACAGTTAAGTTCCCGGAAGTACTTAGTGGACTATTGGAGAACTAAGAGAGCTAAAACGGACTTAGTGCTCTTTACTAGAAGGTGCACTATTCCTTCTATTGACCCTCCCATGCTACGGGATAGGCAACTTACTTTTGCTGAAAAGGCTAAATTCCTTGGACTGTTGCTCGATAGGAAGCTCAACTGGAAACCTAACATTCAAGAGAGTGTGAATAAAGCAACTATTGCCTTTCGCACTACACCTTCGGCTGGACTTGACGCTGTGCTCAATCTGCTACCGTTGGATCTATTCAGTCAACAACTGGCGGCTAACACGGCACTACGCTTACGTGAAACTAGTCAGTGGCAAACCCTGGAGTACGGTCACTCAACGATACTACAACATTTTAACCTCCCCTTAAGAAACTTACTACCCTAGTCCCAAGTATGCTTTTGGCAAAAACCACGATTGTCTGATTCCGTCGAGGGATCACTGGAATAACAATACACCCCATTTAATGCATTTCTGTCAGCAACAACACTTCTTCTTCCTCTGAAAATTCATAAGTCCTAATTTAGAAGCTTTTCAAAATATCTACAGATTGCCGTTGTCGTCAATCAGCAGCATTCCTCCTACGAGTCTTCTAAGTATGTATGCTATTTATCGAGTGTTTCTTCTTGTTTTCCATACATAAAATATTTATTTTTACCATTAGACCGCCGCGACGCCACGGCGGCAAAATTGGAGCTACATATTTGTAAAACGTTTTTGTTAGCAACAAGACGTCCTTATTTCTCCTAAAATAATTATTTAGAATGCTCTCATCTCCACAGTTGGGTGTGCAAAGGTGTGTTTCATTGCCATAACTCGTTGAGGAGCATGGTGCGTGAACGACTACCGTGTACAGTCATAAACCAATGTGCATCAGTGATATAAGCAAATTTACTTTTTTATTTTATTCATGTTTTCTTGAAAAGTAATCTGGTTGGTGTAGTGGTTAGTGCGCACACCTTCGGTGCACAGGGTCGTGGGTTCGAGTCTTACCGTGAACCAACACAGTTTATGTTGGTTTTCGAACTCACGACCCATGTCACGGACTATGATCTCACTCACAAACCAAATATATTTGCAGCTGGTAAACGAATAGATTCCGTTCGTAACTGTATTTTTGCGTCAAGATGCTAATCACGGCCAATATCTGCACCTGACGACTTGCCTCAATAGAAACAACAGCAATCTCTGGTTACCAGCTCTACTATCGGTAGAGATCCAAATTGTTGAGTAGCAGCGCTTCTCATCACCAATGTGGCACGATAGCCCGACGTTGGGCCTTGGCCGCCTGAATCGTTGACCTCCAATTGTCGCGGTTACGTGACCTTGTCCTCCAGTTTCGGAAGCCCAGCAGCTGGTGGGCGTCTTCACCTACGGAGTTCTCTCAGCGAGCTCTCGGTCGTCCACGCAACCTCGCTCCGTTAATTCGTTGTGCGTTCATAACTTTCTTTGGCATGCGATTGTCGTTCATCCGTTGTACATGCCCCGCCCATTGCAGACGTTGCAGCTTCACGATTTTCGATACTTCCAGCTTATCGTACAATTGATACAACTCATGGTTGTATCGGATACGCCATTGGTCTCGCTCGCGAACGGCCCCGAAAATTCGCCGAAGGACCTTTCGTTCGAATCGGTCTAGCAAAATTTCGGAGGCTTGTGTAAGGGTCCATGTTTCGCAGCCATAACATAGCACGGGTCGGATGATCGTTTTGTACACGCGGAGCTTCGTGTTCCTGTGCGCAAGTTTCGAATTAATTATAGGGAGGACCGAGAAATATGTCTTATTGGCTAGTTGTATCCGTCGCTTAATTTCGTCGGTTTCGTTGGCGTCCTTTGATAAGTTACAACCCAGATAGTTGAAGTTGTCTACATACTCGATATTAAGGTCCCCCACTGTGATGCTTGAATTTGCTGGCGTCCTTGTTTTCGATTGCATCATGGCCTTTGTTTTGCTTTCGTTGAAATGTAGTACAACTTCCTTTGCGGCGTTATTGAGGTTATGCAGAAGGCTTTCTGCATCACCCCACCTTCGAGACATGATGTTGATATCGTCGGCGTACGCTACTAATTGAGTCGACTTGATGAGTAGCGTTCCGCTGCTGTCCATATTCATGGCTCGAATTACATACTCCAAAGCCAGGTTGAAGAGCGTCGGCGCCAGCCCGTCGCCCTGCTTGAGTCCAGTACGAGTTTCAAATAGGTCAGTGAGTCGGTTCTGCACTTTGACCTGCGAGACGGTATTAGTCATCGTCATCCTTGTGAGTTGCACTAACTTTGCCGGTATACCAAAACTCAGCATAATGTTGTACAGTACACGTCGATCGATATTGTCGTATGCCTGCTTAAGTCGACAAAGATTTGGTATACGTCGATGTTATATTCCCAGCACTTTTGGAGTAGTAGCTTCACTGTGAAAAGCTGATCGGTCGTTGAGCGACCAGGTCTGAAGCCGCCTTGATACTCGCCAATGATTCGTTCTGCGTACGGATTGATTCTCTTTTCAAGAATTTTTGATAAAATCTTATAGGCCGTACAAACTAATGATATGCCCATGTAATTCTCACACTTCAGCTTGTCGCCCTTTTTGTGGATTGGGCAGATTATGCTTTTGCGCCAATCTTCGGGGATTACCTCGTCGTTCCATATTTTCAGCAGTAGCACATGTACATCGTTGGTCAGGCACATTCCACCATGCTTCAGCAGTTCTGTGCCGGGCGCTTTATTATTTTGGAGCGACTGTATGGCAAGACTCACCTCCTCTACCGCTGGGGGTAGAACGGGAGGGCCTGGTTCGGCTAACTGCTCAAGAGCTGGCTCCGCGGGGGATGTTGATGGTGCATTGAGGAGCTCTTCGAAATGCGAGGCCCATCGTTTGTTGACGCTTTCGATGTCGCTGATTATGTTACCAAGCTTGTCCTGGGTTGATATCCGTTCTTGATATTATTTATAAGTTTGTACGCCTGTCTAATGTTCTTACTGGCTAATCTTTGGTTTATTTGCTGCAACTGCTCCTCAAAATGTTTGCGTTTCTTACGTCTAATTAACCTATTAGATACTCGCCGAGGTTCGTTGTATGTTTCTTTCTTGGCTCGGGATGCGCGTTGTGTGTATTGGCGATAGGCTTCATTTTTCGCCTCAATCGAGGCCCTGCATTCGTCGTCGAACCAGTCTGCACGTCTGCGCCGGCCTTTATAGCCCACGACCTCTTCTGCGACCCCCTTGATGCTGTCTTTGAGCTCCTCCCAGAACTAATGGATGCCTAGATTATTGATGTTATCAAGCATGGGCGACAGTTTTTCTTCAAGTGCTGTAGTATACACAGCCGCCGTGGCATCATCAATCAAATTGTCAACCTCGAAGATCTTGGCAGGGTTGATTCTCGTTAGGTGCACCGAAGAGATTCTGCACCTGTAGGTCGTCTTCACCAAATAGTGTTTTGATCCTTTATCCGAGTTTTCATTATAATTTAGGGCTTCGCGCTGTACGCAGATGAAGGGAACAGTAGTGGATCACCGGGATCAAGCATGGGCGACAGCGCTTCTGCATAAACAAATAATCATTTCATAACCAGAATCCGATGATTGGTTCATGCACATGTTTTCTAATTGCAAAACAAATGATGCATAGAACTATTATTCTCCCAATCTACCTACCAATTACCTGTTCCGTAACCTGACAAAAAATGATAACAAAAATAAAAGAAATAAGAACACAAGCATTTTAAGTTTTCATACATCTAAGACTTTTTATTTTTAAAATCGCCATACATTTAAGTGTATATATTTCATGAATAGAATTATTGTTACAGAAGCACAATAATTACGAATGTTTACGGTCATATATAAAGTAATGCTTAATACTCTCTCTAATATCTATTGTATCGTCCGCGTCCCCGACCGCGAGGCGTGCCTTTGGCCGCAGCAGCGCCACCTCGTTGAGCGGGTGTGTTCTTTTGTGCGGCGCCCTTTTGTGGAGATGCTGCTTTCGGTGTTGTTGGCGGTTCGGGTTTCTCTTCGGCTTTTTCCTCGTCCTTCTCTTCGTCTTCTTTCATCTCGGCATCACCATTCTCTTCGGCCGCCTCGTCATCATCTTCTTTCTTACTATCGTCAGCATTCTCATTCATTTCAACATCTTCATCGTCAGCGGTGGCCTCGGAGGGATCGTACAGCTCATCGGTGGTTTTCTCCTCACCATCGGCCGGCTCTTCCTTGACACCATTTTCGCCATTCTCTTCGGCTTCGGCGGCCTCCAACTTGCGCTTCTTGCGTTCACTCTCCTCGATAGCGGCGGCAGCACGTTTTTGTGCAATCTTGGTGTCATTCGCCTTCTCGTTGAGGAATTTGACGAATTGACGATGATGATAGGCGGTACGTGAGTGAATTTCCGCCGTCTTTTCGCTGTCGAAGAATCGACCGCACAATGAGCATTCGAAGCATTCCAATTTGCTGATTAAACTGCAGCCGACGGCACGTTGCCAATTGTATTTCGGAACGCGTGCATCGATTTCGACGGGAATCTCTTCACCATCATTGAAGTCCAAAATGACATCCTCGGGATCTTCAATGACCGTCTGATTGGCCTCATCATCTTCTTCCTCCTCCTTGGCATCGCCCTCTTCACCTTCCTTTTTTTCGGTTTCTTCGCCTTCGGCTTCACCCTCTTTCTTGATGCCATCGGCTCCCTCCTCGCCTTCTTCGCCCTCCTTCTTCACTTCATCGGTCTTCTTCTTCTTCTTGGTTGGCTTCTTGACATCCTTCAATTCATCCTCTTCGGTCAGGATGGTCAGTGTGTTCTTCTTGCGCTCGCCAACCTTGGTGTTGCGTTCGGCCGCCTTCTTCAAGTGATCGGGTGTCAACAAATGCGTATCGAACTCAATGCGAGTGGGGAATTCCTTTAGACATTCCAAACACTTGGGATGCAAGAACTTCTTCAATTGTAAATGTCCGTCGGACTTGCGATGCGCCGACAAGTGACCGTGGAAGTGCAAATCGCACATGGTACAGTATTCGGTCTTGTGATTCTTGCCCGATTTGCCCATACGCTTGAGACGATCGAATTCGATCAGTTTGAGTTGTTCGGCAATCTTGGCCTCCTGACGAATCATGTTGGCCTTGAGACGATAGCTCTCCTCGATACCTTCGCGCATCATCAAATGAGTGCGTCCCTTGATATGGTTCTCGAACGAGTTGGAGTCCCACATATGCTTCTTGCACAAATGACAGTAGAACATTTCATTGGGCACATCAGCGTAGATTGATTCCCTTTGGCTGTTGTTGCGGTTGTTCGAATGGAGATTGATGAATTTTTCAAAGAGAAAGAAAACACAAAAATCAAATTAGTTCAGTTGAAGGGAAAAGTGTAAACGGGGAGAGAAGGAACAGGACAAAAAAAGAAGAGCATCGAATGCACAGTCCTTATGAGAGCAAGTGAGCACAATTTTACTTTACTCTCTCATAAGAACTGCGATGAGCACCAGCATCGTAGCGTACACGTCGGATACCGTCTGTACTCCACATTTTCAAAGATGGACCTAAAATTAAATAAAAAATACAAAGTCCTCTTTTCTCTGGTCTTGTGTTATCCGATAGAGCACGCACACACAAAAATAATATCTCTGAGCTACGCAACAAATCGAGTTCGGAACAAACTACAAGTTGTGTCGGTCTTTTTTTTTGGAATTCAAGTTCTCGCTTTTTTGTCTGATCAATATAAAACGGAAGAAACTTTTTTAAACAAGATCAAACTACGAGCATAAGAAGAAGTCTACGTAAAACGAAAACATTTTGTTTTGATCTTTTGCAAATCATTAGTGAACTTGAACTTGAATGTATTTGGTTTGTTTAAAAAAACGGAAACAATGAAATTTTGCTATAGACACAATTATCTTTGACAAATTGAGAGCAAACGTTAAGTAGGACTAAAAAATAATCAAATTTAACAGTTTCCTTTCGTCTAGCTGTATACATTTGTAAATTCGTTTTGTTTTGAAATATTTATTTTGGAATTTGAAATTGGAAATGCGAGAAAAATGTTTGTTTTTGGAAAATTATTGTGAATCACTCTTACCTCTCGTTTTTCTTATCTTTTTTATCGCCATTTGCGTCCTTTTTATTAGGTTTAGAGTTCTTAGCCAGAAGTTTCTTGGCACGATCAAAAGCATTCTGTTTGCGAATGCCGCCACCTTGCTTATTGCCAGTTTTGGAGCCACCACGAACGAAACTTCCTTGCGCACGACGAGTAGTAGTACGATTACCAGTTCGATTGCCCACCTTTTTTTATTTGTTTATTATTTGGTGCATTGAATTTTGCAGAAGTTGGGTTTTTCGATTGACATTTGTTTTTGCAGGTGCAATACAGGAATCCAAAAGATGGCGGTGGTGGTGTCGATTGAAGTTTTGATAGGTTCATAATATGAACACGCAGGAAGATCGAGATTCATCATACGCACGCACACACACACAGAGCCAAACGCACACCGCGCGCATCGAGTATCAATACAAACAGTTTCAGGTGATTTTTAAAGAGACACACGCCCATCATGAATCATTGTGCATATTTCGTCGATGCGAAATTGCAAACGGTAAAAGTTCACAATATACAAGGCACGAGATTGCATACACATTACAATTTTTTTTTTAATTAAAAAAAAAAAGTTCATTCGTTTTTTGCACACCGTGGGTGAATGTTCAATGAAAATGTGGCACACATTCGTCCCCGCGAGGAGAAAACAAATTGCGCGCGCACGAACAAAACACACATTGTGGCAAATTTACATTTTTTTAGTTTATTATACATAATGAAGGGCGTGTTTGTTGTATGTGTGGAATGGCGTTTCACAAGTTGGCACAGTACAATGTTTGGCACATATATTTGAAGAATGGTGGTGGCAGAGGTGTGCGGTTGGTTGATTTGATTTCGAAAAAAACCCAGGCAATCGACAGTTGTGCGAAATATTCAGAACATTTGATATTGTATCACAGATGTGTGGTAGAAAAAAGCATTTCGTAGCACACACACACACAACACAGGCACAGTGTAGTAGGTTGAGAGTATAGTCGAAGAGAGAGAAAATTTGAAAAATAATGTTCATTTAGTTACATTTGCTTGAAAATTTGTAATATGAGAGATTGTTTGAATTGAAATTTGTTTATAATAAAATGTGGTCAAATACATTAAAAACTATGCAATAGAAGGTAGAAACAACAGGCGTGTTGCGGCATTTGTGCATAGACTTTTCGTTTTTTATATTTCAATGATACAATAGACGTTTGGCGAGGGAAAGGCCGCCAAAACGCCATCGCACATTGCATATACGAAGTTTTCTTATATTGTCCTTAATGTGGATTTTAAATTTTTTTTTAAACATCTCATGCAACGATCGCTGCAATAACGACCCTGTCGTCACCATTTCCTTTTATTTTAGTTATTTTTCTTAGACAAATCATAAAATTGATGTTTTTTCTATAGAACTAAGTAAATCAAATCTATGTACATACATATAAATGCGTAGTAGGGCTAGGTTCTCAAATATTGGTGGATAATGCAGCAGCACACAATAAAGGCAATAGCAATTAGAATTATTTTTTCAAGAGTTAGTGATCAAATACGAAAGAATCGTGTCTCCGTCAATCTGCAGCATTATCTATTCCGATATTTCTCCGAGGATACGAGTGCAATTTTTGAAATTTGGCCAGGAAAGAAAAATATTCATAGAAAAATTAAAACTAAAGCTAATTAGACGAAACGAAGTTTGTTCATTAAAAATTGGTTATTTTGATTTAGAAAAAAAAAGTAAACTCCGACAAATTGTAATTGAAATCTTGTAAACTGTTAATTTGAAATGCCGATATTGACTTGATCCTAATTATTTCTATTATTAAGTGCTTCCTTTTACTGAAATAAATTTCATTTGTTCGCACATACAATTGTTTCGGAGACCACGTGGTCTTCTCTACAATGCTACACTTTTATCTCTCCGCATTTCGTATCCTCGAAGATAATTTTCAACATAATAAATCTATGTCCTCCTAATATTAAACCTAGCCTATAACCTATATATGTAATCTCTAATAAAATAAACCGAGTGAAATGTGGCAGTCTCTCGCCATTCTACATGTAACATTTTCGCACATTTATCACGCGCCGCATGTTACACACTTTGTAGACGGCCAGAGACTTGAGCCGCGTTTACACCCACTTCTGGCCTAGGATACATACCGGTCCGCGTGGTCCACGATTGCCAGCCATTCCGCCGCCACCGCCGCGTGGCAAGTCCAATAGTGATGGTGGATTCTGGTTGCGCAACAAATTGTTTAAAAGACTATTGGCCAAATTCAATGCTTCAGCATTCATGCCGGGGCCGCCGCCGCCACCCTGACGCATATTACCGCCAAAATTGCCGCCATTGGCATTTTGATTATCCCACGGATTCATGTTACGACCGCCACCCATGGCGTTGTTGCCATAGTTACCACCACCGAAACTGCGTCGATTATTACCAGCGCGGAATGCCATTTTTCAAAAGCTGTGAAAATAGAAATAAGGAAAACCATTAAAATCATTAATTAAAAATAACATAAATACTATTAATTAAAAACTCGTAATTTTAGGTGACATTTAATGCAGAATGTGAATCAAAAACCTAACTTAATGGCTGCTTTCAGTGGAATACGCAACGTTCTAAACAGTTTAAAACGAGAAACATCCTGAACGGAATGTTTCTTATTAGTTGATAAATGAATATTGTTTTTGCTCTCAATTTAACCCTAGTTTACAGATACCATTTTCTTACTAGTTCCATGTTATGGCGCAAATGCACCCCACAGTATGTATGCCCATATTTCTGCATTAACTGACTTCCATTTTTTTTTTTAATTTTATTTATTTTGATCGTGTATTATGTTAACTAAATAGGGAAAACAAAAATCAGATAGTAAGTGCGAATTCAGAAATACTGGAAGCAATGTTGAGTTTGATTGGACTGCAGGCACTGAGTGAGTGACATGATAAACTCAAACAAGGGTCATGTTCATGAGACTTCCGTATGGTGTGCATCCAATTCACTGATTTGAGAGTTATGCATGTCTTCAGGTTCCTCATCATTAGCAGAACTTATTACTTCAGTTATAAAAGTGAAATTGCTTCGCATAGATAAAAATAGCAGGCCGAAATTAATGGGCTCAAAGAGAAATTTTGTTCACAAATTCCGAAATGCAACTCTTTCGAAATTTTAGTCAGCACATTCTTCTCCAATTATTATTTCTGATCATTCGACCAAATTTCTGTTGTTTATTTATGAAATGTAGAGAAATATGAAACAGTTTCAAATTGAAATCGTGTCTGAAACACAGCCACATTTGATGTCCCAAAAGTCATTCCGAAGAAACAAAATTTCGTACTATTATTAACGTTTTTTAAGTTTTTTTTTTTCTCATCCCTGATCAAAGTTTAGATATTATCTTGGGTATAATGGACATACTGTCATCGATATGTGCCTGGCCGGAGGGGACTGGCTGCCTCTCATAGCGGATTTCATGGTTGATAGTAAAACGTTCTCCGATCATCTCCCAATTATAACAACGATTGGGTTAGATTGCATCGGCAGAACGGAAACGAGACCGCTGGAGTTATTGCCCAAAATTGTATGGAAGAAAAATCTTGCACTCCAATACAAAACCACTCTAGATCGACGCATTTACGAAAATTATATCACGACCATCAAACAATTGACCGACGCAATTACCGACAGTGCTCCAAAATCAACAAAGCCGAGAAAAACATTTAAGAGCTCATGGTTTGATGAGTGCTGCGAAAGAAGCAGAAACCGCTCGTTTTCATGTTTAAAATTGTTTAAAAGATGCGGCACGGAGCTAACAAGGCAAATGTACGTCCTTTTGAATAAACGGTTTAAAGCTGTATGCAAGGAAAAGAAAATAAACTACTACCAAGAGCAAACGAAGTCACTGGGAGATTGCACAAACTCTAAAAATTTCTGGCAAATAGCGAAGCAGCTGAAAGGAAATGAAACGTTTACAATTGGAAGCAGCTTACATGTGAACTCGCTGAGAACTCACTTCTGTCAAATTTTGCAAGCTGTTTTTGATGAAAACGCTATCCAGTATGCAAAGCCAAATTGGAGTCACCCGATACTTGATGATACAATAACCGTGAGCGAGGAACGAGATGCCCTACAATCGTGTAAAGACGGTAAAGCACCGGGCAATGACAGAGTGCCAGTGGAGTTTTATAAGTACGGAACAGAGAATATTGCGCATATCCTAACTAATGAATATAATCGAATTTTCAATAGTGGCGATGTACCCGAGGAATTTAAAGATTCAATTATATTCCCTATATTCAAAAAAGGGGACGTGAATGACCCGGCATTCTAGAGCAATATCGTTTTTAAATGCCTCGGGAAAAATCTTCACGACACTACTTCAAAAAAGGTTTTCGGAATGGTTGAGCAGAGAAAATATTGTATCGGAAAATCAAGCTGGCTTCCGAAAGGGGTATTCTACATACGACAATGTCTTTATACTTTCCAACTGGGCTCGACTATTTCTGGATGAAGGTCGCAAACTTTATGCTTTTTTCGTCGATTTTAAAGCAGCGTTTGACACGGTGGATCGTCGGTCCCTGTTTTATAAACTTTATAACAAGGGAATGTCGCGTCAATTTGGAGATGTTTTCGAACAGCTATATGAAAATACGAAAGCAATGATATGGAATGGAGAGCAATTGTCAGAGTCGTTTGCAACAAATGTAGGCGTTCGCCAAGGTTGCAAGCTGAGCCCGGAAGCCTTTTCTGTTTATGTCGATGATATACTTGAAGATATGCCTGGTGGTGCGAACGCATTCGACATGGTGCTGAAAGGGCTACTATACGCAGACGTTATTGTGTTGTTCTCCGAAACGCCGCGTGACCTACAAAAAATGATTAAGCACCTTGAAATATATTGCACACAGTGGAAGCTTAGTCTAAATCTGGAGAAATCCAAAATGATGGCTTTCAGGAAACGGCACATATTTGCTCAAAATGAAAAGTGGTTCTTCAATGGGCAGGAGATCAAAGTGGTCGAAACCTACAAATATCTGGGCGTGCTTATTTCAAGCAACTTATCTATTGAAAAGCATCTAAAGGGAAAATTGAAGGAGGCGAAATGGGCCATGAGCTCTGTATGGCAGTGCTTATTAATCCGGATATATGTCACACGGCTAAGTATAACATATTCAAAGCGGCGTCAAAGTCCATTTTGCTGTATGCAGCCCAAGTGTGGGGAGGACAACAATACGATGAAGTCGAGAAGCTACAGCGATTCTATTTGAAAAGGGTTTTCCATCTCCCTATGACGACACCGAATTACATGCTTATACGAGAAACGGGGCTGGATCCACTTTTCATAGGCACACTAAAAACGCATGTGAACTATCTGCTGAAAGTTTCGAATATGGAAGACATACGACTACCAAAAAAGGTACTGATGCAAATAGTATCCACAAAGAAGACACTTATTAGCGACTTACATTCGAATCGGCGAATGCACTTTATATGTTAACAACCGAAGTAAGGAATTCAATTTTAAGATCCAATGCGGGACATGCGATATCGTCACAACATAGAGTAATCTATCCACAGCTAAATCATGACTTGAAAGCCAACACTTATTTCATGAATGAAAACTCAGCAAAGAAAATATCGCTAATCTTTCGAGCACGTGGAGAGCTGCTGCCATTAAATTACATACCACATCGAGAGGACCTACCTATTTTATGTAACCTATGTAACTTGATGGTCAGGGAGGATATCTTCCACTTCTTGGGATCGTGCCCAGTTTTTAAGGAGATTAGGCGAGAATGCTTTAGGAAAAACACACTAACGGAGGCGGAGGTGAAGGACATCTTGAATGGGTCAAACTGGAACCGGCTATACGATTTTTGCAACACAGCGCTGTCATATCGATTGAAAATTATCAACGAAGCATTTTAAATATACCACTAAAAACAAAATGATGGTGGATGCTGGGTAGATAAACATGCAGAATATGGATTTGTGTGAACTTTATCACCCAGCATTCAGCTCATCTTAATGAATTCACTTAATAATGAATGCAACAGGTCCTAAACCAACAACCAAGTGTGGCTCTGCGTAGATTATAAAATCGGCGTAAATGAACGACTTGTTGGTGCACATTACCCGATTCGTAAAATCGACGACATTCTGAACAATATTAGAGATTCAAAATATTTTTGCAAAATTGATCTTTACAAGGCGTAGTACTTGCATATTCCTGTGGACGAATCTTCGAGCCAAATTCACACTATATCAACACACCGTGCCACATTTCTTTCGGTATTAAAACAGCTCCAGCGGAGTTCAACAGAATAATTTATCAAATTATGCTGGAAGTCCCAAGAACAGAGACATACTTCGATGATATTATCTAACGAGGAAGGACTATAAGCGAATGTCGTGAAAATCTTATCAAATGCCTCACTCAACTTAAAAAGTATGATCTTCACGTGAATAAGAACAAATGAGCGGCTGGAGTTTTTGGGGCACGTAATCGAAGAGAACAAAATATCGAAGGCACACCATCGAAAATTGAGGCGATTGTGAAAATGCCACAACCAAATTCTGCGGACGATGTCAGACACTTGGGTTAATAACGTATTATTCAAAATTTATTCCCAATGGATCGACAATCACAGCGCCCTTACGGGAACTACTAAGAAAGAACCAGAAATTTAAATGGACTTACAATCCTGAACTTCCTGTTATTCTGGCATGCGACGCAAGTCCTGTGGGAATCGGTGGTGTACTTTCCCATAGTATCAATGGGCATGAAAAGCCATCGCTTTTGCTTCTAGAGCACTAATTTCTGCTGAGAAAAATTACTCTCAACTTGATCGTGAGGCTTTAGCGACAGTTTTCTCGACCATTTTGTTCAATATCTGTTTGGTTGAAAATTTAAACTAATCACCGATAACCAGCCTCTGGCGAGAAAATTTCATCAACACGCGAAAATACCTTCAATGACGGCAGCTCGACTACAGCGTTACGCAACTTTCCTTTCTCAATTCAATTTATCAAATCAAGTACAAACAAGGTATCAGCAATGGAAATGATGATTGCTTGTCACGAGCTCCGATTGATGGTCCTCAACATACCGAAACATTCCTCAACGCAAAGGTACGTAGTATAATCCAAAATTGTTGAGAAAAATACACTTATAGTTATCCGATTGAATTCATTTTACCGCTATTCGATAGAACAACTCTTCGGTCGTAATAGGACTAAACATAGGCTAGGTAATTATTTTTGTCGCATTCTGATTTCGTATTTGAAATGGCGCAGATCAAGTACCGCGCGGTCATTGAATTCCTTTTTTTTGAAAGGATACACGGCGTCCCAGATTCGAGATGAACTCATACCCGTGTACGGCAACTCTTCACCATCCCAGGCGACTATTTACCGGTGGATTTTGGAGTTCAAGCGAGGAAGGACGAATGTTTTTGATGAACCCCGCACCGGACGCCCAATAACTGAGACCACCGAAGAAAACGTCCAATTAGTCGAGGAAGTTGTATTGAGTGATCGGCGGCTAAAGTTATCAGAGATTGCAGAAAGGACAAGTCTATCAAAAAACACCGTCGAAAGAATTATTACCGACCATTTGGGGATGAGGAAGATATCGGCAAGATGGATCCCGAAACTCCTCTCAGCAGATCAAATGAAGCAGCGGATGAAATGTTCAAAAGACTTTTTGGAGCTGTGTCGCGCCGACTCGGATGCAATTATCAACAGAATTGTGACAGGAAACGAAACCATGGTCCTTTACTATGATCCAACGACCAAAAGGGAGTCCATGGAATGGAGGAGGCCTTATGAGGAGCGCCCCAAGAAGGCGAAGGTGCATCAGAGCCGGAAAAAGATTATGGCCACCATCTTCTGGGATTCCAAGGGAATTGTAATGATTGACTTCAAGGAAGAGGGCACATCAGTAACAGGGAAATATTATGCAGATCTTTTGACCCAATTCAGGGCCAACATCGTGGAGAAACGGTATGGAAAACTGGCGAAAGGGGTGCTGCTTCTTCACGACAATGCACCAGTTCACACCGCCGCGGTGGCGAAGGCTGCTGTGGTCAAATGCGGCTTTGAAGAAATTGAACACCCCCCGTGCAGCCCAGACCTGGTGACCAAGTGACTACTTCCTGTTCCCAAAATTAAAAAAGGACCTCCGAGGACGAAAATTTGAGACTGAGAAGGAACTGAAAGATGTTGTTTTGGACCATTTTCAAGACAAACCCGCGGACTACTTTTTGAAAGGGATGCAGGATCTTATTAAACGATCTCATCGTTGTATTTTAAAGGGGAGATACATTGAAAAATAAAACTTAAATGAATTCAATCGGACAACTGGAAGTGTGTTTTGGATTCTACTACGTATGTGTTACCTAATTTTATATTTACAGATCCCACTGGTCTCCACAATGACACAAGCACTGTCGGACGTCCTGACAATTAAAAAAAAATTGAGACCGAGTTGTAGGTCCTCATATATTTTAAATATTTTTCTCTATATCTCTTTTACAATCCTAGTGATAAGATATGGTATAAATTAGGTTAAGACAATTTGTACTATGGCAGTCCAAATAAAATAGTCAAGGAAGCTGTGTGCCTTTGATTTCGTATCTCACGATGGCTTGTCAAACATCGATCAAGCTGTTTAGTCGAAGATTAGATAAATGAACCTGGCTTTCTACAGTATTTTTCTGGTTGTTCGGCGAGCCCCAAAGTTGAAATCTACATACATTTTGGCGTGCCAATTCCTCCCCAATTTCTCTTTTTATCGTAACTTCATGAGCAGTGTTGTTAATTAGAATGCCAAACACGTTTCTTCGACAACTGAATTCAGAGTATTCCTAATCAATTTTTGGTTTATTGCTAACGCAAGGTTTTTGCAGTGCTGAGTTTTTAACACTCATTTCACTGCAATCTCCCGAATGTTCAGAGTAATGGAGAGTTTACCAACGTTATAATGTTTTTATGCAAACAGATATCGCAGAATCCGTTGGTGCAACGAATGAATTGTGTAAACAAGTTTTAAAGCTCTCTACATACCTAAGAAGATTTTACAAAATCTTCAAGATTTCCCATACATTTTCATAAATTTTGTACCGAGATTATAACCAACATTTTAAGAAAAATTTCCACAAAATCGTGGTGAAGTGTGATGGATATATGGCACACATTGTATTTCTTCGAACTGGCTGATGGACCCAAGGCCAGAGGCAGACCGAAGAACACCTGGATGTGTCAAATGAAAAAGCAACAACGCATTGGTCTCGGCGGCGATGACACGATCTATGATAGAGCTGCCTGTAGAAATATGCTGAGATATTACCGCCAAAATGGGCGATGGGCCTACACTGCAGGTCGAGGAACGCGAAACCATGGAGCAGTATAAAGAACGAGACAAGGAAGAAGAAGAAGAAAAGAACTGGCCGCGGACAGCACAAAACTGTGAGGTGGGCTGCGAGTTTGACATCATGTTGTATGTCTGTGTTTGAAAATTTAATGGAATTTCTGTTGGAGAACTGTTAAGTAATATTCGGCTACAAAGCATTGACTCCTGTTGCATTGAATCAAAACCGCTCCAAAGCCAGTGTTTAGGGATCTTTCCTCTAATTATGAGGACCGAAGGAGTTATATAATTGCAAATCAACTAAGGTTCTCAGGTCCAATCTGAAACAAGTGGAAATATTGTGAAAACAAAATGCAATTTTAGCCGTCCCAGGGAGCATTTTCAGTTTCCCTTATTTTGAAAGATAAAGGTGCAGGTGTTACGAGTTTCGGGCTTTATTTCGAAAAGAGTGAGTTCTAGAGAAAAAGAGTTTTAAGCAAGAATGAAAACTTGCTAAATATACTACATATTTGTTCATATACATGCATCTGCAAAATTGCTAACAGTTCTTCCGATATAATTCATTTTTAACTCTTGCTTACAACTCTTTTTTCTAGGATTCACGGTTTTCGTGATGAAGCCCAAACCCCTAAAAATTGCACCTTTAACGATAGGTTTTTGTTGAAGCACTTTGTATTTTTTAAATCATATTCTACCTTACCAATTTATTTTAGATAATGATGGTGATAAAATCGAAACTAAAATTGATGAAAGACATTCATAAAAAATTACGAATTAAAGATTTGTAAGGCTGAACTTTATTGAAAAATTGGAGTGCAATGTTGAGCCGTGGAAAAGGCATATTTTCAATACATACAGTAAGACATGCGCTAACTTGAATTATCCAATAACACGAACAGCTGATTTTCTTCATTGCTAACTCCACAACTTAAACAGTTCGCCAATTTTCGTCTCTCTAATTTAAACGATTTCTCAAATATCACCGGTCCAGATGAAGCCAGTAATGGAAGTTTATTAGTCATCATGGATTTTGGACATATACAGCATTCATAAAGGACATTTGTCATAAACGTATCTGTCTAATACAACAAATTGTCAGCAAAACCCTTTCTAGCTTCTTCTTTTAGCGGTGCAGAAAGGTGAAGAACCGCTGTGCTTATGTGTGGATTCGAGTTATGGTTCGTCAATGATTTCACCCGTGATTTCAAGGGATCAAAACCATAGCTGCTGCGATAGGGTTTTCCCACAGTGAAATAGGGGCAACGAAACAAATGGCCCACATCATGAAGCGTGCGCGCGCAGTTAAGACAGATGTTTTGGATGTTTAGGTCTATACGTCGTGCTCTGTGGCCGTGATCGTTCGGTCGCCACTCTGTGAAATACACTCATAGAGAAACGAGTTTCCAAACTCGGCACGACTCGTCGCAAGTTTATTATTCAGAAGAAGATGATACGCACCATGCTCCACTAGGAGTTACGGTAATAATAAGGTAAGAATTAAGGCGTGAGCAGAAGCCTGGCCGAAATTGAGCTAAAGTGACTCTGGTGGCTCTCGGGAGCCTAATCTCCTCAGGAGAAATTGGTGGTGGGAACTCTGAGAAGTCTTCGTACCTAAACTCGCAATAGACCGACTCACTTCGTCGATGTGAATCATTGCAATTGCAGTCCGAAGTGGCTATCGAAAGGATCCCGTTTATATCCCTGGACTCCTCTTTCAAGGTCTCGTAAACCACGCCTGACATGTTGTGGTGGAGAAATTCGGTCCATGAGATTGTGATGATGATGATCCTGGCGGTAGCAACCAACAAGATACTGTTTTGCGAGTAGGCGATTATGGTCACGTATTGACATCAATTGTGTCTGCTGATGTAAGTGATTCTGGGCAAGGAGGATGAAATGACGTCCATCATGCTCTCCAGGTGGAGCCCGAGAATTTTCGGACTAGCTTACAGTAGGAACTGGAATTTTGTTCCTACTGCGCACCTTTTGACAAACTGCTGCAATATGAAATTTTTCCAAAGGCGGAAACCTCTCCTTCTCAGCGTCTAAATCTTCTGTGACATTTCTTAACACCTGGTCGGGGGATTCTCGGTGGGCGGTTGATGTAAGTATTGGCAACAATCCAGTTTCTACTATAGGTTACCCTAAGATTCTTGGGCTTCACCTTGAGAATATGATGCCCTAACTACCCTACGAACTGTTCTTGGATTGTGGTTTGCACTTGTTTTGCTATGCCACCCGCCAATTTGTCCGGCAATCATTTTTGGGTCTCGATTCACTTCTTTCAAAATAAGGGAAACGTCTCTGGTCACCGACCAGCTATTTCGGTCGGCCACTGCACGGTTTGTTTTCAGCGAAAAATCCGGTTTTGTAATGGTTTAATATTTTTTGAACTGCCCATTTACTTAAATCTGAAAATTATTTTATTGGGTGTTTAGCTCACAAGGGTCGTACTTCTAAAAATATTTTTTTAAAGCGACCACTACTCTGGAAAGTCCCAAACGGTAGCCTAACGCGTTGGACACTGTAGAAGCATGAGATACAAGAGTGCGGTGAATAAGCGCGCCAGGTATCGTGGGTAGATAGAATTGGCCGCGACTTGCAGATTTAAGGCAAGGACCATTACGTCCCTATTTTCTAGATTTCAGGGTTGGTAAGCGTGGAGATCGAAAAATTAAAGCCACCGTGAAATAGTCAATGATTGGAAGGTCAAGATGGAAGTATGATCATAAAATTAGGACAATGGCGTTTCCGAAAATATTTCTCAACGGTAACCGCCTTTCTGCGCTGGGGAACATTCGTTTCTCTAAAACGGTTAAAAGCCCATACGGAAACCTTGAAGATTAGGTGCAGAAAGGTTGTTTGGTGTTACAGCATCGCCCGTTCTGATAGAAATGTGTCAGCCTATTTCCATTGGCAGGATCACGATATCTTGGATCGTATCATCGCAGAGACCAATGCGTTAACTAACATCAAACACAATTTCCCGTGCATTGAAAACCCGCTCAAACCATAGCAAAACTTCACACTCCCTCGACTATGAACTGCAACCGCCCGAAAATTTTCGGATCGATATTCACATCTGCGCGCTATGGAAAAGTACCGAATGATGAATACGTAATTAGTTATGGCGTCTTCCCGAGAATTGATGCAAGCGTGGAACACATAGTTGTGGTAGTTTATTTTCACAAAAAAAAATTAATTGAAAATGTTTAGGAAGGAACAATTGACAAGGTAAAGACTGAAATGTGCACCGGCTGGGTGAAAAATGAGAATTTTTCGCCAGACGCATTCATTAGTAATTTCTTGCGACCTCATTGTTTTCGATAAACAAACAAAACAGCAAAAATATGACGAAATTCTTGACTAATTCTTCGAAATCTTAAACTTTCGACCATATCAAAAATCACACATCCGGGTCTTCGGCCGATCCGCCATCTTAAGATTTCCATGCTTCATGGAAAAAAGAGAGACGACATGTACACCTGACCCATTCCATTCGGCAAAGATGCCGGCCGGCCGGTTTTTTTTTTTCTGATATCGCAATCAAGAAGCTACCGCCGCAGTTGTCTTGGATTATGAACATACCAGCTCAGCTCCATTGTACATGCAAATGAAGACGAAACAAGAGAATTTCGCGACGCCATTATTTTGTTTTTGCAAACACGTCATCTTCCCGGAATTGAGGTCATTCGCACATAACGGCCGCGAGACCCTTCTGTCGTCGTCTCGTCACACCACACCCGTCCAAAGAAACATCTAGAGATCCGAGTAGTGCGGACATTTTGCAAAATGATGCCTGGGAGTATGCTCGAAACTAAACCATCCCCCGGCCATTGAAAATCCCTTGCCGTAGAAACTATCGATCGAATTCACGAAACCGGGGTCGGGCGTGCGTGTAGTGCGCAGCGCATTGAAAAAATCAATACATGAGGCAGCTGCCGCCTCATCCCGCCATTTTGTGCGGTAAAAATTCGCCGGAAGATTTGAAGAGGCCATGAAAGATCCACGCTTGAATTTCAAGATATTCTGAATGAAATCGGAAAAAGATCGTGACGCAGCAGAAAATTCTGAGATTAACTCAAAAGAATCTGCGGAGAAGGCACATTTTGCAATTTTCTTCCAAGATGGCGAATCAATGGCCTTCGTGCGGCGCCATTAAAATTTTATTTGCAGGAAAATGCGATTTGAGCGAAAAGTACATTAAATTTTGATGCGAAAAATACTATTTCCAACAGAAAATACAAATTAGAATGGAAATTCTTGAAATTTAAGTGAAAATACGAAGCATTTCCAACATAATGCCGTCCCAAATGACTGACGCCCTCGTGGGGAAGCCGGATAGAATCACAAGAAATATTCGAGAAAGTACTGCAAAATTTAATTAAAAAACAATTGAAACGATTACCTGACCACGTAAATAAAGGAAAAAACACTTCAAAGAGTAATTCAAAGGAAAACTGCCTTTTTACAATCGCCCGGTCAATTTTGAAAAATCTCAAAAAAAAATACCCGACAAAACCACCCAAAAACTAGATCAACTTGAAGATTACAACAATTGAACTGTACATACCTTAAAGTCACTTTAGCACTTAATTAAACACGAGAAAACTAGAAAATTGGAAATTTTTCCTAAAAATGGCGTACAAGCTGCGCTGCTCTGTACTTGTCTTCTAATGAGGGAGAGAAACTGGAAACTGCAACGAACAGTTGAAAGACGACGAGATGAACGAACTACACCGTCGAAACGCCGAACGAGATCTGCGAGAACGAACTGAGCGATGAACATCGAATCGGCAATCGATGAATGTGCGCGGTTGTGTGGAGCGGGCGAGTCTCGATATTCGAAGATGAAGATGGATGGTAGGCATCAACTGGCATTTACGAAGCGGGACAAGAATTTAATACTGCACTTTGAGAGCCACTGCTGGTCGTGAGTGACAGTTGCGAATGAATCTTTCGTTTTTTCTCCAAATTCGTTTTACGTTTGAATGTCCGAAATGGCTTGATTTGAGTTTTACATAAACTTAGATTGTTGCCAAATGAGAAGAGAACCATTTCAATTCCCAAAAAAATTGAGTGCCGGTTGATTGGTTAGCATGTAATGTAAACGATCAGAATTTTCAGGACCCGTAGGTTTGTACTTTTTTTATATTAATTTACGTCTTCCGGGTAAATTACAGGCTGTTTAAAAACGACAGATTACATACACGGAAAGGCATGGGTGTCCAACTCATCGCCCGCGGGCCACATCCGGCCCTCAACGCCCATAGATCCTATAAGGAATAGTAAGGTTTCAATTTTTTGGATAAATTTACGATATAATGAACTCAGTTTATATCCTATATCGCATAGGCCTAAATGATGTCGATCGCAGAGGCCATTCACAATTGCAGAGGGCACCTAATTAAGAAAAAGTATGAAATATAAAAGCTCGGTAAACGCCAACAGTTACGCGAATGCTAGGGTAGCAATTTCGAATTATCCTTTCTGTAGTGCAGTGGTGCCAAACTCAAAACCTGGCTCGGGCCAAATAAGACTCTCCTCAGGTTTAGGTGGGCCGCAGGAGGAAAATTTCCAAAAAAAATTATGTAATGGTATTACGAAAGTTGATTACACAATATTCCTTTTAAAATATAGCAGAGAGTCGGGCACTATAGCGGCTTCGGGATTCTTCGTGAGAACATCCTAATTTCGAAAATATGTATACTTCAAGAACATTAAAAAATTAAGACAAGAAGCGAAAACGTGAAAATATGATTGATTTTCAAGTAACCACAATTGTAAGATTTGCGCCAAATTTTGGACAGATGATAAAAAAATTTTTAGCACCAGTCATCAGAGGTCGCCCAAAATAACTTTGGTAGGCAAAATAGTCAGAATAAATTAATTTCAGTAGAAAGGTGGCTAAACGAGACAAAAAGTTGTTTGTGATATGGTTTTAAGCAAACTCATGCACCAATACAGCTTGATAAGTATAGGTCTAAAGATCAGACACTTTGGATCTAATTATTAGGTACGTTTTATTGAGTTTATCCCGTGCAGGTTTGGGTAGAACTTCATATAAAAAAAATGACACTTACCCAGGTAAAGTTCACCAGTGCAACTACCCTACACGGGATAGAGCTCAAATGTAGATGGCGGACGCATAGGGGAAATATGAGGGAATTTGTTTTTTCAAACCAAATGTGAGAGTTTTTCTCATCACGAGAAAAGATTTTGCAAAGAAATAATCATCTTTTGTGATAAAATCCACCACATCTAAAAAATAAGCCGACAAAGGTGAGTCAAAGATGCGCGAAAAGTGTCAAATGTCAGCTGTTTGGTCTTAACCGGGATGTTACCCGCGATCGTTTTTTTCGAGTCAGATTTACACGCGATACGAAAAAAACGTCCCTATTATGTCCAAATTTCACATCCAGGCGATTTAGTCACCAATTCCAAGATTTCCGTAGTTTTTAAAGCTTTTCCATTTTTTCAAGCAAATCTCAATTCATGTTCGGTAAAGTCAACCAATTTTTTATTAAATGCATTTCACGACAGAACAGTTTCATGAAGAGAATTAGTATTGTCCTGTACAAAAAAGAAGACCTGTCTTATAAAATTAAATAAGCAGCCTCAAATTGTTGGTAGTATTTGAAGAAAAAATCCTAAAATAATCTTGCATAAACCACTGGCGAGTTCAACTTCTGAATTTGTTCATCTTACCAATTTCAATATTTTTGTGTTGATACAATTGTGCTGCTTCGACATGGCCGCGGGCCGCACAAAACAGCGAGGAGGGCCGCGAGTTTGACACGCCTGCTGTAGTGTAACCTGTTACGAGTTTTCCGCGATATAATTCCTCCTTTTGTATATTTTCGGTTACATTGAATCGCCAATATCCTTTTTTTTTGGGTTGCTTGAAAATTGACTTCGTCGCTTATGATTTTTTTCTTTGGTCAGAAGGTTGACTTGACCCTTTGCTGTCATGTATCCTTGCTTTTATTTTATACGGCCCGAAGCTGCAAATTTGGTCCCGAAAAGGCAAAAGGTTGGACACCCATGTTGTAAAGGTTAAAAGTTTGTAGAATCCCGCCATTTTCGTCGATTTTTTACTTTAAGTTGCTATGATTGCAACAATTCAAGACAAAGACCATCCATAGATTGACTATTTATCGTACGAATGATCGCATGGGGTGAATGACGGTAGAATAAAACTTAAGGTCCATCTAGACGTGTCGCCAAATGGCGACACGTGCAGCCAAATGGCTGTTGTCATTCCATCCAAACGTGTCGCCATTTGGCTATGCGTCCAGTTTTGATATTCAATATGGCAACTCAACCAACCGCTTTGACAACCGCTTGTCAAATTCAAAGTGACAATTTTGCAACTTTTCTTCGTTCTTTTGTGTGAAATTGAATAATTCTTGAATGGCCGTGTAATAATTCAAACGCGCAGAGTCCGATTTTGATAATTAAATTTAAAAAAATCACAAAAATGAAATTTTGGTATGTAATTTTTTGGCTGCTCGTGTGGATGCTAAGTAGCAGCCAAATGGCTGTACGCGATGCCAGTTTTTGGACGCGCAGCCATTTGGCGACACGTCTAGAGGGACCTTTACGTTTCGAGTTTCGTTAGCTGCATACCCACTGGCTTTCAGCAACGCCATACAAGCCGGATTATCAGCTGACTAAATTGAGCCAATTTCCAATTGTCAATGGCTAAGGATCTTAACTATCACTAGAGGTACGGAAATTTCGTTTTTACGAAATAGATGCGAATTTCAGCGAAATTTGCTCATTTTTGCGAATTGATGCGAAATGTTCGAACTTGTACTTTTTTCACGAAAAGTTAATTTTTCTGCAAAAAGGAATCAATTATGGAAGATAGTTTTTCGTCTCAGATTGATTTTTTGTCAAAAGATTCCCATTAATAAGAAAAAGAGAAATTTCCAAAAATGCAAGAGTTAACGGACGAGCAAGATGGCTTGCCAAACACCGAGCAAGGTGTTTAGTTGGAAGTTGGATGAATGAACTTTGTTTTTTCCATCGGGATTTGTGAAGCTAAAGCTTTTCTCGTGGTGCGACGAGCCCCAAAATTTAAATTGACTGTACATAAAAAAAGCGAAACAGTATACTAGCGAGCTCTGCCTCAGACGTTTCTCTTTTTACTGTGACTTCTTGAGGGGCGTATGTATTGTCAAAAACATTTCTCGACAACTGAACTCGTAGTATGATTCAGCCACACTACTACCTAGTCGATTTTTTTTTTTGCTATTTTAATATTCGTTTCATTGTGATTCCCTATAATTTCTAGTTACCATCGCGGGGGGGGGGGGGGGGTCGCAATGCATCTGACAGATTAAGTGGCCAGTTTTTGTTGCGCCAATCAGCAATATGAAAAGGTAGAGATCTGAAACTCACAGTAGCTTAATCTTTATCGATCAACTATCCAAAGCAGTTTTCAGTTTCTATCTACCATATGTCTGATGGGCGGGAGGGGATGAAATAATCTCTCATGTATTGCGCCCGATTGTGTTATTTTCTCCTTTAAAGTAGGTACTAACATCGTCAGTTCACGTGAAATCCATGCAAATACTGTCAAAATTTGGATGATCGTGAAATCGAATTCGCTTGGTGGTACTCACTTCACATGAAAGTCCACATCGGTTTTTGACATTTCGCCAGCGAAAATAATGCAGTTGCACTTTATTTCACAGTGAAAAGATGTCATCGACAATCAACCAGAACGTGAGTGAACATTTATCTTAAATTGAGTGAATAAAAACCAAGTCTCCACGGCACCGTTTTCACGGGAGACATATATGCAAGTTTTTCGCTCGGTGAACTCAGTACATACCTTTAATATGAAAATTTCCACATGTTATACTCTTCACATTGCGTAATAACGTTGTGTTAACTTTTAGGTTCACCAAATCGTTCAATAGTGTGTTTTAAGTAAAATAAGCTCACATTTTTTAAGCGGTCGAGTTGTTGGAGGTTTTTTAAAAATTGAAGCCATTGAAAGCGAAATATTCTTAGAAAATTGAAAATGTGAAGGGTATCAAACTTTGTGAGCCAGTTTTTGTTTCTAAAATTTCGTAGAACTGTTTCAAAAAGACAATGCAACAATAAATAAGAGTCTAAAACATACAGAAACTTAGTTTCATCCCTTTTTCTGCACTTAATCTGTCAGATGCATTGCGCCCGATCATGTTGGGATTAGTATTGCGCCCGCCGGAATGTTAATAAACTTTAACAGTAACAAAATGTTCAAAATTACGTTTTCATGCGAATTTCAGCGAAATTTCTAATTTTCAAAATTAGTTTATGCGAAATTCCCGTTTTTTATTTGCGAAATTTCCGTATCTCTAACTATCACGTATTACAACAATAGCAATAGCAACAACAGGTCACCCGTCAGTGGCCTCAGGACAAAATTTTGGATTCGGGTGGAACTTGGTTTCTGCAGTTCTGAGTTTTACGATTAGAATTTTCCTTTCCAATCGTTTCAATTTAAAGACCGAGTTACTCAATATATTTAATATATTTAATATATTTTTATTAGGGTTTTTTAGAAAATATTTTTTCAAAAAACCCTTATGAAATCGATTTTGTCCGTCCGTCCGTCTGTTCACTAAATAACTCGCGAACGGCTCAACCGATTGTCATGAAATTTGGTAGGAATGTGTAGAATGGTTACAGTCTTTGGCACAAATACAAGTTGGTAGGAAGAAGTTAACAGGGTGTCCCGAACGTTTGAAAAAAGTCGACTTTTTTAGTTTTTAACGGAGATTGACGTATGGGTATTTAAATCAAAGATCTAAACGATTACATCTCATATCAGTTAACAATTTTTAGTTTGATGTAACGGTTAATAAGTTATTGGCGTTTAAAGTTAAACTTCCTTTTCGACCTCCGTTTTCCTAAACCGTTATAGGGATCGATGTGAAACTTTGCACAATGATTGGTCAGTATGGCCTTATATACGTTAAATATTAGGACTGTTGACTTTTGCTAAGGAAAAATAAATAACAGTAAATTTGTAAAATTTCAATTTGTTTTTCATTCTAATAACTGTATCCACACCGGAAATATAGCCAAGTAAGTATTTAGTAAGGGCCTTTCACAATGCAAGGGAAGCCTCTTAAGCATTTTTTCGATGCATATCTTTTAACTTGATGAAATAATGAACATGAAATTTGGTGGAAATGCATAGAATGGTAATAGTGTTTGCCACAAATATTTTTGAAGTTTGTAGGACCAAGATACAGGGTGTCCCTGAATAGCTGCACAAGAATACTTGTTCAATACTCATAGTAAAGCTTGCGTGGGCTTTTATGTCAGGGGACACAATGGAATCATTTCCTATAAGTTGCTTTTCCTTGATTAAAAAAACAGTAACAGTAGATTTACAGCTAATAATTCAGTTCATATATAAAGCCAAGCCATCCTTATTTTTGCCTTAGTTTCTTTTTGCTCAAAGGCCATCAAAAATCTTAAATCGAAAAATGCCTGTAGATTTGCTTTGGAGTACTTTTATATCAACTGGGTAAATAGTAAATCTATTTTCGGATTGATCTAATTAAAGGTCTGGAACGCGTTTATTTAGACCAATCCAAAAATAGATTTACAGGAAGCATTTCATTAATGCTGTGCACAATTCTTATCTATTGCTTATAAAATATATGTAGGTACAAAATTCTAAAAAACCCTCGTATTGCGGGCGCAGCCCTCTGTACGCCGGTATTTTTGATAAAATCCCTGGGCGAAAAATTTCACTCTCGATCCTAATTCAGCCCTTTAGGTGGAATTGATAATGGAATGTATGCTTCCAAAATTTGTGTTCACCAGTTGGGCCTATTATCTCACAGGAGCGTGGAATTTTACCTTGAGTAGAGGCTCGAGCTGAATTGCCCAATTTTGTGTCCTTGTTCCGAGCCACCGATGAAAATTTCTTTTGAAAATATAAAACGATCAGCTCAACAAATAATATGCAGAAGTTTCTATCATCAGTGCTTAAATAAGTCTAAGAATAAAAAGTAAATAGGCCCCGAGCTCTTCCCCAGTTCAGAATAAGAGCCCACCAAAGAGAGACTTAAAAAATATTGAGCAAATTTGTTGCTGTTTAGGTGAACCTCTTCTGCCCCTTTTCTTATAAAACTGTATCATTAACTGAAAAGTGACGAATTTGGAGTGTGATGCTTGAAATACATATCGCGCAAAAGCAGCAGCATCGGCAGAATTTCATAGCTGACAAATATGCTGAATGCTGAGCTTTCTGCCCAGCATTTTTGTCGGCAATGTAAAATGCATTGCGCTTGACGCGATGCTTGACAGCAGCTGCTGCGTGAAATGTATTCCAGGCATGACCGTCTGTTGGGGCCAGTGACAACGATGTGGAACTGCAATAGGAAAACCAATTGGCATTCATCGCTCGCCATGACCAAAACTACACGGGATGACTAAAAAAACGTACTTTTAGTACTTAACAGCACTAGATAATGGACATATCTTGCTCGATTGATCAGTATCTCCTCGATTTATTCTGAATGCAGCTATAAAGTCATTTCAAGCATATTTAAAATATAAACTCACGGGATACATTTAATATTTTTATTTTTACTGGCTAAAGTAAAACAATGTAAAAAGCACTAATCCAAAAATTAAAATCAACCCTAAGCACAAGCAACATTTTGTTAGTTGTGGTAGTATAATGTGCCTTAGTGTATGTAATGGATTTGAATACCAATTAAAAGATGTATCAGGACGGCTGAAAAACAATTTTCAAAAGATTCAGTCTACCGGACATACAATTTAAAAATCATTCTTACTGTGGTGCTGGAAGAGGTTCCGGTGGCGCACGGCCTAATCCAGCAGGTCGTGCATCGGCTTCTTTTTCAGTGACAAGTTGTAGTTGCATTTCAACTTTTCCCTGCATGCAGAGAGTTCGTTATTATTTTTATTTTAATAAAAATATGTTTATTTATTATGATAATAGCTGCACTATTACTTTGACTTTTGAACGAGACAGTGTAGTCATATTTCTATACAGATTCAACAGAAACGCAGCGAATATCACGAATACTTCACGGATTCTTATATACTTACCGCCAAGCCCCCCACCGCTTCATCATCCCTCGCATTCAATGCCCCTTTTGCCGGAAACCATCCTCGCACCCGTCGAACTTGAAACAAATTCACAAATTTGCCGGGATTTTTCAGCGTACATTTTCGAGCCGAGGAAGCTGGAGCTGGGAAATGCGATAAATTTAGATTTATCACACCCAAAAAATCGTCCTGTGAAAAAGTATCGTTATCCCATATTTGCAGATAAAACACCGGAGGGACTTTCACTTCAGTATCGAATCGTTCATAGATAGCCGCTCTTCTGGTCCGCACCATCTTAACATTTCGCATTTTTCCACAGATAATTCGAATTAAATACGTGTACAATAAATTCGCAGAAATCCACACGAAGAGTAGCGCGCATATCGCGTATATCGATGGGGAGAATATTATATAAACAAAATAAAAATACACGCTCATTAGAAGCGGTTTCAGTTAATTATTTTTTGTTGTAACTAATATCTTTGGAATTCATTAAAATTGATGAAATTAATTTGCTCTTGGGGCTTTTTGAAAGCAATATGAAAGGGAACAATATAATAACTGAATCGATAAAGTTACCATGTCATCAACTGGAGAATATCTTAGTCCAAAGATCATTCGCCAATTAAAATTTCCTTGGCCGTTTAATGAACGATAATGAACGTCTGTGTATTGTGCTTGATCGATATCTTCTAACCACCTGGCAGAAAGAGGAAATATAGGGAAAGTTAAATTTTTAATTATTATTATTCTCATCTCTTTTTTTTCAGGCGAGTTCAAAGAGCGCAGTTGGCTATATCTTTCCCGTTGAATTTTCAAAATGTGGGGTTTAGGATGCTTGTGATAACACAAGTACAATCCTATTGGAACTGAAGATTTGTGGGGTAAACACAATACAAAAGGATGCGGAGTATCTAAAAAAATGTGTGGGTATAATTGACGGATGGCAAAAGAAGAAAACGATTTAACTTGTTGACTGTGCCAAAAAAAACGAGAATTTTTCGAAATTATTTCAAATGAAATTGAATGAAAGTCACAAGTTTTTAGCAGTTATTTACTCCAAGGATAAAGCATCTAGCATCCAATCGAAAAAGACGTTTGTGTTTATAGAACTTAAAAATCCATTCATAAGTTGTTTATCATACCTGTAGATTTACCCTTACTTCATGAAATTCTTTTATATCTTACATTTATGGGGAAAAAGTTAAAAGCTAGTCCTTTCAATATATATATGTAGATATTCTATAAACTCCCAACTTACCCTTTCAGATAAATATCGCTCATTTTCTGGCCGAAAACATTACTTTCATCCAACATTACATCGGACGTATTGTAAATGACAACTCGTAGCTGATACTTATTTGGCGGTATCGGTGTAATGTCTAGCGGGGGCGGGACATTGTCCTTTTCATAGATTTCTACCCAGAGTTGAAGTTTGCCCTAAATTTGATAAAAGTATATAAGCGAAATGAAGTCAATTTTGTAGAAACATAAAGTATATTAAATTTCAGGACCAAAAAACAACATCTAAGATATTCGTACTTACCTGTTCAATGCCAGGCCTATCGGCGCGATACAAAGACCTGGTTTCGACGTGTTCGGGGACAAGCTTGTAACCGATTTGTGGAATTTCATCGAGCCGACGTAGTACGGTGAGAGAAAGTTGATTTTCAGTATTTTCACCTGAGAGGAATTGAATGACACTTTAATGATTCGGAGGAAGTAATGTCATCGACAAGGCAGTTCAGTAACCTACAATAGCAGTTGATGAAAATTATGCATGTGTTAAGAATTGAATAATTTTATAGCGCTCAGTTTTCCATAAAAGGAGGGAAGGAAAAAGCCCCCCTTTATCGCTCCATAGCGACCATACCGACGGTTCCTTCGGAGTTTCTAAGCGAATTCAGCAGCACATGCCTTTGATATTGTATCAGCCAGGACATTTTTTGAATTCTATGCCGGCCTTGAGAAGAATAGTCAAAAATGGTGCCTTCGACCACTGAACTTAAGAAAAACCTTTACGTTAGTTTTGGTCTCATTTTTGAGATTGTGTATACCTTGGAGGGGGCTACAACTTTCTTAAATTCAATTTCACTAGTAATTATGGGAGGCTGCCTTTATTAGAAAATCCGAAGACCGGCGTGATGTTCCATCCAAAAATAGTAAACTTATAATGCGACATACTCGGCAAACGGAGTATTTATAACGAGTACACATGTGCTCAGACCCAATGTAACTTTTCCCTCTAAATGGCAACTTTGATCTTTGATCCTTCCACACTGATTGAAGTTTATTCAGAATGTCAAAAAGTAAATTTATTTAGGTCGGATTGGAATTCATAGTCCTCACTTAAGGAATAAAGATTCCCTTAAGGAATAAGTATAAGTGAATGCTTATTGTCGCAAAACGTCACTTATAAGTGTAATAAGTAATAAAATAATTTAATTCAGGAGCCTAATTAAAGTAACTAACAAATAAAATATAAAAAATTTTCTAGTAGCAGCAACATTCAAATTTAATTTTAAAATACGAGCGACTATGAATCGCAAAATTAATAAGTATTCCCTTAAGGAATCCCGTAAGTATAAGCGAGGACCTTAGAGAAAGCATAGTAACCCATGCCATCCGTTAGTCCAGCGTGAGCATCAGAAAATAAAAATGGCGCTGTTTTCACACTATCGCAGTTCACACATCTAAACAAAAATTTTATTCAAATGTCATATTTTTGTTTACAATTGAGAATATAATATTCGCGTAATATTTATTACTCTCTTACACCCTAGACGACACTAGTTAAACATAATTAACTCTGGATTATGTTTAACTAATTCGTATGTCATGTGCTCGTTTACTTGATGATACTCGAAAAATTTAATTAAAGTGATGCCCAGACCAACGCGTCACGAATTTTCCGTCGCGAATCCGCGCCGGAAAATTCGCGGCACATTTTTTGGTGCCCACACCGGCGCGGCGCGAATAATTCGCTGGGTACTGTCACTCACAGCTGATATCATGTAATTGCCTTAGAAAAGGTATTAGATTTATGTAAGGAAGGGACTTAGACATGATAGAGAATAACTGCAAGAACTGGCCAAATACAATTATTTTAACATTTATAATCATGCTGCAATTTTCGTGCACTATATCAAAATGTCGCGGCATCTTTACTTATTATGTAAAAGCGTAAGCGCGGAAGAAATCAACTTAAAATTCGACATTTTACCTCTCCATGTCTATACTTATTCTAATGATAAAATCGTTGACATGCGCAAATTGATGGAAATATGCAGTGCAGTAAAACCTTGTTATACGGTACCCCAAAAAAAGTTGCGGCAGTGTTCGATTTGATTGTTTGAATTGACTATCGCGTACCGAAAACTTTGTCTTCAACCAAATTTCACATAAATGTATTTCTATTGATGACACAAAACATATGTAAGATTGGATCAAGTGGGACCATGGGATCATGGGGCTGCCATACAAACCCAACCCCCAATTTTGGTTCTTCTAAGAAACATTTTTTACACCAATTTCACAAAACCTTGAATTAATGTGTCTTTATCAAAGCAACAAAAAAGTTCAAAACTCCCACAATAAAATTTTCTGAGTAAATATTTATATTTGTCCACTTATTACAAACAAACACCACACAAATATTGTTTTGCCGACGCAACGGAACTTTTGTGAAGACAGAATGAAAAGAATGGGGGACGGATTAAATGCAAGTCGTAGGTACGCCCGAAAAAAAAACTTTTAGCTCGAGGGGAGCGAAGGGTATCCAAATTTCGGCTGCGCCCGAAATTAGCCCCGGTCTCGTTCGAAATTAATTTATGTCTCTCTAACAATTTAGGCTCCCAATGTTGTTTCGGACAACATGGACGACCGGGCGGCCGGCGGTATATTCTGATCAGTTGTAAAAAATTTAGTGTAAATTAATTCACAAATACATATAAGAGTTACAGATCGATCAACTAAACTTTCGCGTGTTAACTTCTTGTTTAAATTTCTTCTTTTTGTCTGAAGAACATTTTCTAAAGATGGCATTTCTAAAGGATATAATCCCGAGGTTAGTAACAAGTGACTGATGTATAATCATGTTTTAAAAGAATTTTTCTGTAATTATTCTGCGGCCCGCTCAAACCTTAAGATAGTGATATTGACCCGGGCCAGGGTTTCAGTTCGACACCCCTGTCGTACAAGTTATCCTCCTTGGGATGCGCCTTTCATACACACAATTTGTCCCGCTTATACTTGGAGCTCGGATCATTTAGCCTATAGAAGCTTTTGAGTTTGCCACTCTGGCTGGATTTAGATAACAGTCGTACCATACTGTACTGCAATTTGACCTAAAGCCTAGTATTGACCTCGAGAGTGAACTTTACTGCGATTTTTTCAAAAGCGAAATGACCGGGGAATCGAAAAAATGCATAAAATGAATCGCCCGAAAAAAAGTTATGGAACTGTTTTCGTATTGTAGCTTATGGAATTCCCCAGCATTCCCCACATATTCCACGACAGTAAAAATACATTTTCATTGAAAAAATCCCAGTGGACAAAAATTTCACTCTCGAAGTCAATACTAGGCTTAAGAGCGGATTCACACTACTGACAGGATTTACCGAAATTCGTCTACTAGATTAAATCGTATGTCAATAAAATCAAAATGCATCGTAGAATGTACTTGCATTATGCAAATTGGTACAACTGTTAACTAAATCTAGATTTAGTAAATCTTGTCGATCTTGACTGAATTAATATCGTCCATTTCTGTTAAATTGATTGCTTGCTTGTGAAATTCAAATTTTTGTTTCACAGGCGAAACACGAGTCTTGAATCGTTAAAAGTATTGAATCGCCGTACTGTCAGAGACTGTTTCCGTATTTATACTTCTTCGCTTGAATGCAACAGACAAGTTGACCGTAAAACAAAAACGGCTATGGTCCTATTGGCTTCGATAAAAAAGTCAACTTAGTCCTTTGCGTTGCAAAATCGTAGATTTTAAGGAAAATTGACATAGACCCAAGTAGGGAGAATTTCGTAGTCTGGTTTGGCTGGTGGTATTTCGACGCCTATCCAAAACAGCTGGAAAGTGTTAGGGGATGTTTCCTTGTTTAAATGTCAATATTTAACTAGACTTTATACTAAATCTAATTTATAGGGAAGTCGAAGTAGAATTTTACATTGCTGTCGTAAATATATACCTGGATATTGTTGTGTAAGTCAATTTGGACGAAATTTCGTTTTTTCATCCTGAACGGATGAATGTAACATAGGTATCATATTACAGGATTTTCTGAAAGAAGTTCACCACAATTTTAATAGAAGTATTCTGAATCCTTTCTCAGGGGTACTTAGTTTAAGGTGACCAGATCCTTGTGGGCCAAATGCTGTACGCAATGTTGACCGAAACAGCACCCCCCACTCCCCCATTCCTGATGATGAAAATCGATCTAAGTTCTCCAGAGAATCGTCGCTTGGTTATCGCTCCTCATTCCTCAAATAGTCAAAGAAGAATACGATATTTGGTCGGCAAAAATTCTACATCGCTGGATTTTTGCAGGATGATTGGGGATGGCCCTCAGATTATGGGGAAAAAGTCCCCACCGATTAGAAGTCCACAACCTTAAAAAAGGAGGAAGGAAGGGGTATTTTTTCCGTTTTTACGATTATTTCAGAAACGGGAAAAGTTACAGAAAAATGGTCTGTAGACGAAACAAATTAAAAAAAAAATTCCTTTGCAATGATATGTAACCATTAGATATTTATTTGAAAATTCGGCGATAGACTAAAAAATACATTAGAATATTTTCATTTTATACCTTTTAACAAAGCTTCATAACTCTTAAAAAACCCAAGTTCAGCTATGTAATTTTGTGTGAGTATTCGCATTAAGTTGATGAGTTTTCCTGAGAGTTTAGTTGCTCCCCTCAAGGACCGTCATTATCCCCCCATTTGAATTTGGATTTGACGAAACGGCATGTCTATAACTCCCACCAAAATTGGAGCAGAGAGTTAATTTTTGGTTTATTGCCATTAAAGGGCATTATCACCCCCACACCAAAAATTTGCTCAATCGGATAAAAACTCCCATACAAAGTGACCCAAGACAACTTTGTTCTACAGTTTACAAAATAAATAGTGCGTAAAACAAACTACTGGTGGGTTACTTTGTATGGGAGGTATCCTTAGTTTTTATTTGATTGAGCTGATTTTTGGTGGGCGTATATTGGTGCCCCCCAATGGGAATAAATCAAAATTTAGCTTTCTGCTCTAATTTTGGGGGAGCTATGGACATGCCTTTTTGCCAAATTCAAGTGGGGGATAATGAGGGTCCATGATCGGAGCGACTCAATGTTTCACACAAATTGATTTTGAATTTATTATAGACTTACACAAAATTAAACGGCTGAACTTGCATGACCTATGGAGCTTGAAAGGTCTAACATTAAAATATTATAATTTTTTTTAGTCTATAAGTATACTGCTTAGAGAAAGCATAGCAACCCATGCCATGCGTTAGTCCAGAGTGGCTATGTGATCATGATCACACAACCCATATGTGTTTGACTCCAAATTTATTACACGACACTCCACGAAATAATTCAAACGTCAAAATATTGTCGATGCAATTATTAATCCTTCTGTCGCCGCCTACGAGCTGTGAAATCAATCTTATTTTTTGAAGAGGTATAATATTGGTTCTAGAAACAAATTACATACTATGTCTTACGATGATACGCCGTTTTTTCGTTTCTTTAGACATAGTTTATATTTCCCCGAACATTTGATCGCATTTGTGGCCGTCAGTTTCTTTAAAATATATATGGAAAGGGGTGGAAAATATTGTTGAGCGATATTTTCCATCAAGATATAGTACCAATGGTCTGTTTAGGTCTATGTGCCTATGTGCCAAGAGAAGGGTTAATTATCAAGTCGGCATTTTAAGAGAGTAATAAATATTACGCGGATTTTATATTCTCAATTGTAAACAAAAAATTGACAATTGAATTAAATTTTCACACATACCTACTATGAACTGCAATAGTGTGAAAACGGTGCCATTTTTATTTTCTGATAGCCACTCTGTACTAACGCATGCTTGCTCTAAGGTAGGGATGTCAAAAACCGGACGGTAAGTCCGAAAACCGGTACTTTCAAAACGGTTAACCGGTTTTTTTTCGGTTTTTTCATCCTCCCGGTTTTAACCCGGACGGTTGTTTGTCTTCTATGAAAAATTTCGTATTTCTGAACACTCTCCTTAGTGCTATTATTCCAAGAACCAACGCTTCGTCAAACTACCGCTCCTTGCATTTTTCCTTTCCAAGGCAGATATTGCTTACGTTGCGTGTCACACGTGTAACTTGTGTGCGTCGTGAATGTATACACTTGCCAGAAAAAGTCTCCGTACATAAATGTAAGGAAAACTGCATATTACGGAAGAACTGGGAAATGAAAACCTTAGATTGAAATTTGTTATCTAAAATGTTTCTTTAGTATGTTAACTAATATTTCTACTCATTATTTTACTGAAACTCAGCAGTAAACAAAATTTTCTAGAACAAAAACTAAAAAACTTCACAAAAACGAATTAGAAAAAGTCTCCGTACACGACCATATTTTTTACAATTATTCAGTTTTTTTCACAGAATTTTGAAGAGTTCACTAGCTTGAGGGATAACATTTTCAGAGGAGGACCTTCATGCCTCGATTAAACATGAACTGGCCCTGGCCTGTTATTTTGCCCCTTTTGAAGAGATTGGCGCTTTGAAGCATTCCCTTGTAAGTTATGATGTGCTGACGGTACCTGTGCGCCTTCAATTGCTGAAAATGTACGGTGGGATTACGCTCTCGCAATTGGGATAGCCTATGGGACTTCGGTTCTGTTTTAAAAGGCGATAGAAGCGTCACAATTAAAGCCAAGTGCAAAGGACCATTATTTTCTGTGAACCAAGAAGCCTCGCAAAGCCCCCTCTGTTAAGCGCCGTGTCTCCTTTTGGTTTTCAGAATACGTAAAGATACGTATTGATCCATTGTTGACTCTGTAAGAATAAGTACGCCTACTCCCTGCACCAACATTCACTCCCTGATCATCATGACCACCTTTGCCACGTTAGGCAGCTGGTACAAGATTTACTTTATCGATGGTATAGACCTCTCCACCCTGCATAGTAATGGTAAAATTACTTAATTTCGGCAAAGAGTGGGTTTTGTATATTTTTACAATAAGGCATGAAAATTTAAGTGGCAGAAAATCGGCTCTACCCCTATAAAAAAAATCAGGCATTAACTGCCTAAGATGGCAAAGGTGCGCATGGGCATGGCATGGGCACTACGGGGTGTATATTGGCGGGGGGAGTAGGCGTACTCATTTTTACAGAGTCAACAATGGATTAATTCATCTCTTTACGCATTCTGAAAACTAAAAGGAGACACTGCGTTTACCAGAGGGGGCTTTGCGAGTCTTCTTGGTTCACAAAAAATAATGATCTCTTGAACTTGCATAATTGTGACGCTTCTATCGCTTTTTAAAACAGATCGTAAGTCGCATACGCTATATCAATTCTGAGAGCGTAATCCCACCGAGCATTTTCAGAAATTTACGGCTCACAGGTACCGTCAGCACATCATAACCTACAAGAGAATGCTTCAAAGCGTCATTCTCTTCAAAAGGGGGCAAAATAACAGACCAGGGGTCGGCCAAATTGATCCAGTCAATGTTAATTCAAAGCATGTGAACTCCCTAAAGCTAGTGAACTCTTCGAAATCCTGTGAAAAAACTGAATATTTGTAAAAAAAAAAAAATATGGTCGTGTACGGAGACTTTTTCTAATTTGTTTTTGTGAAGTTTTTTAGTTTTTCTTCTAGAAAATTTTGTTTACAACCGAGTTTCAGTAAAATAATGAGTGGGGTGTCATATCAAAGAGGACGTCGAGTACATTCCATATCTGGCGTTTATTACTTGGGATCCAATGAACAATTTTCATGTTTCTCGTATATGTATCTTTCCGAAGCCGTAATTTGTCGTTTTAGCCCGAATTTTTCCATTTAGTGTCCTTGAAACAGGAAACAAACACCGGATATGCAATGCATTCCACGTCCTCTTTGACATGACACCTCGCATGCTCACTTTCAATCAAGGTTTGTAATTAGTGTCCTTTAATGTCCTTTTTTAGAGCTTTCTGATAATTTTTTTCTTAGCAAATTTAATGGTAGAATCCTAACCTATCATAGATTCGGAAAAGTGAGAAACGTAGTGACAACTTGGATTATTCTCGTAGTTATGGCTTTGGAAAGATACACGGAAAACACAAAAATTTTCGTTGAGGGTCCTTGAAACAGGAAACAAACACCGTATATGTAATGTACTCGACGTCCCCTTTGATTTGATACCCCACACGCTGACCTCCGGCCAAGGATTAAAGAGTATCCTTTTTTGTCCTTTTTGGGACTTTCCGATCAAAATTTTTTTTTAGCAAAATGAGTTTTAGATGCCTGGGAGCTCGCTGATTCAAAAACTACAAAAAATAGCCTTACTTTATTTTTTTCTATTTGGAGGCCTGAAATGGGATATTTTGACTGCACTATATGCATTGTCTAGCAATAAAACTCAGTTAACTATTTTTGAAACATTATGAATACTTCTGACAATTTTATTTGATTATCTTTTTTGTTCAACATGTTTCTCTTTTAGGGCTCCATTACACAGTAATATTTCTATACGAACATCAGCTTAACGAGTGTGTATGCATTATTTTGCTAAAATTCTAAGCAATTCAATGAAAAACCGGTTAACCGAAAACCGGTACTTTGAGCCCGGTTAAAACCGGATGGTCTAACCGGCTTTGCAAAAAAAACGAAAAAAACCGAAAACCGGGCTATGGGCCGGTTTTTGACATCCCTACTCTAAGGTATACTGGGAACCTGTCAGTTACGTTTGCAAAGACGAAATATCTTTTCTTCTCAAAGCTGACAATTATTATGAAAACACGGAATTGGCTAAGAATAAAATAAATAAATGGGGGAGTAACGAGGATCAAAAGTATGAAGATCCACATAGAAACTTAAAAAGTATTTCAAAAGGAATTGGGCCATTTGTTGAGGTATTTATTAGGTACTTTGTGTTTTATAGCACAAAATTTGTGGTTATTATCCTTTGCAACATTTACTTTGTCAACTGGGCTTGGAAATAACTAAGGCGGGATTAGAGTTGTTGCTTTACCATTTATGATTGCTTTCAAAGGAATGCCTAGGACAATACATACATTTTCGCATCAAATAAATCTATAGAATGGGCTTGAAGTGATGATTCCTAGGGGCTATTTGTAATACATTCTTCATATTCATTAATGAACGCAAACATACCATTTGTATTTGCCTTCACTGAATTTTTGAAAATTTTCCCACCAAATTTAATGGAGTCCAGGTTAATTTCAGGTGGATCTAAATCATGAATTTCAGCAATTTCCTTTAAAATCTGCACTGGAGATTTTAAATCACGCCAAATATTCGAACCATAACTGTAAAATTAAATATAAGGAAAATTACAAAAATCGACTGTGTAGTGAACTACAGGGGCGAACCCAAGGGGGGGATTTGGGGGATGAAACACCCCCCGAAATTTTAAAATGAAAATTATAGGTATGAATAAAATTCACACAATTTATCTTTATTGATAAATCAAATACCTAAGTGATGATTTTCACTATGCCCGACGTCAGACTATCGTTTAAAGAGCCCATAGACCTTCCAACCGATTGAAGCAATTGTTTGATTGCCCGATAAATTGTAAGGTGTATGTGACCATCTAATCCATTTCTTTTTATTGGGCGTGTGGAACATATTGCCATGCAATTTTTCATATAATCTGTCATGATAATCATGTGTTTTCAGTTGCTGATTTATTGACATAAACCAGTGGTTATTCTTCATGTTGTGGTTGTGGCGATCGTTGGCTATATTCGCACATGCGCGCTTTTGTCTTCCCTATTGTCTTCAAGCTCTGTTTCCACTTTCAACATTGTACTGATTGCGTCAAGTAATCAGAAGAGATGAATGCTTCATTCTATCCACATCTGTTCATTATTTATCGTTAGATGTGTGTCGCGGCTTTGTTCAGGACCAATTAATGATCAGTTCTTTCATTAATAGTATGAATAGATAGTAAGTTGTTGACATATTCAACATTTGCAATCGCGTTCAAGAATTAATACCTTTCTTAAATAGCGCAGACCTCCCAAGTTTCAATTGTGAAAATGACGAAGACGAACGAAAATTGAGTGTCTAGACAGGCCCATTCTCCATCGCAAGTAGCAATGGATCTTCCATCGCCACAAAATCTCGTGTGAACCGCGAGATTGTCATTTCAAATTGCGCGATAAATTGCATAGTGTATGTGCTGTACGGGCGTCAGATCGATTGGTCAATCGATCTTAAGCCTAAGGTCTAAGAACATTTAAAGCGTTGGATTTCATGATCCACTTTGCAAATACAAATCACCCCCCGAAAAAAATTCCTGGGTTCGCCCCTGGTGAACTATATACAATAAAATAAATTACAGACGAACTTACTCTAAATATTCTTTTGCAATGCCCAAAGTAGCTCGATGTTTCGTACGAAAACGATCTTCGAGATCAATAGTGGTGCATCCAATCATATCATCCATAATGTCGTGATCGTAAATGGAAATGTGCAGTATGTGTTCACTGATCGATTTTTTAATGAATTACAAAAATGTTTAGTATAAAAAGTCATAAATATTATTTTACGTAAAAATTGAATTGGATTACATCCAAATCACTTACTTTGGAATGGTGCCTTCCAATTGAAACATTTTTCCAAAAATTGGATTCGATTGATTTTGAATATAATTCGCATGATCACTAATCACTTCGCTTCCGTACTGAACTTTCACGTACGGATCGGATTCACTGTACATATCACGCGATCTTAGCCGTAAACCCTGCACAATATAGACGCGAACAATTACATCAACGGATTGAAGAAATTTTGAGACTTTTTGGATTTTTGCATTCCTGGTTCGTCTAATAATTTTTTCATCGTCCGAGATAGATTTTGTGTCCTCGCTTGAACACTGGGCGATTTCAATTTTACATTTTATATTCCCGTAGATTTGTTCAATAGGCGGTGCATTTAAACGACGTTTAATTCCACGAATCAAGGGTATCGATTCGGCCCAATCTTGAAAAAAGTTGAATTCATCTTGTTTTTCCAGCTCACATGCATAGATGACAAGCTGGCCTTTGCGAAGGTCAAATGATTTGACGACGTTGTCTGGCTGAAAATTGTATACATGAAATAAAATTAAGTATTTAAAAAAAATTAATAGGCCGTTCACTAGTGATTGCAAATACCTATAAAAGCACACATTTTAATATGAAACTGTAGATTCAAAAGACCCTAAAAGCTGCAAAAGCTCGTCGATAGTCTTTTTGTCCTTGCGATAAAAACTATTGAGAGCATATTTAGCGCGAGTATTACAAGCGCAACCATAGTGGCTTTTACGCGCTTTTACAAGCAATCGCAATAACAAGCATAAACCCATAACCCCCACCTTTATTCAAACTTAATATGAATGACAATTGTTCAAACTTACTCCAGCCGAATTGTAGAATTTACTCCACCAACTAAATTCATGATCATCATTTTTGTAAGTTGTGGCATTCTTTTTTAATTGTATATCTTTGAATTTCGTTACCAAGGACGGGACTAAATGCCATTTGGATTGAATATATTTAGGCTTTTGTTTTTTGCCTAATAGAGGTATTTTTTCGGTGTAGGTTTCAATCTGAAGGTGATTCTCTGAGTGAGAACCACTATCGAATTTAATGCCTTCGAAAGTTACAGTTTTGTTAGCCGAGTAATCAGTTGAAGGTTCATTTAAATATTTGGAAGAATTCGATAGCATTGCAGCAGCAATATTGGCTTCTTCGTTGTTTCTTAAATTTTGAATAAGTGTCAAAATAATTGGCGGCCAATAGTGTAGTTCTTCTGGAAGAGACTAGAAAAATGCTGCTAGAAAGTAGTTTGAAATAATATAAAATCTGAGTTTACGTATATATATTTGATTTCATAAAAAAAATTACTCACGATATATCCATTTGCAAAGCAATCGGCGAAACTTATAACTTTTCCAAATCTTTTCCCTGACGGTCCACTCAATAACGAAACATTCCCTAAAGTTAACTTCATTCGATATTTCCCAGCATGACCCTTCAGACGATGGTATGTTTGCAAATTGCGAATGCCTACAAAAACCACTTCAATTCTGAAATTCAATATTAAAATTCTCAAAACAAAAATAGATTTTAATATTGCTCCCATATTCCCACCGCATAAAACTTACTTGAATTTTCTGTTCACAGGAGATATCTCGGCTGGTAAGTTTTCCGTTTTCGTTACAATGCTAATGTTACTATCGATCTTTTCGGGACTCGTCTCCATCAGTTCCGCCGAAATAAGAATTTCCGCTCTTACCACACCATCCTTTACAATAGGAATCCAATTCAATGGTGGCGGATGAATGCCTGATATGGCTTCACTGGGTCGACTACTGTTATCAATTAGTGTATTCAAGTCGCTTTCTCGAACGTTTAGCTGAAGAGCTGTACAGCCCAGGAAATTTGGAATATTTTTCGAATTTTCCGGGGCCAAACAAAAAAGCTGAATCAAAGCAAATATAGGATTCGTCCTGTATGCCTGAATATTGCCGGGAAGATTTAGGTTTTTAAATGTAATCACTTGATTCCAAAGCGGTGATAGTGTATTACATATTGTCTGCGATTCTTGGCAGTATTCGAAAAGGACAATTCGTACTTGAGCTTCACAATTTCCAACAATTTTTTCATTTCCTGGACGGATTTTTGCTTGATGCAGATAAAATTTTGCTGTAAATCGAGCAGTGATTGTTGGACTAAACAGAAGTGACTCTTTTCTAGTCCATTGAGAGGGATGACAATGCTCGCGGAATTCATTTTCTTCACCTATCCAAAGCCATCCGTCGATTTTAGCAGCAATGCAACCACAATTTTGGCATGTATGTTTGCAATTCGCATACTGAAAATTGGAGACAATTTAAAAACAATTGAAAGTCTATCTTTTCCTTTAAAATTTAATAAAAATACCTTAAATATCAAATTGTGCCTTTTACCGCATAATCGTCCCATCCAATCGACCTTATCTGAGAACATGTAGTCTAAAGCATTCAACCGACAATGTCCAAATTCTATTCCACTATGCGAGATGTTCAAGATCACATCGGGCCATAAGTCTTGAGTTCTTCTTTTAATTAACATTTCCATCTCTTTGACGGTTTGTGCAAGTCCATTGTAAACACGATCCATATTTGATGAAAATTTTCTTCCGACAGTTTTCAGTAATTTTAGATAGTTATCGAATTCAGTTTGAACAGTGTCCTAAGGAAATTTCAATTTTATAGGTAAATGGTAATTATAAACGTAGAAATCCAAGATAGGGCTGCCTGCAGAAAAAAGATGAGATTATTCCACCGAATTTGGTGACGACACCCCAACGGACAGAACAAGGAGCCCAAGCAACAATTCGTTTGCTTTAAAGAAGCACTTTACACTGTAGCAATCAAAATTCATTTATCGTGTGACATCTCTCAAAGTAATATTTTATTCCCATAAAATATCCTTAAAGTATTTTCCGGAAAGCTTCTATCATCATTATGGAATAAATTTAAAGATGGTGACATAAAACTTCGATAAAACTGTCTCTAAACGTTAACCTAAAAAGATACTCCTTTAAATACTCCACTCTTGTGTTTTTTGGATGATACAGCACACACATGCAATAGTCTCTCAAAGTTAACTCACACAGATGCATATATTCTTCTATAGCACAGTCGGTGTCATTTTTATAGTGTGACATTCGTATGGTCATCCAATAAAGTGTTCACCGTAGTTTTATAGAAGGATGGACTTTGTGATTTTTTAATGAATTGACACTTATGAAGTTTTCTAAAAAACACAATTTCTGCATTAGAAATCGTTGAAATCTTGCATGAAACCCACACGTATGCACTCATTTTTATCTTCGAAACTAATTAAGGTGATCTCTGCGCAGAAATTCACTCTATTTTATTGATAAATGTATGATAGGGTGCATTGCAGAAGAGTCGATAAAGAATTGTCAAGCATTTCTATAGTAGCAACAACCATTTGTAGTGTTTCCGAGCAATGGCGACCATATGTGAGGCTAGCGTGTAGGACGGGCAACCAACAGACATTGGTTCGATGCTACCTGCGGCGCCAAATGCCATTATTGGACTATTATTCAGTGGTTATACCCTGTAAAGTGCCCCTATTATTGTTAGAAGAGAGTATTTTACGATGTATTATAGGGATGAAATTGTTACTTGCGAGTGAACGCGATATGGTAGTGGTATAGAATACGAAAATACGGTGAATAGGACACCCACCAAATAATTCTGAAGAGATTCGAATCTTTGTTTATCCCACTCGGTAAAAAGATTATTTGGTAAGTAGTTTGCATTTTTGAGTTTTTCTTGAAATTTTGTAATTGTCGATTTCAGCCATTTTGTAAGTATTGATGCGTCTTTATCGTAGCTTTTTTCCAAAATTTTATACTGGTTTATTTGCGTTTTCTACGAAAAAAAAACTAAAAATGAGCTGAATTTTGTTTTTGTTCATTCAAATCTTACAAGAAACTCCACTAGGTCCGTTAAGCAATAATCTATTTGATACTTCCGTCGATAATCGGGAAAGAGTCCAGTTAATTGCATGGCTTTTAACGGTGTCTTTTGTGTAAAATATTTTAAGTTTGTTGGTTTGCCGGAGGTATTTTCATACTGTTTCAATTTTATTTCAATAAAATTCGATTCATATTCTAAAATAATAATAAAAAAAAACTATATTTAAAAAATACATTTTACAATATACAATTTGTCAACGGCAAAGATGTAATTCATTTTCCGCTATCGGAAAGCGAAGTACAGATTGGTTAATTTTGTTTTTGATTATGACTATAACCAAAGCCACCTTAATACAAGCCCGGAAGCAGAGCACGGTCATATACTGAAACGACAATTCATAGGCCTGTTCAGATCGAAAATTTACATTGCGGTAAAGGCAAATCGGGTTGGGTCGCGGCAAACTTTTCACGAAAAGTATTGGTTCCCGGTCGATTTTCGTCGCGAAAAGTGCAATGTGTCGTGAATTGAAGTGTCTATAATGCAGTGAAAGAAACAAATCCCGATAAAAAGTGAATTTTCCACGTGTTTTCGCAATTTTTATCAGAGCCGATCACTTTTAAGTCTAAAGGAAGTGTTCATGACCTTAAGACATTGCTCACATCATCTTCGCAGTAGGTTTTCTTAACTGCTAAACAGTGGCGGCTCGTAGTTGAAAATACCGGGGGTTCACAATAAGGAAATATAAAAATGTGTTAGTAAATGTGTGATGTAACTCAATTTTTCATTGTTTGTTTTAAAATAACTAGTCTACAAAAAAGCCAAAATTGAACAGAAATTATTGTCTTTATATTACATATTATTCTTCCGTAGACGATTCCCGCTAGCTGGAATTTTCGCCCGCATAACAAGCAGGAAAAACCAAAGATTCTTCGAAGTCGCAATCTTACGGCCAATCCATGGATCTTATTGAATTTTAATTCCGTCAAAATCCAAATTGGCCTGTGGATAAGATCATTTGACAGAACGAAAATCCATAAAATTCCATGAATTCCACTTATCGCCATAAATCTACTTTTTTTCCGCGTTGCCACTTTAAATTCACGCAGGAATTTTTTTTTCGTCCCTTGCACTAAAGAACACATGTGAGTTGGTCTTATCAAGTTTGTTATTTAAACCTGATCTTCTATTTGAAGATTTTTGAAAATTTCTTTAACAAAAAATTGACCGTTGTAAAATTCATCGGACTCGCCCCGGGCACCGTCGTTCAAGGGGCGCCGAGTGCAGGAGCGTAAGCCGGGAAAAAACAGAAAATTCTTGTTCAAAACGCTGTTTGATTTTTTTTTATAGAATTTGTATTCGAAAAGAAATTTCGTTAAAGTCTCTTAAAGTGGGCGCGCTATGAGCATTTTGCCGCCCTCACCAAAAAACCTTAATAATTCTTCGTTAAGTGTGCGCTTTTTAGTAGGTGCCCCCATTTTCATTCACAACTCGTGCCGAAAGACTGTTACGTCTTCAGTGCGCGGAGTGCTGCTATAGAGAAGGAGGTTGTTACCATATGTTTTATGGTTCATTTATTGTAAAAACTATAAAAACGCTGTTGATTTCCATTTTTATGAGTATTAAATACGATAATGTAGAACATATTAAAAGTCTATTAAAATGCGTTGAGTTTTCAAAAATCGTTTCAAAACGAAAGCTCCTAAAACAGATTTCAATAAATATGTTAATTTGTCATTGCTTGTTTGTGTTTTAATTAAATCCTGAGAAAAGAAATTAATTCAATTGCTGTATTCCTATTTAAAATGGCTTATGGCTGGCTATTGGCTGATGTTAAAGCGGCAAAATGCTCGCCACGCGCCCACTGACGTTTCTCGGAAAGACGCTCTAGGGTTAATACACTCAAAATGTGCGGGCATTTATATCCGTGCTTTTTTGTGTGCTATCCTACGTCCTTAATTTTGATAGGCTAAATGTACTTTTTTGGGAATTTGAAACTCGAGACTTCCAACGGTGTATTTTTTTTAGCATTCCCAGCTTTCATCCTTTTTACGCTTAAAATTTAAGTTTTTTGAAAAGTTTTGTTCCCAACGATTTAAATTTTTAAGTAAAATTTCCAAAAGACTAATAGCTCATTTTTACCGGAAGTTCCACACATTTTGTACTCCTCAGCAGCATTTCGATTTAAACTTGAAATTTTTGTTTTGTAGCCCGCTTGAAATAAACATTTGCGCAAACTGTTCATAGCAGGATACTCCCATAAACGAGCGGCTGAGTTGCTTCAGTTAAGCAGAAATAAGGTACGTACCATATGTGGGATACTTACAGGCCACTCCTGCTTGAGATCACATCTGTCCACAATGAGGCTCTTACAAGACGCGAGCTATCGATTCTGTGAAGAAGAAGACGAGACCTCAACCCACGCCCTTTGCGAGTGTGATGCTCTGGCCCAACGCCGCTGGACTCAATTTGGAGTGGCCTATCCAGACACGAACGACATAGCTTCGACGTCAAATAACGAACTCAGCTCATTTCTTAGCACGATCAACCTTGATCGTCAGGCGTAGTCCTGCTCACATATGACCAGGGCGATAGTACAATAGGCCCATTGGCTTCAGTGCTACGAACCCCTTTCGGATTCACGCCCCCCCAATCTAACCTTATCTAGAGATTGGATTGACCCATGCCAGCACAGCCTAGCTCTTCTCATTCTTCTTGAATACTTCACCAATCCAAGCATTCGCAAGTTTTGAGATAGGATTAGGTTTAAAATTGCTTCGGCTTTCTATAATTCGATTGTACATAACGTCGAACGTTGTTGTTGCTAATCAGCATTCGTGATTACCAATATTACAAAATTCCTATGCAAGACATGTAGAAACTATGAACGAATATTTCCTTTATCGATTAGATACAAGCCCTTCTAATAGAATATTTTACTTAGTTGCCTAAATCATTTAACCCCAAAATGACGCGTTCGTAAATACTGAAAATTTCATATTCGTTAACAGGTGAGAGATTTAGCGGGTGCTTCCGCGAGCTTCAGCCCCGGGCATTGTTACGCCTATTCGTTTTGCTCGGCCTCAACTTCTTGTACCACCCGGTTGAATCGGGGCGCGTCGCGGCGGGATTAGCTAACCGGCTACGTCTCAGCGAGACGGGCGTGGGCGCCACGCGTTTCGAACGTCCCTGTTCGACGGACCCGAAACGCGAAGTGGTCCGGCAAACTCGCCGACGCCCCAATTCAACACTTCACCACACAATCACGACACCAAGCAACCGCAAACGCGCGAGGGGAAGGGGGGCACCATCCGACTCCCACCGTGCTTCACAAATACCAAATTAGTTATCTTTTTTTTTGTTCATTTACTTCTGGATGAGTTAACATAGGTAAATCTAAGTAGACAAATTATACATACTCTCTCGATTGACAAGTACTGAATATCGTATCACGCGACATCCACCACGGCTGACGATGATGACACTCGCCGATGCGCGGTGGTCTCGTCCAGCTGTTGATGACACTCGGTGTGTGCGATGGCCTCGCACGGGCTACTGATGACTCTCGGTACGTGCGACGGTCTTGCACGGCTGATGGATATGCTCGGCAACGCTTGGTGAAGACACTCGGCAATGCGCGCTGGCCTCACACGGGCACAAGAGGATGACGATGATGACACTTGATGGGTGCGATGCGACGGTCTCGCTCGGGCTACTGATGACTCTCGGTACGTGCGACGGTCTTGCACGGCTGATGGATATGCTCGGCAACGCTTGGTGAAGACACTCGGCAATGCGCGCTGGCCTCACACGGGCACAAGAGGATGACGATGATGACACTTGATGGGTGCGACGGTCTCGCTCGGACACAAGCTGACACTTGATGTGTGCGACGGCCTCGCACGGGCTAATGGTAGCGCTCGGCAACGCGCGATGGTCTCGCACGGGCGCAAGATGATGACGATGCTGACACTCGATGGCTGGCGCGATGGCCTCGCACGGGCACAAGATGACACTTGATGGGTGCGACGGCCTCGCACGGCTAATGGTAGCGCTCGGCAACGCGTGATGGCCTCGCACGGGCGCAAGCTGATGCCGATGATGGATGCGACGGCCTCGCACGGGTTAACGGTAACGCTCGGAACGCGCGATGGCCTCGAACGGGCGCAAGATGACACTTGATGGGTGCGACGGTCTCGCACGGCTAATGGTAGCGCTCGGCAACGCGCGATGGCCTCGCACGGGCGCAAGATGGTGACGGTGATGGCACTTAATGGGTGCGACGGTCTCGCAAGGCTGATGGTAGCGCTCGGCAGCGCGCGATGGCCTCGCACGGGCGCAAGATGGTGACGGTGATGGCACTTACTGGGTGCGACGGTCTCGCAAGGCTGATGGTAGCGCTCGGCAGCGCGCGATGGCCTCGCACGGGCGCAAGATGGTGACGGTGATGGCACTTAATGGGTGCGACGGTCTCGCAAGGCTGATGGTAGCGCTCGGCAGCGCGCGATGGCCTCGCACGGGCGCAAGATGGTGACAGTGATGGCACTTACTGGGTGCGACGGTCTCGCAAGGCTGATGGTAGCGCTCGGCAGCGCGCGATGGCCTCGCACGGGCGCAAGATGATGACGATGCTGACACTCGATGGCTGGCGCGATGGCCTCGCACGGGCACAAGATGACACTTGGTGGGTGCGACGGTCGCGCAAGGCTGATGGTAGCGCTCGATGGCCTCGCATGGGCACACGATGACGTTCAGAAAAATGCGCAGTTAACGGGTCGTCCTGGCGTGATAACGTCCTCGTGATCACCGGACCTCCCAGATCCGTGATGCGGTAGCCTCCACACGGCTGAAGATGACGTTCGAAAAATGCGCAGTGAACGGGTCGTCCTGGCGTGATAGCGTCCTCGTGATAACGTCCTCGTGTTCACCGGACCTCCCAGGCCCGTGGTTGTTCCGAGTTGCTGCTTACCTGCTGACCGCTGACGTGTTCACCCTGTGGAAGATCGGATCAAAGAGAGGGCATCGTGCGTTGACTTCCTATTTATACTCTGTGGCCGCGCCAAAAAAACAACCTGGACGGCCATTATCCAAACTAAGTAATTTTTGTTGTGATCGTTGGCGTTGCTGTCGCTTGGTGCGCAGTTTGTGTCTTCGCTTATGACACTTGATCGATTGTAGGCAGTGGCCGTAGCGTTGGGTGGATGCCCGTTTATCATAATGTTTACAATTTTTTTACAAAATTCCATTTGCTTATTTAATTCAACAGCTTAGTGGGTTGGGGTAACACTTCGCCCCCTTCTTCGGCAAAAGGAGATGTGGCTATAAACGCCACGAGATAAACTAATATGTAGGTACATGATTGCTTGTTGTATCACGACATGAACTCTCTATTTCTACGGTCTAACATTTCTTACTATTTTCTAATGGTACAACATTTACAGTTTACTGACGAAAATCTACAAATTCATCATACTACAAATTCACTTTCCAATTCAAGCCTTTAAATCAAGGCGGGGACTAAATGACATTCAATGATTCGTTCCCACAATGCTGGAGCTTACGAGATATAAGGTTTTAAATCTTTTGAGTGCCAAATGCCGCTAAGTTTCCCCTCTGAGTCTACAAGCTCGTAGGTCCATCGAGATACAACCCTCTTAATCATGAAAGGACCAACAAATTCTGGTGCCAATTTTGCGGCGAAGTACTGTGCCGCGTCTGATAATACGCGATTTCTTCGCCAGACTTTCTCATTCACTTTAAATTCAATATTACGGTGACGTAAGTTATACCGGTTCGAACTTTTTTCTGCCGCGCGTTTTAAATTGCGAGACACTTCTTCCCTGACTCTTTCGAGCGCCTCGGCTCTGGTCGAACTATCCACCGGTCTTTGATCACAAGGAGGATCTACACTGTTGTGGTGAGTCACTATTTCTCGGCCAAACTGTACAAAGTAAGGTGTGACCCCCATAGCTTCGTGTGTGTACGTGCGTAATGCGCACCCAATTTTTGGTAGCTCCACATCCCATTTCCTATGGTTATCTGAAGTGTACGTCCGTAACATTCTTTTAATGTTTTGGTTCGTTCGTTCGACAGGGTTGGCCTGTGGGTGGTAAAGGGCCGTGTACGATATTTTCGTACCATAAGAACTTGCCAACTTATTCAGTTCCCGGCTACGAAACTGAACGCCGTTGTCGCATATGATTACCCTTGGCACCCCGAATAAGAGGAATATTTGGTTTTCCAAAATTTTTGAAATTTCCGAAGGAGTCGCTTTCGTAAAGGGAAAACCAGTGAAAACTTGCTAAAGTAGTCCAGTACCGATAGGATGAAAGTATTTCCTTTGGTTGAACGGGGAAGTGGTCCCACCAGGTCTATACTGATGATTTCCCAAGGGTTACGGGCTTCACCCGCTCTACTAACCATCTGTCCAATAGGAAGTTGACGGTCGACTTTATTGGCTTGGCAAGATTTACATTTCTTTACGTAAGCCGCAATATCCGTTGCCATTTTAGGCCAGTAATACTTTTGGCCTACTCGGTCTATAGTTCGGTCCACCCCCATGTGTCCCGCTATAGGGTCGTCATGGCTACTAAATAAGATTTTCGCTCGTTCTCCTTTCGAAACTACCTGTCTCCATGGGGAGTTGCCAAGCTCAGGGTATTTGTCTTTCCCTTTTTTCCACAGGATTCCATTGTCAACCCTAAAAGTGGGAAACTTCCCAGGATTGTCCCTCACGTCGTTCAATAGTTTACAATACCATGAGTCTACTTCGCTTCCACCAGTCAAAGCGGTGACCACTGGAACAGAACGGGATAATGCGTCGGGCACTAGATGTTCCTTCCCTTTTCGGTGGACCACATCGAACTCGAATTGTTGTAGGCGTACTGCCCAGCGCGCCAACTTCCCTCGAGGGTCTTTCAGGTTGTGTAGCCACACCAGTGAATGGTGGTCAGTAACCACACTAAATTTAGCCCCCTCTATGTATGGCCGGAGTTTCTCTACAGCCCATATCACCGCCAGGCACTCCTTCTCAGTTGTGGAGTACTTCCTCTCAGTTTTGGATAGGGAACGACTAAGGTAGCTGACTACCTTTTCGCCGTCCGGAAAAACTTGACAAAGGACTGCCCCGAGACCGAAGTCTGATGCGTCAGTTTGGATCACAAACGGTAGTGAGTAGTCCGGACAGCTGAGTATTGGCGCCGACATTAATTTCTCTTTTGCTTTCACGAAGGCCTCTTCGCATAACGCGTCCCATTTAAATTTTTTATTTTTCTTGAGTAGCTCGGTAAGTGGAGCTACTAGCGTAGCGTAATCGGGTACGAAACGTCGATACCACGATATCATGCCTAGAAATTGCCTTATCCCCTTAGTGTTGCTCGGTCGCGGAATTTTCTCGATGGCTTCCACCTTTTCCGGATCGACGTTGAGGCCTTTCTCATTGACCACGTAACCCAAATATTTTAATTGTGTTCTGCAGAATTCACACTTCTCTCTCGATAGTTTGAGACCTGCCAGGCTCAATCTCTCGAACACTTCACTTAAAATTGCCAAGTGTTTTTCGAACGTTTGTGTTACTACGACAATGTCGTCCAGGTATGTGAACACAAATGGTTCAAGTTCCGGCCCCAGGACCCTGTCTATTAATCGTTGCCATGTCGCTGGTGCATTGTGCAACCCAAAAGGCATTCTATTAAATTGAAAAAGCCCACGATTAGGCACAGTGAACGCAGTAAATGGCTTGGAGTCTTCCGCCATCGGCACTTGCCAATAAGCGGATTTTATATCCAAGGAGGACAAATATCTGGCATCTCTCAGCTTATCCAGAGTTGCCGATATAAATGGCAAGGGATATGCGTCGCGTTCTGAAACCTTGTTCAGTTTCCTGTAGTCGACGCAAAACCGATAGGACCCATCTTTCTTTTTTACCAGCAAAATGGGTGAAGACCATGGACTAGCCGATGGTTCTATCACGCCTAAGTTTAGCATTTCCTCTAATTCGGCATTGATACTGCGTTGCACTGTCGGCGAAACAGGGTAGTACCTCTGTTTTATAGGTGTTGCTGATGTGCGAATGTGATGTTCGACAAGATCTGTACAACCAATTCCGTCACCCAGCATTTTAAAACCGTCTTCGACTAATAAATTTAATGAGTGCTCTTCTGACGAGGATAGATTTTGCCTTGGTCTCAAGTGCGATATTGTTGCTACGCAGGCATTCCCCTTAGTCGACTTCCAACAGGATTGTGTTAAATCCAGCATTAGGCCAAATGTTTTCATGAAATCCACTCCTAGGATTAAGCCATCAGCTATACCCTCAACCACAAGTATATTGATCTGTTCGCGAAGCCCTTTTAGGTTAACCTCTGTTACCAATTTCCCAATCACGCTTATGCCATTTCCGTCTATCAATCCAATTTCCGGATCGGCTGCGCCTTCCAAACATGCTCCCAAGTTTTTTAAAACCTCCCAAACCTTTTTACCAATTACGGTACAAGTAGCCCCTGAATCCACCAGACCTTGAAAGGAGGTGCCCATGATATCCACAATTAAGTGAGGGCGGTTATCTCCGTGTTTTATGTCCAAAGGGTAGCTGGTGGTTGGCTGGGCGGTAACAATGGTGCTCACCTGCCCATTTAATGAGCACCAGCTCCGTTTCCCGGAGCTGGTTTACTACCCTCCAATTTATCGTACTTGACGTTACAAGTTGGGCAAGAAGATCTTGTGACCCCTGTTTTACCGCACCCAAAGCACTTCCGTGGGCTAGTACAATTTTTTGAGTAATGCCCTTCCTCCTTGCAGTTGAAACAGGTTGGCTTCTGAGCTGTCCGAGCAACTTCCATACTAGGCCTTGCTCTGTAACCTGAATCTGTATTTCGTGATTTCCCTTCGTGTGTAAACGCTTTAGATGACTCCGTCTTCAAATTTGCCTTATAGGCTAAGTCCGGTTCTAATGTTTTTGTTATGGGGGGTGGTTTAAAGGCATCTACTGACAGCTTGGTAGCCTCTAATTTCCGGCCATAAGCAATAAGTTCATCCAGTGTGTTTGTCGGGAACAATGACAATTGCATCTGGTAAAAAGGTGTCATGTTCCGTCTAAGTATTTTAATTTTTTCAGTGTCCGAACAAGGAGTGGATAGTCTACGAAACAGACTTTCCATTATGGCTATAAAAATACTTAGGGTTTCGTCATGTCCCTGTGTTCTCGCTTTTATCTCCTCCCATAGTCTGGAATCGTAGTCTGCGGGTAAGAATTCTTCTTTCAATTCTTTGACTAATGAATCCCAATTAGACATTAAGGGGCGCTTTGAGCGAAACCAAATCAGGGCCTTCCCTTCAAATAGTTCAGCGGCTGCTCTGAACACATGACAGGTGTCTAATCCACGAGCCACTCTTAATTCGTCTACTCTTTCAAGGAACCCACTTAGGGAACACTGTCTTTCCCCACTAAATTTAAGTCCCCATTTCGTTAGGTCGATTTTACACTTAGCTTCTGTGGCGGGTTGTGGGAGTGACTTCACCCTTCTCGACGAACATACAGGAGAGTTTTCGTCTTCCACATATTCACCCTCTGCCTTCTCAGTTAAGATGCCTAGGGCCAAAATCAATTTAGACCTAATTTCTTTAAATTTTGCTTCCTCATTATTGTCCGGCTCCATCCTGTCTAAACGGCGGAATCCGTAATTAATTTTTGCCATTATTTTGGCATATGGATTTGATTGGGTGTCGCCCACAAAGCTCCCGATAAGCTCTAAAATCTCGGCTATTTTGGCTTCCATTGCTTCAACGTCCTGTCGAAAAGTAAATGGGTATTTAGAATAATATAGAGTGCTATTCGTGCACTCTTCTGCCCTTAATGCTATACGCAATGTTTTCCGCATCTCATCCACCGTGTCATTTGGAATACCACGGATATCTAGCTCATAGCATAACTCATCTTTACTGAGCCGGGACAGAAATATCTTATCCATCTTAGTTCCGTAGGATTGATAAACAAAACTTCTAAAACCCTGATTGCAGTGCAATTTTTTTAACCAAAATATGTAGTCGAATCAGCCACGCGTTAACAGAACATGCCCCCAAATCGAATATGAAAAACTTAGCATTTACGCATGAATTCAAATATTTTTCAAAACACTAAGTATATAGAATACGACTCGACTACGAGAAGATTTCTACCGTACCGTAAGTAAACAACACACTAGCTACGTGTCGCTAACTACAACAGTAACACAAATATACAAGATTCCGAGCAGAACAGCGTATAAATAAAAGATAAAACAACCACGTTGGGCGCCACTGTTACGCCTATTCGTTTTGCTCGGCCTCAACTTCTTGTACCACCCGGTTGAATCGGGGCGCGTCGCGGCGGGATTAGCTAACCGGCTACGTCTCAGCGAGACGGGCGTGGGCGCCACGCGTTTCGAACGTCCCTGTTCGACGGACCCGAAACGCGAAGTGGTCCGGCAAACTCGCCGACGCCCCAATTCAACACTTCACCACACAATCACGACACCAAGCAACCGCAAACGCGCGAGGGGAAGGGGGGCACCATCCGACTCCCACCGTGCTTCACAAATACCAAATTAGTTATCTTTTTTTTTGTTCATTTACTTCTGGATGAGTTAACATAGGTAAATCTAAGTAGACAAATTATACATACTCTCTCGATTGACAAGTACTGAATATCGTATCACGCGACATCCACCACGGCTGACGATGATGACACTCGCCGATGCGCGGTGGTCTCGTCCAGCTGTTGATGACACTCGGTGTGTGCGATGGCCTCGCACGGGCTACTGATGACTCTCGGTACGTGCGACGGTCTTGCACGGCTGATGGATATGCTCGGCAACGCTTGGTGAAGACACTCGGCAATGCGCGCTGGCCTCACACGGGCACAAGAGGATGACGATGATGACACTTGATGGGTGCGATGCGACGGTCTCGCTCGGGCTACTGATGACTCTCGGTACGTGCGACGGTCTTGCACGGCTGATGGATATGCTCGGCAACGCTTGGTGAAGACACTCGGCAATGCGCGCTGGCCTCACACGGGCACAAGAGGATGACGATGATGACACTTGATGGGTGCGACGGTCTCGCTCGGACACAAGCTGACACTTGATGTGTGCGACGGCCTCGCACGGGCTAATGGTAGCGCTCGGCAACGCGCGATGGTCTCGCACGGGCGCAAGATGATGACGATGCTGACACTCGATGGCTGGCGCGATGGCCTCGCACGGGCACAAGATGACACTTGATGGGTGCGACGGCCTCGCACGGCTAATGGTAGCGCTCGGCAACGCGTGATGGCCTCGCACGGGCGCAAGCTGATGCCGATGATGGATGCGACGGCCTCGCACGGGTTAACGGTAACGCTCGGAACGCGCGATGGCCTCGAACGGGCGCAAGATGACACTTGATGGGTGCGACGGTCTCGCACGGCTAATGGTAGCGCTCGGCAACGCGCGATGGCCTCGCACGGGCGCAAGATGGTGACGGTGATGGCACTTAATGGGTGCGACGGTCTCGCAAGGCTGATGGTAGCGCTCGGCAGCGCGCGATGGCCTCGCACGGGCGCAAGATGGTGACGGTGATGGCACTTACTGGGTGCGACGGTCTCGCAAGGCTGATGGTAGCGCTCGGCAGCGCGCGATGGCCTCGCACGGGCGCAAGATGGTGACGGTGATGGCACTTAATGGGTGCGACGGTCTCGCAAGGCTGATGGTAGCGCTCGGCAGCGCGCGATGGCCTCGCACGGGCGCAAGATGGTGACAGTGATGGCACTTACTGGGTGCGACGGTCTCGCAAGGCTGATGGTAGCGCTCGGCAGCGCGCGATGGCCTCGCACGGGCGCAAGATGATGACGATGCTGACACTCGATGGCTGGCGCGATGGCCTCGCACGGGCACAAGATGACACTTGGTGGGTGCGACGGTCGCGCAAGGCTGATGGTAGCGCTCGATGGCCTCGCATGGGCACACGATGACGTTCAGAAAAATGCGCAGTTAACGGGTCGTCCTGGCGTGATAACGTCCTCGTGTTCACCGGACCTCCCAGATCCGTGATGCGGTAGCCTCCACACGGCTGAAGATGACGTTCGAAAAATGCGCAGTGAACGGGTCGTCCTGGCGTGATAGCGTCCTCGTGATAACGTCCTCGTGTTCACCGGACCTCCCAGGCCCGTGGTTGTTCCGAGTTGCTGCTTACCTGCTGACCGCTGACGTGTTCACCCTGTGGAAGATCGGATCAAAGAGAGGGCATCGTGCGTTGACTTCCTATTTATACTCTGTGGCCGCGCCAAAAAAACAACCTGGACGGCCATTATCCAAACTAAGTAATTTTTGTTGTGATCGTTGGCGTTGCTGTCGCTTGGTGCGCAGTTTGTGTCTTCGCTTATGACACTTGATCGATTGTAGGCAGTGGCCGTAGCGTTGGGTGGATGCCCGTTTATCATAATGTTTACAATTTTTTTACAAAATTCCATTTGCTTATTTAATTCAACAGCTTAGTGGGTTGGGGTAACAGCATGTAATTCGAAAAATGTGAATTTAGGCGAGAAATAATCACCCTCAAATAAGTATATCGAAGATAAAGATGCCCACACGACCAGGGTTGCCGTTTTAAAATTTTTAAGTGTAACATTTTTATCATAAAATTGTAACAATTTTATGTTGAGTATAACAAATTTTAAAAATCGGTGTTACTGAACAATTTTTTTTGCAATAAATGCGACAAGAACCTAAATAGTGCTAAAAAAAAGTAGATTCCAAAATATAAAATAATTATAATAATATAATTCATAGATAAATTGAGCCTTGAAAAGCAAAAACCAATTTTATCCAGGATAACTATCTTAAGCCTTCTATTCAATTTCATGCAATCATGCCTTAGGACCTCTAATACAAACAACGCCACCTTAGATGCAGTATTAGGTAGCTATACTCTCGCCGATTCTGTATGTATATACAGGCAGATACTGCAGACATTCGGAAGTTCACAGATTTCTGAATCAGATGTTCCGGGAGGAACAAATACACTCATAAACAGTGAACGTGTTAATCAAGGATTTTCTACGCCATGCTAACATAGGACCAGAGAAGCCTTACTTGATAGGCCCATCTGGCAGGCCTACAATGACAGGGCATCCAGAAAGGACCAGGCGCAGACCTATTATTTAGCTTGCCACAAACCGAGGCGAGGGTCCCCTAGATTACCTCAGATCACAGCTTCAGGTCTGCAGCTCGGTCACCAAAATGGTGGTTATTACTTTGTCTTACAAGTTCATCCGCTCTTACATTTTCATCGGCTCGTATGATCTAGTGACACCAAGACGATTTCAAAGAAACTCTTTTAGAGCTCATTGATTCTTCTCTTTTCTTCGGCTTTTACCTTAAATGCTGATACATTTTATTCAATAGATAAGCTTAAAGCATCCTACAGCCAGTGTAAACGACCATGCTACAAGTATGCTTTAAGCTTAAATTATGGATATGTAAATACATATAGGCCGGGTTTCTGATAACTCTTATTCAGTACCTGTCGGCTGATTAGTCTTATCGCGTAGAGAAGACACACACCATATTTAGAAAGCTTTTCCATTGTATTGAATGGAATTTTTGTTTATTTTGCATAGCTACGCCATATTTTGCTTGTTTAAACCATCATCTTAGATTGAGAAAATCATTGCGCACTTTCATCCAACAGCGTAAATAAGCAAAAGATAACATAACTATGCAAAATTAACAAAAAATCAATTCAATATAATGGAGAAGCTTTTTGAATATTGTGTGTGTCTTCTCTGGGCGATAAGACTAACCATTCTATAAGATCTACGAGAGAATGGGCCATATACGAGTAACCGAAGCTTCTTCAATTCAGAACAGCGATCACATCTTTGATGGCCGATAGTGCATAGTAAGTGATAATCTTTTATGTCAGTTTTCGCAAAACAAAACTTAAAATATAGTGCAGTGCTCGGTTCTAACAAAAATGATCGGGGTGTAACATTGTAACAAGAAAATTGAAATTGTAACAAAATGTTACGATTGTAACACGAGTGGCAACGCTGCACAGGACCAATGTCATAGTGTTGCACTCATATGTAGCGCTGCAGCCTTAGTAAGAAAGAAATTTCCATTTGGATTTATAAGATTGTCGAAATTATAACGAACTGTCAAAGGCCCAAAAGCTCAGATAAAATTGTGATCGGTAGATGAAGGCAGGGCCGGATTTCCCATAGGGGCAACACGGGAAACTGGCCCGGGGCGGCATATTTTTAAAACTTGCTTTTGGTTTTAAATTTTGTGAACTCAAGAAGTTCGTTATAATTTATTCTTGTTACGTGTATTCGCCGCAATTCATGCTCATGGCGCCCAATCACGCAACCTCACCTTAAATTGTATTGTGACTGCGCCCTCTAAAGTTGGTGCTTATCCTGCTGGTAGCATTCACTCGGAACGACCTACTGGCGTGTCGGGTAATTTGGCTTAAATTAAACTAGAAGGTATCTTCGTTACGTATTGGTTTCACTTTAAACAAGCATATCTCCATATATGCTTCAGTGTCCATTTTATAGGAGGCCTAACAATCAACGAATTGTGAACTTAAATTAAATATTGGACATTCTTTAGTACCTGGCCACGAGCTCCGATTTTCCGATTACCCGCTACGTAGAATATTCCCGAATTGGCAAATCACTTTTAGAGAATGTAAATTGTAAAACTAAAATTAAAATAAAATTACAACTTAATAATCGTTCTGCCATATTTGATAGGATCCTGTCATCCTAGTTTAAAGGATTCAGACACTACTTTAGTTTTAAATTTGATGTAATTTGAATCAGACCAAATTAATTTTTTTTTACAATTTTTACGTTTTGTCGTATTGGTCATTTTATTTTGACAATAAAACGGGAAAATCATTAAAATAATGAAAATCAACGTAGCACTTTTTTGGTGCCTAATAACATTTACTGAATAACATCTGTAAGTGTATGTTATTTCGATTTTTTTTAGATTTTCTTTTTCACCGAAAACAACAAATCTCTCGAATTCACGAAACAAAAAATCTCTCGAAATTTCACTAGACAACGGAAACCGTGGGAATGCTATAGATAAAAGCAGGTCAAAGTGTTCCCTTTCAAAATTTGCGGTAAGCTTACGTAAAAGTGAGGTATCTGAGCATTTTCCGTCAAATATTATTTTTTTGAGGTTATAGGTTCACAAAATAATGAAAAAAAAAACAACAACTTAAAACTAAAAAAGGGTACTTAGAACATTCGGAAGAAAATGTACAACCGAATGGAATGAGTATGCAACATTTCAGTTTTCATATTGTCGTCATTTAAAAAAAAAAAACTTCGTACGAGGCCGGAACCCCTGGCCCCTTTCTCGCTACGTCCCTGGAGCCAACACATTTTGTAAAAACACACTCAAAAAAATATCAAATTGTCATAGTCATATACTCCTCCTTACGTTTTGTCATATGTATGCGACTTCTACAATTTTCAATCCTGGCCAGTAACGGAGGGCGGCAATTCGACTACTGCCCAGGGGTGCCCTAGGGACTAAATACGGCCCTGGATGAAGGTAGTTAAGCTTTTGACTAACTGCATATTTGTGGTGACAACATGTTAGTCATCGTTTCTTGATATCTTAGCAAATGACACCAGCACACCAAGTTCGTCATTAAAAAAACGGCTTGTTCTGTTCTCATAAGAACTTTTGTGTTTCTGATATTTTCCGCTATATGGCAGATGCTAGAGAAACTTTCGCTAGTGGTGATAGAAAGAACAATTATTTTGGTCCGAATACGAATAGTCGCATAAACACTCAGCACATAAAAGTGGCAAAAATTTCCTGTGAGAAGTTATTTTTTTAAAGTAAGCATTTGCAACAAATTTTTTTATTTATTTTATTTCATTATTCCATATTTGACAGCAATTTAACTTCAATTCGCCGGATCTTCTGGCAGATGGATTCCTTGACTCATCTAGCATTGAGTGGGCGAATTTCAGACAAGGTATAGTGAATTTATCTTATACTGAAGATATGGAACTACAGTACACATAGCCAGAGCCGCAATACCAGTCCTTCCTAAACTATTTCCGGACAAGCTAATATCGAGCTTTTACTAGGTTCCCTCGATTTAACTAGCTCTGACCTATTGCATTTCTGAAAATACGAGTAAGCCGCCCAAGTTGAAACCTGACTGATGAAACTTGTCCATGAAATGACCCACCTAATTGACGTTTATCGGGTGTCCGCAATGTGTAACAAAAAAGTTTGTAATGAAAACGAGCAACATTTTTCAGAATAACATTTTCGAGAGCGGAATTCACTAAAATGTATATTAGTGGAAAACAAATGTTCGCATGCATTTTCAATATCGTGATTTTAAAAGCCGCCAGGTTTCCGTGTGCCATCTGTATGGTTTCGCGTTGCTCGACCTGCGGTGTAGGCACATCGCCCGTTTTGGCGGTAATATCTCAGCATATTTTTACAGGCAGCTCTATCTTGGATCGTGTCATCGCTGAGACCAATGCGTTGTTGTTGCTTTTTCATTTGACACATCCAGGTGTTGTTCGGTCTGCCTCTGGCGGTGGGGAATAATATCTGCCTCGAAGAATTTAAAACTTTTTTTCCGAATTTCAGACAAATTCTCCAGAAAGCCATGCTGAACCGCTGTAGATTGCGCTTCCCGCAGGGGGGTCGCTGTCCTTGTGACATTAGCCAAAATGGCTGTATGTAGTGGGACAACGACCTTTGGTGAGCTACAACACCACGGACCTAGCAGCGCAAGGGGGCCCCTGGTATAGTTGATACGCCATGGCGTGGATCTGTACAAGGACCATTCGGGCGGTAACGTTGCCGGGCTCCTGAGTTATGTATGGGTGGCTCATGGCGTGACCTACCTCCTCCCATGACTTACGGGAGGGAAGTCACTAAAGGCCAAGCACGATTATGGTGTTCTCTGGTGAGGGAGTGCATCGTATGGTAAATCGTGTGAGCTTCGGAGTTGGCGGCCCGAGCCCTGAAGGGGCTAGTTATAGGGAGAAACGCCTTGGTGGTGAATGCCTACGCGCCTATATCTAACTAATTGATGACCACACTGCCCGAATCGCATTGCTGACTAGTATACTGAAGGGGCCACCTGGATGTGAAAAGCAGCGCTACGAGTCTGCACAGGCTCGTAGTCACAGGTCCAACGAGCCTGGGATGTGCACATCTGAATTCTGACGTGAGGCTTAACCAATAGGGGGCCGAAGGAGGATCACACCTGCTATAGAGAAGTCTATAGCGAATAGTGTACTACGGGGATGCGTGTGCCCAGGGGACCATGGTCCTTGCCCATCAAGGTGTTGGCCTCGTAGTGGCTGGAGGTTGTTACCCAAGTCATCCAGCTAGTGATGCAACTCCGAAGTTGGGTTCCTGAAGGTGAGTGCATTCGCCGGATGGAGAAATCCCCGTCTGGCAACAACATCTTGCCAGTAAAACGCCGAAGGTCCAAACAGTTCGAGGGACCGGGAGATAAAGGCCGAAAGGCTAGGTGCTCCCCTGACGGTAAACCTCGTAGATGGTAAACTCGTAGATTGCCGCTTAAAAGTATGAATGACGGCGGTAGAGGTTTCTACTACACTATCTGGGCCTTCTCAGTGGGCAGACATTCTATTCTCTGAATTACTATATCGTTGAGTAAGTTATATGATTCATTTTAATAACATTTAATAAATAATATATTTACCTCCACAACTGAAACCAATTTTTGTCGTTCCTCCTCTTGATGTCAACTGAATAGAATCGCCGGCCCAAATCAACGCAATTATCACCAAATTTTCAACATGCCAGTACGTGGACTCGACTAAAGGCGATACGGTTTTCGACAGCATGCAACGCAAAGGATTCAAATGTTTTTGTAAACGTTCAGTTTTTATACTGATCAATAGTCTCCCTAGGTATTTTCTAGAATCCACAGGATCGTATACATGAAGAAAACTTGGTCCGAATGTTGGGACATTACCTATAGAAAAATGGAAACACTCGAGTAAACATAGAATTTGTCAGTGTTTGTCAATGAAAAAATTAGAAAACTCAAGGAGGGGTCGAGAAAAACCTTTTCCCTCAATTACCTGAAAAACTTATATCACTCAAATGCACTTCATAGCTACATATACATTTCGTTTGAATCACCTCATCGATAAATACTTGAATAAGAAATGCGCAACACAATGATGGTAGAATCCAGCTGAATGAAAATTGCTCATTCCACTCGGGATGTGTGCAACCCTTAGCCACTTTAGTTTTTCCCTGAAGCCCAAAAAAAAGGTTGAATATGCATACGATGGGACAACATTAAATTAATTTTTTCCAGTGTTTACCGAGAATCCAGCCAAAGATACTTGAACTATATAATCGGCCTTTTTCATGAATACGCCCCAATAGACGGTTATGTAATATCGAACATTATTAACAATCGAACTTTCATCGTTTGCCCTCAGGAGGTTCCTAGACAAATATATAAAAAAAGTTTACTTTGTCCAAATTAGTATGTGAAGTACTTGTCGGAGATTATATTTTCTCTATAATCGAGAAGATTTCCTATAATATTCGCAAGTTTTAAGTAAATTAAAATTGCCTTTGAATTTGGGCACCGAAAAGTTGAGTCCTGTTACAAAAGTCTACTTAACTGCTCAATATCGTCGTAGTCATGACCTTCGAAAATCGCCGCCGGCGATTCTTGGTACTTAGACAATATCGAAATATCGATTTGAAGATATCCTCGATTTTTCGCACCCGTTTCGGCACTGCCTATGGGTATTTCGAGCTTGGCCCATTTTTTGAAAATTAAATGTCCCGTTTGATGCCAAATTGTGGCCAAGTCAATATAAAGTTCGCCTAGATTGATATCCTTGCGAAATACGTTGTGTTTGAAGACTTGAAATATAATGGTTTTGCGAAGAATTTCGACTAAGCTGGAAACTTCTTCGAATACGAAATACTTAAAAAAGGGAAGGTTTTAAAAATATGGCAAAACGGACTATATTCATAGTTACCTCGTTAAAATATGGACTTTCGGAGTTCTGGAACACTTTTGTGTATTTGACTTTTTGGTCAAAAGTCACTTTAACGTAAGTGTCGGCGTTGAATATACATAAATTTCGAGCCTTGTGGATGGTAATGCAGATTAGAAATTGTTGCGGTATAAATTCGAAGCAATTGGTTAAATCTTCAGACATGATTGAAGGAACTCTGGCGTAAGTACAGGTTTGACTTAATTTTATACTTAATTGACGGGAAAGGGAAAGTTAGCTACGCGTTTTGATTTATATTTCATTTAATGCAGTAATAAAAAGAAATGTTTCTCATTGAACTGATTTTGTGATAGGTTTCAAGACTTTAAGAAAAAGAAATTCTCATATAGGGAACATATGGCAATAAACCCTTAATACAAATTTAAACGTTTCAAATCACCAGACTGCAAGTTACTCTTAGATGGCTTCCCATTTTGTCATTACTACGAGCGGGACACATTAATGCAAAGGGGCTCGTTCTTATCATTACAAACCCATGGACCAATAAGAATCCTTTCGACAACACAACAAACCATCAGACCACATACTCCCTAGAAATCATTCCCTTCGCTGTTCTCTGGGACACATACGAGTACAACTATATCAATTAGCTGCGTCACCGGAAATCGATTGGATTCACGGATGAGGCATTGACGATGTCATATCGCCACCCCAAACCAAGTGTGATGATAAGAAAGAGAATATCGTAACTTTCTTTTTTTTTTCACTGTTGTCACATCTATGCCACAGAGCGACCATGCTAGACGTTATCCTGCCCGCGGTGGTCCGTTTCTCGGGGGCATCCATTCAGTTTGTGCTGAAGTCTTGTAAGAGTGAAACGTTCCTCCTTTTCGTTTGAACTTCATTGCATGCAATTGTAGTGTGTCCTTTCCACTTTCGTGTGTATAGTATGTAATTGAAATTCAAGAATTTCAGACACAAAGAATTAATTTGATTCATATACGATAGTGTGCCTGTTGGTCTAGGTACGCACTATCTGGATTGTCAGTCTTTGTCAGTCGTAATAAAAATTTTGTGATGAAATGGCAAGAGTATTGTAAACGGTTACAATTAGCTAATGAATTGTCGTTAATTTGAGTGTATAATTTTGACGGAATGACTCGGTGTATATTCTGATGTGGAAGCTACCATAATACATATTGTGTTGGATTCATATCGTATGAAGAGCTTTTGCTGTACACACTTTACTTACAGTTATTGGGTAATGCAAGTGATTTCATTAGAAAGAGTTCGTTTATAACGGCAGCGTAAAAGCATAACATAAATCAATTGTGCTGAGTTTGAACTTAATATAAAAATGTAAAAAAAAGTATCGTGAAGTTTATAAAAGGGAAAGATAAGGATAAACCAGACACATATTGAACGGATACAAACAGGCCTACAGCGGTACAACATTTTTTAAAAAGTGCAAAGTACAAATTTCCATATTAAAAAAAATAGTTTGTATGTAAGTACGTATTCAAAATTTCACGCAACTATGTTCCATATGTTATCTTCTTAGGGTGTAAGTCTTTAAGGTAAAAAAAGATAGAGATAGATAGATAGATATATATTTATTTTTATCCAAAAAAAATACATTCTGTAATTATAAAAATTAGTTCCGAATGTCAAAAAAGATACAAAATAGGCAAACAAAAAAATATAAATTAAAAGGTGTAGAGCGAAGGAATAGAAAAACAAAAAAACAGATAAAAGTTTAGCTAAAAACTAATTAAAATTAAGATTAAAGTGAAATAAAAAATTTACAAGCAGAAAAATATATACAATACAATGATATACAATTATAGTAATGATAATAATAATAGAATTTATTTATTTGAATTACAAAGTACATTTTACATTCAGGTTTCTAGTGTCTTTTTTTTTTTTATTTTATTTAAAATTTGCATATATAAATTAAAATCAAGGAAAGAGTTTATAATACATTCAACAAAATGATAATTTAATATAACTAAAGCCTATATATAACACTAAACCAAAATATTATACAATATTGCACAAATTCCTGAATAATCATGGTTAAGAAGCCACATCTTTACCTCTTTGAGAAACTTAGGGAGAATTCGAATTTTTCTTATGTTAAAAGGTAGCTTGTTGAACAACCTTGGAGCGGAACATGAGTAAAATTGTGAAAAACACACTCTTGTACATCGGGGGACGTTAACTAGAAATGCATTATTCAGTCGTAAATCATAAGAATTCGAGTGACGAGCATGAAGATAGCCACAACGAATGAAGAATAATTTTGAAATTTTAAAACAATATAAATGTATTATTGGAAGAATGTTTAGTTCTTTAAATAGAGGAAAGCAACTATGCCGTCTATTCTTATTGCAAATAATTCTAATGGCATGCTTTTGGGCTAACAGGACAGGGTTTAATCTGGTTTTGTAGGTCCCACCCCAACAAGATAAGCCATACTCTAGTTTAGAGTGGAAAAGACTGAAATAGACCATTTTTAAAGCTTGGAGTGAGCAGACTTGGCGCAGTTGATACATTTGACGGATCACAAACGAAGAATAATTATACACGTTAGAAATATGATTTGACCAGTTTAACTTACTATCAACAGTTACTCCCAGGTATTTGAAGCAGGAGACAACTTCGATCGGAAAGCATTTTTCTGAGCAAGAACCGTCGGAATTGAAATTGAAAGTGGTAGAATGGTTAGACAGGCTAGATGACTGATCATGTGGTGACAGAAAGCGATTGCACTTAAGATGATGATAAAACAGAGTAATCGACTCAGAGTTGTTACCTTTTAAATTAAAGAACATTATTTTCGTTTTGTCGCTAATGGATAATCTATGAGAAGAGAACCAAACCCTAAGTGTTTCTAAGTCATGATTAATATCGCAGATAATGTTCAGCTTTGAGTTATTGCTAAATGAGCAGGCAACATCATCAGCAAATGCTGTTAGTTTGCTTTTGAAATTTTGTAAAAATAATGAGTTGATAAATATAAGAAAAAGAAGCGGTCCTAACACTGAGCCCTGTGGTACCCCCAAATTGATCACTTGCGGTTTACTAAAACTGCTTCCAATCTTCACTCTCTGTTTTCTGTTAGATAAGAAAGAAGAAAGCCAGTCCCACATAAACCCTCTGAACCCAGAATTATAAATGGAATGCATTATACAGGGTGTCCAGCAATTGGTGGTCAATACTGTAAGGGTTGATAGCACAACTTGTTTCAGCAAGAAAATAACCAATAAAATCGGAAAGCAAGAAAATTACCAATAAAATCGGATTGATTTTTTTCCACCGTTACCTTGTTGTATACCTCTTTTTGTGAAAGTCATCGAAAATTGTGACTTGTCACACAAAATCATAATTTGCAGCCCTCCTGATGACTTAATCCCAGATTTGATTTCAGTTTCAGAAACTAAATAAAATTTCACAAAAACTGAAGTTTTTCCTGTGGCCAACATTATCGCCACTTTCAACATACAGTTACTCAAACTTAATAGACATTTTAAAATAGATTTTTCATCGAAAATTCAAACAGTAATTTCATAACGGTGTTTTATACGTACAACTCTGTAAAGTTGATAAAAGTTGCTTTAACATGTTGGCTTTCTAACGGTATATCACTTTTCATATTTCTTCTTCTTTATGGCACGATAGCCCGACGTCGGGCCTTGGCCGCCTGGATTGAAAACCTCCAATTGTCGCGGTCACGCGACCTTGTCCTCCAGTTCCAAAAGCCTAGCATCTGGTGGGTGTCCCCACATACAGAATGCTCCCATCGGGCTCTCGGTCGTCCACGCAATCTGGCTCCGTCCACTCGTTGCGCGTTCATCACCTTTTTGGGCATGCGATCGTCGTTCATCCTGTGTACATGTCCCGCCCATTGCAATCGCTGCCATTTCACGATCTTCGACACCTGTAGCTCATCATATAGCTGATACAACTTAAGGTTGTACCGGATGCGCCATTCACCTCGTTCACGAACGGCCCCGAAGATTCTTCGGAGAACCTATCGCTCGAATGTGTCCAAGAGGTGTTCAGAGTTTTGGGTTAGGGTCCATGCCTCGCAGCCATAGCATAGCACAGGTCGGATGATGGTTTTATACACGTGGAGCTTCGTGTTCCTGTGCACCAGCTTCGAATTCATAATTTGGACGACCGCAAAGTAACACTTATTAGCTAGTTGTATCCGTCGCTTTATCTCAACTGTTTCGTTGGCGTCTTTTGACAAATTGCAACCCAGGTAAGTGAAGTTGTCTACATATTCTATATTGAGGTCCCCCACTGTGATGCTTGAATTTACTGGCGTTCTAGTTTGTGATTGCATCATGACCTTGGTTTTAGATTCGTTGATATGTAGCCCAACTTCTTTGGCGGCGTTATTGAGATTATGCAGAAGGCTTTCTGCATCACCCAATCTTCGAGACATGATGTTGATGTCGTCGGCGTAGGCTACTAGTTGAGTTGATTTAATGAGTAGCGTTCCGCTGCTATCCAAATTCATGGCTCGAATCACATACTCCAGAGCCAGGTTGAAGAGCTTCGGCGCCAGCCCGTTGCCTTGCTTGAGTCCAGTACGAGTTTCAAATAGGTCAGTGAGTCTGTTCTGAACTCTGACCTGCGAGACGCTATTAGTCATCGTCATCCTTATGAGTCGCACTAGCTTAGCCGGTATTCCAAAATGCAGCAAAATGTTGTACAGTACGCTTCGATCGATACTGTCATATGCCTGCTTGAAGTCGACAAATATTTGGTATACGTCGATGTTATATTCCCAGCACTTCTGGAGTAAAAGCTTTACTGTAAAAAGCTGATCTGTCGTCGAACGACCAGGTCTAAAGCCGCCTTGGTACTCGCCAATGATTTCTTCTGCGTACGGATTAATTCTATTTTCTAGAATCTTAGATAAAATCTTATAAGTGGTACAAACTAATGAGATGCCTCTGTAGTTCTCACATTTCAACTTATCCCTTTTTTTGTGGATTGGGCAAATGTTACTTTTACGCCAATCTTCCGGGATTATTTCGTCGTTCCATACTTTAACGATAAGTGTGTGTATAGCCTTAACAAGGCACTCCCCACCATGCTTCAGCAGTTCAGCTGGAATTTCGTCAGCGCCCGGGGCTTTATTATGTTTTAGTGATTGCATGGCGAGATCAACTTCTTCTGTTGGGGGTTGAACGGGAGGACCTGTTTCAGCCATCAGCTCCGGAGCTTCTTGTGTGGGGGTGTTCGGTTGAACATTGAGGAGCTCTTCAAAATGTGAGGCCCAGCGTTTATCAACGCTATCGGTGTCGCTTATGATATTGCCATCCTTATCCTTATAGAGGCTGGTCCTGGGTTGGTATCCACTTTTAATTGAATTTATCAGCTTGTACGCTTGTCTACTGTTCCTACTAACTAGTCTTTGGTTTATTTGCATCAACTGCTCGTCAAGATGCTTACGTTTCTTACGCCTAATTAACCAATTCGAAAATCGTCGAAGCTCGTCATATTTAGTTTTTTTGGCTCTAGTTGCGCGTTCATTTTGACATTCTTCATCAAACCAATCATTTCCGGCTCGCCGGGCTTTGTATCCCACAACCTTCTTTGCGACCCCTTTGATGGTGTCTTTGAGTGTATCCCAGATCTCAAGGGCGCCTTTGTTGCTGATGTTATTTAGCAAGGGCGTCAGCTTCTCCTCAAGGGCAGTCGTATAAGTGACCACCGTGGCATCATCCAACAATTTGTCAACCGCAAAAATGTTTGCCGGGTTGAACCTCGAATGATGCACCGAAGAAATTCTGCACCTATAAGTCGCCTTCACCATATAGTCGTCAGAGTCAATATTTGCTCCACGATAGGACCGAACATCCATTATGCTCGATGCCCATCTCTTGCAGACAAGGACGTGGTCACTTTTGTTGACGGTATGTTGATCTGGAGATCTCCAAGTATGCCTGTGAATGCGACGATGCGGAAAACAGGTAGAGCTAATGACCATATTTCTGCTGGTCGCGAAGTCTATTAGTCGTTGGCCATTGTCGTTACAGTCTTCATGGAGGCTGTACCCTCCAGTAATCCCCCTATGCCAACTTTCGTTTCCGACTTTGGAGTTAAAATCCCCTAGCAGCGCGTTTATGAGCCAGAGATTGAAGAACCGGGTTTTAATGCGAATCGCACACAGCCGCTCGTTTATGGGTTTGAAGTCGATAACATACGGCTTAAGTTGATTGTTTACAATGAACGCCACTCCAAACTCCCTGTGGCCCGAAGTCCACTTGTGAAAATTGTGTACGAATTTCGGTCATCAATCTCGCTACTAAGCCATTTTGTTTGCTGGAATGCAACAATGCTCAGCTTATATTTTCGACCTGATCCAAGAGGGCCCTTAAGGCCCCTGGCCTATTCAGGGAGCGTACATTCCAGGTTCCGAAAGAGTAATCAGTTGTTCGTTTGCGATATCGTCGTTGGATTGTATCCGTCCAATCCGAGGCTTTCATTCCTGGTTTCTTGGCGTAGAATTTTTTCCAAGGATGGGTTGTCGGCCCATCGCTTAACGCTAATGATAGTATTCGTAAAACGAAAGAGGTCCATCATGGAGAGGCCTCGGAGGTGCTGCTTCGGTGATTGACTATTTGTTTTTTGTCACCCTATTACATTTAGTAACCTGAGACGCTGAAGTTGATAATACAGCACTCAGGCGCAGCGGTTACTCGGATAATGCGGGAAAGTAACGCCCCGTAGAGAAACATAAGAATTGGCCGGAGCCGCTCACCCTATGAAGCTCCTCCTGCATAGCTAAGGGTCCGCAGTTATGCCACAACTGAAAAGGATATAGGAATCGGCCGGAGCCTTTCAACCTTTATCCTCCCCCTTACGGGGAAAATATACCCATATAGTGCTCAAAACCGGTGGTTTAACTTCGATCACTGAGCGATGATCCCCATGAGTCGTCTCTACGAACACAAACCTTAACAGACGAAATTGTCGCATTTGGGGCTCAGAAAATCCGCGAGTGATTTATGAGAAATAAATGCATCCACAGCGTGACACTGTTTCCACATTTCTTCGAAAATTAGAGATAAAAGTAAAAGAGATTTTGAACATGCTTCTAAAATTTGAATTTATGTATGCAATGATTAAGATTTCCCATACACTGTCATGTACTTACATACATTAGGTGTATTTTTTTGGTTATCCCGTGTAGGTTTGGGTAACGAAACTTAATATAAAAAAATGACAGGTGGATCAGCTGGCAGTTTTTTTTACATTGAGTTTCGTTACCCAAACCTGCACGGGATAACCAAAAAAAAACACACCTATTATGTATTTACCTATATCTGACAACTTACTCTTAAGTTATTCCAACATTTAAGATCGGATACCACTATGTGGAACACCCTCGCAATAATCATAACTTATTTGCCTACAATGGCTGGCTTTAAGTCTTTTGAAATTCGATTTGTACACTCAGAGAAATATTCACTCATATCGAACGAAATGTATTTAATTCAAACGATTTGCGCTTTTGATTTGGCTCCACAAGCAAATGCGTTTAATTCTAACGAGTGGCGTTTCTTTCAAAAGCATAATCAGTTGTAAAAAGGCGTTTGAATTAAAAGAATTTGCGTTTACCTGAAAAGAAGGAGCCAGTCGATTTAAACGTATTCTTCATTGAAATAAACACTTATTCTTTGATTGTAAACGGGTAACGCATTTTGAATAAATGAAAGGCAATTGTATCAAACGTCTTCGTTTTTATATTAAACATTTTTGTTATTTAAATTAAACGAAGCATTCTTTTTAATGAAACGATTTTTATTTCATAGAAATTACCCCATTCAAAATAATTGAGTTTTACATGGAATTAAAAGCAAACTCTGCTGAAATAAAATAATACATTCCGTTTGATTGTCCATTCTCCATTCGATTAGATACTCACTGTTACCTGGGTTGACAAATCAATAAATAATAAAACTTATGAAAACTTCAGGAAAACACTTTATTTTTTATTTATGTCTAATTTTAATATGATTAATACATAACACTTTTATTTTAACACCCGCTAAACTTAAATTGCACGTGTGGAAGCGTCCATTCCTCCAGATGAATGCAAAAGTACATTCTCGAAAACACTCTTAACATTGACGAAGATTCTAACTAATGACATACACGTTTGTTGTTAGACACTACAAATTTGTATACAATGAACATGAACACGTGAGACTCATCGGACCGGCCAGAAGTATTAACTACCTGTTGTGCTACGTTGAAACAAATGATATTTTGGCATCGCGCGTCCTTTATGTATGTGTATTTGTTACGTAAAGGAATGCATACACATTACTATGTAATGCGGAATCTTTTGATTTAAACGACCGCCGTTTGGGGCTTAGCTACTCTTTTGTTTTAGAAGAAATTCTTTAAGCGTAAATGAGAACTCGTTCAAATCAAACGAGATTTTTCAAACGAATACTGCGTTCAATTTAAATGTGGAGCTTTTAATATGAATGTGCGTTTTTTTCTCTGAGTGTATGCGTGTTTTTTTGCAAATATAGGAGTATATCAATTTTTATGCGTATTTTCCTATTAATCTCTCTTGATACCGTAACTTCTAGTGGAGCATGGTGCGTTGATGACTACCGTGTGGCGTGTGTAGTCATCAACGTTACAAAGACAACTGAATTCGGAGTGTGATACGGTTTTCAGCCATACCACTTCCTAGTCGCATTGTTAGTTTTATTATTCTACGATAAGAATATTTCTTATCATCTTCTGAATAACAAAACTTGCGACGAGTCGTGCCGAGTTTGGAAACTCGTTTCTCTATGAGTGTCTATTTCACAGAGTGGCGACCGAACGATCACGGCCACAGAGCACGACTTTCCGACGATTTTCCTATTAATGAGCCATAATAATTATCCTGACTGACGTTAAACGTGTTTTTGTAATAGAATACCGTTCTTCATCTGAAACACGTTGATACAGAGGCGTTTCTGATGTCACGTAACTGCGACTCGTCTGTTTACATAAATTGTCTAGTAATTACTATTCTTTCATCTTTATAATTGGTTTCTTGTTCACACATTAACTGCATTTTCAAGGATATGATGAAGGATACACACACGAGTACACATTCCATGGTATTCGCTCTTTTTGGTCTACGATGATGAAGACTCGCGGGAATATGTAATAATGTCTGAGCTAATGTGCTGAGGAAATTGCGGTGCTGCTTATACTATTTAAATTTTCGTAAAGTCAGTCAAGTTAGCTTTTTTTCATTCGGGTTGTAAATTGAGTAGACCGAAAGTCGTAGGTGTAACTACCGATTTTCATTGAAAAGAATTTGTAAAATATGTACATAAACAAAAGAGCAGAAAGTAAATGTGTATGGGCGTTATAGAGTGAAAAACGTGATGTATCTCTGATGTAACTTGTTTCGAAATGCATGCAAGGATATTTCATCATTTATCACAATAGATGCTGAAGTTACGATATAACAGACGTTTTTCAGAAATCTCTTCTTAAGCTTTTTGAATATCCGTTATCAAAGGCCTCTGTACAGAACAATTTATTATTTCACTATTTAAGTTGCAGGACAATATCGACTTTTATCGCGTTAACTTAAAATAGAACAAAATCGATTGCGAATTGATATTATCAACAATGACAAAAATATCTCAATGTTATCATTTCGAATTTCATCATATATGCGTCACATATAAAAATTCTAGAAATCTCTCTAAATCCTCCCGCAAGCGTGTAAACAGCATTCGTAATAAGTCCCCCCATCATGTAAATCGTCCCACCATATGGTATGTTCAATTCACTCTTGATGGATCTCAATGACTAATTACACCAATACGATATTCAACAGTTATCAAATGATTAAATTGAGGATAATATGTTTGATAACACCCATGCATAAAACATTTACACATTTACAATTGGCCTTTATACAAATTGTCGGAAACATTTCATTATCCGTTCGCCTTTCAGCGCGGCAATAGATAGTTTACTGGTGGTTATGCCAAATCGGATCAAAGTACGGGAATTACACGCAAACGGTTTGCAAATGGTGCCGAATTTGAAAATCACAACATCAACAAATGGATCTGCATCGTCCGCGGGCGAGCTACGAGCAACCCAACCTAAACACTATAAACGGGTAAATTTCTAAAATTCCTTGAATATGCTATTCGTTGCTAATTTGCTTATGTATGTATATTGCGTGTAATCCTGACAGCTGTGGGTTCTTCAAATGCTACGACGTGGCACATCGCCAGGATTTTCAAGTGACTCTGAACTAGCATCGACTGGTGACGGTAGCGAGTTGCAGACCATTCTGCAGCCAAGTGAAAAGGAAGCTGGAGATGTTTGTCTGCTTAAGGATAGTCCGTACAGAATTCTGCGGGTAAGTAAATACATCTTTAACAGTTTCTTATGTTAATCTATTATTTGGGATCGTCTTGTGGAATAGATGTTGATGGCTGTAGCCCCGGAAACCCAGCGATTTTAACGATTAGGCGGGAATTTCAGTTAATTTTTTATTAGCTTTGACTTTTTCCTTTTAGTAATGGTAAATGAAATTATGTAATGTTACACAGCAAAAAAATTCCGGGTATTCGAGCAAGAAAATCCGATAGGATTAAAAAGCAAAATTATTTCGGTGTAAACATGCTCAAAATAACACCGCCATCAGAGGTTTTATTAGAAAGGAATCCGAAACGGACGAAACTCCTAAATTAAAACCTTTTTCGGACACATTGGAAAGAATATCCCATTTGGTATTGAATATTACACCTATCGGAGCAATTCCATAACATTTTCAATCAAGTTATTGAGCTGGGGGCTAATTTCATTCGATTTTGGTATTTTGTATCCACCGATCGGAATGAATTTGGTGGTAGAGCGACGTCACATGTTGTATAAATTGCAAACTCCATCAGTTAGTCTGGTTGGCTTAGTAGGTAGGGCGTTCGTCTACAAATCATCGGGTCCCGGGATCCAATCCCACTGTAAGTAGGTAAATTTATTACGCATTGTTGAGCGTAAAGAGGTAAATGATCACCTACAGAGAGGCTATACAAATCTCATTTATGAGTTACATGTTCATGTTCCTTCCCTGTGAAAATTGTATTTTTTTTCTTTATTCCAAAAATATCGAGAATCACTCGTTTTGATGCTAATGAAAGTATTCTTTTGAGTTCAAATTATTACACCAAAAGGATAAAATCATTACATTCGTTCGGAGTCTTTAGCAATAGCTTGCTTCGAGTTTTATGCCAATATTATCCGATTCGGATGTACACTATGCGACACCGATTCGGAGTGAAAATCACTCCGATTTTATGCTGTGTAGCATATTCTTGTTATAGAAACTCATATTTTCGCACCGCCACCGAAATCCGGTCTTCTCTGCTAGAATTAAGCAACCACCCTTGTATGAAGATGCAATTTGCGCATACCATACGGGTTAATATTAAGGGCCGGTTTCACGAACACCTTATCTAGTACCTGTCGGCTGATTAGTCTTAGCGTATATAGACAAGAATCACACTATTTTCTAAAAGCGTTTACATTACATTGAATTTGATTTTTATTTTTATTTTGCATAGTTAAGTTATATAAGAAATAATTTGCTAAAAACAAAAAAAAAATTCAACAAAAAACAGCCAAGGAATAATTTGTTCTGATTTAAGATGTATTTTCTTGTTCCAAGGAAAGTCGGCTTAAAATAATGCTTATTTATTTATTTTGAGCAAAGACTTTTTTTCTTCCTCTTCTCTGTACCGCGTAACCCCTTGTGGGGCATGGGTGCGTTCACTTAGCCGTTTTTATAGGCTATTTCGAGTCAACGTTTCATTGTATATAATGACGGAGTGTATATAATGTTGCAAGCACTATATACAGGGCCGGATTTCCCATATGGGTAACCTGGGCAACTGCCCGGTGTGGCAAATTTTGAGGGGCGGAATATTTCATATTTTCACAGCTTTGATTTATTTTTACTTTTAAAATAGGCATTTCGAGATATCTCAAATGAAACTGGTGAAAACAAATGATTTTGTCAGTGCCACATTTACATAATATGCCGCTAGTAGGTTTTTCTTTAAAATTTTCTGCACCCTACAAGTTTCAGTACCCATAGCTACTGAGTCCATTCAACCACATATGAGCGGTCCCGAGTTCTGGAGCAAATTTACTTTTATTATCCTACACTAGAAGCGACAAAAATGATGGGGAATCATAAATCATAAAAATTTTCCCTTAGGGGAAAAATCTTAGATCATGTATATGTCTACGTTATTGCTTACAAAACAATCCACATTGCATCAGCCGTTATCTTGTCACTCGAGAAGCCCAAAAATTCTTTCAAACCGATTACATACTTTACCCCAAATATCAACTTTCGAACGACAACCATAATTCCCATTCATAGTTTCCTTAGAGAAGTGTCCTTTTTGGTGGTACATATGTACATAATATCCTTTGAAAGCCCAAAATGAGCTTGTGGTGATTTTAAAGGGCTCAACCTACCGAATAATGTATTTTTATATTCATATCGACTATAATGCATTTCCAAAGAAAAGATACTCTTTTTATCCAAGGACATCCTTCTCATAACAAGTGCCGACACCAAAATAATAAGGATCGCACCACTCAACTTCTATCCGAGTTTCATCCAAATCGCTCCACAGGGGGAGCCAAGAGAACCAATTGAAAGATAACTTTTCATTCGCTTCAACCGCGAATTTACCGCTGTTCCCGAAACTCATCAGTGATTGTCGACTCTTTTTAAGGGCGATCAAAGGAAAATGTATACCAAATTTAGCAATGATCAAACCACTGAAAGGTTGACTTAAAGCTTCGTTAGGTTTTCGCTTTGTTTTACAATGTCACATTTTGTCACGGAACAACCTAGCGTACACATCCTAATTTCCTTAAAATAATCACACGTGTTTTACTATGTTCCAAATAATTATCACCAAGCTAAAAAAAATTGTTGTGGACACTAATAAAAGAACAAAATGTTGCTGTGGGGACTCGAACACATTGCCATACGCACCAAACCTGGCGGATACCCAACCAGGCTACATCCACTACAGATTGGCCCGATAAATCTAGCAATCATCACATGATCACTTTCGAACATTTTGCAGAGCGTTTACATATTGCTGAACGGAGAGAAAGAAATGTCCAACGAATCAATGATTTGCGGTGCGGTGACGGACATCAACGTTCAGTGGCTGTACAACCACTGTCAACGTCCCAAAATGTTCCCAACCCAACACACAATACAATTATTCTTCCGTTGCCCGTTCTGACGACGACAATGACAATTATGTTCTGCCTACATGCACCGACCTGGACGAGATAATCTGTGATGATCGCTAGATTTACTTGCCATCACCGAGGTCGGCATAGCCGAGTAGGTTAGATGATAGGTGTTTGGTGCATGGGGTGACGTTTTCGAGTCACCACACAGGGGCGTTAAATTTTTTCTTTTTTATTTAGTTAGGTACCTGAATATTCTGTTGATTTTGGTGACATACACCATACTGAAGATATATACTACAACGACTATTGATATTTTTGATTTTCTACTCTTCGTAAATTTACGCGATAAATCGTATGCATTTTGGATGCCTCTTTTTTACGCGCGCGTTTTACATGTGGCAAATTCGAAAGTGCACACATATGCAATCGAAAATTCAATTTATACCTGCTCGCCATTTGCAATTGAACCAGGCAATTGCATTTGCCGTCCGTTGCACGTCTCCACGTAACTATACACTATACTGCACTCTGTGATGACTATCGACCAGATGATGATGATCACTAAAGTTATTCGTACTGGTAAGGCGCAGTGTGGTCAAGGCGGTTTGGTGGTCGTGGTTGACTTTTTGACGACGATTTGGACCACTGGGACATCCGATTTTTTTTCTTTTTTTTTCAAACAAAAATATTTTGAAACCGATCACATACAGTGCCTCAAATATTACCTTTCGAATGACACCCATAATGCCCATACTCTGTTTCCTATGCTAGAGAAATGTCCTTTTTGGTGGTAGTATCCTTTAACAAAACTCAAAATCAACTTGTCGTGATTTTTCAAGACTCGTCGCATCGGATTCTGTATTTTGATATCCATATCCTTATACATAGCGTCTATAATGCATTCCGACAGAAAAAAGGACATTTTGTGTCCAAGGACATGTTCCTCATAAGAAGTGCTGGCACCAAAATATTAAGGATCGCACCACTTAACTTCCATCCGAGTTTCGTCGACATCGGTCCACGGGGAGAGCCAGGAGAACCAATTGAAGGATGAATTTTCGTTCGCTTCAATGGCGAATTTACCGCTATTCCCACAACTTATCGAAATCGTGATTGTCGATTCTGAGTTAGAACGACCAAAGGATAATGTATACCAAATTTGGTGAAGATCGAACTACGGGAAGGTCGATTTTAAGCGTTAAACGTTTTCGTTACAGTTTTTCGTGACGCTTTTTCACGGAACGACACCCAGTATTTCTCAGGTAGCCTCCGCAAAGACATATACATGTCAAAAATATGAAGATACACTTATTTTATAGTAAGAATACATTTCCTAATAATTTCAAATGAATTTTGGCGCCATCTACTCCGCTCTCATGGTTGAGAAGCGCTAAGTAAAGGACGTTTGCGCTTCCTACCACAAACACTAAGTCACGCTGTTCGCCGCTATGGATAGGGTTGCTTTTCTGATCCTTCCCGAGTCCTGATGCGATTTTTGCTTATATTGTCTCCCATCACAAAGCGAAAATTTTGCAATACGACTGGCCGAAAAAGGATCAAGCTAAGATAACACGTCTAAAATCGCAATAATACAAATCTGAGCACCAAAGTTTACTAAATCTCTGAATAGGAGGCGTCTTAAATTCTGCTAAAAATACCGCCCTTAAAATCAGCCGCCATAGGTATAAGCCTACTCAGTCAGCTGGTAAGTGGGCTTTGATACCTATATGTAGACAGCATAGCATTGCATGAGTGACAATATTATAATGGTTCCTAGTTTCGGTTGAAATTGTGGCTGCAGGATCATTAGGAAGTTTATCTGTGTAATACAATAGTAATATCGCAGTGTCAGTGCAAAGTAATGAAAAATTGTTCCATGAGTCGCTTCTGTGCGCCCCTGTTTTAGTTTTTAATGACCAACCCAAAAACGTATAATGCAAAAATTCTTGGTTACTCAGGATTCCAAAACGATGTGTCCATTTTTTTCAGATATTCCTTTTACTCCAATCAATATAGACGAAATAATAGGGATTAGCGTGCAAAAATTGAGGATGTCTAAAATTTTTGAAATGTTATAAAGACAGGAGGGGTACGTTAAAATCCAAGTTTGCGTCACTTTCTCCCCTGTGCTCCCGCCGCTATCTTGAAAAAAACCATCTAAAATTGGCTCTTTCATCAGTTTTTGGCCTTCTTTATAGTCCATTTGAGCACAAAATCTGCCGAGGACAAAATTTCCTACAAACTTAATCTTAGATGTTGTACTCTACAATCAAAATTAACAGAGTTATAGCGCCAAGAAAATGGAAAATCATGCCAATTTCAAATTCACAACGAGACCGAGTTCTAATCGTGCGAATAGCACGATGAGTGTATACCCTATACCCATGTACAGACCTAGAATGCGCGTAAAACCGAAAATATTCAATTTTTTTTTTTAAGGGGGAAGGGGTAGATGGGTCGAATCTCGCACATCTTTAATATCTTACTACGGCGTCCAGCAGCTATCATGTGATATAAATTTCAAGTTTTTGGGGACATTCTATCAAAAGATAATGACGAAATATTGCTTTGTAGGGGATGTAGGGGTAGGGGTAGTCGGACCTTCTCCACTTTCCACTAACTTCAAGAATATGTCACAATTGGGCATTGATGAAAATTTCAGGTCCCTAGCGATATTCTGTCGAAAAATATGGCCGAATTACACTATCACGGAGGGGTTATTTGTATGGGAGGTAGGGGAACGCATGGTCCGATTTGGCCCATTTTCAATACTACCAAGCTTTTATCAAAACAATCATCTCACCAAAATTTCAAAACGCTAGCTTGATTATTTCGGGAGTTATCGTGCGAACTGACAGACACACGGACGGACAGACAAACAGACAGACAGACGGACATGGCTTATTCGAATCAGGGACCGACCCTGATCATTTATATATATACTTTGCCATACCTCCGGTGGCTCCTTTGGGGTGTTACATAAATCGTCGTAACAAAAACAATGTACCCTATACCATCTTATGGGTATAGGGTATAAAAACGCATTGCATACCCATAACTCATAGCCTCCTCTGCATTTTAGTATAGAGTTCTCCAAGTATGTATATGGAGCCAAATCATATTTGAAAATGTGTGAATCATAGCTATTATTTTTGATTTTATAACGACTTTTTTCTGAGTGTAGCTTATATCAGTCTACGTTGGTGATTTTTTTTATTGAATATTAGGACTATTACAATTACAATAGTCTAAAGAAAATCCCTATTTACCATCTACCATTTGTCATTTACCATATACCATTTTCCATTTACAGTCTACCATTTACCATCTGCCATCAACCATTTATCTAACATCAACCATTTGCAATCTACCATCCATCTACCATTTACCATCTACCATCTACCATTTACCACCAACAATTTACCATCTACAATAGTCTAAAGAAAATCTCCTTTCCCCATTTAGAATGCGCGCTCGCGTTCTTAGATCACACCTCAAATGGGGATTTTCGTTTGGGGATTTTGGGCATTTTGATTTTAGGGATTTTGATTTTAGGGATTTTGATTTGGGGATTTTGGTTTGGGAATTTTATGACTGGGGATATCCGTATCCAACCCTTGTGATAACTTTTTATCCATTGTCATCTGCGCCGTTCTCAATCTTCCTCACATTAAATGATGTCTATGCTTGAAGGCGTAAAAGTGCAAGTTTGAGTCCCCCCCTGACCGAAATCCTGGCTACGCCCATGAGTATGACTTTAGGAATCGATTGGGCGACGGTTGTCTGTCTGTGAATTCGTCTGTTGTGACGTTTTACTGGGTCAGTGTTACAGCTATGGAGCTGAAATTTCCACATGTATTGTATTCTTGAATGAGATGAGCTCTTCTAAGAAACACTTTTTGATTTATGCACAAATGCATTTCTATCGAATCCACAAAAATATGAAGGTCATGGGACTGTCATAGAAACGCCTCTAGGTCAAATTTCGGCTCCATTCAAAATAAACCTAGATCTATGTACATATTTACCTTTTCAATAATTCTAAACAAAATACTCGACCTATACAGATCATATCTTAAAATATGAAGGATGGAAGGAAGATAAGACATCAAATTTCCATCAAAATGTGTATTTACAGAAAAATTTCCAGATGACTAACTTCCACCTTTATTCGACATTTTCTCAATTAACTCCTAATTACTGTGACGTGCACGAATCGTTTAAGTTTATTTACTGCGCGCCATTTATAAGACTATTAAAATGGTGTCACTTATTTTCTACACCTTTTATATAGCCACCTGTCTCTGTCTCCGGTGACGGTGACTGGCCCTTTCAGTCGTAACAAATAGCCAATTTAATATAATAATTTCCACGTTTTTCAGTTGTCTGATTTCCTGGAATGAGAACGCTATAACTAAAATATTGATTGCAAAATTCTATGAGTCGTAGTACCTATATGAAATTCTGAAAGTTTCCAATCACTATTAAGGTGCCACTCATGGCATTCGACATCTCCTTAACTTTATACGTATATCGTTCATACATTTTGATGCACTCTATAATTGCATCGCAAAACGGATTTTCGATGAACAGTACTTAATATGTTGCATGAAAGTAGAGAAAAATAGATCTAGAAGAAGGACGATAAATTCATTATGGAGGTCTTTGCATGAATGGATAAAGGTATGGAAATGCTCATTCATTAGGCTTGATTGACCCGTAAGTCGTTTGACAGGCATTTGCATCGTTTTTAGGTACATGGCGATTGTTCTAACGTTGTAAAAAATATAATGCTCAAATCCTTTTTTCTGCATGCCGAAGAATTTGGCCGTCGTTTTCGGAATCTTTTCTAAACTTTTTAGGGAAGGGAGCGAACTCAGAGGGTGCTTCATCATCTAATGGTCTTCGGGCATCTAACGATTAACAATTAAAAATTTTAGTCCAGTTTCAGAATATTAGCATTTCAAATAGAAAACTATGGGGCTTCGCCCCCTAGTCGCTACGCTCGCAAGCCCCGGGGGGGCGAAGCTAATTTCGGACGCGGCCGAAATTCGGATACCCTTCGCTCTCTTTGGGCTAAAAGTTCTTTTCGGGCGTACCTATCACTTGCATTTAATCCCCCTCCTCATTCTTTTTCTTCCGTCTTGACAAAAGTTTTGGGCTTGGTTGAAATAAGTGGGCAAAAAAAAATATTTAAAATCTTAATGGGTTGCGGGAGCATGACCCCACAGTACGATTCCATTCGTTTTGAACTTTTTTGTTGCTCTTTACTAAAGCACACAATAATTCAAGGTTTTGTGAAATTGGTGTAGAAAATGTTTCTTAGAAGAACCAAAATGGGGGGTTGGGTTTGTATGGCAGCCCCATGACCCCATGACCCCATGGTCCGATTTGATCCATTCTTACATATGTTTTGTGTCATCCATAGAAATACATTCGTGTGGAATTTGTTTGAAATTGATGCACAAATAAAAAAGTTTTTCTTAGAAGAACCTAGTTTGGGGAGTTGCGTTTGTATGGCAGCCCCATGACCCCATGGTCCGATTTGATTCAATCTTTCGTATGTTCTGTGTCATCAATATAAGCACATTTGTGTGAAACTTGGTTGAAATTGGTACACAAATAAAAAAGTTTTTCTTAGAAGAACCTAATTTGGTGAGTTGGGTTTGTATGGCAGCCCCATGACCCCATAGTCCGATTTGGTCCAATCTTACATATGTTTTGTGTCATTCATAGAAATACATTCGTGTGGAATTTGTTTGAAATTGATGCACAAATAAAAAAGTTTTTCTTAGAAGAACCTAATTTGGGGAGTTACATTTGTATGGCAGCCCCATGACTCCATGAACCGATTTGATCCAATCTTACGTATGTTCTGTGTCATCAATAGAAACACATTTGTGTGAAATTTGGTTGAAATTGGTACACAAATAAAAAAGTTTTTCTTAGAAGAACCTAATTTGGTGAGTTTGGGTTTGTATGGCAGCCCCATGACCCCATTGTCCGATTTTACCGATTCAAACATACAAACTGCCTGCAGCTAGAAGAAGCATTTGTGCAAAATTTCAGCTTCATAGCTTTTAAATTGGCCGAGTAAAACGCGTCGCAACAGACAGACAGACGGACAGACGGACATCGCCCAATCGACTCCCCAAGTCATGCTGATCATATATGTATACTTTTTATATGGTCGGAGATGATTCCTTCAATGCGTTACAAACTTCATGACAAAGTTAATATACCCTTTCACTCTATGAGCGAAGGGTATAAAAATAGAGTATGACTAATTTTTGTTGTTTTTGAATCAGTAGGCTCCCAGGAGTCTTAAACTCATTTTGCTAAAAAATTTGCTAAGAAAAAAATTGATCGGAAAGCTCTGAAAAAGGACATAAAAGGACACTAATTACACACCTTGTTTGAACGTGGGCATGCGGGGTGTCATATCAAAGAGGACGTCGACTACATTCTATATCCGGCGTTTGTTACTTGTTTCAAGGACCCTCCAAAGGAGAATTGGGCTCAAATGAAGAATTTTAGTGTTTTCCGTATCAGTATCTTTCCAAAGCCCGAATTATTCCATTTAGTTTCCTGGAAACAGGAAACAAACACCGGATATGCAATGCCCTTGATGTCCTTTTTGATATGACACCTCACATGCCCATGTTCGATCAAGGTTTGTAATTAGTGTCCTTTTATGTCCTTTATCAGAGCTTTCGGATCAATTTTTTCTTAGCAAATTTAATCGTAGAATCTTCTGCTATTATAGATTCTGAAAAACGCGAAAAGTATAGTGACAACTTGAAGTATTCTCGTACACTGTAACAAAAGTGGTGTTAATAAAACCCCAGTCCGCCCTCGACTGGTGTTTATTTCATTTGAAAAGATCGGTGTTCAATGATGACCCCAGAAGGAAAATATTTTATTATGTATTCGAAAAAATCATTAATTGTTTTCCGGTTGGTATTTTTCAAAACCCGTAATTGGGGGTTTCTAAATTTCCTTTCTGAAGTAAAAACAAACTCCACTGGTGCGTTCACTCAGTCCGGGACCACGCCGAGATTCGATCTCCGGACCTCTAGATTACTAGCATCGTAGAGTGCGACTCAACCAAGTGAGCCACAGAACGTCCTCGCCGAACACTTGCACTGATATGATAGAATTTCATCAAAAACTGTCAATGTGGAAATGCGAACATTCTCAATTGGTGTTTAAAAATCGAATAATTTATTGATACTTGATCAAACATGTTCGTCTATTGCATTTTTGGTGTTTTTGGTAATACTCATCTGGGAAATTAATTAGAATTTCTATATTATTCATCACTTGGTGATTGACTTTTTTAAACCCCACATAGAGGATAATATTTATCAATGAAAAAACACCAAAAATAATGTTAAAATGTTACTTATTCAAGCATGGTGAATTTTTACACCTTCTTTTTTTACTGTGAAGCTATGACTTTGGAAAGATACACGGAAAACACGATAATATTCCATTTAAGCTCAATTGATTCCGTTGAGGGTCCTTGAAACAGGAAACAAACACCGGATATGTAATGTACTCGGCGTCTCCTTTGATATAATACCCCACATGCCGACCTCCGGTCAAGGATTAAAGAATATCCTTTTTTGTCATTTTTAAGACCTTTTCGATCAAAATTTTTTTTTTAGCAAAATAAGTTTTAGATTCCTGGGAGCCCACTGATTCAAAAACAACAACAACAACAACAAAATTAGCCTTACTCTGTTTTTTTCTATTTGGAGGCCTGAATTGGGATATTTTGACTGGACTATTTTACAAAAAAATATCGTAAGATGGGGATGTTAGTTCATATTTTATACGATTAAGGCCAATCCGTTGTGTTGCCGGAACCTGTTGATTTTGTGTTGCTTCCAAAGGTAAAAGATTCGCGAAAATTAAAAACAATAAATGTTTTTTCTGTATATTGGTTACTGCCCTGGTGGGCCTATCTTCAGGATTATTTTAATCTTAACCCATTTCTTCCCAGCGTTGCGTATACGCAACACGAAATTTGATCGCTGTAAACAACACTAAAATTAAATTGTAATGCAAGAATGGTCATGTCCTTTTTAAAGGGCATTTCTTAGCTCCATTTCTGCATGTTTATTATAGCGAATCAGTTGTTAAGTCCTTGAGGATATTAGAGGAAGTAATGGTATGTTTTTAGGACATTTTTTTGTCATAATTTTAAAAATATTAATAAATCTTAAAATAAATATCCAAATGCACTTTCTACACGCCAAAGAACTGCGAATTATTTAATTCAATATGGTTTTGGAAAAAAGTTGGTACTTACTGCAGGAGCCTGTGTTAAACATAGGTGATGCGTTCACGCAACGTTGGGAGTTTCCCGGTAAAGTTACAATAGGCCAAACGTATAAAGGGCAACACATTCTCTTCCTATGTAACTCAGGTTTCGTATCAGCAATATCTGAAAATTAGCCCCAAATGCCTCACTATCGACGAGACACATGTGACTCGTGCAATTCATATCCAGTACTCATCTGTGAGTCACATGTGTCTCATTGAAGAAAAGAAAACGCCAAAAGGAAGACTTTTGGGCAATTACAGCTATATACTTGTCAGTTGGTCTATATCAACTTTCAAAATACACATTTCATAGTGGTGTCGAGATATCCCGAAATGTTTCAAGGATTTCTACAGTGAGTAAAGGGATCCTTTGTAGTGATTGGATAGTTACTCTGAAAAGTCTATCCAATTTTTGATACAGTCTTGTCTTCACCCCACGGCATGGTCTGAAGTCAACAAGTATGGGATCAGAAACCTTTCCATTTCAGGAGAGTTTTTTTTAGAGCAGAGCTGGTAAATAGATGTTTGGATTTCTGTAGTAAATTTTTCTCAACGACCCTTGCACTGGACGCAAGAACATATTTTTAGTTAAGTTATATTTACTTTTTTTACAAAGAATTTTGAATCAATCGGAAATCCCTAGAAGGCCGGAAGACAGACTTCCCGGCCTGCTAGCTACAGGATGGGAAGTCCCTGTTTATATATTTTATCTGTTGACTTAAGTGCCTAAATTGTGATTTGCCTGTTCAAAACTGAAAGATAAAACATCTAAAACAAGCGAAATTTGGGATAAAGTTAGTATGAATTACCATCAGACGCTAACGGCAATGTAGAACCAACCTCCATTATAATACAAATGGCCAGTTGCTCGCACTTCTAATGGTTAGTCTTATCATATAGAGAAGACACAAAATCTCAGAAAGCTTTCACATTATAATTGAATTGAATTTTTGTTTATTTTGCACAGTTCCGCGATATTTTCCTCGGCTACGCCATTGTATGAAATTACGCCATTGTATGAAATTGCGCAATATTTTTTTTTTTTAATTTCAGATGATGGCGTAACCAAGCGAAATATGGCATAACTATGCAAAATAAACAAGTTCAATTCAATATAATGTAAAAGCTTTCAGCTTTTGTGCGTCTTTTTTACCCAATAAGACTAGAAACTAGCAAAAAATGTTGCAAAAGATGCCATGTATATCACTATAGTGAGTGTTCTAGGATTTTATCACAAAATTGGTTATTCATCCTAAAAAACAACCATTTTTTGCAACACAAGAGCATAAAATTCAAATTATCGTATTACAATTTTTCTACCAAGAAACTCCCAACGTTGCGTCAACGCAACGTTACGTTGGGAGCCACTGGTAACACTCACCGACATTTTTTAAAATTTATTTTCTTAATTGTAGTGTACTTTATTAGAACCTCATAGTTTCAGTGTATTTCTATCCTTGGGAAGAAATGGGTTAAGACTTAGATGTATGTATTCAAAAGGAAACATTTTCTTCTTCTGGTCTGAATAATACACAAAATCACCACATTAGCAGATACATTATGTATATTAAAAATCACTGTTTTCAGACATATTATTTGACCTCCAAATTTTCCTAGACTGCTATATCACATTTCATATTTTTTATTAATTTGTATTATTGCTCCGTTTATAATTGCATATCAGAGACCAACGCAAAAGTATAGAAACTCGTTAGTTTACTTTTTGTGGACAATTAACTAATGAACCAACGAAAATTCAGAACCAAAATTAATGAGTCCAATATAATCTACAATCGTTCAATTGTAACTACATATGTATCCTCTCTTTCCACCAAATTTTTCCCTCCCCCAACAATCAACCGACTGGTATGCATACCCAACGACAATCCGATATCCCTACACAAGGATCTAAGTAAGTACGATAAACTTGTCTATACACCAATTCTTGAACGCAGAATATTCAAACCTTTCGTGTCGAATCGCCTTGCTTTTTGCGTGCCGAGCAGATCTCTTGTCTACCATTACCATGCTACTACCATCACAAGACGTTGCCATGACCATAGTCTTCAGGACTCGCCAAGTGTACGAGATGAAAACTTTATAAAATGGACTGGTACTAACAAGAAGCTTTCAGTAGATTTTCCATTTTCGTGAAAGACGTTTAAAATTCGTCTAAGATAAGAAACGCCTGGATAGAACTTATATAGAGAGACTGTGGCTTTTGGTTGTTGTGGAAAAGTGTTTGAATTGGTGTCGATTATTAGATTTATTGTAACAAAATTGAATTTTTAGAACATAAAGTAAATTATTAAAAAAAAAAATTTAAATTGTGCATATCATTCGATTAACAAATACAGGGAGTGTTTTATTGAACTAAACTATCTTAAAAGTGCAAAATATCGGTGTATAATTCATTAAATAGTGCGTTAAATACCATAAATACCAAAACTATAAAAAATAACTTTAAACGTTTATTATAAATATTTTACATAAAAATTTGCAGTACAAAGAAAAAAAAACAAATAATATTAAAAATCAGATTCAATTAAAGTGCTGGGATAGTTAAGTGAATAGTGAGTGATTGTGATGTACATATAAGTACATTGAAAATTTGGTGCTGTGAAGACATTGCTGGTACAAATCATTATAAAAACATAAGAGGACATTGTTGGTACATGAGAAAGATAAATTAAGGTAGTTCATACGAATGTTGTGGGGTGCGGCGTACATGCTACATACAAAAAAAAAATATTCTTAATCGAAAAGGAAATTGAATTTAGACACACTTTGATGTTGGTAAAATTCTATTATGAGTACATAACTAATATTTACTCGAACGGAAACGGAAAATTGATGTTTCTGACAATGAACATAGTATGTACTCGTAATGTACCTATAAACATCAGGTTAAATTTCCAGAAATCGTAATCTTACTGTTAAGCTAATAGTACATTCGCAGGGTGCTTTTACACTTAAATTGTGTTTACCAATTTATTGTTGTCCTGGACTCCATGATAAAGTTTACTTTAAGCAAAGACACTGCGTAGTTCATCACATACCCTAATCGTATGGAAGATACAAACATTTTTTTAGCCAAATTTTCATATTGTCTTAAATTAGGTACATATAATTTTTCTTTTATGGCAATTTTTTTACATTTTTTTTTTCGTTACATCTTAAAGAAATTGTCTACCAAAATACGCAGGAGAAATGTTTGTGGATTTTGAATAAAATCGCGAGTGTTAATGTTAGGGAAAAAGGCTACACAAAAAAAATATATATTTTAACCAAAACAATGTTGCTTATAAGCAATTTTCATTATTTGGATCGTTTGTGTAAAAACAATTATTAAAATTGAAATTGATAAGATTAGTTGAAGTCTCTAGAAAGGGAAAACCTCAAAATACCCGGCCATTTGCTCGCTTAGGCCAAGTTGGGATACTTTCTTCAAAGTGAGGTAAAGTAAATGAGAAAGCTGTGATTTTTTGTTTAAAGAGAAAAAAATATTTCTAATAGTTTCATGCCGCAATTTCAACAATTTAGTACACATATTGATGCGTAACAAGTGGAAGAATATTAACATTGTTAAATATTGGTAAAATTTATTTTTGTAATGAAGCTGTAATTTTAATTTGTGAAGTTGCTTATAAGAGACATTGGTTAAGCGGGGCAAGATTATGTTCTCCATCTTACAGTAGAAAACTATAGAAATTCTTACAAAATTAAATTAATTTCTGTGAATTAACACGTTCACGGTCTGAGTCATATGTGTAAACAGCGTTATTCCCCGTTCACCTCTATGAGTCACATGTGACTCATGGAACAATAGGAAAACAAAGGATTTTCGTGGTGGTAATATCGACGAAAAAGGACCCGACAGACAGTGAACTTGTTAAGCATTATAAATATTTTCTATTTTGATTGGGACGATTCTTTTGATGAAAAATATAACTTCTGCCGAAACACTCACCTTGAAAGAGTACAAAGAAGAATGCCATACCATTGGGTAAGCTCTAATAAAGCCATGGATACCTAAAGCCTGGAACTCCCGTGAAAAAAAAATATACTTGAAAAACGATTCTAGTTCTATGAAAACTGTTTTTTTTTGTATATCATACGTAATTGAATGCAAATTCCACTAAAAATAACTATTTTCCGACCTATAGCATAAAAGCTAATCATTTTCCCTTAGTCTCACAATACGTCCTCAATTGCCCAAAGTTGCAATTCTTGTACCCGGTCACCAGGTGGACGTGAAATTTTGGAAAATAGTTTTTTTGTGAAGCTATAAGTATATGTGTCATGAAAAAAAATGTCCGGCTACCGGCTTAAGAGCGGGGTCAAAAGGGTTAATGGACATGCAATACATACTTTCATATATTCTCTGAATTAATTTATTAACATTTAATTACGATCTTTAACAAAATACGTCTCTGATATTCACACATTTAAAATGAAATTCTTAACAATTCCTTACTTAGTTGCTTTTTTGAAATATTGAAATATGCAAGTTTTGAAAAGGATTTTTTGTATAAAACTTTGCTATTGTGAAACTTTCTTAACATTTTGGTATAATTAAACTTGTCAAAAATATTTTAATTACATTGATATTTATTCAAAAAAGAATTTCATTAATTTTAATGTTTAATTTAATTTTATTGAAAAGCTACTACCACTCGAATGGTATGAAGAAGGTCAAGTTCCTAAATTTGGAACATGAATTTCCTAAGTTTGGAACTAAAAATTCGTAAATTTGGAACATTGAATTCATAACTACGGAATACCAAATTCGTAAGAATGGCACATAAATTTCGTAATAATTGTGGAACATCAGATTCATAAAATTCGTAACTATGGAAAATCAAATTTATATATGTGACCGGGAAAGTTAAAAAGGGGCTATCGTGTAAAAATTTCGATTTTCACTTCCACAGGAGAAAGTTTGCTCTTCCCGATGGTGAAAACCGCAGTTGCCAAAATTCAAAAAATGGTTTCGAAAATCGATCTTGAAGTTCGCCATCAAATCATCATAATCCAATGTGAAATTTAAATTTTGTGTATTTGTGAATATCCTTTCAACCGCTAAAGCGAATTTAACCAAATTTTCAACATGTCTTACTCACAAAGTTAGAAGCAAAAATCAATACCGCAAATCATATAAGTCTGCATGAGTTGAGGTAGGGAGCGGTATGAAAATAAAAAATGTAGTATCGAATACAAAGTTTTTAGTAAATTTAAGATTTATACGTTTCGAAATTTTACAAGATGTAGGCATTATTGCATATAATTTAAATAATGATGTAACCTCATTATTTTACCGTTATCATTTATTACCTACCAAGTTATAAAAGTAGACTTTTATATAGTGGAATTCTTTTAGAATTTCCGATAGAAAAAAATAATCAAAGGCCATTTTTTTGTTTTATAATCTTTTGGGTGCTAAATATTAAGGTAGGTTAACAATTAATTTTTATTTGAAAAACGGACCAAAAAGGACATAAAAATATCGTCCACACAGAACGGGCATGTGCGATATCATGTGAAAGGAGACGTCGAGGACATTCGATATCCGTCAATTTTTCACACCCCTCCCCGCCTTCAAAAACTACACCTAAATGAATTTTCGCATATAGCGAGGTATCTGAATCTTACGCGTATAAAAGGTTAATTTTAGAGTCTCTCGTAATAACCATGTTTGTGTTTGCAAAGCCATAATGTGACAAAAAAAAACTAATCTAAAACGCATTTCTTAACTTTTTAGAATGTAAAGTAACTGAGACTTCTATCATCCATATTGCGTTTTGAAAAATATTGAGTGAAAATGTCCCAAAAAGTAAAAGCACGATGTCCCATTTACCTTTTTTCCAGTAGATAAAAATGAATATCAAAGACGATATTATTCGCGATATCTGCTTCCATCTCAGTGATTGGCTTAAACGGCATTTGAAGTATAGAATACAGTAATTTCTGTATGTTCGATCTAGGCCATCCTGCGTTCATCAACGTGCCTATGAGCCCACAGCATTCGACACCGGTTTGCATCCAATTTCGAGCCGTATTAAAACATATTTTGAATTGGATGTACTTTCCTAGTATCGACTATGGACTAAAGGAACATGCCTATATAGAAAATATACCCATATGGTGCTCAAAACCGGTGGTTTGACTTCGATCGCTGAGCGATGATCCTTTGGCTTTTCTAATTGGACAGTACCTACACATAACATTATGCTACAAAAACAGCGGATTGTAAAATGTTTTGCCTTTTTTGTTATACAATGCAGATGGCTCATTTTTACAGAAATTGATCTATCTCCACCGAAAATATCTATGCTGGATAATAGAAGTTATTCCGTTCAGTAGAATTTGAAAACAATAATAAATTTAGTTGTTAATTATATTAACATTTTATTTTTATATTAATTATTTTATTCGTTTTCCTCGGACTTTTTCTTAATAGTATAAGAAATGCTAAAAGGCACTGTTCATCCCAGTTTAGTTCTAGAGTTATTTTTTTCGAGTTTTATGCCGTCAGAACTTTGCTGTACTGTACATGTTTCAAGTGCAACCGTTAGTCTAGTAACGTGGAAGTATAAGTTTACATGCCATCAAAAATGTTTAATACATTGACTAAAAACTTTGATCATTGTTTCATTAAAAAATGCCAGTTACGTTTTGTTGATAATCCCGAGTAGTTTTGAGTAACGAACTCCAAAGAAAAAAATACACTCAGTTAATTTTCACAAGTGCCACTACCCTGCGCGGGATAGAGTTTAGGGGAATATTTTAGGAAATTTAGTTTTTCTAAGTTTGAGTATCTTTAAAAAAAAGTAACAATTCAAAAGAAACCTGCAAATGTTTGTTATTATGGTTTTCAGATTAATCATTGTCTACTGTGACGAAATCCATCAAATCTAAAAAACAAGCAGACGAGAGTGAGACAAAAATGTAGAACAGTTGTCAGTTGTTTGAGCAAAAAACTTTTCAACAAAGTTACCCGCGATCTTTTTTTCTTCTTTTGAGCTAAGCGATAACCGCGATGGTGGAAATCCCATACAAAACGACAATCTGGAAAATTGATTCAGGTTATGATATGGAACTTCTGCCAATGCCATCCCCCAGATGGCTCCGCAAAGAATTTCCCTAAAATATCCCGTATGTCCCTTTTTTTCAGTTTATATGGTTTTGAATCTTTATTAGAGTCAATCATTTTAAAATTTCCTGAAAGATTTTCCTGTAAATTGCATCTCGCACGTCGCATAATATCAAATGCAATTTCCAATTCAAAATGGGGACAGATGACACAATAGTCAGCTGTTACTGAAGGAGGAAATTCTGATCCGTTTGCGTTTTACTTGGACAATGATCCCGTCCGTCCAAGAAAGAAACGACTATAATTAAATAATTATTCACTCACAATACCAAAAAAACTCTCATAATTAAAAAGGCTATTGATTCGAGTGACCATCGGACAGAATTGTAGTTGTATACATTTCTTTAACAAAATATAATTCATACATATTTTTCTGAGAATATAATGCCCTTGTGGTAAAGTTCTTTTCACAGTGGGGATGAGGAAGATCCTGACTTATGTCAGTCAGCTGTAAAATCAGACATACCCGGCAATATTTGCTGTATCGGCAGTAGACTATTGACGTAAATATCATAGAAATAGGAATCTCAAACAAAGGGTACATAATACGGCACGATTTCAGTATCTGCGGCGCCATATTTTGATGATGCCATTTCATTAAAATTGCCCTGATACGTCCGAATCTGCAATCCTTTTTCGCGAAATCGTAACGGTTTTCTAGATATTTATTGTCAAAGTTTGATTTTTATATGAGGTAGTTCAGTTATAAATGAGAAATTGGGGGTATTTTTACTACATATTGATATAAATCGATAGCATTGCACCGAAAATAACATTTGAAATTTCATTTGCCTCCCTGTCTAGCAAATTTAACAATTCTTGCTGGCAAATATAATTCGGCTTTTCATATTATTAAGATCTTTGCCAAATTGGTAAAACTTACTATTGTAGTGGGACTAATTAAAATTAAAACGTCAATTTGATGGCATCTAACACTTTCCCCAATATGTAAAGCGGAAATATGCCCCTTTTCTTATCAAATTATTTAACTAGCTTCATGGAAAAGTCAAACTCTGACATTGAATATCTCGAGAACCGATACGATTTCGCGAAAAAAGATTGCAGATTCGGTCGTTTCAGGCCAATGTTAATGAAATGGCATCATCAAAATTTGGCGCCGCAGATACTGAAATCTCCACCATAATGCGAATAAAATATTCTTGATTGGAACTAGAATATTATTCTGGTGCCCCTAAATACATAAAAATACTCACAATGACTTCTTCTAATCCGTCCCTATGGTTCGAGTCCCATCTTGCCTATCCACAACCAATTTTCTAAAAAAGTATACTATAAGTATTCCGGGGCACTTGTCTCACCAAGTCATATCCATTTCATATCCATATTGCTCATATTAGACTTATTTAGCAAAAAAGGACCTTTTGTCCTTACGGACATTCCCTGGGATTAGTAAGCACTTTCAGATATAAAGTGTCCTGCTGATAAATAACTACTTATGTTTTATTAAAAGTAGCACACGAAGAGAATCAAGGCAAGCAATTGAAAGGAATTGCATCCTTATCTTTACATGATTGATTGATGATTTACTGTTATTCCAGTTACTGGTCAATCTCTGAATAATTTTTTTGGTCCCCAATGGATCCTGTATATCAACAATCGCAATTTTTTTTTAACAAAGAAAGTGCTGAAGATATGCTCGAACTTGTCGAAAAATTAATTTACATTTGGATTTACTGTTATATTATCCGCTAATTACATTTTCGGTAACAGTATCCAAGTCAGGATCATCCAAAGTATATGGATACCAAGTTTCATAAAAATCAGATCACGGCAAATAGGCCAGTCAATAAACCGAAAAATAAGGCGTTAAGTCGCAAAAAATTGTCCGGCTCTGTTTTTTGGGATATTGTTAGGATAGATACCAGAAGTGTACCACCAAGTTTGCAACTTCGAAAAACCTGTGCTAACCCCGTGAACCGTGAAAAACCTCAAAATTTTCGCCCTTTTTTCATATTTTTGTTTGTAATTTCTAAAAAGTGCTTCCTACAAGTAAGTTATCCACTGCACTGTTAAAGCTAAGAAAATCTTCTTTAATTTTAGTGTAACCCCAGCTTTGTAGGCGCAAAGGATCCCAAGATACAGCACTTTAAACATTGTTTTTTGAAGAAAGTTCGAAATTGTAATTTCAGTCATGTTCCGAGCTGAATATCGGCTTAAATGCGCATTTTACAGAGAAAGTCATGTGACATGAAGTTATAAACCAGTTCCTTAGCTGTATATATGTCAGAACGAATGGAATCAGACCATGGGGTCATAGGGCTGCCCCTGAAAATTAGGTTCTTGAAAGAAATTTTTTTTTCTTTATGTACCAATATTAACCAAACTTCACCCAAGTATGTTCCTGGTTAAGCCTCAAAAAATATCTAGGAACGGATGAAATCGGAACACTACGTTATAGGGCTGTCATACAAACCAACCTCTGGAAATTAGGTTCTTCTAAGAAAAACTTTTTTCTTTATGAACCAATCTTAACCACCCTTCCCCCAAATGTGTTTTTTAGTCAAGCTTCAAAACATATCTACAAACGGATGAAATCGGAACACTAGGTCATAGGGCTGTCATACAAACCAACCCCTGATAATCAGGTTCTTCTAAGAAAAACTTTTTTCTTTATTAACCAATCTTAACCAAACCTCACCCAAATGTGTTCCTAGTAAAACCTCAAAACATATCTAGGAATGGATAGAATCGGAACATTGCGTTATAGGGCTGTCATACAAACCTCCTAAAATACAATTTCGGTCTTTTTTACACACATTTTTCAAAGTGCTTTATATTATCTTTATCTCAATTTCGTAGGTTTGGAAAATGACATTAAATTTGAAACATCAAATTCGTAACTATGGAAAATAAATCATGAAAAATTTTATGTTTTTACTAAAATTTAACCAGTTTAGTGTTCAAATATGCACTTAGCGAATTATAGCGTCCACAATAACGAAATTTATTGAGCTTCCAAAGTTACAAATTTGATGTTCAATTATTATACGAATTATCCAGTATTACGAATTTGATGTTCCAAACTAACGAAATTTATGTTCCAAAGAAACGAATTTGATATTGCAGACTTACGAATTTGATGTTCCATAATTACGAACTTGATGCTCCAAAGTTATGAACTTCACCGAGAAATGTTACCTTTATATTGTTGAAATTATTCAAGAGAAAAACAACTTAGCCGCGGACAGTGTTTCGACTTATTTTTGAAAACTATGGTAAATTTACATAGAAAATAGTGGGAGAAGTGGTAGATTTGTAAAATTTAAATAATAAATTTGGAATTACTAAAAGATGTTTGTCATCTAAATAAACCATAAATTTCAATTTAAAATATAAAAAAAATTTTCGCACACAGAACATACTTAAGGACAGGGTTCAGTTTCTGCGATTGTTCATTAAGATAAATGTACACAAAACACTAAAACTTAATAAATTAAAAGAAAAAAATAGACAAAAATGCCCTCTCATTGACAGAAAGTGTCTGAATAATGAGCGAACTATGATTCAGAACTTTAGGAAAAATATGCAGTTGAAAGAAATTAAGTATGCTTATGCTGCATATAATTATTCAGATAAGTGAATGGCACAAAATCAGCCTAGTCCCTACAATATATCAAACACGTGGCCCGCGGGCCGCATGCGGTCCACCACGGCAGTTTTGTTCGGACCGCGGCCAGGTCGAAGAAACACAATGTGTTTTAACACAAATGCATAAAAATAAAAAAAATGGAATTATTGAAATCTAAGAAATTTAATAAAACTCGTCAAGAAGTTCCTGACTTATACAAGCTTAACTTATGGGCATATTTTAGAAATCTTCCTCTATGTACTATAGGGTTCTCCCTGTGTGTGAGGTATAAACGATTTTTTTATTTTATTTGAAAGACCCATATATGTATGGAATATAACATCATTCAAATATCCGCCGTGGCTTGTCACCGTGGCACGGTTCCGAGTGGTCCCATTTTCAATGACTCTGCCGCATAGATCCTGCTGAATTTGAGAAGCAGTGACTGAATAGTAAACAACAGATTAGACCGACGCCACTAAAACAAACAGGCCGCTACAGGCTGCAAACATCTTCCCTCTCTAATTGGAAAACCCTATACAAACAATTTGCTGACGGTTATGCGAGCCATATTTGCTTATGTTATTTTTTTTGTTCGTGTGGAGGAAAACATTAGGCCCATTTGTGAAATTTTTTTGCCACTAAATTCGATCCAGAAAAATATTTTTTTTTTTGCTTTGCCGATTGAAGATCTTCCAATTTTTTGGCATTTTAACTTCTTGTCTAAGGTTTCTCAATTTGTTTGAAAAACATTTTCAAAAGATGGCGTTACTAAAGGACATTGTGGGGATGTAGCAATGTCATAGGGCTTCAGCGAAATCTCTTTTCTGTGTAGGTATGCTTCAAGCATGCCTTTGGTAGTTTTCTTTGTAGTGTAGTAAGCAGGTGAAAACCGTAGTGTTTAAGATTGCAGGATGTTGCAAAACAGTTACAAAAGAGTTACAGGCCTAACAACGAAAAAACTCCAAACATTTTGGGGTTTTTCGCGACTTCGACCCTGTTTCGCAACGAAATTTTGATGGGAAGCTTCGTGATTCATGGGCAGCACCAAAAAAATAAAATATAAGAAACAAAAAAAGTGCTCCTCCAGATTTTGCAATCTGAAATCACGTAATGACTAGCCTATTGTGCCTTTGGTACCGGATTCTCCGTACAAACAGCTTCCATTGGTTTCAACTGGACACATCCTCTTTCTGCCAGAGTGCTTTGTATTTTATTTACTTTATTTTTATGTTTTTGTGTTTAATATTACACAGTTCGCCCCGTGAAAGAGGTTAATTAGTAAGGTTTTAAAAAGTCTAATTAACGATTTGACAATGACAAGTGGTTTGCTGAATGGTTAGTCAAATTAACCGATTTAAATTGTTTTAAGTTTTATAATTTTGCTACTAACCTCAGACTAAGGTTTGCAGATTCACTTAATTTACCTGGACTGGACTGGACTCCCTGCCAACGTAAACATCGTTCCTAAAACCCCTCGTGAAATATTTTTCTGCGTACTCTCCTGACTTTGGGCATTTGTTTGTGAATGTGATTTGAGACAAACGCATTTACAGTAATTATTCATAATCTAAAAAGCAAAAAGAATAGGGTACTTAGGCTAATGTTGTCATGAAAACAAAATTTTAAAACCAGGTGATTCCACAAAAAAATGAAATTCCGGAGTCTCTAAAACATAACCTTTTTTTCAGAAATCAATCCAAGTCCCATAACCTGAAAGATGCGAATGCGACTTATTATGCAACCGTGGTAAATAACTCTCGGATTCGGCAAAGGCAATAACTTTCCTAAACCACATTGCATGATGGGGCCTAATATTTTCCTGCACCGAAAATGGGAAGCCTGGACCAATGTACCTTAAACAACTGTCGGCAAATTGTTTGTAGTACTAATATTCATAGTTTTAAGCTTACATAGGCCACCTATTTCTTTACGAGTTTGACTAATTTTTATAGACTTGAGTTTAATACATCCAATTTTTCATCATGTTGGTTGATATCAATTGTAATTGTGTTAAATTATTGTTGGTGGCGGGCCGCACAAACTTGGGAGGAAGGCCGCATGCAGCCCGGAGGCCACGAGTTTGACATGCCTGGTATACACCATGTTCACCGAGCGAAAACTTCCATCTATGTCTCCCGTGAAAAATGTGCCGTGGAGATTCGCCTTTTATTCAAACAATTTAATGCAAATACTGTCAAAATTTTGATGATCGTGAAATCGAATTCGCTTGGTGGTACTCACTTCACATGAAAGTCTCCACACCGGTTTTTGACATTTCGCCAGCGAAAATAATGCAGTTGTACTTTATTTCACAATGAAAAGATGTCATCGACAATCAATCAGAACATTTATCTTACATTGAGTGAATAAAAAGCCAGTCTCCACGGCACCGTTTTCACGGGAGACATATATGCACGTTTTTCGCTCGGTGAACCCAGTACATACCTTTAAGCTAAGTACTATGTTCATCGTGTGAAAAACTTACATTTATGTCTCCCGTGATAAATGTGCCGTTGAGACTTGCCTTTTATTCACTAGAATTAAAAAAAGTGCACTCACGATCTGTTTGACTGTGATGAAACCTTGTCACTGTGAAATAAAGTGCAACTGCATTGTTTTCGCTGGCAAAATGTCGAAAACCTGTGTGGAGACTTTCGTGAGAAGTGAGTACCACCAAGCGAATTCGATTTCACGGTCATCAAAATTTTGACATTATTTGCATGAATTTCACGTGAACGGACGATGTTAGTACCTTCTTCCGAATAGGCTGATACCAAAACTTCGTAGATATATATAAAAAAATTTGTTACAATTTAATTTACTAATATCGATTGTGATCTCGGCGTTTTAAGTAAAATGGTATATTATTTGTTTTGAATGGGCGTGGGTGAAACAGGTAAACAGAATATTTCCTCCTAGAATAGCAATTTTTCGCGAAGAAAGTATTTAATTAAGTTACCCATTTTCACAGAAATAGAACAAACTCTTACATCAATACGTTGGTCTTTACTGTTTCGTATACTATGTATATATTGAAAAATGATTTAATCAGGGTCGGTAAAATAGGTGGATGGCTACAATTTGAATTTATGAATATTGTAAAGATAGCCATCGTTTTTTTTTTTCAAGCTTTTCCATCGAATTTATCGTCTTCCGTGTCACTACACACGACATTAGCTTGAAAGTATAGGGTGGGAAAAAGGTATTATTTATGATTTGAAAAAAGCTCACAACTTTTTTGTTTGTGAGAATTTTCTTTTACATTTTCATTTTTTATTTAGTCATTTAACTTGGAAATTTTCAAAATGTAACAGTACACCATTGGGCAGCAAAGTAGCTTAATTTTTCTTTGAAAACTGCGGATTTGTAAAAGATTGTAAATGAAGTGCAATTTAGGTCAAAATTTAGCAAAATCATATCAATCGATGGATATTTAAACCTTTCCATATTACAAATTTGGTTACCATTGCCCGTTGGCGGGTTGAGCTTGCCATATTCCTCAGCCAAATGCTTGCCATTATTTAAGATCACATCAACCAGCTCGTAATCAATATTCAAAGCCTTCAGGGCCATCCGAACGTAGCTGCGAGCTCCATAACATTTTTAATTATGGTCGGTTGTTTTCAAAGAAAAATTAGACTAACTTAGCTTGCTGTTTCATTTTTCGAAACTCTAGTTTTATGTCAGAATAAAAAAAAATAATAAACAAATTCTCATAAACAGAAAAGTTATTAGCATTTCAAGTCGGAAATACACTTTTTGCCCACCCTGTACCTATATTTCACTGTCTGTATTTTAACTTACAAATTTTTCTTCGTATTATATTGCTATTTCTTGTCAACTCTTTTGGCATAGTATGTATATCGGATTGCCATGTGTCTAGAATCACTATTAGCCGTGTCGTATAGAGTATAATAGTACCTGCTCTCGTTGTAAATTCATGGAGGTTTGCGTACATTCGTATCCTTTCCGGGGACAAAATGACAGATATTCAATAATGGAATTTTACTGTCTCGGAAAATTGAATGTACAAACAAGGATATGAGCTGTGTGCTTTTTTAAATATAAATTGTACTTCTTCAGATAAATTACAGCGGAGATAACAAACTTCACCTCTAGACGTACATGCATTTTTACAGCTTGTCCTTGATGTAAAAATATTCAATAATAAATGAACTGCGATTTTATGAGATAGGTACCCATAATAACTCGTGGGGCAATATTTTTTTTTTGTGTTTAATTTCTTATCGAGATGAAAGGGTGGACACTGACGATGGATTTGCGTTTAACTGTTAGTTATCTACATGTTCCGTACATTATTTGAAGTGATACCAAACAAAAAATGTGAGAAAAACAATAACATCTAGGGACATTTTTATTGGTTTCTGAAAAATAGTCCGGTACTGGAGAATAAATCTTATTGTGGGGGGGGGGGCAAATGTTGAGACAAGAAACATAAACTTCCTTAACTGCGTATACAACTTGTTGAATAGAGGATACGCTTCTCTTTCGATGCATTTAAAATCTGAAATTTTGGCTTTTAAAATCTATAGACAATTTCAAATCTAAATATTTATAAAATAACTAGCTGAGAGAGCTCGCTTCGTTAGCGTTCGCTACGCTCACGTTACTCGCTTCGCTCACAACTTGACACTACTTTAAATTTATGAGCGATTCTCCCTAGGAGAATAACAAAGTCGTTTTAGACTTATCCTATTCAAAACAAAATTCTCTTCAAAAAAAAAACTTACGGAATGAATGTTTCGCAAAGAATGTCCACTATTCAATTGAAAAACTACACTTTTTACACCCAAAATTTAACGCAATCCGCAATTATTCGAAATAATCAAAAGCGAATTTTCCACCTTTGTATCGTCTAAAATCATCAAATCATTCGATAAAATGCAAATACAAATGCGGTTGCTTTCAATTATATTAATCCGCGCCGGCATCGAAACTAATCCAGGTCCTGAAATTTACAGCTGTTGTGTATGCAACCGACGTATCTTCGGCAATGCCAGGTCTCTGAGATGTACCTGCTGTAGAGAATGGTGTCACTTTTATTGCTCAGGCTTAGTGAGTATAACATGTTGTCTTTTGTTGCTCCTGGGTGTCTGAATACGGGTCGGCCCCCAGTCACCCCAGGCCCTAGCTCACAAGCTAATGGTTTACAACCATCAACGGCCATTCCTGGCCCAAGCTCTCCACAACCGCCACCCGCAGTAAACAATACAACAAGACATAATCGCTCTAGTCTAACACCTGCACCCCCCGCAGCAGTGCACACCCCACTCACCATATTACAGTTTAACTGCAATGGCATCCGCAAGAAGATCAGCGAGATCGTCCGTTTCATGAGTACACGCAGAATTCTGATAGCGGCATTTCAGGAGACAAACCTCCAGCCTTCAACTCCCGAATTTAATATCCGCGGCGATTACATACTTTTAAGTCGCGATAGAGTCGGCAGGCAGGGTCCTAACCCAGGAGTAGGGCTTGCATTCCTAATACACAGAACCATGCAATACAGTGTATTAGATCTTCGTTTCAACGACGGCACGGCGGAAATGCAAGCTATTGCCGTTAAATCTGGCAATACCAATATCGAACTTAAAAACATTTATGTTCCACCAGCATCTAGCTGTGGATCTAGTTATAAGTTCGATATTGGTCCACACCTCACGGGACAGCATAGGATCCTACTTGGCGACTTTAACACCCATCACGAACTCTGGCACTCTCTTCTCGGTAATGATGCCAGAGGTATAGATATCGCGACCAAATTAGACCCATCAGACTTCTGCGCACTCAATGGAATTTCGTCTACACGCGTCGCTGGTGCCTGCCATAGTTCTCCTGACATAACTATTGTTTGCGCCAGTTTGATAAGTGAAACCCACTGGGAGACAACTATCTCCCTCCAATCCGATCACCTCCCCATACTTATTAAAATTTATAAACCAGCTGAACGGACGACGTCAGAACGGTGTACGTTTATCAACCACAAAAAAGGCAAATTGGGAGGGTTTCACTTCGTTCACTACGACGAAGTTCGCCGCGCTACCTATTCCAACAAACACCAGGAAAGCCGAAAAGAATATAAGGAACGTCATTGCCAAAGCGACAGCTCGCTTCATCCGGCAGGACGTATCCCCAAAGTTCGGCCATATTTCCCAACTACTGCCGCAAAGTTAGCCGACGAACGGGACAACTTAAGACGCGCAAATCCGGCAGACCCCAGAATTCAGGAGCTAAACTCCGAAATAAATCGACAAGTCAACACTTACAAGAAAGAAAAATGGAACGAGCATCTTGAAAGCTGCGACCTTTCGAAAGGTGTCAGCAAGCTTTGGGCTACAGTCCGCGCCCTGTCACATCCAACCAAAGACAAAGGTAGTGTAGCAATCAGATTCGGCAAGAAAACCACCGCAGATCCTAAACTTTGTGCGAGCTTGTTCAATAAACAATTTAGTGAACATCCCAAGACCAAGTCGCTCAACTGCAAAATAAAAAGAAGGATACGCAACCGAATGGTTGACATTATTCCCACCTATACAGCGGACCAAGTTTCAGCAGCGATCAAGAAGGCTAAAAACTCTAAGGCCATTGGACCAGATGGCATTTCAATGGCCATGCTGAAACATCTAGATCTTCCGGCCATCGAATACCTCACGATGGCTTTCAACTTGTCGATATCCACGCTTGTCCTCCCTGAATTTTTGAAAAAGGGTCGAATTATCCCCCTTCCAAAAACCCGGTAAAAGCGCAAAACTCGCCGATTCCTACCGTCCAATCACGATTTTATCACCCGTGGCAAAGACGATCGAAGCACTCATCCACCCCACCCTTGTATCACATGCTGATCTAGCTTCTCATCAGCATGGCTTCGGGAAGATGCATAGTACTACAACAGCTCTGGATCTTATCACCCATCACATCCATAATGGCCTCAACCAGAAACCGCCCTGTGACAGAACTGTCCTAGTGGCAGTTGACCTGTCGAAAGCCTTCGACACGGTTATCCAACTCTGCGCTGTTGGCAGACCTCCTTAATATGCATGTTCCTGCACAAGAGGTTAGATGGATTGCCAACTATCTAGCTGGGAGGCAATCCTATACCGAGTTTCGTGGCAGTTATTCAAAGCAAAGAAAAATTAAGCAGGGAGTTCCACAAGGTAGCGTACTCTCTCCTACATTGTTCAACATCTACCTGTCGAGCCTTCCAACACCCCCGGAAGGTATCGAACTAATTTCCTATGCGGACGATTGCATCGTACTCACCACGGAGAATGAATGGCATGTGTGCTCGATTAAATGACTATATTGAAAAACTGGTGGAGTTTTTCAGTATCCGCAACCTCGTCATCTCACCGTCAAAATGCACTGCAACACTTCTCACCACCTGGACGCAGGAATTTTCGGAGGAGCTTAGGATCCGTACGGGTAGGCATACTGATGACGTTGTTCCTACTGTCACTAACCCCAAAATCCTTGGTGTCTATCTAGACACCATGATGAAGTCGAAAAACCATGTCGAAGACGTAGTCGACAAAATGCACAGTAGAAACAACGTCCTAAAGGCACTAGCCGGGAGTTCCTGGGGCAAGGACAAGGAAACTATGTTGGACATTCAGAACATTTGTCCGAGCTGCGGTGGTGCGCCTCATGATGTGGACCACTTGTTCCGATGCCCCGCTGCACCCACTAACCTCACTCCGAGGGAGTTATGGGACAACCCTATTGCAGCTGCTACGTTCTTGTCGCTTGAGACAATAGGCGAGAACGACGACGAAACATAGAATACTTCCACAGACATACACAGCGGTTCACGCCTTTCTGCACCGCTACTACAACATCATAAAATGCAAAACTTCGTCGAAAAAAAACCGACGAATTTTCCGAGTTTTCCACTAAGAATTTTATATTTTTTCATTCGAAAAGCTATTGTGTAAAAATTGCTTACAAAATTACAAGCAAAAAAAAAATAATTTTCGATTTTCCAACTTTTCCGGAGGGTTTTCCCAAAAAAATCTTTCGTAAAAACCTTCTGGTGATTGCTAACAACTGAAAAAAAAATTTGATGTAAATCGGCCCAGCCGTTCTCAATTGATGATTTACATCGATTTTTCCAATTTTCCGACTTTTCCAGAGGGGTTTCCCAAAATTTTCTTTCGTAAAAACCTTCTTCTGGTGTTGGAAACAAATGAAAAAAATTTGAACCAAATCGACCCAGCCGTTCTCTCTCTTGATTAATTACTATAAAATTTTTCGCTCCATTTTGATATACATACAGGGTGTCCCGCATTGGGTGGTCAATACTGTTTCAGCAAGAAAATTCCCAATACACTCGGAATCTTTTTTACCGTTACCTTGTTATCGCTCTTTTTGTGAAAGTCATCGAAAAGCGTGACTTGTCACGCAAAATCGTAATTTGCAGCACTCCTGATGACTTTATCAAGATTTGATTTCAGTTTCAGAAACTACATAACATTTCACAAAAACTGAAGTTTTTCCTGTGGCCAACATTATCGGCACTTTTAAGATACAGTTACTCAAACTTAACAGAAATTTTAAAATAGATTTTTCATCGAAAATTCAAACAGTAATTGCATAACGGTGCTTTATACGTACAACTGTGCAAAGTTGATAAAAGTTGCTTCAACATGTTGGCTTTCCAACGGTATATCACTTTTCTTATTCACATTGAAGAATTTTAGGTAAACACGCATTGAATGGTAAAAATCGTGGCTTCAGTGGAATCGTTAACAATTTTCCCTTGACTCGAAAAAAGACATACAAAGACAATCATAATTCGGGATTGAATCTCGCTACATTATTTTGACCAGAACTGTAAGATATTTGAAATTTGGTACATTGTTTGGCGAATGCAACGGTACTTATAACGGTTAAACTTTAATATTTGCTATTTATGGCAGATAGACGGGTGCCCGCTTATAATGCGAGACCTTTCAAAGAATATTTGGAAAACGAATTTCCCGGAAAGTGGATTGGCAGATTTGGGACAGTTGCGTGGCCTGCGACAAGTCCTGACCTTACTCCCCTAGATTTTTATTTATGGGGTAACTTAAAAAGCAATGTGCTTCCGAGCCGATTACCTGCCGGGAACAGCTGCTGCGGCGAATTAATGATGCTTGTGAGAACATTAAGGAAACCCCTCCTGAAATCCTTCGGGAAGTTTCTTCCATGCGCCGAAGGGGTTGACTCTGCATACAAAATGGAGGAGGCCAATTCCAGCAGTATTATTCCAATTCATCAAACAGACCCATTTAATCATTAGTTAATATTTTTAGTTTATTGGTTCTTTCTCATATTCAAAACTTTATTTTCATTTTTATTTAACAAATTTTCAAAATTGCGATAGTAAAATATAAAAAATAAATGAAAAAAATTTCAGTTTAAATAATCTGATAACAAAATAATTACCTCGTTTTTTTACATTTAATATGTGTAATTCCAAAATCCCGTAATGTAAATATGAAAAGTGATATACCGTTGCAAAGCCAACATGTTGAAGCAACTTTTATCAACTTTGCAGAGTTGTACGTATAAAGCACCGTTATGAAATTACTGTCTGAATTTTCGATGAAAAATCTATTTTAAAATTTCTATTAAGTTTGAGTAACTGTACCTTGAAAGTGCCGATAATGTTGGCAACAACTTCAGTTTTTGTGAAATTTTATCTAGTTTCTGAAACTGAAATCAAATCTTGGATTAAGTCATCAGGAGTGCTGCAAATTACGATTTTGCGTGACAAGTCACGATTTTCGATGAATTTCACAAAAAAAGCGATAACAAGGTAACGGTAAAAAAATTCCGATTATATTGGTAATTTTCTTGCTGAAACAAGTTGCGCTATCAACCCTTATAGTATTGACCACCCAATGCGGGACACACTGTATAAGATAGATTTAACCACAGAAGTTTATTCATATTGTTGAACTTAATCAAGTCACAAATAAATCGGCTTTTTATTTATTTTTTTTTAAAGGATACTCACAATACATAATTCACCTTATCAGATCATCTGTTTTCCAGTGGTTTCATACACGTCTCTTAAAGACCTACAGTTTAAAAATGTTGGGGTGAGCGGTGAAAGAAACCACTGAGAAATGCCTAGACTGAAAAGGTATGAATTCAGGAGCCAATCTAATAAAACTTAAAGTCTCTTTAGTTTCGTCTACAGACATATTACATATATGTATGTCCTCTACAAACATGTTTAGTGCCTAAATCTGTAGAAGTTTATTGGCAACAAAACTAAGACTTTCGAAAGTAATTTTTTTGTAGTATGTAGTATGGAAGCGTACAAATTATCTATCTATGGATGCGTATGTAATAAATTTATTAACGTCATCACAGTACCAAACAATGCAACTTAAACTTGACTAACTTTATTACAGCACTAACAAAACAAAAACAAAAAACATTGATAGTCTAAATTAAAATTAACAAAAACAAAACATACAAAAGGACATAAAATTCGGGCGTATTTTATTGACATTCTAGTGCAGTTTTTATTATTGTGTAACGTGTGTGCGTGTAGTATATAGAGCACTATGTACCCTTAATAGTAAACGCTCCGGGAATCTTCTATATAAGAGTTTTGTGCGGATTAAATGGATAAAATTCAGAGTAAGAAACCACTTCGTTACTACATCGGAGGATGTGCACGCGGTACAGGAGCAGTAATCACAGCTCCACTAAAATTGCCATTACACTGGTCACGAGTTCTGCGTTTAGCACCGGCACCTAAAATTCGTCCGGATGAATTGTTTGAGGTAAGTGAATTGTGTTTGGGAATTTAAGTGTTTATATGTCGTTCGGTATATCCTTGCTCCTTGCTTCTGTCTGGATGTCGACGACACGACGTCGGCGATGATGAAGGTAACCTAAAGTGTGCCCGGAATGTAGACGGATGTAAATTGCATTCTTGGCAAAGGAAAAGTTAATTTACGGCTTTTTCACCAGAAATTATGTATGTCGTTCAATGTGTCACATATAGAGAGTTTTAGCAGGTCGTATGACATAGAACGACATAGTAATTTGACATTCCATATAAAAATTCGCTTGGTTACCGTATACGACACAATGGGTGAGGTTATAAAACACAACGTTGCGCAACGTTTCGCGCAACGTTTCAAATCAACCGGCCGTTACGGATCAGAAACTTCTCCCTACAAACAGATCCTCTAAGCGCCCCCTTGCGAGGCATAGCTTGATTGATTGGCAGAAATTTACAATCTGCCGTCGAACCGTGCATTTCCGCCCTCACTTATTTATTAAACTATTTATAATCAAAATAAAATGTATCTGCATCTCGTTTAAAACTGGAAATTTTAATTTTCGAGCAAAACGTATCAGCTGTGATGTGTCAATTGTCACATTTGTCACTTTCCGAGAGATGGCGATGGGAACACCAAGTCTGATCCGGATCTATGCGTTTACAGAACACAATAGGAAACGTTTCGGAAAACGTGAAACGTTACGCGAACGTTGTGTTTTATAACCTCACCCAATGTAGTAATAATTTTGCATGTCCTTAAGTTTCGACTGTTTCCAGAGCATCAAATATACGGAAATACACCCATGCCTTGGGACATGTAAAATTATGATATATTGTTTCGTATACGGTAAGCAAGCGAATTGTTATATGGAATGTCAAATTTTGTCGTTCAATTTCAAACGACATGCTAAAACTCTCTAATAATATTGTCAACATAAGAAAATTTGTTTAGAGAAACTTTTTGTGCAAAATACATACTATGTATGTAGTTGGTTTGCTTCTTAACAAGTATACACTGCCTGTCATAACTATAGCCGCACCATAAAACATACTGATCCTTTAAAATTGAAAGAGAGCACGCAGTTATTCTACATACTATAAACATAACATAAAAAGACAAATAAATTCACAAGAAGTTTCCTTAAATTTCAAACCGTTATTCCTCTGTAAAGGAAAATCTAAAATGCCCGCCTATCATAACTATAGCCGCACTTGGAACTAGTATGGGAAAAACTGACGAAAAAGCGGAAATTGAGGAAGTTAGTAACGGGAAAAATCTATTTTAAATAAAATTGACTCCGAGGGATTATTTTGTTTATTTCTGAATAAATAATTAAAACGGTTTTTGGGCTTTTGTTTATTGACCTCTCAGTATCGATAACCTTTTCTTTTACATGGAAAACTCTTTCAAATATCATTTTTTACGTAATAACGTTTCTTAAAGATTTCCTGTCTAATTTTGATGAAGGAGGCCCACCTCCGTAACATTTGTTACATTAAAACCTTCTTGAAGTGCAATGATTGGTGGGAGAGGATACAATCTCTTGCTACAAATTCCGTTATGTGTCATGTATTCTATATTAAAAACAAAACCAGTTTATGGTCAGGATATTCCAGAGAAATTTCCACTGTATTAAGGTGGTTACAACAACTGATTAATACTATTAAGGAACTCTGATCCAAGTTTGTATTGATATCTATATGGAAATCCGGCAAGTGCTCATTAAAAGTATTAGCCAGCATAATTTTAATAAAATCAAACCACTTCTCATATTGCAGAAAAAGGTGATAAGAATTAAATGTAATCAACCCCAAAGATATCCTAGTTTTGTATTGTTCCGAAATTTGAAAATTCTTCCAGTGCGTCATTTGTACTGTTTTAAACATATTCTTTGCGAGATCTGGAAATCTAAATTTCAGACTAGTATCAGATTATATCTCCGTAGAAACTTGCAGCATGTTGTAGCAATTCCGTTTTCACGTACCACTGCATTCCGAAACTATTTTCTAGTATCCTCCTGCCGACTTTTCAATAAGCTACCTCATTCTGTTAGAGCATTGACATCAACTGGAAAGTTTCTAAAATTTGTTAAGCATTGGCTATTTGAATTCGATTTTCCTAATCTGGAATCAATGTTCTCTGATATTTTGGTGTGAAATAAATCCTTGACTTAGTAATTAATTGCTTGCATGTTGATTTTTTCTTTTTCCTTTTTCCTTTTTCCTTGAATTAAACTTAGTATTTAATATTTGAAGATCACCCCACATATTTCATAATTCATTTAATTTTGTACTTAATCCTATTTGAAGTGACATTTATCACTATTCTAATTACTTCTTTTTAGAATTAGAATATAAAATGTTCCATTATATCATATTATCCGAAAAAAATATATTTGTAAATAATATTGTAATTATATTTTAAATTATGAAATAAATCTTATCTATCTATCTAGTCTACCTACAGAACAGTTGATTTCGTCACTTTCAGCATAGGAAACATTTAATGAGAATGTGCTGACAATAAACAGCTTCCATTTTATACAAAAGATAGGACATATAGCGGGTTTTGAAGCAAGCAATTTTCCTCAATTTCCACTTTTTAATCAGTATTTCCCATACTTGTTCCAAGTGCGGTTATAGTTATGACAGACGGGAAATTTAGATTTTCCTTTACAGAGAAATAACGGTTTGAAATATTAGGAAACTTCTTGTGAATTTATTTGTCTTTTTATTATGCCTTATATTTATATTATGTGGAATAACTGTGTTCGCTTAGAATTTTAAAGGATCACACTGTTTTATGGTTCGGCTATAGTTATGCCAGGCAGTGTATATTAAAAGCACTCTCTTAAAGGGATTGCCTTGACTTTGACTTTCATTATAGACTTAAATTCAATATTGACATCAACATTCTAATGTGAAATGATGAAGTTTCATTAAGGATTAAATTTTTTTTTCATTTGGCTCCGGGTTGAGTTAAGTTACAGGGTGTTTTTGTCGCATGATGAACCTTCAAATGCCCTTAATGCACACGGAGTTATGAATTATCAGGCCAGACACCCACGGCAAATTCGTGGATTCGAATCCGTTTTATTGGCTATGTCCACACATGTGCGCTTTCATCTTCCCTATCGTCTTCAAGCTCCGTATCCACTTTCAACATTGAACTTGTCATTGATTACGTCAAGTGAACAGAAGAGATCAATGCCTCATTCTATCCACACCTTTCATTATTTATTGTTAAATATGTGTGACGGCTTTGGTCAAGACGGGTAAATGATAAATTCTTTCGTTAATAGTATGAATGGATGCTGAGTTGTTGGCTTTTTCAACCTTGGCAATCGCGTTCAAGAATGAATGCCTTTCTTCAATAGCGCAGACATCTCAAGTTTCAATTGTCAAAATGACGAAGACGAACGAAAATTGAAAGTGTCTGGACAGGCACATTGAATGTGAACTTACTGTCAAAGTGACTTTTTCGTGTGATTATTGTGGTAATAGCCCCGTGTTTCTTAACTAAAAAGTGGTTGAAGACCACTGCCATCTAGATAGACAGGCCGAACTGCAGAAACCTAAGTGCCACTCGAGATATTTCTACGATACCGATTATCTTCGGGATGTAAGCCCAATACTGCTCAATCAATATATTGTGAGCACGGGCTGGTTCCTAACATAGTCAGTTAGTAGAAACATGATTCTCTCGGTGGTATCACAATGGACCAATTCCAAAACATTCAATTCAATAGAATATTCAAGTTTGTATGTAACTATTTAGGGACAAACGCAAGCATCGAACCACCAGGATCGTAATTTCCTATCGTATACTATTCATGAATGAAACGATTGACCTTGTATTCTTTCGGAAATCAGTCGATATCTCTGCAATCCTTTGGTGTGGCGGAACGATCCAAGTGGCGCTAGACTCATCATAAAATTGCCAAAAGGGCCATTGGATCCTCTTTATTTTTTTCTGTCAGCTTTGTACTACTACTACTACCATAGTCTAACTGGTCTAGCGGTTAGTGCGCGCACCTTCGGTGCACAGGGTCATGAGTTCGAATCTCACCGTGGATCATGGTGTTTTTCGAACTCACGAGCTTGTGACGGACTATGATCTCACTCAGATGTTAAACGAGTACCCATTTATGGGGATAAATAACACTGCTGAGCGTGATGCTGATCTCATTACCTCAACAAAAAGCAGATAAGATCTTGGAAATAGGATGTCACTAACACATCCTGCGGCCTTAGTCCAATGCTGGATTGTTGCGCCTGTTTTTTTTTTTTTTTTTTTTTTGTACTACTTCGGAAATTCGTCGATATCTTTGGAAGACTCCAGGATTCCAGCGAAACGATCAAGATGTCGCTGGACCCACAACAAAATTCTCTAAGGTGGCGTCGGAGCGTCTTTCCTGTGCAGCTCACAGGGGCGTCACAGAGATAAAATAAGTACAATAATTCACAAAACGTATGCTTTTGTTAGTTGTCAACCTAGATGTTGGTCACAGCAATTTCACGATCAACTTCGTACTATGCACTTTGGAAAATCGCCGATATCTCTGCAATCCCTTGACCGAGCGATACCATCGAGGTGTCACCGGAATTGCCACGATGGGGCAATTTATTTGCGTCCAAACAACGAGTAAAAACCTTCCTTTCTTGTATTGCATGTTTCCACAAATGTTACTTATTTTACTCATCTGCTGATACCATACAACAGTTCATTCGAAACTTAATGCTCAATCGGTCAATACAACTCATTCCAAATATACATCTTTTTCGGGTACAACCACATCGAGTTGTACTACACTACACCTGTCAAATAAATTATTTGAATAAAATGACATTAGGTAGCGAATATTCGCGGCGAAAAAAAATAGTGCAAAACTGGCGAATATTCGCGTTGGTGTGGGCATCTCCATACAACGCAGTGTGTTACAATGGGTGAGGTTATAAAACACAACGTTTCGCGCAACGTTTCAAATCAACCGGCCGTTACGGATCAGAAACTTCTCCCTAGAAACAGATCCCCTAAGCGCCCCCTTGCGAGGCATAGCTTGATTGATTGACAGAAATTTACAATCTGCCGTTGAACCGTGCATTTCCGCCCTCATTTATTTATTAAACTATTTATAATCAATGTAAAATGTATCTGCATCTCGTTTAAAACTGGAAATTTTAATTTTCGAGCAAAACGTATCAGCTGTGATGTGTCAATTGTCACATTTGTCACTTTCCGAGAGATGGCGATGGTAACACCAAGTCTGATCCGGATCTATGCGTTTACAGAACACAATAGGAAACGTTTCGGAAAACGCGCAACGTTACGCGAACGTTGTGTGTTATAACCTCACCCAATTTTGACGCCGTGGAAAAATTCGCCGGTGTGGGCATCACTTTATTCGGCCGAAAAGAAAAATTTGGTTTTCCATAGAAATACGAAAAACACTTGTTTATTTTGTGTAAGAATCGACTATGCGAGTACATTGTTTATTTCCTCAAAAAAGCAGGAACGAATGAAGCCCCGAAAGGCGTTAAAGGAAAAGCTTGACATTACTATAATTTTATTTTATAAAAACAAGTATGTTTGAACTTAGACTTTGTTGCGCCTATTGACAAGAGAATGAGGAAAAGTGTCCGAGCTCTGTACATTGCATTTAAAAATAAGTCGCTCATGCTGCAAAATGTGATCAGAGGATTCTGAATCAATAGATTTACATTTTTTTTTAAACTTCAGTGAGTCGGTTTTCAAAAAATGAGAAAGGAGCAAAATCGATTATTCAGGACATTAAATTTCTATCAAAGGTAAATCAGTTGAATGAGGGTGAGTTCATTTACCACCGTCAAATTTTGATTATATATGTAGTTTATTGCAATGTTGTCATAGCAATTGGGTGGAGGATGAAGCTTCGCGATTGTCAAAAAAACATGTAACGGCTATCAAATTAAGGCAGGAATGTATGTCTGATTACAAAGCTTAGGAATAAAAAAGGTGATAAATTTGGAGCCTCAAATTCGGACAAGGAGAATGAGACTTAATTGATTTTGTAAAAAAAATACTGTTTAGAAAAATGCAAGCGACGACTACTTTAACGTTTGAACTCCCGAATGGAGCAGATCAAACTTAAGTGAAGTTAGCCAGCCCACATCTACAAATTACGCTCGTAACCGTTTATTCGGCATCGGCTACGTTTGTTCGTGATTGTTCGTCAATTAAAATCGTTTGTTCGTCTCTAATTATTAGCATAGCACTTTAAAATAAGGAGTGTGAACTTAGCCCGCCATTTGTAAATATGGTCGGATAAGTATAAATTTCTGTCTGGCTGGTCTAGCGGTTAGTGCGCGCACCTTCGGTGCACAGGCTCATGAGTTCGAATCTCACCGTGTTCCATGGTGTTTTTCGAACTCACGAGTTTGTGACGGACTATGATCCCACTCAGATGTTAAACGAGTACCCATTTATGGGGATAAATAACACTGCTGAGCGTGATGCTGATCTCATTACCTCAACAAAAAGCAGATAAGATCTTGGAAATAGGATGTCACTAACACATCCTGCGGCCTTAGTCCAATGCTGGATTGTCGCGCCTGTTATTTATTTAAGTATAAATTTGGTATCAATCGAAAGCGAGACGTTTGTTCGTTGTTTTGTGCGTTTGTGCTGGAAACGCAAGGGGTTTCAGGAGTAATTAAGAAAAAACAGAAGACCAGACACAAACCGTTGCGACGTTTTGAAGATTTAGGTCTCTGCTCTTATCCTCGAATAACATTTTCGGATGCTCTTCTAGAGTCTAGACAAACCTACTCACTAAAGGTTTGTGTTCGTAGAGACGACTCAGGGGATCATCGCTAAGCGATCGAAGTTAAACCACCAGTTTTGAGCACTATATGGGTATATTTTCTATACAGACATCTTCCTTTAATCCATAGTCGATACTAGAAAAGTAGAACCATTAAAAAAATATTTAAATACGGCTCGAAATTGGATGCAAAACTGCAATCGCTAAGCGATGATCCCATGAGTCGTCTCTACGAACACAAACCTTAAGCCCTATTCTTACCGCGTCCATGTTCATTAACTATAAATAAGTGAAAATACCTGTTCTATACGGGCTGAGAAAAATAGCACTGACAATGACAACATCCATTCATCCCCTTCTTCTCCGAAATTCCACTACGCCACTGATGCTGATCCTTGACTCGATTTTTCAAAAATTGCAGTACAAATACATATTTCAATCTGTATATGTTCATTTCATAAAAACAATGTCTGACCCATGTGATCTTTTCTTTTTTTTAGTAGCAGGCAAAATAGCCTAAAATAATATTTATTTTCTACAACATTCGTCTCGGCCACGTGCCTATGATAAAATTTGTCTTCTTTGCTAATTGGATGGATACCGTAGTAAAGCAACTGCGACAACATTTGCTATTGTGTAACTTTTTTTTACGTTACGTTTTTCGAAAATAAGTTTCCCGAATTTTCCACACGGGTATATTTTTTTTAAGGAATCACAATTCACAACTTCTCTTAGTGGACAATGCCTAAGGTGAAATGAAGGGTTGTTTTATATACATATATATAATATATATATATATATTGTAAATTGAACGTGAAAGATAATTGTGGTGAGAGTTGCACAATATAAAAAAAAAATCCTTACAACGGATTGTTATATAAGTTTCTTAGCTTTTTCATACAACCGTATACTGTTGTGGATAGAAAAAAATATTTCAGAAGCAAACACATCATTCTTTCATCGACTGAATTACTTTACACCTTATTACATAATTATTATAAATTGAATTGAATCATTTTTTTTGTATCGCAGGCCGCCGAATCGGGAAATTTGGAAGATTTTGCGCGTCTCTATCAGGGTGACAACAGTCGACTATCAATTCGCGATGGAAAAGGACGTACAGCGGCACATCAAGCGGCTGCACGTAATCGAGTTAACATTCTTCAATTTATACGTGACCAACAAGGCGGTAAGTATTACTATGTATATGTGTATACGAAAAAAGGAGAACATAATTAATTTTATTGCTGTACTGGTGGCTTCGATCGATTAGTAATTAAACTTGAAGAAAAGTATTAAGCATTTGCGATTTAAGACTCCGCTCAGACAACAATGTACGCGCCATAAAGTTTTCCCTGAAACTAAGTTGCAGTTACATACAATGTTGAAAAATAGTTCCACGAAACAAACAATATTTTATAGTGTTCTATGTATTTCTGCGACATGTTTGCATTAACAATATGCTACCAGTATTTATTTTGGTGGTACACATACATAGCTTCCGCGTCGCCTTAAGGGTGTGATTAGTAATAATTTCGTGCTAAAAGTATGTAGGTACTAGCATCGTCAATTCACGTGAAATCCCTGCAAATACTGTCAAAATTTTGATAATCGTGAAATCGAATTCGCTTGGTGGTACTCACTTCACATGAAAGTCTCCACACCGGTTTTTGACATTTCGCCAGCGGAAATAATGCAGTTGCACTTTATTTCACAGTGAAAAGATGTTATCGACAATCAATCAGAACGCGAGTGAACATTTATCTTAAATTGAGTGAATAAAAAGCAAGTCTCCACGGCCGGCACCGTTTTCACGGGAGACATATATGCAAGTACATACCTTAAAGGGCTAAATTAAGATCGAGAGTGAAATTCTTTCCGCTGCGATTTTATCAATAAAAATGCATACTAACTGTCGTGGAATATGTCACAAACGGTGGGGAATTCCATAAGCTACAATCCGAGACCAGTTCCATAATTCTCCCCGGTCATTTGACATTTCACGATGAAATACCAGTTACCAGGAATCGGAAAAAATACATAAAATGGCCGAGAAAAATTATGGAACTGTTTTCGGATTGTAGCTTATGTATTTCCCCAGCATTCCCCACATACTCGACGACAGTAAGAATACATTTTCATTGAAAAAATCGCAGCGGACAAAAATTTCACTCTCGATGTCAGTACATACTAGGCTTAAAGATTGAACTACACTCAGAAAAATTTCAATGGGAAATCCTATTAAACTAATCATTTTGTCCCATTAATTTTATTCAATAGGAAAAATCAGATTACTTTAATTATATAGAAACCATTACTTTCACTCGATAAATATCCGTTTGTTTTAATAGTTGAATCACTTAAAAATAAACACATAGTCTGGTTATTTTCCAGTAGGATATATCTTGTTGAATTAATAGGATCAATCATATGAAAAAAAAAAATCGTTTCAATCGTAATCGGATTGAACTATCATATTATTTTACGATCCACGCTACGTTATTGTGGATTTTTTTAAGAATCACGATATTTGCTCAGGCCGAGTATTGAACAACCGATTTGCTAGTACTCTTTAAAACTTACCAAGTCACGGGGAGACAACCGGACGATCTCGGCTACGGAGCATGATGTTGGTTATACTGCAAAATACATCTGTATGCTTGAAATTCAATTAAAAGGCCTATCCCATTAATGCAATAGGGCGTTATATAAAACAAAGCAGCTGGTCTATTTTCGGAAGTAGTCTTGTCCTTTGCCGCCCTGTTAAATTTATAAGACAGAAATTATTAACTTTACGGGATGCATTTTTCTGAGCGATATAATTGATTTTATTAGTTTTGTATTCGTTTTAATGGGATGCATCCTATTATTAGTTAATCAGATCAGATCTTGTTAATTTGAGACAAAACTGATTAAAATGTAATCTGATATCCCATTGGATTTATGGGACATATTTCATTCCATACAAAATATCTCAATAGGATTCATCCAGTTATATTAATTATTTCATCTTTTTACTTTTGTGAAGAAATCTGGTAAATGGCCAATTAAAATAATGGTACAACAACTTTCAAGTTTACTGGGTCCACTTTTCTGAGTGTAGGTACATAATTTCAGATATGACCGTAGACTCAAGCCTCTGAAGTTACTAGCTCAAGTTCGGCAAAAGATGTGTGGCCGGTTTCTCATAACTCTTATCAAATGGTTAGTCTTATCGTATAGAGAAGACACACACAATTTTCAGAATGATTTTTTCCATTATATTAATTTGAATTTTTCTTTATTTTGCATAGTTATGCCATATTTTGCTTGGTATCATCTGTGATTGAAAAAATCATTGCGCAATTTCATACAACGGTGTAAATAAGCAAAAGATAGCATTACTACATATATGCAAAATGAACAAAAATTCAATATAATAGAAAGGCTTCCTGAAAATTGTGTGTGTCTTCTCTATGCGATAAGACTAATCAATTGATAAGATCTACGTGAAACCCGCCCTTGATTTTGTTGCAATAGCAACGATTGACTGATTTTTACAAGCAATCGCAGGCGTTAGCGCGAATTAATAACCATGGCCTGAGGACTAATGAATAAAGTATGTATTTTTTCAACAGTGTATTCTTCTTCTTCCACAGACCTTAACGCACAGGACGCTGCAGGAAATACACCATTACACGTAGCTGTAGAAAATGAATCATACGATGCATTGGACTATCTATTATCTATGTAAGTACTGAAATAAAATTATCTTAGATAATACCTAATATTTTAGAAATTAAATTGAATAGAATTGTATGTTTTCAGTTTTCACTTCATAGATATTCATTCCCTTGCTTTCTCTCTCTCTGATGAGTAAACATATTTTGTACATATTCTTTGGGACTCGTGTTTATCCAGAAAGCTAAATAAGTTACTGCATCGTCTTAACAATGAGAAAATACCATCTAAAGGCCTGGATAGACCTCGGGCGCAATGAGAATGAAATTTTAGTCCGCTGCGATTTTCTCAATGAAAATGCATACATACTGTCGTGGAATATGTGGTAAATGCTGGGGAATTCCATAAACTAAAATCCGAGAGTGGTTTCACAATTTGTCTCTGCCATTTTATGTGTTTTTTTTCGATTGCCCGGTCATTAGATAATTTCCACGATGAACTCGTCGTGGACAGTGAATCGGTTTGACGTTTGCAAAACTCACCACGCCCGACGGAGAATATGCTACAGAGTCAACTCATTTTCACGTTGAAAATGCATTCGAACAAGAGGGAAATTATTTTTTTTAGGTATTTTTAAGATGATTTAGGACGTAAAACGCCTTTGTAGCAATTTTAAATTCACCACGGTTTTTATGCCGGTTCATTACCGTTTCATTTTCATTCCGCTCGAACTCTATCCGGGGCTTAAAAGGCAACAAAATCGAATACTTTATTTTTATTTAAAAAAAAGGCATAAAAGGACCAATTGTGGTAAATTGATCCGTTAAAGAATTACCTCACTTTACTGGCCTTATGCAACGCATGATGCTCCCGCATATTTATTGACGACGTCTTTCAGCTTTCACTTTCATTGATTTGATTTCAATGGGTTTTTTTTATTGCCGGGAGCTGATAGCTAAGAAAAAATAAATATACATATTTGCTAGATAGATGGAGATAGATAGATACAGGGATTACCATGGGAAAAGTTTCCGTTACGATAGAAAACTTTCATGTCGAGTTTTCCGCAAAAGAAAGTTGTAGTCAGAATGCATCTTTTTCGACGAATTAAGATACTTATGTTCACACAGCCATATGTTGGTAGATGTACAGCCAGGATAGACATTAAGCCATACTTGATCCCGACGTACAAAAGTTTAGACTTCATCAGCTCCAACGATGGATGATACACATTCATACAAATCCAATCGAATAGGTTCTTAGTTATTTACGAGGTGAAGAGTTACATTCTTATCTTTAAAATAAAGCTGAGCTGTCAATACATGAAACAAATCGTGACAAATTGGGTGCATACATATTTTATTAAACACTAATTTCGTTAAACGAAATCAAAATACTAAATTCTTATGTCCCAACAGAGCATATAGTCATTGCTGTTGATTTTTACTTGATTTTGTTGTAAGAACATTATCGTTATACATCCTTGTCAAACAAAATCAGTGGCGGGGCCAGTGGAGATCCTACGTAGGTTGGGGCTAAAACCCTCTGCGAAATTGTTAGATGTAATATTATATGTCATGTTAATATAAAAGAAAAGTATATACGAGAGTATATAATAGTTTTAACAGACTGAAACTGAGCAAATTGAACAAGAAACTCAGCATCACAGGGAGGGTGATGTTTTCTGCTATTCGGAAGATTTTTCTTGCACTAAAATTTTGCCTAGGCCTAATCACCTGCAAAACTTGAGTATTGTCCGTTTCAGAAGTACAATAAGTGCAACTGCTTCCTGATCAGTCAAAATTCACAATTTTTCGATTAGATTTCGAGAGATAAGATTGATTGATGATACAGAGAGGGTGAGGGATGTCAGTTTATTGCATAAATTTATTTTTTATTTTGTATAATTGGATAATAGAAAGAGACTAATCTAGCGACTTTAAGCAACGCCGTCTATATATTAAGGCCGCAATGTAGAATCTTATACGTCAAAATCAGCTTATAATTGTTGGTTATGTTCGCCAATGTTGCACTGTTTTGTTTTTGCTTTTTATTACGTCATATGCTTGTTGTTGTTGTTTGTTCGTGTAAATCCAAAATTTAAGAGCTAAAGTATGACGTCATACAGCTGAGTTGCGGCTATGATATTTCTAGATAGCGTTGCTTTAAGCTCTAAAGCAGTGGTTCTTAACCTTTTGCACATAAGGGACCATTTGATAAAAATCGTTAGTTGTCGCGGACCACCAAATTTAAAATGTGTAAGAAGCCATTAAAATCATGAAGTCTTGTTCCGAATACCATGTCGCACAACTCGGTAATATCAATGGAACTAATTCAGTTAAAGAGTATTCTGCTATACTTTTTACGTGACCATGCGGAATATGGCATAACTATGCAAAGTTAACAAAAATTCAATTCAATATACTGTAAATGCTTTCAGAAAATAGCGTCTTGTCTATACAATAAGACTAACCACTAGATAAGATGTCGAGAAATCGGCCCCCAGAGATAGCTCATAATTTTTAAGCCCGAATTTTATTTTATCACATGGCAACTTATGGGTATAGGGTATAAAAATTAGGCAAAACATATCTCTGCACCTTCAAACGAGTAGGTGAAGTGCGCTTTGATGAAATTCGATAATTCGGATTCGTGTTTTGGCATAATTTTCATTTATTTTCGAAAATTCGAAAATTTTCTTCAAGGCTTTTCAACGTCATGTGTCCTAAAGAAACGTAAAATTTTATTTCAAAATTGTTTATAGTCGTTTAAATGATTTTTAAACAATGGTAACATAAATACTGTTTAGAGTGGACTTCAAAATGAAATATGTACATACATACAGGGTGGCATACAGTGGTCCAGAAATTCCTTGGCAAAAATCTAAAATGCGAATTTTATAAAACGGTTTCATTCATATAATATTAGTCTACTGCCAGCAGACATGTCAAACACGTGGACCACCTGTGCGGCCCGTGTTTTCAAAGCAACACAATGTGTATGAACACAAAAATGGGGAAATTGGTAAGGTGAAAAAATTCTGCGGCTGAACTCTCACCTTTCTGCTGAAATTAATTTAAATCTGCCTTTTTCGCCTCCAAATGTAGTTTTGGACGACCTGGATGACCGGTACGATATTTTTTTTTTATCATCTGTCAAAAATTTGGCGTAAATCATACAAAAAGTGGTTACGTCAAGAACAATCATATTTTTGCGTTTTCGCTTCTTGTCTTAATTTTTGAATGTTCTTGAAGTACATTTTCGAGAGGTGGAAGCTATCATTGACCTGCGACTGCGACCCACCAAAACCTAAGGAAAGTGTTATTTGACACCCCTGGTCTAGACACTGCATAGGCTACTAGTAGCCTACTTTACCAAAGCGATATGCACGCAGATTGTCTAACGGTAAATGGGTTTACTTGGAAAATTGATTTTTTTGTCGAAATATTTCGTCGAAATTTTATCATTTAACTGTATAGTTTTAAAAATAAAAAATTAAATAAATAAAGACTAGGGGGCTTCGCTTCGTTTTTCTTAGAAGAACCTAATTTGGGGGGTTAGGTTTGTATGGCAGCCCCATGACCCCATTATCCGATTTGATCCATTCTTAGATGTTTTGTGTCATCAAGAGAAACACATTTGTGTGAAATTTGGTTGAAATTGGTGCACAAATAAAAAAGTTTTTCATAGAAGAACCTAATTTGGGGGGTTAAGTTTGTATGGCAGCCCCATGACTCCATGGTCCGATTTGATCCATTCTTACATATGTTTTGTGTTATCAATAGAAACATATTTGTGTGAAATTTTATTGAAATTACTGGACGAATAAAAAAGTTTTTCTAAGAAGAACCTAATTTGGGTAGTTGGGTTTGTATGGCAGCCCCATGATCCCATTGTCCGATTTTACCGATTCAAACATACAAACTGCCTGCAGCAAAGAAAAGCATTTGTGCAAAAAATTCAGCTTCATAGCTTTTAAATTGGCCGAGTAAAACGCGTCGCAACAAACGGACATCGCCCAATCGACTCCCCAAGTCACGGTGATCATATACACTCCCCGACAATAGGATAGACGCACTCAAAAATGCGACGTAATTTTTTGAATGTTGTTTCTTATAATTTTTTTATTATTAATAATGCGTATATCCTCCATCGTTCCGTACGACTTCAAAAAGTCTCTTTGACAAGGAATTGTACAAACTTTTTAAGTAGTCTAATGGGACTTGTTGAAAAGCCCCTTTGATTGCCGGTATTAGTCCTTCCCTGTTTTCGAACTGTCTTCCATCCGCATACATTTTTCCCGACAACCACCTCCGTAATTTTTCAATGATACTAAGATCAGGAGACATAGCTGGCCAGTCCAGAACTTCTACGTTTTGGTCTTCAAACCATGTTGCAAGTGTGTAGTAACGTACCTGCAACCTAGGTTGGCAACCAAGTTGCAGGTGTATTTGGCCTGTAACTTTTTCCCTTTTCTCCCTATATAATTTTCTGCTTACGCCCTGACTCAAATGGTGAAACTGTTGGTATATGCGTGTCGTGCTAAAAATTTTATTAAAAACAATTGCATGATTGCATTAATTGTGGAGTCATGTGCGCATTTAGGTTTCCCACATGACCCCACAAATGTGACACAATTTTTGGATCTAAACGAATTTCTAACATTCCGCCGAACAATTTAGCCTATCCATCAAAATAAGTAGGACATCTAAGCCACATAAATTCGGCTGTCTGTCTTAGAAAAAAAGTTCGATTAATCTAAGGCAAACAATTTAGTAACGGGCACGTGCTCTGAACATCCAGGTAATGAACCAAGGAGACTTACTCTAAGTCGAAGTCTTTTTGATTTTGCGCACCTTTACCCTTTTGCCCCGTCATCAAACTTTAATACCAATTCTTGAATTTATTTAAACAGTAACGTGAAATGGAACTTGTTTCTATTTGGGGGACGTAAAATTATAAAAAATAGCATTGAATGAATATAAAATATTGTTTGAGTGAAAGAGGTTTTGGGTTGCAGTTGATATCCAAAATTGACGGGAACGCGAATGAAAACCAAAATTTTTTGGAGATAATAGAGAGTTTTAGCAAGTCGTATGGAATAAAACGACATAATTTGACATTCCATATAAAAATTCGCTTGCTTACCGTATACGAAACAAAATATTTTAGTTTTGCATATCCTAAGTAGGCATAGGTGTAAAAAACGACAAATTATTTCGCCAATTTTGACTGTTTCCAGAGAATCAAATATACGGAAATACACCCATGCCTACTTGGTACATGCATAATTAAGATATTTCGTTTCGTATACGGTAAGCAAGCGAATTTTTATATGGAATGTCAAATTATGTCGTTTTATTCCATACGACTTGCTAAAACTCTCTATTAATTCTATTTAAGGAGGTTGCGATTTAGATAGGTTTGAGTGTATTTCACATCTTACCCGTTATTCAACTGATCGAAGCATATAGCACTAACATTTGTTACTCAAGTGAATCCAAAGTATTCATTTTTCAAAACTCAGTTGGCACAGACGATTAGACAAGGCTTGCATAAGGTGTTCAAATCACTATCGGCATGAACGATGCAAATTTTAAGTGTCAGAATTTTTGTAACCGTTTTTATAATTTCAAATACTTCAATGTTCTAGGAAGAAAGTTATAAAATAAATTTTGAGTTTCGACTTTTGATTTCGTTTAGAAAGAAACATACAATTTAGTTAATCATCATGATGACAATAACCTGGTAAATAGAAAATGTGAAGTTTTCCATCATCATAATTTTAAATTTTCTAATATGAAATTTATAAAATTATGACGTTTTCCGAAAGTTCTACTAGATCCAAAAACTTTCAGGTTTACAATCATGACCTAGCTCTGCGTACGCCCCTGGTCGGGGCTAAAAAATGCTGCTTTAAAAGTAGAATTGCAGATTGTCTTACTAAGACGGCACGTGTCCAAATAAGGCAAATATATCGCTACAGAATTATCATATACGGTTAGGATAAGAAAAAAGTTTCCATTATTCCAGGAGAGATTACAAACTTTTAGGCACTTTTTTTTTAAATTATGTTATTGCTCTAATTGAACTTATCTATCTATATCTATATATTCTATTCTATATAAAATAAAGTTGTGTTATGGGCTGGTTACACAGTACGAGTTGCTGACCTGACAGTGGACAGCTACTGCACCTGTGTACTCGCATGAAAGTAGTTCGACTCGCATCGCCCGGTCACACAAGTGCGAGCTGTCGTCAGAGTAGAGAGCTACTGCACGGATGCAGTTGCATCTCACTCTCAGTAGCATGTCATGTCTCGTATAATGTTGTCGCGAACTGAATGAGTGAACACTGCTTCTATCGTGATAAGAGCGGTTACAAAAATACTTTGCGCTTTTAGCGTACTGCGGGATGTCGTCAGTACCACTTCCACTTTTTTGAATTTTTAAAACCTCTTGGTTATATGTAGAACGTAAATTTTTGATTTTCTTAGTTACTTCACTTATGTCTTTTAATGCCATTTCTACACGAATAAATTCCAGAGACGCTTTACGCAAATCTCGGTTTTTATTGCTCGGATCCAAACAATTCCACAGGTTTCTTTGGTCCTTGTATAAATCGACAAATTTCAAATTCTGCTCCGGAGTCCATCTATCCATTGTTGCACAATAAGCTCACACTGTAAACGACAAAATTTACAGACGAATGCACCCGGCGGTTAATTTCGAGCAATTGGTATGTGGCAATCGGTGCAATTTCAATGTCCGAATCGTAGTATGCGATACCAGCTGACGCTGACTGGGGGCGAGTGGCCGAGTCAAAACAAAAAATGTTGTAGTAATTCGGATGCAAGCTACTGACCGAATCGCACATGACAGTAACTCGTATGATGCGGTCACGTGGTGCAAGTAGCTGCTCTGCAGTAGCTGTCTAGGCCAACTCGCACGATAGCTCGCACTGTGTAACCAAGGCATTAGTTACACCATTTATAACTCGAGAAGGGCTGGTCAGATTTTCATGATTTTAAATTTGTTGGATTAGGCTCTGGTCAGAATAGAATAATAGCTATTGAAACATGCAAATAATTCAAAATGAGCTAAATTTCCCAATGGGTTCTTTTCACCTATTTCTGCGTGTATTTCTTTAACAGATTTCAGTAAATTTCTTCCACAGGATTGGTCTCTACCCAAAGTAACAGGACAACTATCGAAACATATGAAAAATTCACAATCGGGCACAATTATGAAGACAATTCTTTTTCTTATACATACTTCTTTCTGTCTTTCTTGAGCGAATTACAGGATTTCAGTAAGTTTACTCCACCTTATGGGTCAACACAAGGCTCCGACCGGAATGGCAGTATAACCATTGAAATAAGCAGAAAATGCACAATGAGCTACAATTCACAATGAGCAACAATTCACAATGATTTTTTTTCCAAAATTTTTGTTTCTATTTCTTGACCGTTTTTGTGGATTTTTGAAAAAAATTTCCTGTCGAATTTATAGGTCCTCTCCCTGAATATCAGAATAACATTGAAACACGCGAAATAATTTATAATGAGAAAGAGTATAAAGATTTGTTTTTCGCATATTTCTTTCTGTATTCCTTGAACGAATTGCCAGATTTCAGTCAACCGATTCCAGCGGATTGGTCTACACCTCCTTCCTCTTTGAATATCGAATTCAGTATCTTTCAAATTTACAAGTAGTTTTGTAAATTTGCGAGCGGAGCGAGCTCAAGATGGGAGAGCGAGCGAACCGAGCTATCGCAGCTTGTATAATAATAAATAAACTGACACACCTTTCGCCATTTACCGTTACAGACATGTAAACACCGGAATACTGAATGAAAAGAAGCAGGCTCCCATACATCTTGCTACGGAAATAAATAAAGTTAAAGCTCTTCAAGTTATGGGCAAATATCGTAATTCAATCGACATTCAACAGGGCGGAGAACATGGTCGGACCGCATTACATTTGGCCGCGATCTATGATCATGAGGAATGTGCTCGAATTCTGGTAGGTATAATACATATAACGGTAAACTACATCCTCGTAAAAGTGAATCTGTTAGATAAGAAATACGAATTTGAATCTTTTTCTTTGGAATTTTGAATGAAAATGTTTGTCAAGTATTTTATATTAGCATTAGGTTGCCCGACATATAGTTTAAAACCGGCCAAAAAATTATATTAACTAAAATGGATAAATAAAAAAATGACAATTACGAAATCATTTAAAAACCTGAAATATTAAATAATATACTACTACTGCTAAAAAGTTTCTAAATTATTTTCTGGTATGTGAAATGATAATGCATTTTTTAAAAACTATTTTTACATTAGAAATATGTAGAAACAATGACAATGTATATCCACCCCCAGTCGTAGTGAGAGTGAATATTGTAATATTTGTTTACAGATCACTGAGTTCGGTGCATGCCCACGAAAACCATGCAATAATGGTTACTATCCAATCCATGAAGCTGCAAAGAATGCTAGTTCGAAAACTATGGAAGTGTTTTTTCAGGCGAGTAATCTGATAATCGTAATATGTCTCTATGTGATGTTTTGCTTTGTGAGTAGTACGTAGATATTGGTATTGGTGAATGTATTAGATAAAATAAAATCTCTGTATGATGTTGTACGTATAAAATGTGATTATTGCAAATTGCCATCTAGATTAGTGATAGTGTTCAATATTCTGTTTGTTTGTGTAGGAGTAAGGATGGTCTATCGATTCAGATTACATATGATTTGCCCTAATTCAAATATATTATTATTGTGTTGTATATTTTCTTATCGAATGCAAATTGTCACCTTATCAATGATCGGTAGTTAGTAAAACGTAATGCTATGCTTAACAGTAGTATCTAATTAGGCTTTGCTTTGAAAGGATGTGCTTCGGGTAATCTTAATGAATTCACGTGTCAAATAACAAATCTCATTGAGATAAATTTAATACTAAAGTTTGCGAGAATGATGAAATTGCTCCGTTTTTGTGATATTTACTGAAAGCAATCATTCAGTTTGTGCGTTCTACTATAATATTGCCTAAACCTATACACAAAACTTGAATTGAATACAGAAATATATCAGTGTTGTAAAAAACTAGTACATATTTTCATAGCCCCGACAAATGAAATTCAAATCGTATAAATCGTCCTCCAAATCAACTAACCACCCATTAGGTACATATGTACATACGAGTAGTGTACCTATAACTGCAAATAATAGAAATCTGCTGTGCTTGTGTTTTTCAACCCGAACTATATGCTTAATCGTCGTATAATTTTAATTTGGTTTTTTATAGGATTATTTAACTTTTGTCTGGAATCTGAAAAGTTTTGCTTATTGAGCTATAGCAGTGGTCGACAAAGCCACATGACTCATATACCTATAGTACAACTCTTCAATGACTCAAAGCGTATTCAAATTATCGCAGAAATTATTCTTTAAAAAATAATATTTACCGTTATCTGCTTAAAACCGAAAGTGCCAAATGATTTGTTTGGTTTATTGTGAAGATTCGCAAAATCAAGGAGCTGACAAAGGCTCTCTCTCAAGTTTCAATATTTCAAAATATAGGTATAATGTTAGCAGCAGTTTTTCATCTTGTTTTGTAAGCGTTAAGGTCGATCCACATTTTTTCAGTCATCAGTCACAGTCATTTTCCATACAAGTTGACAGATTGTCGGTCAGTCCATTGACTGAAAATTTTTAAACTTGTATGGCAAATGACTGTGACTGATGTCTGAAAAGGATAGATCGACCTTTCAGCGCCGTTCGCCCTATTCAACTTGTCTTCCAGCTTTTGAACATTTAAACAAGTTGAAAGACTTATCGTACGTGAAAAACAACATTTTTTAGAGCTCTAAACCCTAATTTATGTTTTAGTCTAGCAAATGCCGCACTCACACGGAGAATTCGAATCCATTTTTGAATTCTATGTCTAAATTATACAATCAATCATTTTTGGATTTTTCGGGTTCCCTATCGGTCCGGACTTGTTTATACCCTTCGCTCATAGAGTGAAAGGGTATATTAACTTTGTCATGAAGTTTGTAACGCATTGAAGGAAGCATCTCCGACCATATAAAAAGTATACATATATGATCAGCATGACGAGATGAATCGATTGGGCGATGTCCGTCTGTCTGTCCGTCTGTATCAGCGCGTTTTTCTCGGCCACTATAAAAGCTACGGAGCTGAATTGCACACGTGCTTCTTATTGTTGCAGGCTGTTTGTATGTTTGATTCACCCAAATTAGATCACTGGGTCATGGGGCTGCCATACAAACCTAGCTCCCCAATTTGAGTTCTTCTAAGAAAAACTTTTTTATTTGTGTACCAATTTCAACCAAATTTCACACAAATGTATTTCTATTGTTGACACAAAACATATGTGAGAATGGATAAAATCGGAGCATGGGGTCATGGGGCTGCCATACAAATCCAACCCCCTAAATTAGGTTCTTCTAAGAAAAACTTTTTTATTTGTGCACCAATTTCCACAAAATTACACACAAACGTGTTTCTCTTGATGACACAAAACATATCTAAGAATTGATCAAATCTGACCATGGGGTCATGGGGTGGCCATACAAACCTAACCCCCATTTTGGTTCTTCTAAGAAACATTTGTTTCACCAATTTCACAAAACCTTGAATTAATGTGTCTTTACCAAAGCAACAAAAAAGATAAAAACGAATGGAATCGTACTGTGGGGTCATGCTCCCGCAACCCCAATAAAATTTCCCAGTAAATATTTTTATTTGCCCACTTATTTCAACCAAGCCCAAAACTTTTGTCAAGACGGAAGAAAAAGAATGTGGAGGGGGATTAAATACAAGTCATAGGTACGCCCGAAAAAACTTTTAGCCCAAGCGAAGGGTATCCAAATTTCGGCCGCGCCCGAAATTAGGATCGGCCCCGGGGGTTGGCGAGCGAAGCGAGCAGGGGACGAAGCCCCCTAGTTTCATAATCATAGGGCTCGCTGCGACGCCGACGCGCCTTTTCCTAATAATCCTGCCAAAATTCTGAGATACATCATTTTGTTCGATCGGTGGCCATATTTTGATTTATTTTTCTTTGGCTAGGCAGTGGTTCCCAAATCAGAAATGTATTCGGACCACTTAGCCTGGAAATAGACCGCACGATAGATTATATTTTTACAATTATGGCTTGCCAAGACAAAATGTTCGAGTAAGAGTAATCTGGCTGGTGTAGTGGTTAGTGCGCGCACCTTCGGTGTACAGGCTCATGGGTTCGAGACTCACCGTGAACGAATTCAGTTTATGATGTTTTCCGAACTCACGACCCATGTGACGGACTATGATCTCACTCAAATGTTAAACGAGTACCCATTTATGGATAAATAACACTGTTGAGCGTGCTGTTGATCTCAACACCTCAGCAAAAAGCAGTTTAAGATCTTTAAAATTGGATGTCACTAACCCATCTCCGGCCTTAGTGCAATGTTGGATTGTTGCGCTTGTTATTATTAATTTTTAAGAGAAATTTAGAGTAATCGAATTAAGCGAATACCTAGATGCGAGCCATTCTCGCCTCGCGCGAGTTTTTTGACAGGTTTTATATAGAAACTCGCGCGAATCATCGAACTGATTACTATACTTTAAGGCTAGTAATCAGTTTCTCGCGCGAATATTTGCATTTAAAACTCGCACGAAAGTGGAGAATTGGAGACATCATAGTTGGCCGTGAAAACGATTACCTGTGGGTAGTTTACATAGTGCTCAATATTGTCAAAGTTCTTCAATTTCTCAAAATCGTATTTAGATATTAAATTAGAGGTTTTTGAATTGTGCGCACCCGAATCGGAGGATAAACTTACACCAACGGAAATAAAAGACACCTCAAAGCGCTAAAAACCAGACCAAGATGGATCGGCAACAACAATCGACGCACCGGAAAGGTTCAGACGAAAATGGAAACAGAGCCAAAGTCGTTTGACGACGAGGTAGCAATAATACCAGTTAAAGGACACTTTCATAATTTATTTACGATTCCAGGCGATCTGCATTGTGATGTGAATATGTTCAACTGTAAGATTTTAAACCCAAAAGGAAGTAAAGAAGAGCGATCAGACGAGTCTTTGTGATTACCGTTGAATAAAATATAAACAAAGACGATAATCCTGTTCTGCGAAGAAGCATCAAGCAATTATAATTCGTGTTATTAATATTTTTTTAATTTTTTATATTAATTTTGATTATATCAATATGTAATAAAATATTAACCATAGCCATTCGCTATAAAAAGTCGTCTATCTTTAAAACACGCATATAAGTTGTACTTCTGATTCTTCCTATTCATCGCTCGCACGAAAATAAATGCAAGGACATTATATTCGCACGAGAATATGTGGAGACTTTGTGTATTCATTGTGTACTCACTGGTTTGAGCATAGGGTACTCGTCCCGAAAACTGAATACCTAGATGCGAGCCATTCTCGCCTTTCGCGAGTTTTTTGACAGGTTTTATATAGAAACTCGCGCGAATCATCGAACTGATTACTATACTTTAAGGAGTCATCAAAAATATCAAAACCCAATTCGTTCGAATAAACTTTTACTATTCGGTTTTATCCATTCCGACATATGCTTTGTAAGGAACAAGATTAGTTTATAAAAATAAAATTTCCTTCAAATGAAGCTACTACTACTACTTTCGAAATGGTGATTTCTATTGCAGTTCCGCGACATGGTGCTCTGATTTCGACACTTAATCAGACTAGCAGCACTGAGAAGCGCGTGTGCAAAACTTCAACCCCTTTAAATTTTACTCTTTGTAAATTGGAGACGCGATCGCAGGCGAATACAGCTACACTCAGAAAAATGGACCCATTAAACTTAAAAGTTTTTGTACCATTATTTACCAGATTTCTTCACAAAAGTAAACAGATTAAATAATTAATATATGTAACTGGATGAATCCTCCTAATATTGAGATATTTTGTATGTTATGAAATCTGTCCCGTAAATCCATCATCAGATTACATTTTAATCAGTTTGTCCCATTAAACTAACAAGATCTGATACGAGTATGATTAACTAACAATAGGATGGATCTAATTAAAACTGATAAAATCAACTATGTATATCGCTCAGAAAAATGCATCCCGTAAAGTTTATAAGTTCTGTCTAAAAAAGTAAGTAAACGTTTTCGCAATTTTTATACGAGTTTTATTTAGTATACAAATTTTTTTTTTATAAAAAACGAAAAAAAAACACGAGACCGAGGTTAATTTCGGGGGCGGCCGAAATTTGGATATCCTTCACTCTTCTCGTGCTAATATTTTTTTCTTATTGACTTGTGTTTAATCCCCCTCCCCCAATTCTTTCACTTCCGTTTTCCTTACCTCGATAAAACATATTTGTGTGAGGTTTGGTGAGAATACCTGCAAACAGAAAAAAAAACACTTTTTTTGGTGGAAGGGGGGATGCCCCCATAGTACGAATATATTTGTTTTTACATATTTTTTGTACGTTCGATAAATGCACATTGTAACGAGACCGAGGCTAATTTCGGGCGCGGCCGAAATTTGGATTCTTTTCTTTCTGTCTTCAGAAAAGTTCCGTTGCGTCGACAAAACAATATTTGTGTGGGGTTTGGTTGGAATAAGTGGGAAAATAAAAATATTTACTCAGGGGATACGGGAGCAGGGCCCCATAGTACGATTCCATTTGTTTTGACCTTTTTTGTTCCTTTAATAAAGACACATAAATTCAAGGTTTTGTGAAATTGGTGTACAAACTGTTTCTTAGAAGAACCAAAATGGGGGGGGGGGGGTGGGTTTGTATTGCAGCCCCACGGCCCCATGGTCCGATTTGATCTATTCTTGCATATGTTTTCTGTCATCAATAGAAATAAATTTGTGTGAAATTTCGTTGAAATTGGTGCACAAATAAAATTTTCTTAGAAGAACCGAATTTAGGGAGTTGGGTTTGTATGGCAGACCCATGACCACATCATCTGATTTGATCCATTCTAACATATGTTTTGTGTCATCAATAGAAATACATTTGTGTGAAATTTCGTTGAAATTGGTGCACAAATAAAAAAGTTTTTCTTAGGAGAACCTGATTTGGGTTTTGTATGGCAGCCCCATGACCCCCTTGTTCGATTTTAGCGATTCAAACATGCAGACTGCTTGCAGCGAAAAGAAGTATTTTCATAGCTTCATAGTTTTTAAGTTGGCCGAGTAAAACGCGTCGCAACAGACGGACAGACAGACAGACAGACGGACGGACAGACGAACAGACGGACATCGCTCAATCGACCCCCAAGTCATGCTGTTGCTACGCGTTTTACTCGTCCAGTTTAAGCTATTGAGCTGAAATTTAAATTCGGTTTGTTTATGGTATTGGCGAAATGCGTGTATAATGTATTGAAGTGAGTTATTAGTGTAGTTCCGAGGTGATTTCAGATTGCAAAGTGTGGTGGAGAAAATTTTTTTTTTGTTTCTTATGTTTTTTGGGGTGCTGAGCTCGAATCCGGAGCTTCCCACCAAAATTTCGTTGCGGAACAGGATCAAAACCGCGAAAAAACTCAAAATTTTCGGAGTTTTCTCGTTTTTTTGTTTATAACTCCGAAAGTGTACATTTTTCCGAAAACCTGTCCATGAAAAAATTAGAGAAAACATAACTGCGGGTCCAACGCGCCATTAATTATTAAAATGTGTTAAGCGGTATTGCTACAATTGATAGTCTTTTTTTTGGCGTTTTTTGCAATTTTGACCCTTTTTTGCAAAGAAATTTTGGTGGGAACTTACAGATTCAGGTTCTGCACTCCAAAATACACAATGTACAAGACAAATGCAACTTTTACGACCAAAAATGAAAAACCGTTCAATCTCAAAATTTTCTCATAAAATGGAACTATGTTAAAAATGGCAAATTTAAATTATCCACTGTAGTAATACCGCTCAACAGATTTTTAATATTTATGTCTCTTTGGACGCGCAATTATGTGCTCTCTAAAATATTCATGGAGAGTTTTTCGCAGAAATAAATAGTTGCAGAATTAGGGGGCGAATAACGGAAAAACAGCAAAAATTTTAGGGTTTTTCACGATTTTGACCCTGTTCCGCAACGAAATTTTGGTGGGAAGCTCCGGATTCGTGCTCAGTACCCCAAAAAAAATCAGAAACAAAAAAAAATTTGTCTCCACCACATTTTGCAATCTGATGTACTAGTAAGTCTTCCATGTTTCCGACTATTGTAGTAAAAAAAATATTGTAGTAAGGAGGCTACTGCTTTTAATAAACTACTGATGTACTAGGTTTATCACGTAGTAACTACACTATATCATCTTATTTTGTTTTTATTTTTGTCATTTATATTTTAGAAAATGTATGATTAAAACCATAATAAATACGTTAAGAAGATGTTGTAAATAGAATTAAGAGCATTAAATATTAAGCTTAATTCAGCATCATTTATTTTCTAAAGCATGATAATTTTCTGTTTGTACACACAAACTTATCTGCAACTAATAATTTTATACATACACATGGATTATTGAATATTCATTTGAATACAGGCGAATGAATCTAATATTTGCCTTTTGCCATTTTGCTGTAACTTCGCGATTATCGAAATAATTAGCAAAAACTGAACATTAATCCACTCTTCCCGCCTTAAATCGAGAAGTATGCCTCGTTCTTTATACCGCTCCATGGTTTCGCGTTGCTCGACCTGCGGTGTAGGCACATCGCCCGTTTTGGCGGTAACATCTCAGCATATTTCTACAGGCAGCTCTATCTTGGATCGTGTCATCGCCGAGACCAATGCGTTGTTGTTGTTGTTAAACTCCTCGATATATGAATATAAATATTAATGATACAGTCGATTTTTGAACAAGTATATTTTTTAAATATCAAAATCTACGACAAGTGCTTTCCTTAGAGGCGGGAAGTCTCGGATTATTGAAATATACTCGTAAAAAATTTCTTTAAATATGTATCAAAACAGCCAGTTGGCAATTTTTTTCGATTTAGATCACAACTCGCCAGTATACACATTAACTTTCTATATGGACTGTTATTTTATGCAATATTGAAAATAGGCTTAAGTGTTCATTAATTATTGTATATATTTCTTCATTATAATTTTCTGTATATAATATGTATAAATAATTTTATATATATGTACGTGTAGTGGGGAGAATCACAGGGTTGCACTCGAGAAGAGATGATTTCATTTTATGATTCCGAGGGCAATGTCCCACTCCATTCGGCTGTTCATGGCGGTGACATAAAAGCGGTTGAACTTTGCTTGAAATCAGGTGCAAAAATTTCAACACAACAACATGATCTCTCAACACCAGTTCATTTGGCGTGTGCACAGGTAAGTGTGTTGTCTTTTAATTTCATCAGTAATTTAAGGAAATCAAGCTGATTTTAATTTTTAATGGTTATCAGTTAAACTCTAGCTTAACCGTCGATAGTTTAAAAACGTTTTTGTGTACATTTTTAAACTGTCGACGGTTGAATTACAGATTAACTGACAACCATTGGTTTAACTATGGTTGTACACTGGGAGTACGTTCCATTTATACGATCTGAGTGAAAATAGTTACTAACATTGAGTTTCCGTTGTTTCAAAACACAAATAGTCACAAATAGCTTAGCTATCTCTCTGACTCAACTTTTGACGTTTCAAATTTCAAATGGTCCACTGTCGTTGATAGCTATTTCCACTCACACTCTCGAGATTATCCATCGATAGCTATGGAAAATTTTTGGGTGCCCACACCGGCGCGGCGCGAATAATTCGCTGGGTACTATCACTCACAGCTGATATCATGGTGTTGCCTTAGAAAAGGTATTAGATTTATGCAGGGATTTGGAGCGGAGCGGAGCGGAGCGATGGAGCGGAGCGGAGCGACCTCAAATTTCGGAGCGAAAGAGCGGAGCGTGGAGCGGTTTTCGGCAGGCTGGAGCGGAGCGATTTTTGCTTTGAAAGTCGCTCCACTCCGCTCCGCTCCGAAGTAAAAAATCAAGAAAATTCCGAGATAAAAAATTTAATTTTTTCGACGAAATTTTTCATTTTATGGCACTATTTGATGATTTTGGACGATTTAAAGGCGAAGAATTCGTTGAGAGACTTGCGAAATTTCGGATTATTGTGAAATTCCATGACAGAAAAGTCCTGTCCTGTACTCGCTGAATGAAACGCCCGTTTTAATTTAAATTAGTTAGGTGTATTTTATTGAATGGAGTACAGGACAGCTTCCATAACAATTTTACAGATCTCGTTCTATACGGGATGTCCGAAAACTATCGCATAAAGGCACCCAAATTATTCCTGGTCATATTTCCAGCAAAAAGGAGTATAAAAAAAGCCCGAATTATTAGTTCTTCAGCTACCACAGACATTTAAAGATTTTTAAAAAATTGAATACTCATTACCTACATATTTTCTTTCGGTCGTGGCCAACAATTTTTCCTAATAAAAATCAGATAAGCAGTTTAAGCTGTGTAAAAAAGCTTCAAGGACAAAATTTTGTGATCTTACTTCATATAAATTTTTTTTGCGACGGAGGTTTTAGTGGTAGCATTTTTGTAAAATCTTTAAATGCTTTTGGTAGCTAAGGAGTTAAGAATTCGGGATATTTCCGGTACGCCTACCTTGCTGGAAATGACATTAATAATCATATTTCGGTGCGCTTTTGCGATAGTTTAGTTTCCGGACACCCTATCTAGAACAACTCAATTTTATGCTCAAATTTGTACGAAATTGGTGCTATCCTGTTCTGTACTTGATCGAATAAAACGCACCTTTTAAGCCATACTCTATAATGCGTAAGAAGATATAAGTTGAATTGATGAATTCGCGGAAAATTATAAATATTTACTAAGAACAATGAAGTTTTGTTGTATGTTTGTAATGGAGCGGAGCGGAGCGTGGAGCGGAGCGGAGCGAAAATTTTTTAGTCGGAGCGGAGCGCTGGAGCGGAGCGGTTTCAAATCGGTCGGAGCGGGAGCGGAGCGGAGCGAAAAAAAGTGTCGCTCCAAATCCCTGGATTTATGTAAGGAAGGGACTTAGACATGATAGAGAATAACTGCAACTGGCCAAATACAATTATTTTAACATTTATAATCATGCTGCAATTTTCGTGCACTATATCAAAATGTCGCGGCTTCTTTACTTATTATGTAAAAGCGTAAGCGGAAGCAATCAACGTAAAATTCGACATTTGACCTCTCCATGTCTATACTTATTCTAAGGATAAAATCATTGACATGCGCAAATTGATGGAAATATGCAGTGCAGTATAATCTTGTTAAACCGTACCCTAAAAAAAGTTGCGGGAGTGTTCGATTTGATTGTTTGAATTGACTATCGCGTAACCGAAAACTCTTACATCTTATCTTGTGCCCGTCGAATGATTAGTCTTATCGTACAGAGAAGACACAAAGCTTGAACATTGTTTTGTGGCTGTTCGCTGTTTTGGATTGAATATATATGTACATATGTATCTGTTTACTTAGCATGGTTACCCAAAATGAGTAGTTACATACAAGCTTGATTATTCTATTGAATTAAATGTTTACTTTGCATAGTTACGCCATATTTTGCTTGGTTACGCCATCGTATGAAACTGCATAATAATTTTTAGTAGAATCCTTACGTGATTCCTTACGATGGAGTAACCAAGCAAAATATGGCGTAACTATGCAAAGTAAATATTCAATTCGATAGAATATTCAAGCGTGTATGTAACTACTTAGGGACAAACGCAAGTACCGAACCACCAGGATCCTTATTTCCTACCGTATACTATTCATGAATGAAACGAGTGACCTTGTATTCTTTCGGCAATCCGTCGTGTGGCGGATCTACCGAGGTGGCGCTAGACTTACCATAAAATTGCCGAATGGGTCATCGGATCCTCTTTATTTTTCCGGTCAGTGGACAGGGTGGTCAGAGATTACCGTCAACCCGGATGTTGGCCACAGCAATTTCACAATCAACTTCGTACTACTTCGATAATCCGTCGATATCTTGAGTCCAACGAAACGATCAAGGTTTCGCTGGACTCGCAACAAAATACTCTAAGGTGGCGTCGGGGCATCTTTCCTGCGAAGCTTACAAGGGGATAACCCAGATAAGTACAATAATTCACAAAATGTATGCTTTTGTAAGTTGCCAACCTAGATGCTTTCGGAAAATAGTCGATATCTCTGCAATTCTTAGGCCGAGCGATACAATCGGGGTGTCGACGGACTTGCCACAATAGGGAAATTTATTTGTGTAAGTCCAAACAACGGGTAAAAACCTTCCTTCCTTGGAATTGATGTTTCAAAAAAAGTTACTCCTTTTACTCATCCACTTATACAATAAAACATTCAAAACTTAAATGCTCGGTCAATACCAAAACAACTCATTCCAAATCTACATCTTTTTCGGGTACACCAACATCAAGTTGTACTGCACTTCACCTGTCAAATAAATTATTTGAATAAAATGACATTAGGTAGCAAATATTCGAACCGAAAAAAACACTGCAAAACTGGCGAATATTCGCGTTGGTGTGGGCATCTCCATACAACGCAGTGTATTACAATTTTGACGCCGCGGAAAAATTCGCCGCGAATATTCGCTGACGCGCCGGTGTGGGCATCACTTAAATGAGGGTATGTCGGGTCGGTTGTTGATGTTATTATCAAATGTTGCGATTATTAATTACTATTTAGGCAATGCTTTTTAATCGACACTGAAGTTAATAAACAAAGTATACAGATTGATTTCGATGAATGTAAACACTAATTACGAATGCGAATCCAGTTATAAATTGTTTTTAGTAAACATATTTTTGAATTCAACGGCCTTTGTGACATTTCCATATTATTTTCTTCTGAGAACCCTCTCACAACGCTCATAACTACGACAATAGTCATGCGATGACTTCAGCTACGACTATAGTTAATTCCGGAACGCACTCCCGGACATAAGTACACAATTCTGGGGAAAAACACGACAGATTCACTCTTTGAGTCTTAACCTCAATGAGTGAGTTTAAACAGCCATTTAAAATACGAATTATTCTTTGAGTCGCCATACACTGTCCGATCGATTGTAAAATAAACGGTCATTTTGTGGCTGCATTACCTTACGTCGGTAATGCTACCCAATATCAAATTCAAACTGTATCGAAGAACACACTTGAATTATTTAAGTTCCATTACAATATGGTAAAACTGTTAGTGAAATTTAGGTGCTAATTTATCTTGTCAACAGTGTGAATGAATATGTAATACAGACGAACTTGCCTAAACGAACACTTTTACAACCCGAAAATTTCTCATAAACCGAAACTTTTATTTTCCCCAACGTATTTCATATCTTGCAAGGAAAATGAAGCCCTAAAACTCTCCTGATCGGACACGAATAGGATTTTCTTTAATTTTTTCCCCAATAAACGATTTTTTTTTTAAACGTGCAGGCAAACAAATTTACTCTCTGGCTCACTTGGTTGAGTCGCACTCTACGATGCTAGTAATCTAGAAGTCCGGAGATCGAATATCGGCGTGGTACAGGAAATATATAGTGCTTGCAACATTATATAGGGTGTCCCACGACTCATGGTTCATACGATAATGGGTGATACGAGTAGTACAGCTCATTTGGGTACAATTAATGTTCTACATGACCCCTCTATCGTTAACCATTATAAAGTTATAGCATTTTTTGTTAATAGTGTCAGAAGCCTCGACTTGCCGTGCAAAATCACTATTTGCCACACTCCCAAAAAATTGATCCGAGGTTTGACTTTACTTTCTGAAACTGCACAGAATTCTACATAAAATAATTGTTTTGCCAATTAAATAATTTAAAAGCCTACCCAGATACAACCATTCAAACTTTAAAGAAATTCGAAAATTGATATTTTCTTGAAAATTCAAATTGTAAAATCGTAACGGTACTTTGAGCTGACAAATGTGCAAAGTTGAGAAAAGTTGCGTCATTATGTTAGCTTTTGAACCACATATAAAAACTATTGTCTTAGGATTTAGAAAATTGAAAATATTACGTGTTAAAGACAAAAAAAACGTTGACCTAAAGCAGAACGATTCTAAATACATACTTCAATGAATGGTCTCTAAAATTATGAAATTAAGGTGTCAACGAACTTTGTCGGATTATCGAAGTAGTTTATTGTAAACAATCGGCTTAAGCCGCATGTTATCGACTTCAAACCCATAAACGAGCGGCTGTGTGCGATTCGCATTAAAAGTCGGTTCTTCAATCTCTGGGTCATAAACGCGCATGCCCCCACCGAAGTCAGTGAAGACGCGGCCAAAGACGAGTTCTACCACCGCCTAGAAAATCTCTTCGATTCACTTCCATCAAACGATGTCAAATTGCTGCTGGGGGACTTCAACGCCAAAGTCGGAAACGAAAGTTGGCATAGGGGGATTACTGGAGGTTACAGCCTCCATGAAGAATGTAACGACAACTGCCAACGACTAATAGACTTCGCGACCAGCAGAAACATGGTAATTAGCTCAACGTGTTTTCCGCATCGTCGTATTCACAGACAGACCTGGAGATCTCCAGATCAACATACCGTCAACCAAATTGACCACGTCCTTGTCTGCAAGAGATGGGCATCGAGCATGATGGATGTTCGGTCCTATCGTGGAGCAAATATTGACTCTGACCACTATCTGGTGAAGGCGACTTATAGGTGCAGAATTTCTTCGGTGCATCATTCGAGGTTCAACCCGGCAAAATTTTTTGCGGTTGACAAATTGTTGGATGATGCCACGGTGGTCACTTATACGACTGCCCTTGAGGAGAAGCTGACGCCCTTGCTAAATAACATCAGCAACAAAGGCGCCCTTGAGATCTGGGATACACTGCATATTTCCATTAATTCGCGCATGTCAATGATTTTATCCTTAGAATAAGTATAGACATGGAGAGGTAAAATGTCGAATTTCACGTTGATTTCTTCCGCTTACGCTTTTACATAAGAGGTAAAGATGCCGCGACATTTTGATATAGTGCACGAAAATTGCAGCTTGATTATAAATGTTAAAATAATTGTATTTGGCCAGTTCTTGCAGTTATTCTCTATCATGTCTAAGTCCCTTCCTTACATAAATTTAATACCTTTTCTAAGGCAACAACATGATATCAGCTGTGAGTGACAGTGCCCAGCAAATTATTCGCGCCGCGCCGCGCCGGTGTGGGTACCAAAAAATGTGCCGCGAATTTTCCGGCGCGGAATTGCGACGGAAAATTCGTGACGCGTTGGTGTGGGCGTCACTTTAACATGGCTTTCCTTGACTTAAGGTTTCCTTGAGCTAAGGTCGCCTTGAGTTAAGGTCGTTTGTATTTATTTACGGGTAAACAAGGTTTCAATGAGATACGTTTTTGAGCATACGGATAAAGATTTTCAATTTTATTATCTTCTATTGGATGATCACTGATATTTTTTACCAATGAATTTTTTGGCTAATCAAGTATTGAAAAGGACAATTCATCCCTTGAATCTGTAGTGTTTTTCCCCAGAGTCGCCACTGTTCTCCTACAGATCCGTTCATTGAAAGGACGATACTTTAAAATATACGTTAGAACTATAGGCTCTACGGAAAAGCAGAAAAATAAGTGTACTTATTCGTATTTATTTAGCCAATTCAATAATCAAGTCCTAATTCTGACTTAAAAATTCCACAAATTTCCACACAATGGAATTTTTTATCGAGAAAAATTGCATATGATAAAATAAATCTGGAAATATAAGCATAAAAGTCTGTCATAATCTTCGCAGCACGTTGAACATACTTCATAATTTCTATATCATTCACCACTCACACAAATCCCTTAAAAACCTTCACCTTTTCGCAGGGAGCTCTAGACATCGTTAAGTTAATGTTCAGCATGCAACCGCAGGAGAAAAGAGTCTGTCTCATGTGTACGGACGTACAAAAGATGACACCACTACACTGTGCTTCAATGTTCGACCATCCGGAAATTGTGGAGTACCTTGTTGGCGAAGGAGCCGAACTCAACCCACTGGACAGAGAGCATCGCTCACCGCTACTCTTATCTGCATCACGAAGCGGCTGGAAAACCGTTCTATGTCTGATACGACTTGGGGCATCCATCAACATTAAGGATGTGAATAATCGCAACATTCTACATTTCGTTATCATGAATGGCGGACGATTGGGTGAATTTGCCGAGGAAGTGGGTAAGACGCAGTCCAAGGCACAGCTCGTACAGTTGCTCAATGAAAAGGACAATACGGGATGTTCGCCGCTGCACTATGCTAGTCGTGATGGACATATACGGTCGCTGGAGAATTTAATACGACTCGGTGCCTGTATAAATCTGAAGAATAACAACAATGAGAGTCCTTTGCATTTCGCGGCCCGGTTTGGTCGTTTCAATACGGTGAAACAGTTGTTGGACTCGGAGAAGGGATCGTTTATTATCAATGAAAGTGACGGTGAGGGTTTGACGCCATTGCATATTGCCTCGCAGCAAGGACACACGAGAGTGGTACAATTGCTGTTGAATCGTGGCGCGCTGTTGCATCGGGACCATAACGGACGGAATCCATTACATTTGGCTGCCATGTCCGGATATACGCAAACTATTGAATTGTTGTATTCGGTTCATTCGCATTTGTTGGATCAAGTTGATAAGGATGGGGTGAGTATAATTTGTCTAGTTCTACTTTTTTTGTGGCGATTTGTATATTTACCCTTTTTTTCTGGGCTAACCCACATTTCCATAGACTTTGTCAATAAGAGTCAATATTAGAGTTTAACTTCTATATAACAAATAGTGTGTGCAGGTACAAATGTGCTCAAAACAAAGATCAGTATTCAAGTCAGGCATCTCAAAAACATTTCATTTTATGTGCTTTTTTGTATCTTTATCTTTCCCGCGAACACTATACATAGAACACGGCACTTCATCTGGCCGCAATGGAGAACAAACCAAACGCCATAACCATCCTACTATCGATGAACTGTAAATTATTCTACAACTATATGGATATGAGCGCTATCGACTATGCCATTTACTATAAATATCCTGAAGCGGCCCTAGCTATGGTTACACATGAGAATCGAGCCAGCGAAGTGATGGCATTGAAATCGGATAAACATCCTTGTGTAACATTGGCACTTATTGCATCCATGCCGCGAGTATTTGAAGCGGTTCAGGATCGATGTATAACCAAAGCGAATTGCAAAAAGGATTCAAAGAGCTTTTATGTAAGTATACAGAGATGAATCTTTTGATTTTCCTAGCCAATTTGATATTTGAATTTTTAGTGATTTAATTATGATATGACATAACAAAATTGGTTTATTTGACGAAGGTGAATTGGGTTAAATGAATGGGAGTTTTGTTTTAGGTATTTCAGAACCATTGGGACTTAATTTCAACAATAATTTCATGAAAAAAAACTTAATACTAACCAATTTCTTTTTTAAAGATTAAATATTCATTTTCATGCCTTCAATGTCCACAAATTTATGCCCAAGTTGATGAGCGAACTGGCCAAGCTGTTGTAATCACAGAGCCAATTCCATTGCCGGCTTTAAATGTAAGAGTTGTTGCACTGCGAGTCAACATTCTTATAATTCTCCTCGTTTGTTCCTTAAATGTTGCTTCTTCCGAATGCATTTTATTTATGTACATTTTAGTCTCATATTTTAAATAGTTTGTCTAAAGGAATGCCCAAATTTTGAAACACTTTGTAAATAAATTTTTAACAACTTCGATTTATAGCCGACAGTTTTTTGAGGATGCATGCAAAATGCTAAAAATTAACGCGGTATTTTTCAACATATTTTTGGGCTCACATACGTGGTGTGTGTTTCTGGAACCTTAGTATCCTTTCTGGAAATGGAAAATTCGACAAAATTGTTGCCCACGCTTTATTTTTTTTTAACGCGAAGCGAGAAACCCTCCTGCGATTGGAGGACGTCAGATCAGTCAAATGTATTTACTTAAAGTGTAGGTTTCGAAATCGATTATCTAACGATGGCTTTTAATTTGTCGATATCCACGCTTGTTATCCCTGAATTTTAGAAAAAGGGTCGAATCATCCCTCTTCTAGTAAAAGCGCGAAACTCGCCGCATCCTACCGTCCAATCAACACATTAACACCCGTTGATAAGACGCTCGAAGCACTCATCCACCCCATCCTTGTATCACATGCTGAGCTAGCTTCTCACCAGAATGGTTTCATGAAGCTGTATAGTGCCACAACAGGCCTGGATCTGATCACCCATCACATCCATAATAGGCTCAACCGGAAACAGCCCTGTGACAAAACCGTCCTAGTGGCGCTTAACCTAACGAAAGCCTTCGACACGGTCCTTCACTCTGCGCTGGTGGCCGACCTTCTAAACATGCATATTCCTGCTCAAGAGGTTAGGTGGATTGCCAACTATCTAGCTGGGAGGCAATTCTATACAGAGTTTCGAGGCAGCTGTTCATAGTAAAATTAAACAGGGAGTTCCACAGGGTAGCGTACTCTCTACTACATTGATCAACATATCTACCTGGCGAGCCTTCCAACACCCCCGGAAGGTATCAAACTAATTTCCTATGCGGACGACTGCACCGTAATCACCACGGGGAATGATTTATTTATAAATGGTATGCGTGCTCGACTGACTGGAGTTTTACAGTATCCGCAACCTAGTCATATCGCCATCTAAATGCACTGCAACACTTCTCACCACCTGGACGCAGGAATTTTCGGAGGAGCTTAAGATCCGTACTGGTAAACATGATTACGACGTTGTTCCTTCTGTTACCAACCTCAAGTCCCGCAAGCGAGTCAGTGTCCTTGTGGCACACGCCTTTGGTGGGTTGCGACACCACGTACCTGAGCAGCGCAGGGAGGCCTCTGGTATGGTTGATACGCCATGGCGTGGATCTGTACAAAGACCTTCGGGCGATGACGTTCCCGAGCTCCCTAGTCATGTATGGGTGACACAGCATGGCTGACCTTTTCCCTATTCCGCTGAAACCTGTGACAGTAACCGCAGTCTGTAAGACCCGCTTCCTTTTTCGTGCATTTTACATTTGTCCCGAACGTCCTGTATATTCTTCTGCAAGGAAATTTGAGAGAAATGATTTTCCTTGCATTGAGCTAATTCGTAACGATGCAATCGCCCAAGAAACAGTATAGGGTGGCGGTGCTGAGTGACCGAACTGGCTGGGCCAACGAGCGTCTTGTGACAGTTGATACAAAAATTGTATGAAACTGAGGTCTCGGGTGAAATAGAGAGAGAGCATGTGAATTTCTCTCAAAATCATTTGAATTTAATTTTGTGATGCTCAGAAACATATAGCATGATTATCAATCTTGCCAGTAAAGCATGGCGGATGTTTTTTTTTAACCATGAAAAAGACATTTAGGAGGAGGGCCCCGAGTCAAGTTGTTCTGCCACTGGCCACTATGTTATTGCCCTGTAGCTAACTAATGTAACTAATTCCAAAAAACCCCTGCACAGCAAACTAGATAAATTTTCAAAAAACCGGAGTCTCAGCTGAGCAATCGCCCAGCATTCAACAATACATTATTTGATTTACTCTTTGATTTACTGCTGGGAATAGCATGGTTCCATTTTAAAAGAGGCACATTTCATGATCTCTCAATTTCATTTCATTTAGAAGTAACCCGTAAAATTAACAATGGTAAGGTACTATGGATTGAGTTTTGCTTAGACTTGCATTCTTAGACGTTGAGGTCGTATTACCCTGAGGATTATTAAAGTAGTGCAGTTATTCGTGGACAGAATATAATTTTCCACTAAGGACTTAGTAGTAACACAACCCAAGCCGGTTTCAAATCTATACCCGAAAAATTTGGAGTTTCCTCTGTAGTAAACTAATTGTGTGGCTATTAGTTCAATAGCTAGGTGAAAAACCTAGTGCTAGATTGCAAAATGTGGTAAAACAGGAATTAGTTTAATAGTCCAGTACAATTGGTTCAAAATAGCCCCAAACCTAAACATCCAAAAAAAGAAATTTTTGATGCCAAATTGTTGAATACACTCCCTAATATACGCAGTAAAAATTTACACTAATTTGCGCCATGGGTTAAGAGGGGAGGGGGTGGCAAAGAAGTGAAAATTTAGTTTCTTGCAAATATCTGGAAAACTAAGAGTCTGACATTAAAATGTGCTGAGGACAAAACAAACGACATAAAATTACCGTAATGATATATAACACTCTAGACCAGTGATTCCCAAACTGTGGGGCGCGCCCCCCTGGGGAGGCGTGACGGCTTGGGAAGGGGGGCGTGACTACTTCTTATATATCGCTGTAACAATAAATATATTTTTATACTCTGACCAAACGACCGCTGAAAACAATTAAGGCGAAAATAATTGAAATTGACGTCTAGGCTCGTGCTGAAATAATTTTCTCTTTATTTTTCAGAACACCTTCAGATTGTGGTAGCTCTTGTAATAGTACTTCTTTACTTATCGACGAATCGTTGAGCCAACAAAATCCAATCAAAAAATAAGTCTGGTCACTATTTTGGCGAGAGTCGAGCTTCCGACGGAAATCATGTTGCGTACTTTTCAAAATTTGTTTCCAAAAGTTCCAAAACTTGGGCTTCACTAACCATTGTGGTTTTCCATGCATGATTGAGATATTATTGAACAATTTTGTGGGACTTGATCATAATTTATATTACAAAAAAAATAGTCTGGACTTCTGCCCAAGATCAGTGTGTAATTGCTCAAATTTATGACGAATCATGTGTTTGTATTTTGACAGCTTTCAGAAGTTAACATTAACAGCAATTAACCGCAGAAAGCAAATATTAAAGTCCGCAACCTGGCACGTAGTGAACTATATTCTAATGGCGGAAATACAAAAATGTCCCCACTCATTTCCGGTTTTTGGCCAAAATTTTCACGGGTGGCGCCAGTATCAGCAAACTTTGCAAAGGGGGGCGCGGACTGAAAAAGATTGGGAACCACTGCTCTAGACATTTTCTCAGAAAATTATACCCTAGACCCAAAAGTACTATAGTGAATTAACATTTTTTGAGTTTTACATTTCGCACTGTAACTCTTGATAGAATAGACTTTCGATCATAAGATCTTCTCTATATATTGCTAACCAAATTTGTTTAATTTCTACCAAAATTTGGAATGCTCCGACCATTGACGCCCCCTCTCACTCCCAGTGGCGTATTTACAGAGGGGGCACAGGGGGCACGTGCCCCCTCTGTGAGCACATCAAACTTTTTTCACACCATACTAAAAATTGCAGTACCAAATGTTCCCTTTTTATTTTGAGCGTTTCTATTACTAAACTTTGTAAATCTTTTTCGAAACATTATCATCACATCATCTTCCCAATTCGCCAGATCTCCTCGTTGATGGACCCTCTCCATTTTTCGAACGGGTTGAGTTTATTTTCAGACACGCATGGTTTCAAGAACACGAACTCTCAGAGAATAAGTACAAGCTATGATTATGTCGAGGCAACGAGGTGGTCATGAAACGTTGCCCAATCTCGACATGAGTCTGTTCGGAAACAAGGACTGCTATAGAAAGTCTCGTCATGTGTGAAGTGACCCCATCTTATGTTGATATAAGTTGAGGAGATGTGGTTGTGGTATCGATGTCTTGGAAGCCGCTGAATTGATAAATATTTGAAACAATCGATTTGATTTTTCGATCGGGCTTGTGGATTTTAATTTGGCCGTAAATTCGTGTTGGGCTGCTGTAAAGGTCTATAAACCAGATGCTTCAATTGATCAACAATTGAAGTGTTTTGGTGGAAAAGCATTTTTAGCATACATTTTCGAATTCCTACGGTTCGGTGTCTGTGGTGCTCTGGGGTACTTTCTTCAATGCTTCAATTTTCACGAAATAAACATCATCGTAGCCATTCCTTCTCATTTCTATTTTGCAATTGATTTGATAAAGCATGTTGCTTCAGCTTATCATCTAGGACTCGTTTTAAAAGGTATTGCAGATACTATAGATTTGAAGCTAGTGTAGTACATATGGAAATAACAAACAATCATACCTTCCTGCTTTCTTTTGTTGCTTCATTTTAATTAATCGATTTATCACTTCCCGGCTCTATGCCACGGATAGTTCCTACACGGCTGAAAATTTTGGTGTAATTTTTATAAAAAAATATATTCATACATTTCCATATAAAAACTTTATTAAAAGTATAATTGAACTATATTAAAAGTATAAGTATTCTTGATAAAAATTTTACTCTTCAATAGTATAAAATTGATAAGCAAATTTATACAAACCGCTCGAAAAAATAAAAATTGTAATACGAGTGCGCAGTCGGCTTCGAACCCACAATTCTGTGATTTGTAGGCAAGCGCGCTGTTCACTGAACCAGACAGACTACAAATCAATATATTTCTAGGTTGAATGGGTTTCTTGCGTTGATAGTGTAGATTTGATAACATAGTAGGATTGATTCTACCCTTTTATGTTATAACAACATTCAATGCAATTTATTCTATCCCGAACGGTGTAAAATGTATAATATTAAAAGGGTATTTGGATAGTTTTATTCTGTAGCGGCTATAATTAATATAATTGTTGAATAAACTAAAATTATAAGTTGGAAAGGGTCAAATTTGATTCAAGTTTTGGAATAAATAGGAGTTATACTATTTTATTTATAAAATTTACTCCCGGTTTACACCAAAATTTACAACCGTGTAGTATTGTGGATTGTACTTGTAAAATATTATTCGGCACTTGTTACGATTTTACGGGATCTGTTACTAGATTTTTGACAAAACATACAAAGGCCTCTTTTTCAGTAAATCCTAATTTTGCATTCAAACTCGCTTAAACTTGCCATGGAATTCAAGACCATAATGTCAGCCAAAATTTGTTGTATCTTTTCAACTGTGTTTCCTTCAAAAGTAAGCAGCACTTTTTGGCGGAATTTGACTTAAATTTGGCAGAATTTCGGACGATGTATGAAATATATCTTCCAAAGAAAAGTGTTCCGTCTGGAATCCGTTTTGTCATATGGAAACAGTCTCTTTGGTAATTGCATTAATTCCAAAGCCAATTAAGTACCATATTCGTAAAATTCCTTTTCGGCTTCAGGCTCCTTCGAACTACGCAAACTTTTTTAAGGCCCTCCGTATTTTGGTTCAGGAAAAGCCAAAAGCAGTTAATGAGTGTTCTAAGATCTGTCAGGAAAACTAAACTTTTGGTGTAATAAACCTGAAATGCAAAGGACTCTCGGGTTCGTATTTATAAACATACCTTAACTTAAGGACACCTTGAGTCAAGGATGCCAAAATTAAAATAAATGTAATTTTCCATACTTTTTCATAGAAATCACTTATATTCACGAGTCAATGCATCCTTGATTTAAGGAGAAACTCAAGGAGACCTTGAAATTTTCTATAGTCAACCTCACTTGAAGTCAAGGTAGCTACCCACCTACCTTGAAATATTATATTTCAAGTCTATTGAAAACTTAAGGTCTCCTTGAGTTTCGCCTTAAATCAAGGATCAACTCATCCCTCAGTCTTGCCAATGTTTTTCCTATGTAGCTGCTCTCGGGTATCCCCACACCAAAACTTGATGTAACAAATTAGCCCCGTACTCTGTGCCCCCCCCCCCCTTTGAGAATTTTCTAAATACGCCACTGCTCACTCCTAACATTTTAAAAAAAGGCATGCCTGTAGCTTCTTTTTTATACCCTTCGCTCATAGAGTGAAAGGGTATATTAACTTTGTCATGAAGTTTGTAACGCATTAAAGGAAGCATCTCCGACCATATAAAAAGTATACATACATGATCAGCATGACTTGGGGAGTCGATTGGAGCATGTCCGTCTGTCTGTCTGTTGTGACGCGTTTTACTCGGCGGGTATTGAAGCTAGCAAGCTGAAATTTTGCACACGTGCTTCTTATTGTTGCAGGCTGTTTGTATGTTTGATTCCCCCAAAATTGGATCACTGGGTCATGGTGCTACCATACAAACCTAACTCCCCAATTCGAGTTCTTCTAAGAAAAACTTTTTTATTTCTGTACTAATTTCAACCAAATTTCATACAAATGTGTTTCTATAGATAACACAAAATATGTATATACAAGAATGGATTAAATCGGACCATGGGGTCATGGGGCTGCCATACAAACTTAATCCTCCAAATTAGGTTCTTCTAAGAAAAACTTTTTTATTTGTGCACCAATTTCAACCAAATTTCACACAAATGTATTTCTATTGTTGACACAAAACATATGTAAGAATGGATAAAATCGGATCATGGGGTCATGGGGCTGCCATACAAATCAAACCCTCCAAATTAGGTTCTTCTAAGAAAAACTTTTTTATTTTTGCACCAATTTCAACCAAATTTCACACAAATGTATTTCTATTGATGGCACAAAACATAAGTAAGATTGAATCAAATCGGACCATGGGGTCACGGGGCTGCCATACAAACCAAACCCCCCATATTGGTTAATTCTTCTAAGAAACATTTTTTTACACAAATTTCACAAAACCTTGAATTAATGTGTTTTTATCAAAGCAACTAAAAAGTTCAAAACGATGCTCCGGCAACCCCAATAAAATTTTCCGAGTAAATATTTTTATTTGCCCACCTATTTCAACCAAGCCCAAAACTTTTGCCAAGACGGAAGAAAAAGAATGAGGAGGGGGATTAAATACAAGTCGTAGGCACGCCCGAAAAAACTTTTAGCCCAAGCGAAGGGTTTCCAAATTTTGGCCGCGCCCGAAATTAGCCTCGGCCCCGGGGGTTGGCGAGCGAAGCGAGCAGGGGGCGAAGCCCCCTTGTTTTAAATTGAGCCAGGCAGATCAAATTTGGTGGGGTGCCTAGTCTGAGCTCCATTATGCTCCCCACCAAAAATGATTACCATCCAATCAAAACTAAGGGTACCCCCCATACAAAGTGAACCAAATTTCTAACAAATTTCACATTTTTTCACTTCTAAACTCTATCTAAAATAGAAAAAAAAAGTTATCACTTAGAACGTCTTTATAACAATTAACTGTAGTCTGTAGTAGTCTCTATCTAAAATAGAAAAAAAAAGTTATCACTTAGAACGTCTTTATAACCATTAACTGTAGTCTGTTGAATGTATATCCAAAAGTTTGTACCAGAGCGTGCCTTACAAGTACGAAAAATCGGGTTTGAAGGTTTCTAGTACACGTTATTTGAAATATTCGCAAATAGCCTTAGAACTGGTATCACTGACCTTCAAACCCAATTTTTTGATACTTGTAGCGTACGCCTTGGTACAACAACATACACTCACAAGACTACAGTTAACTGTTATAAGGACGTTCTAAGAGATAACTTTTTTTTCTCTATTTTAGATAGAATTTAGAAGTGAAAAAATGTGAAATTTGTTAGAAATTTGGTTCACTTTGTATGGAGGTACCCTTAGTTTTGATCGGATGGTAATACTTTTTGGTGGGGAGCATAATGGAGCTTAGACTAGGCACGCCACCAAATTTTATCTGCCTGGCTCAATTTAAAAAGAAGCTACAGGCATGCCTTTTTAAAAAATGTTAGGAGGAGTGAGGGGGGGCGTCAATAGTCGGAGCACTCCAATTTTTGGTACAAATCAAATACAATTTTGTTATCATTATATGGACAATATCTTATGACGGTAGGTCTATTCTATCAAGAGTTACAGTGCGAAATGTTAAACTCAAAAAATGTAAATTCACTATAATACTTTTGAGTCTAAGGTATAATTTTCTCCGAAATTTTCTAGAGTGTTATATATCATTACACACAATTTTATGTAGTTTGTTTCGTCCTCAGGACATTTTAAGTTCAGACTCATTGCTTTCCAGATATTTGCAAAAAACTGAATTATCATTGTTGGCCGTGTAAACAGTAGTTGAAAGTTGGAGCGGTCGTAAAACGTTATCAGTTTTTGCAATACGTATTTGTACAGGAAAAGTATATTTGCGTTTTCTTTGATTTTTTCGTGAATATTTTAAACATTGAAGGAATCATGCCCGAATGAGTATACAGCGTGCCCCAAAAGTCAACGGACCGCCAGAATTGGATGATAGCGCACAGATATTGGTAATCAGGCGCATAAATTCTTTATTATTAGAAAGTATATTTATATTTCGATTGGACCATAATCAATGCATCTCAAACAAGTTGTCCAACTTCTGTTTTCACGGTGGATTTGTTTGAATGCTCGTTCCACTTCAAACTTGTTGTCCAACTTCTGTTTACACGATGGATTTGGTGTCCAACTTGTTTGAATGCTCAAAAGTTGGACGACAAATCCATCGTGAAAACAGCGCTTTACACATATCCAGACTTTAATAATTTCTCTGAATAAATTTGTACCAGTCAGCAGACAATAAGCATTAAAAAAGTGTCCTAGAGCATTGGACCAAAATTAGCGTTTACATTGCCGATTCGTATTTTTCTCGTATGCAGATCGTAGTTTGTCTATGGTCATTACTTTTAGATTTTAATACCCTTGCGAAAATAACAGCTTAATCTTAGAGTCTTACTACACTGTAACAAAAGTGGTGTTAATAAAACCCCAATCCGGTGTTTCATGGAGTCCGCCCTCGACTGGTGTTTATTTTATTTCAAAAGATCGGTGTTTAATAATTACCTCAGAAGGGAAATATTTGATTATTCGAAAAAATCATTAATTGTTTTCTGGTTGGTGGTTTTCAAAAACCGTAATTGGGAGTTTCTAAATTTCTTTTTTGGATTAAAAAAACTCCACCTTGGGTAATTAAGCATATATAATGCTGCTCTGTTCTTTTTAATTTAAATATGATGAACGGAAATTTTGTACCACGCCGAGATTCGATCTCCGGACCTCTAGATTACTAGCACATAGTGCAACTCAACAAAGTGATCCACAGAGCCCATACTTGCACTGATATCATAGAACCACCATAAAATGTCAATATGGAAATGCGAACATTCTCAATTGGTGTTATAAAACCCAAATCGGATAATTTATTGATACTTGACCAAATATGTTCGTCTAAACATTTTTGGTGTTTTTGGTAATGCTCATCTGCGAAATTAATTAGAATTTCTATATTATTCATCAGTTGGAAATGATATATGTATTCCAAATACACCACTTGGTGATTGACTTTTTTAAACCCCACATAGAGGATAATATTTTTCAATGAAAAACACCAACTAATGTTAAAATGTTACTTATCCAAGCATGGTGAATTTTTACACCGTCTTTTTTTCCTGTGTGTACAAAAAAAAATTTCAGATTCAATGGATTAGATCATCCATGGTATGATTTGATATCAAAGGATATTAAAGTACGAGCATGAATTTAGTCTACGAGATTGCAGCCTCAATCCTTCTCCCTTTTTAGTAATGAATCTTAGAAACGAAATAGGTTCAAATTTAAAGTGTGACAAATCTTGGCTGACTAAAGCAAATCAATGCATCACATATGAACCCTTTCAAAATAAGAAAAAATCTTAGGGGCGGCAATTCGCAGTCTAGCCCGGGTGGCATAAATGCTAAAGCGGGCGCTGTGTTCAATCCAGTGAGTCGAGCATGTGACGTAATGCCGTCTATTGTATCACTAGATATCTCACAATATTAATTTTCGCTATAATGCAACATTATCTTGGTAAATTTTACCTAATCCTTTTTTGTAGCAGTGACACTATCTAAACAAAAGATCCAAATCTCATGTACTACTCCGGTATACGAAATTGTCAAAATTCTAGCCAAAAAATTGCCAAAATTCTAGCCAAGGCAAAATACTGTAAAAGTGATTATAGCCACTGAAGAGAACAACCGAATTCCGCTAGTTACATTTGTCTTCGGGAGTCTGGTCACTTTAGACTAGCGTCTTAGTAAAAAAAAAATGTTTGCTGGTTTTAGGCGTGTGGTGGCCGGGGTGATTTATCCCATATGATATCACGACTTAACCTAACCTAAATCTAACATAATAAATCGATGAGAATGACAGAAGTCTGCAGTGATTAGGATTAGGATTATGACAAAAGTCTGCAGTGATTAGGATTGAAAATCTGTAGCTTACCACATTTATTTTTGTAAATATGTAGCCTTGCATGATTTATTTTTATGCAATGTTTTGATGTTGTTCCATTTTTTCTTTTTTTCATGTTGTCCCGTTAGATCAAATATTCGTTTTGGCCGTATCAAAAAAATAAAGAGCAAATTGCATTGAAACGTTTAGATTTGAATGATCCGAATTGGCGTCCCTCGCCTCTTCATGTTATAAACGTGAGTGTTTTATTTGTACTGATTTTATCATATTTATTAACTTTATACTTGCAGGTAAAAGATCTAAATTTATTTCAAAATTATGATAGCCAAAACGTGATATTTAATAAATGATATTATTCGGTATTTGACATGCATGCATTCTATAACTTAATTATTATTTATTAAAAATTAAAAATGTGTTTTTTTTCTTAATAAACCAAATTAATTGATCTATTTACTAACATTATTTCATCACATTAATTATGCTCAGACAATGGTCAGTCACGGACGTGTAGAACTACTGGCGCATCCACTTAGTCAAAAATATCTGCAAATGAAATGGAATTCATACGGCAAGTACTTTCACCTAGCCAATTTGCTTTTTTATTCGGTATTTTTAATATTCGTCACAATCTATTCACCGCAAATGATGAATAATATTGAGCAACGAAATCTTTCAATTTTCGACACAATGTAAGTAGCGTGCATCCTATTAATATTCAAAATCACAATAAAAGTTTTTTTTCGGGTTTCTTCTATTCTATCCCCTTTTCCATACAGTGTCTTTGAGCGCAACGAACTTATCCTCGAACCGGCCAAGGAATATATCAATAAGACGACGGCTATTGTTGTCTCGGCTGTTGGCATCATCGTTTATATCGCATTGAATTCGATTCGCGAGGCTGTACAAATATATCAACAAAAGGTTCACTATATTCTGGAAGTGGTGAATATAATATCGTGGATTCTACACATATCGGCGCTTATTATGGTCCTACCGGTGTTTTCGTCGACACATGAAGTCACGACTATACACTATTCGGCGGCCTCGATCACGGTGTTTTTGTCTTGGTTTAAATTGTTGCTGTTTTTGCAACGTTTCGATCAGGTGAGTTATGAAAAAAAAGAAAAATGTTAGCAACGGTCCTATAGGGCAGTGCTTCTCAAACGGGGTTCCGCGGAACCCTGGGGCTCCGCGAGACCATAGGATGTTCTGAAAATTCAAATAATACTGTAAACACAAAAAAAATCTGAAATTATTGCCATCAGTTTTCGCATTAACTGTATTTGGCAGTTTTAAGGAATTTGTGTATAAATACATGAGAGACATAATACATAGTACACTGACACACTATAGGAAAACCATTGTACATAGTTTGGTTGCTCGTTCTGTTAGAGAGTTTCATGGCATACCTTCAGGATGAAAGTTGGCGCTGCATTTTGGCAGACATTTTTGATTTTTTCACGTCGCCGTCGGTCAATTCAAGGTAAGGACGAAAATATATTGACGTATAATGGTGCCATGAAAGGCATACTATTCGAAGAGGCATGTTGCAGAGGGAAACCTGGAAATGTTTCCATCCCTCAATACCACAAGTGATAAAATCAAAAATCTAATAGTCGAGCATTTGGTACCTAAAACGGTTAAAAAGTATTTCGCCTGTTGTTAAACACAGCAGTTTGATTGGATAAGAAATCTCTTTGTGGCATGCAATATTTCAAATTTCACCTTGCCGGAAGAAGAAGAATTATTAACGTCGCTTTCCTCTGATCGAGGTTTAAGATCAAAATTTGCAGAATTTGCCTGAAGAATTTTTGATATCCATCGAAAAATTCCCTATTTCGTAAAAAATTTTTCATATTTACGTGAAATCGGATTTTAAACTATGCTCAATATTAAAACAAGAAAACGTGACAGCCTCAGGAACTTGAAGGAGGATATGCGAGTGGCTCTGTCATATTTTCGGCCTAGTATCACTGAAATGTAAAAATCACCAGGCACATGTTTCTCATTAAATTGCTCCATTTTTTATAATAACAGCATACTTCCACCGAATATTGATACTTTTGTCTAATAACACATTTTTTTCCTTGTATGGGTACGATCAACGTTTTGTCTTCTCTATCAACGCTCGTCTTAACGATCCATTTTTGGGGTTTCGCGAACGAATTCGATGATGTCAGGGGTTCCGCGTATTCAAAAAGTTTGGAAACTACTGCTATAGGGGACCACACTAAAGGCGTGGTTGATGTAATATAAGAGGGGCATGAATTGTGTGCCGAAATTTGATTGGAATATTACTGAAACCATCATAATACTAAAAAAATAAAATGTTTTTTATATTTGATGATATATACCAAAAACCACACAAACACAAAATTAAAGAGAGAGTCTCCAGGGGCTTTTTCGCACATGTTAGGCTCATTTTGCTGTTTTTTTTTTCTAAAAAAAATATTCTTTTAAAAAAATATCACGTTACAAAAACACCCATAGCTCCGCTCGTGGGCCACGTAGGCTGACAATTGTGGCGTTGTTGGAAAGGTTAGATCTTGGGCTTCGTTAGTGCAAAGTTTCATCGAGAAACAATTAAAGGGAGTAGCTCCAGGGGCTTTTTCGCACATGGTAGGCTCATTTTGCTGTTTTTTTTTCTAAAAAAAATTCTTTTAAAAAAATATCACGTCACAAAAACACCCATAGCTCCGCTCGTGGGCCACGTAGGCTGACAATTGTGGTGTTGTTGGAAAGGTTAGATCTTGGGCTTCGCTAGTGCCTAGTTTCATCGAGAAACAATTAAAGGGAGAGGCTCCAGGGGCTTTTTCGCACATGGTAGGCTCATTTTGCTGTTTTTTTTTTCAAAAAAAAATATTTCCGGTAGTATAAAAAAAATCTACGTCCATGCAAATGATTGAGAAAGCGTTTAATTTTTTCAACACAAAAAAAAACGGCATTAGGACAACTTATTGAAACAAACACCAACTAGGTTAGGTACGTGGCAGTCGTATGCATAAGGCGACCAACATTCACAAAAGCCAATCTGGGACATCCAGCTAAAACCAAAAAGGGAAAACGTTATGTTCATGCGTCATGCCCATCACATACAGTGCACAAACAGGGTGAATTTTTCAAAAATGCGGGAGTTGCTGCATACTTTGGATGTTTTGCGGGACAATTTCAGGAGGATTCTTATTGCGAAACAGCCTTTTAAAATGCGAGACTGCCCCGCAGAATCCGGTATGGTTAGTCGCCTTCGTATGCTCATTAATCTAAAGCCGGCCCCACACCGACCGGAGTGTGGCAAACACCGTGCAAAAGACCAAGAAGGATACCTTGGATTCGCTCAACCACACACACACACTTTCGTATCAATATTTTGCACGGGGTTTGCCACACTCTGGTCGATGTGGGGCCTGCTTAAGCTGACCGAACGTACAACATTTTGCTGTACAGTACAGCATTTTGCTTTTTGCTTAAGCTGACCGAACGTACAACATTTTGCTGTACACAGCGCCCGCTCTAGCACTTACGCCGCCCCGGGCGAGAGGATGATTTGCCGCCCTTTAGGTGTACTCAGTAGTCTGGTTGGTCTACGGTGCACAGGCTCATGAGTTCGAGTCTCACCGTGTTCCATGGTGTTTTTCGAACTCACGAGCTTGTGACGGACTATGATCTCACTCAGATGTTAAACGAGTACCCATTTATGGGGATAAATAACACTGCTGAGCGTGATGCTGATCTCATTACCTCAACAAAAAGCAGATAAGATCTTGGAAATAGGATGTCACTATCACATCCTGCGGCCTTAGTCCAATGCTGGATTGTCGCGCCTGTTATTTTTTTTTTATTTAGGTGTACTCAGGCATATTGATTTGCAGGGCCAAATGAGACCTTCCAATGTTAAACGCAAGTAACTTTTTTTTATTATACACTTTTTACATTTTTTTCTTTTTGCAGCTTATATTTCAGTTTTAGAAAATTTATAATGAATATAGGCAGTACACAAGAACGTGTTAAAAATATCAATTTGTTCTATTCTTTTCAAAAATCGACTGTCATTTTGAAGCGAAAATATCGCAAATTTCGCATTTTTTTCAATTTCTACCGCCTTGATGATTAGATATTTGACCTAACGCTTTGTGGAACTGTGTTGATTGGTAGTCAAATAGTGTTTAGGAATAATCAACAGCATTAAAATACGAGGCGAAATACGGAGCGTGTAGCCAGGAATATTACGTTATGTAAATTTAATGAAAATGCGGGCCAACGCTCGCATGTCTCGAGCCAAACCGTTGATATTTGTCTAATTTTATTTCTTACAAAAAATGTCCATAAAATGAATTTCATATTTAAAAAAAAAACGCATTTAACATTGGTAGGTCTCATTTGGCTCACCCTGTAGACCCTTAAGCGCAATTCACGATGGTTCAGCTGGGCTTTGTACAAAATTTTGTTGGACTTTCAAAATTAAAGCTTAGCATTTAATTCTCTGAGCAAATTGTTTTTCGCCGCAGTAGAAAAAATATAGACATGACCCACGGGAACCTGGTGGCATTTGAACCGACCGAACCCATTAAGAAATCGAAAATAAATGCGAGAAATGTTTTCCACTAAAACACTCAACACATTTACGAAAATAAAGATAAACTTCAATTAGTCGTTAAGGCATGAACTACTCGGTATGTATTCTGAGCAACATGCATTTAGGTCTTCCGCGAAAAATGTGGAAATTTGCCTTCAACTTCAATGTGGAGACTTTTGAGTATCACCATGTGAATTGAATTTCACGATCACCAAAATTTTGACAATAGGCGTCAAAAACATTTGTACTGATTTCACGTGAAATGATGATGTTAGTACCTACTCTAACTCTTGGCGCTCGGATTTTTTTAGTGTGTTCAACCACGCACGTTGAACCCACTGAAAAAATGAATGCGTCATTTAGAAAATTCTTAGGGAATCAAAAAGTGGTATGCTTAAATCGAGGGAGCCAAACCTAATCCCGATCTTAACATGTCCGAAAATAAATTAGGGCAGTCCTCCCTAATTTGTTTCGGACATCCAAAATATCGGGATTTGGTTTATTGCGACTCTGACAGTGTGAGGTACTGTTTCTCTAAGACCGAACGATCATGAAACAAATTTCTCACAGGAGAGTTTTCTTTTAAATGGTGTTTTGAGTGTTGCGATTTATCTGGAAATTCAATCTTTATTCAGTAAGATATATCACATAAATGCAATAATAATAACGTGCTATAACTTCGTCCTCTATTTGAACATTTACCTACCTACCTTTTTGCAAGAATTAGGGATCTTGCAAGCACAAAATTGTGAAAATAAGAGGAAACACAATTTCAATTGGGCGTAGGAAAAAAATCTTCAACGCATTTACAGTAGAGCGTCGATTATCCGAACATTCGATTAACCGAACCAGGCAATCAGCTTTTTTTCATATACAGACTTCGAATTAAATAAAAAATCATGGGTTAGAAGGAAGCAATTTCTCATCGGCGTCGCTTATTTACCTCGAATATTTTATTTTCGTTCAGTTCTAGTTGTTTTCAATGTTTTCAGTTTGTAGCTTAATTTTATATTTGGGCTATTTTCTAACTTTTCTATGGAGCTCGATTAACCGAACTTTCGTTTATCCGAACCACCCTTGTCGACATTAATTCGGATAATCGACGCTCTACTGTATTAAGAAATTTCCCCCTGTTTCTAAAAAAAATTACACAACGGTAGTAAAATACTTTTTGTTGGTATCCGTTTGTTTCACGCCTTGTGACATTTTATTTCGCTGCAGTTGCTATGCTTTTTTTCCATTCGGGTTTTTTACATTTTTTTATTCGAGTGCCAGCCAAAAAGCCGCCCCTAAAATTTGGCGCCCCGGGCGACCGCCCGGCTTGCCCCCCCTTAGAGCGGGCGCTGGCTGTACAGTACAGCATTTTGCTTTGTCATACAGCATTGGTAATGTACAATGCCAAACGAAGCAACCTAAATTACTACATAGTAAGCTCCTCGGCGAGTCTTGTCTGCTTTAAATGAAATTATCAATATTTAGCAAGATATCATACTTTGTTTTGGCAAACGTTCATTTTCGAGAACTCGGGAACTCTTTGATCGATCGTTCTGAAATTGAATACGCTTGTAGAGCTACTCACATTTTCTTTATATTTGATTGAAGGCCCTACCTATCCGCGTTCGACAGCCCAAATCCATTTTTGTCAAAGAGTATATCTGTTTTGGAATGTTGCTCTCCGAGTGATTTCCCGATTTACGGGCATATCCACTCGGAGAGTGCAAAAATGTTACGACAATCGTCGGTTTCGACCGAATGTATATGACACGGCACTCTCATCAGGTGCTCCCGCTAGCGACGTGCCATATGCTTTCGGGGCAGATATACTTTTTGTAAATCGTGTACCCGATCTAAAGGGAAGCGGGACGGCAGCGGAGGGTTCCACGGCTATATCGTGGGATGCGGAGGCTGCGTTCCAACCAAACACATTGATCTTTGTCCATTTTTGTCTTTTCTAATAGAATATTGTCCAATAAATTTGAAATTTGGACAGCCTTGTGGAGCACCGCACTGCCCATATTTGGTTAAAATTGTATGGCTATAGCTGTCAAGGTTTTAACCGTCGAAAGATGCGATTAAAGCTCTCTACTGGCTCTCTTTGGTTCCCGGGCGATTTGCATTGCGATAATTCCATAGGCACTAAGAGGTTGCGAGAACAGTGAAATCGAAAAAAACCGAGAAATCTTAAGTTTTTGAGGATTCTCGCGTGTTTGGAACACAGACTGCATAATTTACCCTGTACATTTGCCCATCATTTCGACGTGACGACAGGCCGATTTACGCAGTTTTTCTAGATGGTTCCCGGCTTGTAATAGAGAAGGGTTTGTTCGTGATATCAAGAAAATGTGAATATATATGCACAGTTACCCAGGCTACTATCAAAACGCTCACGAGCTGCGCTGGTCGTTACATATAAGCTCGTGTGGATCTGTCAGGGAATTCTTAAACTGGTAGAATCACCCAATAATCTTAGAATTTTCTGCGAGCGAGCTTATATGTAACGCCCGGCGCAGCTCGTGAGCGTTTTCATAGTAGCCTGGGTATCTGCGAGCTGCCTAGCAAGAAAGCGGGGTGTAATAACGTTAAGCGAATTAATGTCAATTGACACTATTTCCCACCCAAATGCGAAATAATGTCAATTGACATTAATTCGTTTTTGAAAACGAAGTACTGTCAACTACTAAAGCGAAATAAAGTCAATTCTTGATATTGGCTTGTAAATCAGTTGGGTTTGAATGATACCATCCTGCGGGTATCAACAATTGCTCATCGTCCATATTGCTCCTTGGTCATGTAAGTAGATGCGCTTCAAAATGTTTTACTTTCGCATTGTTTCCATTAGATTTCCGCTTTACTTAATACGACCCGAAGAAGTCCAATACGGACAAGTACATACCTTGTTTTGTCTTTCTGGGCTCATTATCAAAGTAAAACAGAGATATTTAAGTGTTATTGGAAGAAAATGTCATTCAATGTTGTTGTTTTGTCGGAATCGATGCTTTTCTTCGAGCTTTCGAGGCGAAACAACACTCACATCGAAGTAAAACAGAGATCTAATAGATTTCCGCTGATGTAAAGCGGAAATCCATAGGAACTTAAGAAGTCCAATGAAGACAAGTACATTGTTTCGGTTCGGTTCCTTCAAGCAGATTTCCACTTTAGTTTACATGAACCCAGGAATCATATCAACTAAAGCGAAAATTTTATTCGGAAATTTCAGAGCTTATAAAATAAAAGCTTCATTTCGTGATGTGCTAACAAAATATATTTAATACATGCCTATCTACTGGGAGGGAACATTGTTTTTTTTTCAAAAGCGAATTAATATCAACTGATTTTATTTCCCTTTGGCAAAAGGAATTAATGTCAATTGCCATTATTTCCTTTTTCCGACGAAATAACGTCAATTGACATCAATTCGCTTGACGTTATTGCAGCAAGAAAACCCTTCGGAGGAGCTTAAGATCCTAAACTGGAAAGCATGATTAAGACGTTGTTCCCACTGTTAAAAATCCCAAGATACATGGTGTCTATTTAGATACCATGATGAAGTCGAAAAATCATGTCGAGGACGTAGTCGACAAACTACACAGTAGGAACAAAATCCTAAAGGCACTGGCCGGCAGCTCCTGGGGCAAGGACAAAGAAACCATTCTGATCACTTACAAAGCGATAGGTAGAGCAGTCCCTAGCTATGCAGCACCGGTGTGGTCACAAACCGTTTGTGACACAAACTGGAGTAAGATCCATACATGTCAGAATGCTGCTCTACGTATTGCTACAGGTTGCCACCTGTTGTCGTCGCATAGGATCAACTTCATCAGTATGTAACATCAGTAACTAGCTTGTTACTTCTCCTGTCTCTTCAATGTCTGGTCGGGAGAATCACACAAACCATATTCTCATGGACAATACTCCACGACATGTCGGGAGTGGAGTAACAGATCTCGAGAGAGATGTCCAGAGATACAAACGGGTACCTCCTGATATATTTGATGACACAGCATAGCATGGCAGATATGCACACAACCGTTGTGAATCGGTCAATAGGGAGATTAGGTACGAATAGACCACCACCACCACCACCACCTATTTCGCCTGAGGAGACTAGGCTCCCGAGAGCCACAACAGCGACACTACCACAGCTTAGGTCAGGCTGTCGAATAGACCCGGACATCCAGAAGATTTGTCCCAGCTGCAGTGGTGCGTCTCATGCAGGGCCGGCTCTACTATATGAGCAGACTGTGCACTTGAACAGGGCGCCAACCGAAAGGGGCGCCAAATTCACAAATTTAATATGCCTATAAGGTCAAGACTTTATATTGATTGATACATGTCGTCCACGTATTGTGCTTATTAAAAGAAACAGAAAAAATTTAATTATTATCTAAGGGTGTGTTTTCCCATAGATCCGCTGCTATCGCGACTCTAGAAATTACATAGAAACTCCGCTAACAACCAAACTCAATTCGCATGCTAATCGTATTCCATTCCATTTGACCGACCTATCGACGCAGTCGCAACTCGTGAAACTTCGAAAGACACATCTGCAAACTTTTCCGCATTGTATCTACGCGAGAGGAAGAGCGAGAGACGTCTTTCCATCCATCCGCGTTCAAAAATGCTTCGCATATCTCGTACTTGTGCATCACTGCAAACATGCTCCAATTAATCCATACACTTCATATGCGGGATGGGCGCCCTATGGGCGCTAGTTTCATAGATTGTACGCTTGGCAGAAGTGGAGAGATGTGCATTGCAAAAATTGTGCACATAAGAAATTGTTGTAGAGCGTACACCCCTATATTCTGCAAAAGAGGGGTATAGCTGCTTTGCAGGCTCATTGTAGGTGAGAAGTGCGTATTCACTTGATGACTCATTCTCGTAGTCTCAGCTCGTAGTACATGTTTCAATTGTATGAGACTGGGCGATAGAGGAGTTTTGTAGGATGTATACTGTATAGCTTGTAGAAAGAGATTTTGCCGCGTAAAATTTTCTATGCAATCCATATTAAGCGCAGGATAGACTTCGAGAGTGAGATGTTTTTGCGCTGCGATTTTCTCAATGAAAATGTATGCTTATACGGTCGTGGAATATGTGACAAATGCAGTGTAATTCCATACGCTACAACCCCAAAATTATTTCATAACTTTTCTCGGCCATTTTATGTTTTTTTTTTCCATTTCATCGTGAAAAATATCTAATGACCTGGGAATCAAAAAATACTTTAAATGGCCGAGAAAAATTATGGGACCATTTTCGGATGTAGCTTATAGAATTCCCCAGCATTTTCTACCTATTCCAGTAAGTAAGCATACATTTTCATTAAGAAAAGCCAACCTCTTTTCTGATTTTGGTGCGGTTAGTTTTATTTTTTAGGTAAATTTGTGTTGTCCCTAATAATCATCTTAATTTGATATTCTAGCTAGTCCAGCTTTCGATATATTGATGTTTTATTCGTACAAAAAAAGTGATTTTTCCAAAAATCTTCAAATGCCTGTGGCAACTAAAGGGTTGAGAATTAGGGGTAAAAATTTTTTGCTGGAAATCACTTGGAGAATCACAATCCGATATGTTTATGCGGCAGTTTCCGGACACCCTGTATAGAAGGGCAACTTTTTAGTATATGAACAGGGCGCCAAAATACCTAGGACCGGCGCTGGTCTCATGATATGGACTACCTGTTCCGATGCCCCGCTGCACCCACTAGCCTCACTCCGAGGGCATTATGAGACAACCCTATAGCAGCTGCTACGTTCTTGTCGCTAGAGACAATAGGCGAGAACGACGACGAAACTTAGAGCACATCCACTGGTATGCACAGCGGTTCACACCTTTCTGCACCGCTACAACAACAACATGGCCTAAAACCCTACTTTAGCTTACCACTCTGCTTATGCGAAAACCAAATAAATGAGTGAGGAAAGAGCTAAAGCCAGCTCAATCTCTTCCAGGACAACAGAAGGTAACGCGTTTTGTGACCAACTATATACTCTCAAAAACGTATCTAATGAAAGGGGGTCAAGATAATTTGTGGGTTCTTCACGGGTACTGCCGATTAAAAGGCCATCCGTTGTGCGCGTTGTGACCGACGGTGCTGGTTGTAGTTCCGATAATGAAACGGCTGCATACATATTCTATAAGGTGAGAATCTAGCGAATTTAATTGATAATAATGAAAGCATCGGCACCGCATTCCCCCTCCCTTAATCTAGTCAAAACAAATCGATTCGAATTTCAAAGTCAGTAAGATAAACTCATTTAACGGTAATAACAGAATAAATTTATCCAGCGTCTAGCTCACTTAGCCCATCAAACTATTATATTATGTCTGCCGAATTAGGAGTACAACATTAGAATTTCGATGAGCGCATTAAATGTCGCAGATTTGCCGTAATTCAATGACAAAAGAAAAAAATGCCGCGCCTTTCCTTCCTTCTTTTAAAAACAACCACTGTCAAGTAAGCACTACCAGTAGAATAGTAGTAGCGAAGAATTTAATACTTCTCTTAAAAGAAAATATGTCAAAAAATTGAACTTAAAAAAATTTGCCGCACCTCTTCGCCCTCTAAAAAATATCCCCATACAGAGTTTATGACGTGAAACCCCAAATTTAAAAATCTTCATAAAACAGATTGTCTCTAGTTAAATACTACAGAGGTCACTTAAGACACACACTGCACTTTCAAAAAATTTGCCGCGACAAGCTCCGAATGGGCCAAAAACGCACTTGGGGTAGTTTTTAAGGGTGTAAAGGGCACCCTGTAGCATTTAACTAGAGAGAATCTGTTTTATGAAGATTCTTAAGATTTTAGTTTGCACGCCACAAACCTTTTTTTCTCTTTCTCTCTGTTTAAAATCTACATGACCCGACTTCCTTTACCTCCGAAAAGAATTTAATTAATTTCTTGTCTCGATGATTACATCGCGATTGCAACTCAATCACCCTACAAGCCAAGTTGTGCAGTGAAAATGAATACTTCTTCGGGGCAAAATTCCCTTATTAAATTCCAATAATTTCCAATTTTTCCCCCTTCTACATGTATACGTGTGAGCACCTAAGCTTTGAGCTTTCCACTTCTTGATTCCTGAGTTGGCCTCAATATTTGTTAAATAACGGTCTTCTGCCTTATTTAAAGAATATTTTTCAATCTTTCCCAGAGAATGATTGCGGGAATTATTGACCAATGCGATGCATAATTCACAACATGGGATTACTGGATTTTTTACATTGTATCTATCATTGCTGATGTATATGATGTTTCTATAAAATAATGGTAATATGAGCTTGGTGAGGAGTAACTAATTGGAGTTTGATTTCGAGCTCACGTTGTCAAAATTGGTACCAAAATAAAGTGAAGTAAATAAGAATCGAGTAATTTCATAGAGGGTGCAGGGTAGACGTTGACAAATTGAACCTTCTTATTAACACTTATCTTGTTCGATTATATGTCTTCGACCAGAGAACGAACCTCTCCATTTCTGTGTCAAAATCTCCTGCTACGATGAATAATTGTGGCTAGCCCATTTATCTCATCCCAATCTCACTGCAAGACCCACGCAGCTTTGTTTCTGTCCCTGGAAACTGGTACACCACGGCCGAAAACGATAATTTTTTTCTTTTAATTGTCTATTGTATATCCTCCTCCGAGCACTTAAAAGATCAATATTCGGCAGTTTTATAAAAGATATACTGCAAAAAAAAAATTTGTTCACAAGTTGATCACCACGTACGAGTATGTACCTGCAAGTTGTGGCGTCACCTTGTTCTGAAATCCTGATCAATCATAAATGGCAAAAATTCCTCTTTCTAATGAATGTAATTTCGTGTGCATTAAGGGTCTTCTTCGTGCCTTATTTAAATTTAAAGTTCTATCACGGTAAAAAATAATTTGTATTGTGTGTTTATTGAAAAATGTTTTTTGTTTATATTCCAGGTTGGCATTTACGTCGTTATGTTTCTCGAAATTCTCCAAACGCTCATCAAAGTTTTGCTGGTCTTTTCAATTCTTATTATCGCCTTTGGTTTATCATTCTACATTCTTCTGTCCAAGGTATTTCAATAAATGAAAAGTAGTGAAAATGCCTAGTTTGTGCTACTTAATTTCAGGATATTTCCTCACAGATTGCCAGCGATCAAGCGAATCATCTGTCGTTCTCTAACATTCCAATGTCGTTGATGCGGACCTTTTCTATGATGCTTGGCGAGCTGGATTTTGTCGGGACCTATGTCAATCCGTTCTACAACAATCAACTGAAATTGGCCATACCGTCTTTTGTTATTTTGAGTAAGTTAAGTACCATTATTGCATTGTTTGTTCTGCTAAAATCAAAACAAAATAACGAAAAAAAATATTTGCATTTATCAATTTCTTAATTCAAGGTCTCTTTATGATCCTAATGCCGATTCTATTGATGAATCTACTTATTGGTTTGGCTGTCGGAGATATTGAATCAGTTAGACGAAATGCTCAATTGAAGCGGCTCGCGATGCAGGTAAGTAAATTAAAAGAATTATTGACGAAAATATTTTTTAATCACATATTTTGCAGGTCGTCCTTCACACCGAGCTTGAACGAAAACTGCCTCAAATGTGGCTGGAAAAAGTCGACAAAATGGAACTTATCGAATATCCCAATCACACAAAATGCAAATTAGGATTTTTGGACTCAGTTCTTAGAAAATGGTTTTGCAATCCGTTTAGTGAAGATAGTAAGAGTCGAATTAGTGTTTTCCGAGAATTTTGAAAATAATAGATAATAGCGATGCTTTCAATTCATTATTTTCATTCGGTCAATTATATAATCTTAAAAAACATTTCGTCACATTTTTAAATGAGCTAATGACGATAGTTGATATTTTATATGAATCGAATATTCAAACTTATTCTTTTCCCATCTTCTAATTTTCGCGTCACCATTTTATGTAGCATCTACTTCATATTTTATTTATATTTATTTATGTCTTGTGAGTGAATTTCTACTATTTATTATTTCTTCTGATTGTTTTCGACATTTAACCTTCAACATTTTCCATGTTATTTATGCATATTGATAAATTCTCAGGAAAATCTTACCACTACCACAGCTCAACCACAATCAATCCTCCCATTCAGATATTCTCACCTCTCTTGCAGGTTCCATGGACATGACATTCGATTCGCAGGACGATTTCATTGACACGGAAATGGCAAAACAAAAACGCAAGCTTCGGGATATAAGTCGCATCCTTGAACAACAACATCAATTGCTGCGCTTGATCGTGCAAAAGATGGAAATCAAAACGGAGGCGGACGATGTTGATGAAGGTGTTTCACCTACCGAACTGCGACCGTTGAGTGCATACAGTACAACAGGATCGCGATGGACATCGCCACGTATACGAAAGAAATTATCGGCAGCATTGAGTTTTAATAAAAGTTTGGGTTAAATGTTTTTGGTTGGGGAGTTGTATGTGCGAACAAAAAAAGACCAAGACAACTAGTCGTAATTATAGATGTTTTCGATGTATTTTTAAATGTTTTTTGATGTTTTATATATGAAAATACATATAAATTGAAATTCTATGTAGTCCAAGAAATATATTTAAATATGTTGTTTTCGTTCGGTATACAAGAAATATGATCAAGATCATGTCAACTTCATACTTGTTAGAACAATTGAATGCTTCATTGATTTTCGCATAAAATAAATAAAATATTTTGTGACACCTCACCTCAATGTTTTATTTTTTATTGAAACTGTTCTGATAGATTGTAAGTATAGATTTCACATGTCGTGCTCTGTGGCCGTGATCGTTCGGTCGCCACTCTGTGAAAACGCAACGAAAAAGATTTTCACCCTTGATTCTTAAGAAAAGTTGACAATTTCCTAATAAAATCACAAAAATTCAATTTAGTGGGTAAACTTATAAAACTAAATTTAATTTTTGTGATTTTACTGGCTTTACCACAACTTTGACTAAACCACAAAGTTCCGACGGCATCGAACATATTTCAATTTCATCAATTGAATAGGGGCAAAACATCATGATTTGCTTCGCAAGGACTTTTTATATGATTTATGCTGCGTTCGCAACATTGCCAAAGTATAGGTAGGTAGGTAGGTAAAAAAATGGATATTTTAACAGCTTATCGCAGTGCATTTAGCATTACACCCTTCGTTTTTATATCCCTACACCGACTATCTCCATATTCAAGAGTATCCGCAACCAAATGATTTAAAAAAACCCAAAAGGATGGTTTTCTAATAGCGCTAGAATTGTTACAATAGATGCGTGGTATTAGTTTCCAGTCCAGACTCAAAAGCGTTTTCCCACCGCCGCGCCCGTCTAGATTTTACGGCCGCAATCAGTGGCGTAATGTTTCCCAAATTTATTGTGTTCGAAATTGGAATGGGGACCCCTCATCTTTGATTTTTTACCACAAAATATTAACAGAACCGCATTTTAAGCAGTCCACCAATAAGCAAGCGCAACAAAAAAATATGTTTAAACATTTTCCAATTTTGTTTTATTTTTTTTTTATTAAATTAAAATTGAAGTTTCAATAATTATGCGGGAAAACTTTTAAGATCAACTGCTTGAACTATTTAGCTACTTATCAAGAGAAACGGCAAAGAACACCATACCTTGAGGAGCTCCTCTAAACAGGTCTGTAGAGAGGGTAGGGGGAACGGGGTGATTCCCCCCGGGCCCGGGATTTCAAAGGGGGCCCGGATTTTTACACAAAAGTATTGCTTCGGTGTTTTTTTTACATACAAATTGCTATTTTGAGGTTCTGAACTAAGAAACCTTAAAATACCTACTGTTTCTAGCGTTTTAACAACCTACATACTCTGTAATATGCTTGGGGTCCCTAGTCTATTATTTAATTTCTAGGAATAGGGGCCCGAATCATCATATTCAATTAAAAAATCAGCATGATCGTTTCGTTACTAAAGTTCTAAATTCAATCTGCCCTCGTCTTTCGAAGGTGCATGCATGATTTTATACATAAACAGTTAAGAAATTTCCAGTAGCGTAACGTTTTTCTTTCAAAAAATTGGTGTTCGAAGTAAAAATAGGTGACGTGTACAGCGACTTTTTTTCTAGAAGGACTTTTCCGGGCGATCATTTGGTGTACGTACTGCTGCTGCTAATGAAATTTTTTCAAGGTACCAACACCCAGAAGTTGGTCTCTTTTTTTATTTTTTTTTATTTGAATTTATCCTACAGGACTCGCCAACAAAAAAATTAAAGTTTTTTCTGTATTAAGGAAGACAGCGAATAGCTTACCAAATAAGTATGATTGATCATGACGATAAGGAGGAAATTAGGAAAAACGTAACAACGATATATCGAAAGGTTCACATAAGAAGAGTAATATATCGTGGCAAGAGACGACAGACCTAAAATTGCTAAAACAAAGTGTACTTCCTCAACCCATATATGCCCAACGCCCCATTTTTGAAACGGTGCACCTTTTAAATTTTTAAATTAAACGTAAAATTTTTTGAAAGGGTTTTTACTTATATCCGTTCAAAAGATATTGGCAAAGCTGCAAACTAAAACGTGACCTGTATCTTGGCTAACTTTGTTAAATTTCCGGTTTGAAGTAGAGGGTTTTCGACAGATGCGAACTATCTGAAAACAATTCAAAAATACATAATTCAGTTTATTTTTATAAAAATAGTCTAGTATTAGCAATTTTATCGTCAAAAGACATGTAAGAAACGAAATTTACCCATAAACATCAAATCTTTTACCAACCGACGAAAATATGGATCGGTTTTGTTGATGCCCCAAAAATGGGGCGTTGGCTATATTCACATTCTTAAGGAAATAATAATGGTAAATCGGTTTACCGTTATTTATTATATCCAAGAATCAAATTAATTAATAGCTGTGCTAATTTGCTATTGAAATCTAACAGAAAATTGATTTTTAATCGGAATAATTATAAAGTAAGCCGCAAAAATCAAAAACAAACACTTATATTTTAAGCCCATGAGTACCCTATAGTTAACGGTAAAAATTGTTTTTCGACAAATGTCATCCAGAAAAAAATTTAGGTAATAATTTGGCGACAGAGAATTCGCGTGTGTATCTGAATCGAAACAGTCCGATGATTATCTCGCTTTGTTGTATGCTTGCGCATTGAACTACATTTCTTCAAAATGAAGTTGAGATAAGAACTTTTTGGGCATAATTTAAAGTTTAGGTTTTCTATTGTATTTTGTATGAAATGAAAAATATGATTGTAAAATGGCCAAAATTGATAGTTGCTGTTTTGCCACTGTTCATTTATGCAAGATTTCAATACTTCGACGGCAAAACTTTTCAAATTGAGTTTGAGTGATTTTTAATTTATGACGAAACGCCAAATATTTGAAATGGGGGATTATGACGCGTTGAATAAAGTTGTGAAATGTGATTGCAAATAACGTAAATGAAATATCTAAGTTAACTTAGAAGACAATTTCGTAAAATTATTCTCCATGAATGTAACATGTTTTTTTTTTCGCCTCACCTATTTCCATAGGCACGAGCCGCCACTGGGAAACACGTGTCTGCCGATAAATCAAAAATAAAAAAAAAATCCTCAGTATAAGGAAACAATCTTTTTTCTTTTACTATTTCGGAAAACTGGGGGAAACAAATTGGAAATTGCAATATACAAATATTAAAATGACGTCCGAGTCGCGTTCCAGATTCAATACATTTTTAAAATTAAAAAAAACAAATAGCTGGCCTTAGGCCCGTATTTATGAACATTTCTTAACTCAAGGAGACCTTGAGTCAAGGATGCCGAAATTCAATAAATTAAATGTAATTTTCCATACTTTCTCATAGAAATCACTTATATTCAGGAGTCAATGTATCCTTGATCTAAGGAGAAACTCAAGGAGACCTAGAAATTTTCTATAGTCAACCTGAAGTCAAGGTAGCTACCCACCTTCCTTGAAATATAATATTTCAAGTCTATTGAAAACTTAAGGTCACCTTGAGTTTCGCCTTAATCAAGGATGCATTGACTGATTATAAATAATTTCTATGAAAAAGTATGGGAAATGACATTTAATTTATTGAATTTCGGCATCCTTGACTCAAGGTCTCCTTGAGTTAAGGAATGTTCATAAATACGGGCCTTAGTCAAGATATTAAATTCCTTAGATTATGCCTCAAAAACCAAAATTGTGCCGATCATCACATAGAGTCACTCGAACTACCTAAAGGGCCCCATAGACTCAGCGATTTATCGGCCGATCAAAGCTCATTTCTGTGGAGAAAGCACATTTTTTAGGTTCCACTACCAAATTCGCAAGAGAAAATGAGCTTTTTCCACAGAAAATGTGCTTTCTCCACAGAAATGAGCTTTGATTGGCCGATAAATCGCTGAGTCTATTGGGCCCTTAATGCCGCAAAACAAAGTAACACATTCGAAAGAAACCTAATAAAGGACACTATCAATTAATTACTCTAAACTGAACAGAATCACATTACAAACTTACCACATGCACTTAAAACTTACCAAGGAAGTGGGATGGTTTCAGATTGTAAGACGAAACCGGACGGGTAAACTTGCACGACAAGAATCATCGTTCTTAAGGGCCCAATAGACTCGGCGATTTATCGGCCGATCAAAGCTCATTTCTGTGGAGAGAGTACATTTTTTAGGTTCCACTACCGAATTCGCAAGAGAAAATGAGCTTTTTCCATAAAATGTGCTTTCTCCACAGAAATGAGGTTTGATTGGCCGATAAATCGCTGAGTCTATGCTGGCCACTACAAAAGCTTTTGTAGTGGCCAGCAGACAAGCATTTGTGCATTTCACATTGTAAGAACGATGGTTCTTGTCGTGCAAGTTTACCCGTCCGGTTTCGTTTAACATTCTGAAACCACCCAATAGTATCCAACTACAATCTACGATCCACAAAATAAACAGGGCAAACGAATGCGAAAAAGATCGCAAGAATAAGATATTATCCAAGAAATTTGCGGCACTCAAGAATAAACCACCAACAGCACCGAAAAACAATGAAATAGAAATAATACCAGATTTCATGGTCAATCACTCTTCACAAACATTCACAAGTAAAGACATGGCACTACTGAATAAAGGTCTCTAAACTACGCCACATCTGACTGCAAAAACAACATCGAGGACACAATAATAGATATTGAAGGAGCCATACTGTTATATATTTTCCTCCAATGCATTAATACATGTTTAAATTCACAATTTATGACATATTCGTTCAACAAGTTTATTGTGAACTCGCAACATCCTGTATCAATTTTCCCGCTTAAAATGAATAAATATATGTAGATTGTCAACTAGATAACATCGTGTTGCACTTAATCCGATTCGATCCGTATTTTGAGTACACATACAGATATTAAAGTGGCGCAGTCGATATTACGAACTTACACTCTGTCAAAATAAATAATTATTTCGTGTATAATTGTATTTCGGGTTTGTGATAAGAAAATGGCACAAGACGGTGATATGCAGAGCTTAGTGCGAAGCATCGATGCATTAGTTCGTGCAATGCAAAATCGCGGGAGTGACCAAAACGTGGCGAAAAGCATACCGGGAATTACATTCGACAAATACAATGAATCTGTCGAAGATTTCGAAACGTATTGTGACAGGCTTTCTGCCTTTTTCGAGATTCAAAATGTTCCCCCTGAAAAACGTGTGAAGTGCTTTGTCTCCCTAATCGGGCCGCGCTTGTTCCAATTAATAAAAAATTTGATATACCCTGCAAAATACGAAACAAAAACCTACGAGCAACTCCAAACGCTTTTAAAAGATCATTTAAACCCCAAACCCTTAATTATACCCGCGCGACACGCATTACTGAATAGGAAGCAATTGGAAGGCGAAACAGTTCTCCAATATTCCACAGAATTGCGTAAATTGGCAGCCCCGTGTAAATACCCAGAGTCTATGCTCAATACAATACTACGTGATGTGTTTGTTAGTGGCCTCCGTTGTCGAAACATTCTAGACCGTCTTTTTGAAGAAGACGACATTTCGCTAGAAAAGACGCTATCCCTTGCACAGGCGATAGAAAAGGCAACATTTGGTGCTAGTGAAATACTAGATAACAAGGCTTTGCCAGTACATAAAATTACACATAAAGTGAAGCAAAAGCAACAACAACAGTGGCGACGTAACAAATCAACAAATTCGAATACAAAAATTTGTCTTAAATGTGGCAAAGACTCACACATTGCAACTAATTGTACTGCCAAAAACTTAAAATGTAATTTCTGTAAGAAAACCGGTCATGTATACGAAGTTTGCTTTGCTCGGAAGCGCAAACAAGTTAAGGAAATACAGACAGTCAATTACAATTCATGCGAACCAGATATTTTGCCGATCTTTAGTGTATATTCTAAACAGTGCCCCCCGCTCGTTGTACATTTACGTGTCAGTGGTCAACCAATCACAATGGAAATCGACACCGGGAGTGCTGTTTCAATAATATCGCTAAATACATTCCGTTCAATTTTAAATTTGCAAGAAAACATTTTGCAACCAACAAGTGTACTCTTCAAAACATACGGACATAATACATTGAAACCATTAGGCGTTTTTAGTGCGAACGTTGTGCATAAAAATGTGACAAAATACGCCACCTTAAAAAAGAAGACCGCGAATGTGCGAGTGTTGAAACTAAACCAATACTAGAAAAATACATGAACTATAAAGGCAGATAAAGGAAATAAAGTGGTGATTTTAGACAGACAGGAATACGACGAATTAGCTCACCCAAAAACTTCAAAAAGGAAACTTTTTTAAACTCAGAGTCGACCCACTACCGAAATCTATTAAACGCGTTGAAAATTCTTAAACAATTTCCAGATGTAAAAAATCTAGCAGCTCCCCGAATGCCTAACCCATCATTACCCAGACTTAGAATCCAACCGAAGGTACATAAAGAAGGTAACGAAATACGCAAAATTATTGCCAATAAGAACTACCCTTCCTATAATGTAGCAAAGTGGCTCATCAAGGAGATCAACAACATAGGCGTCTATGACAGTAAATTTTCCGTGAAAAATAGCAACGAGGAGGTGGAAAAACTAAAAGACAGAATTGAAATCGTCGGATTCGTTAGTCTCATTGGGCCTGTCTACACGCGAAAGAAAAACGCGAGAAAAAAACCGGTTTTTATATGAAAATTTAATTTTTCCTTGCCTTGATCCTCGCGAATCTCTTCTTAAAAAAAACCGGGTTTTCATCTTGTTCTTGTTTCGCGTTTAGACAGGCTGATTCGATGTGAAAGCGCTCTTTCCAAATGTCCCGAACAAAGAAGCATCTGGAAACATGGCTCAATAATAACAAACTATACCAGGGGTAAAAAGGAAAATAGGCAATACGTTGAACTCGCGAAAATGTGTATGAACGAGAGCTTTTTCACTTTCAGGGGAGAATTTTATAAGACAACTGCTGGAACAGCAATGGGTAATCCATTATCTCCCCTGATTAGCGAAATTTTCATGAATGCACTAGAGGAGCGGATGGAAGAACGAGAAAATATGCCACGAGTATGGGTCAGATACGTAGAAGACATTTTAGATATAAGCTATTATTAACACCTCCCAAATGGTAGAAACACTCGTACATATAAATAATCTATGTATATAAAAACATACAGTTGACCATCGAAATTAAAATAGAAGGAAAGCTACCATTCCTTGATATAATGCTTATAAGAGACAACCAACACATTCAGTTCGATATTTACCGGAAGCCGACATTGACCCAAAGAATAATTTCTAGAACCTATATCACCGCCGTCTATATATTAAGGCCGCAATATAGACTCGTAAACGTGAAATCCGCAGTTGAAATTGCATTGCATTGTTGTTGCCTCTTATGACATTGTTGTTGTTTGCCCGTGTTCGACGAACAATTCAATACGGATCCATGACGTCATTGTACAGCTGAGTTGCGGCTATGATATATCTAGATGGCGTTGCCTATATGCACTCACACCAGCACAAATCCGCCGCGCTCCACTCGATGATCCACAGAATGTTAAGTATACCTCTATCTAAGGGGCCCAATAGACACAGCGATTTATCGGCCGATCAAAGCTCATTTCTGTGGAGAAAGCACATTTTCTGTGGAAAAAGCTCATTTTCTCTTACGAATTTGGTAGTGGAACCTAAAAAATGTGCTTTCTATGAGCCTATGGGGCCCTTAAGGCAAGATTCGAAAAAGAACCCAATTACATAAAGGAAACAATAGTAAGATAGTAAAAACAGAATAAGTACACGAAAAGCCTGACAACCCTGATGAATAGTATAAATAATTGGTCCGTTTATTAGAGATGTCCGCTCATCGAAGCTGTCCGCAAACGGAGCTTTCACTGTATGTATGTATTTGGAATTTCTGTGTCCTTTTCATTATATTGCAGCTTGAATTTGTGATTTTTCTACTGCGCCTCGTAATTAAGCTGCTAAACGTTTAGGTGGTGGAATAATGCAAATTTGATGAAGAATGGATTCTGCGAGAAAGAAGTTGTGACGAGGCTGAATACAAAACGGATACCTGTTTTTGGCCTTGGCCCATTCTCTCGTAGATCTTAGAGAATGGTTAGTCTTATCGCCCAGAGAAGACACACACAATATTCAAAAAGCTTCTCCATTATATTGAATTGATTTTTTGTTAATTTTGCATAGTTATGTTATCTTTTGCTTATTTACGCTGTTGGATGAAAGTGCGCAATGATTTTCTCAATCTAAGATTATGCCTTAAACAAGCAAAATATGGCGTAGCTATGCAAAATAAACAAAAATTCCATTCAATACAATGGAAAAGCTTTCTAAATATGGTGTGTGTCTTTTCTACGCGATAAGACTAATCAGCCGACAGGTAAGACCTATCAGAAACCCGGCTATTATGAATTAACGGATCTGAAGTACATAGTTTTCCCCGAGTAACTCCCGCTAAAATCAAGTCAAGTGCTAGTTTTTTGGCCAGTGGATGTCGTCCCCGTAAAATATTAAATTAGAAGCATTTCGGGACGGTATAAACGTACTCAGAAAGGTATTATGAATATTTTCGGTGCTTTTCAAACTTTAATTTCAGATACAAACCCGATACATTTAAGCAAGCTTTCTTTCAATATCCAAGATTTTAACCCATCTAATTTCGAGGTAAGCTTTCAAAAGCACGTTATGTACACGAATATTGCAATTACATATCTCATACGATTCTGTTAGGAAAATGTTAACAAGATGCGGCTTTGGTAATACACTGTTAGCTTCCTCAAGTCCCCATCCACAATGCTACATTCTGTACAACACCAGTGGTCGCGCTCGTGCGGTTTGCTTGTTTGAATTCCATCAATCAGTTCAGTTGGATCCAAACGTTTGTCGCGAGTACAGTGTGGAGCGGTTACTTTCGTGAATTTCACTTATAGTCGTGTTCATTGGCATTCTTCGCCCGTTGCGTGTGAAATTCAAATCGGGCGTCCCCGAAAGGTTTTTGTTGGTTCATCTAGCAACCTGTTGCGCGTCGAGCCGGAAGTGTATTCGCGGTGGGTGTGTGAAAGTGCTGCACAAGACCAACAAAGTTGCATCTTGGAATTTGCTAACAAGAAAGATTGGTAGTGATAGTGTTCAGTGAATTTTTGCTTATTACACCCGTGGATTGCACGGGAAATGTCCTGATCCTGAAGCAGTTTTAAAGACAAGCAAACAAGGATATTTTCAACAGATTTTACTTTTCTCGTGTTTTATTGCGATTTCAAGCCAGGTGAGTAATTTGTTTACAACATTGTTGCACAAGGGGAGGAAGTCTTTTGTTTATGGTTATAGTCTGGTCCAAATGACAAGAGTGGACACTGGTTACTGGACATACTCGATTTACAGCTTCGGGGCTTGGCGACTGATTTGCATATACATATTCGCTTTTCCTCCAATGGATAGATGGATGGACGATGGACTCAATTCTCAATCTCAATATATGCCGGGCCGGGCCTGGGACAAGTGCGCAGCGCAATCCATAATAATCCATCCACTCCATCACTGTGAACTGTTGTATTGTGGTGGCACACATTTTCATTTTGTTTCGTACTCTCAAAAACAGGTTCAGCAATTGAGGATTCAAACGTAGCAATATTTTAGCGTTTATTTTGTCTCGCGAAAGACAGGTTTTGTTTTGGTTTTCACGAACGGTCATCAGTGGTTATTAACCCTTTTTATTTGTTGGTATGTATAATAATCTTTCAAAATTTTATTCTGGGGAAATTTCAGTATCTGTGGCCATGGTTCAGCCAGGATTTCGTTTAGGGTGGGCAAGCAATAAATTTGTTCAACATCGTAATCATAGCCAGAAATTTTCTTAGGTATTCGAGAGTGTGTATAATTAAAATCTATAGCAACGAGACCGAGGCTAATTTCGGGAGCGGCCGAAATTTGATTACCCGTCACATTTGAACGAAGCTTCTTTTGGGCTAACTATTTCTACCGCAGCGCTATGACGTGTTCCGATTCCATCTGTTCCTGGATGCGTTGAGGCTAATCCAGGAACACATTTGGATGAATTTTTGTTAAGATTCAAAAAGAAAAAAAAGTTTTTCTTAAGGCGGCCCCAGACCTCCTACCGGAGTGTGGCAAACACCGCACAAAAGATTGATACGAAAAATCGTGCAACAGCAGTGCAGCAGTGTGGTTGGGCAACTCCAAGGTATCATTTTTGGACCCAGTTTTTTGTGCGGTGTGTGCCACCACACTCCGGTCGGTCTGAGGCCGCCTTTACAAGAACCGAATATTTGGGGGTTGGTTTGTATGACGTAATGTTCCGATTCCATCCATTCTTAGATATGTTTTGAAGCTTTACTAGGAACACATTTGAGTGAAGTTTCATTAAGATTGGTTCATAAAGAAAAAAATAGTGTTTCTTAGAAGAACCTAATTGGCCAGGAGTTGGTTTGGTTTGTATGACAGCCACAGCCCCATGACGTACTGCTCCGATTTCATCCATTTCTAGATATCTTTTGAGGCTTTACTAGGAACACATTTGGGTAAAGTTTGGTTAAGGTTTAATTTAATTAAAGTTTTCTTAGAAGAACCTAATTTTCAGGGGTTGGTTTGTATGGCAGCCCTATGGCGTAATGTCCCGATTCCATCCTAAATACGTTTTGAGGCTTTACTAGAACACACTTCCGTGAAGTTTGGTTTATATTGGTACATAAAGAAAAAGTTTCCCTTTGAAGCACCTAATTTGCAGGGACAACCCCATGAGCCATGACCCATTGGTCCGATTCCATTCGTTTCGACATAACAGCGTACACTAAAAAGAAACTTGTATACAAAACTTCAGCCCGATACCTTCGAAACTGAGGGACTAGTTTGCGTTGCAACAGACGAACAGCAGACGGACATCGCTCAATCGATTTCTCTCGTCACACTGATCAGTAATATACATATGTATATACATACTTTATATAGTCGGAGGTGCTTCTTTCTGTTCGTTGCAAACTTCATGACAAAGTTAATATACTCTTTCACATAGTGACGGGTATAATTAAGTTAAATTGTAATTCCCAAAAACATTGTCGAAAAAATTTTAATTTTTGTTTTTGTAAGGGGAATTTAAAGGGTGTTTTTTTTAAGTCTGATAGAACTTTTTTTTATTCGAAAGTTCAATACATGGCATTAAGATTTGAAATAGATTTGTGGGATCTGGCCACCGCGGCTGTTCTTGACGAAGCGCATTCTGGATGTACAATTTCGAGTCACTTTTTGGAGCACTTCTGGTAGTCTGTCACGAATAACACGAACAATGTTGGCCTCCAAGGCGTCAATTGTTGGTGGTTTATCAGCATAAACCAGTGATTTCACGTCACCACACAGGAAATAATCGGGAGGTGTTAAATCGCACGACCTTGGAGGCCAATTGACAGGTCCATTTCTCGAAATCAACTTATCACCAAATGTTGATTTCATTAAGTTGATGGTTTCAGTCGCCGTGTGGCACCTAGCACCATCCTGTTGAAACCACATCTCGTCCGGATCAATGTCATTTTCTACACATATGGCCAAAAAAATAAGTACACCCCTCATGTACTTTTTCATGCCAAATTTTCATATCCTTTTTAAAATTGAATTACTCCAAATAGATAGCCATTACAACAATTAGGATACAACAATGCCAACGGAACCGAGAAACTAAATGACATCCCCGTATTATCTTAGTCCCTCCCGATATTAGCTTTGAAGTGGGTTTTCAGCTTGGTCAAAATAATAAGTACACCATCGGTTTTTTTAAATTTTGACAACAACTTGCTATTTTCCGTAAGGATGTATTTGTTTATTCATTGGTGTATGCAACAAGCGTTAAATTAAAAACAAACAAAAATACTTAAGGAGCGAAAAATGCATGGTAGGTACGAAAAAAGACGTTTACATTCCGAAAATTTTAAATAGTGGAAAAATTATTCTCTCATTAACGAAATAAACCAGCCAAACGTTGTATTTACTGTGTAATTCATTAAAAACTAAATAAAAGTAGTCTCAAATGCGGTTAGGTTCATGTAAGGGCCTTAAGGATAACTACCCATCTCATTACCACTATGGCGAAAAAAGTTCCCTTGGCTTGACTGATTATTTTCGCGGTAAATATTGAAAATAGAGAATCCCTTTGAAAAGTTAATCGGATAATACAAGAAGTAAAGCAGTTTTGGTAAAAAGGTTAGAACTTTCCATGGCGATGTCAAATAGTGTTGACAGTACAAGAAAATTTTGTAGGGATAGTTATTTTTGTTCCAGACCGAACAATGAAAACTCACAGAATATTTTGTTTTATTTATGAGATCGTAATGAATTTGATTGGAAACTACTCTTATCGTAATATTCTTCATCCAGGAAAAAAATAATATGATATACGGTACATCAACTGTCTATTTCCCACGGAGGCGGAAAAAACTTAGTCTATCGCTTACTTAATTTTCATAGTTTGATTTCGTTCAAATGTAACTAATAACCATTACTATGAAGCAATTTCCATATAAGAAATGTTAGTTGAGAGTCGCAGAATATTTTACTGATGAGGCCATACACTTTAAATGATAGTTTCAGCAGGATATTAACCCTAATCATACCTCACAAACTGGTCAAGGATCCGCTTCAACCAAATCGAGTGGCTTTTCACGTTGTTACTAGAGTCAAATTGAATCCAGAATGTTTAGGGAAAGTTGAATCAATGAACTAGTAACAAAGTTTTCACAAAAAGGACCAAATACGGAATTTCCTGAGTAACTGGATATATGGATGTAAAGGAACATGCCATAAGAATTATCTCCAGAGAGCCAACAAAAACCTTTTTTCTTTTTTCAAAATAATGGACCATTTACTTTTAAATAATGAAATAAATCAAATTCTTGTCGAATCAGAACATAATATTTTAATTAAAAACACTTTTAATCAAATTAACTGACATGTACTTATTATTTTGTCCAGCCTATTTTAGTCAGTTCGTACTTTTTCAAGGTATATGAAAGCTGTTATTTATTATAATATGCTAATTTACATATTATTTGATTCCTCACCAATTAAGTATTTAAATCTTTCCATATGATTTTATTTACTCAAATAACTACTTGGCTACAGGGTGGTAAGAAAAATTCGTATGAGTGTACTTATTTTTTTGGCCATATGTGTATATTTTCAAACAAAAAATCATTCATCATGGTGCAGTAACGATCTCCATTTCTCATTTTTGAGGAAATAAGGTCCGAATATACCACCAGCGCGAAAACCGCACCATATACGGCAATTAAGCCAAAAATGAGCCTCAAACACAATTTGCCGATAGAACAACGGGTCAGTTTGCAACTGCTCTAGTCCAATCGGCGAAAGAACGGCGCATATCGTGGTCTCGTGGGTTTAAAATAAATAACAGCTATCATTTGCCTTAAAAATGTATGAGACGACTAAAAAAGGCTGGACAAAATATGTAATAAGTACATTTCAACTAATTTAATTCAAACTTGCTTTAGTTCCAACTTCATGCTCTAATTCGACGAGAATTTACTGTCTTTCATTATTTCTCATCATATTGTCCACTTTTCTTCGGAGAAAAATCCGTTCTTGTTGACTTTCTGGAGATAATTGGTACCGTATACCAAGTAACTTCAAGAAAACCCGTATGATTCTGTCCTTTTTTTGGCATACCTTTTTCCAATTTTTTTAACTTAATTCTTCCCAAAATTTCGAGTGAATTAAAGTTCGGTAAACGACTTCACCAAGTAAAAAATTACACTCCTTATTAATGAAGCTTATCGTTCACCAGCTTATGAATTGTGGTTAAAGTTATTATCCTGCTGGAATGATCACCTAAATGGTATAGATTCCTTAGCATAATGCGATATGATCCATAGCAGACATTTCTTATACTGGAATGGTCTCACTGTAACGGTTACTAGATGCATTTGAATGACAACAAACTCTGAAAAAAACCCACTGACCATAATATTTTGAGCCCGGTTGGAAAACGTCCTTTAATGTAGCGTTGATCAAATTCATTTTTCTCTGAGACAAAGAATATTTCAATTCAATTCGTTTATGATTCAAATTTATTACGATATCAGCACTAAAATAAAATATTCTGAATATTTCTTTCTTTAGTCTCGACCAAGAGAGAGATAGTCCTCTCTCTCCATAATTGATTGCACCGTCCATATTTTTTGCCATGGCGAAGGAAACTTCGAATCTATTCGCCAAAATTGCTTTACTTCTTGTAGTTTTCCATTGACTTTTCGTTGAGATGAAATATTTCCAATACTCCCGCGATAAGCATCAATAATGCCAAGGGAACTTTTTTTGCCATAGTGATAATGTGATTTGTGAATTATCCTTGAGAGCCTTATTATGGACTTTATTGTAGTTCCGTCTGATGAATATTATGAACTGAATGCACGGTCAGCCGATTCCTTTCATGATTGAGCGAATAGTTTGGACCGCAATTTCATAGTTTTGGAGCGTTTTTCGCCATTTAAGTATTTTTTTGTTTTTAATTTGACGCTAGTTGAACACCAATAAAAAAACAAAACACAAATTCTAATAAAAAGTCGCAGACTGTTGTGAAAAAAGTTAAAAAAAAAACCATTGCGTACTTATTATTTGGACCAAGCTCATTATCCACTTCAGAGTTTATTCAGGTCGGGATTAAGAAGATAGGGGAGAGCCATCTTCTTTTTCGGGTTCCCTAGCATTGTTGTACCTGAGTTCTTAAATGACTATCTATTTCGAGTATTACAATATAATAAATGCAATGAAAATCATGAATAAAATGTTACAAGAGGAATGAAGTTATTTTGTTGGCCATGTGTGTCTGTGTGATGATATGTTATAAATAAAATACCTCCTATATTTTATATCTTTTGTGTTATATTGACTTTTTCTGATTTCCAGTAAACATTTGTCATTGACTGCCCAAATCACCACAAAAATGAATCTGGTTGTTATCATCGCCGAACTTCTGATGAAACTCACGTTGCATACCTACTTTTCAAAAATGTCTAAAATGTTCCAAAACTTGGTCTCCACTAACAGACTCCTTTCAGACTTCGCAAAGGGGGGCGCGGACTGAAAAAAGATTGGGAATCCCTGATTTTGAGAGAAATCTATTCACACCTCGACGGATGGCTTGCTCTGATCAGAAGCCTTGTCAAGCAGAACGTCCATTGTCGGCAAGCAGCATCTACCAACTGGACTACGGTAGATAGGTTAGCCTAAGACCGTCCACACACGGTCAATCCGAATCCATTTGTTGGATTTTCGGAAAATGTATGAATTTGACAGAACGAAGAATAAAAAAAAAATAATTTCGACGCTTCGTGTGTGAGCGGCCTAAAAATACGTTCTGAGCCTAACTTCGCCGAACGCCTGTAGCAACCGCAATTCGGATGAATATTCCTTTTTTTTAAAACGCGGAATGTGAATATGTTTTCCAGTATGCAGGAATAATATTAATATAATAATTAGAGAAGTAGTTCATAATGGTTCCATTTTCAGCAAGTGCCTTCAAGAGAAATACCTCTTCTAGCAAGTTTAATCTCTATTTATTTTCTTGTGATCAGAAACTCAGAAAAAGCTGATTCTTAGGCAGGACCACACCCTATCACAGCATTAAACAAGCTTTGTTTTTTCCTCGTACCTATGTTAAATAATGGATAAAGTTAACCAACGATTGTCTCTAAAAAGTCTGCCTCTGGACTTGATGGACCCAAGGCCAGTGGCAGACCGAAGACCACTTGGACGTGTCAAATGAAAAAGCAACAACAACGCATTGGTCTTGGCGATGACACGATCCAAGATAGAAATAGGCTGAGACATTACCGCCAGAACGGGCGATGTGGCTACACCGCACGCCGAATAACGCGACGACATGGAGCGGTATAAAGAACGAGGCACGATGAAGTCTCTAAAATTTGGCAGTGAGTTTTTCAAGACTAAATTTTTTTTTCAGTTATTGTCACCATTACAAATTCTTTAACTTTTTACGTGTTTGTACTCCGAAGTTTTAAATTTCCCATACATCTGGCGTTCTTTGGCATTGCAGTTACGACAATAATTTCACTGAATCAAATGCCCTATGCTCTAGCTTTCAGGTCATCATCATACACTTCTTGTTTGTCCTATATGTATAGGTACATACAGTGAAACTTGTCATAAACTGTTGCAATTTTAAACACTAATATGAATGGCACTACATTTCGGACGTACATAAAGTAGGTACTAGGTAGTTGACCTCATACATACATGTCCACATTATATCGGTGACCTGCGTCAACCACAGTTTATCTGTTCTCAACATTGATCACAACATTATACACCTCTCTATTTAAAAAAAAAAGTCTTCTGCACCATGTCAAGTGTATGGCATTGTTGCAATTAGAGTTATTAAAGAGAATTAAAGTGACGAGTCAGTGAGTCAGGCGGGCGTGGGATTATAACCTCGCGAACAGCACGGTTGTACTGTATTGTGATGTGACTACATATGTTGTTTGTCAATGGCTCCAGTGCGCTTAATTCAGCCGCAACGCAATTATTATATGGGATGTTGGCGCAAAGTAATATACTCTACTCCACTTTGTGTCTACGTACATCTCTATTATGATGCTACAATATGATGATGAAGCCGATGATATACCTACCACCACCGTATCCGCGAGATCGCGATGGAACATCGCGCGCATATCATACTCATACATCATTCCTATAAAACATACCATAGAAAGACTAGAAACCATATGATGTCTTCTTGTTTTATGTTAAACGATCTAATCTTACCAGTATTTGCATTGTGGATTAAGACAAGATCATGTTAGGGGAAGATGTATGCATAAAAATGACTTTAGACGCATTATGATCTTTAGATGCTTTAAATGTTGTTGTCCTTGGAATCAAACAGCATCAAGATACCTACTTAAACTTAGTAGTAAAGTTAGATCTTGATTTGAATATTTGAATATTTGCATAAAATAAATCTTACGTAATTTCATGCTCCGGAAATTTATGTTATCAGCGACGCTAAAATTTTACATAATTCAGCTTTGAATTTAGTGGAAATTCATTAGATTGAGTCATTTTGTGTAGGTGGATTGGAAACATTAAAATACATAGTAATAAAGATAATAATATGTATAAGAGCTCAACTAGCTTAATTATTATAAAGTCGAAGCAATAAGGTTTATTCGATAAAAGAAAAATACGTCAAGCTGGGGAAATGTACTTCAGGGACTAACAAGATCCCTAAATAAATATACATATTTGTACATACAGTAGACTCGCGTAAACGTGAACACCTGTGAACAATTTTATGTTGACCCAGACTACTCTGAATCAGTCAACAAGTCCTGAAAGCCCTAAAACTTGAACACTTAAATATCTAGAAAAATAACTTATTTATTAGCTATTTAATTTAAGTTGCAATTTAAAATGTGAAAAAGTTGTTCATTACTGCTTTAGGTTTCCTTAACCCCTTATGAGAAATAGCGCGTCTATTGCACATACGCGCCAGAACGTACGGTTTCTTGCAATGTCTCCTAATTTGACCACAGTTTTTTCTCAAAGTCGAACAATATACATGGATAGATCTGTGCTACATATGCTTTTAGACTGACCTCTTTTTTCGGCCTGTTTTGAGTCGCATAGCGCGATCAGCAATGTAGACACGTAAGTTATGTTATGACCAATCCACTGTCACTTTCGCTTGCGATGTAAGTCACCAACTGGCATTTGAGATCTTCATTTGAAATTATATCAGCTTAAGATTCGATAAAGACAGGAATTGACGAAAGTTTGCTGCTTTTCGGTAACTATAGCGGCAACTTTGCGGCTCCCATACAACAGCTGGGAAAAAACAGAGAGCGGAACCAACCAGGTTTTGGTTTTTACAAACTGGTTTGGCAAGTTTTGGACAACCCACCGAAAGACACAAGGAATTATTGAAAAAAGCCAGCCTTTGCCGATGCAATTCAACGAAACGTGGGCGTTGATTGAACGCAATAAAGAAAGAGCCCTTGACTTGATTACACTAATTTGATGCTGATCAAGCGATCACTACTCTTCGCGACACTTATGCTGCCAAGCAAAGACGACTCCAGAATAATGCCAACTCCGTTTCTTTGATTTGTGATTCCATAGTAGTACAGTTTGTACTTCTTGGAATTCGTAAGAAACCGGGCTGGTGGCGTTCCTTGACATTGAGGGAGCCTTCAACAATATTAAACCCAGAGCAATAACAGATGCTCTCATGAGCCTACAGGTCGAAGGCTCAATTTGTACCCTTGTTAATAGACTACTCACTTCTGGGCGTATTCATAGTAGGTTGGGTTCGTCTTCGTCGTCAGGGAGGTATTCTGTCTCCTCTACTTTGGAACGTAGCGATTAATCAATTGCTCTTGAATTTGGATAGAATCGGATGTAAAGTCATCGCTTATGCTGATGATATTGCTATCGCCGTTAGAGGCAAGTTTCCTGACACACTTAGCGGACTTTTGGAGAACGCCCTTGCTATCCTCACAGACTGGGCAAGTCTCAGCGGGGTTGGGATTAATCCAGCAAAAACGGAGTTAGTCCTGTTCACAAGAAGGCGTGTGATCCCCACTTTTAACCTCCCTAAGCTAGGAGGCATTCAACTTGGTTTCTCCGACAAGGCCAAATTTCTTGGCCTTATCTTGGACAAGAAATTAAGATGGAAACCTAACATCGAGGAAAGGGTGAACAAAGCTACTGTGGCACTGTATTCGTGCAGGAAAGCCATCGGGAAAACCTGGGGCCTTCAACCAAAAGTTGTATATTGGATGTATACAGCTATTGTGCGGCCTATTCTGCTTTATGGCGTTAGTGTGTGGTGGAACGCACTTAGCACAACTGCCTATCATAATTCACTTGTTAAAGTGCAAAGGTTGGCTTCTCGTCTGATTACAGGAGCTCTTCGTACAACACCTTCATTCGGACTAGACATGATTTTGGGACTGCTGCCATTGAACATATACGCCCAACGGTCAGCAGCTTACACGGCCTTACGCCTTCATGAAACCGGTCTGTGGCGAGCGCTGGATTATGGTCACTCAACGATACTTCGTAATTTCAGCCTGCCACTGGCTACTGATTACACTGTTCCCAAATCCTTTTTTGGTATGAACTATTCTACCTTAATCCCGCCTAGGGAAAGCTGGAGCAACGAAACGACCTAGTCCATCAGGTCCTTTTCCATCTACACTGATGGTTCCAAGACGGACGCTGGAGTCGGCATTGGAATTTACTCGGAGGAACTCGACATCAGCTTGTCTTTTTGCCTCCCTAATTTTTGTAGCGTCCTCCAAGCAGAAATCACTGCAATCTCGGAAGCGCTTTTATGGCTAGGTAGGCACGTTGTCACTGGTAAGGATGTCACTATATACACTGATAGTCAAGCTGCAATTCGATCACTTGAATCAGCATTTACAACATCTAAAACTATTGAAGGGTGCCGCTATGCACTCATAGAAATTGGTAATTTCTTCAACATTACACTATGCTGGATACCGGGACATAATGGCTTTGCTGGTAATTGCTGCGCAGACGATTTGGCTCGGAATGCGGTAGCAAGTATTGTTGAAGGCGACCACGAGAAGATTAAAACACCTATTGCCGTCTGTGCATCAATAATTGAAGCTGCTTCTGAACGTAGGACCAACGTGAGATGGGCCTGCGGATATACATGTGCTACGACGAGGATGATCTGGCTTATACTTCCGCCATATTACTGTCGCTAGACAGGAAATATATACGCAACATAGTGGGTGTTATTACGGGGTACTGCCCTATTGGGGAGCACGCCAGGAGACTCCGAATTCCTTACAACGACTTCTGCAGAAGTTGTGATGATGAAGAGGAGGAAGAGAGTGTGCATCACTTTCTTTGTGAATGTCCGGCCTTATCCGAGAGAAGGAGGCGTGCACTGGGTTCGAGGTATCTTTACGATACAGATGATCTTCGATATGTGAGCCCTACTTTGCTTAACAAATACATTGTTAGCACTGGCTGGTTATAAACGGAACGTAGGAACTACGGTGGTATCACAATGGACCAATTTTTGGTCTAAGTGCGCATGGCGCTAGTCAGGCGGCCCCTTTACCTAACCTAACCTGATTACACTAAAGATAAGGCATACCACCCGTGACCAAAACCACAACATTTTCGTTAAAATGTTTATTTATTCAAGTAAAAGTTACAAAATTACATATTCAGCTCCAAAATCGATGTCGACATTAAATTTCTTCCATGTATTCGGCATCAAGACGACATTCTTCATCGATCTCGGCTTTACCAATAGACACTTAATCGGCTGATTGTCCAATTTACGATTATCATAATACCCAACTGCTTTCTCGGCATCCTTCAAATGCTTGTAGATAACCTCCGCAACACCGGGTCGTGCCATTCGCACCTTGGCTACAGCTCCAATATCCTCGAACAGCAGCTCCACTTCAACCGCAGTAATATCCGCCGGCAGATTACTCACAACAATACGATATCCATCAGGATCTCGAGGAGATTCTGGCTTTGAAACCACCATAGGACGACTCCTGGGCGGCGAATAACCATACTGCATTTCATCGTCCGATGGCCATGAATCACGAACAACGACAGTCGTTGGCAAAGCTGGTCGCCTTGTCGGTACTTGATAGCATAGCTCGTCAAACAGATCGGGACAATGTATGTCAGCATAGTTTCCTTGACGCTCCGCCGCCTCCTCCACGGCCATATTATCATAATCCACACATCCTCGAAGCACTCGGGGAATCACATCATAATGTCGCTGCGGAGGCAGTTATTGACGCAGCATCTTCATCGGTGACTCTTGATGATAACGGGCATATAGTCGGCATATCTGCAAGCCTGATACAAATCGGTTTCGTGGCTGGCTCGACCAATTTGAATCACCGTGCATCACGAATCTTCACCCGTGTCCTTTGTCAAATCATTTCGCGTGCATCGACGATGTTCGAACTTAAGTCAAACCGTCCACCAGCGTTCGTTGACGGTCTTTTTCGAATCGCGTTTGATTGAATTCGTGACAAGTCCACTTGATTTTTTGTTGATACCACCATTGTTTCCGTCCGGCTTGGTTGATGCAACCAGCGATGCTCCCGATACCGCCTTCAACGGCAACAATTCTGTCAAAGCATAGAGATATTCGTCATCCCGTTCAACCGTTTGTCAATTAATATTTATGGGAAAAGTTGGAGTTCCAGTCAAACTAAGCACTTTAGTATCATTTTATCCTTAGCCCAACTGCATTTGACTCCCTTCCCAAGATCCAGAGCTATATATCGCTCAGATCGATGATTTTGTGCGAGACCAGTTAAATGTCGAAGCATCAACATACAAATTACGCGGTGCGTCCCTCGGATAAAGTCGAATCACTAATCACTAAAAAAACTAGAATTGAAGAAAGGATACAACACTATCCATCGTCGTTATGCACTTTACACACTATGGAGTAAGCAATAATTGGCACCGACGTATTTTGCATTAATACTAGCCACTACTTTGGATTGGGCGCCTTTACAATCTTGGTTCACATTGTCGAAAACCTTCTCACAATTCTTCTTTTTCTTCTTTGTTCAATGCTCTTTCTATGAGTGGATGCAGCAATTCGTCTGTAAGATCTGATGATGATTGGTATGTTTCGACAGGAGATGCGATCCTGTAGAACCAAGCAGAACCAGAACTTACAATAGACATTGCGCCGACCCCAGCAGACTTTTGGGGAGTCGTTGGTACACGTGCATTGTATCGAGCAACTAAGTTATTTATATGAGGAGAGTTTTCGCCGGCTTTCATACACAATACAACAGCGAAGTACTCTTTCCAAAACCTCAACAGGTCTTTGCCTTGTATAAGTAGGCTTCAATCACTATCTTTCAGCGGGTGTTAATATAGAAGTTATCTTTACACATCTTCACGTTGTGATAATGTATAAATGCCCAATGAAGACCCGTTTGGGCTTCCTGAATGTTCGGGCTTCCTCAATGCTCTAACAAGTGACGTTACTATTCTGTTAGATGTCTGGATGATTAATTATGGAGCTCAGAGGAAAATTTTCAAATGAGAAGAGTTCAAGGCAAATTTCTACCTTGTCTTCTCGCAGGCAAGCAAGTGAGTGTGCACTGCAGGCATGTTTCGAGCTTCAAAATAAACTCCAAGAGAATCCTTAATTGTTTTGTTTTGAACTTGAAACAAACATTGCGTAGCCGTTCGTTGCGGTGCACTAGCAGTGACACAATGTTCGAAGCGTGTTTCCAATGGATATCTAATCGAACAATTAATTCCCCTATTTCCCCTATCAATCGCAGCCAATTCCCTTTACTTCTATGGGTCCTACTCGTACAAGGTGTTTAAATCATTGTTGCGTGCAGCCTCCTCCAACTTTTCAAACTTTCAAACAATAATAGAACTCAACGTTGTGACAATTGTCATCTAGTGACAAAGCTAGATGCACTTTTATCTGTTTCCTTTCGACAATCCGCTGCCATGTTGCGTCCGAGATCTATAGGGCTTTGGCCAAAAAGTCTTGAAGCATTCTAAATAGGGGTTCTGAAACAAGTAAAAAACATAAAAAAGATTATTTGTGGACAACTGCATAGCATGAGCCCCCGTTAAGGTGAACAGTCGCGGTTTAAATTAGTTAACGTTTTCGCGAGTCTACTCTATGTACAAGTATTTCAATATTCCCAAATTGTTATCGAAATCTATCAAATGTACCTATAAAAACCATCTGAAACCCCCAAAATAAGCTCAATAATTTCGTGCGAAACTAACAACACAACATTCTTCAGATAAATTTATTCAAATTTCGCTCACGTAACAATCTCTAACCGTTTTGTCCAAATTTAAAACAAAAAGGTCAAAAATAGCATAATGTGTAAATATAAATTCATATCTGACCCCTTTCATATCCGTCTTATGAAATCGAAAAGGTGAAATACTTTCACTGATTCTATTTACGTTATTAATTTTTTTTTCTGCTTTTTACACTCTTCACCTTCGATTGGTTTTTTTCTCAATGAACCTTAAGTTTTGTTTTAACTAAGCGGAAAAAATGTACAATCTTTGATTTAGTATCAAAACGTGCTTGTCACACCACACCAAATTTGGGAAGTTGAAGATCGTTTCCACCTTTTCGTGATCTCTTCGATATTCGCAGCCGCATTGGCGATTCCTTCTTTTTTGCCTTTTTATTGTTTCAACCAAGCGTTCGTCGGCGTCGTCAATCATCATCGGTTTGAAGTTGGTTGGTTGGGCCCATTGAAGCGTTTATAACACGTTAAACATTTATATTGCTATCATTAAAACTGCCCAGTTAGTATCTTGATAATTTTACAAATATCGGAAATGCCCATAGTATTGTATATAGGGAAAGGAAAGCGATCTTCTTGGCTACATTGTCTTATATCGATCTTATGCAGACAGTGAGTGTGTACTGATGTTGTTGCGGGCTTTGTTGAGAAAGTTACTGAACCAGCCATGATTTTTTATGGTTTTTCTTACTACACCGTACATTGCGTTTGATAAAATACGTAACATTATGGGCATTCAGAAATACTACAACATCATAACAAAATATTAGACGCAAATCATTAGCATTTTGTCTGATTGTAAACTATGAACCATAGCAAAATGTGATGAATTTATGAACGGTTATCGGAGGGAGTCGGAAGTGATTTAAATTGTTATTGTTAAAAAAATGAATATTATGAAAAAAGTGCGGAGAAATATGATCATGTAATATTGATTTTGATTATAAATGTTCATGCTATATGCCAATATTGATTATTGATTTCTGTGATAAGGTAATATGAAAGAAAATACATAATATTGCATAGCTGGACACCAAATTGCTATCAGTGTAGATATAAATTCAAAAGACATTTGCATAGTCTAATCAGAGCCCCATACTCTGCATTACTTTTTTAGTGAAATGGGTTTCGGGGCATTAGATACTTCATACATAGTATTTTAATAGTAAGTCTCTATGGTTCCTGTTAATCTCTTGTGGGACATAGAACATAACCATGTTCAGCGCCTTTAGGTCTGACCACCTCATGTTCTTCTTCTTCTTCCTTCACTGAAACAATTGGGCTATCTAAAATTAATAAACTCTTTTCTCATTTGCAAAATTCCCGAATAAAACAAAATTTCTCAAAATGTGACAATTTCTTCTTGAATCGATCCTATTTTCAAGACCTTCTTTTGAGAAATAGGATGTAGATTCAAGCCTAAACCATTATTCTCAATTCAAGCAAACAAATGCTTGATAATAAATTTGTTTGACATTTTCCATGCAAAGCTCGTGGAAAAGCTTTACTTTAGCTCTAGCTTATATTGGAGCGTTGAAGTAGACTTGTCAGAAGTGTCTATGGTTCAGTGGGTAGCGCGTTTGACTGGGAAGAATGGGGTTATGTGTTCGATGTTGGTTGGATGCAAGTTCCTTTTTTTATTTTTGTTTAGATTCTCTTGTCTTTTTCATAAGAAAAGTTTGCTTGATTTAAAGTTACTTTTCCTTAAAGCGCTGCTAATGGCATTTCACTTGGATCAGTGTGACTAATTCTCAAATGAAGAGAAATATTTCTTGGCTGTTTTTTATTGTCTTTTTTTCTCGATTGGAGCCAATCGAGAAAAAAAGGGCGATTTGGTTCAGTGTTGCCTCGTTCTTTATACCGCTCCACGGCTTCGCGTTGCTCGACCTGCGGTGTAGGCACATCGCCCGTTTTGGCGATAATTTCTCAGCATGACCACCTCATGTTCAATGAAACAATTTTACTCCAATCAACGGGGAGATTTTACCTTGCAAAAATTGGGGACTTCTCAAATTTTTGATATGTTATAAAGACAGGTGGGGTAAGTTAAAATCCAATTTTAACTTTCCTTCCCCCCTGTGCTCCCGCCGCTATCTTGAAAAAAAAACATCTAAAATCGGCTCTTTTATCAGTTTGCGGTCTATAACTCCTTCCCAGTCCATTTGAACACGAAATGTGTCGAGACAATCTTGTAGAGCACAGAATTTCATATAAATTTAATCTGACAAGTTTTACTCTTCAATCAAAATTGGCAGAGTTATAGCGCAAAGAATATGCTAAAAATTCCAAAAATCATTACATACTAACAAATTTCAAAACATACTTGGAGAACTCTATACTAAAATGCAGAGGAGGCTATGAGTTATTGGTATACAATGCGTTTTTGTGAATTTGAAATTGGCATGATTTTTGATATTTTCTCTATTTTCTTGGCGTTATAACTCTGTTAATTTTGATTGTAGAGTACAACATCTTAGATTAAATTTTGTCCTCTACAAAATTGTCTTGGCAGATTTTGTGCTCAAATGTACTGTAAAGAAGTTACAGGCCAAAAACTGATGAAAGGGCCGATTTTAGATGGTTTTTTGATGATAGCGGCGGGAGCACAGGGAGGAAAGTGACGCAAACTTGGATTTTAACTTACCCCACCTGTCTTTATAAGATATCAAAAATTTGAGAAGGCCCGCGACCAGGTCGAAGAAACACAATATGTGTCAACACTAAAGCGTGCTAATAAAAAAATTGTAGGTGTTGGAAGTGTAAGAAATTTACTAAAACTTGTCAAGTTGTCGGTGGCTTATGCTAGCTTAAATTATTTACATATTCTAGAAATCTTCCTTTCTTTTCTACAAACACTTTGCTGATGGTTATTTGTGGTACCTACACTGAAAAAATTGGGCTATCTAAAATTAAGAAACTCTTTTCTCATTTGCTAAATTCCCGAATTTAGACAAAATTTATCAAAATGTGACAATTTCTTCTTGAATCGATCCTATTTTCAAGACCTTCTTTTGAGAAATAGGAAGTAGATTCAAGCCTAAACCATTGTTCTCAATTCAAGCAAACAAATGCTTGATAATAAATTGCATGCAAAGCTCGTGGAAAAGCTTTATTTTATCTTTAGCTTATATTGGAGCGTTGTAGTAGATTAGTCAGAAGTGTCTGTGGCTCAGTGGGTAGCGCGTTTGTCTGGGAAGAATGGGGTTATGTGTTCGATGTTGGTTGGATGCAAGTTTCTTTTTTTATTTTGTTTAGATTCTCTTGTCTTTTTCATAAGAAAAGTTTGCTTGATTCAAAGTTACTTTTCCTTAAAGCGCTGCTAATGGCATTTCACTTGAATCAGTGTGACTAATTCTCAAATGCAGAGAAATATTTCTTGGCTGTTTTTATTGTCTTTTTTTCTTGATTTGAGCCATATTTTCTTTACTTTAGCAGGCGATTTGGTTCAGTGTACATTTCTTTAAGGCGATCTTTTTTGTTCAGAAAAATATTAAGCCCTTCGTGAAATTGTTTTGTTCAGAGATTTGTCGTTTATTTGTCTGATAGTTATCTGCCAAAGGACGGGAACATCTTGGTTTGAATCATTTTTTTAAATGTTAAGCTTAAGGGTTATTTTTCCTCCCGTTACGTTACGTCCGGTTTCGAATGAATGGACAGAATGCTTCCGTGCCGAATACCTGTCAAAATTGGTTCAATGGAGTTGTATGTAACTGCACAGATGTCACGACACGGTACGGAAGCAAAATTGTACTAGAGCTCTTTGAAACGTAACGTAGCGTTCTGTTTTTCTGTATTTGGTTAGGAGACCATCGGAATGTGAACGTTCGTCAACACAATAATTTTAGCCAATTAATCATTTTTTTGCCTTTCCGTGTATTAAGCTTTACTGATGCATGCGTTAGTTTCACACCAAATCAAAAAAATTGTCTATTTTTAGTCACCTTTCTGTCCGAACTTAATTCATGTAAACCTAACAATTTTAACTCCCAAAAGGCTGTTTTGGACTGTTTGTATGTTTCTGGATAACCGCTGCTTCAATGTACTGATCAGTTGTTCAAATTTTAGCAGAAACTAATTCACAAATAGTAAATTCAACTAGGTCTCTGGTTGCCGATACTTGATGAAACAGATGAAAATTAACTAGAATTCATAGTTATACTGACCATTAAAAGATTGGCTGAGAATCAAGGGGTAAAATAGTTAGATTAATATCGTAGTTAATGACACTATCGATTTCTTTGAGTGTAAGCTCATGACTCTTGATAAATTTCGGCAACTTAAGGTAAAAAAAAAAAATTTTCAAGTCCATTAAGTGATGCATTGCAATAAAATTGTCCTCTTTAAAAATCGATATTTTATGTATTTCTGCTCCTGTGTTGCGGTTTTTCTCTTGCACTGAAAAAATTGGGCTATCTAAAATTAAGAAACTCTTTTCTCATTTGCAAAATTCCCGAATTTAGACAAAATTTCTCAAAATGTGAAAATTTCTTCTTGAATCGATCCTATTTTCAAGGCCTTCTTTTGAGAAATATGAAGTAGATTCAAGCCTAACCAATATTCTCAATTCAAGCAAACAAATGCTTGATGATAGATTTTTTTGACATTTTCCATGTAAAGCTCGTGGAAAAGCTTTATTTTAGCTTTAGCTTACATTGGAGCGTTGCAGTAGATTAGTCAGAAGTGTCTCTGGTTCAGTTGGTAGCGCGTTTGACTGGGAAGAATGGTGTTACGGGTTCGATGTTGGTTGGATGCAGGTTTCTTTTTTTATTTTTGTTCAGATTCTCTTGTCTTTTTCATAAGAAAAGTTTGCTTGCTTCAAGATTACTTTTCCTTAAAGCGCTGCTATTGGCATTTCACTTGGATCAGTGTGGCTAATTCTCAAATGAAGACAAATATTTCTTGGCTGTTTTTCATTGTCTTTTTTTCTTGATTTGAGCCATATTTTCTTTACTTTAGCAGGCGATTTGGTTCAGTGTGGATAAAACTAAGGAGCTGTGTGCAAAATCTGCTCTGAATATTGAAGCTAAAGTAAAGAAAGGCAATGCACATTTTCACCCATTCGAAACGAAACCTATAGATAAACCTGCCTGGTGAAATCGTCTGTCCAGAAGAAGGAAAAGATCACATAACCTCATTTTTTTAGGGTTTTTAGAAGCGAAAATCGCTACAATAATTCTGTGGATTAAAATGGGGTGTCACATTTATGCGGAATAAAATCCTTCCAACAATGCAATAGGCAATTTTTTATTAAACCCAAAATAAACTTGATGTACTAGAAAGGAGGAGGTGCTGGTTCCTACGGTGCGCTTTCACCCCGGGTGGAGACTTTCCTTTGCACGTGTTACGTGGTCGTCCAACACCATGTCTTGTATTGGATTGCAATATTTGTTGGTCCTCTTTGGAGGGTATGACCTATCCTTTGCCACTTTCGTCTTTTGGTATATGTATTCTGTGGAAGAAAGGCAAGTGGAGTCAAAGTGGAAAAGGCTACTCTAGCCTCGTTGATACGATATTGTACATCAGCATTATGACAGTTCAAGTTTTATTACATATTTATAAAGTTAACTATTTTTACTAAAAATGTTCAAGACGAAAGTAGTAATAAATACCATACAAAATAGTAAAATTTCATCACATTTTACAGTAAAAAAAGGGCATTTTTAATATTTGTTTTCCGCAGTAAATAAAAAAATAAAAATTTATTATTTTATAAGTTCGGGCTATAAAGTACGCACTGTACTTCAAATTTTTAATATGAATTTATAAATCACCTTTATGTATGTATAATGAATCATGCCTTCATTAATAACAGATTAAGGGCGAGCATCTGTCTTAAAGATAAGCACTTACTTCTTGTTATGCTTCAGTTCTGACCCAACTAGTCGATTCACTTGATTTCCTGTATTTAAATAATAATTTTAATCAGAAAAAAATTAAAAATAAACGTATAAGGGTAAATATCTGTTTACGTACCACGGATTATGCGGCCAAATTGAAGGAAAATCCTGACATTAAAATTCCACGATACGCCACCAAACATTATAAAAAAAATATTTTTTTTTGACGTTTAGGTTTTTACAAAACTTTTCGGAAACTATGGGCGGAATTAATAGTCCCCACTTATACTTTAGGGAACCCTTAAGGGACTGACGCTATTCATAGTCACTCAATAAGCAAACGCTTGAGGGTTTCCTAAAGGGTTCCCTTATTCGTTAAGGTACATAGTAACCTTATATGAATTCATATACATATTTGTTGACATATCCTTATTGAAACACCTTTTAAAGTTTTAAATTTTTATCTACTTGATATATTTTTTTTATATTTTATTTGACACTTTCAGTAGATATGTCCAATAAGTAAATCGTTTTATTAAATGAGGCAATGCCCTATTAAGTGATGTCTATGAATACGAAGCTCCCTTAAGGGCTCACTTATATAGAGAAAACCCTTATTCCTTAAGGAATTCCTTATTCCTTAAGTGGGGACTATGAATTCGACCCTATAATTCGATGAAAATGTATTGTATTTGTAATGAAATTTTACCGAAAAAGAGTGTAAAAACTCTTTCATTGCAACGTATTGAAAATTGTATTTGCAACCGATTGGTCAAGTTCACAACATTTTGTAGTAAACCGATACAAATTTATTAATTATGTCTTCTTCTCTGTACTGCAACCCCTTGTGGGGCATAGTGCGTTCACTCAGCTGTTTATAGGCTACTTCGACTCAACGTTACATTGCATACAGTTTCGGAGTGTATATAAGGTTGCAAGCACTATATATTTCCTATTCGCACATGTACGGAAATTTTGGACCACGCCGAGATTCGATCTCTGGACCTCTAGATTACTAGCATAGTAGACTCAACCAAGTGAGCCACAGAGCGCTGTATTATTATTATTATTAATTATGTAATGAATCTTAATAAATCAATTTACATATTTTATTACTCGTTTTAATGAAATTTACTTCAAAAATTTCTCTCCATGTAGGGCTTCACAGCGATTATTTTAAGCCCAGCACGCCCAGCCTAGCATTTGACCTACACCATCCTTTTTGTTTAATAAATAAATAACAGGTGCGACAATCCAGCATTGGACTAAGGCCGCAGGATGTGTTCGTGACATCCTATTTCCAAGATCTTTTCTGCTTTTTGTTGAGGTAATGAGATCAGCATCACGCTCAGCAGTGTTATTTATCCCCATAAATGGGTACTCGTTTAACATCTGAGTGAGATCATAGTCTGTCACAAGCTCGTGAGTTCGAAAAACACCATGATCCACGGTGAGATTCGAACTCATGATCCTGTGCACCGAAGGTGCGCGCACTAACCGCTAGACCAGCCAGATCCTTTTTGTTTGATAGAAGAAAAAATAAATTATTTTGGGTGCTATGGAAGACGTAAATTTTTAGGTACAATTTAAGTTAAAGGATGTGTTGTGGCCATTAAAAGAAGAAAAGAATGTCTTCCGCGGGGTCCTTTTCGATAATAAAAGTTAAAAAAAAAAGTTTTAGGGCGGTTTTCATATTCTTTACTTATACTTAAAATTCTGTATGAGTATGAAATTTTGCATTCGCTTGTTGGAAGAAGAGTTTTAGGGTACCAAAAACCGACATATGAATTAAATTTTTAAATATGGATTAAAGCTGAAAATTGTTGATTATACATATAGTATTGTTTTAACACTCTCGTAATTATAAAACTCATTCCAAGCCGAAACACAGTCAGATTTATGAGTATTCCGTGAAGTCCGTTTTTAGGTTGACTTATCTTGAGGGTTCCTTCCACCTAAAATCCTCCGGTTTCTGAAATTTAATTTGAATTTGAATTTTTTGAACTGAACTTAATTCTAAAAAGCCTCCTCTTCTACTCATTACTGGCAGATTTCACCACATAAATCAACGCTTATCGTATTCTCAAAGAAATTGACAATGAAAATGTTTTCCCTAGATAGCTTGGAATGTCTACAAAATTCCTAAATCAATTACGGATAAACAACTCAGCAAAAAAAAACTATAATTTTTGGCTGTTTTCTTTGTTCGGAACCCTAACCATTTCCACCGTCCTCTAGTGTCCATTTTCTCAAACAGTTTTGAATTCCATGCATAAATGCCTAGTCCTTCCATTATTTCGAAATTGGTTCGTTTCTATATGCCAAATTCTTAAATAAGGGTTCATGTTCAAGCACTGAATTTCCACTTGATTTTGCAATATATCGACCTTTTCCTATTTAAACCCATTTCTATTCCGAAATTAGAGATCAAATCACCTAATTTTATTATTAAGAGAAAGTGTAAATTCCCTAATCCAAAAAATAATCCCCAACCTCATAACTTAAAATATGTTTAACATAAAAGAACGATCCATAAAGTGACCAAGTTTTCATATCCAGCACTGTGTATATGGATATGTATGATCAAAATCTTAATTCTCAAAACCAATGAACGTAAGATGTAATGGGGATCTTCAGTAGGCAGAATAGAATGCTCAATATGTAATATTAACATTGATTTATCATTCATAATACAATTTCATTGGCGGTTTAGTCAAAATAAGTCATCAGAAAACAAATTTTTAATAAAATGGTTAAACAACGTGGCAATACATAGTTATACATAATCGCAAAAAAAAGCTTGCGTCCGAAATAAATATGTTTTTGCTTCACTTGAGGCAATTGTACAAAGTTTCAGATTTCTCTTAATGACAAGGAAATTCATTATACTCACACTTGATCTACTTTAGGTATATAATAAAAATATCTAATAACTGCTAAGGTTTCTGGGTCATTGTCATTGAAAAGAACAGGTTCTTTAAGACTTGTTTAAACTACATTCTCCGTACACAATTCAAACTCATAGAACCATTGATTCGAGAGATCAACCTTCATAGTATTATGGCTGGATGGATATAATGTTAGTAAATTTACTCAAAAGATATTGGCCATTTGACCAAAAATTAAATCTGGTAGAAGTCTAGATAGGTATACATCTATGTACAGTAAAGGCGGCCGTCTGAATTTCCTTGATGTAAAAAAAAACAAGAGTACCTGAATAAATTTATGTGCTACATTTTAAAATATGGTATTGCTATTGTTCGTGAATATGTATGTTAACTGATGTAATACTTATGCTGCAATTTAAAGATTTATGTACAAATATCCAACATCCTCAGATCTTGGATATTGACTATTTCATCACTCCATCAGGGTAGCATTAGTCCATTCGCAACTCATCATTGCTGTGTTTGTTCTACTCTATCAGCATCAAATCTGTATCTTTGTATTTAAACCCAAATGTTTGCAAATACTCTGAACTAAATTTCAAACAAACAATGGCAGTAATTCGATGACACTAGAAAATTAGAAGCAACAAAAAAAACATCACAACCAGTTCAATTACACCTAACTTAAAGTGAATGTACGCAATTGTAATAGTTTTTGGTTCTTTTTTAAACGACACTATTGTCTTACTTTTAAAATGTGGCTTTTTGTTAGTCTTTTTGCAAATGCAACATTCCGTGAAGATCAACGTAAAGAGACACAGATTTGTTTTTCTTTTGGACGAGAGGAGATGTCACGACATACACGATAGATAGAGGATAGACGACACGGGAAATGTGTCTAAATCTGGACGAGATAGGAAAAGATTGTCTGACTCAGATTAGAATCGGAAAGACTTTTTTTTTCAATGTGGGTCAACTTAATTGTAGTCAGAATATATTTTTTATCCGTTGTAAAAATTCTTTTAATAGTCCTACACACAAAGACATACTACGGATAGTGGACATAAAACATAACGGAATTATTAGTGCGCGTATACAATGACTATGTCAACATTTTTGTTAATCTCTGAAAATGTTGTTGGGGAAGGTCAAAAATTGTATGATGATGAAAGATTTATTTTTGTGGCATTTTTAACACTAAAAGTGGATTTTTGTTTTAAGTGATTTCATTCAGTATGTAAGCATTTTCTATTTTTTATGCAATTGACCCTACGTCTACGCTGCAATTCCACCTATAATTTTTATAATTTTTAACTTTTACCATGATTGTCAGTAGATAATAAATCAACACTGTTGGATGGTGACATAGAATATTTTTTATTTCAAGCTAACAGATTTATTTATCATCGTTCAATTACGTATGCTGCATATGATGCATATTCATTGTATAGCTTCTTAATATTCGATTATTTTTTCCCATGACTAATTCAATGTTTGGTTTTGAAAATGATCACATTTCTTTTAATAAAACCAATCGCATCATCACAATTGAAAGAAGTTTCAGTGGTAGATTCTAGTCTTCTAGTATATGAAGAGAGTTGGATACATATTTATACCCTATACCCATAAGATGGTATAGGGTATATTGTTTTTGTTACGACGTTTTATGTAACACCTCAAAGGAGCCACCGGAGGTATGGCAAAGTATATATATAAATGATCAGGGTCGGTCCCTGATTCGAATAAGCCATGTCCGTCTGTCTGTCTGTCTGTCGGTCTGTCTGTCTGTCCGTCCGTGTGTCTGTCAGTTCGCACGATAACTCCCGAAATAATGGAGCTAGCGTTTTGAAATTTCGGTCAGATGATTGCTTTGATAAAAGCTTGGATGGTATTGAAAATGGGCCAAATCGGACCAAGGGTTCCCCTACTTCCCATACAAACTACCCCTCCTTGATATTTTAATTTGGCCATAACTTTCAGTAGAATATCGCTATCGACTTGAAATTTTGATCAATGTTTCATTTTGACATATGCTTTGAGTTGATGGAAAGTGGAGTAGTTCCGACTTCCCCTACCCCTACTTCCCCTACAAAGTTATATTCAGCCATATCTTTTGATAGAATGTCACGAAAAACTTCAAATTAGTATCAAATGGTAGCCGTTGGATGCCTTGACAATGTAATAAAGATGTGTCAGGAGCGACCCATCTACCCCTCCCTCCCCCACAAAAAATAATTAATTGAATATTTTGGATTTTGTGTGCCTTCTAGGTCTGTACATGGGTATAGGGTATACACTCATCGTGCTATTCGCACGATAAGAACTCGGTCTCGTTTAAAACTGAAATAGTTTTATTCCATCAAAACACTAATGCAGCACTGTATGACTGATTTGATTATAATCTCGTCATAAAATAGTACTGCGACTTTACTACTACATGAGTATCAATTCTTTAAGTAGAAAATCGAGTTACTATTCGATAATGTTGATGAAGTGACTTGTCGTACTTGTATTAAGTATACCTTCTTACCAATTTTTAATGGTGAATGTTGGTTGCCAGACCGGAATTACTATCCAAGGAAAATTGAATATATACATACACTGAGAGAAAAACACGCTAATATGTATGGAAAAATATATTCCATGCAAACATTTTGCGCGTTTGATTTTGATAAAAAAATCATGCAATTCGAACGCATGTCGCTTAATGCGATTGTAAGAATTGGCAGTTGATTTAAACGCAGATTCATTAATTTTTAAAATGTGCACCCATTTAAAATAATTAAAAATGGCATTGTTTCGAGTATTTAAAAACGTACGTTACGATTTTGAACAAATATCGTTATGTAAATCGGTAACCCCTCAAATCTGCTTACCCTGACACCTGTGCGTCATGTCATGTAACAGCTCTCCGTTTTATGTCTTCGAAACGATAATTTTAAATTTATAATAATAACTGATAACACAGAAGAAAAATGCAACGCATAACAAATTTCCTGTTTGTGGTCCTGTTTAAAATCATTTTCAATGTGTGAAGTGAAGTGCTCGACGAGTTTTGGAGAACCGAGTTGATTTTCCCACATTAGTATAGCTCGCGATGCCAATTGGAAGCAGTCATGGATTCCACACCAGAAACATTCACTCGCAGCCAAATTTAGATATCCAATTTATTTATGCTGTGGTGTATCATCATCAGTGGCCAATTGTACAGCGGTGTACCATATATCGAATACATAAGGTTCGTTTTTATGCTACATCCCGTGTAGTTTTGGGGAACGAACTCCATATAAAAAAATTACACTTACCCAGGTATGTTTTACGCGGGCCACTAACCTGCACGGGCTAGAGTTTAGGGGAAACAAGTGTAGATGGCTAACGCAAAATGAAATTTTGATTACATTTTCCGGCTGGTATTTGGAATTTTCTCAGTGTATGCGCATTCCATTGGACTAGAAATTCAATGCTGACAACAGAAGGTTTTGACATTGACAATACATAATTTGGTTCTTATAGGATTACTGGCACAATATTTTAAAGATAAAAATACCGGCGTACAGAGGGCTGCGTCCGCAATACGAGGGTTTGTTAGATTTTGGATACATACATAGTGAATAATTTTGCAGTGCAGAATATGTGTGCAAAATTTGCACATATATTTTATAGGCAAGAAATAAGAATTATGCACAATATTGATAAAAAGCTACTTGTAAATGTAATTTTGGATTGATCTAATTAAAAGTGTTGTTCTGGAACGTGTTTATTTACTATTTATTATGGCTACACATATTAACTGAATTTATTAGCTGTAAATCCGTTACCGTTTTTCCGAATCAAGATCTTATATGAAATGGCTTTGCTGAGCCCGTTGCCCACCCAAAGCTTTCTTATGAGTTTTGGGAATGTGAGTTTGGGAAAGTAAAGCTATTCAGAGACACCCTGTTAATTTCGTACTACAAACTTCAGACTTAACAGGGGCTGCACACGCACTAATATAAATTTTGCAAATTTACTGTTTTTTTCTTTTTCTTAGCAAAAGTCAACAGTCTTAGTATTTAACGTATACAGGGTGTCCCGCATTAGGTGGTCAATACTGTAAGGGTTGATAGCACAACTTGTTTCAACAAGAAAATTACCAATCCAATCGGAATTTTTTTTACCGTTACCTTGTTATCGCTCTTTTTGTGAAAGTCATCGAAAATCGTGACTTATCACGCAAAATCATAATTTGCAGCACTCGTGATGACTTAATCCAAGATTTGATTTCAGTTTCAGAAACTACATAAAATTCCACAAAACTGAAGTTTTTTCTGTTGCCAACATTATCGCCAATTTCAATATACAGTTACTCAAACTTAATAGAAATTTTAAAATAGACTATTCATCGAAAATTCAACCAGTAATTTCATAACGGTGCTTTATACGTACAACAGTATTGACCACCTAATGCGGGACACCCTGTATAGCGCATGCTAACCAATATTTGTGCAAAGTCTTATATCGGTAGAAAAACGGAGGTTAAAAAGAAAGCTTAGCTTGAAACGCCCATAACTTCGTTACCGTTACTCCGAACTGGAAAAAAGCAACTGATATGAAATTTACCCATCGAGTTCTTTAACTTGAGTACCAATATGTCCATGACCGATAAAAACGAAAAAAGTCGACTTTTTCAAATCATCGGGACACCCTGTTATCTTAGCCCTACCAACTTTTAAGTATTTCGTGGCAAAGACTGTTACCATTCTATGTTACCATTCTACACATTCCTACCAAGTTTCAATTTTCCAAATACATATTTTCGTTTTTTTACCAAAATATGCAATACATCAAAATCTAGTGCATTGGCTATTAAACTCTTCGATCGGTACCGTAACGGGAAGATTTATGCAATAAATGGGACTTTTTTTCTCTGACAGACTTAAGCGAGTAGCCCGATTTAAGAATGCTCAAATGAACTAAATGATGCCTTCCAATGAAAAATGGAAGATGGAAAAAGAAAAATAATGAAAATAATAAAGTGAAGGCGGAAAATGAAAAAAAGAAAACTGGACTCTAGTCTCAAGCTTTTAAATTGCAGATAGAAAATTAAAAAAGAAAAAGAAAAATGGACAAAGAGAAATTTAAAATGGAAAAATTAAAAATGGATAAAGAAAAACAAAAAATGGAGAATTAAAAATTGAAAATTTGAAAATTTGAAAATTGAATATTGAAAATTGAAAATTGAAAACAGAAAATTGTAAATGAAAGAATAGAAAGAAAAACGAAAAATTGAATATTGAAAAATTAAAATTTGACAATTGACAACTGAAAATGATTGGACGTTGAATATTGAAGAGAGTGTTCACTGTTGTTCCAGGTTTTGATCAATAACACGGGAGAACAATTTTAACACTTTTTTCTGTTTTTTTTTTTAAATCTTGCACCTAATTTATAGTAAAACGGCCTCGCTGATTCCAAAAATGCAGTCCGTTTTTCCCCTATACGTCAGGTTTTTGAGATAACGGTTTTTTTTTTTAATTTTACGGAAAATTACAATAGGCCCCCTTAAATAACAACTTTCTTAAAAGCTACGGGGTTGCATCCTTGCGCAGGACCTTCTAGTACTTGTATACAATAAAATTAAATAAATAAATGAAAGTAATTTGTCGCGACCTGGATTTTTTGTTAAAAGTTGTGAAATTCTTCGGCCATTTTTAAGTCTTTTTTAATCAAAAAAATGTATTTAAAATCCTCCGTTCCAGTATATAACCCTATTTCTGTGCTCTTAACTTGTGTAATGTAAGCCTCTACTATCCCTTGTCGAAAGTGTCTCAACACCCGGAGTCAGTTTGCTATATATGTGGCAGTTATACATTTCTAAGTCAAAGAGCAAAAAATAGTCCCCTTTGTCCACCAGGCATATCATATATGTAGACCTCAAGATGGTTCTTCCTTCTCGGTTAGCAACGTGGATATACAAAATATCCGTGCTTTTTGTGTATGTGGGATAGCAGAACTCGCGATAAACATTGGATACAAAGGAATTGGCCCCCGAGATCTGATCTGAAGGCTGGTGATCAAAATATTGTTCATGAACCACTTGTGGATCGACAAAAAACATTTTCCCGCTGTTGCATATAAAACTAGGCCTGGCGAAACAATTTGTAACAGCCTTACCAACAGAAGGAAATTATTTTAAATATATGCTGTCGGCCCTTCCTGCGCTATCATACGAGAAAATAAAGGCTGGAGTATTTGACGGTCCACAAATTCGGCAGCTTCTCAGCGATACAAATTTTATGGAATCAATGAAAGAAAATGAAAAGACAGCATGGCTGGCATTTAAGAATATAGTCAACAACTTTCTAGGCAATATAAGTGCATCGACTTATGCGATAGTAGTCGAGTAACTATTGGACAGTTTTCAAAGGCTTAGCTGCAACATGAGCATCAAAGTTCACTTTTTACACAGTCATTTAGATGAATTTCCGGAAAATCTTGGAGCTGTGAGTAATGAGCAAGGAGAGCGATTTCATCAAGATTTCAAAATCGTGGAAAGTCGATATCAAGGCAGATGGGATGCGAATATGATGGCGGACTGTTGATGGGGCATAAAACGGGACTGTCCGGAAATTGAACACTCCAGAAAAAGCTACAAACGAAAATGTTTGCCATAATTTTTTTTTAATACTTAGGTAATGTTGTTAAGATATAAAATCAATATTTACAAACAAAAAATTTTTAGCGAGTTTCGTTTGTTTTGATTTCAATGAAGGGAAGGTTTGTATGAGGGCCAAAATTTGAGCCCCCTGTATCTCAAAAACTGGACGTATAGGAGAAAAACGGTTAGCATTTCCGGATTCTACGACCAAAAATTAGCTAGAAATGAATATCAAATCTAAATAAACAAAATGCTGTTCCCCTGTGTAATTGTTTTCTGAATTGAAGTAATTAAGTAATGATTGTTATTGTTGCACCATCTACTACAAAAGCATATATATATATACACTGCGCGACAAATGCTTAGGTTCACTCATATTTCCTTCCAGGAAACGGTAAAAAAAAGTTTACCGGTTCAAGAAATGTTATTTTCGAAACTATTAAATATCACAAATAAAATGGATGGACTGAGGCCCTACAGGACATTCTCCTTAAATTACAGTAATTGATTTCATTCAAAGAGTCTTTTTCCACTGCGACAATTGCTTAGGTTCAGGGACGATTTTACCGTTATACTTAATGTTTTCGCTGAAAAATATTTCAGAAAAGCGTCAAGCAGGAGAAATACAAAAAAAAAAAAACGAGAGAATATTTTGTTATTTAATAGTGTGTATTTCCGCCATTTTTAATTATAATTTTATAAAGCCTTCAAGGTAGGGAATTGTGTAAAGAATGCAGCACGGATAGCGGTATTTTAGACCGAGCTGTCTTAATTCCATGAATTAACTCTTCTTTAGGGGTTTACTGTTTACCACTACTGTAAACCTCCCGAACAAGCTACCGCCAAATGTTTTCTAATGTGTTAATGTCAGGGGAGTTGGGCACCCGGTCTAACAAAGTCACATTTTCCTCCAAAATAAACGATTTAACTACCCTCGCTGTATGAATTGGGGCAAGATCATGTTGCAATATCCAAGGGTCGCCTTCGTCCATGACATTTATCTTAGGGATATCCTCTTCTAAGAGCGGTTTATAAGCTGAACTCGTTTGGCGACCTCGTAGGATGACCAAGACGATAGTTCCATGATATGATATGGCTCCCCATACCATAACGGAACCTATTCGGGAGTGATGGCGTGACAGGTACATAGGTTCCTTCCTAATATCAAGATAATAGTAAGAGAACCCATCTGGACCGTCCACACAAAACCGTTTTTCATCCGTAAATATTACCTCTCCATTGCGATGTCCAGTTCATGAATCTTGAGGCGAATTCCAGGCGCTGTAGGCGATGCTGCGGCCGGCGTTAAGGCTGGTTTTTTCTTTAACCATAAACGTTTCAAACAAGAAGAAGATCTAAGAACTCGTTGGATGGTCCTCACAATTGTTGATAACCCCAAATTCTCCCCATGCTTACGCTCAGTAAGGGACGAATTCGACGCTTATCTTAAGAGACGTCGCCGTAATGCACCGGAAATCGCTTTTTTTCTGCCTCCTGCGTATCGTCGGCCATAAGTTTCACTATCCCGTATAAAATTACTTGCAACGTTCGAGCTCCGCTGAATCCATATTGCCATTTGTCCGTTTGAATATCCTTCTTGCTTTAGTATGGAAATTGTCGCCTTTTCCTCGGCAGAAAGTTGCTTTCCTTTTGACATTATCCACTATACGACTCACAGAGTATAACGCGAAAAAAATGTTTACAGAAACACTTCTCACCAGGACGAGATAACTCTTTAAAGTAAGTGAACCTATACAATTGTCGCAGAGGAAATTGCGATTTTCATTTTAAAAAATTCCGTTAGCTATGCGAGTTGCTTGATAGAGTTGCAATATTTATTAATATAACCGTTAATTGAGAGAGCATTATTTAAAAATTATTTCTGATCAGAGTATATAGAAATTATATAATTTTAAAGGAAAATATCCATGAACCTAAGCATTTGTCGCGCAGTGTATATGAAATCTACCAAAAAACAACAAGTTGGAAAGGTGTCCGCCAAAGAAAATTCAATTCTGTTTTGGGGGAGCTTTCATTGTAAATGTAGGGCGAAATTCCGAGTATAAGGGAATGCTTATTGGCGTCACTTATAAAGGCATTACCTCATTTTATAAAATAATCTAATTCAGAAGCCTAAGGGCTCCATTACACAGTCATTTTTCTATTATCATATCCTTAAACCTACTCGATTCATTCGGTTTACATTTTCACACGTGCACTGAACGAAATCAAGCAGGCTTAGGGCTCCATTACACAGTCATATATATTATATGTAATAGATATGTAGGGCCACGGCGAATAAGTGGGTAAGTCGACTTATATCGAAAATGAGTTAAGTGCACTAACCTATTCTTACAAAAGTTTTGCGTAATATGGAGAGGTGTTTAAACTTAAAACCCAACGGTTTCTTAGTTAAAGTGCATTTTCAGACAACTTAGTTATTGATGTGGCTACCTGGTTAAGTCGACTTGTTCAGTTTTGCAGGGAAAATATTAATTGGGAATAATTAGGTAAGTCGACTTGTTTTATTAAAGAAATGTCCAACTAAATGGCTTCAACGTCGGAAATCACCCTTAACCATGTCAGAGAACACATTGTAGCATTACACGTGTACAGGAGCACATATTTCTGCTCGTGTTAATAATGCAGTGCAGGGGGATGATAGTTTCGAAGGAAATCCATACATTCATGAAGTATTGTGTTTGAGCTTGTGTACACTGTACAATTAATTAGATAAATCTCATGATAGGTACATAAAGATTGTGATATAAGGAGAATGTGAAATGAGGGTTGATCGTTGAAGCCTTTCCGCAGATTGGTGGATCAGTTTCATCACTCATCTAATTCGAATGTGTAACACCTTAAGCTTTTAAATATTCATAGAATAAGTCAAATTCTGCCATATCGGGCGTCCTGATGTATGAGTCCCGGCATTTTGGCAATGACTGACTTGCCCACTTATTAACCTGGATAATATAATTTTGGTAATGCCTTCCCAAGTATCAAGGTCATCAACATGTAACGCACCTATTTTGTTTCTTATTATAAAAAAAAAAATAATTTAGTTTATTTTTAAAACTCCTGTAGAATTTCACTTAAGGGAGTCTCAGAAGTCAACGTCAAGCCGAAAGTGGCTGATAGCGCACATGGTAACCGCTACGAAGGAAAAAAATCAAAAAAATTTAATTCGCCTCTTTTTACAGTAATACGAAATCATAAAAAAAAGTAAAAAAAATGCACGCCTTGTTGTAATTGTTCACGTACTGTAACTTTAAATCTTTCTCAAATTTTCTTTTTGGACTATTGAGAGAAATCGGACCTTCTTTGTGGAACCGAGAGGTCAAATTATTGATTCATCAAAGTTCAAATAACTATGTATATACTATAAAAAAATGCACCAGGGCTTGCCTGCGAGTAACTTTAAAAGTCTGTGCTTATTATCTAGATTCCATAACGGTATCACATTTGCATTAATAAGCGTGTTTTTTGCACTTCGTTGTAGGTTTGTTTAGTGTAACTACATGACCCACACAGGTTATCTTTTTATTGTAACCCCATGTAGTCACACTTAACTAACCTACATTGGAGTGCAAAAAACACGTCTATTATTCATAGTTTTAGTCAAAATATTTTTCCAAAGACTAGCTAAATAATTGGAACACACAAAATGTAAATCTGGAGGACGATTTACTGCTAATTTGATTCAGTAGCGTCACTTTCCATTAAAACTCGAACTTTACAGAAATCCACAGTCCTTTTAAGTCTTGCGATTTTTCAATATTTTGGAGAAAAAGCTGTCTTTTGATTGCGTATAACTGTAGAAATAGCCGCCTGCAATTTTTTTTGGATTTTTTTTCGTAGCGAGCACTATGTGCGCTATCATCCAACTTTGTCATGACGTTGACTTATGGGACACCCTGTAGAATTTTTAACCAATGTCCATCCCTGCATATACAGCACGTATGTAGGTAACGGTTTCTGGTAACACAACACCATCTCAAAAGTTCACGACAATCTCCAATTCATGAAAATGTACTTCTCACGACTCATTGTTACAGATACCGAGCGAGTACTGAAGGGTTAAATGTCCATATTTCCGGTTTAGATAAAGGCATTCAAATGAAATCCCGCAGATTAAATCCTGACAATAAAAAAAAAAAAATTGCGTTGACGCTTTCAGCCAATATCGCGTTGCAAACATTTAAAATGCCTACCTGAAAAGTTATACTTTTTGACTTATCCACTTATTCCCCGCGACCCTAGCTATCATATGCTTGCCTGTTTGATTTCGTTTAGTGCACGAAACAAACAAACAAACCTTAATCTTACATCACATGTACCTCTGAGTCGCAAACACCTTTGGTCATTGGAAACTTTCACATACAATCAAACAATTCACCGCAAAAATGTTCAACGCCGATAAGCCCATAAGTTTCCATGAATTCACGAAAAAAATGTAAACTTTTGCCAACTAATTCTATGGAATTAGTGTGGTTAGCATAGCGCGCATTGCTTCATCATTGTAACTAACGATTGGATATACCTTTATGTGCATGTAATCAAACATCTAGCGAAGCAACCATACCATACCTTACTTTCTCCCTATGCAAATCAATATGACAATCTGCAACTGCATTGAAAGCTGTATACAAAATGTCACATTGAAAAAAATGTTGTGGTTTAAAATGAGAATTGGAATTATTATTTAATTTTCTACTGAAACCAACTAACAAATTTGAAATTTTCTTTTTTTTTTGTGATAATTATTTTTTATTGTTCCATTAACACATAAATTCTTCAGAAATCGCGAATTTCTTAAACCAACAACTTCAAAGTGTAAATCAGTGACCAACGACTCAAATTGATAACAATGAACTACATATTCTAGTTCAAAGTAGTAGTACTCTAGTATGCACTGCAGCATCATAGATAAAAAAATATCTTGTCAATGACACCTGAAAAATCGGCTATAAATATTAAATTTCATTTGATATACACATACAGAGTAACCGAATACATGGCAAAATGTAATCGATCTTTGCGGTGAGTACTGCTATAGTCCTCCCCGGTAGATGTGTAAGAAATAGCGAAGCGATGTCAATGTTGGCCTTGGCAATTAAATCATTACCATATATTCACGTTTTCTCGGCAATATCGAATATCTGACTACGAGTATAGCGGGTCCATAGGTAAGGTAAGACATCTTCGTGTTTTATACTCCTACTACTAGCGCTAAGCTCCTATTGAAATTCTCAAACGGTACACAACATACGGGAATTATATTGAATATCTGCGAGAGACAAGTAAGTTTTCGTGCTTCGTCCACTTGATCGAATGTCACGATCAAAGATGACAACCTAGTGTGAAGCCCCTTTCACCGGTGTACTTATAAATGCACACAAGTATCGATGCATGGACATTGTACAAGTAAATGTAAGGTATTTGGTATATCTTTGATGAGTACTACACACATGTCATTTATCGAATATCTTTTTCTTATTATCTCAATATTGGTGTTTTCTGACATGATATTAGGTCAAATGATAGTTTCTCTAGAGTTGACGATAAACGTTGATGCAACATGCATGCGTGCAAAGAATTTGACGTGTACCATCAGATGATCTTATAATGCACTTGTGTTTCTATTAGAGACTATGGGTGGTCCACTGATCCTAAGAACTAAGAGGATTGCCCCGTAGAAACGATAAATGATTGAATTTTTCATATCAGACTGGATCTGACAGGTGGGGACAATTCGTCTTTTTTACCTTTGTGTCGTACTGAAACTGCGATATGACTATTACATTTTATAGATACACTTCCTGACTTCCTCCAGCAACAATCTTTCCCCCCACTTACTTCGTAAAAACTTCACAATAACACTTGACAGATGGGGACAACCGCTTTTTAAAATCGGGCCATGCAGTTTGTATGGGTGACAGCTGATTTAGCATTCCTTTTTATCTCTCTATTCCATGGGGTGGTCACTTCACCAGCTGAAATAAATGCTTGGCTGGTTCGTTATACTATAGCTGCGTTTTTATAGCTCGAAAACAGGATGGGATAAACCAACCTTCATCCAAATTTTTAAGAAGTGGTAGTGTGTGTATTCAGGGCAAGGTAAGGATATCTATGGGAATTAAACTATTCTGTCCTATATGATCTCAAAACTAGTTTCCTAGTGTGCCTCGAGTTTTTTTTGTTATACATATTGGCCCGTATGAATAAAAAGTAGTAAATTGCACTTTACTACTTTTTTTGAAGTAAACATAGATTTCTAGTATTGTTGCTATGATTAAAATGACGTTTACTGCACTACAACTTTCGAACATACTACAAAGGGGAAACATTAGTAGATTTCATATGAATAAAAGTAGCTTTACTACAGTTTTCATGTAGGTAACAATTTGCAAACTACAAATATGTAGGTAGATTTGTAGTAATCAAACAAGGCAAAGCATTTCTTTAAAAATGTTTTTAAACATAAGTGAACCGCGTAAAATGAAAAATTACCTAAAACGACGTGAAGCGTGCGACGATAATTTCAAATCTCTGTATAGATTTACAAAGAGAAATGTAGATTGGTTAGCCAATCATTTTTTGGGCAACGATTCCTTCATGTCGTCCTTGATAGCTAGCTCCCATACCTTTCTCCGATGCTTACTATCAACCTTCTAATCTCTAAAAAAAAAAACAATTGGAAATTGTGACTACACATAAAGATCACTAGGCTTGTTTTGCTTTTAGGGTAGGCGGTCATTAGTCTTTGAGAAACTAGGCAATCAGGTTGGGTATATCTTACAACCGATATTGTCGTAATCGTATTTCGAAATTGTGGATACCTAATAATAATTTTAGAAAAGTCTGATAAGTCTAGATTAGAGCAAAGATGCCCAACCATTTGGCACAGAATCAAAGAGGCGGACTTAAGTACATTCCTGTTTTACTTGAAAATATGCATTAAATGTACCCATACTGTATGCACAGCTGCATTGAAAATATCTTTCACAACGATTAGACTAATGTTGAATAGCCAACTTAAAAAGAATTGCTCTTCAAAGTGGAAGATGTTGTTTATAACTTGAGAACGAACTGTGCGTTTTTGGTGAATCTTTTAAACACCATTTTGACAAAACAATTAACTTAGTGACAAATCTTAATTTGAAGCTACAGCTGAGACTATAGTATTCGATAAATTCCACTGAAGTATGTACGTCGTACGTGAATTCACCCATTCATAAACCAAAAGTACACAAATACGTAAATAGCAGATATGTCATACATATGTATGTATATATGTATGTACATAATTTTTCCTTCCGTTTCAGGTGGATGGTATAAGTGACGACTCGAAAATGGAATCACAACGAGACATACACCAACATGCCACCGATGATTTAGCCGACGCGGGCCTCAATCAAATACATTTAAGTTTTCATTTGACATCGATCTACATACATATGTATGATCCCTCAATTTTCGAAGCGTTTTCTAAAGTCGTCCAAAATTGATTGAAGCCCGCGTCGACTAAATCATCGGTGGCACGTTGGTGTATGTCTCGTTGTGATTCCATTTTCGAGTCGTCACTTATACCATCCACCTGAAACGGAAGGAAAACTTATGCCTAATTATGACACATGTGGCAGCGCCTACTTTTTGAATTGTAGCAGATGCTACTATTGCATTTTCGAAGTAGTAGTTTCAGTATTTCCGAAACCAAATTATTATTCATACGAATACATGTAGCATCTACTTTGGAGTAGTTTCTACAAATTTGAAAATTTGCTACTTTTTATTCATACGGGCCATTTTAAAATACATGCATACGTAATTACTATTTTCAGCTGCGACCATAAAGGCCAATGGGGAGCGTGAGCTTGAAACTTTTTAAGTGTAAGCAGGGCCGAATTTCCCATATGGGCAACCTGGGCAGCTGCCCAAGGCGGCAGATTTTGAAGGGCGGCAATTTTTTAAACTTACCGTTGGTTGAAAATTTTGTGAATGATTATTTTGGTAAACTGAAGAAACAGTCGCAATTAACCAAAATGTTAACTTCCTCTTTCAAATTTTTCTAGTTACCTAGGCGTATTCCAGGACGCCCAATCGCATACTCACCGTATTGAAATGAATAATACTCATCCATAAAAAATTAATTATACAAAATTTACAGCCGGTCGAAATGCGATCTAATGGCTAAAATATCACAAAGGAGGACCAAGCGCAAACAGGACCGATTTTTGTGATGCACATCTTGATGCATATTTTGGAGTCTTCGCTGTCTTATCGTAGAATAATAAACTAACAATGCGACTAGTGATATGGCTGACAACCGTATCACACTCCGAATTCAGTTGTCTTTGTAAACGCACCATGCTCCACTAGGAGTTACGGTAATGAAGAGACAATGCCGGACTTCTTAAATGCGGGGCTGTTCCGCAAGATTCATCTCACCATTATACACTCTCTGTTTTTCATATCCCTATTGATCGCTTAAAAAAATATATATTATTCCAACTTTCATAATATTTGATTGGATTACATGCTTCAATTTTAACTTATTAAACAGGAGCTATTCGTTACCCCAGAAAACATAGAAGCTGGTGTATAGGTCACTTCATTTCAGTTTCTTGTTTATCAGGATCCGTCCGGATGCCATCAACAGAAGACAAGAACTTCCATACTCAAGGACTCAACTTTAAGCTGAACGTGCGGAGCCTCGCTAAGATACCATTCAAGCTCTGCAAATGATGTTGAGATTCTTGCCAATGTCGTTACGATTGTCGCCAATATTCAAGCTTAAACCACGTACCACGGACTCTACCACCAGAAGATCGAATGTAGTCGAGGCGTTACGACAAATCGCTCTTTATCTCGATTGTTTTCAAGTCTACAGTGGAGAAGGAAAGCAAGTGCTTCTGTGCTTTTTTTTACCAGAACTTCAGGCGAGGTTCATCTGGAACTTAGACTGATCAGTTTTGCTCCTTGAGTGTGGATCTCCAAATTTGATGAACCGTGCAGCACGTATCGTTCATTACATCGACATTGTCTTCAAAGGTTTTGACAAACTCGAATCTTTCATAACCAAAACCTGGAGATTTATGTCCTTATCTACCAACTGAATCCATTTCACAAACTTGCCTTATATAGCATTTATTTTACAGCTGGTGTTCGTAGCACGAGTTTCCCAGTATTCTTCAACAATATTTCCGGCGTAGGCTCTTGGAATGCAAGAGAGAGCTCTCTGTATTGGTGATAGCTCTCTGGCACACTAATGATCGCTTCGGCTATTCACCACCAACTCTGCGTTCGGGACGTTTTATGAACTCATACGTTGCCTATATCAATTTGGTTTTAATAAACTTTTTAAAATTGTTACGTTTAAATTATCGAATTTGTAATTTTTCTGTGAAAAATATAAAGTACTAGCACTGCCAACAAAATTCATTTAAAATATGTAATAAAAATCAGCGAACAGCTGAACAATATATAGGAGTCCTTGTACAGTCAAACCTGTCTAATCGGACCACTGACGGGACCGATCAAATTTGGTCCGATTACTAAGGGATGCCAGAAAAGTACAACAAATTAAGGAAATAATTTTTAAACGTTATTCATGAACATTGGACTTGTACAAAGGTCACCTATGCCCTATGCAATTAATGTTTAGAAACCGCTAACACCGTAACTGCTTTGTGATTTTTTTTTAACCAGCTTTATTATTATAAATTCTCCCCACACTCAGTTCCACCGAAATTTTGAATATTCTTCAATATTTTACAAATCATTTATATAATCAAAGTCATGGTTAATGGTTCAATCAATCCTCCCTTTAACTTCACTTGTATCTTATTGTCGCAGAAAGTGAACTGAAGTGAATGTAGCAACGAAATTTCAAAGTTTTTTTTAGTCAACAAAATGTTTTGCCACGTTGCCTGTCTGTTGGTCCCTTTAGTGAAATTTCCTCGTACTGCTCAAGTAAGTAATCAATTTGAAGTATTGGTCCGATTTTGGAGATTTATACAGTGGTTGGTCCGATTGTGAAGGAACGTCTAGTACTGATCTATCCAATTGGAGTCACCGATCGTGGTCCATGGTCCGATTAAGAGGTGGTCCGTTATAAAGGTAAAGGTCCTATTTGGTTTACACCCCAAATTCGAAACTTGCTTCACAAGAAAAAGCGACTTCACACCCGATTAAAACGTTATGGACACCAATCCGACCGCATAACGTTCCGTTGCCTTAGATCCAGGATCAAAAGGCTGATCTCACTTGCACGGTCTGTCTATATTAAGACTGTTGAGGACAGTCTGAGGAACAATGAGAGTAAAATCTTTTGGTCATATGTAAAAAACTTGAGGTCCTCTTCAAATCAGCCTTCCATACTTTCGTTCAACAATGTAAGTGCAGACAATCCTTCTGATATGTGTGAGCTGTTTGCTTCATTTTTCGCAAGTACTTTTAAAACATCATCTTTAAGTTGTCCTCCTGTTACACCTCAAGTAATGCAAAATTTACATTTACCACCCCTCATTTTACCTTCATATGTTGAATTGCTTATATCCTCTATAAAAACAAATTCTTCTTCTGGACCTGATGGAATCCCAAATTCGTTTTTAAAAGAAACACAATTTTCCATATCTAAACCTCTTGCCATTTTATTCACTAAGAGCCTACATGAGGGTGTTTTCCCAACTCAATGGAAATCGTCGTATGTAGTTCCCATACCGAAAAAGGGCGATCCTAGTTCTGTATCTAACTATAGGCCTATCTCTCTTCTGTCATCCTTTTCGAAACTTCTTGAAAAGGTTGTTTATAACTTCATTCACGAACATTTTAGTTATCTTATTAAGGATGAACAACATGGATTCTCCAAAAACAAATCCGTTGTCACCAACTTAGTTGAACTTGTTAATTTTGTGTCAAAATCCTTCAATAAGCACTTTGACGTACATGTAATCTATACAGACTTCGCGAAAGCATTTGATACCGTCAACCACCAAATTCTTCTTAATAAATTAATTGCATTGGGATTCCCTTCTTACCTTATTGTATGGCTCTTCTCTTATCTAAATGATCGTTCATCTAGAGTTATTTTCCAAAATTTTACATCTTCCGAATTTTGTCCATCATCTGGTGTGCCACAAGGATCAATTTTAGGTCCCCTCCTTTTCTTATTTTTCTTAAACGATCTTCCATCATGTCTTAACTGTCACTCTCTCTTTTACGCCGATGATAGCAAACTATTTTCAGCTGTCTCATCTATATCTGATTGTATAGCTTTGCAATCGGATTTGGATAGCTTTACGTCCTGGTGTAACTCAAACGAGCTGGATCTTAATATTTCTAAGTGCTCTGTTATGGTATATTCATTGAAATCTACTCCTTTCATTTTCCAATACCAAATCAACTCTATTCCCCTCCAATGTGTTTCTACGATTACAGATCTAGGGGTTGTTTTTGATTGTAAATTACGTTTTACTGATCACTACACGTCGATTATTAGCAAATCGTCGAAACTAGCTCGGTTCGTTTTACGGTGCTCTTCAAGCTTTCAATCTATTAATACTTGTGTGAACTTATTTGTGACGCTAGTACGCAGCATATTAGAATTCGCCTCGGTAGTTTGGTCTCCTTATTCTTCTGTTTCTCGTGATGCATTGGAAAAAGTTCAGAGAAAGTTTTCTAGAACCTTAATGTTTAAATATAACTTTGCTTATAGGCCTTATAGTACAGTAATCGGGTATATTTTACTTAAAAAAAATACGTAATGGCTGAAATTTGGTGGAGATGTTAAGCAACGTGCCCTAACTCTAAATCTGAGTTTTCGTATTTGTGGGAGTGGGGGAAGTTATTGTAATTTGCCTACTTATAGGGGAATTTTGCGTTTTTCCTTAATATCATTCTTACTGTTGTTCCTACAGTAAAGTGATGTGTAGAAGTTTTGTTTCTAATCAAATTGTCTATTTAACGGTACGTAAATCAATATCGTAGGCCAAATAGTTCCGTTATAGTGACCGGTTAAAGGACATACTGGCACTAATAATGAGAATATTTTGCTTAAGTGAAACGCGTAATGGCTGAATTTTTTGGAGATGTTAAGCAACGTGCCCTAAGTCTAAATCTGAGTTCTCGTTTTTTTTTGCAGTAGGGGAAGTTATAGTAATTTGCCTACTTATGGGCGAATTATGCGTTTTTCCTTAATAGCATTCTTACTGGTATTCCTACAGTAATGTGATGTATGGAAGTTTTGTTTCTAATCGAATTGTCTATTTAACGGTACCTAAGTCAATATCGTAGGCCAAATAGTTCCGTTATAATGACCGATTAAAGGGAAAAATAACACTAATAATGAGAATATTTTGCTTAAGTGAAACATGTAACGACTGAAATTTGGTGGAGATGTTAAGGGATACGTCCTAAAGCTATATCTGGGTTTTCGTATTTATGGGAGGCGATTGTTATAGTAAATTGCCTACTTATAGGTTAAATTTGCGTTTTTGCTTAATATCATTCTTATTGTTGACACTTAAGTGAAATGGTAGAGGTTTTCTTTCTAATCAAATAATCTATTCACCGGTACCTTAATCAATATCATAGGTCAAGTAAACCCGTTGTAGTTACCAGTCAAGGATCAAAACAGTACAATAAATGGATATTTTCTTTAAAAAAAACGTGATGGCTCAAATTTGATGTATGTTAAGAGGCGAATCTGTTGTCTAAAACTGAGTTTTCGTATTAGTGGGGATGGAGAAAGTTGGGGTAAATTGCCTATTTAAATGCGTATTTAGTGATTGCTAAAAACTTCGCTATATCAAGTTGTATAAATGTGTGTTCTTGCTGATTGAATTATTATCTCTTAAACGAGACCAAAATCAAGCTAGGCCGATTAGCGCAGTCGCAGGGATCGTTCCAAAAAAAATTAATTTCTTCACATAGTCACTGGAGTTTTATTGATGCAACAACAGAAATATATGACTTGACTACCTCAATTTTGGTTTCTTAGATTGATTTTCTTCCTCTCTTCCGGATTCATTATTGCTTGCGCTACAATTGTGACCAGCTTCGTATCCTTCTGGGTTCGATGAAAAAAGCCCATCGTTATGGAGGAAGTCGTCGTTTTCCGTAAGAGTAGAAAAGTCAGTTATATTGCTACACGCGTTTCCACAACAAAAAATTCAAATTGGAGAGCACTTTAATCCTGCTTTCCGACACCCCCATACTTTTCCACAACCAGTTTTACAGGCACACGAAATAACTCTTCTCGAGCAAAAAAGCAAATTTAGCCTATAAGTAGGCAATTTACTATAACTACCCCCCTGATATATACGCAACTTCAGATATAAATTTATAACGCATCCCTTAACGACTCCACCGAATTTCAGCCATTACATGTTTTATTTATGCAAAATATTCCCATTATTGGTACTATTTTGACCTTTAACTGGTCACTATAACGGAACTATTTGACCGATGAAAATTATGTAGGTACCGTAGGATAGATACTTTGATTACAAACAAAACTCCTCTGCATCACTTTACTGTAGGGTCAACGGTAAGAATGATATGAACGAAAATTGCAAAATTCGCCTATAAGTAGGCAATATACTCCAACTTCCCCCACCCCCACGAATACGAAAACTCAGTTTTAGATAAAAGACATGTCCCCTAACATCTCCAGCAAATTTCAGCCATTACGTATTTTTTTTAAGTAAACGGCCGTTTTGTGTCTTTAAATACTGTACTATTATCATGATCGGCTTAATTTCCTAAATTTACCATCACTAAACAAAAGAAGAGACTGTCTTGACCAGTGTTTTCTCTACAGGATATGTAAGGGTCCTACTACTTCATCTCTCATAGAAGATATAAAATATCGGTTTCCATCTTACAACACTCGATCGGTTGCAATTTTCAATCCTCCACAATCTTCACTTTCTATTTATAAAAACTCTCCGTTACTTAGAGCTATGAGAAACTACGACCGATTGGAGATTGGACCGTTACCTTCTTCTTTTTACACTTTTAAAAAAACCATACTACAAAAACTTTAATTGTTCTCATTTTACTATCTTTTTGAATTTTAATTGTTTTTAATTTAACCTTTTGAATTTAAATTCTTTTTTTATTTATATAATTTTTTTCCTTTTCTGGGAATTTTTTTTTTATCATTATCTTTATAAGTTTGTTAATCCTTTATACTTATTTTCTTTACTTTGAATTCTGTACATTGCATGTTGTGGGAAATTATTCCTGTTTTGTAATATTTACGGATTAAATCAAAAAGGTTATTTTGTATGAAAAACCAAATAATATTGATTAAAGGTGGTCCAATTAGAAGGTGGTCCGATTATAGAGTGGTCCGATTAACAGGTTTGACTGTATTTCGAAATTCGAAACTTGAAATTTCAATTCTTGTTGAAACAATTAAAAAACTATGATATTGTCATACCATAGTGACGGAGGGCGGAGATTTGAATACTGCCCAGGGGCCCCATAAAGGCCAAATCCGTCCCTGGGTGTAAGCTTATGCTTTAATATTATAATGTGTGATTTTACAAGCACTCGCAGTCTTTAGCGCGAAATATCAGCCCAGGCCTTATGCAGGATTACATATCCGCACTATAGTGTCTCCTATAGAAAAAAAAACTAATCTAAATTCAAATTTAATAGCGACTAGTCTTAAGACCTTGGACTAAATTTAAATGTGGCGCTTACATTTTATTTGCTTCCATAAACACACATCTACCAATCCTAGGATGACACAACCTAATCTGACCAGATGGTATTAATTTTTATGGTATCCATATATGGACCACATGAAAAAAATCTTGTTTTTTGTCGTAACTTGTGTTGTAACCAAAAATAACTTTCATATGTGCATACATGTGCTTAAAATCTTATTCTTTCCACCTAGCTTGTGATAAATAATAATATATGTACTCTCTAAATGCATGTTGAACCCACTTATCTATGCAGGGTTCATTTCTAGTAGATAGTAGTCTTTCTAGGGCAGTTTAGAGTTATGCTATAAGGTAGGCAAAAGAGCGGTTAGATATTATACCTGATACGTGATACCTTTACCTGTCTATGTAAGTATACAAAATTCAGCAAATAAAAACCCGCCATAAGAATGTGTCACGTTTGAATGAAATCCAAGATGATGTTGAGCAAATAAATATGTACGCCAACATGTACGACTATACGAAGCAGGCGCAAAGATAGGTGAGTTGAAAGTATCTAGTGTGACGGTTGAATTCAAATGGACACATCTCCTCTACCTCTATACGCGATCGTTGAAGTAACTTTAATTAAGTCCAATGACCTTTTCATAATAAATTACATAGAGTGTTGCGCACTCTACGTAAATATATTTACGCTACTTAAAGAAATTATATTAAGTCGATGGGGGGCTTTATAATGTATGACTTAATTGCATATGAAGATTTTATTGAATTATAAAAGTTGTATTGCTAAGTAAAGCGGAGAATAAACTAAAAACTTAATTTGTTGGGAGTGATCTTATAGTTTTTGAATGGAAAGAAGTATTTAGTATAAAAATTACCTTATTTACTGCTTTATTGAAAGCCTCTTTTTATGGTTTTAAACAAGAAACAATACGAAAAAATGTTATCCTAACAGTGGCGGATTTACTTATTTGCCGCCAGTAGGCTATTTACACTATGCCGCCCCTAGCGATCTCTGAACTTTGCATGAGCCTCGAGCTTTTCTTTTAGTGGCTCAGGAGTGTTCTTAAAACTTTACCACATTGCAAAATTCAATGCAAGGAGGAGGGGGCAGAGGTAAAATTTGTCGTTTTTTCTTCGTTTTTTATATTTCGTATATTCGTATCTTATTATGAAAGGTGTTGCGTGCTTAATCATTCAATTTTTCCAAAGATTTGCGTGAAATTTTACTTATTGCAACTCCATCTGTATGGGCAACAATTATTTCCATTTTTTCCTCTTTTTTTATTGTATTGTTGTTATATAAAAGTTAAGTGATAAACGGTTTATTTTTTATCTATATTGGTGTGCATGCAATTTGTTTTAGCAAAATCACATTTAATAGAATTAAAAAAATAAATAACAGGCGCGACAATCCACATTGGACTAAGGCCGCAGGATGTGTTAGTGACATCCTATTTCCAAGATCTTATCTGCTTTTTGTTGAGGTAATGAGATCAGCATCACGCTCAGCAGTGTTATTTATCCCCATTAATGCGGGTACTCGTGTTAAACGAGTGAGATCATAGTCCGTCACAAGCTCGTGAGTTCGAAAAACACCATGATCCACGGTGTGATTCGAACTCATGACCCTGTGCACTGAAGGTGCGCGCACTAACCGCTAGACCAGCCAGACTACTACTTAATAGAATTGATATATATAATTCTTTCCATTATCCTTCTATACGTTTTTTTTTTGTGAAAAATTAAAATTGTTCTCACTATTAGTATAGTGACTTTAGCTCTAGACCGAAAACATCCAAAAAAAGAGCTGACTTTTGATGCCAAATTGTTCTGTGGCCTGACCGCAGTGCCGGATTAAGACCCTCTGGGGCATCTAGGCATAAAACAATTAAGGGCCCTGTAAACTGTCTTCAATTAAAACTCTTAAATTATGTGTAAGAAATACTTTCGTAAATAATATTGTTTACGAAGTAAGAAAAATATATTTTATGTGGTAAAACATTTGGGATGCCTACATAATTCCAAAAAACAAAATCCCGCCCGTTCATAATCCCACTTTTTACAAAAAATACCGCTTTACATTATCCCGACATTACTAAATCCCGCCACTATAAAATCCCGCCATTACAAAATCCTGCCACCTCAAAATCCCGCCCTATAAAAACTCCGCTGTTTTAAAATCCCGCTAATGGATATTTTGAACTAGCAGCGGGTCATTGAAATGGCGGGATATTAAGTTGGCATAATTTTGATTAGGCGGGATTTAAATTGAACGGGATTATTGAAATGGCAGGATTATGAATGTCGGCATTTTGAAAAACGCATCATATTCCCGTTTTTCAATAAAAAAAGTTCAATAAAAAAAGTTGTCCCTTGAATTTCAAATTATCGAGAGTCGACTGTATACTTGTAATGCAAAAACTTTTCTTGTTTTTTTTTTCAGTTTCAAACTTGTGAATTATATCTCTGAAATTTCATGTTTTGGCAATGTCACTATTATTTAAACTTATGGCGTTTAGTCGACTTTGCTTCATTACAGAACGTTTTTTGTTTTTAATTATTGCCAATTTTGAAAAACTTCATTATCCCTCACTGACAGAAGGGGTCGTCAAATATATCCTTAAGGCTATCGCTACATTAAATTTAAACAGTTGAACCACTCGAATTTTTATCCTCTACCAATTTTAGATGCTCATGGAGAATCATTTCGTTTTCAAATTTGTCTAAAGTAAGACAAAAGATCCCATAAGTAGTATTAAAAAGTTTTCAGGGGGTGGTAATTTAAGCTTTCTGACAAAACTTCTATCGATTTCTTATATAATATCAGACAGTGCAGGGCATACTTTCTTGAGCCACTTTTCACGACCGTTCGCCTGGCATAAGTGTTCATGGTTTTGTGAGAAAAGTGAAATTATGATTTTTCCCCAATATCTTGTTAACTGTAATATTTACAGCAAAATGTTCTGAGGACGATTTAAACTACACAAAATTTCCTTTCTAATGGTATATTATATCATATACCTTCTCTTGACAGATTATATACTAGACCTAAAAACATTCGGTGTAAGTGTAATTTCAATTTTTTGATAGTTACATTTGGAGCTCTAGCTCATGAAGTACGATAATTTAATTGGAGCCACGGTAATTGGGATAACTGTTCCTAACAATATATATAGCTGTCCCACACGGAGACTCAGGCTGCCCCGACAAAGCATTCTCCTATATCCCCTATTAACATTTAAAAAAATACATGTCTGTAACTTATCGCCCAATCACAGCAGGCGGGAAAAATTTTGGTAAACGTTAAGGCTAAGTCCCATTAGACCCTCCACCAAATATTACTTCGATCCGATTAAAACAAAGGGTACCTCCCATACAAATTATTCAAATTCAATGCCACTTGGTTTTTAAGAAATAAGGGAACAAGTCAACCAAAATTAAAGTTTTGCTCGTAGGCAATTTTCGGGTCATTTTGTATGGAAGGTACCCTTTGTTTTAATCAGATCGAAGTAATATTTGGTGGAGGGTCTAATGGGACTTAGCCTTAACGTTTACCAAAATTTTTCTCGCCTGCTGTGATTCGGCGATAAGTTACAGGCATGTCTATTTTTTAAATGTTTTACTGCGTAATGCGGTCACGCCGTAGAACAATTTGGCATCAAATGTCAGCTCTTTTTTGGATGTTTGGGTTTCATCATTTTTTCAGCTAAAATCACTATACTATATTGACTTCATGAAACTTCACAGTTTATTTTTTTTTTTGACTACAAACAGCAAAAATTGCTCTAAAGATATATTTATTTATTGATGTTTTAGAAAAATCTCAAAATTGATTTCTCTTTGAAAAATGCTGCCAAAAATTGTATAACGGTACATTGAGAACTGGTAAATTTGCAAAGTACAGAAAAGTTGTTTTAGTATATCTATAAATGGGTGAAATCAGTATTTGAAAAGATATCAAAATAACAAAAAAAAACATTTCCTTTTCCTCTTCCTCTTCCTCTTCAGCTTTGTTCTCCTTGAACTCGACTGTTCAAATATCAGTGTGATCATTTTTTAGTAATCTTATGATCTTCAGAAATACCCCAAGAAATAAGTTTAGCTTGATTTCTAGCTGAACAATATTTCAAACTTTTTTGTTTAAATGTTTTCCCTTGCCCCATTTTAAACATTAATTTTTGCACGCCTCATGTCGAACTGACAAAAAACAGAAGATTAGGTAAGGTATATAATTGCCCTAATACAACAACACAAAAATTTCACCGAAATTAAGAGAGACAGAAATTGAACCTTTCTTGTTGTCCGCTGAACCCTGCAAAGGTGCGATTAGTATAGAATAATATTTTATATTTATAAAATATTACAGAGCGTTTGTTGGCAATGTCTAAACTACTGAACTTAAGTTGGTAGTGTAGAATCCTTGATATTGCGAGATATTGAGTTGCCATAGAAGCACACTCTCAAAAGGTAGGTGTTTCCTTCTGAATGCGCCCATTGATCTCTCTCGGTGGTTCGCGCAATCTGGCTGCGTCAATTGGTTGTGCCTTAATCACCTTCGTAGGCATGCGATTGTCATTCATCCTTTATGCATGTCCCGTCCATTGTCATCATCATCATCAATGTGGCACGATAGCCCGACGTCGGGCCTTGGCCGCCTGAATCGTTGACCTCCAATTGTCGCGGTTACGTGACCTTGTCCTCCAGTTTCGAAAGCCCAGCAGCTCGTGGGCGTCTTCACCTATGGAGTTCTTCCAGCGAGCGTGAATTCACACGCCGCAGAGCTGGCATCCTTGTTAGTGACCAAACCAATATTAATAAATTAAATTAGTTTTGTTTTTCCCGAATAGCGGTCACTGCGAGCATTCTGGTCCTCGTGTCAATGAATAGATGAGTTTGGTCACTAGCACGAACCGAAATTAGTGGTCGGATGGCCGAATGTTGGACCTATCACACACTTATTCATCGACAAAACGTATAGAGAGAGAGACACAATCGCATGCAATCATAAAACCTATATATTTCTTCAGTCTTTCTTATTATTCGCACAACTGGTTGATTACGCTTATTATGTAATGGGACGTCTTCATTATCAATTTAATGCCATTATTATAATAAGAGACGTCTTTTCGCTTCACCTGTGCGGTATCATATGAATCTGAATCATAAACACCATGCACATCGAAATCGGATGCCTTTCACCTTTTGGGCATTGCGCAGTCGACTCTAAGCTCTGAAGTGGACTAAAATGCTACTTTTCTTACAACATTTCTAATTACCCCAAACAAATCTGGACACTGGACCGCGGACCAGATCAATGACTCTTTCAAAAGATTTCGTCATTTTATTGTGCATTATTATAAAAATATAATTTTTCGCATGCTTTTACCAATTTGGACATAGCCTAGCTCACCTCTGTTTAAACGAACAAGACAAGAGATACTCGTATGGTACATTAAGATTACTATTGTGTTGAAAATTGAATTGAAATTGATTTGATCTGGCGTTTAGCCGTAGCTAATGCGTTCAGATTGCGTGGTTTAAATACATTATTTAAATACTGAGCTCCGTATGTGTAAATTAGCATCGTTCCAGTCGTTAAACATTTGTCCAAACTCTTAAAGATATTTCTTTAAATCCATGTTTTTTTAGTTTAAAAAGAAACATTCTTTCATTTTCTAAGAGATACTTACAACATGTGAATACATACTGCAGACTAGTTTGTTTTATTAGGGTCACATGTGCTTCAAGAGATCTACCCGCGGCTTAAGTCAATGGTCTTTTTGGCGGTAAGTTTGAAACCAGTTAAATACTTTGGACTAGAAAGCTAGTGGTATTATGTGGGCAGACAAGTTGGCTTTTAATTTACTTACAGACGAACATTTTCTTCAGCATTTATGCAGTAAACTTACTTTTTGTTAGATATGAGCATGGAGACGGTATAACTCTTGCTCTTCTTACATGTTTCAAAGTGCTATGACAGTGTAGTCTGTAATGGTTTCTAGCCATAATCGTAGGAAGGAATGCAACAGTTGTAAGCCTGTACAAACATGGCTTATTAATCATACTGTAATTACGAGTAAATTCAGATTGCGACATCAGATTCCAAAGTTTGAATCGTAAAGTCTTTATTTCTGGGTGTGATCATGTAACTTTATTTGCATGTGCACTGTGTAGCTATAGGGAAAAGCAATGTGTTAACTTACTTATATGTACATATCAGCTGCTGTAAGATTGCATTTCTAGCATGAATGCAGAGTGTTGTCATCTTCAAATCAAAAAGGATTGTTCACTGTTAAGAAAATACCTACTGTGTCAGGAAGCTGGTGGATTTACCATAAAACGTGAAGAGAAGTTTGTCTTGTACAAAACGGATCAATTGCAACGTTTGTGATGCCAGCATCCGCACACTTAAAAAAAATCGAACGTTGACACATCGCATAAATATATAATATGTATGTAAATATAAAAAGAATCATCCCCAGAATTAAGGATTCTAAATAAGTGCTATAATTATAATCCTGGCGAGAACCCAGCACCTCCACACAACCGAACCGAATTGAAGCCTATCGCCTAATTATAAGCTAATTTCGTCCAAATTTTAAAAATGTTCTGGGAAGAGCACGAAATTCGTTAATGGGGGGAGGAGCACAAGTTCTGTAATTTGTGTCCTTCCGATACGATCAAATTTACTGTAAATATATCGGTGATACCATGGTGTGATTACAGCACCCCCCAAATTGGAGTCATCAATTTTGAGAAGAAGCACACAAGTTGAACAAAATTAGCACATAATTATACGAAAAGCTTCAACTCGGTTCGGTGGGGGTGTTGCTTTACGTTATGCTAACAGCCCCATATATAATTCTTATTTCTAGGGGAAGGTGATGGGCACGTTTTTTTCATTTTTATGTTTTGATTCTGGCACATAAATTTGAAAAGCGCCACGAAAATCATAAGAAAAAAGCGTTACGTTTTTGGCATTACAGGTTGTAAGTGTTGGGTGCCATTCAAGGTTCAACAGAGGTTGAATTCAACTCGAATTCAACTTGAATTCAACTTAGGTTCAACTCACGTTCAACTTTCGTTCAACTTTTGTTGAACGACCCAAAAAGTGTAACTTTTAACTTAGGTTCAACTCATGTTCAACTTTCGTTTAAATTTTGTTGAACGACCCAAAAAGTGGTACTTTCAACTTGGGTTCAACTCACGTTCAACTTTCGTTCAACTTTTGTTGAACGACCCAAAAAGTGCTACTTTTGACTTAGGTTCAACTCACGTTCAAATTTTGTCGAACGACCCAAAAAGTGTGACTTTCAACTTAGGTTCAACTCACGTTTGTTGAACGACCAAAAAAGTGTAACTTTCAACTTAGGTTCAACTCACGTTCAACTTTCGTTCAACTTTTGATAAACGACACAAAAAGTGTTACTTTCAACTTAGGTTCAACTCACGTTCAACTTTCTTTCAACTTTTGTTGAACGACCCAAAAAGTGTAACTTTCAACTTAGGTTCAACTCACGTTCAACTTTTGTTGAACGACCGAAAAAGAGTCAAATTCGAAAAGCAAATCGTCACGAAATAATGTATAAATCATTTCGAGGTTGCATCAGTACTGTACATTAGCATTTGTTGAAAACATGAAAATATCCCACTGAGTTGCGGACTTGTACGCAAACTGTTTTATAAATGGGCTCTTGCTGCTCATCCTGGCAACAGAAACAACCATAGAGAAGCCGTCGAGAGGTATCGGAAGAGTTTTCTTTTTTACATTTTTTTTTAAGTTGGACTATATTGGAACATAGATGTAAAACGTTGATCCCCGGCGATTATTATTATTAAATCTTTTAATATTTAAAAATTTTGTTTACAACATCGACACTTGTTGATTGACTGCTATTATTATCGTATAAGCGCGACTTAACCTTGGAAAATTTATGCCATTGACATTCAGAAAGACTAGAAAGCAGGCTAACAATTTATCGTACCTTTCTTTTTGCAAATGCATACAAATGGATATTGTACAATAATAATAATTCATCATGTAGCTATTGTTTGAATTGTTGTGTACAGCTGCTACAGTTCTGTCCGCGAACCAGGTATGCACGCTATGATCATATTATGATAGTATAAAAAGATCTGGATCTGTCATTTGAAAAACAGTTAATTATAACGACGAGGAATTAGGTAATTGTGCTCTGAATTGCAATTTATTCATACTTTGGCTGTATCTGTCAGTATTTCTGTATATGTAGTTTATTTTCTAAAGAAAACCTATATATGTATGTATATGTACACTCTTATTTACGTTACGCGATGACTTAAAGCTGAAATGAATGGAAATATTTAATTCACATTACATTCCCACAATCATATCATGCGTTTAAACCGATAGTTCCCAACTCGTAGATGTCGGCGGACCATGAAAATGAATTACTACGGATCACGATTAGGGTGGGTGGATTCTTTTCTTTCCCTTCATTCTCTAAATTCTTTCAGTCTTTGCAATAACATGAATTCCGTAAAATTAACAAAAAAAAAATCGTGGTAAGCCTCGATATTTTACCTGAAACACAGCTCTACATTCATTCTCTCTGATATGATTGTCCTTTCCTACTGCTTGTTGTTTTCTGAAGAAATGAAGTAGGTTAATATTTTTCGGTGACCACAAATTGGCGAATAAACTCCAATGTAACATGACTAAACAATCTCTCGATACGGTTATCAATAAATTGTTGGCAGGCATCCTTTGAGATCAATCAATTTCTGAACGAATTCTCGCATAATTGACTTCGTTAACAAAACTGGTAAGCAAGCGTTTCCTAAATCAATTCAGTTACCTCTTCTAAACAATTTTGTGATAAAGGCGGAAGCGCCCCTCATATCCATTCCTAAAACTTTTCAACATTCCTCGTATGATCAACTGCCATTGTATTTTTTAATTCTGAAAAAAAAACCTTAGCTTGGCACTAAAATAAGGTTGTTGGAGATAAGATACCCAAAGCCGAATAATATACGGAAGGACCAAGTTTTCCTATTCAAATCTACTGTGATCTTCACATTTATCGTAATAAGCTTCGCGAAAAAAGAGATTGTAATTCATCTTCTCGAGGAATTCAATTTTACCTAATTAATCAAATTATATTTTGAGGAATAGTAATTACAGTAATTCTACTAACATGAAAGATACTGTTTTATTGACTTCATATTCTGGGAAATAACGAGAAAACTCGCGTTGAAGCAAAGTAGTAGAACCTTCAGAAATCAGGACCCCAATGGACAAATACATTTTAACTTATTTTTCGATTTAATAACGAAGAAATTCATATTACACTTTTGTAAGTCGTCACTAAATTCATTTGCAAACCACCTCCGAGCGTCTCACTGACCACCTTCGGTCCGCGGATCACCGGTTCGGAAAAAGTAGTTTAAACTATGTGTAGGTAAATATCTTAATTAGCAAGATAATGTTTATATATCATCTTTCAAACTGGTTTAAAGGGAAGTGGGCTTCGTTATAAGTGTATGACGGTGAGAAAGTGGAGGAGTGAGTTATGCATTTGCATTTTTCAACATATTTTTTTTATTTTTTATGATTTTTCTATTCTGTAGATTCAAATGAAACTTGTGAGATGAATATTTTAAAAATCATGTCTACACTTTCTATTGATAATAGAATTTGTATGTGGAGACGTGGTGTTCAGATGAACTGGCCGACTATTCCTAGCGAGGCCTAGCGATGTTTAATGAGTAAATCTCTGGTATTCATGGACGTTGACAGAGACGACAAGAACGCATGGGCATGGCATCTGACGTATGACATGATAAAAGAAAAACTTAATTTCCTTTGAGGCAGCGATGAAAATAACATTTATCTGAATGTGCCTATAGAACAGTAAACAGGTCAAGTGCGCCGACTGGATCCTTTAAGCGGAGAAGCATCAAAATGAAATTAGTTTCAATGATTCGGCTATTCTTCACTCAAAAATAAATTGTTTCTATACCCAGTGGCGTAACGTACGATGTTCCATATGTTCGGCGGAAAGCGACCCCCCAAGCCAGGGGACCCCGCCGTAGAGAAAGTGTCATCTATACACTATTCACTTATTTATAACAATAAAAGAGACTTAGAGAACATACGATTTTTTATAGAAGCACACAGATTACGACAGATGAACAAATTAATTAATTAAACTGTCAAAATCCATACAATTTTAGACTCACCACACCGCAGGTTATGTAATCTGGTCAGATTAAGTACAAGTGTGAATACCTTCTAAAGCTTTCCTTAAATTGCCTATCTACACATATGGCAAAAAAAAAGTAGTTGTAAAAGTAAATAAAATCCTTTGTTTATATTTTGTTATTTGATTTGAGAGGAAGTAGTATAAAATATGTAAATAAACCATTTAAAATAAAGAACAGCTTTCATTTTCCTGGATAAAGTATGAAGCGACTATAATGGCAGGACGAAATAATAAGTATACATTCCAATTAAAAAAATAAAAATAAATAAATAACAGGCGCGATTGTCCAACATTGGACCAAGGCCGCATATGTGTTAGTGACATCCAATTTCCAAGATCTTAGGTAACTGCTTTTTTGTTGAGGTGTAGAGATCAACAGCACGCTCTGGGTACTCGTTCGATTCGACAAGAAAATGATTTGCTTTCATTTTTCTCATCATTTTGTCCGCAGTATTTGACAGAAAAAAACCGTTTTTGTTAACTTACATGAAGATAAATTACGGCATGGTCCAAGTTGTATCGTATACCAAATTAAAAAAAAACTCTTATAATTCGCCTTATTATGACAAGCCGTTTGTCCAATTCTTTGATTTGATTTTGTTCAAAGATTTTCGAATGAATTGAAATTTGGTTGACGACTTCACAAATCAAAATACTGCATTTCATTTTTATGAAGTTAATCCTTGATCAGCTTATGAGATGATTACAATTCTTCTCGAAGTAAATTTTGTTATTAAAGCCCAAGTCAGCCATGGTAAAACGAGGAAGTCGCGTCTTCCGCGATGATGATGAGAAGACAATATCACAACACTGGAAGACCATGTAATTCCTAGTACGATAGACATAATTTTTTATATTAATCCTATAAAAGCCTTTTTATAGGCTTTTAGCATATTATTCTACGGTGTCAATATGAATAAAAGGTACATTGTAGGGCAAAGGGCTTATTCGAAATTACCATTTCCGAAAGCTTTTGCTGCATTTTTGGGATTCAAATAAAGCTTATTAAATTGCTGATAAAATCAGTTATTGCAAATATCTGGAAAACTATGAGTCTCACCTTGAAACGTCCTGAGGACGAAACAAACTACATAAAATTGCCTTTGCAATGATATATGACACTCTAGAAAATTTTGCAGAAAATTATACCTTAGACACAAACGTATTATAGTGAATTTACATTTTTTGAGCTTTACATTTCGCACTGTAACTCTTGATAGAATAGACCTACCGTCATAAGATCTTGTCCATATCTTCTTCATTACCGTAACTCCTAGTGGAGCATGGTGCGTTGATGACTACCGTGTGTAGTCATTTGATTTGTACCAAAAATTGGAGTGCGACCATTGACGCCCCCTCACTCCTCCTAACATTTTTCAAAAATGCATGCCTGTAGCTTCTTTTTGAATTTAGCCAGGCAGATAAAATTTGGTGGGGTGCCTAGACTAAGCTTCATTATGCTCCCCACCAAATATTATTACCATCCGATCAAAACTAAGGTTATCCCCCATACAAAGTGAATGAAAATTCTAACAAATTTCACTTTTTTCACATCTAAATTCTATGTAAAATAGAAAAAAAAATTATCTCTTAGAACGTCATTATAACAGTTAATTGTAGTCTTGTGAATGTGTGTTCAAAAGGTTGTACCAAAGCGTACGCTACAAGTATCAAAAAATTGGGTTTGAAGGTAAGTGATACCAGTTCTAATTTGCGAATATTTCGAGTAACGTGTACTAGCAACTTTCAAACCCGATTTTTCGTACTTGTAAGGCACGCTCTGGTACAAACTTTTGGATATACATACATTCAAAAGACTACAGTTAACTGTTATAAGGACGTTCTAAGAGATAACTTTTTTTTCTATTTTAGATAGAATTTAGAAGTGAAAAAATGTGAAATTTGTTAGAAATTTGGTTCACTTTGTATGGGGGGTACCCTTACTGATTGGATGGTAATAATTTTTGGTGGGGAGCATAATGGAGCTTAGACTAGGCACCGCACCAAATTTTATCTGCCTGGCTCAATTTAAAAAGAAGCTAGAGGCATGCCTTTTCGAAAAATGTTAGGAAGGAGTGAGGGGGGCGTCAATGGTCGGACCATTCCAATTTTAAGTAGAAATTAAATAAATTTTGTTAGCAATATATGGACAAGATCTTATGAACGAAGGTATATTCTATCAAGAGACGCGAGAGCGTCTCGCCCGCCAAAGGAAAAAAAAAACGAAAGCGAACAAGTCTATGATTACCGGAGACAACTTGCTTTTTTGTTTGACAGGGCTACATCCTTCTAGGCAACATTCCGCAAAAAAAAATTTTATCAAAATATTCCACATATCCTGTTCTAGTGCCTTTCCAAAAAAATCTTCGATCGGCACAATAACGGGTAAGATATATGCAATAAACGGTCATATTTTCACTCTCATAGACTTAAGCGAGTAACCCAATTTCCGACTGGAGTCTACAGTTGCAGAAAGACTTGCTTCTACTGTCTCTCCCCGTGATGGGATGCTGGAGAAGTTTAAATGTACAGGACTTCTTCTTAAAGTAATTTGGTGGGAGCATCAACATTTTATTCAGTGCCACTTCGACGGCTCCCACCACATTACTTTAGGAAGTAGTCCTGTACATTTAAACTTCTCTAGCATTTAACCTAAAACAAAATTACATCCAGCATTTACGCCTAAAATAAAATTACATATGAGCGGCGGATTGGAGTGATATGTATTCTTTTTGCCGCAGATGAATTTTTCTTTGGCGGGGTAACTTTTACAACTTTGTTGTTTTTGGTCATCAAGAGTTACAGTGCAAAATGTAAAACTCAAAAAATGTAAATTCACTATAAAACTTTTGGGTCTAGGGTATAATTTTCTGAGAAAATGTCTCTAGTGTTACATATCATTACAAAGGTAATTTTATGTAGTTTGTTTTGTCCTCAGCACATTTTAACGTCAGACTCATAGTTTTCCAGATATTTGCAAGAAACTAAATTTTCACCCCTTTGCCACCCCCTCCCCCCTTAACCCATGGCGCAAATTAGTGTAACTTTTTACTGCGTATATTAGGCAGTGTATTCAACAATTTGGCATCAAAAATTTCTTTTTTTTTATGTTTAGGTTTGGGGCTTTTTTGAACCAATTGTACTGGACTACGTTCCGAGGATGGATTAAACGATTTCTTACCAATTCAGTTGTGTTCAGATTTTTGTTGTTATTTTCCCGTCCTTTAGAGTCCCAATGATACTCTATCTTTTTTAGGCTTTGTGATAATACGATGTTGAGGAGAAAACAGTCGCAGGAGGTGTCGACGGTACGGCGATTCGGTACCATTCCACCAAGTGGGCGTAGTTCTATGGGATGAATAGACTGAGGCAATGTCGGTATTGAGGAGAATTTTCTTGCCGCTATAAGCGTGGATAACTTTTCAGCGCACCGAATTTACCCAGTAAATCACTTTCATATCCGTCATCGTTCTTCCCTTTAAAAAAGTAAGCGTCGCCTGCATGTCCCATAAACATGTCATGCCGCGTATATCTTTTTTAAAAACTTTTCTGCTTTGATTAAGTATTACCACACGGCGTAATTTTAAATCACAGCTCACAGTCAATTACTTTTTTTTTGTTTTCAAAATATTTATAAAATAAACCATTTCCGCGATACTAAAAAATTTTGGATGCGAGAATTGAAAAATGCTTACAAACCAAGCATTTACTTTTGTAGCAGATGTAAGTGAAAATTCGTTGGTGCAATGGGGACCAGGCTCATTAATTTGCTATTCCGTTTTTACAAGAATAGTCACTGGCGTATTCCGCGGACCACTTCTAAGGCTCTCACGGACCGCCTACGGTCCGCGGACCACCAGTTGGGAAACAATGGTTTAGTTAGAAGATATTTTCGAAAATGTAAAAAAAGACCGAAAAAATGGCTCTTTTTAGCCCGCCAAAAAGTTAGCACAGGGTCCTCAAGGTTGCAAATCTGGATTTACATAGCCAGTATTGATCTAAAACAGATAAGAAAAAGAACGGTAGTATTCCATTTGTTCCGAGGTTAATGACGACTTTTACTGGCCTAAAAGTTGTATGCACATTACTTGTTCAGAACACACGTTCTCTCACACGTTACTGATCTGATCGAAAGTACAATGCATCTTGCAGTGACGAAGGTGATTTGACTGCTGGTATGCTTATACCGCATCTACCGAAGGCAAGCTCAGGCACTCGCTGCGACCCGACGCCATGGATGATGGATCCATTATAAGGAAATATGGAAAAAAGAAATTTCAAACAGCACATTGAGCCAAACATTTTAGCACTCCATCGACTACACTATGAAATTTCGAAGCAAATGCTACGTAGCAGCTGCACAGCTTTTAGTTCGGGATATGTCCCATACACATTTTTTGCTGGAATTTACATGAGGAGTCATGTTTTACATGCATTCCTAGATAATGTTTTCTTAAAAAAAAATTTTTTTTTGAGAATAATTCACTTTTTGGAGTGGTGTTTCTATTGCAGCCCCATGATCTCATATTTCGATTTCATCCATTCCTACATATGACTTTTAAATCTATAAAATAAGATGTTTTTTAGGAGAACCTATTTTTAGATTTGGTTTTGTATGACTTTCAATGGTCCGATATCGCCCGTTTCTACATTGCTGTTGAGAATTGGATATAAAAACATATTTGTTGGGTGGATGGGCTCGTGAAAAGAAGGCTTTTATTTAGAAGACCCTATTTTGCAAGCCCCATGACTTCATGGAGCAAGTAAGCAAAAGAACCTAATCTTTGAGGTTGCATTGCTCATCTAAAATCTATGACCTCTAAAGCCCCGGATAGAGTTCGAGCGGAATGAAAATGAAACGGTAATGAACCGGCATAAAAACCGTGGTGAATTTAAAATTTTAGCTTCGAAAATTGATACAAAGGCGTTTTACGTCCTACATAATCTTAAAAATAACTAAAAAAAATAATTTCCCCATTGTCCGAATGCATTTTCAACGTGAAAATGAGTCGACTCTGTAGCATATTCTCCGTCGGGCGTGGTGAGTTTTGCAAACGTCAAACCGATTCACTGTCCACGACGAGTTCATCGCGGAAATTATCTAATGACCGGGGAATCGAAAAATAACACATAAAATGGCAGAGACAAATTGTGAAACCATTCTCGGATTTTAGTTTATGGAATACCCCATCATTTACCACATATTCCACGACAGTAAGTATGCATTTTCATTGAGAAAATCGCCGCGGACAAAAATTTCATTTTCATTCCGCCCGATCTCTATTCAGGCCTTAACACATACCGTTTCTTTCGACACCATCCTGAAATATCAAGGATCCTATACACCAAAATTCAGCCAAATCGGATGATTTTTAAGCTTAATTGATCGATCAGTAATTTGTGAATTATTTTCCACCAAACTTTGGACGGCTAATCAGAACACACCGCGCCGCGCCAGTCGGCCGGTCGTCTACAAACAACCTTTGGAGGCAAAAAAGGTGACCAGAAAGGTGGCTAAATCACATCCAGGTGATTTCTTTATCAAATATGTACATACATGATTTCGGATACTCGCATATATGTTAATAGTCTTGTGTTGCAATCAGATCTAAAAATTTTCATTAGACTTCTCAGAAGACGGAAATAAAAACTGTTGATATCTTATCTGGTCGTCGCGTCGTCGCAAATGTACTTACATATTTATCATGTGTACTTCAAATTGTCAGTACTTACTCTTTGACTTCATCACAAAAAGAAAACACTCTCCGTACACACAATTGATTCATACCCAATTCATACATTTTGTCATCAAAATTTTGTTTTCGCCACTTTCCTCCTAGATAAAATCTGAACTTATGCACTATCTTCATGAAGAACTCGATGTTGTGAGTCAGGCGAGCGTCAAGACATCGAATGCTAGAAGACAGGAACGCGGTTGCTTATCATCAGTAGATGTCCATTATTTAATTAACTGAAACTGTTACCATGTGGCAGTGATGTTGCAATTTAGTCCCTATTTGAAATTGCCAATACCAATAGAAATAGCATGTAGTACTTTTCATTATTAGAAATACCCATATTGAAGCTACAAGCATATTGCATACTTTCATCCATGTTTCTAGCATTAGATATGTTCGATAGTTAGTTACAATGCAAGCAAGTGCATATGTAGATATGTGTCATATTCGTACTTATTGAAGATTTCTATCTTTTTTGTCTCTTTACAGTGAACGATGGCATCGGATTGTGGCGTGTGGATAGCAAAGTATCTGCTTTGTATCTTTAATTTCATATTCTTTGTAAGTTCCATAAGTATCCATTTTTTACCAGATATACTTTTGAGTAGACTTTACTTTACAAATATGTATGTATTTGCAATTTACTTAGTAATGTACATATTATTCTGTGCATCCCATGGATGCACGCAAAAGTAAAAAGCTTACAACAATATTATTCACCATAGACCATAGTACATTCAAACGAACTTTGGATGCAATTTAATGTCACTGACTTTTATCATCTTCCAGTTGTTGGGCACAGTTGTACTTGGAACAGGCATATGGCTAGCCGTGGACAAATCATCACTTATCGCCTTACTGAAGATGGTAGAAAGTGAACACTTGGAGGTAAGTGAGATCATATACAATTTTTATACATATCTAATAATGGTTTAGGTTAGGAATAGGACATTACTATCGTAACATGTATAATGAATGGGGAAAGAGTTATAAAAACAGATTATCGGAAGTCCATGACTATGCATAGATGGGTGCAACATATGCGTTGAGTGCATATGATGCTTTCTAGATACATAGCAATAAAAATGCGATAGAGTAGTCTTTCGTTGAATAATGTTTGTTAGCAAGAAAGCTACTTGAAAAACTACATTCATTCGTTGACTATCTTATGGCTAGAGAATGCACTAGGACAGACGTGTCAAACTCGCGGCCCGCGGGCCGCATGCCCTCCTCACAGTTCTATGCGGCCCGCGGCCATGTCGAAGCAGCACAATCTGTATCAACACAAAAATGATGAAATTGGTGAACAAATCTAGCCGTTGAACTCAAGTCTACAAAAATTACTAAAACTCGTCAGTGGCTTATGCGAGATTATTTTAGGATGAGGCAGTTCAACTTTTTTGGGCAGGACAATACTACTCTTCATGAAACTATTCTGTGCCGAAATGCACTTAATAAAAAATTGGTTGGCTTTACCGACCATGAATTGAGATTTATTTGGAAAAATGGAAAAGCTTTAAAAACTACGGAAATTTTGGAATTTGTGACTAAATCACCTGGATGTGAAATTCCAACATAATAATAAATTAGAGCCCAAGTGCCTGATTTTTAGACCTATACTTATCAAGCTGTATTGGTGCATGAGTTTCAAGTGGTTACTTGAAGATCAATCATATTTTCACGTTTTCGCTTCTTGTCCTAATTTTTTAATGTTCTTGAATAGTGTAGTTACTAGGTGATTTCAGATTGCAAAGTGTGGTGGAGAAAGATTTTTTTTGTTTCTTATGTTTTTTGGGGTGCTGAGCTCGAATCCGAAGCTTCCCACCAAAATTTCGTTGTGGAACGGGGTCAAAACCGCGAAAAAACCCAAAATTTTCGGAGTTTTCCTGTTTTTTTGTTTATAACTCCGAAAGTGTAAATTTCTCCGAAAACCTGTCCATGAAAATATTAGAGAAAACATAACTGCGGGTCCAACGCGCCATTAATCATTAAAATGTGGCAAGCGGTATAGCCACAATTGACAGTAATTTTTTTTTGCGTTTTTTGTAATTTTGACCCTGTTTTGCAACGAAAGTTGGGGATTCAGGTTCTGCACCCCAAAAGTCATAATGTACAAGAAAAATGCAACTTTTGCGACCAAAAATGAAAAACCGTTCAATCTTAAAAAAATTTATTCATAATATGGAACTATGTCAAAAATGGCAAATTTAAATTATCAATTGTAGTAATACCGCTCAACGGATTTATAATATTGGAAGCGTAATCATGTTCTCTCTAACATATTCATTAAAAGTTTTTCGCAGAAATCAATAGTTTCAGAGTTAGAAGGCAAAAAACGGAAAAACAGCGAAAATGTTGGGGTTTTTCGCGATTTTGACCCTGTTCCGCATCGAAATTTTGGTGGGAAGCTCCGGATTCGTGCTCAGCACCCCAAAAAACATACAAAACAAAAAAAACTTTTCTCCGCCACATTTTGCAATCTCATGTAGGTACTAGGCTGATCACCTGGATACTACACTAGAAGTACATTTTCGAAAAGAGGCAGTTCTCACGGATAATCCCGAAGCCGCTATAGCGATCCAGGCTCTCTACCATATTTTAAAAGTAAGATTCTGTAATCAACTTTTGTAATACGATTACATAAAAGTTTTAAAATTTTCCTTCTGCGACCCACCTAAACCTGAAGAGAGTCTTATTTGGCCCGCGCCAGGTTTTAAGTTTGACACCCCTGCACTAGGAAGAAGCGACATCATCATAATTGCCGCACTCAATAATTGTGAAAAAACTTTTTGTCCATTCCGAAACCTTCTCACATCTCATTTCCTTCCTGGATGAGATCGTAAAATGTGTTTATAAAACATTTGGAAAATTGTAATGAAAAAAATAAAATTATGTAATACAAAAATTTATTAGTAGGTATATTTATTTCTTTGACTTTTATTATGATCATCATTAATCATAAAAACCGCCCTAATTTCGTTCCATATCAAAATTGTCTCTTCAACCCAGAACGAATAAGTATGTACTTGTGTATACATTAATTGCAATAAGAATTATAAATTATTCAACGCGGTGCCGGCCTATTTTTATGCAGCTTAGGACTTTTTTCCTTAATCGTATTTCCATGCGTTTACCGAAAGGGGAGCACAGAATGCACTCCTTTGCTACTAGTGAGTAATGAACATGGTGCACGTGTCCTGAAAACTTATGTCGAACAAAATTGAAATCAATACATTGCAATTATGCCTCGTGCACGAAAGCCGGGATCGGGGACATTCAACTGGCCTAGATTTTAGATATGGGAATACATTCCTGGAACAAACTACATATATCCTTATGGTGTGAATAGGGTGGAGTTAGAGTAGCTGCGCTTTGTTCGAGAATGAAATTGGGTCGAAATATGCCTGTCATATCAGAACGCCAGTGAACTACACACCCGCAGAAAAAAAACTTGTAATAAAACCAATGAAGTTTTTACTTTACTTCTAATAAACAGACAATTTCTTTAAACGCATGAAGTATGAATATAATTAATTTAAAATGCCATCGGATAAAAAAAAAGTTCAAAGAATTTATGATATCAGTAGTATGTAATAGAATTAAAAAATGCCTTCATATAGTATAGTGAAATTAGCTCTAGACCCAAACATCCAAAAAAAGAGGAAAGTTTTGATGCCAAATTGATGCTCATCCTTCGGCTCTATACGCACTTAAAAGTTACACTAATTTGAGCGTCACGTTAAGGGGTGTGCTGGTGCTGCTAATTAAATGTATGTATTTGATTTATACCAGAAATCAGCTAGCTCCGGCTAATATCACCATACTTTCTTGAGAAATATCAAGAGAAGCGTGGGAGGTGTTATTGACTGGAGCTAACTCATTTCTGGTATAAATCAAATACATTTAATTAGCAGCACCAGCACCAATTTTTACCACTCTACCTTTACTCTATTAAAAGTTACAGTGCGAGATGCAAATATCAAAAAATGTAAATTCCACATAATACTTTTGGGTCTAGAGTATAATCTTCCAATAGAAAGTTTAGAGTATTACCTATATTTGCAAAGGAAATTAAATGTAGTTTATTTAGTTCCTAGGACATTTTTCATCGGACTAATAGTTTTCCAGATATGTTCTTCCTCACGCCCTCCCTCCTTAACGTGACGCTCAAGTTAGTGTAACTTTTTAGTGCTTATAGAGGGGAATATGTGCAACAATTTCCCATCAACACTTTTCTCTTTTTTTGATGTTTGGGTTTGGCCCTTTTTCGGCTTAATTTCCCGTTATACATGTACTATAATGGCTAACGGTTAAAATTCAATGTTAAAAAAAAGCCACGCGCGAATCATTCGTAAAACTTCTAGGAAACCACACGCATATAGCTAATTTGATAACTGGGATGATCACGGTATTGTGACGATGGCTGCATCAGGAATAACAGAGCGAATTTTAGTCGGCCGAGCAAATTGATTTTGAAGATTAATAGAAACTGAATCGCCTTTTTGATTTTATTTTTTTCAGGAAAATTTGCTTAAAAGTTTTTATTTTAGTTTCCTAGCAAGTGTATAGTTTTGGGCAGCATGAGGCAGCGAAAGGGTTACGATTTCGGGTTATGTGTAGGTGTACAACTGCAAATCACATGAGGAGTAATTTTCAGCAGTGTCTTTATGGAATATGTAGTTTCCGATTACATTTCTTATAAATATCTTTGTTTTTAGAGTTTTTGAAGACCTGTATCTCTGAACTTGTTAACCCTACAAAACAGGGCTTATGCTTAACTTTTGTGCTTGGAGACATTAATTGTAAAATGATAAGTTTTTAAGATATTATCGAAAGACCAAACACAAAAAGTCCGAAAAAATCTAGGTTTTTTTTGGACTCGCGGTTTTGGAGGTTTGAAAACTTCGAAAAATTACAGCATTACTGGATTTTTGATAAATCATTGGGATACATAAGAGCAGTTCAGAAGTAAATTTGCAACCTCGAGAACCTTGTGCTTACTGAGAGAATCCTCAGTATTTACTGGCTTTTTACAGTTTTTCTATAATATTAAAAATATTATAAAAGGAGAATTATAAAAGGAGACATTAAAAATGTCTCTAAAGATTTGATCAAGAACATAATATTCCCCAAAAGTCAACGTCCCAAGATGCAGCCCTTCAAAGATAACCCTTTTAAGCAAAAACTACGGAGGTAGTCCGATAAGTACATACATAGCCTCACCGTCTGATAGCGTCAGTATCGCAAGAGCAATTTACTATCGTGTAGTACATTCTCGTAGACGGCTACTGTCGAATTTTCATCCGGATCGGACTCGTAGTTGTGAAAGCGGGAGTGTCCGCGGATTTTAGAAAAATGGAAAAAGAGCAATATCGGTCGGTGATTCGATTCTTCTTTTTGGAAGGGAAATCGCGCAGCGAAATCAAAGAGCGTTTGAATGCTGTGTACGGTGACTCTTCTCCTTCGATAGCGACCGCCAAAAATTGGTTTAACGAGTTTCAACGTGGTCGCACGTCGTTTCTGAAAACGGCTAGCACGCAAGATAACGTGACAAAAATCCACGATCTCGTATTGGCAGACCGCGCCGATTGAAGGTGCGAGAGATAGCTGAGACAGTATAGGCATTTCAAAAGATCGCGTGGGTCATATCCTGCATGAAATTTTGGGCATGAGAAAGCTTTCGGCGTGATAGGTGCCGCGTTTGCTCGCTCCGGACAACAAGCGCAACCATGAGACCACTTCAAAGCAGTGTTTGGCGCTGTTAAAACGCAATCCGAAGGAGTTTCTGTGTCGTATCGTGACAGTCGAAACTTGGCTACACTTGTACACACCAGAGACAAAGGAACAGTCGAAACAGTGGACTTCGCCCGGCGAACGTGCTCCGAAGAAGACGAAGACTTTAAGTGTTATTGGATGAACATTTTCAACCAATGTTGTTGTTTTGCCGGAATCGCTGCTTGTCTTCGATGTGGTTGTTGTTTCGCCTCGAAAGCTAATTCCGTAGTTAATGAAAACCCAAAAGTGTTCTTGTGACCAATATATTTCGAGCTAGCAGCTCATCTTCAGGGTCAATTCTACAAAAATACATAATTTTTGGGCTTAATTAAAGTTTTAAGAATAATAAGAATATAATATACCTAATTATGACAAACAAATTTTGAACAAAGGACTTTTGTGTATCAGAAATATCACAGTTGTAAAAAATGTCAAGTTAGATAGAAATATCACAGATGTAGTTGACAAGCAAATCAGAATATCATAGGTGACAGATGGATAAATTAACATAAACATAAATACATATAAACATCAATAATTAAATACTATTTAAAATTATCTTTAATTAGGTTGTAATATGAGTTTGTGAAGTCTTTTTTGTCGGTTTTGTGATTGCACGCTATATCTTCGTATCTGATGATTTGATTGGTTTCGTGAATCTGAAGCTTCGTTTTGTTTTGATTACTTATAAGAATTTTGGGTTTTCATTAACTACGGAATTAGCTTTCGAGGCGAAACAACAACCACATCAAAGACGAAGACTGTTCCATCGGCCGGAGAGGTGATGGCCAGCGTTTTCTGGGATTCGCAAGGTGTGATTCACATCGACTACCTGCAGAAGAGCAAAACGGTTACAGGGCTGTACTATGCCGAATTATTGGGCCGATTCGACGCCGAATTGAAGAAAAAACGGCAAAGGCAAAAAACGGCACTTGGTAAAGAAAAAAGTGCTCTTCCACCATGATAACGCACCGGCTCACACCTCCGCCCTCGCCAACGACAAATTGGTCGAATTGGGCTATACGAACTGCTGCCCCATCCAACGTATTCTCCAGATTTGGACCCGTGAAATTTCTTTTTGACTTTGAAACTTGAAAAAATTCACTCGCCGGGCAGAAATTTTAGTCGAATGAGGAGGTCATCGCCGCCACGGAGGCCTACTTTGCTGACCTCGAGAAAACGTATTTTTCAGACGGATTAAGGAAGTTGGAGCATGGCTGGGTCAAGTGTATCGAGCTAAAAGGAGAATATGTTGCAAAATAAATCGCCACTTTTCCAAAATGTTTGTTATACCCTTCACTCGTAGAGTAAAGGGTATATTAACTTTGTCATGAAGTTTGTAACGCATTGAAGGAAGCATCTCCGACCATATAAAATATGTATATATATGATCAGCATGACGAGCTGAGTCGATTGGGCGATGTCCGTCTGTCTGTCTGTCCGTCTGTCCGTCTGTTGCTACGCGTTTTACTCGGCCAGTTTAAAAGCTATCGAGCTGAAATTTTGCACACATGTTTCTTTTTATTGCAGGCAGTTTGTATGTTTGAATCGCTAAAATCGGACCGTGGGGTCATGCGGCTGCCATACAAACCTTACCCCCCCCCCCAATTTGGTTTTTCTAAGAAAAACTTTTTCATGTGTTTACTAATTTCAACGAAATTTCACACAAATGTGTTTCTATTGATAACACAAAACATATGTAAGAATGGATCAAATCGGACCATGGGGTCATGGGGCTGCCATACAAACCTAACCCCCCAAATTAGGTTCTTCTAAGAAAAACTTTTTCATTTGTGCACCAATTTGAACCAAATTTCACACAAATGTGTTTCTATTGATGCCACAAAATATATGTAAGAATAAATGGAATCAGACTGTGGGGTCATGGGGCTGTCATACAAACCCAGCCCCCAAATTGAGTTTTTCTAAGAAAAACTTTTTTATTTGTCCACCAATTTCAATCAAACCTCATAAAAGTGCATTTCATTTGATGCCACAAAACATGTGTAAAAATGAATGGAATCGGATGATGGGGTCATGGGGCTATCATACAAAGCCAACCCCCTAAATTGAGTTCTTCTACGAACAACTTTTTTATTTGTGCACCACTTTCAACCAAAACTCGTAAAAGTGCACTTCAATTGATGCCATAAATAATCGGACTATGGAGTCATGGGGCTACCATACAAGCCCAACCTCCCCATTTTGGATCTTCTAAGAAACATTTGTTCTACACCAATTTAAAAAACCTCAATGCGTCTTTATCAAAAAAAAAGTATAACAAATGGAATCGTACTATAGGGCCATGCTCCCGCATCCCCCAATAAAGTTTTCTGAGATATTTTTTTTTATTTTACCACTTATTCCAACCAAACCTCACCCAAATATTGTTTTATCGACGTCACAGAATTTGTCAATATCAAATATTATGCGAAAACAGAAGGAAAAGAATTGGGAAGGATTAAATACAAGTCATAGGTTTGCCTCAAAAAACTTTTAGCCCGAGGAGAGTGAAGGGTATTCAAATTTCGGCCGCGCCCGAAATTAGCCTCGGTCTCGTTTTTCTTTTGTTTGCTCCTGATCGGACCACCCTCGTATTACGTACTCGTAAACGCAATGAGAAACTATCATGTAAACGCACTGGAAAATTATCCCTCAAGTGTTTTTAAGCAACAAAGGTGTACATGGACATAATCCGAAATCTTAATCCTTTAGCTGCCACAGGCATTGAAAGATTTTTTTTTAAATGTACTTAGAGTGGGTACCAAAATGTTAGGCCCATATTTATAAACGTACCTTGAGGAAATACTTAGTCAAGGCGACCACAGCCAAGGAAGTACTTAACGAGACCTTAAATAAAGGAATTAAATGTCATTTTCAGTAACTGTTTTATCCAAATCATTTATTTTCACAAGTATTTTAGTGCAAACATGAATTATTTAAAAAAAAATTATTAGTGCGCTCTTAACGGAAGATAGATATAGGCCTGTTCGGTACCGAGATTTCAGTACCGGGTTTCGGTTTTTTTCAATACCCGGTACCACAAGCGGTTTCCCTGACTCAGGTTTTTTTTTCAGTACCGACGGTTTTTCTAACCATAAGCCGGTTTTTTTGAGTACCGGGTTAAAAACCGACTCAGGTTTTTTTCAGTACCGACGGTTTTTTTAACCATAAGCCGGTTTTTTTGAGTACCGGTACCAAAAAACCTGAAAAAAAACCGGCTCATGGTTGAAATGAATCGTTCTTTTTAACTCGGTACCAAAAAACCGACTCGTCGGTCGGTTTTTTTTAACTCGGTACCAAAAAACCGGGATATCGGTACTTTAGAATATCGGGTCCGGTACCAAGTGAACACCGGTTTTGTACCGGGATCCCGGTTTTTGGAACAGGCCTAGATAGATATATTGAAAAAAGTTCTCCTCTTCTTTACTTACTTAAATTTTTCAACAATCCTTTGATGAGTTCAAGCGCAGTTGGATGTCGAGGAATCCTTGAAATCTCCACAGTCACTTTCACTTGAACTCAAAGTAGCCTGTTACCTACCTTGAGTTTTGATAATTCCATTTCATTTCACTAAACTGTTTTTCCGAATTCAATTTTGTAAAATAATACTTTTATACGAATGAATGATGTTAACTGAAACGAGTTTGACAAGAATTTTGTCAAATTGGTGAACAATTTTAAAACATTCAATTCAACATGGTATTCCTTGACTTAAGGAATATCTAAGGTCTAAGGTCGTATGTATTGAGTTTGGTTTTCCAGAAACCTCTTAGTTAGCACAGGCCGGATTTGCAAACTTGGGTATTCAGTGCTCAACTTCAGTGAGTTGTGGGCATGTATTTCTTTCTCAGTCAAGTTCAAAACTTGGAAACATCAATTTCGTAATTTCTGAACATCAAATTCGTAATAATGGGACATAAACTTCGTAATTATTGCAAAGCAAATTCGATAATTCAGGAGCTTAATTCGTAACTAACTAAAATTAAATACATAGCAGAAGCAGAAAAATGCTTCTGCCGATGCTTCTGCCGCTGCTGTCAATGTGGGTCATCAAATGCGTGTGTTCTAAATTGAAATTTTTCTGCTGATGCCGATGCCTCTGCCGATGCTGATGCTGACGCGGAATATGTAATTCAACCATTCTGGTGCCATATGATCTGTAGGTTCGCCACGCATACATACTTCCGATCGTTTGAACAATCTTTTTGGTGTTGTGTGTGTTGTTCATATAAATCGGTGGCTATTCTTCATTTTGTGGCTGTAACGGTCATTCTTCATCAAAATTAGCGACGAATGTTCATCTCCAAAAAATTCAGCGAACGAAAAATGTAGCAGAAAAGTGCTCTTCCAATTAGATTCTCATTCCGCGTGAAGGCTTTTCAGCGGAGGAAGAGGTCGGTGGCGGGTAATTCTTGTAGCATTTCCAGTGTTTTTCCAGTAAATTTCGTTCGCTGAATTATTTTCGCTCCTAAAGATAGCTTTACTTCGACAATCTGTCATCAAATAAAGCACACACCAACGAACCAAACATGAGCCATATAGTCACACACACACACATCTAGATACATTGCATACACACATTCAAAAACATAAAGAAATTCCTTACGCTTTTCATATACCATGGAATCGATCGTACGATGGACGATAATATAAGTCCATTTTGGGAACTCGTCCATACATACCATATGTACGTTTGCAATGCATGGTGGCGGATGACCCTAAAGTATCTATAATGCAAAAGCACATACATATATATGTCTCTGTCACACGAAGCACAGCGAGCACAAAAACCATCTGTCGCCGTATACAAAGTGATGACCTTACATGATTCCAAACGACGACACCTATCATTTTCATAGCACTGTCGCTTTGTTAATTTAGATGGAATTTACTTTTTGAAGAAAGGTTTCAGCGTTAATTATTGGTTATGCCGTGTCACATTGTGTTATTGGTACCTACACAAGAGTTCGTATTGAACTTATGGTGAATTTTTCATGAAAGTGACTGTCGCCTTGAAAATGACGGCCATATAAGATACATTGGGCGACTGTCGCCTTAGATGATTCCAAAATGACGAAAATGACTATCGCCAGTCAACTGTCGCCTTACAGAATGTCGGTTCTGGTTAAATTTGAATCATCATCAGTTTGGCCGCCTTATCCATGTAAGATATTTATAAGAAATAGATACGGGTCCATATAGTTTCGAATTGGATGTTCGGTTGTTCCGAATTTGATGACACAATTACGAATTTGATGTTCTAAAGTTACAGAATTGATGTTCCAAAGATACCAATTTATGTTCCCTAATGATGTTTCAAAATTATGAATTTGACAGAGAAATGGTATACTTGATGTCATAATACTTTTGGGTCTAGACACTGCCATCTAGATAGACAGGCCGGATTATCAGCTGATCTGTCAGTGGTCATGCAACACTAGTAGTGCCATGGTTGGTCATGGTCCGCGCTTAGTACTGCCAAAGTACCGCTCAGTACAATCCACAAATTGTCCACAATCCAAATATCAGTGGCTGTCAGCCTGTCATTTCGTGTGACTTGCTATGATATACACATGCCAGTGCGTTGATTTTTGGGATAAATATGGTAAGTACGATGTTGATGTATACTATTTTACCACTTGCACATCAAAAACACATTAAAGCAAACCATAACCTTTGTTTCGTAATAAACGCTCGGCATATTTAAACTTTTGGGTTCAGAAGCACTGGAGGCTGTGGGCTTTACAAATGTCAACTGTCACTGGTCACGAACGCACTTTGTCCACTTGTAGACAAACAAATTTCTGCAGTTCGGCCTGTCTATCTAGATGGCAGTGGTCTAGAATATAATTTTTTAATAAAAAGGTGCTGGACGTACATCTGTAGTTCAATAATCGATAGAAGAGGGTTAAATAATTGCAGCTCCGGTTTACTTTCATTTAAAAAGAAGAAGAATTGAAAAAAAACACCTCAGGTCAAGTCGCAGTTGCTAATGATGCTATTACACCTCGATCAGCTGTGAGTGTATTTGCAATTGCTCTCCTCCTAAACAGCTCAACACAACATTTAAGCAGTACATTATTTGCTAAAACATATCATACATCATACGATTTAAATATCCATCTAAGTTCAAGTTAAATTAATATCACTGACCCAATTTTTTACCATATCTAATTGGAAATAGTCCATATCCATGCTTGTAAAAACTCCAACACTAAAAATATTACCCAAGCTGCAATTAGTAGCTGTAATGTAATGCAACTTTTTTAATAGCTCTGAAATCTATGCGGTTATGCATTAATAAGCTCATTCTTTCATGGTCTTTCAGTTCAGTAAGACAAATTAAAATTGCCCGATATTTTTCTTAATAAAATCTTTTAGAGAGAGTATCGCGATCACAATAACATCTACTGTAAATTTGTAGGGCCATTTAATTGTGCACTACTAGTCCTGTCATATTAGCATTTCAAATAGAAAAAAAATAGAGTAAGACTTATCTGTGTTGTCTTTGCATCAGTGGGGTCCCAGGAGTCTAAAACTCATTTTGCTAAAAAAAAATGTTGATCGGAAAGGTCCCAAAAAAGGACACTATTTAATCCTTGACTGGAGGTCAGCATGGGGAGCATCATATCTAAGGGGAAGTCGAGTGCATTACATATCCGGTGTTTGTTTCCTGTTTCAAGGACCCACAACGGAATAAATCGGGTTTGAATGGAAAATGTTCGTGTTTCCCGTAATTTATCATCTGTATCTTTCCACAGCCATAACTACGCGAATATTTCAAGTTGCCAACCAATTAAGAATCTATAATATGTAACTGAAAATTTTACCATTAATATTGCTAAGAAAATATTTGATCGGAAAGCTCTAAAAAAGGACATAAAAGGACACAAATCAATCCTTGAACGAACGTGGTCATGCGGAGTTTTAGATCAAAGAGGATGTCGGGTACATTACATAATGGGTATTTTCTTCCAGTTACAAGGACCTTCAATTATTCCGTTTAGGGTCCTTGAAACAGGAAACAAACACCTTTTCAGAGCTTTCCTATCCTATTTTCTTAGCAAATTTAATGGTAGAATCTTCAGCTATTATAGATTTTAAAAAATGAAAAAGAGTGACAACTTGAATTATTCGCGTAGTTATGGTTTTGGAATGTACCTGATAAGCAGGGCAACCAAAGTATGCAAAATGCATATTTTTTTTTGGGATGTGCTATCAAGAGATGGTTGAAATATAAATCCGATTTATGTAAAAAGAAATCGATTGAGATATATTTGATAGTGGATATTTTTTCATATTTTGTCCATAAATGCATATTTTGCATATAAATGCATAAAAGCATATTTTTCATATTTTTTGCATAATATTTGCATATTCATATGATTCTACAAAAAAAAAAATAATTCCTTACAACATTTGATGCACGAAACCCAATTAAATTTCCTATGTAAATAGAAAAAGTCGAAAAGTATTAAGTGGTGCTCACACCAACGCGGCACGAATTTCTCGAATTTTTGGTGTTCACATCCGCGCGCCGCGAATAATTTGCTGGTTACTGTCACAGCTAATATCATATTGTTGCCTTAGATAAGATATAAGAATACGGTAGACACTAGGGATGTCAAAAACCGGCCCATAGCCCGGTTTTCGGTTGTTTTCGGTTTCTTGCAAAGTCGGTTAGACGGTCCGGTTTTAACCTCGCTCAAAGTACCTACCGGTTTTCCGGTTAACCGAGTCTTTTCATTGATTTGCTTAGAATTTTAGTAATAAAAATGCATACACTATACACACTCGTATTGCCACAGCACACCCGACCGCCTCATCTCTCTCAGAGGCGATTTGGGGTTATTTGAAATTCCTGCCTTGTTTCGCGTAATATAGCTCACCTCAAGAACAACATTCGCGACGCCATTGCCAACATACCGATTGATGTTCTACAAAGAGTGGAGATGAACTTAAAAAATCGACTTAATCAGTGTATGCACAATGGAGGTCGCCATTTAACCGATGTCATTTTCAATAATGTATGAAAAAAAAGAGCTATTGAATTCTTAAATAAAAAAAATTAAAACCATATCTGAAGTAATTTTGTTCTTATTGACCTTTAAAATAAGTAAATTTCGCTGGCGCACCCTGTAGCAATAAGGAGAGTGTTCGAAAATATGTTTAAGGGCTGAAATTTGATAACGAAATTTTTCATACGGGACAATAGAATTGCTGACTGAAAAAATGAAGAAAGTATAAGAAATTGTATGAATTTTGAAAGATTTTTTTCCCCAGTTTTAACCGGATGGGCAAACAACCGTCCGGGTTAAAACCGGAAGGAGGAAAAAACCGAAAAAAAAACGGTTAACCGTTTTGAAAGTACCGGTTTTCGAACTAATCGTCCGGTTTTTGACATCCCTAGAGACATTCCAAAATTAGAATTTCAGTTTTGGCCAATTCTAATTTTTAAGAATTTTTAAGAATTTTTAATTTTAAAGAGTTTTTATTTTTAAATAGAGGCGAAAAAGTGCTTTGTGAGATATTGTAAAACTTATCGTCTTAAGGTCTTATGCAAATTCGTTTATCTATTCATTTTCCTGGTGGAGGAAAAGATTATTCAAACTTGACCGCATAGTCTAAGAAAATTGGGCCAAAATACGGCCATCGAACGGCAAAAATCCTACATCGGATTTTTTTTGAATTATGGTTGGGGATGGTCCCCAGATGATGGCATAAAAAGTCCCAACCGATTGGTGGTCCGCAACCTTAAACAAAGGGGGGAAAGGGGGCATTTTTTTTTCAAATTTTTGCGATTATTTCAAAAACGGCAAGAGATACAGAAAAAATTTGCAATAACACATTTTAGTTCGTTCTTGTCGATCAACGATTCTGTTAATAAATATATTTTTTTATTGAAAAAAGTGTTATTTATAAGAGGATGGTTTTTAATTTTAAGGTCATATTTTTCTATTTTAAGGGCATATTTTTCAATTTTAAGAGCATATTTTAGGCGCCTAAAATGCATATTTTGGTTGCCCTACTGATAAGTTACGGGAAGATTTTCCATTCAAATACGGTTTATTCCGTTGTGGGTCCTTGAAACAGGAAACAAACACCGGATATGTAATGTACTTGGCGTCCCCTTTTATATGACACCCCGCATGCCCGCCTCTGATCAAGGATTAATTAGTGTCCTTTTTTGTCCTTTTTGGGACCTTTCCGATCAAAATTTTTCTTAGCCAAATGAGTTTTAGACTCCTCGCACCCTATACTGAATCGAAAACAACCAAAATTAGACTTACTCTATTTTTTTCTATTTGGAGGCCTGAATTGGGATATTTTTACGGGACTATACAGAGTGAACGAGTAATGTTAGAATATTCAGTGGGGAAATTCATAGAGTCAGATTTATGTTTTCATCTTGACGAATGTAGTATTTATATGATATCATATTGTAGTGATTTAAGTTGAATCGATGGGAATGGGCACTCCTGCCTGCGTTATAAACAATAAATAAAGTAATGATCTATTGAATTTCTATCCATACTACCATATTCTACCGCTACTAACTACAAAAACAATCTAAAAGCATTAAGTATTCAACAATATTTTTATGGCATTGAAAAATTGTATTTTTATTTGATATTTTCAATTAGACGCACACTTGGCCATAATAATTGTATGAAGTGCTTAAATGGTTGCATCTTTCAGTCATTCAATTGTTATTAAACGTATGCTTTCGCATTTACATATTCGATTTTATGAATAATTTATCAAAGTTATTCGTGTACATTACCTTATAGAAGATGATCGCAGTCGAGTCAGTCGTTTCTATACGCCAACGATATAAATAATAATTATAATTAGCTAATTGCACAGACTTGACGTTTATGCGTAATGAATAATTGTAGTTAATATATTCGAGAGCTATAGGCACTAGGCCGAATAAGGAACTCGAGAAGGATTAGCTTGCCATTAGAAAATGTCGTAGTAGCTTTCTCTGTGCGATTTTCGTTTGGTTCGAATTGATTGAGAATCTTAAAAACTTTTCCCATAGAAAAAAAAATAATATAAATGAAAATGTGGCGATGATATCATCATTTCTATATGATCTTCATCCGTCAACCCAAACGAAATCGTTTGATACCAGACCATCCCTTTAATAGACTTTTTGCGTCAATATGTAGAATAAAAAAAATTCGTATCGTAACAAAAATCCAATTATGTTTTGTTTCCCATCATCAACACGATGAATAATAATTTATTTAAAGTCTGAATAAATTAGTTAAATCCTGCCCTTCAAACGACGAACTTAACTGCGTCGATTGTCTTAATGACTGTAGAGGTCAACGGAAAATCATCTCATATCCTAATTTTCTGATGAGTTTCTGAAACTTTAATTAGTCGTCTCACAACAATATCTGTCAATTATATACACGTCGTGTACATTTATGTACATACATAAATATTTTGAATATTCAACAACGCCCTAAAGACATTTCTTTTGCAATTTCCCATTTGTCCAAATTAGTGTTTCATTGATCAAGACCAAGACAATGAACAATATGCTTGATTGACCTCTTAATTGAACGCAGGTCATCTTTTTGTGTTTCATTTCATCTTCAATTTTTAGTGTCGTCGTCTTTCATTACGAGTAATACGCTGATGAAATATTGGCATCGAGTTCATTCAATTTTTTTTTTTTCAATTATTTCTTTATTTCCAAAATGTAAATTCATTATTATAAACTTTTGTTTTACTTACAATACAAAAAATGGAAATTACCCTTCCGCAATGACAAGCCAGTGCGCGGTCGGGGGTTCAGTGTATGATTTATATTATCATGCTAGTATTTTCGTTGCAAAATGTATACTAATGATAATTGTACTTATTCATGTTATCACAATTATATTTCATTTAACTTACATTTTATTCTAATTTAATTTAATTTATCTAGTTTATGAGGAGAGATTTAGAAGATATTTGGATAAAATTTCACGGTTGTTTTTAGGGTTTTCCAAAAAATTAGTAGGTAGGTCAGCATACCAAATTGGTCCTCGGTATGACCAGTGTCTCATGCCTAGCGCGGTCAGTTTCTTAGGTACTTTAAGCAAACCTCTATTTTCACCTCTTGTTCCATGTCCATGGTTCAATATCCCAAAGGAATCTTTCGATTTGATAGTTTTCACAAGAGCAGTCAGTCTATATAGTTTTTGAATGGTTAGTACTTTAAAAACAGTGTACAATGCCGAAGCCGAATCCATTCTTCTCCTCTTTAGAATTTTCCTTATTAAATTATTTTGTGCGACTTCTGCTGGCTTCATTATTGTAGGGCAAGCCCCACCCCATGACAGAAGTCCGTAATTTAGAATGGATTCAACAAGGGCAATGTAAACTATCTTCGCAGTATTTAAATCTAATATATCGGATAACCTATAAAATACATAGCTCAGTTGATTTATTCGATTAGTTAAGACTTCTATGTGCGGTCTCCAACTCAAATTTTGGTCGATTTGAATTCCAAGGTATTTAACAGTTTGAACTTTTTCAATAGTTTTATTTTCAATCTCTAGCTTGTATAAGCTGCTTGGCTGAGTATTGTTGTAGATCGAGAAAGTAATGTACTTAGTTTTTTCGGTGTTTAAGGAGAGTTTATTAAAATTTAGCCACTTTTTAACCCTATCAATACCAACAGATGCTTTTCTAAATGTCTCAGACCATGACGTAGAGGAAAAAAGCAACATTGTGTCATCAGCAAATAAGTACATATGAGAGTTCATCCCTAGTTCAAGCTTTGGTAAGTCATTTACAAATGCTAAGAACAATAGAGGCCCGAGGACTGTACCTTGGGGTATTCCATATGTGGAGCCGAGTAGCGTAGTGCTAAGAGTTTGTCCTAGTCTAACTTGTTGAGGTCTACAAGATAAGTAGCTTATGAACCAACTCAGGGCCGTTCCTCTGAACCCCATACTATTCAGTTTTTTAATTAGCAAAACATGCGATACCGTATCAAATGCTTTTGCTAGATCTAAGAATATTCCGATTGTCTTAGTGCCCTGATCAAGAGAGTTGCTTATTTTTGTTGTGACTGCATCTAAGGCATCCTGGGTTCCTATCCCTGGCCGAAAACCAAACTGACTGGGCGACAGCAGCTTATTCCTTTCTAGGAATTGAACCAGTTGTTTTTTTACAATCTTTTCTACGATTTTTGCTATGTTGGATAACATGGAGATAGGCCGATAGTTTTCCACCAATGTGCGATTTTTACCTTTATATAGAGGGACTATAACCGATTTTTTTAGTATTTCAGGGAATTTCCCTAAACAGAGGCTGAGATTGGTTATGTATGACAAAGGATAAGCTATGTGATTTTTAATTAATTTGAGACAATACACAGTTATGTTATCCCACCCTGGACAGGAGCCACCTCGAAGATCTTCAATGGTCTTTATGATATCGTTTTCGTGTATCTGTGAAAATTGAAAATCTAAATTTATATTTTCTTCTAAATTGTCTGTGCGAGATTGGTTTTCCACTGGAACTTGTGATGCCATTCGTTCACCTACATTTCTAAAAAATTGGTTGAGGTGGTCTGCACATATACTTGTATTATCTTTTACTTCGACAATATTGCCATCTACATTTATTTTCGTAATGTCAGAACAAACGTTTTTACTGTTAGTTATTTCAGAGATCGTTCCCCAAACCTTTTTCATATCGTTACCCGCATTTCTAATTTGAGTTCTGTATTTGTTTGCCTTTGAGACTCTAACCAAATGTCGAAAACTATTTCTATATGCATTGTAAAATTCTCTTAACTTTTTATTAAAAGGCTGCCTACATACCTTTTTGTATAATGAGTCTCTTTTCCTCATAGATATCATTAAGCCTTTTGTTATCCATTCTTTTTGGTTTATAAACTTACGAGGAATTTTTATTACTTTCCATCCTGTCGATTCATCTAATTTAGATTGTATAGTAGATATAAAATGTTGTGTGGCCTCATCTACTGAATTGCAACAGTAAACTTCATTCCAAGTATGATTTTCAATCTTTTCTACAAATTCATCATATCTTATTTGTTTAGTTACACGGATATTACTTACAGGAGACTTAACTCCAGCTAGTTTGGTTTTAATGGTAAAGGTAATTGCTCTGTGATCAGTAATATTCGTATCTATAACAGCCGCAGCTAATGAATATTGGTTGTGTAAATTCGAGAAAATGTGGTCAATACACGAGGAATTATTGTTCCGTGCATCAACCCTGAGACTATTATCTAGTCTGGTAGGGCAAGTGACTCTCGGGATAAACCCATTTATGGCAAGAAGTCCTAAGTAATCATGAGCTATGTCCGATCTATTAATTTCATATATATTCAGATTAATATCCCCTATTAAGACTGTATCTCGTTTTAGAAGAGGCTCTAGTTCTGTCAAAAATATTTGTTCGTTTCCAGATGGCGACCTGTAGATCCCCAGAATTTTGTATATAATATTTTCATATTTAATATTGACAGTCATGCAATTGCATTCAGTCATGTAGTACTCAACGATTTCAGTATTAGATAAATGATTATTTCTAATATAAACAACCAGCCCACTATTTTGGTTAAAATTTCTCTTAGAATGAAACATTGCATAATTTGGCAGTGAAAAAAGATGCATGGGAATTTCAGGTCCTCCCAACCAAGCTTCACCCAATATAATAACATCAATCGGAAAGGAAAACTGTGCTAATAGTCGAACTATTTAGAATAGGTCATTGCTTACAATTGAAAGTGTTTTTTTTTTGCGTTTACCTATTTCAATCAAAAAAGGATATAACAAAAACTAAACCACTGAACATTTTTATATAGAATTAAAATACATTATAGGAAGTTGTGAATTTGATTTTATTTATTTTATTTACAGAACTTCACACAACCAAGAATTATTGAAGATTTAGCGTATGTGCTAATTGCATGTGGAGCTGTAATGTTCTTGCTGAGTTTTCTCGGCTACTGTGGAGCATTACAGGAGAGCACCTGCTTATTGACAACGGTAAGTCTAATTTGTCTTATTTATTTTTAAATAAAAATTAATAAATAACAACAATTTATATTTTTTTAAATAAAAAAAATATCTGTATTCAAAACGGTAGAAAAATAAATTCATTAAATAGTGTGACAATATCGTTAATAATGACAATTTTGTTGGAATTTTAAAAAATACGTACAGAGGGCTACGCCCGCAAAATGAGGGTTTAGTTTTTTTAGAATTTTAATGCATAGTGAATATGTTTTTTAAATATGTTTTATAAGCAATGAAAAATAATTGTGCACTTTAATGAAATGCTTCCTGTAAATATATTTTTGGATTGGTCTAATTAAAAGTGTTCTGGAACGCAAGAAAAAAAAAAAAACAAAATAAAATTTTTCTTGTAATAAGCAACTTTGGCCTGAATATAGAGAAGTTGGGCGAGAGAGACTACAAAATTACAAAGTGCAAGTGTCAATGAGAAAAATACAAAATCAGAAAGATAATCGTTACTGTGAAGACTAACAATAATAAAGTATTTTCTTAGTTATATCCAATTAAATGAAAGTTAGAAGTCGATTAATTAGCTGTGCGATGTGATATTTCTCAAGTTTTATTTTGAAAATTAAAATATAGCCGTTTTGCTTTTAACCCTGGTTGAAGGTCATGCTTATTTTTAGTACGGAAAGGTCATGCTTCGTCGAATCGACGACGCTCAACTTTGACACCTCATAAAAATCGCCCGTTCGCGAAATATTTATAAGATTTGACAGATTTTCAATCCTTAGTTTATTTAGAATCGAAAAACATAAATTTTGAGTAATTTTGTAAGTAAATTGATTTACGAATCAAATATTCTCAATTTAATGTTATTTAGCAAAAAAATGAAACATTACATTTTAAAGAACGAAATAAATAAAATCTCAACTTTGATATAAATTAAAAAATGTGCTTGAATGACAAAATATTATATTCTAAACTTAATAGGAAGTTGGGCTTAATGAATGAGAAGCTCCTTTATATACAAGAGGCACAGCGATCCATTTTGGGGTCCCAACACGGGTTTTTGTTTCACTTCGCCTATTCCAGTTTTTAGAGTAGATTTTAGAATTATTTACAATAAATTTAGAAATTTCTTTTCCCCAGGTTCCCTTGACTGATTCTTATTCTATGTATGATGTCTGGTTTTGACATTGAGTGCCTTCGAGGCGATTTTTATGACTTCGAAATGCAATCTTTCTAAAATGAGGAACAATTTTGAGCCATTTTCCTGATTTTTCCTATTTTTGTCCTAGTAATTTTTTCCCATAATTTTTGAAAAAATAGGTGCCACATTTCAAAAAGAAACATATTTGTTACGAGCTAGTTGTATGAACACAGACTTATCATCCAATCGACAACCAGCCATAAGAAATTCTGGAGTTCTAAAAGTTACACAAAGTTCATCCTTCGTCGTTTCGACGACGCTAATTTCTAAAAGTCCATCTTACCCTGCTTACTTCGATTAGCCGGAATGTACCCGGCAAGTACATCGGCACGCTAAGTACTGTACGAAAAATCAGCTAAAAATAGTGAAAACTTACAAGAAAAATGGGATAAATATGATGATGCGTCGTCGATTCGACGAAGGATGACCTTCCAGGGTTAAGAAAAATGCAACCTTCTTTGCGAAACCGGGTCATAAAACTCTTTTTTTTTTCAAGTTTAAATAACTACTCTAAAAATCATGCCTCAAGGCATTGCGGCAAATAATTTTAAAATTTTGCACATTTTGTTTATATTCCACAACGGTATAATAATTTCTTCAATATTACTACTTTTAGTGAGAATATCTTTTTATTTTATTTTTTTAGAAAATAGTTCCAGCGTTCAAAATGTAACTTTAGGTCTCTGGAGTTCACACTTGATCAAGTGACTTCTTTTCCTATTCAAACTCAAACTTTAAAAATGTTACAGTAGTTACATATTTGAACGTAGGCAAAACAAAGAGAAAGTTACATCTATCTCAAAACCAAAACAGTTTTTTTTGTGAAAACAATTTTTTTAGAAATATTATGATTTACAGTTACATTAAAAATATCAGCAAGGTTTGCATTTTCTAATTTCTTTTGATCGAATATAACTCTAAAAATACGGGACAGATTCTTAAATATTTTTTCGAGCGGACCCTATTATCCTCCTCCGGCTTAGTTCTAAAATTCCGATTTGAATTGAACTGCAGAGCAACAAAAGAAAGAAAGCCATGGCGATTGCCCAAAAACCCAGGCCAATTCGTATAGCCTGATATCATTTTTCTAGGCATTTAAGGACTTAACGGCTCAATGTGCTTTGAATACGCATCATTATCTAATATTAGCCCAAGCGAATATATCATCCACCTAGTCAATTCGCGATTTTCAATGGCCGAAATCCGAACAGACGGAAATAATTTTTTTCTTTAGGCACATATTTCTGGTATTACCTATGCTTCTAAACGAATGAATTGTTTAGAAGCAAGAACTCATAATTTCATTCATTTTTATTGAAAGTTTCCATTTTCATTTTCTTCCGACATGAAATTTCTCAGAAAAATCTTATTTAATTTTACTGAAAAACAAAATAAATTTTTTGAAGAGCACAATAAAAATAATTTACAAAAAATACATTTTTAAATAATAAATTTATTGTTGCCCTAAGCATTTTAATTTTGAAAGTGGAGTAAGTCACACGGATGGACTTACGCCAGTTTCAAAATAAACACTTTGAAGTTGTTGTCAAGTAGCAAAACATGTGACTATGAAAACAACAGTACATTTTTTAAATGTTTGTTTGATTTTTTTGTCATATAGAAAGAAACCGTCAAAGACATGATAATGCCATCATTAACTCAATTTTCATAAAAATTGGACTCATGCCACTTTAAAAATAAGTGGCTCATATGTTAGATTCGCTATATTTCCGGTTTGGATTGTTATTCGAATGAACATTTTCAGACATATTCCTTATGTCATTTCCTAAAAACCCTCATCAATTTTCTTATATTTCCAGACCTAAGAAGTGCTACACACGCACAAATTGAAATTTAACAAATTTACTGTTATTTATTTTTTCTTAGCAAATGTCAACAGTCTTAGTATTTAGCGTATATAAGCTCATATTGACCATTTTTATACAAGTTGTATTTCGGTACCTATAACGGTTTAGAAAAACCGAGGTGAAAACGTAGGCTTAACTTCAAACGCCCATAACTCCGTTACCGTTACTCGAAACTGGAAAAAAATAACTGATATAAAATGTACTCATCGAGTCCTTTGATTTGAGTACCCAAATGTCCATCTCCGTCGTGCTCTGTGGCCGTGATCTCGGTCGCCACTCTGTGAAATAGACACTCATAGAGAAACGAGTTTCCAAACTCGGCACGACTCGTCGCAAGTTTATTATTCAGAAGAAGATGATAAGCTTATCGTAGAATAATAAACTAACAATGCGACTAGGAAGTGGTATGGCTGACAACCGTAGCACACTCCGAATTCAGTTGTCTTTGTAACGTTGATGACTACACACGGTAGTCATCAACGCACCATGCTCCACTAGGAGTTACGGTAATAAAGAGAGAGAGAGAGATGTCCATCGCCAATCAAAACTAAAAAAATCGACTTTTTTCAACTCTTCGGGACACCCTTCTATCTTTTCCCTATCAACTTCTAAAGTATTCGCGCAAAAGACTGTTTTCATTCTACACATTCCTACCAAATTTCATGACGATCGGTTGAGCCTTTCGCGAGTTATTTAGTGAACAAATTTTCAAATCTTCGGGTCACCTTGTTATCTTTGCCCTACTAACATCTTAGTACATATTTCGTGCCAAAGACTGTTACCATTCTATACATTCCTACCAAATTTCATGAAGATCGGTTGAGCCATTCGCAAGTTATTTAGTGAACAGACGGACGGACAAAATCGATTTCATAAGGGTTTTTTGAAAAAAAATTTAAAAAAAAACCCAAAAAAATGACATTGATTAATTTGTAACAGAATAGTCGACCGTATTACAATACAATGTCATGATTATTCAGAGCAATCAAACTTGTGATGCATTCAATCACGTTAAATTTTAAAAAACAAAAAGTGAAATCGAAAAGAAAATTTCTTCACTTTATCAATGTCACATATAAACACTTCGAATAACAATAATAAATAAACACAACAATCGAATTTTCAATATGTGCACGGAATTCGAATAAAAATCCTCCCGCAATTTTTATTTCCACATGGTGCAAAACATGTAGTTTATATTTAAAATGTATTGCTTGTGGCATTTAAACATCAAAAATACCATATTTCTGCTCTATGCATTAATTACAACGATATTTCGAAAACCGAAAAAATAGGTGCCACATTTCATCAATGAATTCATTGTGAAAAAAAAAATCGGTTGAAACTTATTTCAACGAACATGTTTGTTTGGTACATATTATATGATTATATGATAGTGATAAGAATGATATGAGGAACATATTGCATACAAAATGCAGATACATTTACATATAAAACGAATTATAAGTACATTTTAATGTTATTCATTGAATACACCGCAAAACATGGATGTTACCAAAATGAACCTAAGCGTCTGCCTAATAATGTATGTAAAAGAAGTCACAATTGGAGTCGTGTCGCTTCCCTATCATTACCTATACGTACATTATTGTATGCATCATGCATAAGCAATTTTTTATGTGTACTAATATGTCTGGTACTACATACTACCATCAATTTCAATTGGTAATTTTTTTTTGACGCGGTTCTCCTTGTTAAAAAATTCATTATCTGACCCAGTTTATTTAAATATTGTTCATGCAGACTGCAGTATGCTTACTTGCAAGCGAGATGTGATGTATGCACGTATTTTTTTGGCGATTAAAGAAAAGTAAAAAAAAAATCTGGAGATAATTAACATATTCAAAATAAGAGATTTATGTGTTTTTTTAAGTGCAAAAAAATACCTTAATGCATAATACATACATATGTACATGTACATAATACTCATACATGCATTAAAGTTACGATTGCTACCGCAGTTAAATCAAGGTTGAATGTGAGCGAATTTCAAGCGATAAACTTATCTCAAAAAAGTAAATGTTACTTCAGAGTTTATATTTCACTTTCATTCGACGAAAGTGATAGTCGGAAAACATCACAATTGTTGAGTGTGTCTGTAGACAATGCTCTGAAATTCGTATTAAGATCAAAAGAAAAAGATATTCTACGAGTAATGGTAAAAAGCAAATATCTTTAAAAGACTTTAAAGCCGTGGTTCCCAATCTTTTTCAGCTCGTGGCCCCTTACGAGATCTGATTCATAACCATCATAGAACAATAATTCATTAATGGCAAGCAAACCATAATTTATTAATGGCATCAATTGTGCCCGCGCGTCCCTTCCGTGATCGTCACGCCTCTCTAGTTTGGGAATCACTGCTTTAAAGGTAGACATTTATTTCTGCTTTTTGTATAAATTATATTATAAAAATAAGTTCAGAACATGCATATTGGTTCAATCAATGAGAGCACAAAATAAAGGTGTAGGAAAAGTCGACGTGATGACGAGATTTCAGGGTTTTGTTAGGAGTAGCTAGTAGATAAGCAAACTAAAACTCCCCGAACCTAAGAGGTGGGCTTACTTGAGGAGGGGAGAGAACATCAACGCAGCATATGTATCTACGCTCATATACACTGTTTTCATGTTCACTGAGGAAAATTTCCAATTTTTCAATAAGTTATATTAGGAGAAGTAGTCTGCTTCAGGGGCCCGCACGAGATTTAGGGGCCGAAAAGCCACATGAAAGATTTCTTTAACCATAAAAACAGCACGACTGTGAAAAACGACGTAGGCATTTTTTGTAGAGAAATATGTATGTACATACATACACTTTTCGAAGTCAAAACAAATGCTAAATGGATTTTTCACCACATCGCTTAAATAAGCCTCTACGCTCAAAAAATTGCTCACTGTCCTAAAATTTTTGAAATCTGGATCATCAAATTTTCACAAAATTAGTCTATGATTTAAAAAAGTCTCTGTATATTTTTATAGTCATTAATATACCGGACGAAATTCCAGTCAATTTTGAGGCCACATTTGGTTTGAGTGGAGTCTCGCCAAGTCGACGCCTAGCTACTTGTTTCAGGCTGTGCTACGGCGTGTAACATTTGGAATGAGACCCACTAGTATCGTGGAGAAATGACCGAACTGGCTGGACGAGCGTCATGTGGTAGTTTATACAAACATTTTACGAAACTGAGGTGTTCACCGAAATAGAGGACATGCCTATTTAGTGATACTTAATAGCATAGCATAGTAAGCAATCTCATGCCAGTGAAAAGTAAACAGACACTTTTCTAAAATCGCAGAAATACGACTCATTAGGTACGGTCTGGTTGGTGTAGTAGGTTTAGGGCGCTCGTCTTCAAATCATATGTGGGCTCCCGGAATCGAATCCCACTGGCAGGTAATTTTCGGAGCGTAATGAGGTAAATTAAATGTCGCCAACGCCTATAGAGTAATGCCAGGCTGCGTGAGCTTTTTGTTTAAAAAAAAATAAAAAGAAAATGATAGATGAAATCATTAATTAAATAAACGTTACATCAAGAACGCCACTCTCAATATAAGAATGCAAAGAGTCAAAACAATTCTTAGCAAAGTTGTTTTAATTACGACGTTCCTTATTTTAGTAAAATCACTGTAACCCCAAAATCATGCTTAAAAAGAGTTTATTTAAGCGTGTTTTCGATTGACTGCACTCTGTTTTTTTCTCAGTGTTGGGCGGCCCACACAAGAAGTAGGCGGGAGGGCCCCGAGTGAAGTTGTTCCGCCACTATGGTCTGCTTGGTTTAGTACATGGTAAGTGCGCTCACCTTTGGGGTACAGGGTCGTGGGTTCGATTCTCACGACGCATGTAACGGACTATGTTAAACAAGTACCCATATTTATTAACTCTGCTGAACGTTCTGTTGATCTTAACACTAAAAATCAGTGAAGATCTTGGACATGGGATGTCACTAATACATCTGCGGCCATGGTCTAATTTTGGAAAACGAAGGCAAAGGATGCGAAATCTGGATAATAGGCCTCGCAAATAAGTTTCATATTTCAGATACTACGGACAAGTGCTTTCTCCAGGTAAATCTAGATATTTTTGGCATGATCGTTGGGGATGGCGCGCTGATTATGACAAATTAATGCATTGCTAAAATTTGTTATAATCTATACTTTTCCCCAAGGATAAGGAATGTTTTTTGAAGCACTCAAAAGCGCCTGTTCTCTTTGTGAATCACACTTTATTCTGAACTCTTATAGTTTCATAACTGGAGCAACAAGTTCAACTTTGAACCTATTAAAAATGATCTTGATGTTTTTTATAGAGGTATTCAGATCAACAAGAGCTGTATGCCGAGTTATTTATCCATATAAATTGTTACTTATCTAATGTATCAGTGAGAGAATTCCCTATGACGTTGTTCAAGAATAATAACTGTTTTTCTCGGTTATCAGCCGCTGAACGATCCTTAAGCTTTTTACACTCATCAATTGGCTGTCATGTACCGTCGCGTCGGACATCCAAGTCCGGTGCTCCAGATCTAAGCTATGGACGGTATCTATGGTAACGAACGCATGAAACCCTAAGATAATCACTTTTTCCAAGCCAGTTTCTAATTCTGATCCGGAGCTGAGCAGTCAGTATAATTCTATCCGAGTCAGACTCCTATAAGATGACAAACAGTTTCTCGCGGTTCTGGTTAACATGGACACTACACTAGCATCGCGACCACTACCAGACGGTTAACCAGAGAACATCAATACGGTGCTACGCGTTTGTTTGTGAGTGAAACTAACTGCTAAACATGTCGAATTTATATCGAAGAAACTTGCTCTCTCACTTAAAGATATCGTTCGTTCTGAGGACGACAATAATGGAAGGCTATACTAATCATTGAAAAGGAGCAAAGAAAACGATGGAAAGAACACTTCGCCGGTGTTCTAAAACGATTATCTCCTCAAATAGATAAATGTAACGTGCATATGCGGACTTCATCTCCGACCAGGGATTAGATTGTCGTTGTAATTATTGCTTTAAAAAAAGGAAAGACCAACAAACTTGATAGTATCTCTGCCGAACTTTATCAAGCGTAATGGAAGCTGGAGTTAATCATCAAACTTCCGAAGAAGGGACTGACTGCAATATTGGAGATGCACTTGTGTGCTTCATGCGGTTATCAAAATAAGGCAAAAATCATTCTGGAACGACTTAGGAGAACTTATAGAAAAAATCTAAAAAAAATCGATGAACAGCAGGCTAGACTCCGATCAGGATTTCCGTGTGTCAATCATATCAACATCTGCCGAATCCTTATCAAGCAAGCGCTTCGTTTGCTTGTAGATGCTTTTCATCGAATTCCAATAGGCGTTCAGTAGTGTGATTCGAAATTCAATATGGGTGCAAGAGAGAAGAAACTTATGCTCTATCAAGGCAACTTATGACAAATGTCACGTTTTGTATAAGGGTAAGGTGACGTTCGATAGAGGCGCATCCCCATTCTTTTCCTGATAGTGAACGGAGATTGGTTGCATGCATAACATTCAGGATTAAAGCGAGGGATCCAGTGGCGGATTTGCACATTTGCCGCTAGTAGGCTGTTAACATTTTGCCGCCCCTACCAGGCTCTACGAGAATATTGCTGATTGACCTTCATTTATTCTCAATTTTCATAGATGAGTACTTCCACTTCGTGGGTCCTGAGCATTCTTCAAACTTTATATGATAGATAAATATAAAATAACAGCGATACAAAAATTGATTGGTTGGAAAGTCGTTTTGAAGGGTATGTTCTTCTTCATCATAGTGTCCCGCTTTTAATGCACAATTCAGCAATACTGATAGAATCGATGGTACAATTTGTTTGAGCAAAAACACCATCAATAAAATTAGCATACGTAATAAAAAAATTTGAAAAGAGGTTTTGAAACTACAGTGAACCACCGAATTTCGTGAGGGATGTGTTCCACGAAACTATCGCGAATTTTGGGGTACGGTGATTAGGATAGAGGTGGGACTTGTTTAAAATGTTCATAAAGTATCAATAATGTTATATTTCGAGTGGGAAGCTTGTCACTCAACTTTCGGGGGTCTTGTTTGTTTCTTAGCACTCTTCGAAATATTTCAAACTTTATTTCACCGCATCTCTTCCCTGATGAATTCCTTAATTTGTTTTAATTGAATTGAGAAGATAAGCTTTAAACAAAGTGGTTTCAGCCAGGACTGCGACCCGGTCTTACGCACTCCTAGATCATCACAAGTCCATGATCTTTTTCTTTTCGTAGCTGATTAACGAATGAAGTCGATCCAAATAGCAGAGGTGAAGCGCATATCATAAATGAGCTTGTGCGAAAGATCCAGCATAAGGATGTTATTTTGGGCGAAGGCTGCCAGCAAATGAAATCGTGTGACCACTTCAAGTAAGTATTGGGTCATGTTGAAGTGAATTTTTCTCCCCGGTTAGTGACCGTACAAGAAGCATATGGATCCACCATTTCGTACCAGACATTTCAAATACTTTTCTATCAACGTCGCTTCTGTGATACACTTTTTATATCTTTAGGAAATTATTTTTTAATTTTTAATTGAGTATTTTAAAAACCAATTTCATGACGGTATTTTTATCTAATGAATCTGCAAATTTGCTTTAGTGTGATTGCTTTCCAACGCATGATTCAAGAATTTTGGGACAACAATCTTTAAAATTAAATTAGCTTACTGCAAACCTTAAAAACTGAGTTAAAGATTTTAAAATTTCTGGTCGTACAATAAAAAATTCAAATCAGCCGTTGCTGAAGGATAAAAATACTACAAAATATATCTCTTCCCTCCCCTGATATTCAGGTTTCATACCTTGAAACCCCATTGAAAATCGGCCGTCTTAATTTTAGTACGAGGTGATTAATTTTTTGAATTAAAAGTTATCAATTTATGAGATTTATAGCATTTTCCCAATCTGGATTAATAACATTGATTTGCCTTTTGCATATATTTTATGGAACTTACAAGAAACCGAGATCTTCAGTGCAAGATTAAGTTGTTGGTGTCTTTTACTTACAAAAAAGGTCTCGGACTAAGAGAAAGAGACCATTAAAAAAAGGAAAAAGTGCTTGGTTTCGAAGTTCAGCTTGTAAACAATTGACTGTAAGAGGCCTTTTCGAAGATTCGTCTTAAATTACAAATCGTTCCTGGTGTTTGAAACTCTAAGATAACGGTGACAAACCGTTCTTCACTTTTGCATCTCACTGATGTACAAACACACTTCACACACTGCTCCCAAAACGTATCTCATGATAAGTATAAATGCTATATATGGTATTGAAATTCGTATTCGGAATTCGGTTTCCACTGTAATAAATGTAATGTGTTTAACGTAAAAAAAAATTGCTCCGAATTTGCCGCCCCCGTAAAATCTGACGCCCTAGGCTCCAGCCTACTCAGCCTACTGGTAAATCTGCCACTGGAGGGATCCAATGAACTTTTACATCTTTTTTGAGACTCCTGCCCTATGCTGACGATATTTCCTTTCTGCCCCATACAAGATCATGGATGTTTCCGTTCAGTGACAAAAGAATGTAAAAAGCTGGGTAAATAGTAGAGTACAAATGGCTCTAGGTACTTCTCCACACCAACATTTTTATTTCCTGGAACCTCCATCCTTTAAGTAGCTTAACGGAGTTCTGTGGTCTCAAAACGGCACTTTTCGTGTTAATTGGGCTCTGGGCATGTCTCGCCTTTAGCCACCACTTTCACCAACCAACCAGAGTACAATGACGCGAGAAAGCTATTGACGTGCTATGTATCCTTAGAAGTCGAGGTAAAGATGTAGTAAGACCATAGTTAGTCACTCATGTGATCGATCCCAAAACATTGTACTTCGAGGGCGAGCAGTCTAATTACTACACCAACCAGATAAATTAGTTTTACCAGAGAATTTTCGCAGATTGTCTATTTTTATACCCTTCGCTCGTAGAGTCAACGAAGGGTATATTAACTTTGTCATGAAGTTTGTAACGCATTGAAGGAAGCATCTCCGACCATATAATAAGTATACATATGATCAGCATAACATGGGGAGTCGATTGGGCGATGTCCGTCTGTCTGTCTGTCCGTATGTCCGTCTGTTTCTACGCGTTTTACTCGGCCAATTTAAAAGCTATGAAGCTGAAATTTTGCACAAATGCTTCTTTTTGCTGCAGGCAGTTTGTATGTTTGAATCGGTAAAATCGGACCATGGGGTCATGGGGCTGCCATACAAACCCAACCCCCCAAATTAGGTTCTTCTGAGAAAAACTTTTTTGTTTGTGCATCGATTTCAACTAAATTTCACACAAACGGTTTTCTCTTGATGACACAAAACATATCTAAGAATTGATCAAATTGGATAATGGGGTCATGGAGCTGCCATACAAACCTAACTCACCAAATTAGGTTCTTCTAAGAAAAACTTTTTTATTTGTGCACCAATTTCAACAAAATTACACACAAACGTGTTTCTCTTGATGACACAAAACATATCTAAGAATTGATCAAATCTGACCATGGGGTCATGGGGTGGCCATACAAACTCAACCCCCATTTGGTTCAACCCCAATAAAATTTTCCGAATAAATGTTTTTATTTGCCCACTTATTTCAACCAAGCCCAGAACTTTTGTCAAAATGGAAGAAAAAGAATGAGGAGGGGGATTAAATACAAGTCATAGGTACGCCCGAAAAAAACTTTTAGCCCAAGGAGAGCGAAGGGTATCCAAATTTCGGTCGCGCCCGATATTAGCCTTGGCCCCCGGGGGTTGGCGAGCGTAGCGAGCAGGGGGCGAAGCCCCCTAGTTCATTCTTGCAATCGTACCACCAAGTCTACGAATATTTATAGAACCTTGAATAATTTAACGTTCTAATGCCTCCCTTAGTATTTTAGATTAATTGAAAAAGTTGCTCAAAGACAAATTGACACCAATTTACTTCTTCACACAGTGCAGACACGTCTGCACAAAATATGTAAATACTAGTGACAACTAGCGAGCGAAAGGTTCTCCGAAGAATCTTCGGGGCCGTTCGTGAACGAGGTGAATGGCGCATCCGGTACAACCTTGAGTTGTATCAGCTGTATGATGAGCTACAGGTGTCGAAGATCGTGAAATTGCAGCGACTGCAATGGGCGGGACATGTACAAAGGATGAACGACGATCGCATGCCCAAAAAGGTGATGAACGCGCAACGAGTGGACGGAGCCAGATTGCGTGGACGACCGAGAGCCCGATGGGAGCATTCTGTATGTGAGGACGCCCACCAGAGGCTAGGCTTTCGGAACTGGAGGACAAGGTCGCGTGACCGCGACAATTGGAGGTCTTCAATCCAGGCGGCCAAGGCCCGACGTCGGGCTATCGTGCCATAAAGAAGAAGAAGAAGAAGTGACAACCAAATTTTAAGTATCTTAGTAAAAAAAAGCGTCGACTGAATCCAATAACTATCAAATTTACACATCATAATACCGAAAAAAGTGAAAGTGATGATTGTTTTTGTTTTAGCCCTCCCATGCTCTAAAACTCAATGAATGTTCAAATACCTCTTCCCGACATGAGTGTCATCATCGCCACAAAAACTTCGTCACCTACAACAAAACCAGATGAATGACCAATTCTCATGATAATGAAATGAATCGAATTGCGTCAAATCCCATTGACCGAGATCATCAATAAGAAACATCGCGCAGACAAAACAAAATCCATCATAATAGTACCTACTAGTGTTGTGTCTAATGTTCATTATGAATTAATTTAGCTTTAGCTTTTTACGAATAGCTTACAAATTCAGGCTATGCTCTGATGGATTTCAGGTGATGCTGTTGATGTTTTTGGATAATGGATAATAACGTGTGTGTAACGTAATCAAACATGTAGTGCACATACACAGTGCCCCTAGCGCAGCATAGCACCAGTTCATGTGAAGCCAATATTCCGATACGCTCGACTGTAAGCGACTTATGGAATTAATTTGTGCTTGAGTGACCAGTGGTTAGCGTTTTTTTTTGTTGTATCTTTGGCTAACTATCCACACATTATCGTAGTTACATCACATCGCGTACACATCATAGAAATAGAGTGGCGGACTACGCAATACATGCGATTTATAAGGGTGTTTGAATATGGTCGGTAAGTCACTGATCGTATGAGAATAATTGAAAAATTCTTGTAAAACTATGTGCACGCAGTCCAGTCAGGCCAGTTTCTGTTTATTTTCTGCGAGAGTGCTTTCGAAAGATCAACTATGTGTTTGCCCAGCTGGCACTTAACCGACATTCATCGAGAGTCCCTAAGAAGGACAACTTCTATGAGGCTAAGCCTGAACACATCTTTATCCCAAATATAACAATGTTGGTAAAGGAAGAACGAATCGCACCACATCAGCGCGTATCGTGCGCTTACATGGTTGTCCAACCTTTTGACTCCTCGGTGCCAGATTGGTCGAAATCGAGAGGCTCCGGGCCGCATGAAATGAGTACAGAAAAGCGCCGATTATCCGAACTGAGGGCGGTTCGGATAACTGAAAGTTTGGTTAGGAGGATTATTTGAAAATTAATTAAGACGACATAAACTGATAAAAAATATGAAATTCAAAATCCTAGGCAGAATGGATCATTAGTCTATGACCACATATCTCCCTGACGGATCTCTAGTAGTTGCTTCCTTGAAGACTTTCTCACAGTTCTCGTCTTCGGTTGCTTGAGATTCGTTTGGAACTGACACTTTCTCCATTTCCCAAAAACGTTCGAGCTGCTCATCGAGGTCCCTGATTGTTCCGCAAAAAGGCAAGATTTCAGTATCTGTGACGCCATGTTTTGATAATGTCATTTTAATAATATTGGAATCTGCAATCCTTTTTCGCGAAATCGTAACTTTTCTCCAAATATTCAATGTCAAAGTTTACATTTATATGGAGTAGTTCAGTTTTTAATGGGAAATTATATGTATTTTTACTACATATTGATGTGAATCAATAGTATTGCACCGAAAATAACATTTTAAATTTCATTGGCTTCCCTGTCTAGCAAATTTTACAATTCTGACTGGCAAATATATTTCGCCTTTTCATATTATTATTAACATCTTTGCCAAATTGGTAAAACTTACTATTCTAGTGGGACTGATTAAAATTATAACCTTAATTTGATGGATTCGAACACTTTCCCCAATGTGTAAAACGGAAATATTCCGTTTTCTTATCAAATTATTTAATTGGCGTCATAGAAAAATCAAACTATGACATTAAATATCTGGAGAACCGTTTCCGCAAAAAAAGGATTGCAGATTCGGTCGTTTCAGGCCAAAATTAATGAAATGGCACCCACAAAAACAGCTTTCTGGTCGGTAATAGTTGAGCCTTCCAATTATTAGCCATCCAAGTTTTGAGCTGGTAGTCTGGCTGGTCTAGCGGTTAGTGCGCGCACCTTCGGTGCACAGGGTCATGAGTTCGAATCTCACCGTGGATCATGATGTTTTTCGAACTCACGAGCTTGTGACGGACTGTGATCTCACTCAGATGTTAAACGTGTTAAACGAGTATCCATTTATGGGGATAAATAACACTGCTGATCGTGATGCTGATCTCATTACCTCAACAAAAAAGCAGATAAGATCTTGGAAATAGGCTGTCACTAACATATCCTGCGGCCTTAGTCCAATGCTGGATTGTCGCGCCTGTTATTTATTTAAGTTTTGAGCTCTCCTATGTTGGTAGGTTTTTACCCAACGAAATCGTTCCTGATTTCATAAGTGATCCAAATAGTTCGGCTCGTTGAGTAGAACATCAACTCGTTGAGTTATCGAGAAGTTTGGATCTTCTAGGGTAATGTTCATGGTGATGCTTAATGCTACGAACTAGTATTACCGAATTTAAAGGATGTGACCCTTCCAGATAAAAGGATAAAAAAGTACATACATGTAAGGAATAAAAAAGGGTTAGAAAGTACGTGTATTCGTCCAGTTTTTATTTTGCTTCATTAAACATTTTGTAATAATAATAGATATACAGATATAATAGGCCAGTCAAAATCGACATTAACCTCGGAATAAATGGAATACTACCGTTCTTTCGCTTAACTGTTTTAGAATATTACTGGCTATATAAATCCAGATTTGTAACCCTGGTGACCCTGTGCTAATTTTTTGGCGAGCGAAAAAGAGCGATTTTTGTGCTCTTTTTTTACATTTCCAACAATATTAAAAAAAAAAAATACCTTAGAAATAAACGATGATCTGCATTTTGAAATTAGACAAAATTCCCAATCCTTGATTGATTTTTATATTTCTGGGAGTACCAATTCAGCTATAAACACCTTGCCGTCAAATTGACGGCTGTGACCCTATTAGGTATACATAATTCCTGACCCTTCTAGTGTTAAAATAGCAACGAGTAGCTTAAAATAGCAAAGAGTAGCTTAAAATAGCAAAGAGTAGCATAAAATAGCAATGAATAGCTTAAAATAGCAATGAATAGTCCAAAATAGCAATAAATATTAAATAAATAAATTAAAATATCAGCGGTCAAATATGAATAGCTTAAAATAGCAAGGAATAGCTTAAAATAGCAATGAATAGCTTAAAATCGCAATGAATAGTTTTAAATAGCAATGAATATTAAATAAATGAAATAAAATATCAGCTAACAGATTTGAGTAGCTTAATAGCAATGAGAATAGCTTAAAATAGCTATGGATAGCTTAAAATAGCTATGAATAGTATTAAATAGCAATGAGTTAAAATAGCAATGAAAATTAAATAAATAAATTAACATCACCTAAAATAGCAATGAGTAGCTGAAAATAGTTTTAAATAGCTATGAATAGCTTGAAATAGCAATGAGTAGCTTAAAATAATTATAAATAGCTATGAATAGCTTGGAATAGCAATGAGTAGCTTAAAATAGTTATAAATAGATATGAATAGTTTGAAATAGCAATGAGTAGCTTAAAATAGTTAAAAATAGCTATGAATAGCAATGAATAGCCTTATAGTCTTAAATAGCAATGAATAGCCAGAAATACCAACGAATAGCTTAAGATGAATTTCGTGAAAGTCGTCCAAAATCAGTTGTTCCGGAAACCACTGATGCTGTGCGCGAACTGTCAAAATCATATCAAATAAATAAATTAAAATATCAGCGGTCAAATATGAATAGCTTAAAATAGCAATGAATAGCTTAAAATCACAATGAATAGTCTTAAATAGCAATGAATATTATATAAATAAAATAAAATATCAGCGAACAGATTTGAATAGCTGAATAGCAATGAGAATAGCTTAAAATACCTATGGATAGCTTAAAATAGCTATGAATAGTATTAAATAGCAATAAGTAACTTAAAATAACAATGAAAATTAAATAAATAAATTAACATCACTTAAAATAGCATTGAGTAGCTTAAAATAGTTATAAATAGCTATGAATAGCTTAAAATAGTTATAAATAGCTATGAATAGCTTGAAATAGCAATTAGTAGCTTAAAATAGTTATAAATAGCTATGAATAGCTTGAAATAGCAATGAATAGCCTTATAGTCTTAAATAGCAACGAATAGCTTAGGAAATTTTTTCTACTTTCAAAATGCCAAACACAGTTTTTATCCAAGACAATTATTTAAAAAAAATATTGTTGAAAATGTAAAAAAAGAGCTCGCCAAGAAATTAGCACAGGGTCCCCAGGGTTGCAAATTTGGATTTATATAGTTAATAATACTCTGAAACCCAAAGTTAGGCCTTTTTTTGTGAAGTTTTACTGGCGTATAATATAATACGATTAATGTAAAAATCAAATCGAAATAAATGAAAATAAGAAAATTTTGTTGAGGTACGTCTCCAATGAACGATAAGGTGGACAATATTGGAAGTCAACTTTTGCAAACACGTAACAATTTTACAAGTTGGCTAACATAGCTAAATCGGGCCCGTAGCGATGACTTGGAGAACATGTGAAATTTGTATCGTTTGTAAAAGTTTCACGACTATGTTCGTCCAACTTATCGTTACCTTAGACGCGCCTTAGTCAGCCTCGTCGTTAGGGAACATATCAATTGACATTGCACCCGGACTCGATTCTGGGTGCTTGAAATCGTGTTCGCCTGACCGGAAATTTTTCGCAATAGTTCTGGCTCTTTTTTAATGAAGTTATAGAAGTCAACACACGAAACGAGTATTGATCTTGACTGTCGACATGGATTTAAGTGTCTTTCACGAAAAGCAGCCAAAGTTTAGAAAAGGGCGAATGAAAAAAGTCCTCGAGAGAGAGATCCAAAAAATATGCCTTTACTAGTTCGAAGATTTTTAAAATCGAGGCTATGGCAGGTCCCAAAGCCAAAAAACGCGTCTTGGCATAACCCAGAAGTTTGAAATATTCTGCATTTTCAGAATCGCAGATTTAATTGATTTCAACCTTTCAGCACGAACTGTGTTTATGTAAAAATGCGAGTAAATTTTCACGACCACGCATTTCAAGTCCATTGGCTGTCGGTCACAGGCCGACTTCAGTGCGTAAAACTATATGTGCAGCGTAGCCAACATCAACAATTTGTGGTTTCCATGGTTTCAAAATATTAAAAACATTGTTGCATCCACCACGGTCACGTGAGCCGAAAATAATCGGACAGCATGCCGCTACAGAATCCAACAACTTTTTCGGCGATTCCGCTATACTCGGCAGTACGTTTTATCAATTCGGAAATGATCTGTACTATCTCACCTTTTCATGAACAAAGCTCCAACATCTTCACACGTACTCCGATTGTGGGAATAAAATATCGGACTTAATATTTCCGTGATTGGATGCATCCGTTGTAATGCAAAGAAAATTCCTTTCCGACAATTCGTTTTTTTAGAACAGTCATTGCATAAGTAGTTAGAACATTCGCGACAATTGCTAGATTGCGTTTGATGCAGGTCGGTGTTTCGATTAAAATTATAATCTCAATTCAATAGTAATGAACTGTTTTTTTCTTTGTAAAAAAAGGTCGGATAAAGTATCAAAAAAAGGACAGAATTCTGAAAGGATCAGAATAGGAGAAAAAGCAGTCTCCTTTTAAAAACAGTATAATTGGTAGCATTATGATGCTACAATTGCTGATGTTTATAAAGGTGTCAGGATGCAGGCTTGTGATCTTAGTCTGCTGAGTGCTATCGCTAAGAACACGTGCGATTTCCGCTTCGGCTTCGATCGTGTGATATCCGTATGTACCTCCCTCTCCGAATGTACATAGTAGGGTGTGGTGCTTTTTACCGCATGAAAAACAATTCCCGGATGTACACATTTTCACACTGTGGCCGGAAAGATGACAGTTGAAACACAGTTTTTCCTTTGTAATGAAATCCTATGATTTCTACTTTTTAGATCATAGTGCTGTTGTGTTTCTTTTAGCTTTTAAATTTCAGTGTTCGAGACTGCAGTCAGTCGGTATAGTGCGGATCGCATGAAATTCTCTTAGATTCCCTGTCTCGAAAATTTTTTCGATCTACAGAAAACTTAAAAATGCGCATTGAGACCAGGCGCCTTCGCGTAGTTGCTTATTTCAAGTACGGAAATTTGCCTGCCATGTTAAAAGTAACACCCGCATTTTCATGCTCTCAACTGTCGTATTCAATTAGAAAAAAATGATTGTGGTCATCGCCCCCCTTGGCTTCCTGGATACAAAGCCTTTTTAAAAGTCCGTTTTATCGGAGCCACTAAATTTTGGACAAAATTCATTTATAATTTTTCACGAACACTCAGACAAAATTTTACTGACCGGGGTGCATATTTAGGAACCCTTCTTCAGTTCGTCCCCACGCAGGTGACGAAATCGATTAGTTTTTCTTGTGCTAAGTACCAAACAACCCTCATCGATTTCGTCCCCTGAAAGTGTACGAGCTCGCATAGGGTTTTGAGTACATTTTGCGTCGAAAACGATTAGCTTTTCTAGCGCCTAAACCGCCGAAAACCCTCACCTTACTCGTCTCTTTTTCTGGGGAAGAATTTGCATAGGGTTTCTAGTACGTTTTTAGTATAAAACATCAACAGAACCTTGTTTAGCTCGTCTCCTTGAAAGTGATGATAAACTTTGCGAGTACTGCTCAAAATCCTTTCTTGTTTTGTCTCTTATATAGTGAAGATTTTGGAAAGGATTTCTTGCTGAACATACTGTTATTCCCATTTGGGTTTTTATGCAGATTTGAGTCGGCTTGGCAAAGTTGCAAACCTTGAGATGAGGAATTTAGGACAAATTTACTTGAATATTTAAAATGCTTTGCTAAGAAAATTGCAAGGTGGAGATAATGTTTTTTTTCCGCTTCTATATCTATTGTCATTCAATTTACATATAGTATAATAAGAGATCTTTACCGCTTATCTGACGGAGTCTCCATCAAATGCATTTCCGTCTTACAAACTGAAAATTTGAATTTCGAGCTAAGAAAATTATGTGATTAGGCACTAGAAAAACTAATCGATTTCGTCCCTTTCCGTGGGGACGAGTTGAACACATTGAATTTCTAGTACATGGAATGCGCATACAATATGAAAATGTCATCAAAAACTGGCTCCAACATCTGGGTAAACTTTTTGAATATTTAGACATGATTGTATACTAGTCGACGAGGTGTTTAATGTCAGTTATCGAACTGTTTTATTTTCTCCTATCCTATCAGCGCTTAAGTCCTCCGGCACCCATTTCACCACCTAGTCAGGACTATAACAGGCAGGCGATTTACGAGATTAGGTACGGGTGGAGTCCTCTTAGCGCCCCACCACCCCTATCGCCTGAAGAGACTAGGCTCCCGACTCCCGAGAGCCACAAGAGCGATACTAGCCCGCAGCTTAGGTCGAAATTTGTTCGTGCCTCAACTTTTACCTATCTCTAACAGCGCTTATACACCTGCAACCTAAGTTGGCAACACCCAAAAAAAAAACGGAAATTAAGTGATTTGTAGGCATGTTGCAGGTTGCAGTACCAGGTTGCAAGAACGTGAATGGCGTGGTTGCCGGAATGTTGCAATTGCAAGTGTGTAGTAAAGTACCTGCAACCTAGGTTGGCAACCAAGTTGCAGATGTATTTGGCCTGTAATAGACCCGGAAATTGAGAACATTTGTCCGGGCTGCGGTGGTGCACCTCGCGATGTGGACCACTTGTTTGGATGCCCCGCTGCACCCACCACCCACTATCCACACTCCGAGGGCGTTATGGGACTATTGCAGCTGCTCGTCCCTTGTCGCTTGAGACTATAGGGATGAATATACCTCGCGAGTGAAATTTTTGTCCACTGTGATTTTCTCAATGAAAATGTATGCTTACTGTCGTGGAATATGTGGCAAATGCTGGGGAATCGGAATTTCAGAAGCTACCATCCGAAAACGTTTCACTTGATCGTTGACGTCACACTAGACCAAAGATACAAAATTCTGAATCATTCGCAAAGGGGTGAAAATTCAGTTTTTTTTTCGCAAATATCTCGAAAACTGTGTGTCTGACCGCAAAACGTCTTGAGTACGAAATGAAATACATAAAATTACCGTTGTAATGATATAGAATACTCTATACATTCAGAAAATTATACGCTAGACCCAAAAGTATAATAGTTAAATTTACATTTGAGTGTTACATTTCGCACTGTAACTCTTGATAGAATATACCTAGAGTCATAAAATTTTGTCCACATATTGCTAACAAAATGCATATGATTTAAACCAAAAGTTGAATGGCACCGACCATTGACACTCCCCTCACGCCTCCTACCATTTTCCAAAAAGGCATGCCTGTAGCTTCTTTTTAAATTGAGTCAGGCAGATCAAATTTGGTGTGGTGCCTAGGCCAAGCCCAATTATGCTCAACACCAAAAAATTAGCTTGGATGGTATTAAAAATGGGCCTAATCGGTCCAAGGGTTCCCCTACCTCCCATACAAATGACCCCTCTGGGATAGTTTAATTCGGCCATATTTTTCGACAGAATATCGCTTGCGACCTGAAATTTTCATCAATGCCTAATTGTGACATATGCTTGATGTCGTGGAAAGTGGAGAAGGTCTGACTACCCCTATCGCTACATCTCCTACAAAGCAATACTCCTTCATATCTTTTGATAGAATGTCGCGAAAAACTTCAAATTTATAGCAAATAATAGTTACTGGATGCCTTTATAAGATATTAAATATGTATGCGAATTCGACCCATCTACCCCTTCCCCCTTGAAAACGTGAAATTGAATATTTTCGGTTCTACGCGCATTTTAGGTCTGTACATGGGTATATGCTATACACTCATAGTGCTATAATTTTATGTACTTAGACGTTTTGCGGTCAGACTCACAGTTTTCCAGATATTTGCAAAAAACCTGAATTTTTACGTCTGTGCCACCCTTTCCCCCCTTAACCCACGACGCAATTTAGAATAACTTTTTACTGTGTATACTTGGCAATGTATTGAACAATTTGGCATCAAAAATGTTTTGAATGTTTGGGTTTGGGTCTTTTTTGAGCCAATTGTACTATACATACTACTATAAAAGGATATTGACCAATCTACCCATATTCATTGTAATATTAAGGTTAAAAAAATGTTCTTTCGAGCGACAATGTTTTCAAATCAGGAAACTAAATAAAGAAATAGAAGAAAGCACCTACAAAAAGATATGAAAACTGCATAAAATTACGTCATAATCGATTATTTTAGATTATAAATTTAAAATAGCAGTTTATTTGAGAGGGTTGACCAATATGTTTTTTTTTGCATTGAGCACTCTGTCCTCCTTAAATGATTCCAAAGCAATAACAAAGAAATATGTAAAAGCAGCTAAAGGGTTAAGAATTGGGGGTATATTCCTCACAACTTTTTGCTGGAAATTAATTGAGGAATCACAATCCGGTGCGTTTATGCGGAAGTTTCCGGACATCCTGTATTACAAATACATATAAGAATGTTTTTTTCTTTAAAATGAATGTTATACAAAGGGGGTGTCCGCAAACAGCCGAACAAACGCACAAGAAATTTATTTCCCATCTTGTTTCCAATAAAAAGTGTTCGGAACGCACACCAAAGTGAGGTAGGGGCTTGTAAGATTATTTTAAAAATTGGCGCACAGCCTTAGGATCATATCTTAACAAAACTAAGGATTTTTTTGGCAATTTTTGCATAATGTTACCAGAAAACATGAGGAAACATTTCCACTGTGTTTATCCGATACTTTCTCGACATCCTGTATAACAAGGGATAAAAGAATGTTTCTTGCGAGAGCTCTTTTTGTTTAATTTGTAGATGAATTCGTTTTTTTTTCTACAAAATCGAAAAAATTCCATGCGACAAAATCATTTTTCCGGGGTTTCCCTTCGGCATTTAACTTAACAACTCCTCACCTCCAGAATATACAAAAATTGCGGCCATCTAAACAGCAATTACACTTTTCTTTACAAATTTGTTCGTGAACTTAACAATTCTCGTATACTACCCATATACTATAGGTCTATTGTGACGTAAATGCGCAGAACGAAAAATTTTCGAACAGCTATCCGCGTGATCTAGTAGTATATAGTTTTTAGTTTCATTGAACTTTCATTGATTAGACTTTGCACTGAAAATTTAGACCAAACAAGTTTTCCCAGATGTTGAGACCCTTTTTAATTGGTCTAAGCGTATTCCATGTTCTATAAATTGAATAGTTGAACAAGGGGTTTTAACTGTTTTTGACGCAAAATGTACTGGAAACCCTATGCGATAAGGGTTTTGGCCCTATTAAAGCTAATCGATTTCGTCCCCAAGCAGGTGACGAACTGAACTAGGTTTCCTAAATACACGACCGGGGTGCAATTTTCTAAGGGTTATAGTGAAATTGTAACTGCTAAAAAATAAAACTATTATATTTTATTTTTTACTCCAGCGCAGGAGTGTCAAAGTCAAAACATGGTCTGGGCCAAATCACACTGTCTTCACGTTTCAGCGGGCGGCAGGATCAAAATTCGGAAAACGACTATTGAAACTTAGTTTTAAAATTCGATTGCAGAATATTATTTTTAAATGTGACTCTAAATTTGAATCACCATAACGACTTTGGGGCTATTATATGATGTATACTCGTAAAAAATCCAAGTCGTCCATAAAAAACATGGGAGCCAAAATTTTCGCAAATATTAAAACAGAAAAAAACCCTTAAAAGACATAAATTTGCTGGCGATGTGATATGAACCGAACGCATGCAAAGGGTAGTTGGGCGGAAATTTAACCCTCAGGTGTTATTGGTTTCCCCAATACAGAATTAACGTAGTGGTTAAAACTTTAATCTTCTATTCAAATAAATCTCAATCCAAAATGTTCTTGTCCCATTAGCTGTAAGATGCAATCGATGCAATATATAACTTCCAGGTTTTAGCCCATATTTACAGGAGGATTTCTAAAATATACATAATTTATGTTTGCATAACCCACTGATTTCGTGACAAGTTTTAATAAATTCCATCCTGGTCGGGGGCTCCACAAAATTGGGAGGTGTACCGCGAGTTTGACATGCCTGCTCTAGCGTATAATTGTTCATGAAGTATTAGGTCCTAGTTCATCTCGGTCTCAACCGATTTTACCGTTATTTGAACTAATCAACATGATAACCTGATCTCAAAACTGAAAACTGTCTCTTTCTTTTCCCCGGCTTCCGAACCACCTACAATGAAATGAATTTCGATGTGATAATTTTATTCTTTCCTTGTTTGGAGTGAGCTGATAAATTTCTGAGTTTGTACAGTAATTTTCAAATACAAGAAAAAAATTATTGCAAATAATTAAAAACGTGCAATACCAGACAACAGATGTCTGAAATGATTTCCTACACATTTACAAAAAAAAAAAAAAAAAAAGAATTTTTCCATTGCCAATTTCTTATCAGCATCGACGGCCAAAGAACTACGATAAGGAACCATCATGCAGTATGTTCTGAACTTTTCTTTTCTTTATAGAAATTTCATTGAAAAAAAAAAAATATTTAGAAAATTAATTTGCAACCAAGTTCTTAATAGTGAAACGGTAAAACCAGAATCAACTGGTAAATCATATATAAACTTGATAATGATCAAAGGTCAACAAATGATACTTGAGCAACTAATTCCGGTTGCTACTTGAAATATGGAATAGATCAGCGTATTTTCCATTAGAAGAATTTGTTAGATGTGTATTATAATGTTGCCTGACAAAATGGACACTTTTTCGTTACGAGTCATTATTTTCCATAGCACCTTATGATAACCAAAAGTCTGGAGACCGAATGAATGAATTTTAAGTCCCCTTTTTCCCCGAGATCCAATTCTTCCACTTCAACCCAACGTCACATCCTCTCTGAAATTATAAATTCAACATAGTTCCCTCCAGTTTTTAAAACGGCCATTGTCGAAATTCAAATGTATTTTCCAAAGCCTATGCTGTAGAATAATTGTCATACAACTAAAAATATTTGTCTTTCCAGTATGGCGTATTGATGATTCTTATTTTGGTAGCAGAAATAACCGTTGGCGGACTGGCTGCCGGATATAAACATCATGTAAGTTTATTTTTTTTTCAAAACTCCAAAATTCGATAAATTTCCATTTTCTTTCATATCTCAGACCAAAGAAGAAACAATGAAATTCCTTCAATCATCCATTACACGATACTACTCAAGCAATAATCAAACCGATATTGTTACGTTAACCTGGAACGAAATCATGGAAGAATTGTCATGTTGTGGTGTACAAAATTACAAAGATTTTGAATCTGCCCCGGGCTGGACTCAGCGCAAGGGAAATAAAACCGTTCCGGATAGCTGTTGCATTAAAAACGATAACCTACTCAAGGATCCAAACTGTCCCGAAGCACCCACCAATCTCAATAGTTACATGAATAAGGTAAATTTATTATACAAATTTAGAACAGGTGGGAAGACGTAATATTTTTGCTAATCTTTTCGTCTACTCTTTCCTGCAGGGCTGTTTCGAAGCAATGGTCGAGTGGCTGATCAGCAACCAGAACACAATCATCATTGTTGGTGTCGGAATTGCACTCGTGCAACTCATAACAATCTTCTTGGCGTTCTGTTTATGTAAGGCGATAGACAAATATCGAGGAATGCGATTATAAAAGAGAAGACCATCCGACTAAAGAAAAGACAGCACAAGTGCCTTTTTCTTCTCATACGAGTTTGCATTAAATATTAGCAAACGTGGTGAGACTCTCATCACAACCTAATACTGCATCATAAAAAAGAAAGGGTCCAAAATTATTAAAGTAGACAAAAGAATATTTAATTATTACGCGTAGTATGTGTTAATATTAATTGAGCAAAGCGCAAACAAGTAATATTTAGGCACATACTGCAATTTTACTGTATTTGCATAGACAACAAACATATGGCACAATATTACGTTGTTGTTGAATTTTATTTGTTGGAAGAAGTAACACACGAGTATACTCGAGTCATCATACCCACAGACTGGGTGACTACATTTTGTTGAGTTGCCGAGTCGCCTAGCCTTTGAACGCGTTAGTAGAGCCTTAGATGTAAAGTGAACTTGAAAAGGATATATGTACGAAAAGAAAGAGAGGTAGCTGTAGATACTTTTTGATTATAAGGAAAAGTATTTATCAGAAGACTTTTTTTTGTGTTTAAATAGGTAAGAATCTGATTATATTAATAAGTTTTTTTTAATATTAAACAAAACAAAATGGAGAATATAATTCGAACCATATCAAGAAAATGTAAAAGAAGGCGATTTTGTAATTTATTATTTTAAAGAAGCCAAGAAAAAAGGAAAACAAAGAAAAGATCACGCTCCATACAAACATGAATTGAAATTGCTCAAAAGTTTTTTGTAAAAAATTAACTTTTTATACCTTTTTACTTAGCATTTAGGTGTTATGTATTTATATACACATAGCATGTAAGTAAATTTATGTTTTTTTTTTTAATAAATACATTTATTCGTCTCATATAGGCAGTTTTGAATAAATTATGGTCAAGAATATAGTACTCTGATTAAAGACGATATAATAGGACGCTGAACAAAAATGTTATAGAATGAAGTCATTGCAGTCGTCCATTTGTATCAGGCTTCAAGTAGGCGACAGTTACTGGACAGCCAAACCAGGCGTTTACCTTTGGTAGCATTGAAAACATCCAAATCAAAAATGACGTCACCCATTCAAAATGTATTGTACCTATACTTTTGGCTGTTAGCTGTTGTACAATAAAAAATGTTCCCTATATTCCCCGTTCTTGTATGTATGTTAAAATTATTCGAAGTAATGAAGTGGAGAGTTGGCCTTGATTTTCTTGTTTATCACAGTGATTTTAGAAATGTACTAGTCATTTCAAACAATGTACGTATAACAATTTTAATCTTAAGATAGATTTTTCAAAAGGATTTAAGCATAAATTCGTATAATAACTGGAAATGAGGCTTGCAAATGCTGCAGCTCCAAATCGTCCAATCCATAAACTTAAGACTCAAATCAGATTTAGGACGTGGGAATGTTTTATTTGTTTTATTTTATTAGAGGGACTATCAAGCTAAGCCAATTCCAATATTAACTTTCCGAAACACTCATAAATTGGCTTATACTGAAGTCAAAACATGTGGAGAAAATTTGTAAAACACGCCGACATAAGGCGTACCCTAAAATTCTTCTTTCAAAATCTGAATGAATAACGTCACAATATTAATAGACAAAAGATTATGCTTTTTTAAAATTTTTATTGGTGAAAAGGAATTTCGTTAAAGCCTACTGATACACCATCGCTAAATCTAGTTTTTCTAGCAAAATCTTCCAGTGCTGACTTAGGGGTGACCAAAAAACCGCTAGTTTTTGGCACTTTTTCCAGTTGTTTCTTGTAACTTTTTTTTTATATTCGGTCCAATTGGTAAAATATCTTCGTGAACTTTGTAAAGTAGAAAATTGTCTCCTCGCAAAATATATAGAGAATCATTGCGATCCAAAAAATACCAAAATTTTTAAAATTAAAACTACATTTACGAGTACTTTTTATACCAATTGTTTGGATATGCATATTATTTAGCATAATTGTGATATTTAAATCTCCGGCCAGATTTTTTGATTGCGAGATAAATCGGAAGGTGTATGGGACCATCGGATTCAATTTACTCCCTTTCACACGAAAGACTCCACACTGGCGAAATGTCGAAAACCGGTAAATTAATATTTATGAGGGGAGTTGAATTTCCACTCAGATCAAGAACTTTGTTCTTGTTTATTATACCCTTCGCTCATAGAGTGAAAGGGTCTATGTATTAACTTTGTCATGAAGTTTATAACGCATTGAAGGAAGCATCTCCGACCATATAAAAAGTATACATATATGATCAGCATGACTTGGGGAGTCGATTGGGCGATGTCCGTCTGTCTGTTGCGACGCGTTTTACTCGGCCAATTTAAAAGCTATGAAGCTGAAATTTTGCACAAATGCTTCTTTTTGCTGCAGGCAGTTTGTATGTTTGAATCGGTAAAATTGAACAATGGGGTCATGGGGCTGCCATACAAACCCAACTACCCAAATTAGGTTCTTCTAAGAAAAACTTTTTTATTTGTGCACCAATTTCAACAAAATTTCAGACAAATGTATTTCTCTTGATGACACAAAACATATCTAAGAATGGATCAAATCGGACCATGGGGTCATGGGGCTGCCATACAAACCTAACACCCCAAATTAGGTTCTTCTAAGAAAAACTTTTTTATTTGTGCACTAATTTCAACCAAATTTCACACAAATGTATTTCTCTTGATGATACAAAACATATTTTAGAATTGATCAAATCTGAACATGGGGTCATGGGGTGGCCATACAAACCCAACCCCCATTTTGGTTCTTCTAAGAAACATTTTTTGCACCAATTTCACAAAACCTTGAATTAATGTGACTTTACCAAAGCAACAAAAAAGTTAAAAACGAATGGAATCGTACTGTGGGGTCATGCTCCCGCAACCCCAATAACATTTTCCGAAGAGAGCGAAGGGTATCCAAATTTCGGCCAGGCCCGAAATTAGCCTCCGCCTCCGGGGGTTGGCGAGCGAAGCGAGCAGGGGGCGAAGCCCCCAGGTTTTATATTTTTTTTCTTTAACCCGACTGCATTTGACTCCTTCTCGAGATCCAGAGCTATAACGCTCAGATCGTTGATTTTGTGCGTGAGTACTCAAATGTCGAAACCTTATCATACATACAAGTTCCACGGCGTCCCGGCAAATGAAGTTGAATCAGCATAAAACTACCATAGGAAATAGGATGCAATCCTGCCTAACTTCGTTATAAACTTTATTGTGGGATTTCGTTCTGGGGAGGGTTAGCTAGGGCTCCCGATGTTATTGTAGAAGCGTAGAGGAGCAGCTGGGTTGAGCAGCTAAAGAGATCGGACTCTCAGTTGAATAAATAGGATATAGAAAGCATCTGAAGCGCTTGGGCTCCTATTTGGAAGACGGTAAACAGCTTAAGAGGTTGGGCTCCTATTTTAACCCGAATTATCCTAGCGTTGCCATACGGCAACGCAAAACTTGCTTTCTCTTATCTCTAAAAAACAGTTGAACGCGACATTAGATTTTCGTGAAATAAACAAATTACTATTTTCAAGAAATGCGACTTTGTCTTGATGCAAAGACAATTGCATTCAGTCTTGAGTTTAGCACGTGAGTTGACGTGAGAGTTACGCGAAAAAAATAAAAGTGAAAAATAATCGAAATGAGCGTTCATAAAAAGTAAGTAAGAGTATATCTTCGTTTGTGTTAGTAATTAACTGTTAACTTTTTGAATTTCTGTGCAGTTTCAAGTAAATTATTTAGTCAAATAATAACATTGGAAAAATAATTTTGTTTGTGGCTGCTGTTCACATGTTTTTCTGAGCGTTGCCGTACGGCAACGCTAGGGGTTGAAGCAGATTTTTTTGTTTAGAGTCAATAAAATTCACCATGTGCAAATCAGAATGAAATTTATTTTGTAACTATTTTTTCTTTCGTGTTTTCCAAGAAAATTGACTTTGAAGGATATTCTGGAGGAGTCAAATGAAGACGAGCTAGGGAAAGCACCGTGAGTGCAATATACATTGAGCCACCCGAAGATGAAGGACATATTAGAGGAGAGGACGATTCCGGGGAAGAAGGATATGTGTCAGCAGGCAACCTATATGCTCCTCAATTGAAAGCTGGTTGTGAAGTAGTTTTTTAGAATGACGAAATATTGATTCGGAGCCTACTTGCTCAATCGGGCCACCGCTTAAGACTAAGTGAAAAGAAACCGCGAGAGTAGATTTCCATTCTCTGACTCATCACAGTTGCGGCATACAACAGAAACATGGGTGGAGTGGACCGGTTCGATAAAAACGTTGCCGCTCATCGAATTGCATATCGTGGGAAGAAATCGTGGAGCTGGATTTTTACTTGGGTTATTATTGATGCAGCCATTCAGAACGCTTAGCTGCTTTATCCTTCAAAAAATCCATCAATATCGCAGCTACCGTTTCGCTGTGAGATAGCAATATTTTATTGCAAGCACTGTGGTGTAAAACGAAAAGGATGCGGTCGTCCGATTGCTAGAAATTTGGACTCAACCGCAGACCCTGTAATAAATCTCTTACGATTTGACAGAGTTGACCACTGGATCGTCAAGGATGAAGTCCGAAGAAGATGTGCGGGTGATAACTGCAAGTCCATCATCAGGACGCAGTATGTTAAATGCAATGTGGGTTTGTGCTTGGAATGTTTCCAACTTATCAATTAGAGCCCGGATTCTCGTGCAATTACACGAGTCATGAAAGTGCATGTTCAAAGTATATTGCACGTTTTAGGGTTTTCGAATGAAAACCAAATGAAAACGCACACATCCATTTTTTTAGCCTCTCTCATGACATTTTTTCCAGAAATATGGAAATGTGCAGAATTTTTCTGTAGACAGAGAAGAGAATAAAAGTAATGCGAAACAAACAACAAGTTCAAAAATAACAAAACTAAACAAAATCCATCGCCATAAGGAAATTTCGACAAACGCCATTTGATTTTCATATAATTTTGCAGCCCTTTCGAAAACGATTCAGTTTCGAATTAGATAAAGCCAAAGGCTGTGCAACGGACCCTAAACTAATAAACCTAATTGAAATGAGCTAATCTTGAGAGAATTTTATGGGGAGAAGCTTACGTTAGGTTAAAATATTGAATGTTGAGTGTCCCGTATTTAAGTAAAAATTGTTTAATTTTTTAGACTTAGTCCTCTTAAAGTATACTTTTCTTTCGTCGACAGCTCCAATGTCAAAGCTTCTACAAGCCTATAAAACAGATTTTTTGATATTACACGCAAAATGCACATTTGGGAATAAATATTGGACAATATTTTGCACGTTCCGGGATTTTTACTGCACTTTTTTCAATTTTTTACTGCTCGAAAATCCGGGCTCTACGTTATCATACTCCCTCAATCGGATAAAAAAAGTGATGCCTTAATAAATACCGATGTAAATTATTTATAATGGCATAAAAATAAAAGTTGATAACCATAAACCAATGATTTTTCTTTTATCAGTCAACCAGTACCCTACTGCTCCTAGCGTTGCCGTATGGCAACACCCTCTTCCAGCCACCCCCACTACCAAATTGAAAATCTAATGATGCAGTTTATCATTTAAGGTCTACTATAGTATCTGTATAAAATTTCATCGCGAAAATAAAACAAAAATAATTCAGGATAATTCGGGTTAAGGAAGAGGAAAAGCATGTATCCCTAAATGTCTCCAGCCGACTGTCGGATAATGTTTCTTTCTATGGATGCTGTGGATGTGAGAAAAGAGTCTTCTCGTTATGTTTCGGCAGGAGATGCGATCGTGTAGAAACAAGCAAAGGCCGAATTTAAAACGGACATTGATCTCGCAAGTGGAATATGCAGTCCAAAAGCCCAAAAAAGCACTTAATATAAACGAGCTACGGTCTAAAAAAAAACAGAAACGGAGGCCAGTTGAATGTAATCATAATCACCAGTAAAAGTCTAAACACGTTCAGGGGCCAGTTTCCGTTAAACGGTTTGGAAAATAATTCTCGACTGTCCTTTCCTAAAATATAGCTCTAAAATTAGAAGAAAAAAACCAGCGTACAGAGGGCTGCGCCCGCAATACGTACGTTTTAGAATTTTGATGCATAGTGAATATTTTTTATACATTTATTTTATAAGCAATAGATAAGAATTGTGCACAGCATTAATGACCGCTTACATACCGCAGCAAAGATAAAAAGTTTTAGACAAATTTAAATTATTTTTGGACGTCATATACGGGCTGCACTAACTAATCGAAACTAAATTTAGTCCCGCTCGCAACATATGGCGAGGTGCTTGCCAATCCATAATGGCTAGACAAGCGGCTGTCTCTGAAATTTATCCGGGACGAGCGAAGTCGTCTTGTTACTGGAATGATATCGTTTTCGATTTTCGTTTCGCTACAAAGTTTATATGAAATTCCTGGTTAGAAAATACGCGAAATTAACAAATTCCAATTATAATATTGTCCAAATAATGGAAATGTCAGATAAACCATTTCTAATCATCTGCACATTCCACAACCAATTCGAATAAAAAGAAGAAGAAGAAAGTTAATTCGCGAACTAGACTAGGACGGTATATTCACCCTATGGAAAAGGTACTATCTCCAAAAATGCTTTAAGATAGTGTAAATTAAGAGCCGGTATATAAGCGCTCAATAATGAAATGCTTCCTGCAAATCTATTTTTGGATTGGTCTAAATAAACGCGTTCCAGAATAAAAGGCTAGCGCCTTTCATTCTGTTTCACCTTTAATTAGACCAATCCAAAAATATATTTACTATTTACCCAGTTTGTATAAAAGTATTATAAGGCAAATCTACAGGCATTTTTCGATTAAGGATTTCTGATGGCCTATGAGCAAAAAGAAACTCAGGCAAACGTAAGGATGGCTTGGATTTATATATGAACTGAATTATTCGCTGTAAATCGACTGTTACTGTTTTTTTTTTTAATCAAGGAAAAGCAACTTATATGAAATGATTTCATTGTGTCCCCTGACATAAGAGCCCACGCAAGCTTTCCTATGAGTATTGGACAAGTATTTGCAGCTATTCAGGGACACCCTGTTAACTTCGCCCTACAAACTTTATTTCTGGCAAACACTATTACCATTCTATGCATTTCCCCCAAATTGCATGTCCATTGTTCCATCAAGTTAAAGGATATGAAGAAATGCTTAAGAGGCTTCCCTTGCATTGTGAAAGGCCCTTACTAAATACTTACTTGGCTATATTTCTGCTTTGGATACAGTTATTGGAATGAAAATTCGTAGACATATTCCTATGTAATTTTCTAAAAACCCTTAGCAGAATTTTCATATTTGGAAAGCTAAGAGGGGCTAGACACGAACAAATTGAAATTTTACAAATTTACTGTTATTTACTTTTCCTTTGCAAAAGTCAACAGTCTTAATTTTTAACGTATATAAGGCCATACTGACCAATCTTTGTGGAAAGTTTCATATGGATCCCTATAACGGTTTAGAAAAACGGAGGTCGAAAAGGAAGTTTAACTTTAAACGCCAATAACTTTTTTACTGTTAATCGAAACTGGAAAAAATGTAACTGATATGAGATGTACTTGTTTAGATCTTTGATTTAAATACCCATACGTCAATCTCCGATAAAAACTAAAAAAGTCTACCTTTTCAAACGTTCGGGACACCCTGTTATCTTCTTCCTACCAACTTCTAAGGTATTTGTGCCAAAGACTGTAACCATTCTACACATTCCTACCAAATTTCATGACAACCCGTTGAGCCGTTCGCGAGTTATTTAGTGAACAGACGGACGGACGGACAAAATCCATTTCATAAGGGTTTTTGAAAAAAAAATCTAAAAACCCTAAAAACAGGCGCGACAGTCCAACATTGGACTAAGGCCGCAGATCTGTTAGTGGCATCCAATTCCCAAGATCTTAATTGCCTTTTTGTTGATGTGTTGAGATCAACAGCACGCTCAGCAATGTTATTTACATATCCCCATGGATGGGTACTCGTTTAACATCTGAGTGAGATAATAGTTCGTCACAAGAGGGTGAGTTCGAAAAACACCATAAACTGAAATCGTTTACGGTGGGTCTCGAACCCATGACCCTGAGCAAAGAAGTTGCGCTCACTTAGCATTACACCAGCTAGACTACTCTAAATTTTGCCTAAAAATATTTTCGTGACCAACGATTTCATCTCCTAAGAAAATCTTGATGTTGATAAAAATGTTGGGCTTGCCTCCCCCCCTGACCGAAATCCTGGCTACGCCCATGGGGAAGTCTCCACGGCACATTTTTCACGGGAGACGTAAATGAAGTTTTTAGCGCGGTGAACATAGTACTTACATTTACTTGGTAGTGGAAGCTGCAGGAATCGCCCGTATCAAACTAGAGACCCAATAGCCGTCGAAACAGTGGGGGATTTTTCATGCAAATTTACTTCAAAAAAGGCAGGAACGATCCCATCTGGTGGAAAGCCATAGCGCTGCAATTTATTTCTTAGGATTCACTAGATGCGTAAATCAAACATATTTCAGTGTCCAAAAGTCAATATTCCACTGATCTACAGAATCACCGAAGAAGAAGAATATTGCGCTCATACGCGCCATTTCTAACTAATCAATGAAGAAAAAGAAGATAACGAAGCCATAACCACCTTACATCTCTTCCATTAACGTCAAGGCGACAGTTTAGGAGCAAGGTTATGCCTAAAACCAACGCCATCTAGATATACAAGCTAGATTATCAGCTGATAAAATTAGCTGTCATGTGGCTAAGGAACCTTAGGTATATTACGCTTTTAGGTCCCCAAGGGAAATTTTTCTTGTTCTTCTTATCGACACTAGCGACACCGTCCGCCATAAAGCTATGTGTCCGCTTTATGGCGCAAAATATCGGAAACATCAAAAATTTCCCTTGGGGACCTGAAAGCGTAATGTACCGAACCTTATTTAAAACAATAGCAATAGCAACAACCACAGGCGCTAAGGTACCAAATTTTCGAAATCGAATTTCGACAGTCCGGCCTGTCTATCAAGATGGCGGTGCTAAAACTTAGAGTTGACACTGCAAAGTGGCGGTTGGCTTGGAACGTTCGGCTTGATGTTTCTTCCCAGCGTACTACGTGGGAGTGGAAATGAGGTGTTTTTTTTACTACCAACGTTTCCGAGAATAACTTCATGAATGTGAGAGCAAGCCGTTCTGTTCTAAATGCTGGGATCAAGACAGAACTGCGAGGCAGTGATTGGCTATGCATTCAGCGAAATGTAGTAGAAAAGTTTTACTCCAATTTGATTTATTTTCAGTGAATTTTGTTCGCTGAATGCAGCCATATTAACATAGTCTGCGTGATACAATGAGAGTCAGGGTCGTATTTAGTCTTTATGGCGCTCCTGGGTCTTACACAAATCGCCGCTCTCCGCCACTGATTAAGCTTGAAAGTAGTAGCCGCATAAGCTTATGGCACGTAGCGGACGTATCTGATGTATTTGACAACATGAGGACCGAACTACATTTGGCTGTACATTTTCTTCAGAATCTTTTCTAAATACATACCTTTTCAATTTCGTTTTGGGAATCATGAACACATAAAGAAATAACATTTTTTATTGGTGTCATATGTATTTAACGCGAGAACTTCTTGGCGAAAAATTAACTTAGAGATTTATGTTATGTTATGTTTTTCGTCAGACAGAAATTCCAATTTTTCGAAAGCTAACGGTGAATTTTGAAATAGGCACTATGGCATCAATTTCGCAGCATTTTTATTGGGAAGAAACCAGAGACGTAGCCAGAATTTAGTTCCGGGATGCGGGGTCCATATACTACACAATTTTCGGTTTTTCATTTTAATTTAGTCGATATGCCAACTGCTTGCAACCCCTTTGTTGGAATCGATTTTCACACTTATGATGAATGTCGGATAATAGTGGCTCTGTGTTGATTGATTAAATTATTTTAGCGTTTTGACATTCTGTAAGCGAATAGGTGGCAGCCATTGGGTGAATTCAAATTGTAAGACGAAACCGGACGGGTAAACTTGCAAGACAAGAACCATCGTTCTTACAATCTGAAATACACAATGCTTGTCTGCTGGCCACTGGCGACTACAAAAGCGCTCGCCGTCCGTTTGTTTGTGCTAATAAACGGACGGCGAGAGCTTTTGTAGTGGCCAGCAGACAAGCATTATGCATTTCAGATTGTAAGAACGATGGTTCTTGTCTTGCAAGTTTACCCGTCCAGTTTCGTCTTACAATTTGAATTCACCCATTCCAGGCCCATTATCTTGCCACATTTGCCGTGAGACGATACGAAATTATTTTTTCTACTAAAATCATATAGATTTAGCACATCGTCTAGATGCAAAAGTATTTTAGGTGGTAAATTCAAAAGAGAGCAAACAATTTTCAGAATATACATAGTATACCTATTTTTGGGACCCTTTTACTAAGGTTTATTGGCAAAACTTCTTCTTTTTCTTTTAGCGGTACAGAAAAGTGTGAGCCGGTGTGCATCTATATGGATTCGATTTATGGTTCCGTCATCGTTCTCGTCCGTGGTCTCTAGGGACAGGAACGTGGCTGCTGCGATAGGGTTTTCACATAGTTATAAAGTAGTAAGATCAATGGGCGCAGCTGGGCATTGAAACAAATAACCCACATCATAAGGCGCGCCAGCGCAATTTGGGCAAATGTTCTGTATGCTGGCATGCGAGATATATAGGAATCAAGGCGTGATCAGAAGCCTGACTGAGGTTGAGCTAAAGTCACTCTGGTAGCTCTCGGAAGCCTAGTCTCCTCAGGCGAAATATGTGGTGGGAGCGCTGAGCGGACTCTATTCATACCTAAACTTTCAATAGACCGACTCACTTCGTCGGTGTGAACCATTGCAATGGCGGCCCGGTATGTTTCTTCATTAAAAGGATCTCGTTTATATTCCTGAATCTCTATCAAGATCACGTAGAACACTTTGATGTTACGCGGTGGAGCAATTCGGTTTATGCGATCGCGATTAGGATGATATTCTCGATAGCAGCCAAAAGTTTTAAAAGTAGGCGATTATGGTCACGTATTGGCATCAATTTTGTCTCCTGAAGTAAGTGATCCTAGGCAGATATCAACGCCATCTAGATACATCAAGGCCGTAACTCAGCTGTACCGTTTGTCTACTAAATTTTGGATTTACACGAACAAACAACAAACATATGACGTAACTAAAAGGAACAACAAAACAGTGCAAATTTATTAGCCGGTTTGACGTTTAAGATTCTACATTGCAGCCTTGATATCTAGACGGCGTTGCAGATATCTGCAGGCACTCTGTGAATGCATAGAGCAGCTTTAAAATTTTTGTTCCTACTGAGCATCTTTTCGCAAACAGCTGCAGCGTGATGGGCTGAAGTCATCGTATTCTCCAGACAAAGCCCGAGAATTTCAGGATTAGCTACAGTAGGAACAGATTTTTTGCCAATACATACATCAACCGCCCACCGACAATATCCTAACCAGGTGGCGAAGAAAAGTCTCAGAAGATTTTGACGCTGATGCGGTGGACCACCTGTTTCGATATCCCACAGCAACCACTAATCTTACCCCGAGGGCACTATATGGGTCAACCCTATTGCAGCTGGTACGTTCTGGTCGCTGAAGACAACGGGACTCGAAGCACATCAATAGCGGTTCACGCCTTTCTACACTGCTACAACTCGCCAATACCAACCCGTTCCTGTTGCTTTGTTCACATTCTCTTCAGTTAATAAAAAAAAATAGAAAAACAGTTCCAATGATTATTTCGACTTATTTTTATTATCCTTATTCATTTCAGCAATTCTTATATCCACCTCACTTCTTGGCCGTTTCGGCTTCTTCATCAAGAATTCATCATTCATCGGTTCAATCACGCCGCCCATCTTCGTAATAGTCGACGGTCGCGTCAGCAATCTAAACGCCGTCTCTGGCACGAAATTGCGCCCAATCGGCGCCCGAATACTCGCCTCATACTCTTGTACACTCTTGAACGGGAACGGCAAATCCGACACTTGATGCTTTTTCACCTTCTCATTTGCACTCTCATTTATGTAGACATTTTGCTTGTTATCATCTCGTCGCGGTGCATCCTTCGGGAACTTCAATATCAGTCGCTTGGATTTTTTATTTTTAGAAATTCCACTGCCTGCCCACGAGCCCCATCCCGGTAGGGTCAAATCCACATCTTCGTTGGCCGTTTTCTTGCGCTCTTCGTCGCGATCTTTTTCGAAATCGGCCACAATATCGTCATCCTCGAACGCTTCGGCAATCGTCATTTGGGCTTTGTCCATCACTTGATCTTCGTCAAAGAACTCGGCCGAGTTCACCATGTCCGGTAGGGCGGTGCGAAGCATTTTCGGTTTGATTTGTGCCACATTGGATGGATCGATTTCGTGTTGAGTTGATGTGGTGGTAATTTTCGAATCGGCCAGCCGATAGGGATTTTGTTTTCCAACGGGTGCGTCTTCATCGGCAGCCGTCTCCATGAGTTCTTCGTCTAAATCCGGTCGCGAGGGTGTCACTTTAAAACTTAAGTCGGGAGTTTTGCCTTTTTGTTTTGATTTATTTTTGTTGTGTTTCGTTTTGGCTGCTGATGAGTTCAAGTCAGCGCTTAAGTCGGAGATTTTCCGTTTGACCTTAGTCTGTAGTTGTGTTTCGGCATCGTCGAATAGATCGTCAATGTCCACGGCCTCGTCCGTCGGGTTGTCGTCGAGGTCTTCGACAATCCATTGTGATCCGCCCGGGGTAGTTTGAAGTTTGGATTTCTTTCGGGATTTAGGTGTTGTGGTGGATGATTTATTGGCACATATTGAATTTTTACGTTTTTTGGGAGTCGTTGTGTCGGACTTTGGTATGCCATTTTTCTTCGGTTTGGAACTTTTGAGCGTAGCCTTGAAGCTCTCCAGTTCGGTTTCGGAATAATCGTCTTCAGACTCTGCACTTGATTTGATGGTTTCTTCTTTTTCGTTGCTGTCTGGATTTGCTTCGTCTTCTTCATGCTGGCCGTTTAACTCATCCTCCTCCCCGTTTCGATATTCTTTCAAATCTTTCTCATTCTTATTGCGCTCCATCCAATACTTTCGATATCCGCTCATAAACTCAGTCACCTCATTCTCCGGTTCCACCTTCTTGCCTGCCTTGAACCACGGATTGAACGGATCATCCTTCTCCTTCATCTCAGCGTCGTCATTGTTATCACTGCCCTCATCATCTTCCTCGTCAGCCTGCTGTTTCTGTGTCAACTCCCGACTGAGTGCCAACTGTTCAGCCAAATTCTTGCGCACGTCCTTATCATACTTTGCCCGGATTTGCAAATTCTTCGCCCACGTCCCGGTGTTTTTGTGTCTCAAATTGGCACGTTCCAGCACGCGATTCTTCTCAATATTCTCGAGCTTCTCCAACGCCGCCTCGGGATTGACCTTTTGCAGTATCTCAAACTCTTTGATTTGTTCCTTGAGCTTCTCGCGTTTCAGGAATTTGTGAAATTTCTTGGATTTGATTTTGTTTTGGAGACGCGCTTTGGCCGACTTTTGCGACTCTTTGATGCGCAGGTAGGCCAACTCTTTGCGTCGCACGACGAGCTCTTCGCGAGTCATTTTCTGTTGTCGTTTGATCTCGTCCACGTCGTCTTCGTTTGATTTGGCGGTGCCTTTGAGTTCGCGGAGCTTGTTCTCAACCGCCTCCATCTCGAGCATGAGGTCACTTTTGATGGTGGTGGGACGAGGCTTCTTGCTGGCCTTCAAGTCGACGTGGACTTCCTCGTAGCCCAGCGGGAAAACCTGGAAGACAAAAAGGTTAGAAATTCTCTAGGGCGAAAAATTGGTTGTCTTACTTGTTGCTCGGCGACTCGATTACTTTCAACCACAGCATCCCAACGGGACAACTTCTGTTTGACTTTTTCATAGCCGACGGTTCGTTGAATTCGCTCAGCGACTGGCCGCTCGAGTGGCTTTTTTAGTACTTTCTTCTGACTCTGCTGTCGTGATAGAAGTCTCCCGGCTTCCACATGTTTGCTGGTTTTCTTCAGTAGCTTCACCACATCGCCCATAGACACATTTTGCTTCTCGGTCGCAAGAGGTTTCACCAAATGGAACTCATCACGCGCGAGAGCCGGTTCAGTGCGAGTCGGCTTACGGATGTGTTGATTCTTTCCCAGCTGCCCGATTGCTTTGAGCAGCTTCTTGTGCGCTTCAGGATCAACCCTCTCGTCTTCGGCCGGCTGGTAATCATTTTCAGAATCAGACATCTTGAAGAATTTTGACAAAAACACCAGAAAAACACTAAAAAGCAAGTCTCAACGATGGCCGGGATAAGTGACATTGACAATCAGCTGTACTACACGTGCGATTCGAGGGTGCGTGAGTACCAAGAAATATTTCTTGTCTTCAGTCGTGTGCTACTCACTTGCGGCGCTTGATACGCTAAGAACCATCCGATGTTTGTCAACAAACTGCTGATCAAATGTCACAGTAAATACTTAAAAACGTAAACATGTCAGACAGTGGAGACGCGTCGGGTGGCCCAAGTTCCGGAAAAGTTTCATTTAAACGAGTAAATCGTAAGAAATTGCGACAAAGGAAACATTCATCGGATAAGGAGAGCGATGGCGAAGAAGATGCTGTACAGACTTTGTAAATATCGCATACGGTGGTTGCATAAATTGATGTTGTTAACAGCCTTGTTTTGTGTTGCAGGAGCAAGCTCGAGGAAACTAAAGAACGGCAAAAATTGCGGCAACGACAACATGGTGTTAGTGTCGTGGGTCTGGCATTGGGAAAGAAGTTGGCACCCGAAGAGGAAATAGCCATTGTAAGTAGTTCTCTTGTAAGGGAGAAGATATATGTAAATTGAAAGACTCCTATATCTTCATTTTTGGGAAAACTGTGGCTCTTAGCTATGCATAAGTTGAACGGTTGCGGCCAATTCTTATGTTCTCCACGGGACATGACTTTCCCAATTTATTCGAGTAATGCCTACGTGGTGAGGGGACATAGGAACCATAGTGTTCCTGGCTTGTTGTATAATACAACTAAAAAGAGCTCTGGATATTGACTACCTCCAAAATTATGCTTCTTCCGTTCTTCCCTGTACGGAGATATTCTAGTCTCTGCGAAAAACCTTAGAAAGGCATGAGAGGAAACTCAGCTTGGCTGAGGATCACCGATTAAAGGTCGATCCACACTTATCAGTCACAGTTATTTTCCATATAAGTTGACGGATTGTTAGTTAATTGATTGACTGACAATTTGTATGAAAAATGACTGAAACTGAAAAGTGTCGAGTTGAGGTCAAGTTACGGCCTTCTTCTTCTTCTTGTTGTAGCGGTGCAGAAAGGTGTGTAACCTCTGTGCATCTATGTGGGCACGATTTATGGTTCGTCAATGTTTGTGTCCGTGAGGTCTAAGGACAAAAACATAGCTGCTGCGATAGGGTTTTCCCACAGTGATATAGGGGTAAGATCAGTGGGCGCAGGGGGGCATTGAAACAAATGGCCCACATCATGAGGAGTACCATTGCAGTTTGGACAGATGTTTTGGATGTCCGGGTTTATGCGAGAAAGGTACGAATTAAGGCGTGAACAAAAGCCCGACCGAAGTTGAGCTAGTGTTACTCTGGTGGCTCTCGGGAGCCTAATCTCCTCAGGCGAAATTGGTGGTGGGCGCTCTGAGAGGACTCTATTCGCACCTAAACTCGCGATAGACCGATTCACTTCTTCAGTGTGGATCGCTGCAATGACGGCTCGGCATGTAACTTCATCGTAAGGGTCCCGTTTGTATCCCTGAACCTCTCTCTCAAGGTCTCGTAAACCACGCCTGACATGTCGTGGTGGAGGAATTCGGTCCATGAGATGATTATTGGGATGATCCTCACGGTAGCAACCAACAAGATACTGTTTAGAGAGTAGGAGATTGTGATCACGTATTGGCATCAATTTTGTCTCCTGATGTAAGTGATCCTGGGCAGACATCAGAAGGCAACCTGTCGCGATGCGTAGAGCGGCATTTTGGCAGACCTGAACTTTGGACCAGTTTGTGTCACATAGACTATGTGTCCAAACTGGGGCTGCATAATCAGCGGCCGCTCGACCCACCGCTTTATAAGTAGCTAGCATGGTTTCTTTATCTTTGCCCCAGGTGCTACCAGCTAGAGCTTTTAGGATGTTGTTCCTACTGCGCATTTTTTCACATACTGAAGCTGCATGATTCGCAGACGTCATCATGTTCTCTAGGTGAAGCCCGAGAATTTTGGGGTTTTTAACAGTAGGAACAGAATTGTTGCCAATACGTATATCCATCTCCCATCTGATGTCCTCCCACCAAGTGGTTAGAAAAGTCGCAGAAGATTTGGACGCAGAGATGGTGAGGTTTCGGCTTTGGAAAAATGCATGTAATCGTCCTAGATAGCGATTAATTCGGAGGCGCATTTCATCCTTATCATTCCCTGTGGCGAGTACGGTGCAATCGTCGGCATAGGAAATCACCTCGATTCCTTCAGGTGGTGTGGGAAGGCCGGACATGTAGATGTTGAACAGAGTGGGAGAGAGTACCCCTCCTTGTGGAACACCTAATTTGATTTTCCTAAGCTTAGAACGTTTGCCTCGAAACTCGGTGAAGGAGTGCCGACCAGCTAGGTAATTGGCAATCCAACGGATCTCTTGTGCAGGAAGATGCATATTCAACAGGTTTGCTAGGAGCATTGAATGATTGACCTTATCGAATGCACTTGATAGGTCTATTGCCACCAGAATAGTTCTGTGACAACGACTGCGTTGATTTAGCCCATCACGAATGCGTGTAGTGATCGCATAGAGGGCAGTGGTGGTACTATGCATCTTCCTGAAGCCATGCTGGTGAGGTTCTAGCTTCGCATGTGCAACAAGAGTGGGGTGAATAAGGGCCTCCAGCGTCTTTGCGACAGGAGAAAGTATCGTAATGGGGCGGTAGGATTCCCCGAGATTTGCGCTCTTCCCTGGCTTGAGACAGGGAACAATTCGACCTGTTTTCCAGATTTCAGGGATGGCAAGCGTGGACATCGACAAGTTAAAGGCGGCCGTGAGATACTCAATGGCTGGAAGGTCGAGATGTTTCAACATGGTCATCGAAATGCCATCTGGTCCGAGGGCCTTGGAGTTTTTAGCATTCTCGATGACTTTTTTAACCTGGTCCGCTGTAAAAGATGGTATGGTGTCAACATTCCGGCTGCGAATCCTTGTTTTAATTTTGCGCTTGAGGCCGTCAGACTTGGGATGTTCAATAAATTGTTTATTGAACAGGCTAGCACACTGAAGAGGATCGCAGGTTTTAGTGTTGCCAAATTCAATGGCGTTGTTGCCCTTTCCCTGCAGCAATTACACTGCAATGATCTGGCATTCGAACCGATACGTTGGTTGCAGACACTACAAATCCACACCTCTGGGCCTGGATTTATTTCAACACCGGCGCGAATTAGTAAAATTGAGAGCAGCCGCGCCGAGATGTAATGCTCCCAATATGACGAAAAAACACATATATCGTACCCACACATATACACAGACAAACACAACCTTCCTGCATCGAACCTTCAGGGCTCCTGCCGGGGCTCTTGCCAGGAAGGCATATTGGCAGCTTTTGGCCGTTTTGCAAAACAAAACGGGTGTGGTCCGCCCCGTAGAGGCAGTTGCCGTAAGACCACTACGTTACGGCCTAAATCCCCAAGGTCATCGAGGCAAAATGTTCAGGAACGCAAATTGGCATCATTAACGGAACAGTGGTATATCTGGCGTCCTCCGGTGCAAGCTGGCCTTGCTGCACCATGCAATGCTCTGGCCTATTGGACGTTTATTTCCCGAGCTATTCGTGGGAATCCAATGAGCAAATAAATAAAAACAAACAGAAACCCGAAAGAAGCTGCATCACACTGGAATGTAGGGGTAGATGGTGGGTGTGCTCCCAATAGAAGCAAACCCTTTGACGAGGAGCTCTAAACTCCTGAAGTATCCCCAAACAACAACAGCCTCTAGCCGTTGTTACAAAAAAAAAGCTTCTGATGAAAGAGACGCTAGCAGTTGAGAGAGAGAGAGAGAAACATGATCGCTAAACTAGGCGTTTTTCGACTTGATGAAATTTGTGGAGTCGAAACCCAATAGACATGGCGCCGTGAAAAAGAAGCTCAGGAGCGTACACGTCATGTATAGCATGACCAAGAAGCAGATTTATGGTAAGAAAACCAAAAAGCTTTAAAAAAACAAAGAAGCTCTGATCACGACCGGTTCAAGTGTTAAGGCGTTAAGGAAAACTGCATTTCTACAAACCTCTGAAAGGAAGAAGTGCTGCAAAACTGGCGAAAGAAAGGGCACTATGCTAGCCACTTATAAAGCGGTGGGTCAAGCAGCAACCGATTATGTAGCTCCAGTTTGGGAGCATTACGCTATCAGCTCTCGTAAGGAGAATTTTCTTGTTCTTCTTATCGACACTGATCTTACCGTCCGCCATATAGCGGACACATAGCGGATAAATATCGGAAACACAAAAGTTCTCCTTATGAGAACGGATAGCAGAACAAGCCGTTTAAATGATTAGTCCCGTGACTTAAGCCACTCCCCCCTCCATTCCAGGGGCGAATCTTGATTCCTTTAAAGGGGGCGTCCTAAATTATTTTATTCGACCGCCTCAGGTCGTTACTTTCCCCACATTATCCGAGTAAAGCCCACGTGTTGTGGGGACAGACTAAACCTCAGTGTTCCTGGCTTGTCGTATAAGGCGACTAAATGGATAGGATGTGTATGCCAGCAACTTGCGCATCTGAAATCTAATAATGCTATCGAAACGTTCGACGCGCTATGTCCCACAAGGGGTTAAGGCAACTTAGTAGTAGTAGTTGGCGCCTCAGGTCGGGTTTTGTGGGTATATTCAGCCCGAGACCCGACTCCATTCGCGTCTAGGGAGCATCAAAAGATTACACCTGTGCTTGCCGGCTTTCGCGTAATTCTCCCAATATTAAACCCCTTTGTTTGTAATTGTATACCTTAGGCATGCGATATCCCATTCAGTTGTAAAAGGACAGGGGCAACGATTGGCACAAATCCCACCCGTCACTCCTGATACTGATCTACAGCAAGCGCATGCCGCTGCTTGCTTTTTGAGGAGCCCTATTAGCATTGACTCTGTCCCCTGGGCATTTTCGGATGGTCAACTACTTTCTTTACAACACATTTGATGCCAATATGTGACCACAATCGTCTACATGTCAGGTCTTGAGAGAGAGAGAGAGAGGTTCAGGCACATAAGAACAATCCTTTCGACGAAGAAACATACTGGGCCGCTATTGCTGCGATTCACAATGTTGAAGTGAGTCGGTCTATTGCGAGTTTAGATACAAGTAGAGTCCTCTCAGCGTTTCTCGCCTGAGGAGATTAGGCTCCCAAGAGCCACCAAAATGACATTCGCTAAACTTCGGCCAAGCTTCTGTTCGCGCCTAAATTCCTACCTTTCTCGTATAGACCTGAGCATCCAACATATTTGCCCTAATTGCGCTGGCGCGCCTCACGATGTGAGTAATATGTTTCAATGACCAATTGCGGCCCTTTATCACTGCATGAAAACCTGATTGCATCGCACCAACCACGTTCCAGTACCTAGAGAACACGGAGGAGAACGATGATGAGCGATAAATCGAATCGACAATGGTATCCTGGAGCCTGTACAAATAGACTAAGACAGCGAAGTGCTCAGCAGCAACGCAGGGCACGCACAATGGACCTCTGTACCTGAGCAGGATTTCACCTGGGTTGGATGGGATGCAGGTGTGATGTCTAGGAACATCGGCGGTGTCGTCTCTTCCTCGGTTCCCTTCAAAGAAGGTTTTCCCCAACGAGTTAGAAGTTTGCCCACATAGTCAAACTGAAGACACCTGATAAGACCAAGTCCCCGCAGGGGGGTCGGTGTCCTTGTGACACTCAGCCAAGGAAGGCTGTTTGTAGTGGGACAAAGATCTTTGGTGAGCTACGACACCACGGACCTAGTAGCGCAAGGGGGCCCCTGGTACAGTTGATACGCCATGGCGAGGATCTGTACAAAGACCATTCGGGCGGTAACGGTCCCATGCTCCTGAGTTATGTACGGGTGGCTCTCGGCGTGCCTACCTCCTCCCATAGTTTGCGGGAGGGAAGCACTAAATGCCAAGCACGATTGTGATGTCCTCTGGTGGGGGAGTGCATCTTATGGAAATCGTGTGAGCTTCGGGGTTGACGGCTTCGCAGAACCCGAGTCCTGAAGGGGCTAGTTAGGGAGAACGGCCTTGGTGGTAAATGCCTACGCGCCTATATCTAACTAGTTTGTGGATTGATGACCACATTGCCCGAGTCGCATTGCTGACTAGTAAACTGAAGGGGCCACCTGGATGTGAAAAGCAGCGCTACGTGTCTACACAGGCTCGTAGTCACAGGTCCAACGAGCCTGGGATGTGCATGTCCGAATTCGACGTAAGGCTTAACCAATAGAGGGCCGAAGGAGGATCACACCTGCTATAGAGAAGTCTATTGCGAATAGTGAACTACGGGGATGGGTGTGCCCAGGGGACCATGGTCCTTGCCCATCAAGGTGTTGGACTCGTAGTGGCTGGAGGTTGTTACCCAAGTCATCCAGCTAGTGATGCAACCCCGGGGTTGGGTTCCTGATGGTGTGTGCATGCGCCGGATGGAGAAATCCCCATCTGACAACAACACCTTGTCAGTAAAAAGCCGAAGGCCAAACATTTTAGCGGGACCGGGAGATAAAGGCCGAAAGGCTAGGTGCTCCCCTGACGGTATACCTCGTAGATGGTTTGCTTGATAAGACCAAGTCGGATTCTCATCCATATCGTGGCATTAGTCTTCTTCCAGTGCTTGGTAAAGTTCTGGAAGGGATTCTTGTCCGGAGGATGGAGGTAAGACTTGTTGGTCAGCTGTCTGAAAGTGTGATATGGTTTTCGCTCCTCCCTGGGCTCCATCCTAGTTCCCTTTGCCTGGAACATAGTTATGGATAACCTGCTTAAGTCACTCGATCAACTGTATTAGTACTGAGCTTATGCAGACGACATACTTATGCGCGTGGAAGGTACGTCGCGTGCTGAGCTTGATCGTCCCATTGATGGACACTGTTACTCAATGCAAAACCCAGGTTTCTGTAGACGGCTTGCGGCCGCCGATGCCTTGCAAGTTTTGAGGGGACTTGCCTCGTCTTGACATGGATATGTCTTGCGTCGCGAGACGGTTAAGCCGGCTAGAGGAGTGTTTCCTATCTAAGCTTGGCAAAGGACTGACATATGTGAAACGCTGTGTATCGGCTCATTCATAAAATTTGAAAGATCGTCTATGATGTACCAGCGTCTGCAAAATAATAATCGCTCACACTTCGCGTCTTTGCAAGCTTCGAAAGGGACTCTAAAGTAGAGGTGCGAGCGTAGCGAGTTGTGAACGAATACAAAGTGTTGCATCATACTAAAGGCAGTCTATGATGTACAAACGTCTCTGAAGAACTTGCAAAAAATGTGAAACGCTTTGTTTCGGTTCACTGCTCACTGAGCTCGCACCTCGTCTCCTTGTAAGACTCGGAGGGAATATTAAAGGCGAGGTTTGAACGTAGCGAGCGTTGACCCGATATGAAGCGTTTCATAAAATTTTAAACGTCTTCTTTCATGGACGAGCTTCTGCAAAGGACTCGCAAAAATGCAGGAAAGCATGAAACAGTGGCAACAACGATGGGTAGATGGACTCACTCACCCATTACTAATATTACGCAAACACGGCGTTGTGAACTATTTTTTTAAGTTAATTCCTAACGGGTCGTGGTGGACGCCGGGAATACTTGCACCGTTTCGAGTTGATTGACTCGCCTATTTTTTACTGCCCTAGATTTGCGGTTAAGGCTAGAAAACTGGAGTTTTCTGCGATAAGAAAATGCCACTGAAGCTAAAGGGCAAGTTGTACAAAACGATTGTACGTCCCGCACTCATGTATGGATCAGAATGCTGGACCATGTATGAAGGTTACGCGAAACAAATGACAGCGACTGAAATGAACATGTTACGCATGTCAGTTGGTGTAACGAAAAGGGACCACATCAAGAGTAGCTACATCCGAGGCAGCTTGTCCATAGACCAACCAATCACCGAAAAGCTCGAAGACCGACAAATGGATTGGTATTACCATGTTCAACGGCGTCCGCCTGGGAACCCAGCAAAGAAAGCGATATCAATGGAAGTTCCACTTGATGGACCCAAGGCCAGAGGCAGACCGAAGAACACCTGGATGTGTCAAATGAAAAAGCAACAACAACGCATTGGTCTCGGCGATGACACGATCCAATATAGAGCTGCCTGTAGAAATATGCTGAGATATTATCGCCAAAGCGGGCGATGTGCCTACACTGCAGGTCGAGCAACGCGAAGCCGTGGAGCGGTATAAAGAACGAGGCAAGGAAGAAGAAGAGATTTGCCGTTTAGAGCAGCGCTCGCAACGGTGAAAGGTTAAGTCCACAAAACGTGGTGAACTGTATACTGAATTGAATTGAGGCAATAAGTTTGTCTGCAGTATTCACAAGGAACCTGGACGAGAATAAGCCTTGACGGAAGTCAGCAACTCAGCATAAGGGCTAATAAACCGATGCAGCACCTTACAAAGTAATACCGCCTTCACGTGGTCCTACTGGCGACCATTCGGTAGTCTCAAGTCTCTTCGAGGCGGACCAAGAAACGCATCGCAGCACGCATTCTCTCTCCATTCTCTTAATCCGCGACGGCATCGATACCAATCCAGGTCGAGAAATCTATATTTTCTGTGTACGCAATCGACGTATTTTCGGGAATTCCGGGTGTGTCAAATATGCCTGCTACAGAAGATGATGTCATTTTTACTGCTCAGGTCTGAGAAAAATGGGACAGCATGACAAATTGTCTTTTTTTTTTACTACGTATCGGAATGTGGGTCGGCCCCGACTATCCCTGGTCCTCACATATTACAAGAATCAAAGGCGGAAAATCGCTGTTTACTTAAAAAAAAATATGTAATGGCTGAAATTTGGTGTGGATGTTAGGGAACATGTTCTTTATCAAAAACTAAGTTTTCGTATTCGAGCGGAGGGAAGAAGTAAGGGTAACTTGCATGTTTCATTTGCAGTCTGAATTGGCATCCGTCAGAAGATTCACTTCGAAAATCGTCGAAAAAAAAACAGTATTGTCAAGGCATGGTTTAACCACCGCCAGCGTGGAGTTGCGCATAGAACCGGGTAACGGGACCCATAGCCATAGATGTTGCACAAAGGCCTTGGTATAAAACTGCTACCTCTCCGATGTTTAGCGCTGATTGACAATTTTCAATCCGATCATCATAATCGAAGACCATCTCATCAGACGTCAGATTAATATAAATTTCCCCTCCTTTTTTCCAGAAAGATCCCTTCAACGTCAAAACCGGCGGCATGATCAACATGCAAGCACTGAAATCCGGTAAAATCAAAGAAGTTGAAGATCCTTACGATGTCGGCATTGGTACACAATTCTCGGCGGAAACAAACAAACGTGACGAGGACGAGGAAATGATGAAATACATCGAGGAACAACTGCAGAAGCGAAAAGGCGTCAAAACCGAAGATACCGGCAACAATGCCGACTCGGTCGCCGATCACGATCACAAATATTTAACGCCCGAAGAGGCGGCACTCTATTCGTTGCCCGATCACTTGCGTCAGGGCTCGTCGAATCGATCCGAAGAAATGTTGTCCAATCAAATGCTCAACGGCATTCCGGAAGTCGATTTGGGCATTGAGGCGAAAATCAAGAATATCGAAGCAACCGAAGAGGCCAAACAGAAGTTGTTGCGCGATCAGAAGAATAAGAAGGACGGTCCGTCACAATTTGTGCCGACAAATATGGCGGTGAATTTTATGCAGCATAATCGATGTGAGTGTACATGTTTTCTGGATTTAGTTGTTGAGTGTATTGAACATTTTTTGCTTTTCTTTTTTTCAGTTAATATTGAAGACACTGGACCGAAGAAGAGACGAAAAGAAGAGGAGGATAATGGATCGAAGTCTTCGAATGTTAAAAAGGCCACCGACGATTATCATTACGATAAGTTTAAGAAGCAATTTAGACGATATTAGATGTTAGATAAGGCGATTTGCCTACACCACGGGCCGAACAGCGTGACCCCTGCAGTGGTATAGTAACGCAAAAAATAAGGAAAAATAAATAATTTATAGACGACCCCAAGATTGGACGTTTTTCATAGTTTTCTCTTTTTTAATGGAATGGGATCAAATTAATTATGCTGTGTGGATAGCTCAATATATTTACAATTTAAATGCGAAGCAGTCTGATAACCTACCTGCTGTGTTTCTGTTGTGATAATATTTAATATTCTCACAACAGAAACACAAATCTCAGAACATCTGATATAAGACTCGTCAAGTAACAACGCATTGGTCTTGGCGTTGATACCATCCAAGATAGAGCCAGCCAGAACGGGCGACGTGCCTACATCGCATCTCAATGATGGAGGGGTATAAGGAGACAAGGAAGAAGAATGAAGTAGATTGCTTCGTGTAAAAAAAATTGAATAAATCGCCATTTTATCCTCAAATTGAACTTTTGTAGTTTTCACGATTTCCAAAATACATCATTCAGTTCAATTATCACTGTTGCCAAAGACGCAAAAAATGCGAAACTACTAATCAATGTGATGATGATCTGAGCCTAACGACACACAAATCACAGTTGACCCAAATTCATAATGATTGCTCAATGATGCGGAACCAATTTGTTGCCATTCGCATTATTAGAACATTTCTTCAAATATCGCCAATGCAAAAAAAAGAAGCTGAGAAATCGTGAGATACAAATTGATGAACATTCATATGATTTATTGTAAGCGGTGTTGCTGCCCCATTCAGCAAAATTTGTTCATACATTATTTCACTTTCACTTTATCGGTATGTGCATTGCTTTTCAAATATTGCTTATATCCATAACTGGACTTGAATATTGTTCAAATTGTATGATGATTTTGGTTTAGTAATATTTTTATTGCAGACGATGAAATTGTGTTGTGTCTGCGAATAATGTGTTTACCGAGTAGTTTGATTCAAATGCATTCTACTTGAATATCGTTTCAAAATAATATAATTTCCACCTTGAAAATTTTAATTCGAATTCCACATCATTTCGCGACCATCAAGTTCAGTTCAAACTAACCAATCATGCGTGAAAGATGTCTTATTCACAGTTCGGCAAAAGATCAAAAAGCCCACCTAACACCAGCACAAGCAGCTAGTAACCGATTTACCAAATAGTTAAACAAACGTTTAGGTCCCGCTTCCGCGCTCATCATCGACCACATGCGCCCGGCCTACAGCCTATTTGCTAATGATCCAACAACGCGGCAAAGGTTCTGCACGCTAAGAACGAGACGAAAATCTTTCAAGAATTGCTCGACTAAAGCTTGAGCAGTTCCACCGGACTGGACCATCTAATTAGCACCTGTTCGCATTTTGTTTACATATCTGTACCTCTGAAGCATTGACATGGTAAATCATTGGAGATTCAATTGAATTCATCAGTCACTCAGTATCGGTTAAGTTGTCGGGAATTCAAGGTGCGGTTCGGGATTTGTAGTTTGGATTCTTTAGGTGTTTAAAATTCACAAAAATCTTTTTTTTGTATTGAAAGTGAATTGAAATCGTTGATAATCGAGTTTAATCGTTCCTAATGGTATATCTATCAAAAATTAAAATCAAAATGTTTGGCTTAATAGTTTCATTAGTGTGGTTGGCTATAATCGGATATGCGCTGGGTAAGGATCCCAATTTGTCGGCATTAAGCGAAACGTCTTCTTCGAGACAGGCGAGATGTGAGTAATATTGGAAATCAAAACAAACAAAAAAATTCCACCCTTCGTTCGTCATACTACCCCATAATCCACACCGTAGAGAAGCATGAAATGTATATCTAATAGTAGAAAACGGTTTTTGTTCATTTTATGCAAAAGTTGTTCATATTAGACGTGTAATAGATATTTCTAATAATATAATTGGATGTGCACGAGTTAACATAGATAGAAAAAAAAGATGCTAAAACGTTAAATGTCTAATGCCAACGGTATATATGAAGAAAAATGTTTTTTTTTTCGTTCGTAGTTTTTCCGTTCTATACGATTGGACGTTTTGTGAACGAAGTTTGTACCGGTGCCAATAAGATGCTTGGAACGTGCGTGATACGTGGTGAATGCAAGGATGGCGGTGGTGTATCGACGGGAAGTTGTAATACGATTACGAGTCAGGCGGTTTGTTGTGTGTGTAAGTATAAAACATTTTTTTTTAATTTTAAATAAAATACACAGAAAGATAGCTTTAGTTACGGGTAAACGAATATTGCCGATGAATTTAGTGTAATAGGTTTGATTATTTCCACATGAAAAGTGTCAAAGAAAGGACAAGTCAGACCTAAGACAGAGATTTGGAGAGCAGCTGTCTTCCGCTCTTTAATAGGCACAAACTGCCGAAATATAACCTTTGCTCTGCCATTAGAAGGCAAGCAGTAGGTTAACTGCCGAACTTACCATATTTAACTGCCACTAATTAGGCAAGCAGCTGGCAACTGCTAAACGAGATCTGTCTAGAATAAAACGGCGGCAGAGATCTGCCTATTGGTGTTTATAGTAAAAGACTGATATTTTATTTACAAAACTTAACGCTATTTATACTAAATTACATTATTACTTAAGCCTAAGGAAAAAGTGCGCGTCAAGCAATTTCTCGGTTCCCATGGGAAAAGTTTTTCAGAAATTAACTGACCTTCAATGTCTCAAACGCGGACACTCAAGTCATATGCACATTTCCAGTCATATGCACATTTCCAGTCATATGCATACAGACTGCATATCGGATTGCAAAACAGAATGAATGGATGGACTTGCATACTATTTACTATTTTCGTCTGTTTGTTGTTCTTCCTATTTTCGGATATGGGATACCTTATTGCTTGGCGCGGGCTATTTCTGTCGCGTGTTTTATATTACATATACACTACAAGATAATTAATACACTACACTACTTAATATTACGTGGTATACACTATGAGGTATACACTACAATACACTACATTAGAATCTTGTGTGAGCCTGCGAAGATCACCTGTCCCAATCCACCAACCCCTTAAATTACCATGGCCGTCGCAAGGTGCCGTACTTACAGATAAGGCATCAAATAAATTTTGGATGTTTCCAATTTCGAATTTGTTGTCTGCACAATTTTACTTGGATGGTTTTTATACCCTATACCCATAAGATGGTATAAGGTATATTGTTTTTGTTACGACGATTTATGTAACACCTAAAAGGAGCCACCGGAGGTATGGCAAAGTATATATATATAAATGATCAGGGTCGGTCCCTGATTCGAATAAGCCATGTCCGTCTGTCTGTCCGTCCGTGTGTCTCTCAGTTCGCACGATAACTCCTGAAATAATGAAGCTAGCGTTTTGAAATTTAGGTCAGATGATTGTTTTGATAAAAGCTTGGATGGTATTGAAAATGGGCCAAATCGCACCAAGGGTTCCCCTACTTCCCATACAAATGACCCCTCCGTGATAGTTTAATTTTTTCGGCCATATTTTTCGACAAGCGAGCTGAAATTTTCATCAATGCCTAATTGTGACATATGCTTGAAATTGGTTGAAAGACGAGAGGGTCTGACTGTGGTTTCAGCAGGTTTTAGAGCAGGAATTTTGTGTTTAACGAGTTCTTTTACAAGTTCTGTGACGATTGATGACTACGACTTGGTCTCAACTGTTTCCGTAAATTTAGACTCGATTCGAAGTTCTGGTTTTGTGATAATCGTTTCTGGTTTGGGTCTCTTTTGGATTTTTCTTTGACGGGATTGTCATGCGATTCCTTTGGTTTTACCGTGAGGAATTCCTCTTTACTGAGTTTCTCTGTAGGCTCTGCGACGATTGATGACCACGTGGTAGACTGAACCGTTTCAGTAACCTGAACAGTTTTATCTTTTGCTTCCGTTATAATAAAGTAGGATTCTTACGACACGATGCACAAATCAAACCACACATCAACCACTTGAGTTTTACATCATATCTTCGTGGACATTGTCTGGACAAAGATATGATATGCGGGAATGTCCACAGTCCGCTATAGCTATAGACATATGGTTGACATTATGTCTAAAAATTTATGATGGGTTAATTTATTTGTCGTTTGTAATTTATGGGTTTTGTTGTGTTATATACACTACACCGCCAATTTAGAATCGATTTGAGGTTCTGGTTATTTGACAACGTTTCTGGTTGGGGCTCTTCTTGGATTTTTCTTTGACTGGCGTGTCATGCGATTCCGTCGATTTTCCTACAGTAATTTCTTTTTTAATGGACTTGTCTGCAGGCTCTTGGACAATTGATGACCAAGTCGTAGTCTCGATGGTGTGGGAAACGATTTCGGGGTTCACGTCATCAACTTTATGCTTTTTTTTGGATTTGTCTTTTCCTTGTTTCTCATCTGTTTTTTTTTTACCTAAATTGATTTAATCATTTAATAATTAATGTTTAACAGTCGAAATTTTATTTTATACTTTTGTGTTTCTTAGGTGTAAACAGTGCTTTAATATAAATGAGCAATATTTTGAAATAAATTGGAATGCCTACATGACAATTTGAAATTTAACCTGAATGCTACCCTCGATGGTTTTTTTTGCGCGTCTAGGTCAACAAACCTGCCCCCTATCTTGAAAAAACATGGCCGCTCTTCGGGCGTACCTACGACTTGTATTTTTTTCTCCCCCCTTATTCTTTTTGTTCCGTCTTCACAAAAGTTGCGTTGCGTCGACAAAACAATATTTGTGTGGGGTTTGGTTGGAATAAGTGGGCAAATAAAAATATTTACTCAGAAAAATTTATTGGGGGATGCGGGAGCATGGCCCCATAGTACGATTCGATTTGTTTTGATCTTTTTGGTTATACATTAATTCAAGGTTTTGTGTAAATTGTGTGGTGTGGTGTAAAAAATGTTTCTTAGAAGAACCTAATTTGGCGGTTGGGTTTGTATGGCAGCCACATGACCCCATGGTCCGATTTGATCCATTCTGACATATGTTTTGTGTCATCAATAGAAACACATTTGTGTGAAATTTGGTTGAAATTGGTGTGGCAAGTTTTGGTGCAAAGTTATAGCGGATACAGACTATTAACAAATCCTGCACTTAATTTTAATTTGATTAAAATGAATCCAAGCAAAACCCTAGCTACTAGATCGAAACGAATGTCAATAAATTCAATATACATCGTAAAATGTACTTGCATTATTCAAATTGCAGTACAATATGGTACAATTGCTAATAAAATCTATGTTTTAGTAAATCTTCGCGGAAGTGTGAATCCCCTCTAATTTAGCAAAGAAATTTATTTCACGAAACATATTCACCAGATTGATGGTAGTTAGTTACACGCTACACTGCGGAGGCCCAGAGAGTGAAACCCATTTCTTCTTGAATTAAATGATCCAAATTTTTAACTATTATATTTTACCGTTCCGCCTATACTACCAAATCAAGATCTACCAAACTTTTAGAGCGCTTGTAAACGAAAATAATTTTGTAGAAAAAATTCACAATAATGGGCATTTTGGTTGTAAATATTGAAAACTGAAGTTCGCGTTTTATTCTGGTTGGTTTGGTTGGTTTAAGTGGTGGCTTATGCCTTGATTACACAGTGCGAGTTGGCCTAGACAGCTACTGCAGTAGCTGTCTAGGCCAACTCGCACGATAGCTCGCACTGTGTAATCAAGGCATTAGGCATAGCCATAGGTTAGCCGTTAGCCAAAAGCGCATAAAGCGCCGTTTTGAAACCACAAAACTTCGTGAAGTTGAACTAGCGTATATAATAAAGGTTAGGCGATGAATTTAGGAGTGGAGAGATGCGTTGAACCAACCAGTGTTGTTTAGAAAGTACAGCAGCTTACTTATATCACATTAGCTGCCTCCTCCAAGCTTCCCAGAAAAGCCTTGTCGAGAGTCGTATACCGGGTTCTGGAAAGACCCGGGCATTCACACAGAAAGTGCGTCAGGGTTTCTTTCTCATCTACATTTCCGCAGCTGCGACAATGTGAGTTGTGGGGGATGCCCAACCGGGCAGCGTGGAGCCCTATTGGCCAGGGTCCCGTGATAACTTCCTTGATATAACGCAAGTCCTCAGATTTTTCAATTGGAATTAGCAGATGTTATACGAGTATAGTGGCTGGAGATCTTACTCCTAACAGCTGCCATCGGGGCACAAACACACTCCGTATGAGAGCTGTTCAGAGTGGTACCCCTTTTGGCAAGTTCATCAGCCATCTCATTATCCTCTATGTTCCTGTGTCCGGGTACCCAGACTAGGGTGATCCTTTGTCTTGTACCAAGGTTGGTTAACGCTTCATAACATACTTTAACAACCTTGGAGGTCGTTTTCACTGATTGCAATGCCATGATAGCAGCTTGACTATGTGAGCATATGACGAGACTCTGGTTATTTGGTATGTTCCTGAGAGCCTGACAGACTTTCATGATTGCAAGTACTTCGGCCTGAAAAATGCTGGCGCAGTAGATTCCAGCACCCACGCCACAATCCATTTTAGACCCACTCGTGAAAAATGTGATGTCAAAATCCTTGACCACCTCACTCTCTTTCGACTCACCTCTAGTTGGAAATTTGGCATCAAAGTTCTTCCCAAAATCTGGCTTGGGCACTTTGAAATCCGATACAACGTTGCGTACGTCTTGTGGGAGCTGGTTTATAATATTGCTGTGGCCTAGCATTCCAGCAGTTTAACGCTTTAAGCCTGACATGCTGCCAGTTGGTTGATAAAAAGATCGACGGGCGGAAGATGAAGGATTACATTCAGCGCTTCCCTCTGGCATGTTCGCATGCCCCCTGTGATGCTTAGGCAAGCCTATCTCTGCACTCTACCAACTATTGTTACATTGTACTGGGTGCTGGCCACCAGACTAGTGAGCTGTATATTAGGATGGGTCGTACCACCGCCGTGTAAACCCAAAGTACAATGTTTGGTTTGAGACCCCATTTCTTGCTAAATACTGTATTGAGGCGTAAAATCTTACAAGCAATACAAGCTTTTTTAACGCGCTCTTCGATGTTCAACCTCCAGTTGAGCTTTGAGTCCAGAATAAGTCCCAGTACCCCAGTCCCAAATACTTCGAACTGCGCGATAATTACAGTTGATGTTCATTTAGTTTCGGGAGCGAGTAGGGTGGTATTTTGGTTTTTGTAGTAAACAGGATGAGTTTTGTGGCACATTTGGCGACCAAACCAAAGGGCTCTTTCCATGATCTGACTGACCACGGAGAGACACATTCCTGATACTACAATCGTTACATCATTCGTATATGCTTTTGATATACCTATATGATATGATTTTGTTAATTACTACTAGCCATAGAAGAGATGACACTAGAGGTGTTCCTCTGCACACGAATTTAGTCAGGTGGCTGCTTCCTAAGTCACCTTGGATTACTCTGATCGTATTGGTAGTGCCACTTTCCACGACCCAAGCTCTATGGCTCAACTCCTAATTCTGAGAGAGACTCATAAATAGATTCAATGCGAACGTTATTGAATGCCCCCTCCCCTATGCCGAGGAAAGCGGATAACTTGTATTGATTGTATTCAGGGCTGTGTTCGATGATACGGACCACTTAGCGGAGAGCTGTTTCCGTGGACTTTCCCCTCACGTATGCATGCTGTGATTTCGAAAGGGCTGAGCTCTCAAGACTTTGCCGGATGTGTAAGTCTATTAACCGCTCTGAAGTTTTGAGTACGAAGGCAGATAAACTAATCGGCCTGAAAACCTTCGTGGTCTTATGTCCTCATTTACCTACCTTCGATATGAAAACGACTCAAACCCGTCGCCACGACTCGGAAACGTGGTTGAGTAGCAGAAGGCTTCTGAAAAGTATCAGCAGCCGTGGTACTACCAAACCCTGCGTCTTCTGAAGCATAATCGGCAGTATGCCATCTAGCCCTGGGGATTTATAAGGGAAGAAGCTGTTGATTGCCCATATAATCTTCGGAACGAAATCCGTCCACCGTTCGCCTCGATTATGCAATTGTGGGCTCTGCGTGCAAGTTCTCAAGCAACCAGGGAAATGCGTATTCATAAAAAGCTCAAGATGATTGTGCCCAAGTGCCATCCTTCCTTTTTATTAAGGACGGACATGATCCTGCTTTGGATAAAATCTTACTAATTATAGCTGAGCCTTTTACGTTGTCTAATGATTGTTGCGGATCTAATAGCTTTTATGTAAATTTACAGGCAATCCTTTTATGGCTGCCAGAATTTCTGCATGCTGCAAATGTTGAATTTATCCCGAGTTAGCTTCCATAACTTAGAAAAGTCCATGTTTCACCATAGAGGGAGAACTTTCTTGCTCCTTTTCACTGGACACGCACCTTTGAACGCTACTTCCAAGGATTTCTCCATGACTTTTCCTCCTTGTTCAGTTCCTTCACGGAGTTGATCAAGGAATTTGGCGCGGCTGATAGTTTTGCTCTACAGATTTGCCTGAACTTATTCCAGTTTGTCGCCTTAGGGTTTCTATAAGGTTGCGGCGTCTCCCTGGAGACATTAATGTTAAAGAGTATCCAGTTATAGTCTGAGAAGGATCTCAGCTCTAATACTCTCCACTGTTCCACCTTAAATGTATTGTTGTCTGACAGGAGCGTAGGATCCAGGACCTCTTCCCATCCCGCGTATTTATCGAAACTCGGAAAAACGAAGGTTGGATGATCTCCTGTGTTGCACACTGTAAGGTTGGTATTCAGGATAAAATCAAAAGGTGACTCACCTCTTTCTTTTATTTCGGTAATAACCAAAGCCACCTTCACTAGAAGCCGGGAAGCAGCAATACATGCACACAAAACGAGCCTATGAACATGTCGTATATACGTTGCACGATGCACTAACACAAGCACAGCGCATGTAAAAAAACCGTGTCTGCTCTGATAAAAATCGCGAAAACATGTGGAAAATTCACTTTTTGTCGGGATTTTGTTCTTTCACTGCATTCTAGACACTTTAATTCACGACACATTCCACTTTTCGCGACGAAAATCGACCGGGAACCAATACTTTTCGTGTAAAGTTTGTCGCGACCCAACCCGATTTGCCTTTACCGCAATGTAAATTTTCGATCTGAACAGGCCTATGATTTGGCGCTTAAGTATATGAACGTGTTCTGCTTCCGGGCTTTGTATAAAGATGGCTTTGGTAATACCCCATAATGTATATCGTGCGTTAGCGTCGCATCCTATCAGCAGGTTTGAATTCCTGGAAGTTGTGGAGATACCAGCAGCTCCAGCTCTTCCGGTGGTGCTGACCTTGCATGGGCCATATAGGCAGATGAGATGTAAAGCTCTCCCATGTCATGAACCTCCATTCTGACAACTGTCAGTACTAAAGTGAGAACAGAGAAAGGCATAAATACATTTCTTGGCTAAAATGCAGGTTCTTGGCTTACCTTGATCTAGGTTGCTAATATTATAGAATAAATAGTATTGCTTATCCACGAGTCCCTTTATATATTCATCGTGAACTCAAGGCTCCTGAACAAGCGCGATGTCGATGTCTTCCTCCCTTAGGAAGACGATCAGATTATCCGAGGCAAGCTTAGATTGCTGGAGATTAATATGCACTATCTTCATTGTTCTCATGGGTTTCACCTGCTTCGATGCACATATCCTCCAGCAAGAGGTCGGCTCCGTCCATCGGATCCTGTTCCTGTTTGACCGAAACACCTTTATATTGGTATTACGTATACCAAATCATAACTTGAAGTCCGCCTCTTCTCCGTTTTATTCTATTTTCAAAGTAAATTTGATTTTAAAATATCATAAAGTAGTTTTAGCCATAAAACCAGCCAAAGAAAATAGATTCCGGCAAAAAATCCGGCCGACCGGAATTATTAATTTCTTCCGGCAAAACAATTCAGTTTCTTGTTAAATTTAGCTGAAAAATGGCTAAATTGGCAACACTGCTGGCGATTGCGAATCATTTCTAAATCCTGTTCATGAACACGACCAAGAATATTTTAAACCTAGAAAAAAATAAAAAAATCACTTGAAATTACTGAATAAAATCGACGAAGCTCGCGCTTCTAAAATGAGAGGGGCCCATTTTAAATAAAAAAAACCAAGCTAAGGAAATAAACAAATGCTCTCTACACCACCAGCTCGCTTACGTCTGATTCCTCAATTCTCCGAGGAAAAAATAACAAAACGTGCTCAGTTTGATAGCGATTAGCCATTATTCTGAGCTCGGAGGCATCAGGAACGTGGGGATCTATCCCATGACACGGCGTATCATACCATACCTCATAGTGCCTCATTATATTTTACACGAATGAGATTGAATAAATTTTAATGAGAATTATTTTTTTTTATTTTAATTTTTATCAGTTGTGATGCGATGACCCTTCATCGCGAAGCCCTGGGCCATGGCCACTGATTCCTTTTGTATTCCAGTAGAAAGCCCCAATTACAGCTTACATTAAATAACATTTCAGATCAGATGGTGTTTTGGAATAAATATTTACATTTTAACACTTCTTTTGACGCCATAGGCGTAGTCTAGCGGCACGGAGGGCGCTTTGTTTTTTTTTTTATGAGAATGGAAAAATTATAGCAGAGCAAGTATTCTGTAAGGCGAAAGGCGGCTCACTCTTATATCTTCCACTTTCATATTTTTATGACGATAAAATTAACGTGAAATTGCTACGTATCGCCTTCAACGATTTGCAGCCATTTCAGGTTCATTAAATTGACAGATTTAGCGTTTATGCTTGAAAGAGATTTGACGCGTTGAATGCTGCCGAAGAAATCAGCACAATGCATTTTAAATGGCTGACAAGTTTGCTACTGCTGTTCAACAGCAACAGCAAAAAAACATGTCAGCCATTTAAAATGCATTGTGCTGCTTTGTTCGGCAACATTCAACGCGACTAATCTGTTTCCAGCATTAGAAAATACAATTCAATTCATTAGGTACGTTTTATTGTGTTTATCCCGTGCAGGTTTGGGTAGAACTTCATATTAAAAAATGACACTTACCCAGGTAGAGTTTACGCGTGCAACTACCCTACACGGGATAGAGCTCAAATGTAGATGGCGGACGCATAGGGGAAATTTGAGGAAATTTGTCTTTTCAAACCAAATGTGAGAGTTTTTCTAATCACGAGAAAAGATTTTGCAAAGAAATAATCATCTTTTGTGATAAAATACACCACATCTAAGAAAGAAGCCGACGAATGCGATTCGAAGATGCGCAAAAACTGTCAAATGTCAGCTGTTTGGTCTTAACCGGGATGTTACCCGCGATCGTTTTTTTTCGAGTCAGATTTACCCGCGATGCGAAAAAAAACGTCGCTATTGTCGTTCGAAAATCTCTGTGCTTCCAAAAAAATAAGTAACCTCATCAATGGATTAATCCAGAGGTAAACTTCGTCATGGACAAATAGTCGCATCTTATACAAACCATTAAAAAAATATCTAAAAAAAACAAAATATTCGAGCTGTTGTTCACTTTTCTTCATATAATTTCATAAAATTAAATTATTTATGGCAAAATATTGTTTTTTCTTGTCGTTTAGATCAACTGTCTTGTGGCGGAAGCACAAACTTCAACAACACATATTTCTATAACTCAGGATACCCCGGAACATTTAACGGTGGAGGAAAGTGAGGAAATTTTCAGTGGAGTTTTTTTTTATCCTTATCTAATGAATTTCATGTAATTTATAGGTGCTCTCTCCTGGTCTCACCATGCAGCGATGAAATCTGTCAGCTACGAATAGACTTCCTAGTCTTCTCCCTGGCACCACCCACCGGTGATGGAGAATGCAATACGGACTTTATAACAATAGAAGGCGGATCGTCACGAGTGCCACGCATTTGTGGTGAAAATTCCGGTCAACATGTATACGTAGATTTCAACGGCGGCAATGATATCGAAATATCAGTTCTAACCACGGCCAGTTACACCTTCAATCGGCAATGGCAACTTCAAGTCTCTCAGATCGCATGCAGTTCAGCCTATAAAGCACCGTCCGGTTGTTTGCAATATCATCTGGATTCATCGGGCACTATAACGAGCTTCAATTATGCCTCCTCGCCTAACGGACTACAAAATCAAATTGGAGTTGAGGGATCTCGACAATTGGCCAACATTCGATATGGTATATGCATACGAATGGGTGCTAATCGATGCTCGATAACGTACAGTCAAATTTCGTCGGATATTTATTCGTTTACAATGACAGGAGATGTGGGGGCAATTGATCCGGCACTTTTGGGTACGGCCGATGTTCAGTCGGTGGGGATGTTGTGTATGACGGATTTTATAATTATTCCGAATCCGGTGCAAGCGGGACAACCGTTGAATGCAGATCGTATTTGTGGTTTGGGTTTGGTGACAACGACAACAACAACGAAACCGTTTGTTTTGTATGTCGTGCATGATGGTAATGAGAATATGGACATTTCCAATAGAGGTTTTGCGTTGGACTATTCACAGGGGGCGTGTCCGGTGACGTAGGACGGCCTATTTAGTTTTAAGTGTGTGTGGAAATATTATAGGAAGTGATTTTTTAACAATTTATTAGGCTCGCAAACTGTCCAATCGATTGCACAACAAAGCTCCGTTTTTAGGTTGCACTACCAATTTTGCAAGAGAAAATGAGCTTTCTCCACAGAATAGAACTTTATTGTACCATCGATTGGACAGTCTACGGCGAGCCTAAATTAGATATTAGATAATTTTGATAGATAGTGTTCGTTCCGCGGTTCTTGTCTCTGATTGAATGGGAGTGTTGGAGCCCGGAGCAAACCGGCTCTTCAGAAAAATGTAGAACCCGAAAAACAAAATAGCGAAATCATTAATTTTAACTAGACTGTATGACTAATATTTAGGAACTGATTGATTTTTATGTAATAACATTGGCATTTCACCGTTAGTTGAAATGAGATTACAATTAAGAATTCATTGACGAATGGAATTGAGTTCAATTAAATGGTAAAATGCAACATTGGAAAGATACAGTCTGCTTTGTGTTCGGACGATTTATTCGTATTGTGTTAAGGTGGCATATTGCCAGTTAGTATTTTTAGGATATATTGAGAATAGTGTTATGTGCAATTATTTATTAATTATAATTTGGACTTGATAAAATTTTTTTTTAGTTATTTTTTTGTTTGTCTATGTTACCATTGTCCTTCTTCAACACAAAATGTCCTATTGCGGAGAGTGGTGATCCTAACCCCTTCCCGTAATAGTCTCGAAATGATAGTCCGCTTTTTTAGGGAGTATGAGGCTTAAGTATTCCCCTTAAATATATCAAGTATATTATGGTAAACACATGTTGTTGTTGTTGTTCTAGCGGCACTAACGAGGGAAACATTCAAAATTAATTGCACACTGTTTATTCGAAGATGGTGGGCATTCCATCCTCGGGGTCGAGATTGAGAAAAAAAAGCTGCTTCAATAGGCTGTAGCCACAACGCAAGGGGTGTTAGTTGCGTGGGAGCAGCAGGACAATGGAGAATGCGGTCTACATCGTGTGGACTGGTTCCACAGGCCGGGCAGGTGTTGGCGATTTCGCTATTTATGCGTGATAAGTAGGAATTTAGTCGCGAGCACCAACCGGATCGGAGTTGAGCTAAGGTGGTACGAGTGGCTCTGGGTAGTTGCTCTTCGTCAGGAGATATGGCTGCTTACGAGACTTTGAGTGGCTTTATAAACTTCTTGTGTGTGTATATCCGCAATAGCCGCCTTGTAATCAGAGTTATCGAAGGTAACTTTTTTGTATCGCTGGACTTCGCGCTCTTTGTTCGTCTAATTCGACGCGGCGGAGGTGTTTTGTCCATGAGTTGGTTGCTCGAGTGATTGGTTCGATAACATCCGACTAAGTATTGCTTGGTGAGAAGTTCATTATGGCTCTTCAAAGTCTCTTGGTGTAGATGATCCTGTGGGGACACCTTAACACCAACGCTTTTGAAGTTTTGGCATTTTTTTTGCAAACATTACTTGATTTGAGGTAGCCTGGAGATGTTGATCGGTGGTGCTGTTGCGGATGGCCCTGATAATTATGCGCTAGATCTTGTCTTTTTCTGGATGTTGCTGTACGTTTTATCACTGTGGTCTGCTATTCTGAATTCATTCCTCGGGATGGGAATGCGGCCAGCTGGGATGTATCTTTTGGCAGCATTCAGGATAATCCGTCTCAATTTTTTTCAGAAAGAAAAAGTACGTCTGTGCGGGTTGGCAGCGCAGTAGTCGCTTCATTGCTGTATGTTTGGAAACCGTTCCAATCGGCTTTGCTGAATTGTGTGTATGTTTTCTTCTCAATGTACGTATATTGAGACGGTTTGTCAATCGTGAGAATCGTGGCAGATGGTCAGATGAAAAGGTGATGAATGTTCCCCATGTGATGTTGTTGATGAGCCCGGGACTGGCAATGGATATTTCAAGTGAGCTTCTGCATGATCCTGTAACGCGGGTTGGTGAATCATCGTTCATTGGACAGAAATCGGATTCATCCAGTTGATTTGAAATGAGGTTGCCTCTGGTATCGTTATCGAGTGCCATAAGTCGAATTGAAATCACCTAGTACATAATAAGGGGGGGCAAAAGACTTCTCCATGTGTCCTCCGCGCGGGCGCCCCCTGGTAACGTGAACGGCTAAGTCAAATCATCTGATGCGACATTTGGAAGAAGCACCGCTGCGCCTGAGTGCTGTATTTACATCAGCAGCGTCTCAGGTTACTTAACGTGATAGGTGACAGAAAACGTCTAACTCAACCACTAAAGCAGCATCTTCGAGGCATGCCCATGATGGCCTTTACTAAACGATTAAACCCTATCCTAAGAAAAACTTCAAGTCAAGAAACCTGAAACAAAAGCCTCGGATTGGACGGATACAAAACAACGACGACCCCGCAAACGAACAACTGATTACTCTTTCGGATCCTGGAATGTACGCTCCCTGAATAGACCGGGGGCCTTAAGGGCCCTCCTGGATCAGGTAGAACAATACAAGCTGAGCATAGTTGCAATCCAGGAAACTAAATGGCTCAAAAGCAAGATTAACGACCTCAATTCGCACACTATTTTTACGAGTGGTAAAGAGGAGGGCAACAAGGAGTTTGGAGTAGCTTTCATCGTGAATAAGCAGCTCAAGGACCACGTTATCGGCTTCAAACCCATCAACGAGCGGCTATGTGCGATCCGCATTAAGACCCGTTTCGCTAATCTCTGGCTCATTAATGCGCATGCCCCTACATAAGTAAAAGAAGACGCGATTAAGGACGAGTTCTACAACGACCTAGAAACACTCTTCGACTCACTTCCATCAAACGACGTCAAGCTGCTGCTAGGAGACTTTAACGCTAAAGTCGGAAACGAAAGCTGGCATAGGGGAACTACTGGTGGTCATAGCCTCCACGACGAAAACAACAACAACGGTCAGCGACTTATCGACTTCGCGAGCGGCAGAAACTTGGTCATAAGCTCTACATGCTTCCCTCATCGACGAATCCATAAGCAGACCTGGAAGTCTCCAGATGAATACACCGTGAACCAAATCGACCACGTACTGATCAGCAAGAGATGGGCTTCTAATGTCCTAGATGCAGTGGCGGCTCGTGAAGTACAGAGCCGGGTGGGCAGATTTACCATCAGGAAATAATACTATACATGCATATCCACACTGTTTTTTAATGCGTTAAAATTGTGCTCTTTGTTAGTCTGTCCATTTTAATGTTTTTAAGCTTGTTGTATTTACGTATGTATTAGGTGAATCGTTTAGAGTTTTTTTTTTACACATCAGTTATGCTCAATCGCACCATGAAAATGCATACAAATAGCTACAGTTCGGAATCCTATATTACTTCAATTTTTTTGGCAGAGAACGGTCGCAATGTGGAAAAATAATCCAGTATTTACCTTTCAAAGGGACCAGCAATAGTCGCGACAATATTTCAATAAAATTATATTCAATAAGTAAATATTAAGCACTGCTCCTTTTAATGGTAATTCAAATTTGGATACCTCTTTCTTTTTTTTTCATTTGAGGCTAGAAAAGGCAACCTAAACGGATCACCTAATATATGATTAATTGTAATGATATATTAAATTATGATGAGACATTATGTCTGAAAGTTTATTACTTAAAATTATTTTTTTTAAAGCAATGCCAACATTTTTTCGCACAATAACAGGACACACCTACAAATCTTCCTGAATAAATAATTTATCAAAGACAATTCCAGTAAATTAGGAAGTTAGTTATACATACTTTCAAGCTGCTATGTATTTCTACAATTATGCAAATAAAATGCACTGCCCAGCACGAGCTAGCGGGGAGGGTTTAGATCCCTCTTGCCATGGGGAGGAAAAAGGTGTGAGGAATAGAAGTGGGAATTTTTTTCTACATCATGCACATGCAATAACATAACAACAAAAAAATATCATTTTTTTAAGTACATACAAACTAAATTTAAAACTTCCAGATCATATAGAGGAGAAAATATAAATAGGTATCTATATCAAGCAAAATACATATTAGATCAAATTAATAAGATTTTAATATTAATCCCATCACCAAAATAAATATTTTATAATAGTAATTAATAACACTAAAATGTAGGGAATCAGAGAAAAGCGATTAGTGTTTTCTAAAAACATACGTAACAAATAAAAAACGGCCGTTGATAACGTAATCATGCACTACTGCTACAAGTACGAGTATAACGCCTCCAAACCACTTCAAAAAATGAAGAAAATCTGATAAAAACACACGCACAAATTAAATACTCTACAATGCACCATGCACAATTTAAATGCGAAACGGCTTTATTCTTGTATCCATGCACCACGCGCTATGCTACGAATATCTAACTACTAGAACAGCGCCACGGGCCACGCGCTCGCGAACGTTGCACAAGTTCATGGATAGTGTAGTATTGGGCATGCCCTTTAGTGAAGTTCAGATACTTTCAATGCGCATGCGTTGAGCGTATAAGAAGATACATCGTGAGTCTATGTGCTATGGAATAGCTATAGAATAGATTGATGGTACATGTGGGCAGAAAGGCATTCTGCCCATAGGTTGAGTTGAGATGATGATGTTGATGTGATGAGCAGATACATGAACGAAGTATGAATGGGCGCAATGCAATGTACATAATGGTTGGTGATTCACGCGTGCGCTTCTAATAATTACATATTCAATTGATATCAATATGAGCTTTCGCTTATGTAGAGGAATTTAATCGGGATTAAGTACTAATGAATGGCTATTGTCATTTGAAGGAAAGTTACGTTACGTTAAGTTAGATATGCATGTAGGTACCGAAGTGAATCAATTATGTTCTAAGAAATAATTTTTATTTTATTTTTATTTTTAGCTAGCATTTTGTAGGGTGGGCAGTGCCCTACCTGCCCACTTAGACCGGCCGCCCCTGCCTAGATGTTCGATCCTATGGAGGAGCCAACTGCGACACCGATCACTATTTGGTGAAGACGACCTACAGGTGCAGAATCTCTTCGGTGCACCTAACGAGAATCAACCCTGCCAAGATCTTCGAGGTTGACAATTTGATTGATGATGCCACGGCGGCTGCATATACTACAGCCCTTGAGGAAAAACTGTCGCCCATGCTTGATAACATCAATAATCTAGGCATCCATGAGTTCTGGGAGGAGCTCAAAGACAGCATCAAGGAGGTCGCAGAAGAGGTCGTGGGCTATAAAGGCCGGCGCAGACTGGTTCGACGACGAATGCAGGGCCTTGATTGAGGCGAAAAATGAAGCCTATCGCCAATACACACCACGCGCGTCCCGAGCCAAGAAAGAAAGATATAACGAGCTTCGGCGAGTATCTAATAAGTTAATAAGACGTAAGAAACGCAAACATTTTGACGAGCAGTTACAGCAAATAAACCAAAGATTAGCCAGTAAGAACACTAGACAGGCGTACAAACTTATAAATAATATCAAGAACGGATATCAACCCAGGACAAGCCTATGTAAGGACAAGGATGGTAACATCATCAGCGACATCGAAAGCGTCAACAAACGATGGGCCTCGCATTTTGAAGAGCTCCTCAATCACCAACATCCCCCGCGGAGCTAGCTCTTGAGCAGTTAGCCGGACCAGGCCCTCCCGTTCTACCCCCAACAGTAGAGGAGGTGACTTTTGCCATACAGTCGCTCCAAAATAATAAAGCGCCCCGCGCTGACGAGATCCCAGCAGAACTGTTGAAGCATGGTGGAACGTGCCTGACCAACGCTGTACATGTGCTACTGCTGAAAATATGGAACGACGAGGTAATCCCCGAAGATTGGCGCAAAAGCATAATCTGCCCAATCCACAAAAAGGGTGACAAGCTGAAGTGTGAGAATTACAGGGCATATCATTAGTTTGTACGGCCTATAAGATTTTATCAAAAATTCTTGAAAAGAGAATCAATCCGTACGCAGAACAAATCATTGGCGAGTATCAAGGCGGCTTCAGACCTGGTCGTTCAACGACCGATCAGCTTTGCACAGTGAAGCTACTACTCCAAAAGTGCTGGGAATACAACATCGACGTATACCAAATCTTTGTCGACTTCAAGCAGGCATACGACAGTATCGACCGAAGTGTACTGTACAACATTATGCTGAATTTTGGTATACCGGCAAAGTTAGTGCGACTCACAAGGATGACGATGACTAATACCGTCTCGCAGGTCAAAGTGCAGAACCGACTCACTGACCTATTTGAAACTCGTACTGGACTCAAGCAGGGCGACGGGCTGGCGCCGACGCTCTTCAACCTGGCTTTGGAGTATGTAATTCGAGCCATGAATATGGACAGCAGCGGAACGCTACTCATCAAGTCGACTCAATTAGTAGCGTACGCCGACGATATCAACATCATGTCTCGAAGGTTGGGTGATGCAGAAAGCCTCCTGCATAACCTCAATAACGCCGCAAAGGAAGTTGGTCTACATATTAACGAAAGCAAAACAAAGGCCATGATGCAATCGAAAACAAGGACGCCAGCAAATTCAAGCATCACAGTGGGGGACCTTAATATCGAGTATGTAGACAACTTCAACTATCTGGGTTGTAACTTATCAAAGGACGCCAACGAAATTAAGCGACGGATACAACTAGCCAATAAGACATATTTCTCGGTCCTCCCTATAATTAATTCGAAACTTGCGCACAGGAACACGAAGCTCCGCGTATACAAAACAATCATCCGACCCGTGCTATGTTATGGCTGCGAAACATGGACCCTTACCCAAGCCTCCGAAATTTTGCTAGACCGTCGATCTCGTCGGATGATGTTGAAGTCTCCGTAAAAATTTAGCGATGTATCAGCGTTTAGCTTAGTTTCTTGAACTGCAGCAACTTTGATGTGATGTCTGTCCATAAAGTCAGTGAGCTCGACGACTTTATTTTGTAATCCATTACAGTTGATTTGGACAATTTTCGTGGTGGAGTAATTCACAACTGGCTGTGGTGGTGCTGGTGTAAGAGTGTCTCGTAGTGCTGTGTGTTGAGTAGATGCTGTGGGGGTGACAGGTGATTGTTGTTGACTCTGATTGATGTGTTGCTGGGAAGTCGACGATGACTGTTGGCCACAAATTCCGCAATTTGGTGCTATGAAGGTGCTAATCGTTGCTGTTGATCGTAGATCAGCATTGTTGAGCATGGAACAATTCTTAAAATGACACCATTCCATGCAGCACGAGTATTGCACGGAGGATTGAACATTCGAGTAGATCCTCTCACCACAGCCGCAACACACCCAGGGACCAGAATTTGTTTCGATGCCGGCGCGTATAAGTAGGATTTGGAGCAACTGGGCGGGCTCGGGTTGTTCCCGGTAGGATAAAAACGACGTTGTAAATGTGAAATTTTTGTGTTTCCCCACTTATGTCGAGGGGGTTGTGCGGCCCTTGGCCATTAATACGATGCATGGGTGGTTCCGGGACAAAGACCCGGCCGCGATAGGAACCATGGTTAACACATATTATGCATTTGCGAACCACGTCTATCATCGTCGTGACGATAATAATAAATAACCAGAATGCTACTGACTCGGTGACATATGACTCGGCGAGATATGCGTCGTTACAACAATTGTGCAGGCCAAAAGAAATAAAGACAACGCATCAAATAAAACAAACTCAATCTTTATTGCAAACTCTTTATACTCCTTATTTCTGTTTCCAGTTCTTTTATCTGAAAAAAAAAGTGGGAAGAGGAAATTAATTTAAATTTCCACAAAATTACATAAAAAAGACGACTCACTCTATCTAAATGCTTCTTTTGAACGGCTTCGTTTGCTGACTTTTTATATCCATCGCTCGAAATAGTTTTCAGCAACTTCTCTAAACTACTTTGTAGCTTTTCTAATTTTTTAACGTTGACATCAACGGTCTTTTCATTTTTTTGAACTGGTTGATTCGTTGCAATAGCTTTAAATTATAAAATTTATTAATTGAACTTTCTCGGACATAAATTGAAAAATACCTACCAAACGAACAAATATGACTAGCAGTTGATAGAAATTCAAAATTGGACTTAAGTTTCGTGCTTGTTTCCTTATTTACAACAACATCGCTACTAAGGCTCAATGTTTGAATATGATTGCGATATCTTTCAAGTAAACTCACAGCTTCCGGACGTTCTGGGAATAAATGGATGACTGGGTCGTGTTTTTTCGATATTTTATTCTGACTTTTGAATTGTCGAATGGCCGAGCAAATTTCCAGAATATTGTCAACTTCAGTTTCCATTTCTTTGTTGCTGTAGCTGGTACAATCGAAGGTGTTGAATTGTGGCAAATATTCAGCGAGTTTTGAAGAAAGGAATGGCGTAAATGGTGACATAATATCAAGACCAACGCTTAAGCACATCGACAGTACTGCACAATGTGAAACAGCCTCCGGGCCACCTTTCGCAATGTTCGATTTCGTTGTTTCCTGGAAAAGTGTTGAAGTTCAAACGATTACCGCGATTGGAAATTGGTGACGCTTTGCAACTTACCAGATATACATCGCAAACATTCTTATAGAAAAACGTCTTCAAAGCACCTACGGCGAAATGGAAATTATACCCGGCAAATGCCTCGTCACAAATTCGCTTTGTTTCGCTCAATCGGCTCAAAATCCAGCGATCAAATTCATTCAATTGGCATTGATCTACGCGTAACCTATCAACGTCTAGATTCAGTTTCTCACATGCACCCAACAGGAATCGTGTTGCTTGCCAGATTTTATTGAAAAATAATTTATTTGTGTGGCATTCGGCGACATCGAAATTGATGTAGTGACTTTTGATGTTGTAGCTGCACAGTGTGAATCGAAGTGCATCGGTTCCGCATTCCGGTATACCGTTGGGAAAGGTTTGTTGCAGGCCGCGAAGTGATTTTTCCGTTTCGTTTTTTGATAATGTGCCGATTTCAAAGGATTTTTGAATTTCAGCACTGAGTTCCTGCCGAAAGAAAATTCGTTTAAAAGTATTGTCAAAATGCGAGTTCTCAGTATTTTCCACTAACCTCGAAAGTGGATCCCTTGATAACTTGCTCCGGCAAAATTACATTTCCCAAACTTTTCGACATCTTCCTTCCGTGTACATCGCAAACAATACCGTTCAGCAGAACATTGGTGAAAGGCACCTGTCCGGTGAGCTTCATTCCCATCATAACCATTCGAGCGACCCAGAAAAACAGAATATCGTGACCGGTTTCCATCAGATCAAGAGGCTGTGATATTTGTCGCGGCCAATCGAATGCCGATTGTGGAAGAAGTGACGACGAGAACCATGTGTCCAGCACATCTGTATCTTGCGTGACGCTAACTTTATCTTCACTGGACGCAAGAAGTTCTGCAGCTTTTTCCTTCGCCTCGCTGATAGATCGCGCTGCAACCCATATTGACTGTTCATTGGCCTGGCAAAAGTAGGCGGGGACCTGATGTCCCCACCATATTTGCCGCGATATACACCAATCACGACAATCGCCCAGCCAACGATTCCAATCATGTTCAAAATTTGGCGGATGGATTTTAATTTGTCCGGTTTCAACGGCAGCTAGAGCCTGTCGGGCCATTTCGGTGCAATCAATGAACCACTGCGGTCGCAACATGTACTCAATGACATCGTTCGATCGTGAACAGATGGGCAATTGCATTTTATGCGGCCGAACGCCACGATACAGTCCCAGAGTTTTCAGTGCTTGAATAATATTCGCTCGAGCAATGAATCTTGGTTGATTGGAAAACGCCTGGAATCCTGATACGATCGTTCCTTTTTCCGTGAAAACTTGAACCGACGGCAATGAATGTCTTTTCGCCATTTCGAAATCATTTTTATCGTGAGCTGGAGTGATCTTGACCGCACCCGTTCCAAACTCCCGATCGACTGATTCGTCGTAGACAATAGGCAGAAGATCGTTGCGGAATGGATGCACGACCTTGATAGGTTTTTCAGAAAATTCAGCATATCGTGGATCATCCGGATGAACAGCAATTGCTACATCACCCAGGAGGGTTTCGGGGCGTGTTGTTGAAACTTCTATGCTACGATTGGTTCCGTCAATTTTGTAGGCGATGTTGTGAATTTCGCCGAACATGACGGGTTTTGGATAGCCAGGAACTCGGATGCCCGTTGGACCGTTTATTTCATGATTGTCGACCTCAATGTCGGATATGGCGGATTCGAGGATACATGACCAATTAACTAGGCTGTTCTTGCGTTGAATGAGGCCTTCGTTGAAGAGACGTATAAAAGCTTCAGTGACGGCAGTGGCGCGTTTCTGGAGGAAATTGAAAAAGAAATTCAAGTATAGCGTTAAGATTCGATTCGTTGGTTGGTTGCTAGAAGTGGTGGCTTAGGCAGAACGAGCCAAATACCCAATTAGCGGATAAAGCGCCCTTTTGAAACCACAAACTGCGAATGTTACTTATTTTATAATGAAGGTTTGATGAGGAGAGGGTTTCTTTGAACCACCCATTGTTATTTAGGAAGTAGAGCAGACCCCCTATTTTCACAATTGCTGAATCCTCCAAGCTACCCAGAAAAGCCCTACCGAGCGTGCGATACCCGCCTCTGGCGTTTACAAAGAAAGTGAATCAGAATTTCTCTCTCATCTACATTTCCGCAGCTGCGACAATGCGCGTTGTAAAGGATGCCCAGCGTGGCGCCCTACTGGTCAGTACCCCGTGATAACGGCAGTAAGTTTGGCGATATCTCTACGCGGTTAAGTCAGAGTTTCAGACGTTCTTTTCCAGTCGTAGGAAGGCCACATCCTCCTTGATAAGTCCTGAGATTTTGCCGTTATATAATGGGAGGAGATCTAACTCCTAACAGCCGCCATCGGGACGCAAACACGCTTCGCATGATAGATGCAGAGCGGCACCACTTTTGGCCAGTTCATCAGCCATCTCGTTACCCTCTATGTTCCACAGTAGGGTGATTTTTTGTCGTGTGCCAAGGCTGGTTAACGCTTCCTCACATACTTCAACAAGCTGGAGGTCGTCTTCGCCGATTTCAATGCCATGAAACAGCATAACTATCTGAGCAGATGGCAATACTCTGACTGTTTTGTAGTTGTATGTCTCATTATATCGGTGATTTACAGCAATTAGAGAAATACTCACCTCATCCATAGTATAATACTCCTGCTCCCAGTTCAATGTACAACCCAATCGCTTCAAATCTTGTGTGATGTTATGCTCTTTCTCATCCTTCCATCTCGTCACTTCGGCTAGAAAGGCTTCTCTTCCAATATCGTGTCGTGACAGTCCCCGCTCCTTAAGCAATTTCTTCTCTACAACCACCTGAGTTGCAATACCGGCATGATCCGTACCCGGCACCCAAGTTACACGATATCCTTCCTGTCGTTTACGTCGGCAGATAACATCTTGAACAGTGCTCATTAGAGCATGTCCCAAATGTAAATAGCCTGTAACATTTGGCGGCGGAAGAATCATTCGAAATTCCGGTCCATTTTCGTTTTTACTGACATGGCGGTCACTCTTTGAGGTGGATAGGATTTCCGATTCAACATCCTTAGGCCGGTAGCCAGTGGCTAGAGGAGCTGGAGCATAATCTTTGCTTAGCACGTAGTGCGAGTACTTTTCTGAATGGAACTTACCTTGTTTAACAGTCCCAATGGTTCGGACCTGTTTCCAGGAGTATTTTGTCACATATTTTCTGGAAACGGTGTGAATCTTTTGCGAAATAGCAAGAGTAAACATTTTATGCAACAATTGTCATGCTGAGAGATTTCAATCAGCTGATGGAAAAACCACATTTAGAGGTCGCCTGTGGTGGATAAGAGACAAGCAAATTTTTAACGGAAGTGACGTTGCGGGTAAATAACGAAAAATTATTCAAAATAAGAACTTGAGGGAGTGATTTATGGAAAATTTTCTATTAGAAAACAACAAAGATAAATAATCTTGTTTATTTGATACTCCAGAGGTCCTAAAAGTCTAGTCCTATGTGAATACAGTACCTCATTGGGTAGAGAATTATTAAAGCGGATAGCTTTAAGTCCCCTGATGGGGACTTAGCGCTTTTTTATTGGATTTGGTGGACATATCGTGGAAATCTTTGCAGAGTCCTTCAGTTTGCATTTTTTTGCGGAACATTACGCTATCAGCTTTCGCAAGAAGAATTTTCATGGTCTTCTTCTTGAGACTAGCGACACTTATCTTACCATCCGCCATATAGCGGACATATAGCAGAAAATATCGGAAACACAAAAGTTCTCCCTATGAGAACTGATAGCAGAACAAGTCTTTTTTGCTAAGTAGGGGAATCGGATGGAGTACAGTGATTTTTCCATCGTTTTGTGATAAATTAAAATCGCATTTTTCAACGGCTGTTTCTTCTGAACCTTGGTTGCATTGCGCTTTTTTAGTTATCCCGTGTCGGTTTGAGTAACGAAACTTCATATAAAAAAATTGACAGCTGGCATGTTTTTTATATGCAGTTTGTTACCCAAAACTACACGGATGACTCTGAGGTTTTAAATTTTTACCTAATTTGGGAGTGCAATGCTCTATACAGGGCTGTCAAATTTCGAAATTTTCCGCTCAAAAATTTCTGAGTTAGAGTATAGGTACTATAACATCGTCAGTTCACGTGAAATCCATGCAAATATTGTCAAAAATAATGCAGTTGCACTTTATTTCACAGTGAAAAGGTGTAACTGACAATCAATATTAGACCACACGAGTGTACACTATCTCCAATTTAGTGAATAAAAGACAAGTCTCCACGGCACATTTTTCACAGGAGACATAAATGCAAGTTATTCACTCGGTGAACTCAGTACATACATTTATGGACAATTTTCAATTGATTCGATTTTCGAATTCCCGATCGCGGATAGGCAGGACCTTGAACATTGGAGGAAATGTGAGTGGTGAGCGCTAAGTAGCTCTACAAGCTATACAAGCGTGAGCTAGAGCCTTGAAATTTTCACTAAATCTGGTCAGAGCGATGCTCCACAAGTCTGCCAATTTTCAAATTTCTTGGAGAAATTTTATTGGGAACCATCGATTAGAAAAGACAAAAGTCTGATTTGGGCAGCTGTAACTGTCGAACGTGGATAGATGGGACCCTAAAATATGGAGGAATGTAATAAAATGTAAGCGCCAAGTAGCTGTACAAAGTGTGTTAAATTTCAGAAAGATCGATCAAAGAGTTCCCAAATTATCGAAAATGCAATAATCTCGCTGAAAACACCTTTAAAACAGACAAGACGGACCACACGCCTCATCGAGGAGCCTATTATGTACTGCATTAAGTTTCTCTTTGTGTGCATTGGGAATGCTGTTGTTGTTGTACATTTACTAATGCTGTACGACAGTTCAAAATGCTCAATGCTCATTGCAAGCGTGTTGATAATTTGATTCAATTCATGGATTTGTAGTTTAGTTTTGTTCTTTTGATTTACGAGAATAGTTGAAATTTTTAATGTCAAACATTAGCGATAATGGCAGTTTGTTTCACATAACTAAAGATAAACCGTAAATAAAAAAAACTGTATTGGAAGAAGAAGTTAGGGACACCAATTAACAGTACGCATAATTACGTAAATAACTATGAGAATGGAACAAGCCATCATACATACAAAATATTACTTTTCAGTTAGGGTAGGCAGTGCTTTTACACACGGTTGCGCGTAACAATCGCGTGTAGAGTTCCTTGAAAATTTAATATTATGTAATTCCGGTGTGGTGAATTTAAAATTGTGTGAAATTTGACAGCTTAAATTAAGTAATTTGCACATATTACGCAATCTGACCGTAAGTGTGAAAACCTTCTTAGATTAGGCGATTGTGCAATAGGACCCTGGCAGTTTTGAAAATGGAATATTGAAAGGAGGTTTTCACACTTGTACTTAATCTGGCCAGATTACGTAATCTGAGGTGTGGTGAATTTAAAAATGTATGGAATTTGACAGCTCAAATTAAGTAATTTGCACAGATTACGTAATCTGGCCCTAAGTGTGAAAACCTCCAAAGTTGACCTGACTTTTTCGAAAATTGAAAATTGGTCTGTCCTTTTTTGCTAAATTGAAAATTCATTTTTGCAGTTGGTGATTTTTTTAGGAGGTTTTCACACTTACGCCTGATTACGTAATTTGCGACAAATTACGAAATCTGGGGTCTAATTAAGCTACAGATTACGTAATCTGACTACTGCAAATCAAGTACACAGAACGACTTTATTTTATTCACCATTCAGTCGAGGTGAATTTTAATACATTCTAATGTCGGAATTGACACTTTTAATGCCAAAAGTGAATATGAACTAAATTTTTAATGTCAAACATTGGCAAATAGCAGTTCGTTTCACATAATTGAAGAAGCTAAGTGAATTTGATTCAGCCCAAATTAACGAAAACGCCAATTTATGGTACGTATAACTGCTTAAATAACTATGATGAAATAAGTACATTTTATTTCAATTAATTTACTATACTCTAGATCCATCGATCCTGGGAAGGAGTCCAAACTTAGGCGCCTGTATGCAATCTATGGAGAACAAAATTAATATTCACATTGTGATCCCCACTAATGAATAACTATCTGGAGGCTTTCACACTTACGCCAGATTACGTAATCTGCGGAGCCTAATCAGGCAAATCAAGCTGTGGTGAATTTGGTGTTCACACTATCCCTACTTGATCAAAAATGAAGTAATTTTGACGTAAAAAAATATTTTTAGTGATATGTCAAACGACATTTATACGATTTTAAAGGCAGACGATTTTATTTAAATGTTTTTTTTTTTATTCAATTAGTAAGTGTATTCTTCTTAATATTCAGTGTTCATCATAAATAAATTCATATGTTTAACAAAATGAAAAGATTTTCAGTTTCGTGATTTACAGCGCATAGAGAAGTTACTCGAGTGATGTTTGAGAAATAGCCAGTGATCCCGCAGCGCATCAAACTTGATGAAGAAGTCGTACGCACCGCGAAACTAAAAAATTAGTGAAATTTTACTAAATTGGTAGTAAATTTTACATAAATACAATGATTTTTGACCCCATCGCATTTGTAATAAAATTAACTAATCGCGTTGTGAAAAAGATTACTATTTTGTAATGAAATTAACGTCCGCTGACTGTAAAATTTCACCACATCGGTAGTATAATTTATCGTACACAATAATTAAAATTCCATTAGAGATTAATGAAATTAGCGTTTGCTTACTGTAAATTTTGACTACTAAAGTTGTGAAACTATTTAATATTTTTACTGCTTAAGAAAAATTCCCAAGATTGCAACATACTATTTATTTTATAAAAGTGATTTGATTTTAACAATATACAAAATTTCTTATTTTTACCATAATCTAAAATAATAAGATTTGCACATACAGTGTGCACTACTCCAGACCAATTGCAACGCCACTAAGCTGAGCCTAGACTGACCAGAAATACTATTGGTGATATTCATTTGCACGGAGAACATTCCGTTACATACTTATTCGCCTAGATCCTAAAACGAAAAGTAAAATTCAATCAATTAAAATTCAAACTTGGTGATATTAATGCATTGACTAAGAGAAAAAGTAAAAAAAAATTGTAAGGATTCGAAGCTCGAATTAAAAAGTGTGAAATCCAATCTTTGAAAAGATCAAGATTCATACATATTCGAGATTTCGAGGCTTTGGGCTATTAAGTATATAATTTACTTCGTATTATTGAATGATATGAATTACCTTTTCATTAACAAATGTGTGTGTACATAATTATTTAAATCTTCCGAAACTCCGTAGTCAATTAAAAAATATTATAGTGTATCAAAAATGATAATTTCAGACGACCAACACTACACTTTTCTTCTGTCTTACTCCTCCACCACTTCCTATTTCCTGTAATAAAATAATATTAGTTGACAAAAGACCTAAAAAAATTATGGTAATATTGATTAACTTACCACAAATTACTGCCATTAAAATAAATTTCTGGAATATCATCAAATAAATTTTCGCTACACGATACCACACAACTTTTTATAAGAAAATATTAAACTGTGACATTAATGTTTTCCTAAAATGTGTGGAAAACTAGATTTCGATTGAAAATGTATTGTATTTAAATTTTACATACTGTGTAATAACTTTTTTCATTACAACGTAATGAAAGTTGTATTAGCTATCGATATGTCAAGTTCACGACATTTTGTAGTAAACCGATAAAATTTTATTAATTATGCAATGATTATTAATTATTCAAATTTTAGTGAATTTTATTACTCGTTTTAATTAAATTTACTACAGAAATTTCTCTCCGTGTACATACGATGCGACGACTAAAAATTGAAAAAAAACGTCGAAACAGTGACTACACAACGAAAATGAATTGGCTTCTGACGAGATGTGCGGCCGCGCATTGCTGCTTGGACAGGACTCCCTAGCTTACCCACCCGAGACAGTTTTCTAATTTTGAGTCGGTCCAATCCCACTTCATGTACATGTAAACGAGGAACACTTTTTTACAAAATAAAAATAAAATGAAGCGAATGAGCGGAAACAAATCGCGTAATGCATGTTTTGCCATTCGAAGGCCTGGTCTCGAAACACTCCTCTGTGCTTTAGGATATTGTTTCATAATGTATATTTCCTTTCCGTTAATCAACCGTGTAATTAATTGTTTGAACAGGATAAGATTTTTGGGAACATTACGCTATCAGCTCTCGTAAGAAGAATTTTATTGTTCTTTTTATCGAGACTAGCGACACTTATCTTACCATCCGCCATATAACGGACATATAGCGGAAAATATCGGAAACACAAAAGTTCTCCCTATGAGAACGGATAGCAGAACAAGCCCTTTGGAAATCCGCCGATATCTCCGCAATCCTTTGGCAGAGCGACACTATTGAGGTATCAGTGGACTCGCCACAAAATTGCTTTAACAGATATTAGAGCTTCTTTCCTGATCAGTGCACAGGATCGTCAGAGGCAAACGTTAAGCTGGATGCAACTTCATACTGCTTCGGAAATCCGTCAATATCTCCGCCATCTTTTGGCGGAACGACATGATTGAGGTGTCGCCGGATTTGCCATAAATTGTCTGAAGGGTCATTGAACCCTCTTTCCCGATCAGAGCACAGGGTGGTCGGAAATCTTTCGATATCTCCGATAAAATGTATTCAAGGTGACTACTTTTTTAGGTACAAACATCCTGGATGTCACAGCCATTTCACAATCAACTTCGTACTACTTCGGAAATCCGTCGATTTCCGATTTCCTTGATTAAGTTCCGCAGATTACGTAATCTGGCGTAAGAGTAGGTACTAACATCGTCAGTTCACGTGAAATCCATGCAAATACTGTCAAAATTTTGATGATCGTGAAATCGAATTCGCTTGGTGGTATTCACTTCACATGAAAGTCTCCACACCGGTTTTTGACATTTCGCCAGCGAAAATAATACCTTTAAGGTATGTACTGAGTTCACCGAGCGAAAAACTTGCAAGCAAGAGTAAATATAATTAGTGTAAGTGCGGAATTCCCAATAAAATAATTCCTTTCACGTTCAAATCACAGATTTAATCATTGATCGTCTTATCTTCTTTACGGGTAGAATCGCCGGGAATTACCGAACGCTACGAACTCGCGTTTGTCGTGGTGTCTTTCTGGTGGATTCAGTGGTTGGGAAAATTTAAAACGCGTGGCGCCCACGGCCCGCTCCGCGACGAGCCGGCACCAACCTCACCGTCGGTATTTCTACTCGTAACACACTTCACACGAAAGTCTCCACATCGGTTTATGATTTTTTCCAGCGAAAACAAGGCATAGTTGCACTTTATTTCAAAGGGAAAATGTGACCGCGAGCGTTCATTTATCTTAAATTGATTGAATAAAAGGCAAGTCTCCACCGCACATTTTTCACTGGAGACATAAATGCAAGGTTTTTCCCTCAGTACTATATTGACTACGAATCGTACATTGCGAATAAGAAAGTGTTTCAATTTAGTCGACTATTTTTGGATTCCTGAGATGCAAATAATGTCGAAGATACAGTGCAAACTCGGTAATCACAAAACTCGATACACTCCTCCATTTATATGCAACTCCTAATTTTCAAAATGGTCGTTGCTAAGTGCAATTTTTGATTAGATAAATGCAACTTAATATTGGTGTAATAAGTAAATATACGTCGCTGTAAAACAAAACGGGCATAAGTGCAAAAATTTCGTTTTTGAGTTTTTGGTATCAAAAAAATTGTTTTTTTTTTTCTCTCTATTTTTCTGTCATACCGGTACATTGTATAGTTGAGTAAAAATACATCAAATGGGGTTGTGCCGGTGTTGATTTTGGCGCAAATTGCCCTTCAATTTAGTAATAGACAGATCTATCGGGCAATACGTCAATCGCTTCAAAAATTTCCGAAGAAAAACCGTTCATAATTGTAAGTAAAACCGAATTATCTTACAATATTCCTTATAGAATACTGTGCAACAGTGCAAACAGTGCCCATTGTTTTTAAATCAAACTGGCATAACTGCTCTGATTTTAAAACCAAACTGGCATATCTGCAGATTTCTTCTAAATTAAGCATTTTTTAATTTATTTGTAACTACTACTTCAATAATAACAGTATGCATACATAAACTTAATCCAATTTTGTGTGACTTTGTGGTGCATCGAACGGACATTTATATTAAAATACCGTTTTCAAAAACTTCAAAACCCTCTTGTGTAAAATATGGATTTTGCAGATATGCCGGTTTTGTTTTATAGCGACGAATGTTAAAATAGTTCCCTTATTCGAGTCTGAACGTAATTCCTTGTTTTCGAAATGCTAATCCTCAATATAGAAAATTGAGTGCAAATTAGATTTTCTGTAAAGAATCAGATTTAAGTGATCAATGGACAAAACTCAATATACAAACAAAATGTCTCACCACACTACTTTCAAGTTAATCCTTTTCACTCGTGTAATTAAAATGTTTTCGCTTTCATATTCAATAGGGGGTGGTATGTGAATTTGCATCCTCGGATTGGGGTCTCATGAATATGTTAAGTGGGGGGTGAACAATTCAGGTTAAATGTGATAATGCAACCGCGGATATGTAAATTCAACGGGCGCACACACGGTGACAGCATGGAGGACAACAAAATTCTCATGGTGAGGGACGGTTTCATATACATAAGGACATGATCCATAGTAAACATCATCGGCTGTCAGGGTTGGCGCATTTCATGACAAATCAAAGTATGATTTCTGAAACGTATTAAAATAAAAAAATGTGATGTTCACAATTTGTTATAAACGAAACAAAAAGACTCTATAGGTATTTTCCAGCGAATATTTAATTTACTTGGGTTTCTGACACTACCATACCTAAAACTGCTCATTATGAAATGTACCTGAATAATCCTTTGCCTCCGGGAGCTCACTTTCAGAAAACGTCAAAATCCTATTTCAACCTTTAGTCAACAGAACCCTCATTAGGACATCCACACAAGAGGGCAACTCTCCACCATACCGACAATAAGCGCGATGCGGGTGTTCATTCTCTAATTCTCGACATCATAGACGGATCTGACGAGGATTGTGATGGGGTGAAAAGGGACTCGTTCTCGTCCATAATCTCGTATGTTTGAGTTAATATGTGTTAAACAAATTCCAACATTAGACCTGCATACGTTTATCCATTTGTTCTTATGGGATATACCTCTTGCAAGGTGCTACAGCCGGCGGGAGATCCGGTCTCCCGTCTAGTACATATTCCTGCTCGCTACATTCATTAATATTGCATTAACATTTTTCATTCTTGTCATGTCGCTGTCCTTGCGTCTCAAAATCGCTGCGAATATAACAAACAACCCCCGCCGCACTGCGACGCCCGGCCCGTCCGGGTCGTCATATGACTTGAAAACGCTTAAAATGCAAAATGACAAAAACGTTGCCGGATCGTAATTAAATTATCGACCTCTTCGCTGCCACCGCTGCGTTACGTCGCACCGGGCCTCCCTAAGCTGGTGAGATTTTGTAATGAGATTTTCGCAAAATATTCGCTAAAATAATAGCAGCATGCCCATTCATATTTTATGATTTGATACAAGAGTCGTTCGTTCGTGTTTTGTCATGCAATCAAACGTTTAGAAGAGCAAGTCGCGTTTTGCATAACCACAAGGGTGGTGGCAAATTTGAATTTTCAATGAAACCTAAAAGATTATAAAGTCTAAGGTCTATAATATGCTTTCGAGTGCTGTAGGTATCTGTTACTATAAATATAAATGACGATAATGTAATTGAAGATGTTCTTTGAAGTGATATACCGGCGTCGAATGAAATGTTATCAACGGTGTGCAGCTTTTTGTAGTTTTGAAATTTTCTGTGGTTAACGTTGGTATCGATTTGAGTGTCGAAAAATTAAATTGACCTGTGGTATAAATATGTTGGCAATAAAACCTCAAACTAATTTGCCTCCAAACGCGTCAGTTGATTGAGTGGTCTAGTCCAGGATTTAAAATAAAAATAAAACATTTTATGCCCCAAAGCATGCATTTTACAAAAAAAAAAAACACTTAAAGTCGCCACTTACTAAATTTTGTTTGTAATAATTTTACTTTTATACTTTTCTGTTTTGAAACAACCTGTATAGCTCTCATACATAATTTGCTCCATACGTTCAATAAATTACTGTATACAAAATTTAATTCGATTCAACCTTATTGGGTAAATCAATTTACTCCTGAGGGTTGAATCGTATAAAGCACCACTCGTACGTCTACAATTTTAAACTTTGGCTACGGAAATTCGAAAATAATTATCCATTTAGGCGTGTTAAATTGTTTAAACCGTATATACCCGATAAATACGTGCAAATTAACTGTCTGAAGCTTTTCCCGCCGTCAATCCAATTAAGATGTTTAAAAAGTTTTGGATGCCATGTATGTACATATGTTCGAGAGAGCCAATTTGTGTGTATTTCTGTAACCTATATGTTCGTATATCGAATGTAATAGAGGGTAAAAAAGGAAGCAATATAAAAAAAATACCGGCGTACAGAGGGCTGCGCCCGCAATATGAGGGTTTTTTAGAATTTGAATGCATAGTGAATATTTTTTGTACATATATTTTATAAGCAATAAATAAGTATTGTGCAGAACATTAATGAAATGCTTCCTGTAAATCTATTTTTAGATTGGTCTAAATAAACGCGTCCCAGAATGAAAGGCTAGCGCCCACCTTTAATTAGAACAATCCAAAAATAGATTTACTATTTATCTAGTTTGTATAAAAGTACTCCAAGGCAAATCTACAGGCATTTTTCGATTTAAGATATCTGATGGCCTTTGACCAAAAAGAAACTCAGGCAAACGTAAGGATGGCTTGGCTTTATATATGAACTGAATTATTAGCTGTAAATCTACTGTTTGTCTACTGTTTTTTAATCAAGGAAAAGCAACCTTATATAAAATGATTCCATTGTGTTCCCTGTCATAAGAGCCAACGCAAGCTTTCCTATGAGTATTGAACAAGTATACTTTTGCAGCTATTCAGGGACACCCTGTTAACTTGGTCCTACTAACTTCAAAAATATTTGTGGCAAACACTATTAACATTCCATGCATATCCACCAAATTTCATGTTAATTGTTTCATCAAGTTAAAAGATATGCAGTGAACAAATGCTTAAGAGGCTTCCCTTGCATTGTGAAAGGCCCTTACTAAATACTTACTTGGCTATATTTCCGGTTTGGATACAGATATTCGAATGAAAATTCGTAGACATATGCTATATGTAATTTTCTAAAAACCCTTAGCAGAATTTTCATATTTGGAAACCTAAGAGGGGCTACACACGAACAAATTGAAATTTTACAAATTTACTGTTATTTACTTTTCCTTTGCAAAAGTCAACAGTCTTAATATTTAACGTATATAAGGCCATACTGACCAATCTTTGTGCAAAGTTTCATATCGATCCCTATAACGGTTTAGAAAAACGGAGCTCAAAAAGGAAATTTAACTTTAAAAGCCAATAACTTTTTTACCGTTACTCCAAACTGAAATTTTTTAACTGAAATGAGATGTAATCGTTTAGATCTTTGATTTAAATACCCATACGTCAATCTCCGAAAAAAACTAAAAAAGTCGACTTTTTTCAAACGTTCGGGACACCCTGTTAACTTCTTCCTACTAACTTCTAAGGTATTTGTGCCAAAGACTGTAACCATTCTACACATTCCTACCAAATTTCATGACAATCGGTTGAGCCGTTCGCGAGTTATTTAGTGAACAGACGGACAGACGGGCGGACGGACAAAATCGATTTCATAAGGGTTTTTTGAAAAAATATTTTCTAAAAAACCCTAAAAAGCAATATATAAATATCCAATTCGCTGAAAGAAATTGTGATTGCTGGAATCAGTGGCGCAACCAGGATTTTGCCCTAGAGGGGGCTAAAACCATTCATTTGAAATCTATGCCACAATATGGATAATGGTAATTTATCCAGTAATGGATAACGCTATAACGGTAGTGGTACATTCCCTCTTATTTTTATACCCTATACCCATAAGATGGTATAGGGTATATTGTTTTTGTTACGACGATTTATGTAACACCTCAAAGCAGCGACCGGAGGTATGGCAAAGTATAAATGATCAGGGTCGGCCCCTGATTCGAATAAGCTATGTCCGTCCGTGTGTCTGTCAGTTCGCATGATAACTCGCGAAATAAAGAAGCTAGCGTTTTTCCATTTAGATCAGATGATTGTTTTGATAAAAGCTTGGATGGTATTGAAAATGGGCCAAATCGAACCAAGGGTTCCCCTACCTCCCATACAAATGACCCCTCCGTGATAGTTTAATTCGGCCATACTTTTCAACAGAATATAACTAGCGATCTGAAATTTTTATCAATGCCTAATTGTGACATATGATTCAAGTTGGTGGAAAGTGGAGAAGGTCTGACTACCCCTACATCCCCTACAAAGCAATATTTCGCCATATCTTTTGATAGAATGTCGCGAAAAACTTCAAATTTATAGGAAATGATAGCTGCTGGATACCGTTATAATATACTGAAGATGTTCGAGGTTCCACCCATCTACCCCTTCCCCCCATAAAAAAATTAAACTAAATATTTTCGGTTTTACGCATTCTAGGTTTGTACATGGATAAAGGGTATACACTCATCGTGCGGGTTCTATACAAAATCCAAAAAGACAAAATCCAAAAAAAATGAAAAATCCACAAAGTCAAAATCCACAAAGACAAAATTCAGAAAGACAAAATCCATAAAGTCATAATTCACAAAGTCAAAATCCAAAAAGACGAAATCCATAAATTCAAATTTACATCAGTTTGCTTATCACAATTGAATATTGAGAATATTTATGTACGTTATTACGTTAACTAGACAATTACCAAATCCCGGAGCATATGCGCTTTACCTGAAGACACGGAGAAGAATTCATCCGTGGCATATACGATTTAGCCGATGACACGGAGAGGAATGCACCGGACCATAAGCGCTTCAGGTAAAGACAGAGACACCTAAGGCGCATATGCTCCCGGTGCATCCTTCTCCGTGTCTACAGGTAAAGCGCATATGCTCCGGGGTTTGGTAATTGTCTAGTGCCCACGCAATAAGCATTATGGCTCTCTTCATACAAAAATTTATGGATTTTGTCTTGATGGATTTTGACTTTGTGGATTTTGACTTTATGGATTTTGTCTTTATGAATTTTGTCTTTATGGATTATGACTTTTGGATTTTGACTTGTGGATTTTGTATAGAACCCCATCGTGCTATTCGCACGATTATAACTCGGTCTCGTTTATGTAAATGCTTCATAGCTTAGCATTACGTCGTGGAAAGGTGAGTGTAATATTATATTCGTTAGCAGCAAGCTCTTTCATGGTTTTGTCAAAACATAATTTTAAATCACTTTCATCATTGCAATTGGTGCTTTTATAAAATACATAGACACAGATCGCTAACCCATACTTAGACAATATATTCATAAACATAAACACACCTGACTGAAATCAACACACACACATGCGTATAATCTTCTATAGCACTGTCGATTTCATTTTTATAGTGAGACATTCGTGTGATCATCCAATAAATTGTTCAGCGTAGTTTTATAGAAAGATGAACTTTGTGATTTTTTAAAGAATTGACACTTGACATGAAGTGCTCTGGAATACCACGTTTCTTGAATTGAATTCATTGAAATATTGCATGAAACCAACATTTCCTCACTCATTCTTAACTTATGAATCAATTAGATAATAAGATAATCTCAGCGCAGAAACTGGCTGCATTTTATTGATAAACGTGTGAATTTAATTAGCTTCAACTGATTGACATATAAAGAAGAAGGTGCATTACAGAGAAGTGTTGAGCATGAGATGCAACGAACCACTTGTAGTGTTGTACGAGGCAATGCTGACTATATGTGAGGTTGGACGAGTGGTTAAGGCGTCGGACTTGCGTACGACAGTCGCTGGTTCGACGCTGGCTGCGGGAGTTCTTTTTTTTGCAAACGCGAGAAAGTGACAGAAAATGATGACATAACACATATGATGTATGTCTTTTTCAAAGTGTAATTCAGTGCTACAATAAGGTTCAATTGGATCAAAAAAACGGCGCCAAATGCCATTATTGGACTATTATTCAGTGTTTATACCCTGTAAAGTACCCTTATTATCGTTTGAAGAAAATATTTTACGAAGAATTATAGGTACGAAATTGTTACTTGGGAGGTCCATTCTAAGTTGGCTTCGTTCTTACCTTGTCAATCGTACCATCAATTTGTGAAATTTCAATGTTATACATCCAAAGGTATATCCGTTTCCTCTGGTGTACCACAGGGTAGTCATTCGGGTCCCCTACTCTTCAACATTTTTATTTCCGACCTATCAAAGTCTTTGTCTGATATGCCACATATTTTCTATGCTGATGACTTTAAATTGTACAACACCATACAAACACATTTTGACGCAACATTTCTTAAACTGAAGCTACAATTCCTCAAAGAATGGTGCAATCAAAATCATTTATTATTTAACGTCAGTAAGTGCCATGTAATAAGCTTCTCCCGTAAGAGCGAAATTATAACCAATTTTTACCAACTGCATAGCGATGAACTGAGTCGTGTTGACCATATGAAAGATCTATGTGTAGTCTTAAGCTCTTTACACACTATAGAAGATTTTGCATAATCTTGAGATTTTACAAAATCTAGGCGAAAATCTTGTAGATTTTCCATACATTTTCATAGATTTTGTACGGAGATTATAACCAAAATCTCGGAGAAAATCTTTACAAAATCATGGTGAAATATGGTGAGCTTCGCATTTGACAATACTACAGTAGAGGTCATCTAATACATTTTCGCTTGGCACATGGTTTTGTACACAAAAGTGTGATGTTTTTCCCCATTGATGAACATAAATGAAATCATTGACATAACTCCTATAAGATAGATACTGCTTCTTGTTTTAACAAATTAGTATAAATAACAGTTTCAGTCGTGCATGAAATTGTCGGAGATTGCAATTTAAACGGATTGTACTGTACTGTCAAGTCGTCGAACAAGATTACGACCATAGTGTGAATAGCATACGAGATTACATAATCTACATAGATTTTGCGGCTATGTGTGTAAAGCGCTTTAGGCAACAAACTATGCTTCAATTTCCAATATGATATAACACACTATCCACGGCTGATAAGCAACTTGGCTTCATTAAACAAAATTAACTAAAGAGTTTCAGAATCTTTGCGTCACTAAATTTTTATATACCACACTCGTGTGCCCCATTCTGGAATATTCTTGAGTTGTCTGGAACCCAGTATCTACGTGAAATACACTGCAACAGGTTTGAATTAAAACACTTTCTCCTTTTTGCACTGAGAAATCTATATGATCCTGCCGATTTTCGTAACCTCCCATACCCATACATACATTTAATGACACTCCTCTAGAATAACTCTATTCAGTGCATGCTTTAGCTTTGATGTTATTAGCGGTGCAGCTAATGCTGATTTTCTATCTGACAAAATCATTTTCGACGATCAATTGAGATCAATTGAGCTCAAAATCGTATCAACATCGAACCGGTTATGGCTACAATGGACCTATAAATTGATTCTGTCGCAATTTCAACTCTATTAGCATCCATTATTATTCTCCTGGGATATCTAAATTGACTTTCAAGCAAACATAATTTGATAAAAGCCCGCAATTCTTCCTAGATAGATAGTATCGAAGTCGATCGATTTTTTTTCACAAATCACCTCAGAGCTGCTCATTTGTCTTGTGCTCTTTTTTGCAAAGATAAAATAAAAAATTTTCAAACTTGCACAAACCACCAAAACTGGCGAATATGCTATGAACCGATTCATACTCGTATTTTTATGTAATTTGCAACGAAATGCATTGGTTCATATTTTATTTGCAATTTTTCCTTTCCTAATTTCTAGGTCTGGGAGGGGCTTTAGCCCCCCTAAGAACCTCCCGTAGTTGCGCCACTGGCTGGAATCCGTATCTATAAATTTAATGAAAACTCGTAGAAAAGCCCATAGCTGATTTTTTTCCGGTGAAGATTATTTCACTAATAAATTGCACAGAAAATTTGAATAATGAATAGAGTGGATTATATAATCTTGAATTTCCTTTTATTTATTCTAGGATCTAGATAGTGTGAAAACTCGATACCTTGAAATCTCCTTACGTCGAAATCATATAAAGTTTCTCAGCTTCGAGCTATCGAGTTTCTACCGTATCTAGATTTGTCTTGACGCAAACCTCGATATCAAATACCCTGGGCCAAGTATTAATTGCATTTGGTATCCTGGCGAAATATTCTTATCGTAGAATAATAAACTAACAATGCGACTAGGAAGTGGTATGGCTGACAACCTTATCACACTCCGAAATCAGTTGTCATTGTAACGTTGATGACTACACACGGTAGTCGTCAACGCACCATGCTCCACTAGGAGTTACGGTAATCAAGGGAGATCCTGGCGCCGGGTCCGATAATCCTGCAGCAAAATTCTGAAGTGTATAGACTTTATTTGGCTGGAAAAATGGATTGCCTTACTTATTCGGGATTTCCGATATCGCAGCCTCACAGCTCCTTGGTCATAACATCTGATCTTACGTTCTGTTTTGTTCCACCTTGGCAGAATATGCGATCGTATGGCGAACTAGGATGAAGCAACGATGAGACCTATAGCCATTTAATATTTTTCTTTGGCTTAAACAGCTGTACTGTCAACGAGCAAACAATGTCGGTCCTAACGAACAGAAGAAAAAAAATGTCTGACACAGAGGTTCCCTATCTTTTCCGTATGCGGCTTTTCAGTTGTATTTTTGTGCGGCGGCCTCCTCATAGAGATTTAAAACATTAACTACGCTTCTAAGTCGGCCAACATACCTGCTTGGGTAGTGTTGCTTCAACAAAATTTAAATGATAAACAGCGTTAAACAATATTTCTTTCTGCAAAAAAACTGAAACTAAACGCTTAAGGTACGTGTTCGTAGAGATGATTCATATGATGATCGCTCGGCGATCGTAGTTTAGCGTCCAATTCCGAACCATATTTGCATATTTTATGAATGGTGCTACTACCCTTGTGTCGACTATGGCCTAAAGGAACATGTCTCTTTAGAAAATTTGCGCGTATAGTGCTCAGAACCGGTGATTTAACTGCGATCATCACATGAGTCGTCTCTACGAACACAAACCTTTACCCATTTTATTAAGCCTGTTCGAAAACGAAATTTTAGTATATGTAAATGCGTAGGGCATACTTACGCATTTACATATTTAATGAATATTGTGTATAATATTTATGTTCACAAATTTAAAATCACCATTCGATTCTGCACCTAAAATATACAATTTCCTCGAGATTCACCTACTTTGAAATGTAAATTAATCACGTGATGCATTATTTTGCGGAAACAAATACATATGTAATACCTTCCATTATATTCAGGGAAGAACCCAATTGAAATGAAATTATGTAAATTGTAATCGTATCGTTTGTTAACATTTATATGTATTTCTACATTTTATAGCTTCATAAATATGTAATGAAAATATATGCCAAGTATATTGACCAATTTACGATTCCGAGATATAAATAAAAATCCAGTTTCAACGATCTTAAATATGCAAATTACTTGCTACGCTTCTCGGATATCCAAACATTGGAATTGGTTGCAGTAGCTAGTCCATCGTATTTTCAATTTCTATAAACCGAAAGTTGGAGGGAGTTATCCAACGAAATTATTTTACGTATACATAGAGCCGTCTCCATATCGTTTTTTTATCCTTATATTGATCCCAAGAGCGACAGTCCCTTTGAAAGATTGAGTTATCGCAGAATTTATTTGTTCTACCGATCGCTCTATATATGTATATACAGGGTGTCCGGAAACTGCCGCATAAACGCACCGGATTATGATTCCTCAGTTGATTTCCAGCAAAAAAGTTGTTCAGCTTAACCCTTTAGCTGCCACAGGCATTTAAAGATTTCTGAAAAAATCATTTTCTTGCACGACTTAAAGCCTAATATCTCCAAAGCTAGACCAGCTAGAATAATGTAATAAAATGATTATAACAGCCAACAAATTTACCTGTAAAAACTAACCACACTAAAATCGGAAAAGAGGTTCGGTTTTTGACCCAAAAACAATCTTTTTTTCCATCTAAATTTTCTCCAACTTCGTTCGTACGAGCACCTCACCTTGGCAGAAGTTGGAGAAAACTGAGATGGAAAAACAGATTGTTTTTGGGTCAAATCTCAAAATTTTGACTTTGAAGTTCTGTAAAAACCAAACCTCTTATCCAATTTTAGTGCCATTAGGTTTTTTTAGGTAAATTTATTGGCTGTAATAATCATCTCATTTTGCTATTCTAGCTATTGAGATATTGAAGTTTGAGTTGTACAAGAAAATGATTTTTTCAAAAATCTTCAAATGCCTGTGGCAGCTAAAGGGTTAAGCTAGGGGGGTATGTTCGTACAACTTTTTTGCTGGAAATCACACAATTCTTCACTTCTCTGTTTTTTGTTTATCGGCAGAAATTGGCATATCCAAAAGTTTTTTTTTTCTTTCCAAACCCCATTTTTTGTTATTTTTTTTTAATAGTTCATGTTGAAACTTTTTTTGCAAGATAAAGATTGTCGTCACAGTCCAAGTCGCTAGACTGCGCTATGCCAACATTTTGGAATCCTTGTGTTAACAACACACTATCCTGAATGACAGCGACTTCCATAGGTCGCCTCAAAACACGTTACATTACATTAAATAGAAGTCTATGGGATTTCTAGGACACTTGCCGAACAAACACAATCATCACCAATATAAAACATTTGCACAAACTCATAATATGATCACACAAAACTTACGACTTGCTCATTTTGATGAAATGGAAATTGACCGGTATTCTTTTTTGGTTATACGAAAAATTGAAAGCGGACTGTAAATTGTAGCAGACAAAGTAACAGCAAAGTTGGAATATGTTTGCGTATGATAAATCAAACGATGGTAACGAATGGGTTAACATGTTTTTTCAAGTCGAAGAGTTTCCACTTATCGAGTTTCCACTGTATGCGTAATAGCTTATCTTCCACGCTTACCACAAAAGAAAGTAAGGAAACCCCTATCTTGAGAATAATTTCTGCTACATTATTTCCTAATATGCAAATCAGTAAGTAAATCACACGACATAATGACCAACTGCAAGCTCATATAGATATCACAAAGACGCGATTTGCAAAAACACTTCACCCACTGGACATTCGAAGTCGCGAATTTATCTGACTCGCTTTCCAGGAAATCCAGATAAAGCTCATAGTGTTCTACCAGAAATTCAATACATATTCGAGGCATATCCAATGGATCAGTACATTGGTGAATGTTTTTTGCCACGCAGAGCACATACAGTCGGTCGTACTCGCATATTAATAAAAAAGAATTCGCAGACAAAACCAATCCAATGTCGCGCTTTTTAGCATTGCTCTGGCTCGCGGTCAGTTTCGGGCGTTATTGCACTTCCTACGAAATTCCCACACCGAATTTTGAAGTAAGCTACCCGGAGGGTTTCCAAATATCAATTCCAGCCGACGAAGGAGCTTCATCGTTCAAATTTAAAGCGACACTCACCGAAGAGCTTAAAGAATCAGACGCACCAACATGGAACGAAGAAATCACCACATCTATCGATGGATCCTTCAAGTACGTCAATAGCTCAGCCAACATCAGGATTGGAGATGTATTCCATTACTGTTTGGACGTAATACACAATAATACCAAACACGAGCGGAAAGGTCTTCACGTAGTCGTTGGATACATAAACAAGGTGGGCATTATTAATCCTTGGAAACCGCCTAGACCATCTGCCAACCGAAAATCATGCAAACCTTCGGTGACCGTTGTGAATGGAGTTCAACAACAATGTGCGGGTCGTTTGATTTTCAACGAAAAATTTTCAGGACCATTGGACACGACCAAGTGGACGCCTCAAGAACGATTCGCATGTGATCCCGACTATGAATTCGTAACGTATTTGAAACGTGGTGATGTGATATTTACACGAGATGGGTATTTAGTTGTCAAGCCAACCGTTATGACAGACTTCTACGGTTTTACCGTGTTCAATAAAGGATTAACGTTGAATCTAGAACCAGATTGCACGGGCGAATGGAAAAGTGAACAGTGTTTGCAGAAGAATATTTTTAGCATGATACCGCCAATTGCTTCAGGTCAAATTACCACCAAAGGTTACTTCAGCTTTATGTACGGAAGAGTTTCGATCAGGGCTCGAATGCCCGACATTAAATGGGCATTTCCCCAATTCTTTCTGGAGCCTACGGAACATGCGTACGGAAAACTCAACTATGGTTCGGGTCAAATGCGAATTGCTTTTACGAATGGTATCGATATGTGCTCGCTGTCGGGAGGTGTAATCTTGCATGCAGAGAACAGAACGCGGAAACAAGAGATGTGCGTGGAACGGTGCCAGAATGGTCAAAAGTGGAGTGCTGATTTTCATGTTTACGATCTCAAATGGACACCTAGTCAAATTGTTCTATCTGTGGATGGGGAGCCATTCTGTACAATTGGACCAATGAAGTCGACGTTTTTCACTGGAATTGATGGTGAACTTATTCCCACACTCAATTGGTTACGTCCTACAACTGAAATTTCGCCGTTTGATCGACACTTTCATTTGACCATTGGCCTAGGAATTGGTGGTCACTACGACTATTCGGACAGTATTCCAAATAAGCCGTGGCAAAATTGGCATCCGAGGTCTATATCGCATTTTTGGAAATCGGTGAATGGAACTCACTATCCGAATGGAGTTTTAACTATTGATTATGTTAAGGTTTTCACTGTATAAAATTAAAACAAAACATCATATTTTTTTTTGCACAATTATTTCTTTGACTAAGAGTATTGTTGTACATTGCAGCCGATGGCAAATAAATTACGATCATTTTCATACTAATTAGCACTTTTCACTTGCGAAAAATTCGTCTCCAGTGTCAATAGATAGGATTCAGGATGAATTTATTTCATTGCTTTGCCGTTGCTAGGAACTGCTGTCGGTTGCAGCAAGAGTTGGATCAATCAATCAAAAATCAATTCTGTAGCTTTCGCCAAGAGGTCGCATTTAGTCCATAATAATATTTGTTTATTTCTTCTGGTTCAAGGATCGAAATTTGTAATATTCAGCACGCCTCGTGGTCACGTTGCCGCATATCCCGTTAAATAAATCACTGCAATTCAGCCGTCAACAAATCTGGATGAAATGAATCCTGTCAAGGTCGTGTTACTGTCTCCTCATTCGCTAAATTATCCATGGAAGATTTCCTAATCCTCCTAATCCAAACAAATCACTTAAAAGCTTCGTGTATAAAAAGCCAGCTATGTAAACCGCCTTTACCGCCACACAAAGTTATAATAAGACTCTTACGACGAGGCATCTTGCACTTGTACTTGTCTTTAATTGATTGAGCAAATAGCACTGACAAGTATCTATTTGCGGGCATACTTTAAATAATCTTTTATCAGTTAGCACAGATTCAGTAATTCAGAATAATTTGAGTGGGCCTGCGCTTATCATGAATTTTGTCCAGATTAATTGGAATTCTTTGCCATTTTAGTCGTAAATGAAACAAACTGCAGTTTCGCCGGTGGCGAAATGTGTAAGTAGCGACTAAAAAAAAGATTTCATTGAATAACCGGTTTTTATTTTACTACGTAACAATTATGAATGAATGAATAGTAGCATATTTAACATTGGTATGCACTTGGAAACCTGGTGGAATGTTCTAAGGTTTGTGTTCTTTGGAGCGACTGTTGCGAACAGCGCTGAGTACCTATTGCTTTTTTTTATATGTTCCTATGACCACTGTTCGTAGGGGCGACTCTTGTGATGATCGCTCAGCGATCTTTAGGTTATAGTCGATACAAGAAAAGTAGCCACATAGAAAAAATTTTCAACTGTGACTTGAAATTGGATGCAGAACTACGATCATAGTATGAGTTGTCTCTTCGAACACATACATTTAGGGAAGAGCAATAATAATCGCTCACCGACCATCGTACTGGTCGCCTGAGGGAATATTGATCTGTACTAAGCTTTATGTGCATTCATTGTTATACAGATTTAGGTATAGGCGATGCACAGCTTTATACAAAATGTATGCAAATAACACTCCTGGACACTTCAGCTTCGTTTGCCGATAATCGCGTCAGTCGCTTCTAGCAACACATACCTTTAATTCGACAACCAATTCGGCATGGTTCTTCAAATGAAAAATACGACGTGTGCCAGAAGTGTGTTCAGTACATATTAAATTTAAGATACACCTATAGGTTATAGAGGTTTTGATCAGTGTGTGTCAGAGAATCTGGTGAGAACAATTTACATTTTGCAGAAAAGCATGACAGAGATCGGGCACAGATGATGCAGCTTTTGCGCTTTCTTGTGCGAATTATTAAATTTTTTCTTAAAGCTTGACTAATGGTCATTACAGCAAAAGGTGTAAGATTCATTAAATATTTCATGATACGGCTTATATGATTTTGATTCATTATTACAGAATCAGTATAATTTGAAATTGAGTTAGACTCAGTGATTCTGGTTTCTCGTATTGAAACTAATAAAAATGCATGTCTTTTTAAGCCATCTACGCAGTTGTTTCAATCTGTAATGGACTGCGACATTCTAGCGCTAACGCAGCCCCGGGCAAGTGGACAATTATACCAGGGATATTAGTATTTATGGCTTGTTCTGCTATCCGTTCTCATAGGGGGAAAAGGGGGTGTTTTTTCGTTTTTTTTTGCGATTATTTCAAAAACGACAAAAGATGCAGAAAAATGGTCTGAGGACGAAAAAACAACATAAACTTTCCTTTCCAATGATGACAATATATTAAAATTTTGTAAATTTTGTAAAATTCGGCGCTAGACTAAAAAATAAATTAGAATATTTTCATTTTAGACCTTTTTTTAAAAGCTCCATAATTCTTGAAAAAATACTAGTTTAGCCGTGACATTTTTTGTAAGTATATTAAGTTGCTATGACCCCCAGAACCATTTGAATTTGGCAAAATGGCATGTCCATAACTCCCCCAAAATTGGAGCAGAAAGCTAAATTGCGTTTGGAGGGCATAATCACCTCACCCACCAAAAATCAGCTCAATTGGATAAAAACTAAGGGTACCTCCCATACAAAGTGACATCAGAAGTTAGTTCTACGCACTACTCATTTTATAAACTTCATTTTGTCATTTTTTCCATCGTCTCGGATTCTTTTATGTGGCGATTTGAATCTTCCGGGTGTTGACTGGACGATGACGCCATCCGGTTTATCAATTTCTACCATTAACCCCACATCTCTTGCTTTATTATCTTTTATTTCATTCTGCGACCTTCGTCAAGTAAATACTGTTTTTAACTGTAATGATCGACTACTGGATCTAGTTCTGTCTAACCTCCCCCCCACAAAATATTGCACTTTCCGCTGCTCTTAGCGGTTATGTGCCTCTAGATCACTGTTTCCCAACAGGTGGTCCGCGGATCGAAGGTGGTCCGTGAGAGACCCGAAAGTGGTTCGCGAGGTACTATGGGGACTACTTCTGAAAAAGGAGTTTTAATCCTGATTAATTGAAATAACAGGCATGAGCTTTAAAAAATTTTATAGTATAAATAAAGAACTGAATACTTTCGGTACTAGGTATGTGGTTGATCTGAAAATGAGATGTGCAGACCTTAAAATAAGTTGCAAAAGCTCGGTGGTCTCTACCTAATTGTTTTTACTTCTTAAGTTAATTGGCACAATGGCAGCACAGTGTCCACATTTTGCCACAGTATGATATGAAGACAAACCATGTTAGAGTAATCTCTACTTCAATCCTCCTTAGTCCGGTAAAACCGCATCCAATGAATTATTAACTCTTAAAGTTAGGAGTCTCTGACCTGTTCTGAAGAACCTAAAGAACTGCCGATGTTACTGCCTGTGCCTATACTTTAATTTTGGTAGTTACTACAGTAAACTTTTCACCCATATTCATTTTGTCGAAGGTATAAGAGTGCTCATAAAAGATGGACAAAAGTCGGTACTAAGTTACATTGCAGGTTTTCAGTTTTTCTAAAGCCGGCCCAACTTAGCGCAATGTTCGCCGTGCCAAACAAAAGAAAAACAGAGGAATTGAATTTTAACGTCTTTTGGGTGGTTCAGTGAATCCAACTTGCTGACGGTTCGTTGATCTTTTGAGTTTGGTTCGACTGAACTGTTGTGCGTGGTTCGGACGAACTTTTTTGTGAATGTTTCGACAAAGCCTATGTAGAGTCTGCTTTAAATTATTTCAATACGAGGCGGTTACAGAGGAGAAATGATGTTTCGAGCCATTTTTGTCATAAGCGACTCATGTTCAAGCAAAGTGGTCCACAGTCATTTCCGAGTTGGGTACCACTGCTCTAGATCCACATCATCCTGCGTTACCCATGAATATTTCCCTTGTATTTCCAAAACAGAAACAAACCTCACCTAATAGATATAACTTCCGCAAGGCGAACTATAATCTTTTGTCAGTAGAGCTTGATTCTGTCCCGTGGTTAGAATTTTTTTCAGACCTTGATTGTGACGAATCCACAAACAAATTCTACTTATTTCTTAATAAAACTATTTCGTCTCATACTCCAACTTATCCTAAGAAAAAAAAAAGGATTGCCCTTGGATGACTAAAAGAGTCTCAGAAGCACTGTCGGCAAAGGCAAATGCTCGTGCGCTGTGGATCAGATCGCCTTCACCTTCTAATCACAACAATTATACATCACTGCGGGCTAAGAGACTCGTGAAGGCTGCCAGGAACAACTACCTACATAGTATTGAATTATCGCTTTTGAACAATCAAACCAAGCCTTTTTGGTCATATGTTCGCTCTTTAAAGTCATCCTTAAACTCATCCTATGAAGTGTGCCTAAATGATACTATTGTAGAGACTCCCCAACAGGCATGCGACCTCTTCGCTAGATATTTTTCGTCAATTTTCTCTCCTTTGACCGTTCCTCATGCGTCTGACTTTAATTTTGAGGCCCTCGATTCACTTAACTTGTTTTCTGCCTCTCCATCCGATGTTTATGAAATCATTGACGCTTTGGATGATAATGGTAGTTGTGGTCCGGATGGGCTTCCTAACTTTTTTGTCAAGTCCCTATCATCTGCCCTCAGACTTCCTTTATCTATCCTTTTTAATCTAAGCCTTTCCACTGGTTCCATCCCTTCTGCGTGGAAAGTTACGAACGTTCTTCCTATTCCTAAATCCTCGTGTTCCTCTTCTGTCACGAATGATCGTCCTATAGCCTTATTGTCCTGTTTTTCCAAGATCCTTGAGCGCCTCGTTCACAAGTTTTTATACCCTCCCTTATCTTCTCTGTTCTCCAATAGTCAGCATGGATTTGTCAAAGGTCGCTCTACAATTACAAACCTTGCTAAGTTTCAGCACACGGTCGCGAAAGCCTTGGATAACCATGAACAAGTTGACCCGGTTTACACAGATTTCCCCAAAGGCTTTTGACTCCGTCAGCCATCATGTATTACTTCGAAAACTCCATGCAAATGGAGTCTCCGGTTCCTTGCTGTCATGGTTTTCCTCCTACTTATCCCAACGTGAATGTCGTGTTATTTTCAACAATTGTGTCTCGTCTGCTTTCTGCCCCACCTCCGGTGTTCCCCAGGGCTCTATTTTAGGTCCTCTCCTTTTCAATGTTTTTATAAACGACCTTCCCTGTAATTTTTCCTCTTCTTCCCTCTTGTATGCTGATTATCTGAAGCCATTCAGAGTAATTCGTTCTCCTGATGACTGTGTTTGTCTTCAGGGTGACCTTGTTGCCCTGAATAGCTGGTGTTCCTCCAACTTCCTTCAACTTAATGTTAGCAAATTTTTTTCAATATCCTTTTCCCTTAAACCTAATCCCATTTCCTTTGTATACACTATCGATAACTTTCCCCTCGTAAAAGCCGATCAGTTTAAAGACCTGGGTGTAATGACACAAAAAAATGACCCGAAAATTGCGTGCGAGCAAAACTTTAATTTTGGTTGACTTGTTCCCTTATTTCTTAATAAACTGGTGGCATTGAATTTGAATGATTTGTATGGTTTCAATCCGATCGAAGTAATATTTGGTGGAAGGTCTAATGGGACTTAGCCTTAACGTTTACCAAAATGTTTCCCGCCTGCTGTGATTCGGCGATAAGTTACAGGCATGTCTTTTTTTTAAATGTTAATAGGGGATATAGGAGAATGCTTTGTCGGGGCAGCTTGAGTCTCCGTGTGGGACAGCTATATATTGTTAGGAATAGTTATCCCAATTACCATGGCTCCAATTAAATTACTTCAGGAGCTAGAGCGCCAAATGTAACTATCAAAAAATCGAAATTACACCGAATGTTTTTAGGTCTAGTATATAATCTGCCAAGAGAAGGTATATGATATAATATATCATTAGAAAGGAAATGTTGTGTAGTTTAAATTGTCCTCATAACATTTTGCTGTAAATATTACAGTTAACAAGATATTGTCGAAAAATTATAATTTCACCCCTTTGCCACCCCCTCCCTCCCAAATGTGACGCGCAAAAAAGTCTGACTTTTTACTGCGTAATGCGGTCAGGCCACAGAACAATTTGGCATCAAAAGTCAGCTCTTTTTTTGGATGTTTGGGTCTAGAGCTAAAGTCACTATACTATTTGTATGGGAGGTTTTTTGCCGTTTTGAAATAATCGCAAAAAAACTGAAAAAATATCCCCATTTCCCCCTTTTTTTAAGTTTGCGGACCCCCAATCGGTTGGGTAGCGAACAAATGGCTGTTCGTGATGCCAGTTTTTGGACGTGCAACCATTTGGCGATCAGTCTGGATGGACCTTCAAGAGAATAAAATTTCACAGAAGATTTGTTTACACCTCAGGATAATAGGTCGTAGGCGTCGATAGAAGAGTTATTAAATGAATTCGCGGACCACACAGCTTATATGGGATGACAGCTTTATTATATTTGAATAGCTGTGTACGTTCCATATTCTACTTGTTCCAAGGCAAGACGTTGACAGTTTCTCCGAAAGAGTCATATGTATGAAAGCTCGCCGCGGAAGTTACGTCAGGGCAGACCTTAATAACTCCTGAGTCCTTGCGTTTTCAGGACGCATAAACGCAAAAATCAATGCACACGAGATTTCATATCGATTGATACCAAATTTATACACAACGGACCATATTTACAAAATGGCGCGCTAAGTTCACATCCGGTGTTCACAATGGGTGAGGTTATAAAACACAACGTTCGCGCAACGTTCGCGCAACGTTACCTTTAATTTCAAATCAACCGGCCGTTACGGATCAGAAACTTATCCCCACAAACAGATACCCTAAGCGCTTAGGGGATCTGTTTGTAGGGAGAAGTTTCTGATCCGTAACGGCCGGTTGATTTGAAATTAGAGGTAACGTTGCGCGAACGTTGTGTTTTATAACCTCACCCAATATATCACTCTTAGTTAAGATTCAAACCAGGCGGGTTTTTTTTATATATTTTTTATATTTAAACACTCCTGTGTCCTTGCGTTTTCAGGATGGACAAAACACAAAAATCAATGCGCAAACGATTTCTGATCGATTGATGCCAAATTTATACTATACCCGACCATATTTAAAAAGTGGCGGCAAACTTCACATTCAAAATTTTCCGAAGTGCTATAATTAAATAATTAACGATGCAGAAACGAAAATTGCAAATCGCACAATCATGCACAAACGTAGCCGCCGCACAAACGGTTTTCCGAAGCGTTTCGAAGAATAGGCGGCTAACTTCACATGAGTGAATTGTCCCAAGTCAAAGCATGGCAAGGGCATCTTGAATGCGTTATCTAATGTGCTATCTATTCTACCGTATCCACAAAATGCATTTTTTGGGTGGCAATTGGTTTCTTGCCTTCCGACATTTTATTTCGCCCCTTGTTATTTTAACTGTGGGTTCTATCGTTTCATTCACTATCACTAAATGCTTGTTCATATTAAATTTTTCTTTGAGGCTTCTTGCAATTTTCCACCTTTAAAATTTGGTACTCCGGGCGACCGCCCGGCTTGGCCTCCTTAGGGTGGGCGCAACCTTGCCCTTCAGTAACAGAATCCCAGCAGCTGGTGGGCATCCTCACCTACAGAGTACATTCAGCGAAATCTCGGTTGTCCACGCAATCTGACTCCGTCCACTCGTTGTCGGTTCTTCACCTTGACGGTGTGCTGAAAACTTGAAATTAGGAATGTTCCTTTAAGTCCTTTGGCATTGACCCGTCCTTATACATTCGCATAAAGCTCTAATTCGACACAATTCTAGCTTTATGGGACCGTTCTGGGATCATGTATTCTGGCGCTCACTTAGAGGAGAAAACCCAATTTTGTATTTATCGCCCTTGTCGTCGAGAAAGAGACATTGCGGCTAAATGCTACTTTTTTGAAATTCTGTGTGCTCTTGTTGTGCCCCATGTGCAATGCAGCATTAATTGTTCCGAGGATCGCTTTGGTGTTTAAAAATTAGGATCAAATCTCATACTCTGCGGCCCCTTGGCGAAGGACGGGCACTCGGAACTGACTTGTTTAGGCTCAGTCCAGACATGAATCCCATTGAGGACGTTTAGATTGAATTCAAAAAAGGTATTTATGCCCCAAAAATTCAAGGCATTAATTTTTTGATAAATACTTAAATTTTCTTCATCAAGTTCTGTTTAAATTTCCAAAACACCTAACAATTTACTGTTTTCATCCCATTTTCGGTCCTTTGAAAATTAAAGAGAAACATCAAGCTTTAGAAAGACATGCTATCTGAAAGAAAAGGTTTGTGCACTTTTCAAAATATATGTAGAAATACATGCATCTTTGCTTTGATTCAGTATTTTTGGTCACATGTAAAGTTGCTAAATTTTTAGCAACCCATCACTGAAGTTTCGTTTCAGTGTAAACTAGATAAACCATTTTCGACGGTTATAATTACTGGCGGTATGCTCATCCATATCAATGATAAGGTCATCATAATGCTTTGCTAAACAAGCACAAACAATATTACATATTAATATGAATCGCATTCCAATTGAATTCTCTCAATAATTCTGTAAGATTCAGGAACGCTCAGAAAACTTGAAGCAAAAAGCTCAAGGTCTGTAGTACAAAATATCAAAAAATTATCCACGTGGGAAAGGAAAATTGGAAGTTATTGGATAATAAATATAGGCCGGGTTTCTCATAGCTATTATTCAGTACCTGTCGGCTGATTAGTCTTATCGCGTAGAGAAGACACACACCATATTTAGAAAGCTTTTCCATTGTATTGAATGGAATTTTTGTTTATTTTGCATAGCTACGCCATATTTTGCTTGTTTAAGCCATCATCTTAGATTGAGAAAATCATTGCGCACTTTCATCCAACAGCGTAAATAAGCAAAAGATAACATAACTATGCAAAATTAACAAAAAATCAATTCAATATAATGGAGAAGCTTTTTGAATATTGTGTGTGTCTTCTCTGGGCGATAAGACTAACCATTCTATAAGATCTACGAGAGAATGGGCCATGATTGGTTAAATAAAGAAATTTATAACTCATAGTGACCCTGGAGCAATGCAATGTCGTCTATTTTTTTATTAATACACAGTGGAACTCAGATTTTTCAAGTCACTACGGACAAAATGAAAAACAACAAAAATACGAGAATCAAGAAATAACGTGACAACCAAATCTTGTACTTATCCTTAACTCCGAATCCTATCCTATGTTCCCTAGGCGTGTAAAATAAAGTAATGAAGCACCATCACGAAAATCTTCTTTTTGTCGCGTCCCAAATACCGACTGGCAATAATAAAAGATGTTAACGTCAAAACATGATTTGCAACAATCGAATTGAAACGTAGTTATCGTTCATTGTTGTTGGAATGTTGCCAGGTGAAGAGTTATGGCAACAATTTTCTTGGTGTTTCTAGGCACAATAAGCATTTAACTCAGTCCGCAAGAAACACAGTATTACAACGTTAAATCCCTGGCGTCATCATCCGTTCGTTTTGTGGGTCGTTCGGTCTTTGGAAGAAAATGTTTTTTTGTTAAAAAAAAAAACTCAAAATAGAGAGAAAACCAGACAACGAACAAAAAAGGATGAAAATTCCAACAATTCCACAATACGAACAAGAATGCTTCGTCCTGTTAGAGTAATCAAGTCGATGGGTCAGTGGAGTGGAATGGAGAATGGTGCGAACTTAATTTAGGTGAAAATCAGAAAAGTGAAGTCAAAAGCCGAAAAGTAAGTCGGAGATGAGTTGTAGTAATGGAATGGCTATTGGAAGGATTTTCTATTCTGAGAGAGAGAGGATGCGGGTTTGTATGTATCCCTGGAGGGTCGTTCATTATCTCTTGTTGTTTGCCGCTATGATGGAACCTTGGAGAGTGAACTCTACGATAAAATGTAAACTCATTCATTTTTAAGACTATTTATTTACCAACAAGCGCAAAATGATGTAAAAGGAGTTTTTGTATAGCCAAGATCAGAATAGCCATAGTTATGCTATGCGCCCGATTGGGAGGTTTGTTAATGTTCAGTTGGTTTTTGTGTCGGTTATAAAGACAACAGAGAGAAGAAAAGGCTAAGAGGTATATGTGCGTATTATTCTCAAAATGAAATTACGTTGAAATATTTTGGAAGTTTGGCGTTAAAGTTAAATCTAAGAAATAAAGACTTACAATTGTATATTAATAAAATTACTTATTTATTCTTACAGGCATGTGTTTTAAGCACGTTAATTAAGCTTGCTTGTTGTGCCGTAATGTTGAAAAATTTAGAATAAATACTCAAAATAACCGATGACCCGAGTACAGAAATCACACACGAAAGTCCGTAGAAAATTGTCAATTCAAAATCTTTAACAAAATCATCAATCACCGAGAGGTAAATGTAAGACAACGAAGGTTATAACCTTATAAGAACATTATAAGAACTCCCTAGCAGGTGAACCCGTATACGACATAATATTATGTTCTGCAGATCGTTTCTTTTAGCTCAGAGCCGCCCTTAAAATGTGTTGAAACATCGAAGGCTCGAACTGAAAGGGGGACTTTTTAAACCAAATGGGGGGCAGAGGGGTACAGAGTGAAAGAGCAGGATATCTAAAGGAGGACGACTTGTCACCCTATCCTTGGTTGTTGGAAATGCACAGGCGGAGAAGGGGTTTTACCCACGATTGCTATTAACGGGGCGGCGCATAAGGGCCCGCGTGGTGGGGGGGGGGGACGAGTTTTAGTTTTGAATTGTAATAATGTTAAAGGGGACCATTTGGTAAATAGAGTATTACTATGCCAATGGTTACCCAAATTTATTCTAAAAATATTTAATATTGTTCTAAAATCTTTGAAAGTTCATAAGATAATCCCGAACCTCAAATTTTCACCAAGAAAAATTTGTTTTGCATGGCTGCGCTATTTGCTGTAACTGTAGCCGCGGTTTTTAATCCGACCCACTCTTTTCCTTGCAATGATTCCGGGCCCTCCCCTTCCATACGATAAAAAATTATAAATCGAGGAAAATTTTTTTTTACATTTCGGTTCTTAAAAAATTGTATATTTATATTTTTTACGTTATAAATCACGTATGTGACGGACTATGATCTCACACAGATGTTAAACGAGTACCTACCTATTTATGGAGATAAATAACTCTCCTGAGCCTGCTGTTTGTCTTCGAGGTTTAGGGGTCCATAAGCCGTAAGAAAGATTTATCAAACCATGAATAAGTCCCGACAATGAAAAACAATTTTCTGGAAATTAAGATTTTTTTTGTAGACAAGAAGAGATACACTTTCCCAAGTGTTGTAGGTATATAAATCACTTACGCCGCCCCGGGCAAGAGGACAAATTGCCGCCCCTTAGGTGTTGTACCAGGCAAATTGATAGTATAGATAGTATGGATGGACATCGTTGTTGTAGAATCGATTCCAAGGATTGTTCCCTCTTGTCTAGTGCTTGTGGCAGATCATGGTCGTTGCTCCGAAACAATTTACATAGTGAAACCAGCTGACGTAGGAGCATTTTTATTAGAGACAACACACAAATTCATGGTCACGGGGTTCTGACCAACAGCTACCATTTATACTATGAAGCGCAATTCACCACTTTTCAGCAAGGCCTTATACAGTTTGTTTGGAATTTCAAAATGAAATCTTGTAAAGCTTAATGTAAGAAATCGGAAATAAATGGAAAATTTTGTTTTCCACTGCAAGACTCAACACATTTTTAGAAAACTCTGCTCTCAAAAATATCGTTTCAAAAAATGGTGCATTCATTACCAATTTCCTGCATTTGCCTTCCATAAATTCCTTGGAAACTACACAGCCAAAAAACTTCAATTAGCCTAATCTCGTGCATGGCTTATTTTCATAAATGCAATAAAGTTAGACCTAGATATATCGAGCAAACGTAGCCAAATTCCGATATTAGCATGCCCAAACACAAATTAGGAGCTCTGACAATGTGTTATGCGTTGTTTGATTCCTCACCTTGCTGAAACCAATGCTATGAATCAATGCAATCAACTGAAGAAATCCATACACGCGTAAGTTTGGCAAATTTAAGTTAAATTATGAGAAAAATGATGAGAAAAACTCTCACATTTGGTTTGAAAAAACAAATTCCCTCAAATTTCCCCTATGCGTCCGCCATCTACATTCGAGCTCTATCCCGTGTATGGTAGTTGCACGCGTGAACTTTACCTGGATAAGTGTCATTTTTTTTATATGAAGTTCTACCCAAACCTGCACGGGATAAACACAAGAAAACGTGCCTAATAAAATTGTACGTGCTATAATTTCGTCCTATATTCGAAGATCGGGTAGCCTTTCCCCTCGGCAAAAATTGGAAATCATGCAAGGTCCTTCATTCTGGTGAAAAGAAAGAGGAACTAAATTTTCAATTGGAGGACGAAATTAGTACATACGAGTAATTCTCAAATTAGTGTATTTTCTTAAAGAATAACTGAATTAGCACATAACTGAGCGAATAGTCGCACTTTGTTTTTTGAAAGTAGGGCGGGTGCTAGCATCACAGACTTAAAATTTACACAGCTCTTACTTAGCCGTTTAGCATTCTAAATGCAGCACCTAGTATGTGGCGCCCTGGGCGACCGCCCGGCTTGCCCCCTCTTATAGCGGGCGCAGAATTTAAGTGACCAAAATCTCGGTGTTGGTACCTTGAAAAGAATTTAGCAGCAGCGCAGTACGTACACAAAATGATCGCCCGGAAAAGTCCTTCTGGAAATAAATGTCACTCCTATTTTTACTTTGAACACAAATTTTTTTAAAAACTTTGGTGGATGAAGTAGTCGAATTTTCTAATTTATTTACGTAAAAAGTTATACATGCACTTTCAAAATGCGAGGCCAGATTGAATTTAGACATTTAGTAAAGAAACGATCATGTTGATTTGTTGATTGAATATGATGATTCGGACCCCTAGTCCTAACAATTCAATAATAAACTTGGGGCCACAAGCCTAGTGCAGAATGTGTAATACTAAATGCTACATACAGTTCTAATAAGGTTTCTTAGTTAAGGACCTCAAAATAGAAATTTGTGTGTAAGAAAAACACTAAAGCACAACTTTTGTGTCCAATTCCGGGCCCCCTTTGGAATCACGGGCCCGGGGGGAATCACCCCATTCCCCCCACCCTCTCTACAGGCCTGCGCGCGAATTACGAGTTTAATGGAGTTGGATGTTAAAAAAAACAATATTCCGTTGTTTTAAAGATGACTTTATTGTCATATGCTCCGATTAAGACTAAACTAATTTACAATTTGGATTCATAATGAAATTTTATGCTTACAATCTAAATGTGCAATGGTGCAATTATGCTTAATTCGATTATTGTGAAATTTAGAAAAGTAAAATGTGCAATGTGTGTTATTTATTATTGGGAAATCGAGAACGAAATCGAGAACAGGTTAACAAAGTGCAATGGCTTAATACTATTGTGCAAGGTGTGCTGTTGTATGTAATATGTAGTGTGACGTAACTCGCGCCTATAATAAAATCCCAGTCGCCGACGAAGATATAAAAAAGACGGCAATCATAGCACCATTTGGTTTATTTGAGTTCCCGGTGATGACCTTTGGACTGCGGAACGCGAGTCAGACTTTTCAAAGGTTCATGAACCAAGTGCTGCACGGACTTGATTTTGCAAGGTGCTACATAGACGACATCCTGGTTTTTTTCAGAGAGCAAAGAACAGCACCTTCAGCACGTGCGCACCGTTTTTGAACGTTTAGCAGCTCATGGCCTGTCAATTAACGTAGCCAAATGCCAGTTTGGAAAAAGCACAGTGGAATATTTAGGCCATCAGATTGGTTCCAAAGGAGTTACTCCGTTACCCAGCAGAGTTGAAGCAATCATGAAGATCTCGCGTCCAGAGAAAATTTGCGATTTACGAAGGTTTCTTGGGGTAATTAATTTTTACCGTCGTTTTATGCCACGGGCTGCGGAATTGCAGGCACCACTCAGTGCTCTCCTGGGTACTTCCCGTAAAGCGGATAAACGCCAAATACAATGGAATGAACAAGCCATCGCCGCTTTTGATAAATGCAAACACGCTCTTGCAAAGGCAACAACACTGGCGCACCCGCGAGAAAATGCGCCACTGCGATTAACGACTGATGCGTCATATTCCGGCATTGGAGGTGTTGTGGAGCAGCTGACAAACAATTCCTGGCAGCCTCTCGGGTTCTTCTCCCGGAAACTTGTGCGTGCAGAATGTCGTTATAGCACATATGATCGCGAATTGCTGGCGATATTTTCTTCCATGAAGCACTTTCAATATCTTCTTGAAGGTCGAGCATTTTACGTGCGCACAAATCATAAACCCCTCGTCTTCAGTTTCCGGCAAGGTTCAGATCGTGCGAACCCCAGATAAGCCCGTCAACTTGAATTTATTTCTCAATTCACCACGGATTTTCGCCACATTGCTGGTAAGGAAAATTCTCTAGCAGACATGCTTTCGCGAGTTGAATTAGTGGAGTTAGCAACATCTCACCACTAGGAGCGCGCGGTTCGCGTATCAGCTGATTGTCGGATGATTTGAAATCGAAACGAACTTGTCGTTTCTTGTCTCGCGAGGAGTCGCAGTGAATTCATGTAACTTTGTGAAAAGTAAAATAAAGTATTTTTATAACGTTTAAACGCGTGTTTGTTGATCACCAGTATTGACGAAAGCAACGTTGGTCATATTCTCACAGCTTGCATTGTATCAACGCTATCTAGATACATCAAAGCCGTAACTCAGATGTACCATGCCGTCATAGTTTGCCTACTAAACTATAGACGGATGCGAAAAAGAAAACAAAATCAAACATATGACGTAATTAACCTTCCGGCGGGCGCAATACTAATCCTAACACGATCGGGCGCAATGCATCTGACAGATTAAGTGCAGAAAAAGGGATGAAACTAAGTTTCTGTATATTCTAGACTCTTATTTATTGTTGCATTGTCTTCTTGAAACAGTTCCACGTAATTTTAGAAACAAAAACTGGCTCACAAAGTTTGATACCCTTCACATTTTAAATTTTCTAAGAATATTCCGCTTTCAATTGCTTCAATATTTAAAAAACCTCCAACAACTCGACCGCTTAAAAAATGTGCGCTAATTTTACTAAAAACACACTATGGAACGATTTGGTGAACCTGAAAGTCTACACAACGTTATTACGCAATGTGAAGAGTATAACATGTGGACATTTTCATAGAAAAGGAGAAAATAACACAATCGGGCGCAATACATCTGAGAGATTATTTCATCCCCTCCCGCCCCTCAGACATATGGTAGATAGAAACTGAAAACTGCTTTGAATAGTTGATCGATAAAGATTAAGCTACTGTGAGTTTCAGATCTCTCCGTTTTCGTATCGCTGATTGGCGCAACAAAAACTGGCCACTTAATCTGTCAGATGCATTGCGCCCGCCCGAAGGTTAAAACAAGAAGAAGGCAGTGCATCTAAACATGTACAATAGTACCACCCCCACCAAATAGCACCACAACGAACCAATAATTTGTACGCGCCGTCGTAATTTCAACCACTTTTTTCTGTCGCACGCTTTTTTGTCGCACCAATTCATTACATACCACGATAGAAATACAATTGCACGACCGCCATTGAAAAACAAAAGTGACAAGCCACTGATTTCATATGGCATTTCGTCATCACGCGAACATCAACGAAGCGTCCGAATCCAGTTTTTGGATTCTTCGTTTTGTCAAACGCATACTTTTTCTTAGATTTTGACAGATCAAAAAAAAAAAGGATTGGCCGTGTGTCTGTGGCATTAGGGTAGATAGGCTCCCGTCTTCAAACAATAGGTTCGCGGGATCGAATCTCATTGATATTTAAGCATCGTGAATTAACTGCGCCTACAATGAGGCGCAGTTAATTCACGATGCTTAAATATCACCAACACCTATGGAGGTTAATGCTTCGCTGTATGAGCGTTTTTATTAAGGTTTGTTCTGCTATCCGTTTTCATAAAGAGAAATTTGAAGTTTCCGATATTTTCCGCTACATGTCCGCTATAGTAAGGTAAGTGTCGCTAGTATCGATAAAAAGAAGAAATTTTTCTTTCCAGAGCTGATAGCGTAATGTTCCTGCGAATGCAATGAGTCAAAGTAGCTCTTAGAAAAGTTATTTTAAGTATGACGTTCTTAATTTTAGTAGAAACACTGAAACGTCAAAATCATGTTTCGAAAGAGTTGATTTAAGGTCGATTCACACTTTTTAGTCATCAGTCGGTGAAAAATGTGGATCGACCTTCAAGAGTAATTTCGATCTGAGTTTTTCTCAGTGTAGGAGAACCACTCAAGAAGTTGGCGGGAGGGCCCCGAGTGAAGTTGTTCCGCCACTGCATTAACGGCTGTTATTGAAAATTGAAATTAAAAGTTGCCCTATATAACAAAGAAACATTGTTTAGCTTTGGGCTTACAATAGGTATTTTAACTATAACGTCTTGCTGTCTCCTAAAATGAGTACATTTATTAATAAACATACTCCCAGTTTTTCTCCTCAAATTTCCAGAAATTCAAAAGCAATTACGCCTCTTCTAATTAAATCCTAAAGCTGCAATTCTATCCACAACAATAGCACCCTACGGAGCGTCTAAACACCAACACGCTCCTCCTATATCTGATATTCGATTTCTCAAGAAATGTGTGCAAATTTATTTATAATACCAAAAGGAACAATACTTAATATTTATTTCCCATTGCCGACAAACATTTAGCATCCGTATGGGATGATACAGTCCATTAAATATGAAATATCAAAAACCAATAGCCACAGCAAAAACGCGCTGCCATCGATTTAGGGGCGACGAAGCGCGTCCAGGAAATAGTGTTATGTATTTTCGTTTTGGTTATGCCTTGATATTGTGTGTCTTAATAGAAAAGTTGAATCACGCGGGGGAGGGGGATGGAATCTGACTGCCCGAGAATATTGTTGGTATTTTTGGTGGAATGGTGAATCTCAATTTACCTAACGTTCGGAAACACAGCTGTTGCCAAAGGGAAACATTATGACAGGCAATAGAAAGCAGAAACAGCCAAATATCACATCACCAGCCAAGCAACATTATGTGTATTTCAAACAACCACCCAGACCATCATGGAAAGCAAAAACGAAAATGTTCATCGTCTTCAACGCTAGAATTTAGAGTTGGCGAGATAAATTGTTCGGAAAAGTCGAATTGATATTGAGGATCAGTTAAGATTTTCGTGAAAGTGTCCTTTGGATCATGTGATGCTTTGTTCCATTAAGCAATGAAAATCGTGACTTCGTTGTTAAATTTTGATAAAAACTGACAGCTTCAAAAGTTTTCGAGAAGAAAAACTGCTTACGCTAACCCTAACACGCACCTTTGACCAAAATGAAAGTGGTAACAGTCAACAACGGACTGTGTCGACGAGATTTTATTGATTTTATTGAGTTATCAAGGAATTCCGAAACTATATCGCTATACAAATAGTCAGTTTTCCCTATCAACGAACTTCGATACAAAGCTATAAGCTAGCTGCTTTCGCCATCATAACGACATATGGCTGCATTAAGTAGGTACCTATACACGACCCAGGACATCATCCGTCGACAATATTGAATGTTCGTTTGGCTTCGTATCGTCGTGTGCTATATCCCGTCCATATAGGATATTAGTTTGAATGAGACATGATGTCATGAATTTTTATGGTAATGCATTCGTAATATTTGAAAAGATAGCTGCGCGAGAATATGTGACGAGGCCATGGTAAATGTCGGAAGTGCTGAGTGTGGAAAAAAAACACAAAAGAGATTGCATTTGGTATTAAGAAAACATAGAATAGATTAAGAGTTAAGAAATGACTTAATGATTAGTCCAGAAATCTCGTAAAAGGACCAAATCAATAAAAAAAAATAACTGGCGCAGCCGTCCAACATTGAACCAAGGCCGCAGATGTGTTAGAGACATCCAATTTCCAAGATCTTGACTGCTTTTTGTATAGATGTTGAGATCAATAGCACGCTCATCACTGTTATTTATAATTAAGTTTAGATAATTTGGGTCAATTGAGAAGCACGGAGATGAGGGATATTTTCAATATAAGGGACCAAGATAGCCTCTTTTCTGGCTGAAATAGCCTCCGTACCATTTTTCTCCTAAAAAAAAATGCGATTGTCATGAAGTTTGTATCGCATTAATAGTCTAAGAAAATTGGACCAAAATATGGCCATCGAACGGCAAAACTCCTACATCGGAAATTTTTTTTGATTATGGTTGGGGATAGTCCCGAGATGATGGCATAGAAAGTCCCAACCGATCGGTGGTCCGCAACCTTAAAAAAAGGGGGGAAAGGGGGCCTTTTTTCGGTTTTGTGCGATTATTTCAAAAACGGTAAGAGATACAGAAAAATGGTCTGAGGACGAAGAAAACTAAATAAAATTATCTTTGCAATGATATATAACACATTAGAGTTCAATTGAATATTTTGGCGTTAGAATAGAACATAAATTAGAATATTTTCATTTTAGACATTTTTTAAAAGCTCCATAACTTTTGAAAGAATGTTAGTTCAGCCGTAAAATTTTGTACAAGTATTCACAACAAGTTTAAGATAATTTTAACGTAAACGCTAAGTCGCTCCGGTCAAGGACCCCGATTATCCCCCCATTTAAATTTGTCAAAACGGCATGTCCATAACTCTCCCCAAAATTGGAGCAGAGTGCTAAATTTTGGTTTGTTGCGATTGGAGGTCATAGTCACCCCACATACCAAAAATCAGCTCATTCGGATAAAAACTAAGGGTACCTCCCATACAAAGTGACCCATGACAGCTTGTTCTACAGTTTGTAAAATGAGTAGTACGTAGAACAAACTCCTGATAGGTCACTTTGTATGGGAGATACCCTTAGTTTTTATCCGAATGAGCTGATTTTTGGTGGGTAAGGTGACTATGACCTCCAATCGCAACAAACCAAAATTTAGCACTCTGCTCCAATTTTGGGGGGAGTTATGGATATACCGTTTTAAAAAATTTAAATGGGGGGATAATGGAGGTCCTTGACCGGAGCGACTCAATGTTTACGTTAGAATGACCCTAAACTTGTTGTGAATACTTATACAAAATTTTACGGCTGAACTAGCGTTCTTTCAAAAGTTATGGAGCTTTTAAAAAAGGTCTAAAATGAAATTATTCTAATTTATGTTATATTCTAACATAATTCAATGAAACTCTAATGTGTTATATATCATTGCAAAGATATTTTTATGTAGTTTTTTTCGTCCTCATACCATTTTTCTGTATCTCTTACTGTTTTTGAAATAATCGCAAAAAACCGAAAAAATTCCCCCCTTTCCCCCTTTTTTTTAAGGTTGCGGACCCCCAATCGGTTGGGACTTTTAATGCCATAATCTGGGGACCATTCCCAACCATAATCCAAAAAAAATTTCCGATGTAGGATTTTTATCGACCAAATATGCCATTTTTCTTAGACTATAAAGGAAGCATCTCCGCCCATATAAAAAGTATAGACATATGATCAGCACGACTTGGGGAGTTGATTGGGCTATGTCCGTCTGTCTGTCTGTTGCGACGCGTTTTACTCGGTGGGTATAAACGCTAGCTAGCACATTGTTGCAGGTTGTTTGTATGTTTGAATCACTGAAATTGGATCACTGGGTCATGGGGCTACCATACAAACCTAGCCCCCAATTTAAGTTCTTCTAAGAAAAACTTTTTTGTTTATGAACCAATCTTAACCAAACCAAACCAAATGTCACAAAAAATATGTTAAAATGGATGGAATCTAACGAAGGGGTCATGGGGCTGTCATACAAACCTAACCCCCAAATTAGGTTCTTCTATGAAAAACTTTTTTATTTGGGCACCGATTTCAAACAAACCTCATAAAAAAGTATTTCTATTGATCTCACAGAACATACATATGTAAAAATTCACCAATTTACACCAAACCTCATGAAAATGTATTTCTATTGATGTCACAAAATATATGCAAAAATGAATGAAATCGGACCATGGGGTCATGGGGCTGCCATACAACCCCCCCCCCCCAATTAGGTTCTTCAAAGAAAAACTTTTTTATTTGTCCACAAAATTCAACCAAACCTCATACAAATGTGTTTCTATTGACGGCACAAAATATACGTAAAAATTGATGCGGTCATGAGGCTGCCGTAACCGCCCCCCTTTTCGTTCTTCTAAGAAACATTTTTTGCTACACCAATTTCACCGAACCTTTTATTGATGTGTCTATCGAAGCAACAAAAAATGTTAAAACAAATGGAATTGTACTATGGAACCTTATCCCCCGCTTCCCCCCTAATAAAGTTTTCTAAGAGAATTTTGTTTATTTGCCCAATTATTCCAAGCAAAACTCATTCAAATATTGTTTTATCGCGCCACGGAACTCATGTGAAAATTGAAGAAAAAGAATGGAAGGGGCAGGATTAAAAAAAGTCATAGACCGCGCGGGAAAAAACTTTAAGCCCGAGGAGAGCGAAGGGTATCCAAATTTTGGCCGCGCCCAAAATTATTTTCTATTTAAAATGTCGATAGTGTAGGGATGTCCATTTTTGGCAAATGTTTGTATCACAATTTTAAATTATAATACTGGCCGTGTTTTTTTTTTACATCGGGGGCAGGTTTGCTAACCCAGACGCGCAAAAAAAAACTATCGAGGGTAGCATCCAGGTTAAATTTCAAATTGTCACGTAGGCATTGCCATTAATTTCAAAACATTGCTCAAAAATATTAAAGCCCCGTTTTTACTTTACAAACGCAAAAGTTCAAATGTAATTTTTTTTAATGAAAACATATTTTTATGTAGGAATCATAATTTTGTTAGAATAAGAATTCGACGAACAACATTTTTAACATGAATTTACAAACAAAAACTATATTTTTTGCACACACTTGTGTGTTGCATGTAAACTATTCCTTAGAGCTTTTCATTTCAAAATTTAATTTTTGCTAGTCATTGGAAAACGTACTAGAAAATAATTGGGATTGCATACATTTAGGCGAGTTTTGGAAAGCTCATTAAATCTGGATAGCAATATAATTTCTAACCTGAATAAAGTCACAGGTTAGTGTTTGTATGAAAATTACCCCGGATAGTGTAGGTTAGCTAATTAAAAAACACGGCCAAAATACGAGTACGGCAAAGATTTTTGCCCACAGTGTTGCCTTAATTGCTTCGAATTTCTTATTTCTGATTCACCGAACTTTTATCGAACGTTTATCTGAACCATCCCGACCGACATTAGTTCAGACAAATCGGTTGTCATACTTTAGACATTATTGATGAACCTGTAAATGTATGAACATAAGTGTCTATACTTTTCATTTTATTAAATTTTCGAAAAAAAAAAAATGATTAATCCAAAAGTAGACATTTAGGCCGCACACACACAACGAATGCACGGATTTAACATGAATTTTTATACCCTTCGCTCATAGAGTGAAAGGGTATATTAACTTTGTCATGAAGTTTGTAACGCATTGAAGGAAGCATCTCCGACCATATAAAAATTATACATATATGATCAGCATGACTTGGGGAGTCGATTGGGCGATGTCCGTCTGTCCGTCTGTCTGTCTGTCTGTTGCGACGCGTTTGACTCAGCCAATTTAAAAGCTATGAAGCTGAAATTTTGCACAAGTGCTTCTTTTTGCTGCAGGCAGTTTGTATGTTTGAATCGGAAAAATCGGACAATGGGGTCATGGGGCTGCCATACAAACCCAACTACTCAAATTAGGTTCTTCTAAGAAAAACTTTTTTATTTGTGTACCAATTTCAACAAAATTTCACACAAATATGTTTCTATAGATAACACAAAATATATGTAAGAATGGATCAAAGCGGACCATGGGGTCATGGGGCTGCCATACAAACCTAACACCCCAAATTAGGTTCTTCTAAGAAAAACTTTTTTATTTGTGCACCAATTTCATCCAAATTACACACAAACGTGTTTCTCTTGATGACACAATAGATATCTATGAATTGATCAAATCTGACCATGGGATCATGGGGTGGCCATACAAACCAAACCCCCATTTTGGTTCTTCTAAGAAACATTTTTTGCACCAATTTCACAAAACCTTGAAATAATGTGACTTTACCAAAGCAACAAAAAAATTAAAAACGAATGGAATCGTATTGTGGGGTCATGCAACCGCAACCGCAATAAAATTTTCCGAAGAGAGCGAAGGGTATCCAAATTTCGGCCAGGCCCGAAATTAGCCTCGGTCCCCGGGGGTTGGCGAGCGAAGCGAGCAGGGGGCAAAGCCCCCTAGTTTTGGATTGAAATTAAAATCTGCCTGTGGATAGGCTAATTTTACAAAACGAAAACTTATTAAAATCCAATAAAACCCACGGATTCAAATCAATGTATTCGCTGTGTGTATACAACCTAAATTTCGGAATCGCTGGAAGCTTTATGTTTCTTCCTCCCTGTCCTTCGGACTGTTTGGTCATTCGACATTTTATTGGCAGGAGCTAATTGTTAAATAAGGATTCCTTTGTCGGATGCATGCATTCACCTTTGGAAACCCAACCCCGGGGCCGTAACTCCATCTGGTTGACTTATACCCAAGTCCAACCTCCAGTCACCTCGAGTCCGACATCATGATTAGTAGGGACAATGTTGCCCTGGGCAAATCCATCCCCGAGGAGCACTATTTGTTAAAGACTTCTAAGTAACAGGTGTGATCCCCCTTCGTCCTTCCTTAAAACTTAAGCCTCACGCTAGATTCAGACGTGCATATCCCAGGTTCGTTTGACCTGTGACTACCCATCAGCTTAAAGTGATATGTACTTGCCACATCTGGAATTGGGCATAGTAGCAGCAATGCGTCTTGGGCCGTGTAGTCATCTATCCACAAACTAGCTAGATATAGGCGCTTAGGCATTTTGACAGAGCCATTCTCGCTAACTAGTCCCTTCGATGCTAGGGTTATGCGAAGCCGTCAGTTCCGAGGCTTTTCACGTTCGCTTATGGCGGATTTCTCCCCAGCAAGGAAACACCGCGACGTGTTCAGATCGTCAGTTCCCGACGATCTTCGTACAGATCCACGCTATGGCGTATCAATCATACTAGGCCTCCCCGTCCCTCTGTGCTGCTCGGGTCCGTGGTGTCGCAGCTCACCAAAAATCAGTGTACCATGCCTGCCACACAGATAATCTGTCTCTTATGTGACACAGACGCATGTTTTACAAGGATCTATTAATTTTTTTTAAAGTACACTACGCAACTCACTAAACAATAATTTTATAACGGTGTATATATACATTGCATTTTCTTTGCCATCGCCACTAAATAAAGCTTCCATGCGCTCCCTTTCATATTACATTACATTCTTCGTGCAAGAGCTTGGGTTAATCTTTACATTAATTTATTTACTTTCTTGCGCTACTGACCGAGATATCGTAGTCATTGTACGAGTACTCCTTACTTGCATACGTAGCGCGAGCATGCATGCAATCGTTGAACATTTTTCAAATTTTCAAGGATTCATTTTTGTTTGTACATACGAGTACAGTGTTGTGGTAGTTTTAGCGGTTGGTAACAATTTGCGTGATTTCGTGCAATAAAATTCGCCATCATCATCATTCAACGTACAAGTTCAGTCGAAGTCTGAAGGTAAATATTTTCAGATTCATTACAAAATTGTTCATTTTTGTTTGATAAAAATACGAAGAAACGAGACTAATATACGTTTTATATGTACGCGAGTATGAATAATTGTTGTTTGTCTGGGCTAGGAATTACTTCTTGAGAGTTGTGCAATTTATATACTGGCACGCAAGGATATTTGCGTTTTTTAACTAGTAAATGGTTTAAGAAGGGCAAATATTTTTGTAGTTATTTTTTTTGCAGATAATTCTGAAATGTCGCTATACCTGCGAGGTTGTTCTTGCTAAAATATGTACTCAATAAAAAAATCTAAAATTTATTAGATTTTGTACTGCGTAAAAACAATTCAATTGAAGAGATTTTTACACGTTCCATCAATGGGCTCTCCAAAATCGAGTCCCGAGTGATGTCTATTACAAATAGAGTAGAATAGGTATTTCGATTTGTATTTATTTTCAAGTACATATCTTACAAATTTCTCCGGAAATTGCAGAATTTGCATTTAAAATGGAATTTCGGAAAATTCACAAAAACACATTTTTCCAATATACTTATTTTCATCCCAATCAAAATGTTTAACATATCTTATCTTCGAAACTATTCAAGTATATGAACATGTCAATTTCATCTTTGCAAACAACTGGACAAACTTCCTGACACCTACCATTATTTACAAATGCTCTCTTCCACAATATTTGGTGCGAAGATCAACAGCTCATAATTCGATTAAGCCCGGTAAGTACTTGAAATATATTGGAAAAGATTGTAATCCTCCAATAGCCATAAAATATCAATAAGCTCTGTCCCGAATATACTCATATAGTCGCATCTAGATGTCCTTTGACTTTTGGTGTCTCTGAAGAGCCTACGACAAACAACGCCGAGTATCGAGTATGTGTCTAGGGTCCAGCTTATCTTTTCTTGGTTCGATTTTAGCTTTCGTAACTTTTTGTATAAACGAACATCCATAAAATCGGCAAGTTTATGACCTTTGGTATAGCGTAGTGTGTGACAAAATGTCTTTTTCAGCATGGACGTTTTCTTTTTTTGTGTACATCATCGGGACTTTGGCCGAACCATTGTGTCCAGTATGTCTGTATAAGTATTATCATAGATACGGCTGTTGGGGGGATATTAGAAAAAATGGGCAACCGGAAATTTAGGCACAACTGACAGAATAATGACTGTCATTCTTCTACTAGTTCGACGACCATTCAAAGTCTATTGTAATGGAAGGGACAGGAAATTAGCACCGTTGTGTCCTTTCTCGGGAACGGCCGCGCAGACCGGGTTCACGACACAAAGGCTTTCACGCGACATCCACGGTCATTTTTTCCACTCTGGTTCTATATCCTTTGGGTTTGGATAAAAGTGTGAATATAGAGAGTGTATGAGGCGAAGTATAAATAATTTCGGGGGGTTGGTTGGGATTTATTGAAGTCAATTGTCAGTGGTGATATTGTCATCCGGGTGATTTATTATTGCAATTTCCCCAAAATAAAGGAATAGAATAGTGTAGTGAAAATGTTATTGAATCGGATTAGAAATCGTGAGATTTCAATATTTTTGTTAATATCGATAGACAAAAACATGAAAAAGTAATCTTGCTTTAAAAAAAATCACCAGAGTGTTAACCACGATTTCGGAATATTTGATCCCTAAGCGGATATACTCGAACTCTGATTTCAGTTTCATAATTTACTTTCTCCGTCGTGAATTGGAATTTTTGTTTCCCTAAAATATCTTCAAAGGAGCATAGACCCATAGACCGTTTTGTATGAAAGATGGGCGTTGACTGGAAATGAAATCGGTGGCAAATAAAAAGTCTTTATTGGAGATCACCGAATATATGAGCTTAAGGCCCAAAAACAATGGGACTCCGTCCGACTTTTGTTCGTCGACTATTTTTAAAGCTTCATAACTTTTGATCGAATAGAGCTAGAGTCTTGAAATTTTGCATTTATGATTCCTGTGGTAAGTTTTGTTTTCACATTAAATATGAATACCATATGGAACCAAGAAATCACCTGCAAATAAAGTATAACTGGCATAACTCCTATTTAGACACCAGTAGAATCCTAAAATTGGATCATATTGTTGCCAGACTTTGCACGGTACTATCGAAAAAAAAGTAGGCCGAAAAATTAAAGGTTCTTTCGTACTAAAACCCGTTATCCCCTATATTCGTCTTTTACCTATAAGTCAAGAAAAACATCGCCAATTGCGCTGATTTTTGGGTGCAGCTTTTTTATTGCATTCCAATTAAGTCCTATTCCGTTGACAGAAATATTAAGACCCATCCCCATATAAAAGTCCCTTTACTCTTAACGCAATTATCAATGGAAATATTGACATAACTACTCAAATACGCAGTAATATCATTCGGAAGTTATCCAATACAGCTACAGCTAAATGGAAAATGCCCTATCCCAGCCAGCAAAAAACACATGTTTAATATGTGTAATCATTAGGGCAACCAAAATATGCCTTAAAAAAACTCCATTTTAGGCGCCTAAAATATGCTCTTAAAATTGAAAATCGACAAGAACAAACTAAAATGTATTATTGCGAAAATTTGGATTGTTCTGCTATCCGTTCTCATAAGGAGTTCTGTTTCTGATATTGTTGTTGTTGATGCCGTTATTTTCTATCATGTCTAAGTATCATGTCTAAGTCCTTTCCTTATACAGTATCCGCTCGAAAATTAGAACACGTGGAAATTAGAGTAGCTTGGGAATTATGAAAGCCAGTTAGACACACTGGCCGCTCTAAAATTGGAATAAACTGTTCTAATTTTCAAGCTTAAGAAGTTTGATTAAACAATTCTTATGTTTTAATCCCGTTACATAAGGTAAATAATGTCGTCGAAAATTTGCTACCCGAAAATCTCACTTTTGGTAAGCGATTCTATTATTGAAATTAACACAGGATTCCGTTTCTGAATCTGTATTGCGGTCCAGTTTGAATATTGTTTTCCTCTATCAGGAAAATAATAGATAAACGAATTTGCATAAAACCTTAACACGATCAGTTTTACAATATCTCACAGAGCACTTTTTCGCCTCTACTTAAACACGCTTGAAAATTAAAAATTCTTAGAAATTAGAATTGGCCAAAACTGAACTTCTAATTTTCGAGCTTTTACTGTATTCTAATATGTTTTCTAAGGCAACAATATGTTATTAGCTGTGAACTGACAGTAACCAGCGAATTATTCGCGCCGCGCGGATGTGAACACCAAAAATCTGAAAAATTCGTGCCGCGTTGGTGTGAGCACCACTTAATAATTTTTGACTTTTTCTATTTACTTTAGAATGCCAACGAATCCCAGGTATCCCAGGACACGAGTCCGAGTTGATCGGTTAGACTTTCACGATCACGCTTATGGCAAGGGTACAACATAGGGTATATAATTGGGTTCCGTGCCTTAAATGTTGGAGGGAATTATTTTTTTCGTAGAATCATAGAAATATGCAAATAGTATGCAAGAATATGCAAAAAAATTATGAAAAATATGCTTTTATGCATTTATATGCAAAATATGCATTTATGGACAAAATATGAAAAAGTATGCACTATCAAATATATCTCTATCGATTTCTTTTTACATAAATCGGATTTATATCTCAACCATATCTTGATAGCACATCCCAAAAAAATATGCATTTTGCATACTTTGGTTGCCCTGGTAATCATTCATGCACCACGTGCCAGTTGAGATACCTTGGTCATTCATCACGTTTTCATACAAACAGTATTATGACGATGTCCCCCTATATCATTTATACATGCCTTTGCGCGTTATTACGAATAACGATTACCAAATCGTTACTCATAAATATAATGTAATAGTTATGTATCATTTATGTTCAATGCATCGCTCGTAAAAAAATATTCATGACTTACGCGAAATCAATGAATGATTTATTATTCGCGAGAAATGAAAAATATAATCGCAAAATGAATCGCACATCAAAATTTTGATTAAATTTTGCATAATAAGGAGAAATAGATTCAAAGCGGGCCAATTCCTGATTTAGCGTTGACCTGTACGCACTTCTGCAAATATAACAAATTTCAAGTTAAGAATGTTAAATTTCTTATTGTTTTTGCGAAAGTGTGGTGTAATGACCAACTTGTGTTGGCACGCCAACAACACAAATTGTAAAAAATCAAACATGCGTTCGTTTTACATAGTAAGAAGAATACGACAAGTGTGTGAATCATATTTGAGGAGAAAACAACCATTGTATTTCCCAAATTCAAGCACACATACTGATTAATGACATTTCCCTCACCTGACCATCATGTGTTTTACTGGCTGGGATCCCAGCATACATTGGCGTCAAATATCGTCCAAATAGTCAAAAATAAACTTCATTTCATGCATCACGAGTCGACGTGCTGTATGTATAGAACGCATTGAAAGTGAAACACATGATGGTCAGCTGAGGGAAATGCCATTAATCAGTATATGTGCTTGCATATGGGAAATACAATGTTTTTTTTTCTCCTCAAATATGATTCGTACACTTGTCGTATTCTTCGTACTACATAAGACGAATGCAAGTTTGATTTTTTGCATGCATCTGTTGTTGGCGTGATTTTTCTCACAAAAAAATCTAGTCGAGCTGGTGTAGTAGTTGGTGCGCGCATACCTTCGGTACACAGGGTTATGAGTTTGGGACTCACCGTGAAAGAATTCAGTTTATGTTGTTTTTCGAACTCACGATCCATGCAATGGACTACGATCTCACTCAGATGTTAAACGAGTACTCATTTATGGGGATGCTGAATGTGTTGTTGATTTTTTTAGTAAATCATTCATTGATTTCGCATAAGTCGTGAATATTTTTAGAAGCGGTGCATTGAACATAAATATGATACATAACTATTACACCTTACATCTTTATGAGTAACGATTTTGTAATCATTATCCGTATTAAGACGCAAAGGCATGTATAGATGATATAGGGGGACATTGTCATATACCTACTGCTTGTATAAAAACGTGATAAATTAGGTATCTCAACTGACGCGTGGTGCATGAATGATAGGTCACACATGTGCTCTTTGCTGGCTGGGATACTAATACTAAACTTCATCGAAACCATTTGTAGGTTCTAGGCTAGTACAGGGTAGCACACGGGAACCTGACGATTTTTAAAACGTCGTGAGAAATCGAAAATTCATGTTACAAAAACTTGTTGGCCACTTAAAAATCGCTAAAGTTTTAAAGTCGTTTTCGGTTATTTTATTTCACTTTTCGAAGCAGATCAATGTCTATTCGCCCGATAACTTCGGGCGGGTGGGCTCCTTCAGTTGTTTAACCTGCTTGGTTTGCTTTCATAAATGCGTAATTTCAATAACACAAAGAAAATAAAGTCAGACCTGGTTAAGTCGAGGGAATGATTGGTGCGTCGAAAAATCTTGATATGACCCTGCCGGGACGCAATTTGTGAAGGACTAGCAATGATGCTCTAGCTTTCGCAGTATGTACTGTGGTCTCCAATGGCTGAAGCCATTTTACGCGAAGAAATAATCACAATCCCATGAATATTGTAAGGACGGCGAAACTTACACTGTAGGTATACGCCCGGTTATTATGGCCTAAAGCTAAGGCATCATATGCATGTTCATCTGTGCACTGGCTCATCTTACAAGCTAAAACCAAGGAATGTAGTGGTAACTACGTCGCTATCTTTCCTAGATAACCGTCGTCAGTACCGAAAAGAAATTGAAGTGCAACTGCTGAAAAGACTCGGGCATTTTCCGAAAACGAAAATTTTAGTGGTGGAAATTCGAACCTTTCCTATAGGAATTATTTTTTTTCTATAGAGGTTTCATTTGAATTCCGCAACTGTACTGAGTGTTTTAGTGGCAAGGATGAAGTTTCGATTTTTTACGACGATTTGAAAATAGTCAGGTTCCCGTACACCATGCCAGCCTGTATAACAAAGTCAACCTCGGTAACTTTTTATACCGGAGGTAGTCTTTCATCGGATTGATCGGATGCATGGAAATTCAGTTTCTCTAAGGCCACACACACACGGTCTATCCATGGTTTGCAATCGATGGAATTAGCATGGATTTTATTGAATTAAAATCCAAATCCGCCCGTGTATGGGCTCATTTCACAGAACGAACATCTATTTTTAGATTGCAATCCATAAAATGGATTTTCGTTCTGACAAATAAGCTAAAATGGATTTTCGTTCTGTCAAATGAGCTCATTTTACAACAAAAATCCATTTTATGCGTTGCAAGCCCTGGATTGTCCATGTGTGTGCGGCCTAAGGGCCCGCATACATATATCCACATATTCGGAATGACCGTGTTTGTGCGGCATAATATGGTAGTGCAGAGTTTTTTTTAAATGGTGTGCAATGGTAAAACCCTCCTTATACATACTTATTTATAAGCTTTATCATTCGGCAGAGAATTCTTAAGCGGTTGGCGGATTTCCTGGCACATCTACAGAATGGAGTCCGAGGAGAACCTCCAGAGCGGTGGAGTTGTAGCTTTTCCTGATTGCGATATTTCTGGAGGAAAGCATGCATTTCTATCCGCACATGTACGGAAATTTTGGACCACGCCGAGATTCGATCTTCGGACCTCCGTACAGTGCGACTCAACCAAGTGAGCGACAGAGCGTGGTGGGCTTTTAGTGCCATTTTATTGGATTTGATGGATATTGGGGAAAAATAACTGTATATGGAAACCCTTGAAGAGTCCTTTTGTATGCATTTTCCTATAGATGTTGATAGATAAATCAGGTTGAAGCTTACCTGAATGTGATTAATACAAAGTATCTTAATATCCCGAACTCGTCGAAATGGTATGAGTTAATTAAACACGCGTGTCGTACAGCTTGAAGTGACTTTTTATTCTAACTGTATTATATAAAAGTGACATTTAAAATAGTTAGTTTAGTTTTGTCATATTGGTACTATTTTTAGTGCAAGTATATAACTAGGGTTGCCGCAGTACAGTTTTTTTTCCATCGTTTTGCTAGAAATTAGAATCGCATCTCTCCACAGCTGTAACTTCTGAACTTTGGCCGCTATAGAGGCTTTAAATTTTTACCTAATATGGGCAGTACGGTGACCGGTGGTCTATACATGTCTGCCAAATTTCAAAATGTTTAACCAAAAAAATCTCGAGCTATGGACAATTTTCGATTAGAAAACACAAAAGTGCGATTTGGCCAGGTGTAACTGTCGAAAGCGGATAGGTAGGACCTTAAAATATGGAGGAAATGTGAGCGCAAAGTAACTCTTCAAGTGTGTGAAATTGCAGAACTATCGATCAAAGAGTGCCCAAGTTATCGAAGTCGAAAGCGGATAGGTAGGACCTTAAAATATGGAGGAAATGTGAGCGCAAAGTAACTCTTCAAGTGTGTGAAATTGCAGAACTATCGATCAAAGAGTGCCCAAGTTATCGCAAATGAACGTTTACCAAATGAAAGGGCGATTTATCTTGGTAAAAACACCTTTAAAACAGACAAGGCTTATCACAGGTCTCATTATTGTTTTTTTATGTATAGTAAGATTTTTTCGTAAAAATTAAAGTCACCTTTATCTCAGATCTTACATTGTTTAGCTACATATTGCTAGAACAAACAGTATTCTACTCGTCATTAGCTTTCATTTGACACACGTTCATTGCTGTTCATCAAACGACCGTTTTGATCTTCATCCTTTTCAGCAAAAAAAGACCCTCTACGAAAACCATAGTCGGCCTTCTGTAGAGTGATAGGTGAAACTCACTTTCATTTTTTGAAGTATCCTTTAACTCATTCCCGGACACAACGCCAAAATTTGACACGATTTGTATGGTCAAATGCTCAAAATTGGACGTCTATAGACGTTGTGTCCGGGAAAGTGTTAACGCCAAATCTATGGCCAGCTAGTGGATCTGGGATGGCATCTATTGCCAATGTTAGTTGATCATAGGCGATACGATACGTATCGACTCCTTTAGTTCTTAGTTATTTCATTAAAATAACGGTAAATTTTCCAATTTCTTAATACTTTTCTAAAAACAGGGTTCATTTTCAAATTTTGCCAAAAATTTCCAAAACAGAGTCAATTTTTAAATTTGTCGAAATTTTTCAAAAAAGAAGGATTTCTTCCTCAATTTCTCCTTAAAAAACATGATCAATTTTTTTTTTAATTTTCCAAAAACAGGGTTAATTTTTAATTATTTTTTCAAAAAACGGCATATTTTTTAATTTTTCAGAAAATGGTTAATTTTTACCAATTTTTAATGCAACCGTTATGTGAAGGAACAAAATAATAATAATAATTCCAGCTATGACATCCATAAACAACTTCACAGATAAAATCTACACATTCGCAATGCCAGTTATTGATTAAATTGATTCAATATTTTCCATATTTTTCATCAATAAATACCGCGTGTCTCTTTGTAGTCATCCTGCAAAATTAAATTTTAATAACAAAAAAGAAAATCCTCTCTTTTTTTGTCAGGCTGATATTTTTTTCCACCTCGATAATATTTTCCTATAGCAGCCACTCATTCGCCATATAATCGGGATAAGTGAATTAACCATGAAATAATATTTTTTTTGTGTGAAATGTACCTTCGATCGTCTAGATTCTGTCGAATTTCGTTACCACAATATTAATCTTTCGACTTACCACTATAGGTTGGTGGATAGTGAGTTTGGGGCGCATTCATTCAGGTCAGCTTCTGTTAGTGTGTATGCATACGGAAGGACGACCCTCTCTCGCCCACATTAATAAATCTGACAGAGAAATTTCACCTCAAAACAAGCCTCTATTTATTTGCTACCCACAATTTTATTGTAGCCCATCCATTTGATTCATGGATTTGACTTTCGCATGTGCTCCTCTTATTTGTCGGAGGAAAAACAAATACAAAACAAAAAAGAAAATGCGACAGACGAGAATGAGAACCGAATGTCAAGGATGACGAAAAAGTGAGGCCAATAAACGTGTACAATGAAAAGGATGTGTAAACGTAATACAATTTTTGCCTATTACCCAGCCAATTCCGATATTCGATGATGCGGTAGACACGAAGTCATGTAGTACGTTTGCAGGACGAACTCGATGTTATTTTATATTCTATTCAATGAGCTGCATGGAGGACAGAGTTACGATACGACCATTTTACAGTTGTTGAAAATTGTCCTTTGAATCATAAGTCGAACATGCTCAGACTCTCGTCAGATACACTTTGATGCATGGCCATGTCAGGTACACACATTGAATTCCATTCAATTTCAGGACAATTTTGGACCACTTTCACCTTTGAAAATGTTCACTGAAAATTCCTTGTTGATTTTCCGATGCAAAGTCCATACATATGCAAGTACACGTATCGATATGTATACCTCAACAAAATATCCAAAATATTTTCAGTAAAATTGATGCAATTTAATTTCAATTCCATAAATTGACTTTGACGAAAAGGATATGATGTGTTTGCCGGCAATCAGGAAGTGATTTCGCTAGTTTGTCGAGTTAGATAACATCCGCGTTTAACTATGAGTTGCTATGAGTAATCGAAATATACAAATTGCAAATTGTAGTATTGGATGTCATTATTTTGCTAAATTTAATATTTGTGTAGACTTTAAAAGTAATGTTGAGTTTGGTTGTTTAAATTGGGTTTCAACATTAACTTTCTTGACATTTTATGTTCTGGGGCGACCCTTGAGAACAACCGATTAACAATGCCAAACATTTCTGAAAACAATTTTGATTACAAATCCAAAAGCCTGGATAAACGTATTATAAATATTATTCGAAAACAAAAACGGTTTCCATTATGTTTTCTATGCATAAATGCGCAACATCTTTTTTCGTTATCCTTAACCAATATTCCATTGATGTGAATGCAAATCGAGCAGTTTTTATGCAATCGCATACATATACAATACAAATACATAGAACCCGCCTACCTTAGACGTTGCCTTATTCCGTTGCTCGTCCGTCAGTCATGCATAATTCAAAGGCGGGCGTCTCAAAACTCATATTGAATGCAAGAGAAATTTTACAAGTCATGAATCTTCACAGCAAATTCTATTGACTGTGAGAAAAGCGAATCACTCAATTCACCATTATTAAGACCATGTCACTATATTGATCCATACACGCAGCACATCCTTAAAGATTGGTGTGTGTCGTGGTGTTAACTTGCTTGCTTAAATTTATTATATGTACCTATACCAGTGGCGTATCGTTTCTACAATATGATGATTACAGCGACTTGGGGACCCATTTCGATTTCCAACCCTGGTGGAAATCGAAATGGGACCCCAAGTCGCTGTAATCATCAATAAGTGAAAATTCATTAATTAAAATATATATATATATGTTTGACCGATATACATACATATAGCTACTACACTACTATACAGGGTGTTTCACGACTCATGGTACCTACATACAATACTGGATGATAGCACAACTCATTTGGGTAGAATTAATGCTCCACATGATCTTTAGCCGTTGTAAAATTTTAGCATTTTTCGTAAATAGTGGCAAAAAGCTCGACGTGTCGAGCAAAATCACTATTTGCCACACTCCCAAATAATTAATCCGAAATTTGACTTCACTTTCTGAAACTGCACAAAATTCTACGTAAAATAACTCTTTTCCCAATTAAATAATTTCAAAAACTTCCCAGATACTACCATTCAAACTTTAATGAAATTTGAAAATATCTGGGAATTTTTTTAAATTATTTCATTGGGAAAAGAGTCATTGTATGTAGAATTTTGTGCCGTTTCAGAAAGTGAAGTCAAATATCGGATTAAATATTTGGGAGTGTGGCAAATAGTGATTTTGCTCGGCAAGTCGAGTTTTTGACACTACTTAAAAAAATGCTAAAACTTTATAACGGTTAAAAATAGAGGGGTCACGTGGAACATTAATTCTACCCAAATGAGTTGTGCTTTCATCCAGTATTGTATGTACCATGAGTTGTGAGACACAAAATAAACATAAAACAAGGGGGCTTCGCCCCCTGCTCGCTTCGCTCGCCAACCCCCGGGGCGTAGGCTAATTTCGGGCACGGCCGAAATTTGGATACCCTTCGCTCACCTTGGGCTAACAGTTTTTTCGGGCGTATATATGACTTGTATTTAATCCCCCTCATTCTTTTTCTTCCGTCTTGACAAAAGTTTTGTGCTTGGTTGAATTAAGTGGGCAAATAAAAATTTACTCGGAACATTTTATTGGGGTTGCGGGAGCATGACCCCAAAGTACGATTCCATTCGTTTTTAACTTTTTTGTTGCTTTGGTAAAGACACATTAATTCAAGGTTTTGTGAAATTGGTGCAAAAAATGTTTCTTAGAAGAACCAAAATGGGCGTTGGGTTTGTATGGCCACCCCATGATCCCATGGTCAGATTTGATCAATTCTTAGATATGTTTTGTGTCATCAAGAGAAACACGTTTGTGTGTAATTTGGTTGAAATTGGTACACAAATAAAAAAGTTTTTCTTAGAAGAACCTAATTTGGGGGGGTTAGGTTTGTATGGCAGCCCCATGACCCCACTATCCGATTTGATCCATTCTTAGATATGTTTTGTGTCATCGAAAGAAATTCATTTGTGTGAAATTTGGTTGAAATTAAGGCACAAATAAAATAGTTTTTGTTAGAAGAACCTAATTTTGGGGGTTAGGTTTGTATGACAGCCCCATGACCCCAAAGTCCGATTTGATCCAATCTTACATATGTTTTGTGTCGTCCATAGAAATACATTCGTGTGGAATTTGTTTGAAATTGATACATAAATAAAAAAGTTTTTCTTAGAAGAACCTAATTTGGGGAGTTACATTTGTATCGCAGCCCCATGACCCTATGGTCCGATTTGATCCACTCTTACGTATGTTTTGTGTCATCAATAGAAACACATTTGTGTGAAATTTGGTTGGAATTGGTACACAAATAAACAAGTTTTTCTTAGAAGAACCTAATTTGGTGAGTTGGGTTTGTATGGCAGCCCCATGACCCCATTGTCTGATTTTACCGATTCAAACATACAAACTGCCTGCAGCAAAAAGAAGCATTTGTGCAAAATTTCAGCTTCATAGCTTTCAAATTGGCCGAGTAAAACGCGTCGCAACAGACAGACAGACGGACAGACAGACATCGCCCAATCGACTCCCCAAGTCATGCTGATCATATGTATACTTTTTATATGGTCGGAGATGCTTCCTTCAATGCGTTACAAACTTCATGACAAAGTTAATATACCCTTTCACTCTATGAGCGAAGGGTATAATAAAACTAACCACACTAAAATCCGATAAGAGGTTTGGTTTTTACACAGCTTCAAAGTCAAATTTGTTTGATTTGACCCAAAAACAATCTATTTTTTCATCTCAATTTTCTCCAACTTCTGCCAAGGAGACGTACTTGTACGATTCTTTTAAAAATTGGCGCATAGTCTTACGATCATATGAAGAGTAGGGGACCCAAATGGCTGCCCTGTGGTACACCAGAGGATACGGATATACCATTGGATATACAACCTTGAAATTTCACAAATTGGGTACGATTGACAAGGTAGGAGCGGAGCCAACTTAGAATGGACCCAGATAACCCAAATTTGTGTAATTTTTCAATTAGAATTTTATGGTCAATTCTATCGAAGGCCTTACTAAAGTCAATATAAACTGCATCAACTTGATTCCCCTTTTCCATTTCACAGAGAACCTCGGAAACTAGGATTATGAAGTTGGCTGTAGTCGATCGGCCTTTGCGAAATCCATGTTGTTGTTGATTCAAAAGCGGGTCAATGACAGCGGTGAGTTTGTCACAAACCAATTTCTCAAATAGCTTAGGGATTGCCGATAGTTGTCGACTAATCTTTTATCACCGCTCTTGTGAATTGGAGTGATGTGGGAATATTTCCAATAGGAAGGAAAGACGCCTGATTCGAGGGAGCTATTGAAAATAATATGAAGGGGAACGAGCAATTGATCTAAACATTGCTTCAAAAAGAAGGGAGGAATCAAATCAGGGCCAGGTCCTTTATCTATACTTAGTTCTGCAATTGCTTTTGATATTTCCTCCTGTGTGATATTAATCCTGTTAATAAGACATATTGAGTTAGAACGGGTTAAGGGCAATGAGGATCTCGAGTTATTCACTGAGCAGAAACTATTTTGAAAATGATCAGCGAAAAAGTTACAAATTTATTGTGGACAGGAGGAAGAAGCCGTACCAGAGGACATGGAAACAGGAAAACCGGCAGTCGTTTACGTTTCATGTTGACAAAGCTAAAGAATGCTTTCGGGTCATTGATAATTTTCTGACCCATTAAATTGACATACAGTTGATATGCTTCGCGGGATTTCATGGCGAACTCATTTGCTAGTTCTATGCGTACATTTCTTTTACCTCAGGGCTAACATTGGTGTCATTTTTATTGAGCTTGTAGAGTTTGTTTCTCTGGTTTCTAAGGCTTCTTAGATTTCTGTCGAGCCATGGTTCAGAAAGTCGGTTGCGCTTTTTAATTTTGGGTACATGCATATTAATTACTCCGAGGATTATGCTGTAGAAGGAAGAGACTGTATCATCTAGACTAGAGCAGACTTTGATAAATTAGTTGCCCAGTCTATGGAATCAAGGTAATTACTGATGTCCTCATAGTTTGCTTTTGAGAAATCGTAAACATCATTTTGGTAGGATTGTGTAAAAGATATGTTACTTGTTGAAAATTCAACTGTAATCGCAAAATGGTGATGGGTGTTATAGAAAATATTTTCTGATTCTACAGTTGGTTAAAATCAGAGTTTTCAGTAAGGTTCACTGCGAGGAGAAGATTGTCATTTTCGTCGATTCGAAGAATCGAAATCTCCAAAGACTATGATTTTGCCATTATCGCTTAGTGAAGCTGTGAGGGAAGTGATTATTTCACATACATCGTTAAAAGTAATTTCGTCAGAACGGGGAGGTATGTAGAAGACTCCGACATAAAGGTAGTGTTTCCCTAGTGGAATTTTCACGGAGATATGTTCAAATGCTGTGTGGGAATGGGTTGTAATATGCTCGCTTGGAAGCGAATTATGTATAGCAATTAGAACACCGCCTCCCCTAGAGGTGCCGGTTAGATTATAGTTCCGATCACGTCTGTAAATAGACCCATTAGAGTCAAGAATTTCCTCATTTTTAAAGGTGTCATTTAACCAAGTTTCCGTTATTATCAAAACGTTAAAATAACATGACTTGGCATCAAGGAATAGAGAAGTTACTTTACCCCTCATTCCGCTACAATTGTGGTAAAAAATATCTAGGGGTATTTCCGGTAGCTTTTTCATTAGGAATAAAGCTTTCTGTGGTCCTCGCGTATTTTCTGTAAGCGGGAAATATGCTTAGAACTTACAAATGACCGAAAGGTTTCTAGATCACTCTTTACCTGATCTTGGGTCATTCCAAGATCATTGTGATACCTTTGGAAAAAACTTCGCAGAGAACTAACATCAGTAGGCAAACCTTCATGCTGAATTAAAACTTTAAGGTTGTTTTACCGTCGATGCAAGTACTATCGTGAGCGTCGTGCATATATGCCAGAAACAAACGAACGCTGTCATAAATTTGTTGGTCTCTGAATCGTGATAGCAAGTACCTGCAATCTAGATCATCTATAGAATTCTTGGTTAGTTTGACAACCGGAGGTACCAACGGATCGAGAAAGGTGGCTGTAATGGCTTTATTGGCAGGGGCACAAGGAATATGGATCGAACCGGTTAGAGACGGCTTTTGGGGATTACCACGAACAAAATTATTATAATTAGGAGTTGGCGAGTTCTCATTGGGTGTAGACGACTTCTTTGGGTCACATATTTCGACGACAGGAGATTTTGAGACAGAAGCTGATGCACCGCTTATGTTATTATTTAAACCATTAGGTTTAGAAGAAATTGCACTTACATTTTCGGTAGTTAAGGCCTGGATAGACCTCGGGCGGAATGAGAATGAAATTTTAGTCCGCTGCGATTTTCTCAATGAAAATGCATACATACTGTCGTGGAATATGTGGTAAATGCTGGGGAGTTCCATAAACTAAAATCCGATAATGGTTTCACAATTTGTCTCTGCCATTTTATGTGTTATTTTTCGATTCCCCGGTCATTAGATACTTTCCACGATGAACTCGTCGTGGACAGTGAATCGGTTTGACGTTTGCAAAACTCACCACGCCCGACGGAGAATATGCAACAGAGTCGACTCATTTCCACGTTGAAAATGCATTCGGAAAAGGGGGAAATTATTTTTTTTTAGTTATTTTTAAGATGAATTAGGACGTAAAACGCCTTTGTAGCAGTTTTCGAAGCTAAAATTTTAAATTCACCACGGTTTTTATGCCGGTTCATTACCGTTTCATTTTCATTCCGCTCGAACTCTATCCGGGGCTTTAGATTGTATGAAATTTTGTTATAGTATAGTGATTTAAGCTGAAAAAATGATGAAACCCAAACATCCAAAAAAAGAGATGACTTTTGATGCCAAATTGTTCTATGGCCTGACCGCATTACGCAGTAAAAAGTTAGACTGTTTTACGCGTCACATTTGGGGGGGGGGGGGGGGGGGTGGCAAAGGGGTAAAATTATGATTTTTCGCCAATATCTTGTTAACTGTAATATTTACAGCAAAATGTTCTGAGGACGATTTAAACTACACAAAATTTTCTTTATAATGATATATTATATCATATACCTTCTCTTGGCAGATTATATACTAGACCTAAAAACATTCGGCGTAATTTCGATTTTTTGATAGTTACATTTGGCGCTCTAGCTCCTGAAGTAATTTAATTGGAGCCATGGTAATTGGGATAACTATTCCCAACAATATATAGCTGTCCCACACGGAGACTCAGGCTGCCCCGACAAAGTATTCTCCTATATCTCCTATTAACATTTAAAAAAAAAAAACATGCCTGTAACTTATCGCCGAATCACAGCAGGCGGTAAAAATTTTGGTAAACGTTAAGGCTAAGTCCCATTAGACCCTCCACCAAATATTACTTCGATCTGATTAAAACAAAGGGTACCTTCCATACAAAATGACCCGAAAATTGCCTACAAGCAAAACTTTAATTTTGGTTGACTTGTTCACTAATTTCTTAATAAACTAGTGGCATTGAATTTGAATAATTTGTATGGGAGGTACCCTTTGTTTTAATCCGATCGAAGTAATATTTGGTGGAGGGTCTAATGGGATTTAGCCTTAACGTTTACCAACATTTTTCCCGCCTGCTGTGATTCGGCGAAAAGTTACAGGCATGTCTTTTTTTTAAATGTTAATAGGGAGTATAGGGGAATGCTTTGTCGGGGCAGCCTGAGTCTCCATGTGGGACAGCTATATATTGTTAGGAATAGTTATCCCAATTACCATGGCTCGAATTTAGGTACTTCAGGAGCTAGAGCGCCAAATGTAACTATCAAAAAATCTAAATGACACTAAATGTTTTGAGGTCTAGTATATAATCTGCCAAGGGAAGGTATATGATATAATATATCATTAGAAAGGAAATTTTGTGTAGTTTAAATCGCCCTCAGAACATTTTGCTGTAAATATTACAGTTAACAAGATATTGGCGAAAAATCATAATTTCACCCCTTTGCCACCCCCTCCCCCCTAAATGTGACGCGCAAAAAAGTCTAACTTTTTACTGCGTAATGCAGAACAATTTGGAATCAAAAGTCAGCTCTTTTTTTGGATGTTTGGGTCTTGAGCTAAAGTCACTATACTATTATGTATAGGGACAGATTTAGGATTAGGGAGACCTTGGTGTTGGGGTAAAGTAGGAGTTGAAAGCGTTTGTGAGTACAAGTTTGGCTAACGAATATTGTTAGATGTTTGTATCCTATTAATGGTTTTCTTATCTATTTTTGATTTTGTTGATTTAGCTGTCGATGATGAAGCCTTTTTGGTCTGCCATATGGTGAACTGCATTCCCTTCCAGACATATGCACTACCACTATTGGGCTTGTGCTTACGAAGCAGCCAATCAGAACGCGCAGGAATAGACAACTTGAAGGACTTGCTCGAAGATCTGTGGCGTGAGGGGATTATATCACACTTGGAATCGTTGATGTATAGTTCCTCCTTTAATATTTCGCGCAACCATGATTCGTTAGCATAATTGGGAGCACCTCTAACCAGGAATGTGGATGCTGCATCGGTGTTAGGATTATACGAGTACTTACGAATTGATTCCTTACGGGTAGATTCGTTGGATATTTTTATTCTCTTTATTCTTTGGCCCATTCTTCGCGGGAACAGTAAGAACCAAATCGTAGAATAGGTCGTTCGGGAGACGCTGGTGTCGGGATTACGTTACTTTTCGGGGGCGTTAACATTAAAGATTCATTTGATGGGGTAGAAGTTTGGATTTTGATCGTTGGAGCAACTTCTGCGGTGGAGGATGACTTACTGGAAGATAAGGAATTGATTTTATTGATGATGATGTTGTAGCCATTTTCGATATCTATGACTTTGTTTTATAATTTGTCGAAGAATTCGGTCTTCAGGTCTTTTGGATTATTACAGGCGGCTGTTGTTGAGATAGGATAGTTTGGTATTTGGTTATCATGTAATGTGTCCAGTCTTTTATCCAAATCGGCTATCCTTTTCTCAATGTTTTGGATATTCATATTATTATAAATGGTACTCACTAGACTGTCGAAATATCTCGCCATCTCAGAAAAGCTATCTTCACTAGCTTTAGTTTGCTTTAGGTATTTGGCAACTATGTTATCTTTTTCTGAGGTGAGATTTTCAATATGGTCTATAATATTGTCAAACACGGATCGGAGCTTAGTTTCCGTATTCTGACAATCCGAGCAAATGAAATGTTCGGCGAGGTAAGAAGGAAACCAATCCCTCGGAGCATCCAAACAAGTTCCGTGTAATTTACGTTTACAGAAGCCCTTGAACACCACGAATTTGGACTTATTATCATATGCGGTGCAATTCTGTAAACAACACTTGTGACTCATGATGTAGTGTTTTGGAATTTGACACGGTGTGGATTTGTTAAAAGATGTAAATTTATGGAGTGTATGGACTAAAGTTCACACAAAAGTTACCAGCACAACAGTTTGTACGGCCTATAAGATTTTATCGAAAATTCTTGAAAAGAGAATTAATCCGTACGCAGAACAAATCATTGGCGAGTATCAAGGCGGCTTCAAACCTGGTCGTTCAACGACCGATCAGCTTTTCACCGTGAAGCTACTACTCCAAAAGTGCTGGGAATATAACATCGACGTATACCAAATCGTTGTCGACTTCAAGCAGGCATACGACAGTATCGATCGAAGCGTACTGTACAACATTATGCTGAATTTTGGTATACCGGCAAAGTTAGTGCGACTCACAAGGATGACGATGACTAATACCATCTCGCAGGTCCGAGTGCAGAAGCGACTCACTGACCTATTTGAAACTCGTACTGGACTCAAGCAGGGCGACGGGCTGGCGCCGGCCGACGCTCTTCAACCTTGCTTTGGAGTATGTAATTCGAGCCATGAATATGGACAGCAGCGGAACGCTACTCATCAAGTCGACTCAATTAGTAGCGTGTGCCGACGATATCAACATCATGTCTCGAAGATTGGGTGATGCAGAAACCCTTCTGCATAACCTCAATAACGCCGCGAAGGAAGTTGGACTACATATAAACGAAAGCAAAACAAAGGCCATGATGAAGTCGAAAACAAGGGCGCCAGCAAATTCAAGCATCACCGTGGGGGACCTTAATATCGAGTATGTAGACAACTTCAACTATCTGGTTTGTAACTTAGCAAAGGACGTCAACGAAACCGACGAAATTAAGCGACGGATACAACTAGCCAATAAGAAATATTTCTCGGTCCTCCCTATAATTAATTCGAAACTTGCGCACAGGAACACGAAACTCCACGTGTACAAAACGATCATCCGACCCGTGCTATGTTATGGCTGCGAAGCATGGACCCTCACCCAAGCCTCCGAAATTTTGCTTTCGTCTTTCGGCGAATTTTCGGGGCAGTTCGCGAGCGAGATCAATGTCGTATCCGGTACAACCATGAGTCGTATCAATTGTACGATGAGCTGGAAGAAATCGAAAATCGTGAAGCTTCAACGTTTGCAATGGGCGGGGCATGTACAACGGATGGACGATAATCGCATGCCAAAGAAAGTGATGAACGCACAACGCATTGACGGAGCGAGGTTGCGTGGACGACCGAGAGCTCGCTGGGAGAACTCCGTTGGTGAAGACGCCCACCAGCTGCTGGGCTTCCGAAACTGGAGGACAGGGTCACGTAACCGTGACAATTGGAGGTCAACGATTCAGGCGGCCAAGACCCGACATCGGGCTATCGTGCCACATTGATGATGAATTTGCGCCATGGGTTAAGGGGGGAGGGGGTGGAAAAAGGGTGTAAATTCCGTTTTTTGCTAATATCTGGAAAACTATAAGTCTGACCTTAAAGACGAAACAAAGTACATAAAATTACCTTTGTAATGATATATTACAGTCTAGACATTTTCTCAGAAAATTATACCCTAGACCCAAAAGTATTATAGTGAATTTAAATTTTTTCAATTTTACATTTTGCACTGTAATTCTTGATAAAATAGACTTAGGATCATAAGATCTTGTTCATATATTGCTAACAAAATTTATTTGATTTGCACCAAAAATTGAAGTGCTCCGCCCATTGACGCCCCCCTCACAACTCCTAACATTTTTCAAAAAGGCGTGCATGTAGCTTCTTTTCAAATTAAGCCAGGCAGATCAAATTTGGTGGAGTGCCTAGCCTATGCTCCATTATGCTCCTTACCAAAAATTATTATCATTCGATCAAAACTAAGGGTACCCCCCATGCAAAGTGAACCAAAATTCTAACCAATTTTACATTTTTTCACTTCTAAATTCCATCTAAAATGTAAAAATAAAATTTACCTATTAGAACGTCATTATAACGGTTAATTGTAGTCTTCTGAATATATATTCAAAAGTTTATACCAGAGCGTGCCTTACAAGTACGAAAAATCGGGTTTGAAGGTTGCTAGTACACGTTACTCGATATATTCGGAAATAGCCTTAGAACTGGTACCAATGACATAACGGGGCTTAGACTAGGCACCCCACCAAATTTGATCGGCCTGGCTTAATTTGAAAAGAAGATACAGGTATACCTTTTTGAAAAATGTTAGGAGGAGTGAGTATCGCCAATACACACAACGCGCATCCCGAGCCAAGAAAGAAAGATATAACGAGCTTCGGCGAGTATCTAATAAGTTAATTAGACGTAAGAAACGCAAACACTTTGACGAGCAGTTACAGCAAATAAACCAAAGATTAGACAGTAAGAACACTAGACAGGCGTACAAACTTATAAATAATATTAAGAACGGATATCAACCCAGGACAAGCCTATGTAAGGACAAAGATGGTAACATCATCAGCGACATCGAAAGCGTCAACAAACGATGGGCCTCGCATTTTGAAGAGCTCCTCAACGCATCATCAACATCCCCCGCGGAGCTAGCTCTTGAGCAGTTAGCCGAACCAGGCCCTCCCGTTCTACCCCCAACAGTAGAGGAGGTGAGTCTTGCCATACAGTCGCTCCAAAATAATAAAGCGCCCGGCGCTGACGAGATCCCAGCAGAACTGCTGAAGCACGGTGGAACGTGCCTGACCAACGCTGTACATGTGCTACTGCTGAAAATATGGAACGACGAGGTAATCCCCGAAGATTGGCGCAAAAGCATAATCTGCCCAATCCACAAAAAGGGTGACAAGCTGAAGTGTGAGAATTACAGGGGCATATCATTAGTTTGTACGGCCTATAAGATTTTATCAAAAATTCTTGAAAAGAGAATCAATCCGTACGCAGAACAAATCATTGGCGAGTATCAAGGCGGCTTCAGACCTGGTCGTTCAACGACCGATCAGCTTTACACAGTGAAGCTACTACTCCAAAAGTGCTGGGAATACAACATCGACGTATACCAAATCTTTGTCGACTTCAAGCAGGCATACGACAGTATCGACCGAAGTGTACTGTACAACATTATGCTGAATTTTGGTATACCGGCAAAGTTAGTGCGACTCACAAGGATGACGATGACTAATACCGTCTCGCAGGTCAAAGTGCAGAACCGACTCACTGACCTATTTGAAACTCGTACTGGACTCAAGCAGGGCGACGGGCTGGCGCCGACGCTCTTCAACCTAGCTTTGGAGTATGTAATTCGAGCCATGAATATGGACAGCAGCGGAACGCTACTCATCAAGTCGACTCAATTAGTAGCGTACGCCGACGATATCAACATCATGTCTCGAAGGTTGGGTGATGCAGAAAGCCTCCTGCATAACCTCAATAACGCCGCAAAGGAAGTTGGACTACATATCAACGAAAGCAAAACAAAGGCCATGATGCAATCGAAAACAAGGACGCCAGCAAATTCAAGCATCACAGTGGGGGACCTTAATATCGAGTATGTAGACAACTTCAACTATCTGGGTTGTAACTTATCAAAGGACGCCAACGAAACCGACGAAATTAAGCGACGGATACAACTAGCCAATAAGACATATTTCTCGGTCCTCCCTATAATTAATTCGAAACTTGCGCACAGGAACACGAAGCTCCGCGTGTACAAAACGATCATCCGACCCGTGCTATGTTATGGCTGCGAAACATGGACCCTTACCCAAGCCTCCGAAATTTTGCTAGACCGATTCGAAAGAAAGGTCCTTCGGCGAATTTTCGGGGCCGTTCGCGAGCGAGACCGATGGCGTATCCGATACAACCATGAGTTGTATCAATTGTACGATGAGCTGGAAGTATCGAAAATCGTGAAACTTCAACGTCTGCAATGGGCAGGGCATGTACAACGGATGGACGACAATCGCATGCCAAAGAAAGTTATGAACGCACAACGAATTGACGGAGCGAGGTTGCGTGGACGACCGAGAGCTCGATGGGAGAACTCCGTAGGTGAAGACGCCCACCAGCTGCTGGGCTTCCGAAACTGGAGGACAAGGTCACGTAACCGCGACAATTGGAGGTCAACGATTCAGGCGGCCAAGGCCCGACGTCGGGCTATCGTGCCACATTGATGATGATGATGAGGAGGAGTGAGGGGGCGTCAATGGGCAGAGCTCTTCAATTTTTGGTACAAATCAAATAAATTTTGTTAGCAATATCCTAAGTCTATTTTATCAAGAGTTACAGTGCAAAATGTAAAACTGAAAAAACGTAAATTCACTATAATACTTTTGGTTCTAGGGTATAATTTTCTGAGAAAATGTCTAGACTGTTATATATCATTACAAAAGTAATTTTATGTAGTTTGTTTCGTTTTCAGGACATTTTAAGGTCAGACTTTTCCAGATATTTGCAAAAAACTGAATTTTTACCCCTTTGCCATCCCCTCTCCCCTTAACACATGGCGCAAATTGATGTAACTTTTTACTGCGTGTATTGGGCTTATACAAAACGGAATTTCAACTTACCGCCGAGATTTTGAAAATTTTCAAATTTTTATATTTGAGAAAGAAGAAGAAGATATGAAGTTCCGTTACTCAACATCAAACAATTTTTGTAGGTAATGAGAAAAATGTGAAAAACAAAAATCCATAAATCCTTAGTTAAAGAGAAAACCAGAAACAGTAATAGAACTTCAACTTATTAAACTTTCCAATTTTCGTTATTACGCCTAGTGATTTTTTGACAACTTTTTTCTCGGGAATTCACATTTCGTCTTCCCATAAATTGCCAAGACAAGAAAAAAAATGCGAGAATCTCTATAAAAATTCCATTGACACGAGACAACATCCCAATTAGGATGATAACGGTCGATCGATTCGATAAGGGGAAGAAGACACTAGGTTTATAAGATTTCGGTCATTAATGGGATCATTATTGGGTTACCGGATTGTTTTGACGCTGTAATTTCACCCCTCGAAATCAATAGCTATTGCAGTTGGTCGTCGCTTCTGACGAATTTGAAATTCCGTTTTGTCAATATAACGAATCATATTTGCCTTTCCCTCGTAACGTTATCTTACTTCTTCCGTGCATTGCATGCCATCAAAAATGCATAAAACCGTATTGTGTCCTTTGAATTTCAGAAGAAAACATTTTTCTTCTAATTTATTTAAAACATCTAGAGGGAGTCGTCTGTATTGATTTTCAAATCACCTCCGAGCAGTTATACCTAAAATTGCAATCGATTCTGTTTGTATTTTCCCTGCCATGTTACATTCCCTATCTTGGTTCTTGGGAGTAGGATTCACGAGCGAAAAACAGAGTGGCACAACACAAACAAAAAAAAAAAAGGACGAGAATTGCAACTGAGTCACGTATTCGACTAACGACAATGGGAGAGTTTTAAATTGAGACATGAATAACATTTGGCTGTCGATTGCTATGGAGAAATTCAGGATTAAGTAGTCCACGAGGGAGAATTAAATTTGTGCTAGCTTTCGAAACGTTGTGGTGGCCAGCGGGAAGACCATACGGCAAAAAAAAAAACGTGCACCAACAAATTAAGATTTATGTCGTCTAGTAATGGCGCGTGGCGTGATACTCGTAAAGGTAATGTTTTCATTGCCGCAGTAGTCAAGGAGTAACGTAGATGAGATCGAAAGGACTTGGCGATGGTTTATGACCGTATCTCCATTCAGGAGCGTGCTTATATTAGATTCATGGCATTAAGGGTAATCAAATCCTTGGTTAGACATTTGTTTTCGTTCAAGTTAAATTTGATGGCATCAGGGGATGGTAGATACTCTAAGGAAATCTTCGTAAAAAAATTGTGGTATCTTCTGAGTGCTATTTTAATTTGTTTATCAATCATAACTTCTTGTAGGTTTAATTAAATTATGACATCGACAACAGGTTACGGTTCACAAAAGGATCCACTCGAACAACACCTGCCACCCCACCACAACCGCAATTTCTTTGTGAATTGAAAGAAATGAGACGTTGAAAATCCTTCTATCCTACAAAGCTTTTCATTAGTCGACACAGCACCGCATACAAAAAGAACAACAGCCAGCAACACAAATGGTACTTTTCTACACTGTTACGGGTTTCTCTCTAAATTAATTCCTATGCCGGATGACGACTCCTTTTCGCCCGTGTCGTGTAATACCATACTTTGGTGCTCTAAGCTCGAACTGTTGACAGGCAATTAAGGGATTGTACGTCCTCACCTTGACGTTTTCCATTCTTTTTTCCTTTTAGTCACCTGCTCGAGCGCTAATTTTGGGTCCTCATCTTGGGGTGCACGACGAACAAGCTCCAACCAACCGCCATTCACCATTCGTGTAATGTTTTGTTCAGCAGCGTTGTCGTCTAATGAAGTTTCCCTGAAATTCTCCGGTTTTTTCAAGAGGTTATGGCAAGGTGATGGCGATGTCGCTTAATTTGCAAAAAAAATGTTGAATGCAATTAAAATAAATTAAGAAACCTGACACTCTGTTGAAATGTGTTGTGTGCGGCTTCGACGGTGAAACGAGAGTACATTTCGGGGGGTTGAAAGAAATATTTCAGTACCATGAAGACATGAAGAAGGATCTCAATTTGAGCAAGGATTGCGCTCATGAAGTTAACAACCTGCCAGAATTAGATGACGACTCTCTATTAGGCATAGGCACCCTTAATGTTTTGGTTGCTTTTTATTACTGCTCGTAACTCGGTCGGCTTGCTCCATTTAACCGGTTCGTATACATGCCCGAGGGAACAGCAGGCACCAATTAAAAGTCAATAACGGTGAAACAATTCGCTCTGTATGAAACCATGCCTGCCACAAGAGCAATTTTTCATATATAGAACCCTTTTAAAGTTCCCAAAAAGTACGTACTTTGCCAGGAGAGCTCACGAAGGAAGGAGTAGAAATGAAAAGCCATATACCTACAATAGAGTTGAAACGAGGAAGTAACTTGAGAAAAACTTACCGGAACGCCAGACCATCGTCGTCGACGTCGACTTTATATTGTGGAGTGCAACAGACACAAAGAACCCCACAAAGTACGACAACTGCGAAGTCGAGGTAAAAGTTAACGAAGTGAAAAAACTTGAGAGGGTGCAAAAACCGAGTGGCTGAGTTAAAAAGAATTCAAAATTCAGATTTTCGTGCTCAAGATGTGGTCGTGCCGTTTCGTAGTAGGCAGGCATCTCAAAAACGTAGACGTAACGGAAGATGAACGTGAAGCATTCCAAATGAGAACTTAAATTTACATTTGTTCCGGTTTTGAACAGGATACGTGCAACATAGTAGGTTCGCTTTGGTTTGATGGTAAGTGGTTTATTACACCTTAGGTTTTGGCCATATCGTTGTTGAGTCAGCTCTGTGTATATGAGATAGTGAACGAACTACGACGAAGTGGCACTGCCATAAAACAGCTATGTACATAAAATAAATATTTTAAAATAAGTGGATGCAGCGACTTTGTGTTTGCATACTCAACAAGGATTTGTATTGTTTGCGAGTGCAAGCTATGCGATGGAAGGTTAGAGAAAGAGTGCATGTTTGTAGCCGCTCTGGGAGTAGCAGCATTAAGAAAAGAAGCGCAGATATTGCAAATTTATTTGAAAAGGTTTTTTTTTATTTTAAAGAGGTTCAACAAACTGACAAAGACTCTAAATGAAATATGTATGAGGTGAGGGTTTCAAGTGCGTATTCTTCAATAAACCGACGATCGGCAAAAACGCTGGTAACTATCCGCAGTTACCCAACAGTAACGGATGTTATGTCCTAACTTAGAGTATATTCTCAATCTAACAGATTTCACCGACATCCTTTCTAATTCGCATTTCAATTTAATGAATTTACAAAGCTACCAGTAGAAATAAGTTGGGAAATCATATCACACAAATAGGTGACGCTAATTTATAAACCCCACGGCCGACCAACGCGGTGCTAAGAAATGCTATTATAGTAAGGACCACGAAAATGAAAAGGACTAGCTATGTCTAAGAAACAAATCGTATTAAGCTCCGTAAGGGTAAATTTTCAAATTCGGCTCATCTGGCTAAAAAGTTTGTCAACCTTAGCACTACATAATAAGCTGATGAAGACTGTACGATCGATATTTAGCTAGATAATAGCAGTTTTATGTTTGACAATCAGAGCTTTGTGTTTTTTATACCCTATACCCATAAGATAGTATAGGGTATATTGTTTTTGTTACGACGATTTATGTAACACCTCAAAGGAGCCACCGGAGGTATGGCAAATGGCAGATGATCAGGGTCGGTCCCTGATTCGAATAAGCCATGTCCGTCTGTCTGTCTGTCTGTCTGTCTGTCTGTCCGTCCGTGTGTCTGTCAGTTCGCACGATAACTCCCGAAATAATGAAGCTAGCGTTTTGAAATTTTGGTGAGTTGATTGTTTTGATAAAAGCTTGGATGGTATTGAAAATGGGCCAAATCGGACCATGCGTTCCCCTACCTCCCATACAAATAACCCCTCCGTGATAGTGTAATTCGGCCATATTTTTCGACAGAATATCGCTAGGGACCTGAAATTTTCATCAATGCCCAATTGTGACATATTCTTGAAGTTAGTGGAAAGTGGAGAAGGTCCGACTACCCCTACCCCTACATCCCCTACAAAGCAATATTCCGTCATATCTTTTGATAGAATGTCCCCAAAAACTTGAAATTTATATCACATGGTAGCTGCTGGATGCCGTAATAAGATATTAAAGATGTGCGAGATTCGACCCATCTACCCCTTCCCCCTTAAAAAAAATTAATTGAATATTTTCGGTTTTACGCGCATTCTAGGTCTGTACATGGGTATAGGGTATACACTCATCGTGCTATTCGCACGATTAGAACTCGGTCTCGTTTCTAATTGCAAATTGTCCATAACTCAGAAATTCGTGAGCGCAGACTTGCAGAGCACCGTACTGCCCATATTTGCAGTGGCGTAGATAAGGGGGGGATTAAGGGGATCAATCCCCCCCCCTTCGGTTACACTTTTTTTTTCCTCATTACTTTAGGTACGTAAAACAAAGCAAAAGTAAACTTTTTGCTAGAATTATTCAACGTGTAAAGTTTTTCAAAAAAACCTGAAACCATATTCAGAACTACAATAGAAAATTTAGCACTTCCTAATATAATATATAATAGAAGCGTATAGATAGAATAGAAATCTTTAGCAGAGGGCTTTACGTTCATCTACTTTTTCACATTGGATCTAGAAGTGCTGCTGGAAAAATTAAATGTTAGCACTGATTGACAATTTGTCGCCTCTGTCTTCCACAGAAACGGAATTTCCAATGGTGAAATAAACTGTACCTAAGATTATAAAGATTTCTTCCGGAGAGTGGAAAGCTAATGCGAATGGAGAGAAAACGCTGTACAACTGCTTTCATTTTTTAAGCATCCTTTATTGCTTGAGTTTATCAACATTCTTTTTTTTTTAAGTTAAAATTGGACGAAAGGTTTTATCGTATATAGCAGTGCTTTGCCTGCCTGCCTGCCTTTTTATACCATTCGCTCATAGAGTGAAAGGGTATATTAACTTTGTCATGAAGTTTGTAACGCATTGAAGGAAGCATCTCCGACCATATAAAATATGTATATATATGATCAGCGTGACGAGCTGAGTCGATTGGACGATGTCCGTCTGTCCGTCTGTCCGTCTGTCCGTCTGTCCGTCTGTCCGTCTGTCTGTCTGTCTGTCTGTTGCGACGCGTTTTGCTCGGCCAGTTTAAAAGCTATGGAGCTGAAATTTTGCACACATGCTTCTTTTTGTTGCAGGCAGTTTGTATGTTTGAATCGCTAAAATCCGACAAGGGGGTCGTGGGGCTGCCATACAAACCTACCCCCCAAATTTAGGTTCTTCTTAGAAAAACTTTTTTATTTATTCACCAATTTCAATTAAATTTCACACAAATGTGTTTTAATTGGTAACATACAATATATGTAAAAATCGACCAAATCGGACAATGGGGTCGTGGGGCTGCTATACACACCTAGTCCCCCAAATTATGTTCTTCTAAGAAAAACTTTTTAATTTTCTCATCGATTTCAATCAAATTTCGCACAAATGTGTTTCTAGTAATACCACAAAACATATGTAAAAATCGACCAAATCGGACGATGGGGTCATGGGGCTGTCATAAAAACCTAGCTCCCCAAATTAAGTTCTTCTAAGAATTTTTTTTATTTATACACCAATTTCAACCAAACTTCACACAAATGTGTTTCTATTGATGACACAAAACATATGTATAAATAGATGGAGTCGGACCATGTGGTCATGGGGCTACCATACAAACCTAGCCTCCCAAATCAAATTTTTCTAAGAAAAACGTTTTTATTTGCACACCAATTTCAATCAAACCTCAGAAAATTATATTTCTATTGATACCACATAACAAACGTGAAATCGGACTATGGGGTCGTGGGGCTGCCATACAAACTTGACCCCCAAAATTAGGTTCTTCTAAAAAATACTTTTTTATTTGGACACAAATTTTAACTAAGCCTCATGGAAATGTATTTTTAGTGATGGTACAAAACATATGCAAAAATTAATTATATCGGACCATGGGGTCATGGGGCTGGCATATAAACCCAACCCCCAAATTAGGTTCTTCGAAGAAAACCTTTTTGATTTGTCCACCAATCTGAAGCAAATGGGTTTTAATTGATGCCACAAACATACGTAAAAATTGATGGGAAGGCCATAGGGCTGCCCTACAACCTCCTTCCTCCTCTTTTTGGTTCTTATAAGAAACCCACGTCCCGCTTCGCGCAATAAATCTTCGCCACGGCACTTATGAGAAAATTCAAAAGCATATGGAAGCGGGGAGGACTGAACACTAGTCATATAGGTACGCCCGAAAAAACTTTTAGACCGAGGGGAGCGAAGGGTATCCAAATTTCGGCCGCGCCCGAAATTAGCCTCGGTCTTGTTTAACCCATTAACGACGAGACCCTAAAATCTTACCGATTGAGCTGAAATTTTCCACGTCGGCTTAAAATGGCTAAAAACACATTTTGTAGAAAAAATTTTTTTCCCCGGATGCCGGGTTCAGGCTCCCGGCACTGTTACATATATGTAACATCAGGCACTCGAAGTACTTGAGGGTGTCACATATATGTAACATCAGGCATGATACGAGGAAAGTGTATTCAAAGTATATTTTTGATTTTTTTTTCAAAAAGAAATCATTTTAGTACATTTTTTTTAATAAAGCGAAAAATATATGAAAGCCGATATTTTACATGAATTTTGGAATGTAGATAATGCAACAATAATGTAGAAATAATACGAAATGTGTGCGAAAATTGAGCAGCCTTACAAAAATATTATGCCAAATATTGTATTATTTTACTTTATTATATATGTGTTTTTGCATGTGGAGTTGTTGTGGTTTTATTGAGAAGTTTCTTGAACACCCACAGAACTAATAGATTTGACAGTTTGTGAATAGGAAAAAAGTTTATAGAACTACAGTAGTTGACAATACAGATTTTGAGGATTATGGAAGATTTGCCAGTAAACTATAAAATTATTGTTTCAATTTTTTTGTCAATTTGTCCATCCGCCCAATTTGTCTAAAAAGGACTAAATAAAGAGCCTATAATTCCTCCTTGTAATTTGGTCTACATTAGAAACCATTTCTTCTTTCGTAGCTCAAAATATATCCATTTAAATATTATATTAGCAGAATTAAATAGAATAACTAATCCTTGGCCTCATGAAAATAAAGCGTTGACTCCTTGCTTCGGATACCCTTGAATCCGGCTATCATTTTCATCCACGTAAGACAACTATTGTATCCATATTCCGGATTTCTAGAGCAATTCTAATTCCGACTCTTAATATTTTTGGTATGTTATGCCAAATATGGCCGCTCAATTTGCCAGTCAAGAAGACACAAGGGTCTAGAAAATCATGTGACATGACTAATTTTAAGGAAAAACCTAAATAATAGCATTTTTTCTTTTAAATTTTAACATTTATGAAGACTATTTATGCTATTTTCCTAGATAAAAATGTCTTGTTAAAATCCGGAATTTTCGTTAATCCGGATTTTTTGAGAATCCGGACTTCTTTTTTTTTGATAATTTATCCGGACTATCGCGTCAATAGTGTAAAAAATCCATAAAATAAAAAAGAAAACTAAAAAAGTACATACTCATACACCTCGTATACGAAGAGTGCACTTTCCCCATATCAGGACGGATGTTACATATATGTTACAGTGTTATAAAAGTACTTATAAAACATAAACTACGGACAATATTTATTTCATTTATTTTTTGTATTGTTTCAAAAAGACCATGTAATGACATACGATTAATTTTTTCCCAATTGTTTTCATACAATTAAATATAAAAATAAAATTCCTCTACTACTTTTGCCATCGTGACGATTTTCGTCAACATCGAAAAAAACATCAGAAAGAAACCTCTATAACTTCCACAATAGTCAATCCAATTCAGCTAAATTGATTTCTACGCATTGCTGATAGTGTCCAGTACAGGATAAAATACTTTTTAGTCCCGAATTGATATCCTATTCCTTTAGCAGCCGTTTGAAACGAAGTATGTCTTACTGTTACATATATGTAACATCAGGCATTAATGGGTTAAACTAAATCTAATATATAAAAAAATTGTAGAAATTCCCAAAATTGAAAGGCAGTAATTCGAAAACAAATTAACATACCACAAACGAAATTGCGCGGTACCCTTGGGTTGATGATCTCTCAGGGGTTTCGCAAAGATATCCAAGAATTGGAAAAATGCGAACAAGTTTTAAAATTCCGAAGTTTAGTCTGCTACAATGTACCGGAAATCAATTTAACTGTAAAATATTTGACCAGCATCAGAGACTCAACCGATTTTCTTTTACAACTTTCTACTATATCAAATGGAAAAGGATGTAGTGTGTACCAGAAAATAAAGCATATCCACAGTGTTTGTCACGAGGTTTTTAGAATTTAAATTAAAGCGCAAATAAATTAGAGGATTAAATAATTTGCTAATCAAAACTTTTCTACGATTTTTTTAAACGAATGTTTAACAGTCCAATTTTTAAGTTCTACTCACATTTTTGGTATCCTTTTCAAACAATTGGCTGATAGCTAGGGCCACGAAATTTATAGCAAATATAGCTACAATGTCAATGTCAAGTTTGGAAATTTTTGAAATATTTACTCACGAATTTCTAAATTATCGGAAAATTTCGATTTAAAAACACAAATACTGTACTTTATCCAAATATACTGGGCCTTCCCAACGAGCTCTCGTCTTCACAATTTCCCTTTTCTGGGCCTATAACTATATGATTTATTTTAATCCCTGTTTTGAGGTGTTCCGGCCTGAAAAGCGGCGATGCTAGGTGTTCCGTGACTCCGAAAAGTTTGGGAGCCACTGGTCTAACCCAATATAAAGCTCTGATACTCCTATCACAGTAGGGAAAATTCGTACGAAAATTGGAATACTAGCTGTAGTAAAAAAGTCAAAATTATCGATGAATATTTTCAGGACTCAGTATTTTTTTTCGTATGGCAAATTGCTATATATTTTACATCAAACTTTGCTAAAAAAAAACTGCCAATTTGAAGTGTAATAAATACAGAAATTGTTATTCTGAAATTCAAAATTTGATAACCGTGAAAGTGAAAGTAATCTTGCAAAATGATCCCCCTCCTCTCCGAAAAGCTATCTACGCCACTGCATATTTGGTAGAAATTTCAATGGGAACATTGAGGACTTAGGGTAAGTTTAGTACAACAGAACCTTGCCATCTCAAGGTTCACCACATATTTCCCAGAATATCGGCTACGGCTTAATACTGTTTGCAGAAATGAAGGTAGGCTAACATGAGGCAGTGACGCAGGAGGCAGGATTTTGTTTCGGGAGCGGGAGTGGTCCGACGCTCAGTTTCAGAAATTTTGACATTATTAGAAATTTGAATTTAGAATGTTGCTAGCAACGGTGGAAACTAGTTTCGTCGTTGACCCATTGCATCACATGCCTCCTCTCCCACTGTTCATATGGAAATATTATCGAAGGGCTCATCGGCATAGTAGGTATCAATACGAAGCAGCAAGCCTAGGGTTGTTACTTAAACACTCGCAATATACGACATTTTTCACTTTATAAGGTTTTACGAAACTCTATTGCGCATAGGTAAAAATTTATCATACCTAAAAAACTAAAGAATAACTGATTGTTGTTTGCGTCAAGAAGTATGCTTGGCCACTCTTATTCGTGCCCATATCGTGCCGCTTTTGCTTTCCTTTTGCACGGCTCTGAGAAAAGCGACTTCATTGTTACAGGAAAATATTTTATTTCAAATTTTGGAGCCTGTATGAAGCCTTACAAAATTTGCCGAAGTTTCCATTATGAAAGGCTACCCCAATCTTGGGTCCCCAGACTTTTACGTTGAGACTACGTTCGTCCAGATGACATAATTTCTCGGACTGCAAGCTTAAATACCTACAATCTAAATTCGACAGCATTCTAGGAATGAATCAATTGGAAAAACTTTGGTAAGTAAGGTTTCAAAGCCTATTGAAATAATTTGGGGAGGGGTTTAAACCGCCTGGACTCCTCCCTGGCTACGTCCCTGATATGAGGTCATATTATGGCAAACGTCATAGTGGTAGCCTCGTGAAATATGCTTTCTCCAAATCGGTGTGAAGTCTGAAAAATGATTTCCGCAAGTATGTGTGCAGCATTGCGCCTTTGGGATAGGGATGTCAAAAACCGGACGGTTAGTCCGAAAACCGGTACTTTCAAAACGGTTAACCGTTTTTTTTTCGGTTTTTTCATCCTCCCGGTTTTAACCCGGACGGTTGTTTGCCCATCCGGTTAAAACCGCAAAAAAAAACTTTCCAAATTCATAAAATTTTTATATTTCCTTTATTTGACAGTCTGTAATTCTATTGCTTGTCTTCTATGAAAAATTTCGTATTTCCGAACACTCTCCTTAGTGGTATTATTCCAAGAACCATCGCTTCGTCAAACTATCGCTCCTTGCATTTTTCCTTTCCAAGGTATTGTTTACGTTGCGTGTCACACGTGTATCTTTTGTGCGTCGTGAATGTATATGTGTATCAGATCAGTGCATTTAGAGTTCATTGTTATAGGAAGACGAATCGGCAGTTGCTACGACATCCGCGTCCACATCGATATCCGCGTCCACTCCAACATCCGTCGTGTCCACAAAGACTTCAACATCTACATCATAGTGCAGTCATATTAGCATTCCAAATAGAAAAAAATAGAGTAAGGTTAATTCTTGTGGTTTTTGCATCAGTGGGCTCCCAGGAATCTATCTTTGCTAAAAAAAAATTTGATCGGAAATGTTCCCAAAAGGACAAAAAAGGATACTCTTTAATCCTTGACCGGAGGTCGGCATGTGGGGTATCAAATCAAAGGGAACGTCAAGTACATTACATATCCGATGTTTGTTCCATGTTTCAAGGACCCTCAACGGACTAAATCGAGATTAAATGGAGAATTATTGTGTTTCCCGTGTATCTTTCCGAAGCCCTAATTACGAGAGTAATTCAAATTGTCACTACGTTTCTCAATTTTCCGAATCTATAATAGCTAAAGACTCTACCATTAAATTTGCTAAGAAAAAAATGTTCGGAAAGCTCTCAAAAAGGACACTAATTACAAACCTTGATCGAACGTGGGCATGCCTAGCATGTCATATCAAAGAGGACGTCGAGTACATTCCATATCTGGCGTTTATTACTTGTTTCAAGGATCCTCACAGGAGAAAATTGGGATCCAATGGAAAATTTTCATGTTTCTCGTATATGTATCTTTCCAAAGCCGTAATTTTTCGTTTTAGCCCGAATTTTTCCATTTAGTGTCCTTGAAACAGGAAACAAACACCGGATATGCAATGCACTCGACGTCCTCTTTGACGCGACACCCCGCATGCTCACTTTCAATCAAGGTTTGTAATTAGTGTCCTTTAATGTCCTTTTTCAGAGCTTTCCGATAATTTTTTTCTTAGCCAATTTAATGGTAGAATCTATGAAACCTAACCTATCATAGATTCGGAAAAGTGAGAAACGTAGTGACAACTTGGATTATTCTCGTAGTTAGGGCTTTGGAAAGATACACGGAATACACAATAATTTTCGATTTAATCCCGATTTATTCCGTTAAGGGTCCTTGAAACAGGAAACAAACACCGGATATGTAATGTACTCGACGTCCCCTTTGATTTGATACCCCACATGCTGACCTCTGGCCAAGGATTAAAGAGTATCCTTTTTTGTCCTTTTTGGGACATTTCCGATCAACATTTTTTTTTAGCAAAATGAATTTTAGATTCCTGGGAGCTCGCTGATTCAAAAACCACAAAAAATAGCCTTACTTTATTTTTTTCTATTTGGAGGCCTGAAATGGGATATTTTGTCTGCACTATATACATTGTCTAGCAATAAAACTCAGTTAACTAATTTTGAAACATTATGAATACTTCTGACAATTTTATTTGATTATCTTTTTTGTTCAACATGTTTCTCTTTTTGGGCTCCATTACACAGTCATATTTCTATACGAACATCAGCTTAACGAGTGTGTATGCATTATTTTGCTAAAATTCTAAGCAATTCAATGAAAAACCGGTTAACCGAAAACCGGTACTTTGAGCCCGGTTAAAACCGGACGGTCTAACCGGCTTTGCGAAAAAACCGGAAAAAACGAAAACCGGGTTATGGGCCGGTTTTTGACATCCCTACTTTGGGAGGCTGGTCACCTGACACTAGACTGACCGACCGACCGACCGACCGACCTGTCTGTAACCAAATTTAAGTACTATCACTTTGTAACCTAGCCGATGAGGTCTTGTTGTAGCGTAGGTAAATTCGTCCAAGTGACGTCATTCAAAATGCCACCGATGGCGTTGTCCCGACACGACGGGCGTCTCTGGACTTCATATACATAAATCAATTGTTCTGCAGATATTATCAACTGGTGCGATTGAAATTGTTGATATTGTTTTCTTTTGTGCTTGAATTCTATGTCCAAAATGGGTTTAGCGGCTTGCTGGAGGACCAGACTTCAGAACACCCAATACTGTACACATACCTATATATGCAGAATTCAGTTTTCAGGGAAATCCTCAGGTCGGCTCTTCAACTTTACAGGGGCGGCCTCAAAGGCTTTACTTCCAGCTTCGTCGCTCTGCAGAACATCAATGTATGCTGCAGACAAACCACTCACTGAAGCCTATTTTTACCTCATCCACCTCCAGTGTGGGAACGATTCTGAACATTTGCGCTCGGTGTTGCAAACTAACCTTCAATTTTAAAGTTCAATCAAAACTTTCAAAGTTTAGAGCGTATTCTGCGTACTGAGAATTTTAGGCGATGCTAAAAACTTCGCAGTTCTACCTGGAATGCTTTGTCGCCTGATGGGATTAAGCCCCCGTGTATCATTCAGGATTCTCTATTCCAACTTTCAGTAGACCTCAAACGATCAAAGGACATTTTTATTCCCTATAGAAAAAAAAAAAACAAAGAAACAAGATGGTGGTGACTTTTCGTTAAATTACTTTTTTAACACTCCTCAATTTAATGCGTTTCCCATCTGCTGAAAAAAACTAATCCTGACCGCTTATCCCCTCTCCTCTGAAAAGCAATCTACGCCACTGTTTCTCCTTGACAGAAAGTCATCAGCATTTGAAGCACAAATGTTTTGGTACGAAAAGCTAACAGGAAGAGTACTCGAAATAAGATTATACACATAAAATGGTTGCTTTCCTGGTACAGAGTGGTAGAAGGGTTGCTTATCCTGGTTGCCATATTTCTGGAGAAGAGTATGTAATTTTTTATGGTTACGGACATATTGTGGCAGAAAAAAAACTTTATTTAAAAACCTCTGGAAGAACCCTTATGCTATAGATATTGATAGGCGAATTGGATGGAGTACAGTGGCTGATTTTCCATCGTTTTGTGATAGGAAAAATAAATTAAAATTGCATTTTTCCACGTCTGCAATTTTTGAACCTTGGAAGCTAGAGTCTTGAAATGTTCACCAAATATGGACAATGCGGTGCTCAAAAAGTCGAAAATTCGAAATTTCGCTCGGGCGTTTTCAAGTTATCGACAATTTTTGATTATAAAACTCAAAATTGCGATTTGGGCAGCTTCCGAACGCGGATAGTTAGGACCGTGTGATTTCGAACAAATGTGAGCGTCAAGTAGCTATAAAAGTGTGCCGAATTTCAGAAAACAAACGAGAAGGGTTCCCGAGATATCGAGAATTGCCAAACATGAAATTGCGATTATCTCGCCAAATATCGATAGTACAGGGTACAGTAGTCAAACTCTACACCTGAAAAGCAGACAAGACTGATCACAGGAATGAGGGTTCATGTTCATTATGTAGCATGGCGAATGCTGTACATTTCCCAATGCTGTACGACGGAAAGTATAACAGTTCCTCGATCCAGTTCCCGTTACTTTTTCTAATTTTTATATTTTGCATTACAGTTACTTTGACGAATACTACGAATAAAATTTTCTTTTTTTTTATACAAGGATCGATCCACAAGGATTCGAAATCCCTCCATTTGCATTATGGGGACCTCGTCGATAGTGCTATTCTCACCATCCCCTATGTTTCGACATACATCTTGACCCTTTAAACTATCTCTGAAAAAAATGTACTTTTTCGGCTTCAGGATTCCCCGGGAATATTCAAAATAATTTCATAAGCATTGTCGGCATCCTGAAATTTGATACTTGTACTTTTCAGGACGAAAAAGGAAATTTCGTCCTGCATGCTTTAAGCAACAGTATGAGGGTGTACCATACTATATTATTGTTACGACCAAAGCTAGATACATCAATATATAACCCATAAAGATTGTACATAGTTGCAGTTAAATATTGATATTTACGTTGATTAAAAAAAGGATCTACCGTTAGTCTGTTACTTCAGACAGTCGAAAATAATTTAAAACTGTGAACATACATTCACCTAGAAACCCCTTTCGAACGACACCCATCTGCTTTCTGAAAAAATGTCCTTTTTCGTGATATTATCCTTTTTAAATAATTCAAAATCAATTTACAAATATTCCGGAGAACTCTTATCGACGAATTACGTATTTTGGATATCCAAAAGCGTCTATTGTGCAACTCCACAGAAAAAAAGACCTTTTGTGCCCAAGGACATCTCTCACATAATAAGTGTCTAAACTAAAATACAATGCGCCCCACCACTGAACTACACATCCAAGTTTCATTGAAAACCAAGTCACTTTTGGTTATAGGTCCAAGTAACAGTCACCAATAACTTACTTAGGAACGTTTTCAGTATATTTTACTGTTACTTTGAAACATTCACTTTTGATTTTTGACACTGTTACTTTGGAACTGCTACTTTGGAACTGCTACTTTTGAACTGTTACTCTGGAAATGCTAGTCTGGAACGGTTACCCTAAAATTGTTACTTGGGAACTGTTACTTTGGAACTGTTACTCTTGAACTATTACTCTGCAACTGTTACTTTGTAACTGTTACTTTGTAACTGTTGCTTTTGGACTATTACTCTGAAACTGTTACTCTGGAACTGTTACTCTAAAATTGTTACTTGAGAACTGTTACTTTGGAACTGTTACTTTGAATTTGTTACTCTGGAGCTGTTATTTTGAAACTGTTACTCTGGAACTGTTAGTTTGGGAGTGTTACTTTGGAACGGTTTTGGAACTGTTACTTTGGATCTGTTACTCTGGAAGTGTTAAAAGTTCCGAAGTAACAGTATGGGAGCCGGTGGAATAGTTTATGCGATGAGAAGTTTTATATGTCGCACCGGAGAACTTTTTTTTTTCGCTGAAGTTTAGATGAAGTTTTGTCGCGGTGGTCGTTTTGTGTAGTTTTAGGTTTAGTGTTAATGTAAAAAAATATTTTGACTATTTTATTGAACGATTATACAAAATAAAGGTTATTTTTGATTTTCGGGAACAGATAGTAACAATTACAGGCAGATATTCTGTAACTAGTAACAGTGTTACCAGAATATAAGTCCATCCCTAACAGAGGTTCGGGTTTTATATCCGTATGGGTTCGTTCAGTTTTGTTTATAAAGTCGTATGATGCCAGGCAAAATTTATTGATTGTGCAACACTGTTTAAGTTTGGGATTGAAGAGAATTTTTCTTTATATTTTTTTTGTAGTAGTGATATCCTACTGCAGTTTTTTCTTTGATTGATAATGAAAAAGAAACAGTCCCTTCGCAAATAGCCATATTACGCTACCTATCGACAAAAAAAAACTTAAATACCTTTTAAAAATTGTGTATCCTGTGTGGCAGGACAAAAACGATCAATCAACTTTTATCTTATTTTTAAACGAAATGGTTTTAGAGGTGTAATTATAGCGTAAAATCTCGACCGCTAATGAACTTTTTCCCGGAGTCACGTGTTCAGTTTGCGTAGCACCTATAGGAAAACTGGTGTCGATCGAGAGGTCACACAACATACTCCATCCCATTCCCCTGAAACTGTGATTTCGGTGTGATCCCATCCAGTACAGAAAACAGCATATTCGGGTATCCGCTGTAGCAGTAGAACAGGCTTGACTATAGAGAAAATGACTTCAGATCCATTCACTGAGAGTCGCGATCTTGCGATAGACACCAATTTCTTTGGTCCTGATGGAGACTAGGTCCCGCATATAACAAATCGATTAGTGATAGACCAGTATCGCAGTATCCGTCTTGCTGGACGCGTTAAAAACTATTCTCAGTTTAGTTGTAGCACTCGTTTCCTTCAGCACTCCCTGATGGGGAAGATAATAATGAGGTGTCTTCTCTAGTTCGTTATCTGGGATCCGCTTTGCATATAGCCCAAACGCACGTATTCCATTATGCAGCGTGAATATTCCGATTTTAATACTTCATCATTAGCTAATCGTCGCTCTAATGATTTTAACTGGCTAATAGCGCGTCCAAGAGAGTTTCCAATTCGTTGTGAAGGAATCTTAAACGGCAACAAGACTTCGTAACGACCGCTTGGATCGCGTCGATGTGATTTCACAAAGTGATCATCGCAAATTTGTTCATCCTCAGAATGATAAGAATTCGAGTATGGCTTTTCTACTTCCCAACATTTACGAAGTTGCGTGTCCAACTCAATTTTATTGATCAATGATACTACAACATTTGGACGTTTATCGTATTGAGTAATCGGTCCTAATACAATCCAGCCAAGAGCTGTTTCTTGGGCCATGGGAGAGTCAGATGGTCCAATCTTAACCCCCTTTCGTATAATTTTCGGATATACATCAGATCCTAAGATGACATCGATCATTCCTGGTTGGTTGCAGGATGGATCGGCTAAAGTTAGATCGTTGAGATGGGTGTAGTCTTCTAGAGGGAATTTCCTCTGTGGCAATTGTCTTGTCAACGACGGTAATACAACTGCTTCGAGACTCGTTGAAAAGTTCCAATTCGTTCGAGAGTGAAATGTAAGTTTTACAATTTTGTGTGCCTTCCCGTTGGAGTGTTACCGAGGCCACTAATGTTAGCGTAGAAAGATGTTGGTTTCAGCTTGAGACGTTGCATCGCAGCTACCGTGATAAAGCTCGATTGAGACCCGGTATCAATCAGTGCGCGTAAAGTTTCAGTTTTCCCTTGCGATTGGACCTTTATTAATGCCGTGGACAAAAGTACTAGATTGTCTTGTTTGGTTGAATGTAATGATGCTACTGTGTTAGATGGTGCTTTTTTTGAACTTGCATTATGAAGACATGAATGATGGCGTTCACCACAATGTGAACAACTCTGTTGACTGAGACATTTTGGTGAGGTATGATCCATTCCCAAACACAAGGATTTACTCTTTACGCAATTCCACTTTTGTTCTGTGGACAACTTTAGAAATGAAGAGCATCTTCGTATGTTATGACTTTCGTTGCAATATGCGCAACCTGAAGTCGTCTGAATGAAAGATTGCCGATTTCGTCTAAGACCTTCGTTTGCCGGTGTGGTGCGCGAGTTCGAAGTTGATTCAAAAGTTTCAAGAGTCCGGAACCTAGCCTCCAGAAACTATAAATATGATGTCAGTGTTGGCGGGTTAGTTGAGAGACTTATGGATTCCTCCCAATTTCTTCTCGATTCGGACGGTAATCGCTGAACTTGAACATGGATTATTGGGAGATCCCAATCATTGCAATTAACGCCAAGGCATTTGATGGCGGCAATGCTTTCCCTTGTTTCGTCATATAGACGACGAAAAGATGCTGCATTTTGTTTAATTTGCCAGGACGGAGTAAATAAGGTTGATAAGTGAGCACTAACTATCAGCCTTTTATTATCATATCGTTTACTCAAGGCCTCCCAGTCCCAGGCAGGCTTGAAGTTGGCATCCATCATGAGATATGAGCGAAGAAGCTGCTGCCCCTCCCCAGACACTGAAGCGTTCAAGTAGTGAAGTTTCTGTACCCCTTACAATGAACTATTCTCAATAACCAATGCGGTGAATAAATCACGAAAGGAGCACCATTCTATGTAGTCACCCGAAAATTTCGGTATATCAATAGGGGGTAGCTTCACGTCTGTCGTATCTGCTTTCCCACTAGACTGAGGACAATGCAAATCAAGTTTGTGTATCAAATCCTGAATAGTGCCATGATATTTGTAATAAATTTCTTCGTATTTCAAAAATGAGTTTTCCGTGAAATATGGTAGCAACTTTTGCGTTTCGTTACCCTTAGTGAGTAGTTTTAAGCAGGGATTTGGAGCGACACTTTTTTTCGCTCCGCTCGGCTCCGACCGATTTGAAACCGCTCCGCTCCAGCGCTCCGCTCCGACTAAAATTTTTTCGCTCCGCTCCGCTCCATTACAAACATACAACAAAACTTCATTGTTCTTAGCAAATATTTATAATTTTCCGCGAATTCATCAATTCAACTTATTTCTTCTTACGTATTATAGAGTATGGCTTAAAAGGTGCGTTTTATTCGATCAAGTACAGAACAGGATAGCACTAATTTCGTACAAATTTGAGCATAAAATTGAGTTGTTCTAGATAGGGTGTCCGGAAACTAAACTATCGCATAAGCGCACCGAAATATGATTATTAATGTCATTTCCAGCCAAATAGGCGTACCGGAAATATCCCGAATTCTTAACTCCTTAGCTACCAAAAGCATTTAAAGATTTTACAAACATGCTACCACTAAAACCTCCATCGGAAAAAAATTTTATATGAAGTAAGATCACAAAATTTTGTCTTTGAAGCTTTTTTACACAGCTTAAACTGCTTATCTGATTTTTATTAGAAAAAATTGTTGGCCACGACCGAAAGAAAATATGTAGGTAATATGAGTATTAAATTTTTGAAAAATCTTTAAATGTCTGTGGTAGCTGAAGAACTAATAATTCTGGCTTTTTTTATACTCCTTTTTGCTGGAAATATCACCAGGAATCATATTTGGGTGAATTTATGCGATAATCCGAAATTTCGCAAGTCTCTCAACGAATTCTTCGCCTTTAAATCGTCCAAAATCATCAAATAGTGCCATAAAATGAAAAATTTCGTCGAAAAAATTAAATTTTTTATCTCGGAATTTTCTTGATTTTTTACTTCGGAGCGGAGCGGGTGGAGCGACTTTCAAAGCAAAAATCGCTCCGCTCCAGCCTGCCGAAAACCGCTCCACGCTCCGCTCTTTCGCTCCGAAATTTTAGGTCGCTCCGCTCCGCTCCAAATCCCTGGTTTTAAGTGAAGTTCACGGAATTATTTCCATAAGTCAATTAGACCATCCAACCGTCCCTTTAAATAACCGAACGTGAAACTTTTTGTGGAACATTTACTGAAATTTTCAACAAAACAATCAAATGCGGCACAATTGGCTTTCTTCCGATGAAGTAAATTCTCAAATTTTTCAGCCATTTTAAACAATTTTAAATTCACTAAACGTATTATAGATCCCGATATTCCGTTTAGCACCGTTAAGCAACTCACCGACTACCTTTTACTTTAAACGGACTCACCAAATTCTATCCTCCAAATGCAAATTCCAATTCTGCTGTTTTGCTTGAAATCCTCCAGTTCTTTTAAATCCAGCTCGACGGACCATTAAATGAACGATATAACGATAGACGCAACACTTCCCTTTGCAAGAATTGAGAAAAGTAATTTCAATCAATAGACAAAAAAAAATTAATTGTTGGATGGCCTCTGTTCGGCTTGGGATTTGGTAAAAGACTAAACTAGTTACAACCGTAATACATCATAGAAAATACATAGAACTGTACATAATAGATAATATCCAGTTTACAATTGATTTGTTGCTTAGCTCACATTATACATACATATTCAATTTAAATTAGATCGAAAAGTAATAATTTATTGAGAGAAAAAAAGATTGACTTTGGTGGGATTCGAACTCTCGACATATCGGGTGCTGTGGTGTTCGAACAGGCTTACAGAAACAACTATAATTTGTGGGTTTTACCGGGAGAACGGCCGGCGGTGACCCTGGGGAAAAGAAGCTTAGAGCCGTTGGAAAATTAGAAACAAGTGTCCATTGTTGTTTTGTTTTGTCACCAAGTGTATTAAAAAAAGGTTTATTGAAAACTGCGCATTGCGGTCCAAAAACAGTAGCCAATCAACGATTGGCAATGGTCGACAACAAACACCACGGACATGGTGTCCATGGACAATTAGAATGCTTTCTTCCACATGAAGTGATTTTTAATTCCAAAAATTTTACAATAATTTCGTCTGTTTCGTCGTTCCTCGCACAAATTTCAATTTTAACGCACAATTGCTTGGATTTTACATAAAAAAAATTTTCTTTACTTTAAAATTCATGAATTCCCTGAAAAAGTTGCACTTACTTCACAAAATCTTTTATCGCATTCATCCCCGTTTTCCTCATTTTTATCTTTTAAGTATACGCACTCGCTGCATACTTAAAACTAGAATGTCGGTTACTAAACATGTTAATAACACATCGTTGCACTTCCTCTCAACGACGATGCATCGAAGGATGTGCTCGTATGAAGAAGCCTTAAGCTCTGGTAACGAACAAGTTTTTACCTCCTAGAAGACTCCTATAATTCGACTATATTCCGAGCGTATATGAGTACATACACAAAAAGAAAAGCAAAAACTCTCTTTTACTCTTCTTCTTAAGTTTTCATATTTTGTTCATAAGAAACTTAATAGTTTTTGTTTCTTCATGGATGCGATAGTCATCCACATTGTCTATCGCATCCATGATACGAGTACCATGTCTCATGGCGTTACTTCTTTTGAATATAGGAGTATGTTCTCTAGTTGTCGTGTTTGCTACAACATATTGCAAAGGGATGAAGCAGAAAGTGTTCTTGAGCATCGTTATTCTATTCTAGGCATACAAGTTTACTTGGGATGTACATGTAGGTTCTTAGGATCCTATAATGTTTACAACCCTTTATTCCCAAATGTAGTATCGTATCACACCCATCCAATAGCGGCTCTTGTTGTTTTCAACCGACAACACTCTTGAAAGCGGATAAGGACTTGTTGATGCAAATAGAGGACCTTTGTAAACATGCCCGCGCGTTAGTTGTGTAATTTACTTATGGGGCTGTTCTACTATGTTCTCGGCTAGATTAAAGGACGTTCTAGAGAACTATTTGGGGCCTTTGTGCACTTGAACTTTGAGAGTAATTATATCAAATATTGTGTTTGTCGAGCGGTTGAATCGAAAGTTAGATGTGTCCGGAATGCATACAAGTGTTGGCATCGTGATGGCGTAAGAATTATTTTCTGTTATTATCATGTACGCATGTGATTATTAACCATCGCCAAAAAAATCGCTGCGATACGTTGCTTAAGAGCGTCATAATGCGGGTTCGGCACCAAGCATTTCACGAAAATTTTTGGTAATAGGTAATATCAAATATGAAAATCAATAAACATTTCTAGATCAAAGCTAAATGATGTTGGGGGTCCCTGTAGTACCGGACTCACACTTTGCGGAGTTTGCCAATCCCAACATAGACGATGGGTTCATATCGGCCGCATTTCCCCAGCCACAATGCTAGCAGTTGCCGAATGCCGAATAAATAACCAAATTTAACTCTCCCCACGCTCTGTCCCTCCCAGACATGTGTTGTCCACAACTTTGATCTTTTGTACCGCGCGGCTCGGCGAACCCCGATCAGTGTGATTGCAGCCTAGGACCACACAGCACGGTGCTCCGAACCACGATCGAAAAATTTTGGCTGAAACGTTGGCACACTGTATTATTACATTAACACATCGTTTTTCAGCCGAGCTGTCCCCATCTTTGAAAGATTTTCATCAGGTATATACGTTTCAAAAGTACATTGCGCGTGGTTTGGTTTGAAAAATCGACTGATTAAGATTGCGTGTTAACCACACGAAAAGAGTAGCATGTGTAAAATGACAATGGTCCCGTTTTTTTTTTCAAAAACCCGAGCAATTACAAGACGAGTTTTTTACTTTGATTATAAATATGATACCGGCTAAACACTGATCGGGGTTCGCCGAACCTCGCGGTACAAAAGATCAAAGATGTATGCAACATCGAGGGACCAATCCTAAAAAAAAAAAATCGTCACTCGCAGGTGTGTGTTGTCTACAACTTTTATCTTTATTACCGGGCGGTTCGTCAAACCCCGATCAATGCGGCGTATTCAGTCGTCAAAATAAGATAAGTTTGAGAACCACTGCGGACCTAGTTTATTTTTTCCAGCATGAAATTTTTGGTTTTGGGATGTTATTTTTAATGAAATTTTAGGGAAGGTTCAAGTCCCCTATTCATATAGGTAAATGCTAGTTGCTTGCTTTATGGAAGGCACCCTTAGTTTTTATCCGAATGAGCTAATTTTTGGTGGGTGGGATGATTATGAGCTCCAATCGCAATAAACCAAAATTTAGCACTCTGCTCTAATTTTGGGGGGAGTTATGGACATGTCCTTTCGCCAAATTCAAATGGGGGGATAATGGGGGTCGTTGATTGAAGCGACTCAATGTTTCTCCCAAAATAATATTGAACTTATTGTAAATACTTGTACGAAATTTTACGGCTGAACTAACATTCTTTCAAGAGTTATGGGGCTTTTAAAAAAGTTCTAATTTATTTTTAAGCTAGCGCCGAATCATTGAATAGATCTCTAATGTGTTTTATATCATTGCAAAGATAATTTAATGTAGTTTTTTTCGTTCTCAGGCTATTTTTCTATATCTTTTGTCGTTTTTGAAATACTCGCAAAAAAAACGAAAAATGACCCTTATTTCCCCCTTTCCTCCTTTTTTAAGGTTGCGGACCCCCAATCGATTGGGACTTTTTTTTCCATAATCTGGGGGTCGTCACCAACCATTCTGCAAAAAAATTTCCGATGTAGGATTTTTGCCGACCAAATATCTCATTTTTCACACCGAACTTGCTAAGTGCCCTTTCAGTCCCAATGATGCCATATGGCATCATGCTCTAATTTGTTAACTATAGCGCTTACATTTTTTTTTTTTTCAAAAAAATATCATAAAAGATGCCTACTGAACGACATAATGTTGTTAGAAAAATTCTCCTCTTAAAATCCATTATATGGGCATGAAAGGGCCAAAGCCAGCTTCAGAAAGGATCTTACTTTGACATAAGTCTGGCATCGATGCTTAATTTGGCATAGCAGTTAGATTTTACTAGATTCCCGAATTATGTATTTAAATCCACACAAGTTGACAGATTGTCAGTTTGTTGATTCGCTGATAATCTGTCAACTTGTAAATGACTGTGACTGATGACTAAACGACCTTAATTGCGTATAAAAAAATATGTTAAAAAATAAATAAAAATAACAGGCGCGACAATCCAGCATTGGACTAAGGCCGCAGGATGTGTTAGTGACATCCTATTTCCAAGATCTTATCTGCTTTTTGTTGAGGTAATGAGATCAGCATCACGCTCAGCAGTGTTATTTATCCCCATAAATGGGTACTCGTTTAACATCTGAGTGAGATCATAGTCCGTCACAAGCTCGTGAGTTCGAAAAACACCATGGAACACGGTGAGATTCGAACTCATGAGCCTGTGCACCGAAGGTGCGCGCACTAACCGCTAGACCAGCCAGACTACTAAAAAAATATGTAGGTGACTGAAATTTGTTTAATTAATTTTTTTCGTAGCGGGGATTCTATGCGGTATCATCCGCTTTCGGCTTGTCGTTGATTTTTGGGACACCCTGTATAATGCAAATCAAATCCTTTGCCACTTTATTTTTAATTAGTTTTTTTCTGATCGCTTCAATAAAAGAAATTCTTGGCTATGATTTTCGCTCTAGGATCTAGATTGAAGAACGCTCAGAGCCTGCGAAGCAGAAAGCTCGAAGCTCATATGAATGCCTTTATGTGTGAAAGTGAAAGGTGAATTGAAAATGATTGGAGATAAATAAATCAAATCTATTCATATTCGACACAATGTATTACTAAGTACGTTTTTTGAGTCATCCTGTGTAGTTTTGGGTAACGAACTCCATATAAAAAAAATTACAGGTGGGTCAGCTGGCACTTAATGCAGTGTTTTGCGAATTTTATTTTAGATACAGTGTACCCTCGGTTAACGAACACAATTCATTCTGGGATCATGTTCGTTATCCGAAACGGTCGTTAAGCGAAACCTTTATCAGTTAAACAGGTAATTATTCCCTTCTGGTAAAAAACTACTCCTACTCCACAAATTACTGCGGACCACTTTGAACATGAATCACCATGGATCACCATATTTTATAAAAAAAAGAAATTTAGCGATTTTTATTTTACAAAATTTTTTATTATTTTTTAAACAACAACAGATTGGACAAAGTTGGGCCGGCTTTAGAGAAACCTAAAACCTACAATTCTTCTTTGTTGAGTGCTATTGCGAAATTTGGAAACCGTGCCGCCACTGTCTTTCACGGACCACCTTCGGTTCGCGGACCACCTGCTAGGAAATAGTGGTCTAACAAAATGTTTCTAAGTTTTATGCAAAAATCGGAATTTTTACGATTTTCTTTGTTCGTTTGTCCGTAATTTAGTTCGCTAAGCGAAACTTTTTCTACCACAAAATTTTTCTCGCTATACGAAATGATCGCTCAAGGTGTTCATTAACCGAGGGTTCTCTGTACTTTCTTCTTCTTCTTCCTTGCCTCGTTCTTTATACCGCTCCATGGTTTCGCGTTGCTCGACCTGCAGTGTAGGCACATCGCCCGTTTTGGCGATAATATCTCAGCATATTTCTACAGGCAGCTCTATCTTGGATCGTGTCATCGCCGAGACCAATGCGTTGTTGTTGCTTTTTCATTTGACACATCCAGGTGTTCTTCGGTCTGCCTCTGGCCTTGGGTCCATCAAGTGGAACTTCCATTGATATCGCTTTCTTTGCTGGGTTCTCAGGCGGACGCCGTTGAACATGGCAATACCAATCCATTTGTCGGTCTTCGAGCTTTTCGGTGATTGGTTGGTCTATGGACAAGCTGCCTCGGGGGTTCTCTGTACTTTGATTTGTAGGAAAGCTACATTTTATCTATGGAATGCATTCCCTCATTAATATACTTGCAGAGGCAGGAACGGCACAATGTAAATAGCTTACCGCTGGCAATGTTTAAATCCGCCAATGTCCTGGAGGCAGTTGAAGTGAAGAGATGCTCGCTCAGAACTCACATAATTAGTCGAAACTGATGAATAACCTGCGCCTTATTTTTTAACTTTATTTCTGAATTTTCGATAAATATTTCCCCATTCTCCACGTGATAAAAATTAAAACTCCATCTTCCCGACATATCCTACATCGGTAATACTATGTAGTTGTTTCTTAAAACATATTCTAAACCAACTGAGGGATGTCTGCGTGGTGTAAGTAATCGATTCAACAAATAAAGTGCCCGAGCTGTGATCATTTATTATTTGTTGACTCCTAGCGTACGTACCTATATACCGTACGTCAACAACGTTCTGATTAATGGGCAACAGTGTGTCGGAAGAGCTTTTGAAGTGTGTCCTCTCCTCATATGTATGAAAGGACACTCTCTGTTGCCTATATTTAGCCTAGACCCTAGACCTAACCAGTCCCGTGTACATGTATCCCAGGACCAGGATGCTGTTAAGAAACGAGTAAACATTGATAGAGGCTGATGCTTGTGATGTTCTCCATATTATACGAGTCTCGTTCTAGTGTTGCGAAGAGCTGGATTAATTCAACATTTGCAATGTAAAGACACACATGTATACATTATCGCTTCAGTCAGTATGAAGTAATAGACATAGAAACGAAAGGAAATTAAGGTTTGTTTGGAGAAGGAGAAAAAAAAAATGTCTCGCGTAGGTGGACATGTTGTTCGAATGATTTATAGATCATGACGCATGTATATGTTATTGGGGGGTGATTTGTTATTTAGTTCGTTTCGACTGTGAATAAAAAGACTAAATTCAATGTAGTCCAGTTTGAGTCTTAAGTTAAGGTGACCAGACTTCCGAAGACCCAATGCTGTACACATACTTGCGGAATTTGTTTTGCACGCCGAATTGGAGAAACACGAGACTACCACCATGGTGCATGCCATAAGATAAACTCATATTATTATTCCTTTCATAAATGATGTCTTTGTAAATAGAATTAAGAAGAATAGTAGCCGATATTCTCGAAAACATATAGTAAACCTTGGGAAGGCAACGTTCTGTGGATACTAAACTGGAAGCCCTAAAGTTCTCAATGTTCTCCTCAGTGGCGTAGATAAGGGGGATTGATCCCCCTAGTCGTACATACTTTTTTATACTAAATCTATACATATAAAAGAAAGTCGTGTTAGTTACACCATTTATAACTCAAGAACGGCTGAATCGATTTTCATGATTTTAGGTTCGTTGGATTTGGCTCGGGCTGGAATAACATAATAACTATTGAAGCATTCAAAAAATTCACAATGAACCAACATTCACAATAGGTTTTTTTTTGGCTTTTCTGCCAATATTTCTTGATGGTATCAGGGGATTTCAGTAAATTTTCTCCACAGGATTGGCGTTTAGGCCAATTGAAGGAACAACTATCTATGCATATGAGAAATTCACAATGAGCGGAAGTATGAAGACACATACCTTTTTTCTGTATTTCTTGGTCGAACTACCGATTTTTAGTAAGTGTACCCCAACAGGTTGGTTTATACAATCAGTATATGCATGTTTAGGAAATTCACAATAGGCAACAATTCATAATTATTTTTATCATGACTAATGACCAAATTGTAAGAAGGAACTGTCCTTTTCGTACAGTTCATAAATGAATTGCTGGATTTCAATAAATTGATTCCACTGGATTTGGCCTACCCATTGAAATAAGTCGAACATTCACAATGAGCAACAATTCACAATGTGTTTTTTTTTTATATTTTGGGTTATATTTCTTGAATGTCTTGACGTAATTTTGGAATATTTCCCGGCTGATTTAATCCTCACCCTGAATATCTGAATGGAATTGAAACACAAGAAATTCACAATGAGAAAGAAACAAGATTTTTGTTTAAAAAGCAGCGTTTTTTGGTCCTTTGGCCGTGTTGTTGTTGTTGTAGCGATTCAAGAGATTTTTTTTCTCTTGAATCGAAGGGGGTCTTGGCAGCTCTTGGCCGTTTTTAGCAACGGGTAGCTCCGGGACGATTTACATCGAAGAACCGGCTGCCGTAGGAGCATTTTATGGACAACACAAACATCCATGGGTCACAGTGGGATTCGAACCCACGCACCGGCAACTCAGAGATAGACATCTCTGCCACTGAGCTACCGAATGCCCCTCCTTTGGCCGTCATTTGCAACGGTTTAGACCAGCGGCTTGGTCTCTATCTAACTTGCGAAAAAAAATCAAAGGCAGCTATTTTGCAAATACTTTTGCCTATAGCTCCTCATCGAATATCTTGATTTCAATTGCCCAATCACATATTGGTCTCTACCCGAAAACATATCGATAGCTATTGAAATAAATGGAAAAAATCTCAATAACCCATTGGTCACTTTCCTGTACCTAATTAACGTTAATTTTCGTAAACTTTCCTCTCTGCTTTTTCTTCACGTATGTATGTACCCATGAAAAAACTATTTTCATGATGATATGCTTTGCTGCTGGATGCTGTAGGCTTTATTTTTAGGTAATGAGGCGATTTCAGAAAATTTGCTTCACCGGATACCTATTCATATAGTTATTCTGGTGTTTTGTTAGTTGTATTTCACAAGCTTTTCTGATATTTTTTAAACGAATTACAGAATTTCAGTAAGCCTACTCTAAATTATTGGTCTCTACTCAGTGAAGGGTACATGGTCACCCATACTACCATACCTAGCCATTGAAATGTAGTAAAAATTACAGTTATTAACCAATATTATGAAAATATCTTCTCATACCTTTGTCTTTATCGTCTGAATAGATTAGTGGATTTCAGTAAGATAAGGTCCATCGTATATGTCTATACCGCGAACAAGAGAATAACTGCTATTGAAAGACGAATAAAATTCACAAAAGGCAAAATTATGAAAACAAATTTTTCTGAAAATTGAATAACTGTCGTCATATATTTGCAGATTTCAATGAATTTCTTTGACTGGATTGACACTTGAATGACAGAGTTAATGAAGACAGGTCTTCTCCACATTAGAGCACACAATTCTATGTAATTTTAGTAAACTGAACCGTCCTTGGTTTCCACCTCTACCTACCAAAAGTTGCAACATGCGAGAAATTTGCAAAGTGTTAATTTATGAAGACCATACTTTTGAACAGATTAGCGGATTTTTTTCTATTCTGTCCCTCGCCTGATTTATAACCGCTCTCATCAGCAGTGAATGATTTTCTATCCTCAATATCAGAATACCTATTTAGACATCTGCAGCATTGACCCGAACATTGACTACGTGGAACACCTGCCAAAAATTTGTCAATAAAAAAATTATTTATGTAGCTTTTGTTTATATCATGAACTGATTTCCCGACTTCAGTAAATTCCATCCCCTCCCTCAAATTGATGACCAGGAGCAGCAGGATAGCTTATAAGCCGCTGAAAATTTGGAATTCACAGTCCAGTTGCCTATGTATGCATTTAACTTCCTTCTTTGTCGAATTAGATTTCAGGATGATGGATGAATAATTATTTTGTACTGTTTTTTTTTTAACGGGAACAACTCTTCACAACTTGAAAAATTGGACGGGAGCCTACTATTGAAGCAATTGCTTGAAGGTATAGAATTGTCTATTTAAGCAAATTTCTACATGCAACTGAAAAAGCTCCCACTTGCAATAATTGAATTGGTTTTGCCATATCTATTGCCACTAAATGACTTATTGCTACTGCCGAAACAGAAAAAAATAGGCAATAGAAAAATACTAAAAGAGTTCGCTCATTTCCTCATTTCTTATGCTTTTGACAAACAAATTTGATGACTTCAGTGGTTTTGCACCACCCTGGTGGGGTGGTGGGTAGTCACATCTGAAAGTAGGGCGAAACGACACCCAAAATGGCGAAACAAGCATTGAAGCATGTGAAAAGTTCACAATGAGTGCAGTTTAGGAAATTGGCCCCAACTTCAGCTGAACGAATTATCGGATTTCAACACGTAGAAAATTAACAGTGAGCAAAATTATGATGAAAAATCTTTCTTACATTCTTCTGCCTATTTCTATTCGATTTTGGAAGACTCCACCCTACACCGCTCCCATCTAATTAATGAGCAGAATTTCTGTCGAAAAATTTACAAAATTTGCCAATACAAAATTACTTGACTTTTGCCTATATACGAGTACGTATCTCTTGAATGAGTGTTCCCATTTCTGTGATTCCTTTTCCCAAATTGATAACCAACCCAAATAGCTATGCTGCTATTACTATCGAAACATCTGGAAAGTTATGAAGGCAGTAATTTGTCCATACGTTTGCCTATACTTCTTGATCGGATAACCGTATTTCAAAAAATTATGCTTATCCCACGGTCCAGCGCTAATATTCCTGGAACGGATTTCAGAAACCCCTCTCAATGCCTTACAACCCCAATAACCCAATAGCATTTGATATCTGGGAAATTGTTTCCCTGAACGAATTAGTGTGTGATCTCAGTAATTCCGTCTCTTTCAGCGGGAAAGCCCCCTATTCCTACTAAAATATCTGCAAAATTGCCCAAGAAAAGAAAAGTGATGATGATTTTCGCGGATTAGCGGATTTTTCAGTATTCCCTAAACAATCATCTGAATAAGTTCTATCCTCAGTAGGAGACACATCTGGAAAATCGACCAAAAAAAATTAGCAATGCCTTGCTGCCGCTCATTTTCTGATGCTTTTGTCTGTATCTCCTCAACACATTCGCGCAGTTCAGTAATTTTGTCGCACCCACAAATTGATCACATTTAAAAGGTGGGGCGGTACGAAGTTCGCCGGGCCAGCTTGTTATATATAAATTTAGTTCTTTCTTGGCTATTAATTAGAAAAATTTCGTAACAATACTTATTCACCAATAGGCCATCCACAGGAGAATTTCAGAATTAACCCATTTGCATAATTTTTACCTCCTTAGCTAGAATTTGGACAATTCCTAGCGTATACTGGCGTACATGAGATTTGGTTTTTTTTTCAAGTGATGTTTTTCAGATAGTACGACTGCCACAAGAACAGATCAGGTGGAATTTACTAAGATAATTTTGCATTATAGCGAAAATCAGTATTGTGGGATAGTGATACAATTGAGCGGCATTACGAAACATGATGGACTAACTTGCTTCACCAATACTGCATTATGCTACCCGTACCCGGTATACAGATACATATGTAGGATTTTTCCGAATAAAATCACAAGCATCTCGTTCACTCTTTTCGCCGGACCATTTTTTGGTATCACATCACAGGAGCGGCCTCAACGTTTTTACGTCCTGCTTCCTCCATTATTGTATGCTGCAGACAAACCACTCACTGTCACTGAGGCCTATTTTTGCCGCATTCTCCATTACAGGAAGGATTCTTATCATTTGCACTCGGTATTGCAGACGAACCTTAAATTTTAAGTTCAAGCACAACCTTCCAGGATCGAACTTTCAATGTGTAGAGCGTATTCTGCCTACTTATAATTTTGAAGTGATTCTATAAACTTCTCAGTTATTCCTAAGATGCGTTGTCGCCCGACGGGACTAAGCTCCCGAGTATCATTCAGGAGTCGTTAGTCCGACTTCGAATAACACGTTCACTGTCTGACCGGTATTCACCCACAAGTCTGGCATCTGAAAATCCATACATTTATGAGTCAGATGTGACCCCGCGACCTATTTATTTAAAAGCTTCGCTTTGTTTATTGCAATAGATAAACTGGTACCTCATTGGACAGAGAATTCTTCTGGTAGTGTCTTTCCAGGCATATTTTCAATGTAACTATGGAGTGGAGTTTGTGGAGAACCTCCAGAGCTGTGGAAGCGTCCTTCTTTCGTATGCTTTTTCGTATAGAGGTTGATACGGGAATCGAATGAAGTACGGTGTCTGATTTATGCATCTTTTGCGATAGGAAAAATAAATTAAAATTGCATCTTTCGACGTCTGAAACTTTTTGTTGACCAAATATGGACAGTGCTCTACAAGTCTGACAAATTTCAAAACTCCGTTCAATAATTTCCAAGTTTTGCACAATTTTCGATTAGAAAACTCAAAAGTGTAATTTGGGCAGGTGTAACTCCCGCGAATTGGTAGGACCTTGAAACTTGGAGTCAACTCAAGTACTTGGAGTCAAATATGAACAGTACGGTGCTCTAAAAGTTTTCTAAATTTTAAATTTTTTAATACACGAATTTCAAAGTTATGGACAATTTTCAATTAGAAAAATCAAAATTACGATCTGGGCAGCCGTAACTTCTGAACGTGGTGTGGTAGGACCGTGTAGGTGTAACTAATAGAAAATGTGAGCGTCAAGTAGTTCTACAATTGAGCCGAATTTCAGAAGGATCAAGAAAGGTTCCCAAGTTATTAACGATTGCCAAACATATTATCTCGCTAAATATCATACCATACAGGGTGCACGCACGGGTCAAATATTACACCAAAAAAGCAGACAAGACTGATCGCAGGCTTCATCGAGGACCTTATCGTGTAGTGAATTAGGTTTCATTGTGTGGCATGGGGAATGCTGTACATTTCCCGATGCTGTACGGCAGGTCAAAATGCTGTACTCGTACAGCAAAATGCTGTACGTCTGGTCAGCTTATCTTAGTGTAATTCAAATTATGCACATACTTGCTTGCTTGCTCGTGACAATTTAAAATTCATTTCGGAATCAAATTTAAAAATGCCATATTTTGACTTTTTCTTATTATTTTACTAATTAACAACGTTACAAATTTATAGTCTCATTGATACTTTACGGTAATAAGTATCAATGAGACTAGAAAACGACTAGACACTATAAATTTTAATATAATCAACAACCATTTCACCTTGAGGATAATTCGTGCCATTAACTGAATTCCAAAACGCACGCATAGCACGTGGACTCGAATTTTGCCATGGCTTCCCAGCAACACTATCAGCAAAATCGTGATGTCCCCCTACACCCACTCCGACACGCAAATAAAAGGATTGATCGAAAGGAGCCATTTTGCCGCCTGCTTTCAAAAATTCTGCCGTCGATAGCTGTTCTCCATCCACTGCAATCGATCCGAATCCCTGTCGCCCTGGATCAATATTACAGTACTGCTGACCGTCGACATACATTGCAATTGAGTCAGGAGTCCATTGCAGCTCATAAATATGAAAATCTTCACTCCACTGTCTGCCATCACTGCAACGCTGCTCACACATTTTCAAATTTCGGAATTTTCGATCGGCCGACAAAAGAACGCCTCCTTTCAATTGACAAGAACTCCTGTCTGTTGCGAAAGCCACCCGCATCTGGCCTGAGTTGTAGTCGTCTTTACCGTAGACATTATCCTTGGATTCCAGGAATAATTGCGGAAATGCCCACTTGATGTTGGGAACTTTCGCTCGAATCAGAACTTTGCCGTACTGGAAACTGAAATGATCTTTGCTTGATATTTGTCCTGAAACTATCGGTGGCAATATGTCAGTGCCAAAAGTGAATTTGCGTTCACAATCGCTTGTGCTAATCTCGCCAGTGCAATGAATACCGAAACTCAGACTTTGTCGAAGGATGTTGTCACCGTAGATATCGGTAAGAGTTTTGGGCCGCACTACAAGATTGCCCTCTTTCAGGAAAAGCACTTCGTCATTCAGAAGATACGTTATAAATTCATAGTCCGGCTTGCCACTGAAACGTCGTTCTTGAGTCCATTTCGTCATATCCAATTGCTGGCCGGAAAAGTCTTCGTCAAAGATCAGTTTATCGGCACAGTCCTGTATCACTCCATTGAGAATTGTAGCCGATGGCTTACATTTGACTCGTGGTGCTGCCGTTGTGGTTGTACTAGTAACACTGTCGCGGCCTGGATCCCCTTGATTGTTGGTTTGATTGACATATCCTCGTACCACATATTCTCCATTGTCCTCACGATATCCCAATCCGTATCGTAAAATATAAGTCCAGTAGTACAGGGTATCACCAATTTTCAGCTCCGTTCCACGATCGACAAAAGTAAATCGTCCATTTTTGGCTTTCGTAATATCCCTGGACCATCTTCCGGCTTCAAGGCCGTCCATCTCTTCGTTCAATTTTCCATGGAAGGCAAACAGGGTGACACCTTCTTCGGCCGGTACGGACACTTGAAAACCACGCGGATAGAATATTTCAAATTTTGCCGGAGGTGCAACGTACGCCAAAACGCTAGTGCTGATGTTAAATGCTACCTGTGCCACTATGAGACAGTTCAAGAACTTGTTGGATAACGTCATCTTTAAAAGCGTACGAATATTTAGAATCTCAAACGAAAGCGTAAGTATTTGCCATAAACACTTTTAACTCAAGCACTTATTTCTAAAGATACTTGAACGAACAAACAAAAATCACGGTGCTACTGAAATGATCTTGGCTTGATTGCCGTGAAGTTTAAATTGAGACTAAACGATTATATGACTGTAAGAAATTCTAAGTTACGCTAATATATATACTTGAACCATACAAGGGCTGGTGACGACTAATCTATGTGTCGACAAAATTACGTACAATAATCAATGGATGGGGTTAAAAAACGAAACAGTTTTCATTTATCAATCATTTTACAAAACCTGTTCCCTTTTATGTTTTATTTGGCAGAGCTGAGTTAAATGAAAGGAGAGCATGTAGAGTAAAATCACAATAATTGATTCGTTTTAAAACCCCACGCAATAACACTGAAAACAATTTGTAAGATTCACTGACAACTAGGTTGCATTTGAACCCTACTAGTCTACAGTTATTTCCAAAGTTGTGTGAGACAGAAAACCAGAAAATCCTCTATTAGTTCTGCCAATAAATGTATCCTTCTATTGGTCCCTATCATTGAAGGCAAGTAGCAGATAAGTTAGCATACATGCATCCTGCTAGAAACCATAGATAGGTAAATGGAAAAGGATCTAAAGTTCTTTCTTCGTTCTAGTAATTGGTAGCTTTTATATTTTCGTATTTTCGATATTTTCGTATGATATTGGATCGATGCTAAAAAGTGACATCCCTAATAAAAATCAAATAAATCGAAATTATAGTAAAAAAAAATAAAAAAAAATGATCAACAGGTTTAATGCGAATTATCAAGAGCTTCTGAAGCATCTCGCCTGCCAAAGAAAAAAAAAACGAGATGCGAACAAGTAAGATTACCAGACGAAATATTTTTTTCCAATTTACAGGGCTACAGCCTTCCAAGCGACTATCCAAAAAGTTTTTTTTGCTAAAATATTTTGCACTTTCAAATCCACGGCATAGGCTATCAAGCTCTTCGATCGGTGCAATAACGGGAATGATATATGCAATCAACTGCAATTTTTTCCCGAATGACTTAAACGATTGGCTCGATTTTAGAATTCAGTTTACAGTCGCTGAAAGACTTGCTTCTATTGCCTCTCTCTCCGATTTGGTTTTTTTTTTTGAAATTCAGTACACATGATTCTCTGATGGTCGTATCAAAAAATCCGTATGGATGGGTGTATGGAAAATGTCCATTGAACGTTAGACATTGAACCTTTGAAAATTGGAAAATTGAACTTTTTTTTTTGCAGCTTATGTATTTTTCTTTGGCGAAAAGCTTTTCAGCTTGTTTTTTTTTTCTTCTAGAAGCAAAGCTTAATCAAATTAATCACAGGTTACGAAACAAAACATTTGCGTGCAGTGGCGGAACAACTTCACTCGGGGCCCTCCCGCCAACTTCTTGAGTGGGCCCCCTACACTGAGAAAAAAGCAGAGGGAAATCGGTAATGACTAAAAAGTGTGTATCGACCTTAAACCAACTTTTTTGAAACTTGATTTTGATGTTACCGTGTTTGTACTAAAATTAAGAACGTCGCACTTAAAATAACTTTGCAAAAAGTTATACTTTGACTGTTTGTATTCTTATATTGAGAATAGCGTTCTTGTTTTAACGTTTATTAAATTAATGATTTCATCAATCTTTTTTTTTTATTTTAAAAGAAAAACGCTCACTCACTTTAAGCATATTAAATAACCTGCGCCTACAATGGTATTCAATCCCGCGAACCTATGATTTGAAGAGAAGCGCCCTATCTACCCTAATGCCGCACACACACGGTAAGTCCGCATTATTTTTTGTTTGATTTCCGTTTCGTCAAAATCGGAGAAAATGTATGAATTTGACGCAACGAAGAATCCAAAAAAATGGATTCGGACGCTTCGTGTGTGGGCGGTCTAAGTTTTTAATTTGCTAGACAATTGAAAAAAGCGACACGTTATTAGTTCAACTCTATTCCTTGTTTCAGCTTTAAGTTTAAGTGTGTTTGAATTTAAATCCTCTTGGCAACCCTCCTTTGAAACCAATTGTGGCCTCTGCACCACAGCCCTAATGACTGTGTATATACCGCCTGCAAGATAAAGTATTTTATTCTTCAACGACATATACAGGGGCCGTACTAACTAGTTTGAACTAGGTTTAGTACCACTCTCAAACTATTTTGTTCGTTTTTGACAGTTCATGACAAAATGGATTAGAATTTAGACCGAAAGTTTAGAGACTATCACCAAAAGGGTGGGTCTGATTTCAAACTGCGGCTACAGTTACAGCTAGTAGCGCATAGCCATGCCAGGAGTAAAATTGAGGATCCTGATTGTCTCATGAACTTTCAAAGATTTTCGGACAATATGAATTGAATGAATTGAATTGAATAGTGACCTGTTTTGACTTAGAAAGGTGTCTTCTTGTCTACAAAAAAATTTATATGACGGAGTGTGGTTTTTCGCAGTCGTGCTGTTTGTATGGTTCGGGAAATCTTTCATATGGCTTTTGGGCCCCTAAATATCGTGGCCCTCCGCCACGCGGGCCCTGCGGGCTCTTATCGCCACCCCTGGTTGCGTGTATGTTCCGCGACCTGTTTGCCGTTCTGATCGCCTAACTGCCCATTTGCGTATCAGAAATAATCTCCGTAATGTAAACGAAAAGAACTGGAGATTATTTCTGATCCGCAAAATGGCAAACATGTTTGCGGGACATCCTCTTGATTTGCCCTAACTTCTAGAGCATGATGCGTTGACGACTACCATGCGTGTAGTCGTCAGCATTTCAACGACGACTGTATTCAGAGTGCGATTCGTTTGTCAGCCATATCTACCACTTCCTAGTCGCATTGTTAGTTTATTATTCTACGTTAAGACTATTTCTTATCATCTTCTAAATAATAAACTTGTGACGGGCCATACTGAGTTTTGGAAACTCATTTCTCTATGAATCTCTATATCACAGAGTCCGGCCCGAGTCGAGTCGCCGCCCTCTGTCACAAGCTTAAGCTGTAGATCAGTAGATCAGTCGCATTCATGTGAGATGTACAATTTATTTAGCATACGTTGGGTTCCGGCTTTTTCAGAAATAGCAGATCTTCGGTGAAAATAGCAGTTAATGTACTTCTTAGAAAGGTATTTGGACTGAATTTTTAGTAAAAGTTAATGTTCAAAAGTATGGGTATGGGTACTCTATTGAAGGTGAAATTATATGCTCATGGAGGAGCGGATACTCCTTAGAGCTCAAAAGAATATTTGAAAAAAATTTGATAATTTAGGCATTGGATGCATAAACAACCCCTAATATTGTCACATGATGCGAAATAATTCGATGCCTAAGAGCTGGCAATATAAAACTACATATATACATACACTCGGTGCCACCTACGGGTACCTTTTTATTCGTTATTTATTATTTTATTATCTCGAAAGTACTTGACACCCTAGGAGCGGATTTAAACTCTTTTGGCCCGGGGTGAACTTCGTTCTTTAGAATAAATTGTGCAAAAGAACACTATTAATACGTTGCGTCTTAAATAAGTACTCAAAACTGTCCCTCTCATTAATGCTTAATTTTCCCCTCGCACATTAATCCGTACGCACGCATGAGCTTTGAGATTTCCGCTTCGTGGCTCCTGAGCGTTCTTCAATCGTTACCACAGAGCAAAATTAATTTAAAAATTGTGAAAATTGTGTCGTTAAATTAAAATTGGGTAAACCTGCGGCTTCATTGAATTTCGAAAAAAGAAGTTTTTTCTTCCTTGATTTTTCCTTGAAAATCTTGACAATAATTTCATAACAGTACATTAAACTGGTAAACTTGCAGAGGTGAACGAATTCACTTTAGTATGTTAAGACTTTCCAATAGACCACCTGCCTGCCTTCGATTTACGGGTCACTAGCGTATAAAATACGGGTTTTCAATTTTTTACGGGGCAAAAGTTAAAAAAAATATGTTTATGCCGTTATTTTTATGTTATTTGTAAATTGCATTTTATTTTAGGCTCAACCTTGACAGTGTGAATATTTAGTCGGCTCGGGCTATCTGTCCATGAGTTACCGCGAATTAATTGCCAGGACGAGTATTGTTCAGTTCGTCACCTGCTTGGGGTCGTCCCCAATCGATGAGCTTTCTAGTGGCAAAACTACCCAAAACTCTTATCGATTTCGTCCTCTGTACTGTACGTCGAGTACATTCTATGTCAAAAACAGCATGAAACCCCCTTCTTCAGCTCGAACAAGTTTTTGCCTGTTTTCGACATAAAATGTACTGGAAACCCAATGCGAGCTCGTCCACTTTCAGGAAACGAAATCGATAAGGGTTTTTTGGTACTTAGTCACTAGAAAAGATGATCGATTTGGTCACCTGCGTCTGGACAAACTGAACAAGGGTTCCTAAGTACACTAAAGGATAGAAAATACTAGTTTCAAAAATCGAATCATATTTTGCTGCTATTGTTGATAGCTTTAAATAATTTTGTCCGTGTGTCAGGGTTTATCAATTCATCTCACGGAATCTCTTCATCTCCTGAACATATTTATTAATTAGGGGCGAAGTTACGCAAAATTCCATTATCCATTGTTTGCCCCGTATTTGATTTTTTGGATTACGGGTTTTTGAACTTTCGGTGCCCGAAAAATGGGGTAACCCGTAAAATACGGGGCATCTTTGAAAATGGGATTCGTTGGATCGAAAGACAAAATGTTTTCCTTCCCTCGGACATTCAGCTCAAGTTTTGCTCTTTTTGCGCAGTGCCTTCACGAAACTGGACTGTTTCAATTTTAGTATTTTTTATCATTTCGCATCGGTTGTTTCCCAGATTTCCCGAGAAATAGTTTGATCCTGATCTCTAGCTGATAAACTAATTAATTTTTTTGCATCTATTGTGTCGAACTGACAAAAAATCTCTCATTCCTTAAACACATACACTCGGTGCCAAAAACGGGTACTTTATAATTCGATGTTTATTGTTTTATTATCGCGAAAGGTCTTGACGCCCTAGTCCTTCTTCTCTTAGTCACAACCGTTCTCGAGCTGTAGCCCCACGAAATGGTCATTTTCAATACTTAATGAAACCAGCCCGAAATCGCAGTTTCTATACCTGATATTGCTATAGGTACCTATAGGAAGAAATTGAATCCAGGGAACATTGGTGGTCAAGACCTTTCGTTATATTAGGGTAGAAGTAAAAAAAAAAAACGTAAAAGTGTCCGTTTTTTTTTGCTTCCGAGTGTATGTTACTTCTCCCACGGGTGATTCCCAAAGCTATAGTGGTGAACTGGCAGGCTGAAGCCTACGGCGGCATTTTTAACGCCCCGTGCACAGATAAAAAAAATTAATAGTTCAGTGATCAGACTTTATTCCAATTTTAGAAGTGTTCGCCTAATTCGATAGCCAGTCATATTCAGTCATGAAACGGTTTGCGAGTCAAGGGTCAATCGATTAATCGTTGGATTGTAAAAATAAGGGCACAGGTCGGTAGGGCGGCCGAAGTCGAAACGCCTACTGACGTCGGATATGTAAGTCCGCCACTGACCAAAGAAACGACTTTTGCAGAGTTTCCTTTATTTTTTTTTCCAATTTATTTAAACTGCCTGTTGAAATATCGAAATGTGTATATTTCACAGAACATTAATTCAATAGAAGGATGAACGTTTCAGAAATATGCCGCCCCGGGCAGTTGCCCAGGTTGCCCATATGGAAAATCCGGCCCTGCACAGAGTGCCGACCAAACGATCACGGCCACAGAGCAACATCGCATCTGTTTTGTTCGTACCCTCAACATTGTGTGATTATGAATGAAATTAATCAAACCATATTGAGATTCTTCCAATGAGACTACGGACCGGGAATTCCCAACGACGTCATCAATTAGAACAAAAATAATTCAGAGTTCAGTAAGTTATTTGAAGCTCATACAACTGTTATCAGTTGGTAAAATTTAATTAAAATTTCAATGGACCATGTCTTGTGGAATAAAGATGGAATCACACTTTAAATTCACTGGAATTTTTCATAAATTTTTTTCTTGTTACTAACTGACTCACGAACTGTCAATTTGGATGGAAAATGACTATGACTTTTGGTGATGACTGTAGTCTGGCTGATGTTGTAGTTAGTGCACACACCTTCGATGCACAGGGTCGTGGGTTCGAGTCTCAACGTGAACGAATTCAGTTTATGGTGTTTTTCGAAATCACGACCCATGACCTAACTCAGATGTTATGGGGATGGGATAAATAACGCTGCTGAGCGTGCTGTTAATTTCAACACCTAAAGAAAAAAAGCAGTTAAGATCTTGGAAATTGGATGTCACTAACATACCTGCGGTTTTAGTCCAATGTTGGACTGACGCGCCTGTTATTTATTTATTTTATTTGGTGATGACTGCAATGAATGAATTCACCATAATAAATGATCGGAATCCATCGTCCCTTCATAGGAACTCAGTCAGTATAAAACAGAACTGTTTTGCATATAGTCCAGTATTTGCATCTGAATGGGCTTGTCCAGATGATTTCAATTAATGTTGAAAGAGGAAACGGAACTTGAAGACGATAGGGAAGACGAAAGACGCACTGATGTGGGCATAACCAATTAGAATCAGTTTCAGGAAACATAATAAATTGTAGTTTCTTATCAATTTTATTTGATGTATTTTCTGATGCTGAGTCCGAATATCAAGTTTGCCACCGCGAAAAGTCAATGTGCTTCGAGAAAACATCGCCAAACTGCTCGAATGACTCTCTTTTTGTTGTTTATAACTTTGTTGTTTATAACTTCGAAACTTTCGAGTTTTCACTGAAAAACATCGGACAACATTAAACTGTATTAAATTCTCTACAAACTGTGCCTGTAAGGTTTTATTCGTAAGACTTACGGTTATCGTTAAAGATGAAGGCAAATTTTGAAATTGTTGTTAATTTTTGATATTTCTTATTTGCTAGCATGACAGCGGTATATAAATATAAGAATACTGTGCATGTACAGTAAAACCCCTCTAATCCTACCTAGGCTGGTACGTTACTCCAGGAAATATTGAAGAACAATATAATGCTTTCACTGCAAAAAGGGCCTTCACTATCCGCCGAAGTGATAAGTGTTGGACCGGTATGACTATCGACCAGAAACTCATGTCGATAAGCACAGGTACCGTTGGTAATGAACATATCAGCTGCCACTTGTCAAGAGAGGTGGGTACCCAGGGAATAGATCGCATTGGTGGAGGTGGTTTCCGATTTGTTAATTTTTGGTTGTTTTGTTATTAAAACTGTTGTAACCCGATCGCTTTATTTCAAAGAATGAGCATACGTAAGGGATTGGATGAAGAATTAGCAGAATTCTTCGAAAATGAACTCTGTCTTTTCCCAATATCGCTGTTTGATGAGACTGGTATGGGAAAGCGAACGAAGTCAAGTACATATTTACAAAGTGTTCAAACTCAGTTGCAACAGAGGTTGTATAGGTACAGGTTAGTCAAATCATGCACATCATAGAACAAAATGAGGTTGAAACTATACATTACCTCAGCTTGTAAGGTGACCCATAATATTGCTACACTCCCCCTACTGAATCAGAAGCCAGGCAGCATTCCATAATAGTTTAATACCAGGTTCAGCAGTGGGTGAAATGTAGAAGTGTTTGGGTGAAAAACGACAAAGAAAGCACTAAACCAATTACAACATTGGATGATCCAGCATCAACCAATTTTCTGCAGAGCATTTCATGCAAATGCAAAAAGCACTGCACTGGAAGTTGTGGCTGTATAGGAGGGCTGGCATGGCATGTACTGTTCAAAATTGTGCAAAACTTGTAAAGGAACCTGCGGAAAGTAGTTTTTGTAGGCTGTGTGAAGTTAGCCAGTCATTTTTTTTTAATTACGCGCTTTTGCTCGATGACTCGTTTGTTCGAATGCGGCTACGTTTGTTCTTCATTGTTCGCCAATTAATATCGATTGTTCTTCTCTAAATATTTAATTATAGCAACTTTAAAATTGTGAGTGTGAACTTAGTCAGTCATTTGTATAAATATGGGTCGGGAAGGTATAGGTCTGTTATCAATCGAAAGCCAGACGTTTGTTCGTTTTGTAGGGCGTTTGTTCATCCTGGGAACGGAAGGATACAGGAGCTATTAAGGAAAAAGAGATTAGTTGTGACGTCATCTACACTCAACCACCGCCATCTATATATTAAGTCCGCAATGTAGACTCGTAAACGTCAAATCTGCCGAATAAATTGCATTGCATTGTTGTTGCTTCTCATAACGTTGTTGTTGTTTGCCCGTCCCGCGAACAATTTATGCAAGATCCACACCATCATCGTACAGCTGAGCTGAGTAGATGGCGTTGGATGAGTGAAGATGACGTCACAACTAATCTCTTTTTCCTTAATAACTCCTGTATCCTTCCGTTTCCAGGATGAACAAACGCCCTACAAAACGAACAAACGTCTGGCTTTCGATTGACACCAAGCCTATACCTTTCCGCCCCATATTTATAAATGACTGGCTAAGTTCACACTCACAATTTTAAAGTTGCTATAATTAAATAATTAGAGAAGAACAATCGATATTAATTGGCGAACAATGAAGAACAAACGTAGCCGCATTCGAACAAACGGGTCACCGAGCAAAAGCGCGTAATTTAAAAAAATGACTGGCTAACTTCACACAGCCGTTTTTGTAAGACCTTAAGACCAAAATCTTCCTTAAAGTTTACTTTAGGCTTTCATGATACTGTTCTTTTAACTGGAGCTTACTCTGAGTACTTTGGATGAAGTTGAAATAAAAAGTAAACCGAGGCTAATTTCGGGCGCGGCCGAAATTCTGATACCCTTCGCTCTCCTCGGGCTAAAGGTTTTTCCGGGCGTACCTACGACTTGTATTTAACCCCCCCCCCTCATTCTTGTCCTTCCGTCTTCACAAAAGTTCCATTGCGTTCGACAAAAAAATATTTGTGTGGGGTTTGGTTGGAATAAGTGTATGACCCTACCCCATTGTCCGATTTTCCGATTCAAACATACAAATTGCCTGCAACAAAAAGAAGCATTTGTGCAAAATTTCAGCTTTATAGCTTTTAAATTGGCCGAGTAAACGGCCACAGTGGGGCGAAAAACCCGAATTTTGGAAACAATTATAAAACCAGGTCAATCTAAATGTATTTGGCCATTCTAAATCGAATGGAATTGATTTCACGCAGATAGGATCAGCCGTTTTGAAGTTATTTCGATTTTAAGGGGGGAAAGGGAATCATTTTTCAGTTTTTCCTAATTATTTGAAAAACTATTAAAGTTACAGCAAAAAGGTTCGAAAACACATGAAACTACTCAAAATTTTCATTGCAATGAGATATAATACAATTCACTTATTTTAATAAATTATACCCTAGACCAGACGTGTCAAACTCGCGGCCCGCGGGCCGGATGCGGCCCACTTCGCAGTTCTGTGCGGCCCGCGGGCATATCGAAGCAGCACAATGTGCATCAACAAAAAAATTGTGAAATTGGTAAGGTGAATAAATTCAGCCATTGAACTCAAGTCTTCAAAAATTACTAAACCTCGTCAGTGGCTTATGCAGGATTATTTTAGGCTTTCCAAATACTACCAACAATTTAAGGATGTTTATTTGATTTTGTAAGACAGCTCATCTTTTTGTACAGGACAGTACTAAGTCTCTTCATGAAACTGTTCTGTCCCATTCTGTTCGGGCTCGAGATTTATTTGGAAAAGGGCAAAGCTTTAAAAACTACGGATATCTTGGAATTATGGTGACTAAATCACCTGGAGTGAAATTCCAACATAATAATTACAGCCCATTTTTGACCTACATATTATCAAGCTGTATTGTGTCTGAGCTTGTTTAAAACCACCTGCTGAAATTAATTTATTCTGGCTATTTTGCCTCCCAAAGTTATTTTTGGCGACTTGTTGCTAAAATTTGGCGCAAATCATGTAATTAACAAAAAGTGGTTACTTGAAGATCAATCGTATTTTCACGGTTCCGCTCTTGTCTGTATTTTTTAATGTTCTTGAAGTACATTTTCGAATGAAGAAAGTTCGCATGGATAATCCTGAAGCCACTATAGTGATCCAGACTCTCTGGCGCATTTCAAAAATAATATCCTGTAATTAACTTAATACGTACTACGATTACATAAAAGTTTTTGAAATTTTCCTCATGTAGCCCACCTAAACCTGAGGAGAGTCTTATTTGGCCCGCGCCAGGTTTTTAGTTTGACACCCCTGCCCTAGACCAAAAAATAAAATTGCCAAAAATTGAGCTGCTCCGACAAAGGACACGCGTGATTCGCCTACTAGAACTTGTTCAAGTCAAAACGTCCATAGCTCCCCTCCAGGGGGAAGCGAAGTGGTAAATTTTGGCTGAACGTCAAGACAGAGTCCCTTTATACTCTCCACCAAAAACTAGTTCAATAGGATGAAAACTACGATTATCTCCGGTTCAAAGGACCCAACATATTTTACAGTAGATATTCAAAAATCGTGTCTAAAACAGCCAACATGACATAACACAATTGGTTATAAAAGTAGCCTGGGGTTCTATGGGGTTATGATTCTTTGATATTAGTAATCTTGAGACATTCTAGAATAATGTAGCATAAACAGACGCTTGGAGGCACGTGGAGGTAGTTGTTAAAACTCAATGTGAAAAATCCAGTTAGGGTCAATTTGACCTTCAATGATTAAAATTAAATAAAATATTTTTCCAAATTTTTATTTTACTTTTTTTATGCTAACATACCTATTAATTATAACCTAAATATTGAAAATAAAATCATAAAACAAAGTTTTATCCGAATTAATAGTCAGGGTTTTCATTGAAACTTGATTATGGAAAAATGTGCAAAAACTGCAAAATCAATTCTCTACACTTTGAGAGCCGCTGATTTCTTACTGTGACAGATATACCTGTTCCAAAAACCGGGATCCCGGTACAAAACCGGTGTTCACTTGGTACCGGACCCGATATTCTAAAGTACCGACATCCCGTTTTTTTAGTACCTAGTTAAAAAGAACGATTCATTTCAACGATGAGCCGGTTTTTTTCAGGTTTTTTGGTACCGGTTTTTAATCTAGTACTCAAAAAAATCGGCTTATGGTTAAAAAAAACCGTCGGTACTGAAAAAAAACCTGAGTCGGTTTTTAACCCGGTACTGAAAAAAACCGGCTAATGGTTAAAAAAAAAACCGTCGGTACTGAAAAAAAACCTGAGTCAGGGAAACCGCTTGTGGTACCGGGTATTGAAAAAAACCGAAACCCGGTACTGAAATCTCGGTACCGAACAGGCCTAGTGACAGATATCGGTCCGAAATTTTTTGTAGAAAGAAACTTCAAAATGTTCACTATGCGATGAATCATTCACAAAAGCTCACCAATAGTATACATTTTTTGAATTTTTGCCTCTATCGCCCCACTGTGCGGCGCCTCGCAATAGACGGACAGACGAACATCGCCCAATCGACTCCCCAAGTCGTGCTGATCATATATGTATACTTTTTATATGTTCGGAGATGCTTCCTCCAATGCGTTACAAACTTCATGACAAAGTTAATATACCCTTTTACTCTATGAGCAAAGGGTATAAAAAGTGGAAAAAAAGGTGTAAAGTTTTTTTTCGTTCTAGTAAAGATGATTTTAGCAAATTACCTTAACTTTTATAAAATTTTTCGATTTTTTCGTAAAATACTTAATCGATGCTGGAAAATGCCATCCCTAATAAAAACCAAATAAATCGTAATTCCAGTAAAGACCGCTAAAACGCTCAACAGGTTTAATGCAAATCATCAAGAGAAGCTGGAGTATCTAGCCCGCCAAAGAAAAAATTACGAGTCGCGAGCAAGACACGAAACATTTTCTTTCCAATTTACATCATCAGGTCTCCAGACTACTTTCCGAAAAGTTTTTTTTTTCTCACTGAAATATTCTGTTAATTCAGATACAGTGCATAGGTTATAAAACTCCTCGATCGGTTCGATAACGAGCACGATATACATATGCAATCAACGGCAATTTTTTCTCTGAAGCACTTAAGCGAGTAACCCGATTATAAAATTCACTTTACAGAAAGAATTCTTCTTCTATTGCCTCTTCGTGTTGGGATTTTTTGAAAATTCGGTATGCATGATCATCTGAATCTGAATGTCGTATCAAAGAATCCGTTCGGATGGGTGCATGGAAAATGTGGGTGTTAAGCATCGAAACTTTGAAAATTAAAAAAACTTTTTTTTTGCAGCTGATGCATTTTTCTTTGGCGAAAAGCTTTCCAACTTTGTTGTTGTTTTTTTTATGTGATCAAACAAAGCTTGAACAATGTGTGCGATTGTGTATGAGTGTTTAATCAAACATAATATTGCGAATGAGATTCTTCCAATAAGAGCACGGGCCGGGAATTCCCAATGGCATCATCAATTAGAACAAAATTAATTCAGAGTTCAGTAAGTTCTTCAAAGATCATACAACTGTTATCAGCTGGACCTGAAAGAATTAAATTTAAACTTCAATCATATCTTGTAGAATACATATTAAATTAAGCTGACCAGACGTACAGCATTTCGCTGTACAGTACAGCATTTTGACATGCCGTACAGCAATGGGAGATGTACAGCAAAATGTACAGCATTCCCCATGCCACACAATGAAACCTAATTCACTGCACTTCTCGGTAAAGCCTGCGATCAGCCTTGCCCACTTTTAAGGTGTAAAATTTGACCCCTGTACCCTGTATGATCAATATTTAGCGAGATAGTCGCACTTTCATGTTAGGCAATCGTTCATTTTTGATAACTTAGGAACCCTTTTCGATATTTCTGAAATTTGCCACATTATAGAGCTACTTGGCGCTCGCATTTCTTTCAAATGGCACGGTCCTACCTAGCCGCGTTTGGAAGTTACAGCTGCCCAAATCTGAATTTATGGGGTTTTTCATCGAAAATAAATTTGTCCATAACCCAAACGAAATTTGTAAGCGAAAAATTTTGAAATTTTGAAAACTGGTGAAAATTGACGCCCTTGTTGGGCTATTTGACTTGACTTCGTTCGGAAGCTACGGTTGCCCAAAACACACTTCTGTGTTTTCTAATCGAAAATTGTTCATAACTTGTATAGCTCTTGAGCGAAGTTTTGAAATTTAGTAGACTTGCAGAGCACCGCAATGTCCATATTTGGTGAACATTTCAAGGCTAATTTATTTTTCCTATGACAAACACGATGGAAAAATCAGCCACCATATTCCATCGGCTCCCCTATTAACCTCTATAAGCAAATGCATACATACTAAAGAAAGGACTCTGCAAGGTTTTTTAGATTAAGTTTTTTCTCACAATATGTCCTTCGATTCCGTTAAAATGACGTTACGGCATAGCATCGCTAATGTAAACATGGAGGGATGCATACTCTCCAACAGAAATATCGCAATCAGGATACGTAGCCTTCCACTGCTCTAGAGGTTCTCCTCAGACTGTACTCTGAAGGAGCTACATTGAAACTGTCCCTGGAAAGCCACCACCAGCTTAAGAGAGTCTCTTGTGCCAGATCATACGACTGTCCTTACAGAAATCTGAAATTTATGAAATCAATCTTCTATTTTATGTGTAGAATCTTATTTCTCCCTTGCTAGCTTTTTGTGTTAAAACATACGTTTGTACTTCACATGCTTCTTAAGAAGAACCAGTGGCGTAGATAGCTTTTCGGAAAGGTGAGGTGATCAGTGGTCAGAATTAATTTTTTTCAGCACTGGGAAGTGCATTAAATTAAGGGGTTTTAAAAAAGGAAATCAAGGAATAGTAACCATCATATTGTTTCTATGCTTTTCAATCAATTAAAAAAATCTTTTAGTCGTTTGAGGAAGGCATGTTCGATACTGAGACTTCAGCATCGGATACCGGTTTTCTTCAGTACCCGGTGCACCGGCATCCGTCGGACCATGATTGAAAAAAACATGATATCAGTAATTCGAAATATTGGTACCGGTACTGATTAAACGCCGTTTTTAAACCGATGTACCGGTGAGGTCTGCTGCCAAGATCGAAAAATGGGCTGTCGCTTCAAGCTTTTAAAAGTGTTACAATTCTACTTGATTAACTGAGTTTCCCGAGTAATAGGTTTGACACAGCGAAGCAATTATTTATTGTACGTCGAACACAGCTCTAGAGATCAGATGTAGATTTTCATAATTCCCCACCTTAATGTAGATATACCTACTTTATATCGGACTTAGACTCCTGAATGATACGCGGGAGCTTAATCCAGGTGACAACGCATCTCAGGAAGAACTCGGAAGTTTATAGAATCGCTTAAAGATTATACCTAAGTACGCTCTACGCCTGGAAATTTTGATCCTGGAAGGTTGTGGGGTGAACTTAAAAAAAAACGGTCACCTGCACATACCGAGCGCAAATGTTATGAATCGTTCGCGCACAGGAGATGCATGCGGTAAAAAAGATCGGAATGAGTGGTTTGTATGCAGCTTACGCAATAATGTTCTGCAAAGCGACGAAGCAGTATGTAAAGACATTGCGGCTGTCCCTGTGGAGTAATAACGAAATATGGTCAGGCGAATGAGTGAACGAGATGGTTGTGATTTTATTCAAGAAAAATCTTACGTAACTACATACCCGGTAGCATGATGCAGTATTGTTCAAGCAAGCAGGACTAACTTTTGCCGTAATGCCACTCAATTAGAACCCTATGACTAGATATACCATAATACTGATTTCCGCTATAATGCAAAATTATATAAAACCGAATTCGGCAATTGTGTACAGCAATGGATCTTCGGGAGTCTGGTCACCTTACATTAAATTCACCGGAATTTTTGACTACAGAACTGTCAATTTGTTTGAAAAATTACTGTGACTTTTGGTGATGACTGGAGTCCAGTATTTTCGTGTCAATTAGAGTCAGTTTCAGGTAAAAATAGTGTTTTGTCTCTTTTCGCGAAAAGTTGATACGTTCCGAGAAAACTGCGCGAAACAGGCTCTGTTTGTAGTTTTTTGTTTTAAACTTCGAAATTCTTGGTTTTTCGCAGATATTAAACGAACGCAAAGAAATTTTGGTGGGAAGCTACAAAATCGAGTACGGCAACCGGAAAAAATTTTCCCCACCTAATTTTGCAAGAAAATTCAGTTGCAACAGAGAAATAGCCAATGTTGACAAACCTTTTCTTCTTTGATTGCGCAGGTTATTGAACCATGCAGTGGCGTAGATAAGGGGGGATCAAGGGGATTAATCCCCCCCCTTTGGGTTACACGTTTTGCTTCTTAACTTTACGTAAAACAAAGTAAATGTGAAATTTTTGCTGAAATCATTTAGCGTGTGTAATAATTTATAAAACTATTAGTCTAAGAAATATGGCATATTTGGTCGGCAAAAATCCTACATCGGAATTTTTTTCGGATTATGATTGGGGATGGTCCCCAGATTAAGGCATTAAAAGTCCCAACCGATTGGGGGTCCGCAACCTTAAAAAAAGGGGGAAAGGGGGCATTTTTACGGTTTTTTGCGATTATTTCAAAAACGGTAAGAGATATAGAAAAATGGTCTGAGGACGAAAAAAACTTTATAAATGCAATGATATATAACACATGAGAGTTTAATTGAATATTTCGGCGTTAGACTAGAAAATAAATTAGAATATTTCATTTTAGACCTTTTTTAAAAGCTCCATAACTTCCCCCCTTTGGTAAGGTTGCGGACCCCCAATCGGTTGGGACTTTTAATGCCATAATCTGGAGACCATCCCCAACCATAGTCCAAAAAATTTTTCAATGTAGGATTTTTGCCGTTCGATGGCCATATTTTACCCCAATTTTCCTAGACTATATAACATAATAGAAACTGCAATAGAAAACAGAGATAATATACCCTTTCACTCTATGAGCGAAGGGTATATGTACTCAAATTTCAATTTTAAAAGCATGTCGATAAAAGCACTACAGACCAGGCCTCCATTGCGATTCTGGTTCGTTGACTTGTTCACATTGTTTCTGTATGTCAGCACAGTCAAGCCTTTCTGAAATTAGGCGTGAACAGTTGTTGTTTTCTGACTTAATGTTCAGTTAATGTTAAAGCTAAATGGTCGTTTAAGGAAAGGTTTTCCCAAGAAGCGTTTATGCTAATGAACAGAAAATGCTGATAAACTTCTAATTTTTTAGCATCCCTAATTGTTTGAGTTTGTTATAATTTTTTCTTAAAAGCTACAATTAGGTAAATGAATATTGAATTTATTACGAAGAACTACTACAAAGCTATTTGGGGCAATTTTTTTAACTAGATTTTATGTAAAAGTTTTTTTTTTTAAATTCCCAAATCCAATTTATTTGCGAATGATCTCTCTATGAAGCTCCAATTGTCCCCTAACATTAGCAAACATTTGTACAAAAACTGGAATGCTGTGGATTTCTCACCATAATAAAGAGTCCAAAATTATCGATTCACTTTCACAATTCAATATTTTCAGGAATTTGTTTTCAAAAATTTTCTCTTTTGCACCAAAATTTCCACATTAGTGTTGCTATTTGGAAGTGTACTAAATACAGAAAATTTCATTCTCAAATTCCAAATTTTATAACCGAAAAAGTGCGATCTTGCAAAACGATCCCCTCCCTCTCGGAAAAGCTATCTACGCCACTGGAACCATGCACAACTTTGAACCAACTGAGGTTCACACTATATATCACCTCAGGTTATAAGGTGACCCCTATTGTTGCTGCACTACTCCTTTTTAATTTGCTACTGATTCTCTAATAGTTTACTACCAAGTTCATTAGTGGCTGGATGAAGAAGTTAGTCTAGAAGTGTTTGTGTGAGACAAAGCCAAAAAACGGACTATGAACCTAATAACAACATTGGATGATCCTGCACCAACCAAATTTCTGCACATGAAATGTAAAAGGCACTGCACTGGAAGTTGAGGCTGTATAGCAGGGCTGGCATGCACTGTTCAAAATTGTGAGGAGCCTGTGTGAATAGTAAATTTCTTATATTCGTTTAATAGAATCGCCGCCCAAAATTTGAAAAACCCATGTGATTCTAGTATCCAATATCCGGCACCTACTGACTACTGAGTTTCCAAAATTGGCTCAGTTGGCAAATAAAGAAACTGTTTGCCGATCTTTAATATTTAACGACATCTAGTCCGCAAACCATTTATCTGGCGAAAAACCTTTGCAGGAATTATTGATAGGGAATTTGATTTAATTCATTTTTGTCTTGAACCTTGTTGTCAAAAAGCCAATACCTACTTCCAAAATTATAATAGAAAAAAAATTGCGTTTTTCTAGAATCGCATCTATTTTTCGAGGTGTGAAAAGCGAAATTCGGACGCAGCATTCCAAAAGATATAAATTAAAATTTATAAAAAAATCAATCAATGTATCATAGGAGTTCCATAGAAACCCTATCCTATATAGGTTCTTCTAGGAAGAGCTTCTTTCTCTATCTATAGAGACTAAACATCCAAACCATCCATAAACACTAACATAAAATATACATTGGAACAGATGGAACCACATCAATATTTCATAAGCTATTCATTTACTTTAGGGTTTCCTTCTCGTTCATCCTTATGATTTTTATGCTATAAATAAATGAAACCAATAGAAAATGTTTGTAAAAAAATTTATATTCATGTGTAGTTTCACTAAACTTAAAACTGAATATTTTATTCTAAATCTAATATGGCTAATAGGAAAGAAATGAAAATATACATCTAAACTGAATACACTTGAACTGAATCAACCAGCAATTCGCCTCTAGGATATCTCGAATTTTTAACCGAATTCCAAAAATGTGTCATTGCTTTCGGATCCAAATTACGCCACGGCTTTTCGGTCATATCGTCTGCAAAATCATAGTGTCCCGCAATGCCCAATCCAATCGTCAAATGAAAAGCCTGATCAAACGGTGACATTTTCTCACCCTTGCTCAACAGATCGGCTGACGGTAGACGCTCGCCATTCACCTGAATTTTCGCAAATCCACTTCCCGGGCTCACGTCACAATACTCTTGCCCGTCCACCGATAGTGTGATACGATCCGGCATCCACTTCAATTCGTACGTATGAAAATCAGAACTCCATTTTCCACTTTCACACAATTTCTCGCACATTTTCAAATTACGAAATTTCCTATCAGTTGCCAGGATAACGCCTCCGGAGAGAGAGCACTCATCACTACCGCTAGTGAATGCCACTCGCATTTGCCCGGAGCTATAGTCGAGTTTTCCAAACGCCGACTCCGTTGGATTCAGGAAGAATTGTGGAAATGCCCATTTTATGTCCGGCACTTTGGCACGGATTTTCACTGTACCATAAATGAAACTGAAATATCCTTTTGTTGAAATCTGACCGGAAATGAAGGGCGGCAATATGTCAAATGTTCGATTTCGTACACAATCTCCAGTTCCGATTTCTCCCGTGCAATCCGTTCCAAAGTTAAGGCTTCCGCGAATGATTCGATTTCCGTACAGGCTGGTCATACGTATTGGCTTTATGGCGAGATTATTTTGATGCACGCGCAGCACATCATCGTTCAGCAGATAGGTGACAAACTCGAAATCAGGCTGTCCAGCAAATCGTCGCTCTTGTGTCCATTTCGTGGTATCCAGTGCGCTGGTGGAGAACTGTTCGTCGAAAATCAAACCATCGGCGCATTCCTGTTGAACGCCATTCACAATGGTTACAGACGGCTTGCATTTGGTTGACGGAGGAGCTTGAGTTGTCGTGGACGACGAAGAGTCCGTTTTATTGACATATTCCGTCACTACAAATCGACCATCGTCCTCCCGATATCCGAGACCATTATAAATCACATACGTCCAGAAGTATAAGATGTCTCCGATTTTCAACACTGTTTCGCGATTTCTGTACGTATAGCGCCCATCTTTTGCTTTCACGATATCCCTTGCCCAAGTGCCGGCCTCGAGGCCATCCATTTCTTTGTTGAGTTTGCCGTGAAAGGCGAAAAGCGAAATACCATTTTCGGCCGGAATGGATACTTGAAAGCCGCGCGGATAGAATACCTCGATTTTAGCCGGAGGAACATCATAGTGTGGAATAGCACGCACGAGATCTATGAAGAGACCGATGATGACAAAACCGATTGCCAGAAAAGCACTATGATTCATCTTCTTGTAAGCGTTATAGTGACCGACAATACTCTAAAGACTGACTACAAGATACTAACTCGTGTTGCAAATGTATCTGCGAAGAATTGTAAAGCGAATGAAAACAACACTCAGATTCAGTGACCCGTGAAGTGATTAGCATGATCTTATTCGTGGAGTATCTGCATATTCCAATGAATCCGATGAGAAAACGCTACAGCGTCTGACTGGTTTGGTAACCAGTGGTGGAACGATCTTATTTTGTTTGCTTTTCTTAATTTTCCTGCTCAACGACTTATTCTCTAATTACCCATACAAATGAAAACAGTTTGTCTACTCATAGAATAACGAATATTAAACCTCGACTGACAGCTCTACTTATTGGCGTTGAAACATTGAACAATTTCCAAAAGTACATATTATGTACATATTCCCAATCGAAAGTGAGGGAACCTAAAGAGATGCACATACGAGTCTTATCGGTCGAAACCGAGTGATAAGCTGCGTTAACTGAGAAGGTAGCAACAGTACGATTCTAATATCGAATTCCACTGATTCTGTCAAATGTGTAGATCTAAGTGCATTTAATGGATTTTGCCCCTCTGTTTCGATACCACTGAATGTTTATGTTTACTGCTAGTCGCATTTCAATGTGAAGATTTCCCAGAAGCAAACCTTGAATAAAACTTGAAAAACCTATTATAGTAGGACCCCGATAATCTGGACCCCGAAAATCCGGAAGTTCGATAATCCGGATTCGGGTTTGCGCCAAATTTTGTTGAAATTTTCATAAAATTTGACAATTTCATAAAGTTTGTTCAAGCTTACTGCTACATAAACTTAAGATAAGGCAAATTTCGAACACGAAGTTATATTAATTATCGTTAGAATGGTTATCTTTTTTATGATTTGAGCATAAATACTGTCCACCAAGGTGTAAATTAGTTCATTTCGTAAATTCGGAATCGAAATGATAATCCGGATAGGGTCCGGTGCCAATCAATCCGGAATATCGGGGCTCTACTGTACATACATATAATAATTGTTATGTACTCGTATAGTAAATGTTTCGAAAGTGTAAGGCTTTCCTCACATGGATAAATTTCATAGTCTCGGAGATTCGGATATTTTTTAAAACTGTGATTCTTACATAGTCGAGAATGCAGTCTGACTGTAAGGTAATTCACATTTGGCCGCAAAATCTAGTTCCATGACTTACAACGGTCAAGTCAAGTCTGTCTAAATTGAAATTCTAACAATTTCATGCACGATGCACGACTGTAACTGCTATTTATATGCATTTGTTACGACAAGAAGTCGAATCTATCTTTTAGAAATTTGTCTATCTGTCAATGATTTATGTTCGTAAAAAAGTTAAAAAAAAAATTACCATGGACAGCGCGGAAAATCGGTTAGACGGCCTCTACTGTAGTATAGACATTTTTTGTCAAAGGCAGAGCTCATCACACTTCACCACGTTTTTTGTTTGTGATTCTGGTCATAATATTCGGTACAAAATCTATGAAAATGTAGATGGGGAATCTTGAAGATTTTAGCCTAGACTTTGTAAAATCTTAAGATTTTGATAAATTTCCTGTGCAGAGAGCATGAGTTACGGAGCCGCCGTCAATTCTCATATACAAATTTACATATCTCCAGTCTTTCAATCAAAAAATTTACAACGGACATGTGAGAATTAAGTGATAAAAGCCTAAACATACGCAACTTAAATAATATCCCTGAATGAGGGTCACCATTTGTTTGTACAATCCGCTATCCTTGGTGTCTATCTAGACACCGCATGATGAAGACGAAAAACCACGTCAAAGACGTGAAAATATGTTCGTCACCTACAAAGCGATAGGTAGAGCAATTCCCACCTATGCAGCACCAATGTGGTCACAAACCGTTTGTTACACAAACTGGAAGAGGATCCCACGCATGCCAGAACGCTGCTCTACTTATAACAACAGGTTGTCACCTAATGTCGTCCATCATCTTGAAACATGAATCTTGAGGTGCGGTGGTGCACATCACGATGTGGACCACCTGTTTCGATGCCCCGCTGCAGCCACTAACTTCACTCCGAGGGCGTTATGGGACAACCCTATTGCAGCTGCTACGTTCTTGTCGCCAGGGCCGGCCTTAGCACTCTGGATGCCCTGGGCCAAATCGAAGATAGTGGCCCCCTACCCCCCTTGCTAATACGAAAACAAAAACTATTGATCTTGATCTTACGTTAGATCAGTGGTTTTAATGCGTTAAAATTTTGCGAATGATGAGTGCTTCACAAAAACTTTTAAGCGTTTTACGCAAATATTGCGAGCTGCTGTCACTGGCAGTTAATTGTTTCTTGATCATCTCCGAGCCTGCGGAACTCTAATCTTCTCTCATGATCATAATTCTAGCAGTCATTAAAAAATCTCAGGAAAATTTTTATTTATTTATTTTTGGGTTACGCATACTTAATGACAATGTTTACAAACATTTCTTTCAATTTTAAACAAAATTGACATTTTCCAAATTTTTGTCAGCTGTGCTGCTTTTCACGGGATACCTACACAATCCCGAAAAACAAAATCCCGCCCGTTTATAATCCCGATTTTTACAAAAAATCCCGTTTAACATAATCCCGACATTACTAAATCTCGCCACTTTAAAATCCCGTCAGCTGAAAACCCCGCCGTCTTAGAATCCCGCTAGTGGGTAGTGAAATAATCCCGCTAAAATTACGCCAAAAATTATTTTCATTGCTAACCAAAAATCAATAGTTAAGTAATGTGATTACCAGCAGATACTTCCTCTTAACATAAATCCGTCGGGATATTTGATAAAGATGACAATTTAGCCACTACAGAACAATACGCTCATACAGGGAATACTTTACTCTCGACTACCGAAAGACCAGACCAGCTATTTTTTAAATTAAATCATACGATTCGTGGGTCTCCGAAAATTAAGTGTCCCCATGCGAGGGGACCATTCATTTCAACGGTAAATGTGGTGGCGCTTTTTAGTGTCATAGTCATAGAAGGTAAGTATTCTTTCATAAATCGCGCGCGATTTTTGGAAGAATACCTTCTATGACGGGATATTGAAAAGCGGTATTTTGAATTAGCGGGATATTGAAATGGCGGGATTTTAAATTGGTGGGATTTTGATTAGACGGGATTTCAATTGAGTGGGATTTTAAACTGGCGGGATATTGAAATGGCGGGATAATGAATGTTGGGATTTTGAGAAGTAGCCATCGGAGTGCTCAGTTGGCAGCCTAAACCTTCGAATCTTAATGTCGCGGAACCCTAGTGTTCTACAGAACCCCGTTTGCGACGGTAATTTTGTACACGCAGTGCATCGTGTTTCTATAAATAATGCTTCCGCCGGTTTTCTTTGCGGGAAACTCCTATTCTCATTTATGGGTCTGACTTCGGTAACGTGAGTGCGTTAAGTTATTCATAATAAACACCAATTCATCTTGTGACATGAAGGTGTTATGTCTTGTAAAGGAAAATTATTATGAGATTTCCATAGTTACTAATATCGATTTTAAGATTTTTGTATGGCAGCAATGCTCAGCTTTCAAACATCCGAATACTGTAATTTGAAAATTTTTATCTGGGTTAATTTTTATACTTTTTGCTCATGGAGTGAACGGGTATATTAACTTTGTCATGAAGTTTGTAACGAATTGAAGGAAGCATTTCCGACCATGTAAAAAGTATACATATATGATCAGCATGACTTGGGGAGTCGTTTGGGCGATGTCAGTCTGTCCGTCCGTCCGTCTGTTGCGACGCGTTTTTCTCGGCCAATTTAAAAGCTCTGAAGCTGAAATTTTACACAAATGCTTCTTTTTGCTGCAGGCAGTTTATATGTTTGATTCGGTAAAATCGGACAATGGGGTCATGGGGATGCCATACAAACCTACCCCCCCCCCCCAAATTAGGTTCTTCTAAGAAGAACGAAAGTTATTTGTTCACCAATTTCAACTAAATTTCACGCAAATGTATTTTTATCGATGACACAAAACATATGTAACATTGGATCAAATCAGACCATAGGGTCATGGGGCTGCCATACAAACCCAACTCCCCAAATTAGGTTGTTCTAAGAATCATTTTTTAACCAATTTCACAAAACCTTGAATTAATGAGCCTTTATCACAGCAACTAAAAGGGTTAAAACAAATGGAATCGTACTATGGGGCCATGCTCCCGCATCTCCCATTAAAATGTTCTGGGTAAATATTTTTATTTGCCCACTAATTCCAACCAAACCCCACACAAATATTGTTTTGTCGACGCAACGGAACTTTTGTGAAGACGGAACGAAAAGAATGGGGGAGGGGGGAATTAGATACAAGTCGTAAGTACGCTCGAAAAAACTTTAAGACCGAGGAGAGCGAAGTGTATCCAAATTTCGGCCGCGCCCGAAATTAGCCTCGGTCTCGTCCTTCTTTATTCCCTTATAATACCAAAGTATATAATATATATGTCATCACTACCGCCTGGCACCTATTTTCATAGTACAATCTCAGGTTTATCCTGTACTTCCTCGACCTTGGATATTGGTAATTTTGTTCGATAAGTTCTAAGAATGAAGCTTCTTTCATACCATGCTACCGTCGCTGGTATTTTTACCAAACATCAAAGAACAATGGTGACGTTGGAGAGCAAATATTGCAATTTGTTTCCAAAAATAGAGAGGGGAAAAGATGTCTTATTCCTATGCATCTTATGACAGATTTTGGGGCATTCGGTGGCTCAGTGGCAGAGATGTCACTCTATCTCTGAGTTACCGGTGCGTGGGTTCGAATCCCACTGTGACCCATGGATGTATGTGTCGTCCATAAAATGCTCCTACAGCTGCCGGTTCTTCGATGTAAATCGTCCTGGAGCTGCCAAGACCCCCTTCGATTCAAGATAAAAAATCTCTTGAATCGCTACAACAACAACAACAACAGATTTCTTATCAATAAAATCACATCATCGTTATATCGCTACCCCCTACTGAGTGACCTCCTTTCCGAGTATAGGCCCCTTGAAAGTAAAGGTTCCTTGAGAGTGGTGGCCCCTTAAATGTGGTGGCCCTGGGCGACCGCCCAGTTCGCACACACCTAGGGCCGGCCCTGCTTGTCGCTTGAGACAATAAGCGAGGACGAAACTTAGAACATACACAGCGGCTCACGCCTTTCTGCACCGCTACTATACATCAACAACAATCTGCTATTATCTTGCCTTCCGGTCGCGAAGACTGAAATCTCTCCGTGTGAGGAGAGCATAAGCTGAATGGATGTGGATTGAGGAAGCTTCGTTTGCTTATAGAGTTTATTTAGAAGACGACAGGAATTATTATACTATTGACACTGGGCGATGGGCGTATAGTTTATTAATTTTAGGATTTTCCTTGGTTCCGAATGTGTGAATAAATGGTACCAAGTTTCGAAAACGCGTTTTTAGGCCAGTCATATTATACCAATTTGGGGCTCCAAATAGAGAAGAAAATAGTCTAAGGCATTTTTGTTGTTGTTAGCTGCAGAGTCGCTGGAACCAAAAACTAATTTTGCTAGAAAAAACACACAAACACACACAAGTTTATCCTTGACCGGGGGTAAGCATGCTGAGTAGATATCAAACAAATGTTAACCTCACAAAAGTTGCTGCTTGTTACCCAATTTAGGTCATTCTGGGTCCTTCAATTTCCTAGCCAAATGACGTTATAGACGGCTGGGACCCTGCAGATTCCAAAATACAAAAAAAAAAAAACAAAAACAAAAATTGCCATTAGGTTCATTTTAAAATGTCATTTATTGGACTATAATAGGGGTTGAAAAGCTCCCATTCAGTGGCGGATTTACCAGTAGGCTGGAGTGTAGGGCGCCAGATTTTGCGGGAGCGGGAGAAACAAAAACACTTTACATACACATTTAATACCGTGGAAAACCGAATTCCTAATACGAATTTCAACGCCAGATGTAGTACTTACCCTTCTCATTACGTTCTCAGTGAGACACATAAGTGAAGAACTTATTGTCACCGTTATCTCAAAGCTTCAAATACTAGGAACGATTTATTATTGAAGATGGGTCTGCGAAAAGGCCCCCGTTCACATTGCCAGCGATGAAATGCGATGCGATAAGAAGCTAGAAGCTTCCCATCGCAAGGAAGAAAAATGTCTTAGCATTTAAATGCTTGTACGTACCATTCAGACTGCTTGCGATGCGACGTCAGGTTGTGCGATGAGGAACTTTTCCATGATGAAAAAGCGTGCTTTTTGAATAGCTGAAATGCGCATTGCAGCCGATGAAATGGGGGATATGATTTGGATACTAGGTACGTACAATAATTAATGTCACTAATTTTTTTCGAGTACACGTAAAACTAACTAGGTTGTACGGCACTGCATGTTTCCTCAAATACAACCTCTTTCACCTATCGATTGATTCCTACAATAATTTTTTTCCAAATTGTAACGCCGCGCCTTCGGCCGCTCTAAATTGTTTTTCCGGTGCAGACACAAACGCCACCCAACTTTTCTAAAGGGACGCGTACCAGTGGCGGATTTACCACTAGGCTGAGTAGGCTGGAGCCTAGGGCGGTAAATTTGGAGCAAATAACAAATTTCAATGCCATGCCATTTACCACTTATTCTTCTCGTGAAGTGTGTTTGTACGTCAGTGAGACACATAACTGAATAACTATTTGTCACCGTTATATCAGAGCTTCAAACAACGAAACGATTTACTATTAAAGACGAAAAGCAAAAAAAAAACTCTTATAATTTGCTTGCGAGCTAAAATTGGCAACAAAGCTCTTTTGTAGGTTTTTTTGAATTTTTTTTATCGAAAAACCTTTATGAAACGGATTTGGCCCATCCGTCTATCCGTCCGCCAGTTCACTTAGAATTTGGTAGGAATGTGTAGAATGGTAACAGTCTTCGGCACGAATACCTTAGAAGTTGGTAGAACAAAGATAACAGGGTGTTCCGAAGAGGTGACTTTTTTATTTCTTATCGGAGATGGACGTATGGATAATCAAATCAAAGGACTCGCATTCATTGAGTCCTTTCATTTGATTTAAATCTGTTACTTTTTTCCAGTTTAAAGTAACGGTAACGAAGTTATGGGCGTTTGAAGTTAAGTTTACGATATCACCTCGGTTTTTTCTAAACAGTTATGGGGGCACCGATATGAAACTTTACACAAAGCTAATATGAGCTGATACACGTTAAATACTAAGTCTGTTTACATTTGGTAAGTAAACGTAAATAACAGTAAATTTTTGAAATTTCAATTTGTGCGTGTGTAGCCCCTCTTAGGTCTGCTAATTTGATGAGAGTTCTTACGAAATGAGATGAGAAATATGTCTGAAAAATTTCATTCGAATAACTTTATCCAAACCGGAAAAATAACGAATCTCATATTTGGAACGGGCGTTTCACAATAGGGCATCGCCTTAGGCATTTCTTCCCTGCATTATCTTGTAACTGGATCAAACAATGAACATGAAATTTAAAACTATGTATTTTAGAAGTGATGTTGATAGAAAAGTATTTGAAATTGTAGTTTCAAACCCGGATTTGAAGTTTTATCATTGCAGTTGGAGTTCTTCTTGTCAATATGTTTGTAAAATTTGTATGGAAGGTAAGCTGTTCTGTCCTGTACTGGACCCAATAAAAAAATTCAAAATCATCAGCAAAAATGCGTCGAAATGAGATAAATAGGATTGTTGAACCCAGATCTAAAAATTTACAAAAACTTTTAAAATAGGTGGCTAATAATATGTTCAGAGTGCACGCAAACATGTGATTTGGCTCAACATTCAAAAATTGATTTTTTTCCAATGAAAATGTGTTAAAAACCCAGGTCCCAAACTTGACTCCCCTATTCAGCACATTTCGGCTCCGATATTTTAACTGGCACCCGTTTTTTAACTTAGAACGATTTATAGGCAAAATAATTATGTTGGTTGTCATATGAAATCAGTAATAGTGCACTGTGAACAATTTTCGGTGATTTTTGAAAACGAACGGCGAAATCCAGGGACGTACCTAAGGGGGGGGTATGGGGGGGGGTGTCTCACCCCCCTAACATTTTCAATTTTCATCTGCAGTCGGCAAATTTGACCTCAGTGGGAATATCTAGGATTGCGATTTTCGGCATTAATAAATTTACAAAAGAATAACCTGTCGAGTTTAAGGATATAAACATTTGAAAGTTGCAATATTAAAAGTATGTAATTGAATGTATGTACATACTTAATAACGGAGCTATTCGGCATAAAACCATAAAACAAATGTTAAATTGAAAAATTTTACTGAAAATTTAGAACCCCAGGACCTTAACATTATTGACTCCATGAAATTCATTCGCAGTACAATAAAGTCTTGTAAATGCATTTAAAGCGGCAGCGAAATCAATGTGTTAGTGCAAAGCTCCATGATTTTCGCAGGAAAATTAGGTATTGACCCTGAATCGGACTACAAAAAACAACACCAAAATCGTCATGCTCCGAAAAATTGGACGAATCATCTCAAACTACAGCCGAAGTAGACTTTGCAACATTTTACCGAAAAGAGTTCAAAATCCTTGACGTTTTTATCTCAAACTCCACCAGGGGCGAACCCAGGAATTTATTTCGGGGGGTGATTTGTATTTGCAAAGTGGCTCATGAAATCCAACGCTTTAAATGTTCTTAGACCTTAGGCATAAGAGTGCCCATATACTGTCCGATCGATTGACCAATCGATCTGACGCCCGTACAGCACACACACTATACAATTTATTGCGCAATCTGAACTGACAATCTCGCGGTTCACACGAAACAACACAACAGCGAAAGTTATATATTTTGTGGCGATGGAAGATCCATTGCTACTTTCGATGGAGAATGGGCCTGTATAGACACTCAATATTCGTTCGTCTTCGTCATTTTGACAATTGAAACTTGGGAGGGCGCTATTTAAGAAAGGTATTAATTCTTGAACGCGATTGCAAATGTTGAATATGTCAATCACCATATCTATTCATACTATTAACGAAAGAATTGATCATTACTGAACTGAAAACACATGATTATCATGACAGATAGTATAAAAAATTGCATGGCGATATGTTCGACACGTCCAATAAAAAATGGAATAGATGGTCACATACACCTTCCAATTTATCGGGCAATCAATCAATCGGTTGGAAGGTATATGGGCACTCTAAAACGATAGTCTGACTTCGGCCATAGTGAAAATCATCATTTAGGTATTTGATTTATCAATAAAGATATGTTGTGTGAAATTTATTCATACCTATAATTTTCATTTAAAAATTTCGGGGGGTGTTTCATCCCCTAAATCCCCCCATTGGGTTCGCCCCTGAACTCCACAGAAGAATTGGAAAAAAATAGCCAAACTCCAACCATTTCAAGACATATTTTAAATTCCGGCCGATAGGAAAAATTGCACGATAATCTCAGTAGCTTCTGTGATCGAAACTTATTTTTGTATTTCAAAGGAGATCTCTGAAAGCCTTCATGCTGTCATTCAAATTCTTCTTGATAATTGCTACGAGTGTCAAAATTTTGGGGAGATAGCGAGAGGGGCTTTCAAACTAAGAAAGCATACAAGATTATTAAGCTTATTTTGACATGTCCAGTAACATCAGCTTCGAGCGAACGATCATTTAGTAAATTAAGATTAATAATCAATTATTTTCGAACGTTAATGGGGGAAGAACGTTTAGACAATTTGATGCTAATGTTTTCTGCAAACATCGAATAATAACATCGAATTGTAGAGCGATGGTCCAAAATTAGGTTACGGATTGTCACAACTCAACTGGTTGAATCAAATTTCTGTATATTCACACAATTCTTCGTGTTACTGTCTTTGCATTTTTAGATGTTTACATGAACGCTAAAAAAATATATTATAATTAGACGTACGGATATTTGGCAAATAAAAAACATGAACTGCTCATAACTAATTTGGGATATTGGAAATTCCCCTGAAATTCGCATAAAAACCTAGTTTTGTAAATTTTCTTGTTATTTTAATTTTCTAAACTCTAGAAATTCTGTAGATTCACAATTAAACGACTGTTCAAAACTCGCGTGGCATAAAAAAACGTCGCGTGCGTCTGCCAACTGCATCCGAATTCAGACAACACACATAGATACTAGTCGACAAGACCACTCCTCAAGGACTTACAGTAACGGTAGAACGAGAAGCTGCTGAGGCATATTCCGCAAATCTCGTTACACTTTTATATTTTTTTTTTGTAAATTTCATTTCAATTTTGGGGACCGTCGAACCACGAGAAAAACTCTCACTGAAAAAAAATCGCATTGCAGAAAACAAAGTTCATTCATCAAACCTCCACCTAAAGTGCTCGGTGTATGGCAAGACATCGTGCTCGTCAATTAGCGAACTCTTTGCATTTAACAATTTCTCTAGTCTTATTAACGGAAAACGTCTGAAAAAAAAACTGAGATGAAAAATTATCTCCAATCATTGACATTGGAGATAATAAACTTTTTTGTGGAAAAAGTTCAAATTATAATATTTGGCATTTATTCGCATAAAAGAGCTATTTTCGTCAAAATTCGCATTTATTTCGTTAAAACGAAATGTCCGTAACTCTAATTATAATTGGTGGATTTTCAAATGTAGTCGGCAAATTTTACTTTTCACCCCCCCAACAAATGTTTGCTCGGTACGTCCCTGGCGAAATCAATCGGTTTTCAACCGCTGTGAAAATATTATTATGCAAAATAAAAATATATATTTTTCAAATATATAATTTGTATATTTGTTAAGGGCAGCCATTTTGTGCAGGCAAAATATCTCCTTGGTGAAGTGGTTTTGTCCCGAGATTCGGTTCAGAAAAATGGTATTGGCTCTGCCGAAACCGATAGTCATTTGCTAGGTTTGCAGCATAATTCGTTCGCAACCTTTCAGATTTATGGGACAAGAGTATCTTGGACAAATATTTATTTTAAAAAAATACCCGATCCTTTGGTGAGAAAATAGTATACATTGCAATTTTATTCCAAGTACCCGTTTTTTGCCAAGTTTTACTGGTGCATGCGTTTGTTTCACACCACATCCCCAACTAATTTTTGCTTATTTAACTACTTTTCTGTCCGAAGTTTACTTATGTTTTCTGCCTAACAATTTTCACTGCCAAGGTTGTTTGTTTAAAATTTTTTAATTCGATTGAAGTACTTTGTCGAAAAATTTCATTTTTCAAGGATCCCGAGGTCGTTTGTGCCTCAAATTTATAGCCATATTTTAAAAGAAATATTTGTGTAATCAAATTTGTAAAATACTCGTAAATTTTTGTAGGTAGACGTTTCCGTATTTTTAATCCTGCTGAAAGAAAGTGATATTTGCCCAGACCAGGTTTTGAGCTCGACACCCCTCTCGTAGAGCTTGGTAGGGGCGGCAAAATGTCAACAGCCTACTAGCGGCAAATGTGTAAATCCGCCACTGACGCGTACGCAACAAACTGGGTTTCATTGCACTGCATGTTTCAATAAATATTGTGCAAAGATTAGATCTCAGGCAGGAGTGGTCTCTAAGAAGTCCACAAATGGTTTGTACCTTGCTTCTGCTTAGTTGAAGAAGCTCAGCCGATGTTTTCTGGGAGTACCCTGTTATAAATAGTTTAAATTGCCGGAGCCCAGATCCTTTGATTTGCCTCTAAACAGGTAGAGATACTGTGAAAGGGTTCTGGTCCACAGAAGTAGTGGGATGCTGCAGCTATGCGTGCATGCCCGCCAGCCTGTTAATTTCCTGGGATACTCCTATGACCTTGAACCCAAAACAGTTTTATTCTGTTATTGGAGCCCAGTCGATTCAGCGTCTTGATGTAGCACTGACCAAGTTTTGACGTGAGGATGTAGTTAGTGAGTGATTTTTTAGTCACTTGGCTGTCTGAGAAGATCGCTATATGTACTTTTATACGACTAGCTGGAGTAAGTGAGTCTCTCAACATTTGGAAGTTAAGCACTTTATACTGATTTTATAATGAGTATACCAACTCGCATAATGTATGAAAGTCACTTTTAAATCACATCATGAAATAATGAATTTACTTCTTTGCTATAATGGTCATTAGTCAAGCTTTATTGAGAAAAGATACAAATTTGCACAAGAAAAGCACAAAAGCTGCATCATCTGTGTCCGTTCCCTGTCACGCTTTTCTGCAAAATCTCAATTGTACTCACCAAATTCTCTGATACACTGATGAAATCATCTACACATCCACATGTACATAATGTATCTCTACCTATATATCTGCGAGTATCATCTTAAATTTAATCTGTACGCACCACACTTATGGCACACGTCGTCTTTTTCTTTGGAAGAGCTCTGTCGAACAACGACAACTAATAATAATTCAAGGTATGTGTTGCTAGAAGCGACTCACGCGATGATTGCTGAGCGATTACTCCTCCTGAAGTATCCTGGAGCGTTACTTTATATCAAGTTTTTATTTAATAGAGAGCTTTAGCATATCGGTTAAAATATAACTATAGTTCGAATAGGCTTTGACATTTTCTATGAAAATGTGAAAATGTTTTGCCGTACGCAAAACGATATATGTACCACAATTTTGCATGTATCAAGTAGGCATAGTCGATAAATAACATATCATGAACCCACAATTCCAGCTGTTTATAGTCAGTCAAATTCACGGAAATACACCTATACCTACTTGGGACATGTCGTCCTATTTGCAACGACTTGCTAAAACTCTCTATTATTTATATGAAGTTATTTTATATCAAGTTGCTAGTCTCGCCTATAGCTGTATAAAAATATATGCACATAATGCCTAGTATAGGTCAATATTCCCTCAGGATTTATTACTGTTTTCTAAGTCCTGAAGCATTCTTAATAAATATTTATCTCACATCGACTTAAGCTTAGATGAATACAACACCATACCTGAATTAAGTAAATAGTGGAATATAAAAAAAGCAATAGTCACTCAGCGTTGATCGCATATCAGTCGCCCCGAGGAACACAAACCTTAAGACATTCCACCATATTGCCAAGTGCATGCCAATGTTAAATATAGGTACTACCATTCATTCATTCATAAATTCGTACGCAGTAAACTGAAACCAGTTATTCAATGAAATCTTTTTTTAGCCGCTAGTTACACATTTCGCCACCAGCGAAAATGCAGTTTGTTTCATTTACCTGTAAAATGGCAAAGAATTCCAATTAATCTGGACAAAATTTATGATAAGCGCAGGTCGTGCGAATTATTCTGAATGATTAAATCTGGACTACATACTGATAAAAGATTATTTAAAGTATGCCTCGAAACGGCCACTTGTCAGTGCTATTTGCTAAATCAATTAAAGACAAGTGCAAGATGCCTCGTCGTAAGAGTCTTATTATAACTTTGTGTGGCGGTAAAGGCGGTGTGCATAGGTGGCTTTGTAAACACGCAGATTTTAAGTGATTTGTTTGAATTGGGAGGATTAGGAAATCTTCCATGGATTTTTAGCGAATGAAGAAACGGTAAAAGGACCTTGACAGGAATTATGCCATCCAGATTTGTATACGGCGGAATTGATAAGTGATATACTTAATGGGATATATTGTAACGTGTACTTGCTGTGTGTTCTGATCCTTCAACAAGAAGAAAAAAAAATAAAAAAAAAAATCATGGACTAAACGCGATCCTGTGACGAAAGCTTGCAGTAACCGACTATAGTTCCTGGCAACGATAAAGCAGTAAAACAGAAGCTGAATCTTACTGATATCTATGGAGGCTGATTTTTCGCAAGTGAAAAGTTTTTATGTTAAGAAGTGTTTATTATTTATTTGGCAGTATAATCGGCTGTAATGTACAAAATATTGATAGTAAAAGCCGAATAAAAAAAAATTTGTTAAAAATTATGATGCCTTATTTTAATTTTATACTGTAAAATCCTTAACATAGTCAACAGTTAAAACTCAATTCGGATATGAAGTTTTATTCGCCATTTTGCAATATTGACCTCGGATGCCTATTTTGCCGCGGTTTATTTGTAATACTATCTGTCTGCATCAGCGCCCGCTCTAGGAATTACGCCGCCCCGGGCAAGAGGACAAATTGCCACCCCTTAGGTACTGTACCAAACAGATTGATAGTAGATAGATAGTAGATAGTAGATATCCATACTATCTAGATCAGTGGTTGCCAATCTTTTTCAGTTCGTGCCTCCTTGTGAGGTCTACTGATCCTGGCGCTACCCCAAAAAATAGGTGTGCAAAAATTGGCGTTGGCAAGGAATGCTTTTAATGTTATACGTTTATAGTTCAGGATCTATTTTAATATTTTAAATTGTATGAAAATTTAGTTGTTAGTGCAGTCCATATTTGGTAACTAATGGACATTTTTAGAAGTACATATTACTTAAATTTCGTGATCTCCGCATGCTGAATTTCGTCGTGAGTTCGGCCGTCATCCTGGCTTCAGTGATACGTCGAGCGCAAAAAATTAAATCACCCGGAGCGACCAAAATCCGCAAGATTTTTACCAAAGATTCATTCTATCCGTACAAAAACTATAGCTGACTGGGTCGGTTCTTTTTAGAATCGCGAGTTTTGTCAATTTCAATCAGCCATATCATCAAACGCATTTAGTAGCAGCGATTTTTTTTTAATCGAAGAAAATAAAATTGATGGCAATATCCAAGTTTTTGCAGCAACGGACTACCTCTGATGAGTTTCGGAAGATGTTCTAGTCAGAATCGTCGCGCCTTCTTAGGGGGGTGCGCCCCCAGTTTGGGAATCACTGATCTGGATGTATAGAATGGATGTTGTAGAATCGACACAAAAAGGTTTTTCCTCTTGTACTCATGGTTGTTGCTCCAAAACAATTTACATAGTGAAACCAGCTAACTTAAGAACATTAAAAAAAAAATCATGATCACATCGGGACTCAAACCTCCGTTCAGCTTACTCTTAAGCACACCACCACGTACCACAGTTCAGCAAGGCCTTATAGAGTTTGTTTGGAATTTCAAAATTTTAAAGCTTGATGTAAGAAATCGAGAATGCATGCGATACATTTTTAGAAAACTATGCCCTCAAAAATGTTGGGCCGACAGATTGTGCTCCTTTTCATTACTAACGCTCTGCACTTGTTTTTCATAAATTCCTTAAAAACTTCAATTAGACGTATTGCTTAAGGCGTTTCAATGTGCATGGCTTATTTTCATAAATGCGTCATCTCGAGAATTTTTAAAGAGAATAAGGTCAGAGCTAATTACATCGACTGAGCCTAGCCAAATTCCGATAATAGCATGTCCGAACACAAATTAAGGAGCTCTGGCAATGCGTTCCCTTCGATCCCTCATTGCCCTCCAATGCCAGATGAATCAATGCAATCGAAACCAGAACCAGCTAGATGAATACAATTCTGTAATGTAAGAATTTGTTTTTTTTTTCTATGGAATTGTCCGTTTATTAGAGTCTCGCTTGTTCAGAACGGAAATGAAAGCACTGTCCGTGTCCGGTTATGAGAGTGTCCGGCTATCAGAAGTTATTTTCCCAGTAAGATAAGTGGAAAAACGTTGGTTCAAATAAAAGTGTCCGTTTATGAGAAATGTCCGGTTATTAGAAGTGTCCGTTTGGGGAAGTTCGACTGTAATACGATATTGTTGAAGGTATGTGGAGCATATGAAGTGTGACAGCTGCTGTTGGTAAGGTTTGGCGTAGGACGTGGTTTAAAAATTTGAAAAATACTTAAATAATGTTAGTAGAAACGAAATATTTTAATAAGGGACTTCAAGAGTTTTGAAAAAGAGAGGTTTAATATAAAGTTTCGTTACCCAACTACACGGCAGAATAAAAAAAAACCCTTAATATACGTTAAGAAATACATTTTATTATGGTTTTGAATTAACTTAAATTTATTAATTGAACATCGATTTCTACAGTGGATGGATCACACACATAATTCAAGGTGATTGTATGTTGGATGCCTAATTTTTTTCGCATTGTCTTTCTTCTTCTTCCATGCCTCGTTCTTTATACCGCTCCATGGTTTCGCGTTGCTCGACCTCCGGTGTAGGCACATCGCCCGTTTTGGCGGTAATATCTCATCATATTTTTACAGGCAGCTCTATCTTCGATCGTGTCATCGCCGAGACCAATGCGTTGTTGTTGCTTTTCCGCATTGTCGGAGGTACGAAAAAGTATTCACATCTTGCTTATCGCCAATAAGTTGCTAGTAAGTAGCTTTGTTTATTGTGGTCGCGCCAATTCATTTTTATTCAGCCACCTAAAAATGTCCATGTGATGATTCTTCGACCCTAGTTCTGTTATCGATGACTTATTCATAAAAATAATTTCTAATCGACAACTACAAACAAATCACTTAAATCCTGCGCGTATAAGAAACCACCTATGCAAACCAGCTTTGCCGCCACACAAAGTTATAATAACACTTTTACGAAGAGGCATCTTTGCACTTGTCGCTCAATACTGATCCAGCAAATAGAACTGACAAACCTATCTTAAGGATCATAATATTTAAATAATTTTATCAGTTGCAAGCAGATTCACTCCGTAATCTGTGGGATGTGCTTATCATGAATTCGTTCGGATTAATTGGAATTCTTCGCTGATTTCAATGGAACCAACTGCAGTTATTGAATTCGCGGATTGCGTGAAATGTGTAACCATAGAGTAGGAATATAGTTGGAACTCCATACAAAATTAAAATCGGCTGAAAAACATTTTACCTTTGAGTGTGTACTGTAAGTAACGTGTTCATACAGGAAGATACTAAATAATCGAAGCCTTCCCCTTAGCATCATTTAAATCCATAAGAATGAATAGACTAACTAGCTTAACCCATTTCTTCCCAGCGTTGCGTATACGCAACACGAAGTTTGACCTCTGTAAACACCACCAAATTTAAGTTGAAATGGAAAAGGGATCATGCAATTTTTAATGGGCATTTCTTGGCTCTATTTCTGCATATTTGCTATAGTGAATCAGCGATTGGGTCCTTGAGGATATAAGAGAAAGGAATAACATGTTTTTTAGGACATTTTTTGTAACAATTTTAAAAATATTTAAATATCTTAAAATCAATATCCAAATGCACTTTCTATACGGCAAACAATTGCTAATCATTTAACTTAACTTAATTTTGGAAAAATGTTGATCCTTGCTGCAGGAGCATGTGTTAAATATAGGTGATGCGTTCGCGCAACGTTGGGAGTTTCCCGGTACAGTAACACTGGGGCAAACGCATAAAGAACAAAATATTTTCTTGCTATGTAACGCAGATTTCGCATCAGCAATATCTTAAAATAAGTTCTAAATACCTCACTATCTACGAGACACATGCGACTCATGGTATATCCAGTACTCTTTTGTGAGTCACATGTGTCTCATTGAAGAAAAGAAAACAATAAAAGAACTTGCGGGACAATGACAGCTAGATACTTGTCAGTTGGTATAAAGCCATTTTGCAAATACATATTTCATGATGGTGTCGAGATATCCAAAAATGTTTCAAAGATTTCTACAGTGGGTAAAGGGAGCCTTTGTAGTGAATGTATGAACCCTGAAAAGTCTATGAAACTATTGGTACAGTCTTCATTCGACGGTATGGTCTGAAGTCAACAAGTATGGGATCAGAAACCTTTTCCATTTAAGGGCAGTTTTGTTAGAACAGAGCTACTAAGTAAATGTTTGCTTAACTTTTCTGTAGTAAATTTTTCTCTTGCACTGAACGCAAGAACATATTTATTTCTAGTCAAGTTACTATTTTGCTTTTGTCACAAGGAATTGTGAAACAATCCAGAATCGCTAAAAGGTTGTAAGACAGACCTCCCGGCTATAATTGTGGCTAGCAGTGTACATGTTGAGCAGTTCTACACTCTATGAAATTTTTACTCTTATAATAGAAGGAAACTTTGTTTCCTTCTATTATAATAGTGAAATTACTCTGCAATCTAAATTTGCAAATCAAGTGTAATTTTACATAAAAAATGTTTAAAAAAGTACTCCAATATATTAGCAAATTTAAACCGCGCTATGTGTAAAAACACTCCGTAATAATAGGAATATAATGCGGTTTCACTCTTTTTTCGTTGTAAAGATTTAAGGTAATTTATAGGTAATTTCCAGTCAACGTTACATTGCATATCATTTCGGAGTGTAATGTTGCAAGCACTAAATATTTCTTATCCACACATGTACGGAAATTTTGGACCACGCCGAGATTCGATCTCGAGACCTCTAGATTACTAGCATCGTAGAGTGCGACTCAACCAAGTGAGCCACAGAGCGTGTACACATGAGTTCTAAATGCAGAGAATTTTTGGAAAAATGTGGTACACTGTGCTAAGTACAGCCGATTGAAGATTGACAACTGGAGAGCACGCTACAAAAAATGAGTAAAACTTCAACTGCACGTTGTAAAAATACACCACAAATCCGAATTATACACATAAACGTTGTAAAAATGCACCAGAAAATCTGAATTATACAGAAGTGTAGCGTAAAAATACATTTCACACCGATTTTGGTGTAATTTTCTTATTTTACACAGAAATTGTTGAAAAATGCACTCTGTATGTGATTATAAGCGGGAAAAAGTGTAAAATTACCGCATTTTTAGCGGAAATTTAAATTCACTTTTTAGAGTGTATGTATTTTGGCTATTGACTTAAGCACCTAAATTGTAATATACCTGTTCAAATCTGAAATAGAAAATACCAAAAACAAGCGACATCCGGGACGAAGCCGACCTCCATTAGGTATAATACAAATGGCCAGTTACTCGTACATCTTATCTAATAGTTAGTCTTTGCATATAGAGAAGATTCAAACAATTTTCAGAAAGCTTTACATTATATTGAAATTAATTTTTGTTTATTTTGCATAGGTCTGCCATATGTTCCTTGGTTATGTCATTGTATGAAATTGTGCAATGATTTTTTAAATTTCAGATTTAGCCAAGCAAAATATGGCAGAACTGTCCTCACGAGCTTGTGACGGACTAGGATCTCACTCAGATGTTAAACGAGTACCCATTTATGGGGATAAGTAACACTACTGAGCGTGATGCTGATCTTATTACCTCAACACAAAAGCAGATCTGGAAATAGGATGTCACGAACACATCCTGCGGCCTTGAACTAGATAAGCTGTACGAAAAACCTGCCAAAAATTTGCAAAAAATGTCATCTATACCGCTGTAGTGAGTGTTTCAGGATTTTATCACTAAATATATTATTCGACATATAAACCAAACAATTTTTTGCAACACAGAAGCTTAAAATTTAAATTTTCGTTAAAATTTTTTTTTACCAAGAAACTCCCAACGTTGCGTCAACGCAACATCACGTTGGGAGCCACTGGTAACACTTACTGAAATTTTTAAATTTTTTTTTTCTTAATTGTGTTGTAATTGGTTGGAATTTACCAAAAAACTTCATAGTTTTAGCTTATTTCTATCCTTGGGAAGAAATGGGTTAACGATTCCATCTCTTTCTTTAATGTGAAAAGAAATCTCCTCCTAAATAGTCCACCTCCACTCTCCCGCTACAGGCACACAAATTGACCGTTTTCAGTACTGGGTCGAGATGGGTGGAGTCTCCATCTAAAACTGGAAATGCCCCGTGAACAAGCACTTCATATTTGTTTATTGAGGATGGAGATCATATTCGTTATATTAACATATTATAGAAAATTATGTAAAAAACATAAAACTATGAACATTTTTCGTCTCCAAGTGGATCTTCACGCAAGTGTACATAAAAAAATGCATGCAAAATGTCGTATTGTTCACGAAATGGTCGTGTAAATTTTCGTCTACATTAGAGTTGCCGTGTAATATTATTTCCCTGACCACAAATGGATTGTCTTCAACACATAGCATCAAATCATACTATTTTACGTACAATAAAACGATTATCGACAATTTAAGAACGCTTTTCTATATAACAACCACTCTAAATAATAAAATAATAACTTTAATTGAAATTTTTAATATTATGCACACTACGCTATTGTACATACCGAAATGGTAACACCGAGCATCCATTGTTTTTAAACGAAAATGGCACCGGGGCGGGGTTTGTGTCATTTTCGTTTCGTTTTCGGTGCTACCATTTCGGTATGTACAATAGCGTAGTGCGCAAATTGTTAAAAATGTTAATTTAAAAGTGTTATTTAGAGTGGAAGTTATATAGAAAAGCATTCTTAAATTGTGAATCGATTTATTGTATGTAAGGAAGTATGATTTGATGTTATGTGTTGACGACAATCCATTTCCGGTCAGGGAATTGATATTACACGGCAACTCTAAATGTCGACGAAAATTTACACACTAATGCAATTCATTGAAAAAGTTAACGCACACGACTGCAATTAATGTTTTCGACCACGCATACACTTAAAAGTAAAACTTTATGACTCTCTGGTAAACAAAAATTAGCTATAGCTGTCTTTCTCAATACAATGGGCAGTTTAATGGAAATTCTATTCGTCTCACATTATTTATTTGTAGTGGTTCCCCTCTGGCAAAATTATTTTGTTCTAAGTTCCTGATCTATGTATATCTGATCTGTGGTGTAACTAGCTGCTAAAAAAAAAGTTTAATCAACAAACCGGCTATTTTACTACGTACGGATTTATGAATGAAGGTATCTGCATTAAATTAAATGGTAGCGTGTGTATCTTGGAAATCGGGTGGAATGCCTTATTGATAGTTACTATAGGTATGCTCGGGGTCGTAACATGAAAAAGGCGACGTGTGCCATAAGTGTGTACAGCAGAATTCAGAATATGTATATGTATCTTTAAGATACTACAAAGATACATAGTGAAACCTCTACTGGCGGACACCTCCCATAACCGGACAAATTGTTGATACACACGTTTTAGGATTCATTTCGGGAACAAAATTACCTCTAACAACCGGACCCTCTAATAGACGGACACGGACACCATATTTCTGTACATATGATTCGAAAACCCTCTCACAAACGGACGGAAAATTGACTTTCTCGCACACAAAAGTTAAAATAATTTTGGGATTTCCCTAATTTAAGGTATTGAGGCAGTGACGTGCAGTGAAAATTCCTCATAGTCAAGCAGTTGATCATTCCAAAGCCAATTTCACATAAATAAAAATGAACTGAGTAATACAATAAACACAGTTGCAAAAGCGTTTATAGCAAGCGGCTTTATGCCTTATAGAAGAAATCAGGAATAAAAAAATAAAGCATTTCTTATTCTTCACGCCTCTCTTTACCCAAAAAAGCTTTAATTACTTTATAAAAAAAATTTTCTCTTCGCATTTGTATGAGAATATCCTTTTCGGCAGCAATCAAAACAAGATCTGAAAACCTTTCCTAGGATTGGTGATTCTTAAAAATGTATGGATACGTTATAAAGTTAAAGACGACCTCTCGGCAGAAGCCACAGTGACTGGAAATATTGTTAATAATTTTGCTCGAATATATACTTGTTTAAAACTATTCGCGACTTAGGCCGCTATTACACAGTCATATATTGGTAATATATATTATAATAGATATTATCATATCCCTAAGCCTACTTGATTTCGCTTCCTGCACCAATGAAAGATTTTTGAATGAATTAAATCTCTCTCGAATTTGCCCGAGAATGACGTATACAATCTCTCTAAATATCCTTCGCGAACTTTGTATCGGACCTTTTGAATTTCTAGATTTTTGCGGCGGTGGCTCATATTCTTCTGCTACTTTCGAATATGCATAAATTTTCAAACTTCTGAGAAAAGTCTTTTTCAAGCGAGTTCTCAAATCCAATAATTTTTTGGCTTGCATATGAAATATTTATAGCTTTACTCTGAATTATATTAAATTAAACATCGGTTTTGGAGAATATTGCTGAAAAAATTAAAATCTAATTCTGTAAATTTTGATGTGTACGTATCGGAAGAGGTCAAGGAATTGCCATCCCAGTTCTCGGAATTATTTAAAATCGTATCAAAAACTATTATAATATCATCCTAGTCTTCAAATATAACGTTAATAATTCGAAAATGATAATGCCAACGCGTTTTGGAAACAAGTGGTAATCGGCGCTTCACTATAGATGAAAAAAGATCTGCCCTTTAAGTGGATGTACTGAAAAAAGTAGCTATCTCGTTTATGCACGCAAAAAAAAGCTTAATTTCTGGAATCAATTCAACCGTTTTCGACAAAACCAAATTTAGTGAATGAGCATAGCATGGAAATATGAGAAGTTATTGCCTTACGGTTGGCACTTATATCATAGAATCCGATAAAGGAAGCTCTTGCTCTGCGAGATGTATCGATTAAACGTTTCAAAATATTCCGATTACGGTCAACTTTTTCGTTATGTAATCTAATCAATAATGCCGCCTGGTAATTTAGCATAAGCTCTATTCTTTGCGATCCGAAGAAATCTAACTTAATTAACGACTGAAGATGTGTTTCCGAACTAGCGTGCTTTACAGCTGAACCCGTTAAATATTTAAATGCTAAGTCCGGATTTATTCCAAAAAGATTTCTCGTTCGCGAACAAAAGACACGGCCAACAAAATAATTTATTTAATTTACAACTTCCGGTAAGCCAAATGTACTTTTCATATGTTTCAAAATTAAATTTCCGTGTAACGCTTTTTAGTTTACATTCAAAATGAATTTTAAATTTTGACCACCCAGATTGAACGATCCTCCTTTCTTAGCGAATAAAAGGGTCGAAAATTCCGATGTTATTAAAAAATCTGCCGCACAGCACAACTCCGACATAATTTGAAGAGAAAACTACAAACTTTTCCCAAAAACACACAAAGTTGAACATTTTTTTAAATTCCACAAAAAGTTACTTGTAGTCAACTGATTTCTTTTGGAAAATGTAACTGAAGTTTATATTTTCCTCTCAACATGCATTTAACGTCTACTATCCATATTCAATCCACACGCAACATGTAAGTCAATCAACACCAATTCTGCTTGAGTGCGCTCATATAAATTCGCACATAAAACAAACAAAAAATATTCGCCCATCATATGAACCGACTCAAGCATCTGGAATCAACATGTTCCTCTGCTCACTGCATCATGTACGTGTACATGAATTATGATATGATAGATACATTCGCCAAGTTCGTACACATGCTGCAAACAAGTTTGGTTCGATTATGTGCGGCATGGTGTTCGTTTTAGTTTTTGCATGTACATACTTCGCGGGGTTTTCGGAATAAATCGTCAGGAGGAGAAAATGTTGTCAAAAATGATATTTGGTGATGTCGGTGATAATGAATCCGGAGTTTTTCCTAGTCAAGCAGTTTGGAATTGCTTATTATGAATGCACGTCGCTGTGAGAGCAGTCTTTGGTTGTAATGCAATTAGTGGCTCCCCGTATTCGAATGCCATTCGTTTTTCAAGAAAGTTGTTCCTTCATTGGCGTTTTGATTTTATCCTGAACACTTCAGAGATTGTGTTTTCAGTCGTTTAAAGGATGCACGCACATGGTGAATCCATGGAATCGAATCCATAAAATGGATTTTCGTTCTGTCAAATGAGCCCATAGCCCCGAATTTGGATTTTAATCCAATAAAATCCATGGATTCTATCAACGCCATCTAGATATACAAGACAGATTATCAGCTTATTAAAATGAATCTGTCAGTGGTCATGAACTCAGGCAGGACGTATTTCAACAATAGCAACAGCGACAACAACAAGTGCCCATGGACTGAAATTGTGAGCTCGATTGGAACTAAGGTTTCTGCAGTTCGGCCGATCTTATAGGCTCATTATTATCGTTTGTGGAAGAATTATAGTTAGAGTGGATGATTCCCACAGATTTATCTCACGATTGGAAATTTTGTTATTATTCTTGTATTGGTAACGGGCATACGCACAATATTTTTAGAAGTAATGGTCAGGTCACCGTACCTGGCAGTCGGGTGAATTGAGTATTTTCGGACTTGCTGCCTTAGGTTTAGACGTTGGGCCTTCACGGCCATAACTGTTCTCGTCCTGTCTTCACGACAGTTCGCTTCAAACTCTAGTCCACAGAGTCAGGGCTAAATAAAAGCAGAAGTTTTCTTCGAACGCAAGGAAGAAGCATCGATGAAGCCTGCTTGCTTGATTTGCAAAAGTTAGAATCAAAACATTCCCATTTCTGGACCAATAATAATTAAAGCCACGCCAATAATACTGGACTTTCTGCATCCAATGGATGGTTAGAGAAGTGGAGTAAAAGGCACAATCTAGCCCTTAAATGTATAACTGGCGAAGCTTCGGATGTGTCGAAAGTAGACATTGATCAGTTCAGAGCAAAATAACCCTCCATATTACATGGGTACAAGCGTGAATACATTTACAATACTGATGAGAGTGACCCTTTTTCATTGAAGTCGGAAAAATGTGCTGGGGGTGAACTATTAAAGAGTTCTTTTATTCCTTGATAATGCTGCGTCCTACCCGAGAGAATTAAGTTTGACAAATGTCACCAGCGTGTTTTTTGCCAGTTAATACAACAACCGTGTGTCAACCCTTGGATCAGGGAGTAATCCAAAATTTTAAGGTACACTACCGACGATTTATCCTGTGAACATCATTTCAAAAATTGACACAGCAATGTCAGCTTCAGATCTAGCAAAAATGATCAACGTTCTTGAAGCTTTGTACTTCATCAAAACCTCTTGGAACAAGGTTAAGGCAACCTTCATAAAAAAACAGCTTTAACCCTAAATTACTAACAATACGTAAAATTGACGTGTTCGCTCACATTATAATGTGTATACAGTATACGCAGTTCCACGAGTCTGGTTGACTACTCACTGCAGCAGTGCTTTCCTCAGTTAGTTGTTGTATGTCCAATTTAGTGGCAGCATCATGTTTGGGGTCTATGGCGGTAAGCTTAGCAATTCTAGATGCTACTACGCCTATTTGACGTGGAGCTTCAACGGCAATAATAAAAATGTCCGAATAGTTCGTCTCTGAAACGCACTTGTATTCTAAAATTAAGGGATTTTGTTTTGGTCTAAATTGCTTACAATGGCCTAGGCTGCTTAAGTTCAAATCACTGTTTCCATGGCCAAAGCTTCTTTTGGCCGTCATTGAATCGTCGGAAGTTATATTCGTTTTTTTTTGCGGCACAATTTGGTTTAAATTTAACTTTTTTCGTAGAGTTCTTCATGGTGGCTCATTCATCACTCGGGGTTCACATTCGCTTTCGTTCAGAGAGCGCCAAGATTTGTTTTTATTTTGTTTTAAAACATTTTTTTGTTTGGTGATAAACAGTTTACCGTATAAAATAAAATTCAATAGTAGCGTATTCAATGTGTAAACCAGGACTAAGGCACCAATCGATGCTCAAACCAATCTTCGAAATTCTGATTTTTGTTTATGTTTCGAATCACTGGTGATATTTTTTATTTGAAAATTAATATGGGGAACTCAAAAATTAATAAAAATATGTTTTCTGCATCAATTCTTGCGAAAAAATGGGTGCAATCAAAGAGTTAAATGTTGTCAAAATACTTATGCCACACCAGAGTTACGCTTCCATCTTTTCTCTTTTCTATAGCACGAGAGTCCGAAAGAGGACAGGAAAAATATTAAGCATATTTATTGCTGTCGAAATGTGCTTTAATTTTGATAAAAGAAATTTACCGTTATTGGCTTTAGTTAAACAAAACCAGTGTCGGGGCTCGAAGGTATGCGATGTCAAAATACATATGCCGACCAGTGTATGTACGTTAAATACTAAGCATTTTGATATTCGCTAAGACAAAGAAATAACAGTAAATTTGTGAAATTTCACTTTTTGCGTGTGTAGCCCCTCGTAGGATTATAAATTTGAAAATTTTTATGAGGATTTTTTAGAAATAACACAAGAAATATATGTGCAAATTGTTATTCTTTATCCAACCAAACTGAAAAGAAAGGGAATGTAATATTGGGTATTGTAGTCTGGCTGGTCTAGCGATTAGTGCGCGCACCTTCGGTGCACAGGGTCATGAGTTCGAATCTCACCGTGGTTCATGGTGTTTTTCGAACTCACGAGCTTGTGACGGACTATGATCTCACTCAGATGTTAAACGAGTACCCATTTATGGGGATAAATAACACTGCTGAGCTCACAGATAAGATCTTGGAAATAGGATGTCACTAACACATCCTGCGGCCTTAGTCCAATGTTGGATTATCGCGCCTGTTATTTATTTTTATTTAATATTGGGTAAGGGCATCTCACATTGCCAGGCTAGCCACTTTCCACCTGTTTACTAAATATCTTGTTATTGGCTCAAACGATTGTTAAAATGAAAATTGTTTCTTAAGGTCGCCATAGACTGTTAATTGAACAATCAAAGCTAATTTTTGTGGAGAATGATACTTTTTTAGGTTCCAGTTTCAAATTCGCTAGAGAAAATGAGCTTTCTTCACAGAAAATGTGCTTTCTCCACAGAAATTCGGTTTGAATGTTCAATTAATCGCACTATGTTTGTCAATCTATATTAGGAGTGTCGTTTGCCCAGCACACAAAAAACACAGCCAGAGTTAATAATTCGTCAAATGTCATCAATTGTTGGTTGTTTGATTGAAGGTTTTATAGGATGAAATTTAACATTTTGTGGCAATTTGGTATCATCCTATCTCAGGCGGCCGAAGCCCGATGTCGGGCTATCTTGCCTTATTGATGATGGTATCATTCTAGCTGACTATGCGAGTCAGCAATACTGAAAAAATTCCTATTTTTGGTTCGGATTATCTATACTATTTAGTGAATTTTCAGAAATTTAATAGGAAATTGCGATATCCAAACAATTCAAACTATTTGTTAGCTTTCTTACCGTTATATACCTTAGATTTCTAAAGCGCGCATTCTTTAACCAGGGGCACAATTCCGTCACCACTCAAGCATCATTTCATCTTTGGAACTTCAATATCATCTTTCATCATACACTGAGAAAAAAAATCCTGTAAATTCAAAAAATACGCATATGATTCAAAGAGAATCAAATATGATTTTGCTTCATATTTGTTTCCCTTTGAATCATTATATAATACCTTTATTTCAAACGGGTTTCCCTTTGAACCAATTAAATATTCCTTTTGAAAGTCTATCTATAATCACTTTAAATTAAAGTGATGCAGTGACAATTTAATCAGGTCACAGCCATAAATCGAAAGGATTTCCTTTTAATTTAAAAGGATGGACTCTTTGTTTTAAATGCATGAACTCAAAAGAATACTTTAAATTACACCAAAAGGAGTAATTTTCACAGGGTGTTCTTTCCCTGTGAAAATTACTCATAAATGAGTGTTGTATAACTGACCTCGCTACAGGTGTTGGCGACATTTCATTTACCTCTTTACGCTCTAAAATGCATAATAAATTACCTGCCTACAGTGGGATTCGATCCCGCGAACCTATGATTTGAAGACTAACGCGTACCTACTACACTACACAGACTATACGGGACGACGTTTATAATTAACTCCATACATTGTGACATCGCTCTACCACACTGCCGACCAACTGCGGGTGTAAACAAAAAAAAATCCTATTGAAAATTTGGATTTAAAGGATTTCCCATTAATTTAAAAAGATGTCCTATTGAAAATTTAAATTTAAAGGATTTCCCATTAATTTAAAAAGAATGAGTTTGAATTAAAGCGATATATATTTAAAAGGAAAGGATTATATTTAATAGGAATGTAACTCGATTTCAAAAGGATATCGAGTTAATTTTAAGGGACGTTATTTTTCTCGGTGTAGGACTAAAGTAATTCCATTCATTCAATTACGTACAGATTTTTTGACATGTCAACAAATCTTATCTTCTTAGCCTGAAACCCAATGATTTAGGATATAATACTGAAAAAAAGAGGCACCCATCCCTTCTCGACCGAAAATTTTCCCCAAAAGAGGGAGCTACTCTTTTCCTATATTTTCATCAAAATACAATTGCGAATACCTTCGTCGGAGCTCCCTGTATATGCTTATTCCTCGAGGTGCTATCGATTTTAAATTGAATCTTTTACGGAAAATTCCTTCCAGTTCTGCTTGAATTTTTTTTTTTTGTAACGTAACTCTTGAGTTTCCACCTCGTCGGTAACAAAAAAAAACGTCTCGGGCCAATTCTCCCGAGAAATACGTGAAACATGGATATTTACTCGAAATACTACGTACTATAAGCTATGAGAGTTATAAAGTACACATAACCCGAAATATGATGCTTTATTCAAAGATCCTTTTTTGCAATGTGAAACGCGCGGGCTTTTACTAGCTTTATGTGAGCTGATGCACTATACGACTATATAACGACTGAAGGATATGGATATGGGTTGGTTGGTTGGATGTAGACATAATAATATTGGTATGGTATGCATGTGACAGGAGGAATGTGTACATGGTTTATGATGGGGTTCATTTTATAGCCGCACTTGTGATATAATCCTCTAGTCAAGAATATTATGTAAATTTTCAAATTCACCACACTTTACATCGTTGTATGTGTAGTTTAGTTAGATTCATTCAAACTGTACGGCTAGTGCTTGTGAATTGGGTATGGGGGAAAGTCGGTTTACTACTGTGATTTCGTGCTAGACATCATGAATGGTTGAATATGAAGAGAGAGAAAGTTGCAGTATGAGTGTCGAAGAAATAATATGAGATATGACTGCTTTTTCTCAGCATCATACTAAAAGCCTGCTTCAAGAATAACGAACTAATCAAATTCCTAACCCAACACACTTCATTATACACACTTTAATCTGCAGCCTTCACAAGTATATGTAAAAGGTCCATAAGGTATAACTAAAAACTCTGCCTTTAAAAGCCACAAACGATCTCATTTCCCCAGTATCAAAAGCCACAAAAATAGCTCGTCCTTTGTGTTTATTACAGTTGGAAATTTTACGGCCTATCAGGACTAGGATACTATACGTAAAAGTCAAATTATACTCTGCGTGCCTACCAAACTTTTGTGAACTTGAAGAAATTTTGTTGCTTTCCATTTTATCCCAGAGATCAAGGTAAACTTGTGACGTTACCTCTAGGCATATTCACACAGTCAGTTGATGTTGTTGTTGTTGTTGTTACCATCATTCTTTGCTTTGTGCCATGCCCTGAGTACCAGTTATGAAAATGTGGCCAGAACTTGTCTGGCCTTCTGGCACGGTAATATACTCAAAAGCAACAGTCCAGTCCATATGGTATAGTGCACTCTACAGCACACGGAACAAGGACGAAAAGCACACATAGTTATGATGGTTAAAACCGACAGAACCTATCTACGTCCTAAATAAAAGTTTTGGACTTGAGACTCTTCCATTGTTGCCTAGAATATGGACTTTGTATTTGTACGAGTATAACCTTATGTCCTTATGTGTGTCCGAGTTCTTTACTTCATTTTGCGAAATTTCACTGAAACTTTGTGGATGTTTTACTTCGTTGAAATGAGGGAGGCTCTGCATCAGGGACGTAGCCAGGATTTGGTTTCGGGAGGGGTCCAACGCTCAATACGAGGTAAAGACATTTTATTGAAATTTGAGTTTTGCTATTGATTCTTTTGGATAGTATTCTATTGGATATAGTATTGTCCGATCGTTCAGGAAAAGTCACTTCATTTATTAAGAGAAAAAAAGTGGTTTCAACTTTTTGAGACTTTATTAAACCTTTCGCAATTTTCAGAGAACCATGCCATGCCTTAGGGAACGTTACGCTATCAGCTCTCGATATACGAATCCCTTTTTTATCGACACTAGCGACACTTACCTTACCATCCGCCATATAACGGGCAACAAAGGAACCACAACAGTTCTCGTTATGAGACGGATAGCAGTACAAGCCATATTTACCCAAATCGTTGCTTTTATAGCATTATTAATAATAATAAAATGAGCACTTTGAAACACGGTTGCCTAATACACTGCGAAAAATTCGTAGTGTTCATTTATTTTAAACTCTTAAAACGCATAGGTTGTGACAATTTAGAGTCACGAAAATCATGACTTTGACACGGCTTTTCTGCCTATCCAGTACGGGGCAGAACAACTTCACATACAAATTCGAACATGAAGTTGCTTACGAGTTTTTCTATATAGAAGAAAACTGTTAAATTTGTAAGGAATTTGTGCTGTTCTGTCCTGTACACGATAGAAAAAAACGCACCTACCATCATGATCTCACGTATCACGGGAACCTTTAAACAGATTGAAAAGCGGAAGATTTGATTCAAAAATTGATAAAAAATTCTAAAATTTCATACGTGAGATGCTGTTCTTTCATCAACGAAGGCGTTTGCGGAAATAGCCTCAATTGTTTTTGCAGCTCTTATCCATATGACAACGGGTAGCTCTAGGGCGCTTTACATCGAAGAACCGGCTGTCGTGTATAGGAGCATTTTGATAAAGAAAACACATGGTGGCAGTGGAACTCGAACCCACGCTCCGGCAATTCATAGGAAGACCGTCTTCTTGATCTTCCCAATGCCCATGTCACACTCCGTCGAATTTTTTCCCGAGGCGTTCATGGATTAGCGATTTTGTTGAAATAAACCACACACAATGAAACAACAGATGGAATCTTTCAATGAACATATCAAACGAACTAAAGTGAATCATTAGTTTTTAAGTAACGGCCATTAATTGAAAATGACATAAAATCTATGATAAAGAAATTCGCATATGAATGTAGTTACCCTCGTCGTAGGCCGAATACTAGTCCAAATTTTATGGAAACGGTTAAATATGAATTTAATGCTTTTTATTCGTTAGATCAAATTGCATCAAATTTGCAATCCCGAGCAAATCAATTTAGTCAAACGAGAGAGAAACGAAGAGAACCGACTTAGAACTGCAAGCCGCGTCACAGCCACAGCTTATTATAATTACACTGGACTGTGTCGCCCCATTAATGCTTATGCTCTTGCCACCTTGTATTTTCACTATTGCAAAGAGTAAATTACGGGAAGGAATCTCCATATAAAAAATCCCGATGGTAACTTATTACAGTGTCCATGTTTCATGTCGTCACTGAAATTTCGAAGCCCATTCAAAACATTTCGGGAGGGGTCCGGACCCCCTGGACCCCTCCCCTGGCTACGTCCCTGCTCTGCATACTTATGTGAATGTGTTCATAAAGTCGGCTCGGTAGATGGTAATTCACAAGTAGTAGGTACACTTTAATTTGAATTTTCCCCGTTCGTTTTCGGAAATGATAGCAGTCGGTGAGTCCGACGAGTGGCTATCCTTGGGCAAAGTTTTGTGTACTCTTCTCTAATAAATGGAGTACGCCACATTTTCCTGTCTAACACACATAGTTAGTCAAATGCATACTTTAAGTTTTCTTGAAAATCAAAAAACTTTTTGCCATACAACAAATTTAGTTGGCCTAAAGCCAATATCGTTTCTGGTTGTCTTCGGATGTGTTTTTCGGATAATATTGGGATTCAGAGTGACACTGTAGTAAAAGGAAAGTTAGTATTTCAGGAAATTCTGCGGGAGGCATGCTTCAAGATGTGCACGGCCGGAGATCTTGGGTAACTCGTGTTGGATCACTTTATTTATACGGATACGGGAGGAGATACCCTTAGCTACATGAAATCCGAATGACCTGATTTTTATTTTGTGGGGAGTTTGATGGGCTTTATTTAAAATTTTATTTCAAAGATACACCAATTTTGACGATCGAATTTTGTATTTTTCTTCCACAAAAGTAATTCTGACAGAAGCTGGGCTTAAGAGTAGTTCTATCTCGATAATCCGGCTATCGTTTTGAAGCCTGTTTTCGGATTAACCCGATTGCCGGATTGTAGAGTGTTCGGAAAACCCTCTTCTAATCCGGCATATCAATGAGCTGACCACTGTATAGTCCCGCATGACAGGAAACTGCTTAAATTGGTGCGTTTATAAAGATTTAAGTAAACAGAACGAAAAAACAACTCTCCAGGCCGAAAATATTATTGTACTATGTTGTTTGCACTATGAAAATCAGGAGCAAATATTGCAATTGAAACATCTGCGCAGGGCCGGATTTAACCTGTATGTCGCCCCTGGGCAGTAGGCAAATGGCCGCCCTCTGCCAGTAGTTCAGCTTGAAAATAGTAGGAGTCGCATACACATTTCATATGATAACGTTAAAGGACGTATCTGATATGAACATTTCATATTTTTCCAGTAACCCATGTGTTTGTTTTGCTGGCTACGGACAACCAGAGGTCCTTTCAGAAAGTATTTAAAAAGTATTCTCATTGTCACACCTCGTAGTATTTTTGAGATGTCCTTTGTCCAACGTAATTAACCTAAGTTCCGATTTCGAGACTTTTTTTTAATTTTTGGGATCAAAAATAAATTTAACAAAAATTTCGAAATGCAAGCTCGCAATGTTATTCAGCAACAGTCGTTAGGCAAAGCTTTTATATGCTTTGCTGATTTTTTGTCATCTTAAACGATTTATTGTCAGTGGAATTTTTAGTTTTTATACACTAAAACTAAAAACATGACAATTTAAACGTAAAAGCTGTGAAAAATAAATTTAAACCAATTCACGCGATGGAAACATGATACGTAGGAAATATAGACAATGATAGTCAATGCCGAGAGATTTGGACCCTTCCCGAAACCAAATCGTGCACTCGTCACTGTTGCTTCTCATTCAATTTAAAGTAGGAAAAAATAAAGAATGGACATGACGTGTTACTTTTCTAGACATCTGACGGGTTGATAAATGCATTATTTGCGGGATGGAGAAATAAAACTTTTTCTTATAAACCAAGCAAAAACTCTTCAGGTGCGTCAATTCAGCTAATGACCTAGATTGTTTATTGAGTATGACGAGCCAAAGACGGTACATTCCGTTAAAAAAAAAAACAAAACTATTTAAGCTCTATCTGAAATCTTTTAAAATGGAAGCATGACTGAATGGTTGGAGGTGATGGGAGTATTTTAGAACGCTTGTAGTGAAATCAGGAGCTCGCCGCCAATGTATAGGTTCAGAAGTTAATTGATTGTTACACCCGAAAACTGCTCGAGACTTCCAATAAAATTGAGAGATTCATCTCCCGGACCATACCGCCAGGGGAGTGCCTAAGCAATTACGCTCTTTCCATACGGTTCCATCGGACTGTTTTGACATTCGGCATTTTATTGACACGTTCTAATTGTCAAATTGGGATTTCTTCGTGCGATGCATACACTAACCTTCTGAAGCCCAACCCCGGCCCGCAACTCCAGTTTAGGTAACAACCTCCAGCCACCTCGAGATAGGAAGGTACCGTGGTCCCCTGGGCAAACCCATCGCCGAGGTACACTATTTGCTAAAGACTTCCCAATAGCAGGTGTGACCGACCTTCCTTCGGCCCCCTTAAACGTTAACCCTCACGCTGAATTCAGACGTGCATACCCCAGGTTCATTTGACCATCAGCTTAACCCTTAATTGGTCGCATGGGGTCAGCTCTAGTTTAAAGCTAAAATTTGTGGGCTTAAACTGATCAGAACATGCCCGAACCTCTGCTAGCTTTCCAACTTATCTAAACGTATTATAAATCAGTCACCACCACATTTTTCACCAGTGCAGGCGTAACGCTGTATTACTTTCTTTAGTGGTTAGACCCCATGCGACCACTTACGTGACTTTTTTGGAAAAGGCAAGTTTTTTTTTAATTATTTTGTAAAACAATGTATATAGTTTTTTACCTGGAATTGGGATTTGCAGCAGTTGGGTTTATATTCCATCATTTCATTCCGCTTTCAGTTTATAAGAATGGAAGGGAAAATACTACAATGGGTGGAAGAAGCCACTGATAGTGAGGAAGATATTGGTGGTTTGGAATCAGGTGACCGATGACATAGTTTTGGAAATTGAGTATAGCTCGTAGTGCGAAAGCGAAATAGGATATGAAACACCACAAGATGAAGAGGAAGAGATTGAGCCTTCGTCAGGTAGATATTTTTTGTCTAGACATACAAAATCTATCTATATCTAAATTTTGTTGGGGTCTCCAGAGACCCCGTGCGACCACTTACGTGACTTTCTCTATGCGCCCAATTAAGGGTTAACGCGATTTGTAGTTCTGCTTCTCACATCCGGATGAGGGTCCTTCAGCATACTAGTCAGCAATGCGACTCGGGGTCTGCTCGGGTCCGTTGTATCACAGCTCACTAAAAATCCGTGTACCATGTACCAAAATACCCCCTTCAGTTTTTTGGATTAAGGCGTCACCTAACTAGAATAACTTAGAAATCAATTAACGTTTTTTCCTAATTATGTCAACCGCTCCTTGAGTCAAAGTCTATCTTTTATGGAATGTAAAATCAAAAGAAAGCTTCAAATATTTGGCGCCCCTCAAAATCTGCCGCCCCGGGCAGCTGCCCAGGTTGCCCATATGGGAAGTCCGGCCAGGGACGTAGTCAGGATTTTATTTTGGGAGGGGTCCAAATATTGTCTGGGTACAGAGTTTTCGGTTTTAAATTTTTTTTTGTAAATTTAGTCGAAATGCGAATTTTTTGTAACCAATTTGTTGGAAACGATTTTAAAAATCAAAATTTCGACGAGTCGCTCTGTGTTCGAGTAATTTTCATTCCAGGGGTATTATCTTGTCAGATTTAGAGTTAAACGACGCAAAAATGTTTTTTCAGGTTTTGTTAAGATATCTGAATGGGAGGCTTTCTCCAAAATCAAGTAAGCATCTTTTCGCGAATTGTATGCCATTTTAGCGGCACTTCGACTATAGATTATTGTGAGAATTAAAAAAGCGTCACTAATAATAAGGTGAATTATCGATTGTTGCATTATTTTCCTGTTTGGATTATTATGTTTAGCTTGAAACCTTCAAGGGCATCACCGTCGATTGGACCATAATATGCCGCAGCCAATATTTCATAGCTCACTAAATGCAGACTATGACGAAGCTGAGAGTGATCTCCTATCACTTGTTTTCCCCCAACTCCTTGGGGAGTTGACGCCAGGTCAATGCATTTTTCATTTTTCTATGCAGGAGTATTAAAGGTTAGATGAAGCACCGGCTATAGAATAATTTATCGCATTCGGTAATTTCTTATAGCAACGCTCAGGATCCATGCAGCGTCTTCGGCTAAAGTACGTGCCACAATGATTCCGTAGCTACACTCAGGATCCTTGCAGTGGAACATTTTAAGCACCCAGCACTAAGGGAAATTAGCAAATATTTTCAATAAATGATAAAGTGAACACTTTTCTGGATGAGTATTAATTTTCTCAGTGGCGGCGCATAAGGGTCCGCAACGACCGCGTGGCTGGGAGGCCATGAGATCTAGGGTAAAAAACCACAAGAAAGATCTCTCGATTCATAAATCGCGACTATCAAAAACAATTTTCCAGAAATTTAGATTTTTTGGAGACAAGAAGGGATACACTTAATTTATTGTCCCTCTTGGACCATCTCCCCTACATAAGCGGAATAGCCTGTACGTTCCAAAAACTTAATTTTGTCCTAAGACTTTTGAAAATTTCCCAGATAAATCGCCGATCGTTCAAATCACCGAATTTAAGGGAAACCGTTGTCCCCAAGACTTGCAAAACGTGAGAAAAATCCATTCAAATCATTCTAATCAGGCAATTTCACCATTAAACCATGGTTAGTCGATAGTCGTAAGCGTCGTAAGCGATGTGACCGTAATGCTTTGGCGCTGATAGTGATCAGAGCCGTGTGAACGGAGAGCGTAGATTTTATACAATGAAAACACATCATTTAGCGTTTCTGTGAAAGTATAAGTCCATCTTTCAAAAAATGTTCAGCTTAATTGAACTAAATTTCTTTTAAATAAAAAGGCAGTTTTCTGCACTATGAAAAGGTCTTATAAGCCTCTATTACGCAATACATTTTCTTCTGGCTTCCTAAAACCTGTAATAGTATCCACCAACTTTAAGATCCGCTTCCTTTTCCGTGCATGTACCTACCATATGGTTATAATGGAGGTACATTAGGTCCCTCTGCAGGGAAATTTGAGATATGTTTTTTCCTTGCATTGTGTTAATTCGTAATCGCCCCAGACACAGTAGGGTTGTGGTGCTGAGTGACCGAGCGTGATGTAATAGTTGATTCAAAAAATGTACTGTATGACTGTGCATTATTTCAAATCCCATATTATCATCATATTTTTGAAAACATTTCGGGAGGGGTCCGGACCCCTATCCTCGCTACGTCCCTGAGTCCGGCCCTGCATCTGCGCCAGTTTTCAATGTAGCGAGATGTGAACTTCTCAAGTTGAAAAAAAATAATACAGGTATCACCTTAGAGCAGGGGTGTCAAGCTCAAAGCCTGGTCTGTGCCAAATATCACTTTCTTCGTGTTTAGGCGGGACGCAGAATAAGAAATTTTAAACGCCTATAAAAAGCTATGAATTTTAGAAATGTAATCACAGAATATTATCATTAACAGGCGACTATCAATCTGAGTCAGTAACTTTCTCTGGATTAATTCTATCTTTGGAAAAGGATCGTCAAACAAATTGAGAAACCTTCGGCAAGAAGTTAAAACGCCAAAATTTGGTTGATAAATCATCATTGATCGATCATTATTTATGAAATAATTTCCGCAAGATTTCGGACTGCAGATAAGAACATTATAGCACCGGTGATTCCAAAAAAATCAGACCCAAAACAACCTTTCAGTCAGACGAAAATTATTGGTCTGACATAAATAGACCTCTTGCTTGCTAAAAAAAAGTCAAAAATTTGTTTTGTGATGGTCTTGGTTACATATGTATGTCTAATATGCAGAAGTAGGCCAGTTAATCTTGAAAACAGGGAAGAAGTGCTTGAAGATGATAAACCAAAGGTGTTAGTGGGATTCAGTCAAAACAACTAGTTTCTTATTATGTGCATCACCAAAATATTATTATTAGATTGACCGGCATAGAACTCTAGCTTTCCGTGCAAATATAATTATCCTGAAATATTTAGGTCCTAAATACATATTTTCATTCATTCATAGTAAACGTAAATTCCTTCTGCGTAAACTCACACTTTCTGCTTGTATAAAAATATGAAGGCCAGGAGCGCAACTGCTATATACGCAATATCTAAGCAACCTTTTCGCGGTAATTACATGTTTTGCATACAACTCCGCCACAAAATGTATCACGTATCCTGCATTCATCCGCGCGGCATATTCATGTAGTTGGTAAACATTTGCAAAATCACCGTCACCGCACGTTGAAATCCTGCGGCATATGAAATGTTAATAGTCATCTCGCATCGTACTATGATTTGGCGTTAAAACGGTACGTCACGACGCCGCGCCGGCCGCCCCACCATGACAACCTACTGATTTTAGTGTAATCTTGTGTCAATGACTTTTGCCTCCCATTTTCAGGACATAAATTTCAAAATTAATGAATGCAATTAAAATTTCAAGTACGTTTTGTGTGTTCGTGCGTGTGTGGAATATATTGCATTTTGTACATAAATTCCTGATGATGGTGTCCTTTTTTACAGTTATGCATCCGGGTATTCTCGTACATATATGACACGCAACACTTGCTACGAAATTCAAACGAAAGCGCAGTGGTCGAATTGTACTGACAGTGGATTAAAGCTTATGCGATTTTAATGAGCGTGGATTGCATGTGAATCCGCACCCACTATAGATGACATGTTGGCAAACCGCTTTAGCTGTTAAACTGATTTAAACATGTGTGTAAGCTTATTAATTTGATTTTATGTATTTACTTGCACTTTTTATGTGTTAGTCGCAATTGACGATGACACCAAGTCCATTAGATTATGTCCTTTTGATTGTTTTTGAAATAATTTCAGTAATTAAATAAAAGTGTGGAAAAAAATTTGTGAATAAGTTTAATGTCAGCTTTAATTGAATTGTGGCAGTCTGGATGAAACTTGTCTTTGCTGGAAGTGATAAAAATTGCATACATTTAGGCGAAATTTCGAAAACTCATTAAAATTGAATGGAATACTATTCAGGTTTGACTAGCGAACCTGGTTTAGCATTTTGTATGAAAATTATCCGGTATAGTGTAGGTTAACAGCTGAGTACCAACCTGATTTTCAAGTTTGCTTTCCAAAATATATTTGTGAATTTTTCCTCTTGCCTTTTTATCAATTTTACCTTAAACTTCGAAGCTTATCGCCAAGAAAATGTTTACACTTTGACTTCAATATTTACTGAAAAGTAATGTCGTTTGCTACCGAGTCGTATATGATAAAAGTAGACACCGTAAAAAAATCTCTCCTTGGATCGACATTTACATATATCCTCATCATGTTGAAGAAATGTTCACCTGAAGAAGGATGTACATATATTCCAGTGTGTAACATTATGTTAAAGCTGTACAAATAGCATATGACATGGCGTCATATTTTCATATTTCGCAGGATCTATCAAAAAATATGCTATGAAGAAGACCCATAAAGGGATGATTGATGATAGCACTAGCTCTTGGTTGCATCTGGCATTTCGCTATATGGTTATGTTGGTTTGTTGTGTATGAGTATCATGGTAAAGCGTATGATGGGGAATTTACAAGGGATATTTAAATTTTTTCCCGAAGTTTTGCAACCAAAAGATAATGGAGGCCATGCGAACTAAACTCGCCCGTTAGAGTACCAATGTGTGTGCACATACGTTATGTAATTCGGCCGTTTTTTTATTTGGCCTTAACTAAGTAGGTAATAGGTGTACATGGTTGCCAATTTGTATCAGTTCCCTTTCACATTTTTTCTTTCGCCGTCCTTATTTTTCAACTCAAAGGTCTAAAGAACAAACGACTTTTGCTTCCATTGTGAACGGTTCACAATGGAAGCAAAAGTCATCTAAATGACTCTTATAGTCTGTCACTTAAAATTCCTTCATTGTCCTAATTATCTCTAGACTATTCAACTCTTACAACCCACTTTGCATATCGATTAACATTCAACGCGCCTCCTTTCAGATTCAACTCATTCGTAAATAAATCTGTTAGAATTCATCAACTAGAAAACTTCCATAGTCACACAAGTCTCGAACAAGTGTTAAAAACCCTTGTTGGCTTTGATGAACTGACGATGACAGATTTTAAATTGAGTCAGTCCACTGTGCAGTTGGAAAAGCTCGAACGACTGGGAAAAACTACTTTCAAAGGAAAAAGTGAACAATATACTTTGACGATGCCACCATCCCATGCTCAAGGACTCCCAATGCGAATACAAACAACAAGAAGCGCATGAATGGTAGAATACGTTTATCTCCGAGACTAGGACTATATGTAGAGACGAGACAAACCAGGACAACGACGACAAGCTAATAGTCAGCTACTTGATCACTAGTTTCCTCTTCCCTTCCAGCCTTTTTCATTGTACAGAGCATTCAATCTAAATTCATTACAGTTGTTGCGGTTAGTTTGGCTCGGCTCTCCCTTTCTCTGTGCGCTTTCTTTCAACTTGTTTCGTAAAAATCACTTTCGAGCAAATGGAAAAGTTATGCCAGGCAATGCTGCTGCCTCGGCTTCACTTCAAGAAGCTCCAACTTTGTCCTAGTCGAAGGCGGACACAAAAGTGTTCGTGCCCGTGCAATATAGAGAAGGGGAGTGAATAATGTTCACAGGACGAAAACAGTTAAAGCATAGTTTGGTGGAGGGATACGTGAAGAGCGACAGCAAAATGAACAACCATTCTAACTTTTCTATAAAGGACAAAGTTTTTCTTTTTGACTGCAAAAACTTATGTTCGAACTATGCATGGCTTTCCGATTGGAAAATGGCTAAAACATTCCATTGTAATTATTGTTTTAATGGGGTTTCAACTACGTATTTTAGAGAGTGTATATTTGTACATATTTGTGTGTCGAATAGGATTCTATTTTGGTCCATATATATCAAATTAACAAAATGAAAGGAAAGTATCATTTTCTATACGATTTTCTCTTCCCTTTTCCACAATGTCTGTATCTTGTCTGAAATTATCCAAAATAAATCAGGACGTGACCAGGTCTGAAGTGTAATTTCACAGACCCTTTAGCCCGGAAGCGGAACACTTCTCTATAAACATGTGAAACGCAATTCGAAAGGACACGCAATCGGTGTTATGTAATAATTATTATTTCAAGCACGCATATGATAAACAGCAGAGAAGAATATTTTAGTCGGATTTGAACGTATAGGAATAGCGCGTATTCACCAGGATAACATTCTAACGTACATGGAATAATGTTTATGACGTCGAAGGACATATTATAGATATCTTCATGTTTATTTAGTTGTTCTGTACACGCACAAATTTGTGGTACGTGGCGGTCCGTGTAAATCCTCCAATCAATTTGCGGATGATCTGAAAACCAATTACATACTACATACACGTATTGATGACTATGTCGATCAAGGACTATTAATCTTCTAAAGGCTTAATCGTCCAATCAATGAATATATTGTAAAGTGCATTGAAATAGCTAACAAGTTTTGACTTCAGCGATTTTTTTTAAATTTTTTTAAATCCCCTATTAAGCCGCACACACACGAGAGTCCCAATCCTTTCTTTTTGGATTTTTCGTTCGGTCAACAAAATCCATAAAGCTACCAATGTTTTTGCTTCGGCTTATCATTTTTTTTATCACGCTTTCAGTTGCCATTTAATATGCGCAAATAACGGTGATTATATTTTTATGTCAAAATCTATACCTACATGTCAGAACATTTTAAAAGACCGTTCCGTTTCAAAAAATGAGCTAGATTAACGTAAGGTACAGAACGGGACGGGACCCTACCGAACCGAACAGGACGGGATGAAACGTGACTGATTATTTTACTAACATAAAAATCTATATAAACATAAACGGAATGGGATAAGACAGGTTGGGACGGAGCCGAGCGGAACGGGACGGGACCGTGACTCATTATTTTTAAGTAAAAATCTATTTTAAAACGCCATACCGTTTCCGCCAAAAATACCTCAATAAGATACGGGACGGAAAAAACAATCGTCAATAAGATAAGTAAGCGTAAGGTACGAAACAGAACGGGACGGAACGTGAAAATCTATATAATCATTTTAAAAGGTCGTACCGTTTCGTGCCCTTTCGATCCGAAAAAACCTTAATTATGTAAGTTAACATAAGGTTAGGAACGTGGCCGAACCGAAGCGAGACGGGACGAATATTTGTTTTGATCCTAAAAAAAAAACACGGCAGAGCACGGAACGGGACGGAATGGAATGGAATGGTAAGTTACTTGCGGTGCGTTACGGTACGAATCGAAAAGACGGTCACTGACGGGACGGGACGGAACCGAACCGATCAAATCAGCGACTGATTATTTTGGCGTAAAAATCTACGTAACAAACCATGATTATTATTATGGCGATGAATTGAATTTAAAACAAAAATTTTAAAGGCCGGAGCAACGAGAACGAAATGGCACATGACGGAGCGGAAAGGGACGGAATCGAACGAAACGGGACGGGACGGAGTTGTGCCTGCTTATTTTTACATAAAAATCTAAATAATATTTTTTTTATGGACACGCGGATAGCTGTACGAAAAGTTTTCGTTCTGCGCAAGTACGTCACAATAGACCGGTAATATGCGAGAATTGTCAAGTTCACGAACTGTATGTTGGGTCTAGTCTAACGTCACAATGCGCAATGCGTGATCTGGTGTGTCTATTGTTCATGAATGTGGAAGCGTATCTCAAGGCATTCATCGGCCTTTAAATAAACAAAAATAGTCAAGTGTTTGTTTGGGTTTGTGAAGAATTTTTATTGTAGAAAAAAGAGAAAAATAACAGTAAATTATGACTATTAGCTTGTTCTCTATGATGATAACCGTAAAAACCAATTTTAGTATTTGTGTAACATAATTGAAGGTTGCATTTGGTGCAAACACACTGTGTTTGTGGAGTTTTACATGATTTGCAGCCCGTTTTACCGGACCACATTGGAAAGTGATATATGTATATGTTATCGAAACCGATGTCGTCTAGCGGATACGTCACTCATTTGCCTATGGACAAACTTGGTCTTGGAAGACTTGTGGAGATGTTCTTTGTGGTGTGGCTGAACGGCTGCGTTGAGAGACTGCTTGGACGACTGGCTAAACGTAAACGTCATTGGTTGTAGGTAACAAGACCGGCAGCAATTTCTTCTCTGAAATCAGGTAATTTGAGCAGATTTTGTTCCTCAATTCCTCCAATTTCTTTATTTTTCTCAGCATTTATGTGGCGGTACAAAATATAAGCATTAGCATTGGCATTGGCTACCATATCGATGAAATGATAAAAAAGACAACTCATCGCATCAATCAAGTTTTTTCTTATATAGTAACGACCCATTCCGCAGGGGAGTCAGTGTCCATGAGAGCATTCTGGGTAGTTGGACACAGATTTTTGTTGAGTTGCAACACCACGTACCGGAGCAGCGCAGGGAGGCTCCTTGTATGGTTGATACGCCATGGCGGGGATTTGTACAAAGACCATTCGGGCGAAGACAAACCAGTTTTCCCGTGCTCCCGAGTCATGTTGGGAGGCTCACGGCATGACTTTTTCCTTATTCTTTCGGAAAGACAGTCATACAAGTCAACCACGACGCAGTGTTTCCTCGCAGGGGAGGAATTCATCATAAGCGATCGTGTAGAGCCTCGGAGCTCGCCGCTTCGCATAAACCGTTAGTTACGGAGAATGGCGTTGGTGAAAAAATCCTACGCGCTTATATCTAACTAGTTTCTGGATTGATGACCACACGGCCTGAGTCAAATTGCTGCCTAGTAAGCGGAAGGAGCCGCCCGGAAGCGAACAGTAATGCAACGAGTCTGCTCTAAGCATACGAGTAGTAAACAGGCAAAACGATCCTGCGAATTCGTTAGGTCTACCGAAAGGAGGCCAAAGTATGATCACACCTGCTATTGAGAAATCTTTAGCGAATAGTGTACCTCGGGGATGGGTGTGCCTAAGGGACCATGTATCTGCCCGTCAAGGTGTTGGCCTCGAGGTGGTCTGTGGTGCTTGACAAACCGACCAGCTAGAGTCGCATCTCAAGATGGGGTTCCAAAGGGAGGCATCCCGGCGGAGAACACCTTTCCGGCTTTAAGTCGGATAAACTTCCGTTCCCTTAAAGGGAGGGAGGTATGGCACTTTGGTTAGTTACTCCGCAAGGCATGCGCCAAAAGATGCATCCATCAAATCAACAGCTCCCATGAGCTTATTGTATTCATGGATAATTTGTGGGCAATCTATGAATATCCAACTATTTCTCAAACTGCCGATTATAACGTCGCATTTTTGTCACTTGAGTATCTGAGATTTCTTCTAGAAAAGGCTCAACTCCAACAATTTGTTGATAACAAGCGCACGCACTTGTTGTCTTTCCATAATACGCTCGTGATTTGAACCCCATAAGCAGAGCACACAAATTCAGTGAAATATCCTCTAGGCTCATTTTTTATTGTATTCTCGGATTGTTACTTACAATTGGGTATTCTATTCGTTCGCACTGTTCCCAAGCTATTAATTCTTCTTGCACGTACATAAGTACACCAATAACAATAACGGAAGAGTCGTATACAAATTTTCAAAATATGTGATCAGGTGCTCAAAGACGCAGAATCTAGCCTGTTTAGGGACAGAATCGAACTCTGTGTTAAGCTTGTTCGACAAAATCCGGATCCTAAATAATGGGTCGAATTAAATTGGCTTATTTGCGGCATCTCTTCTGTTTTCGTAATTAATCTTACAAAAAGAAAACGTATTTCTGGATGAAAATATGTCAAATTAGCATACCTCCTGGTCAAATGAAGGCGACGCATCCTAGGAACATTTTCAATACGAAAATAAAAATCTTAAGGGCGTCTTGCCCGGGGCGGCATACGTGCTAGGGCGGTTGACGGAACGGCAGATTATGCTGACTCTTTGATCAGTCGCTGACAGATCATTTTTTCGTCAAAATCAATCGAAAAAAATACCGGCGTACAGAGGGCTGCGCCCGCAATACGAGGGTTTTTTAGAATTTTAATGCATAGTAAATATTTTTTGTACATATATTTTATAAGCAATAAATAAGTATTGCGCACAACATTAATGAAATGCTTCCTGTAAATCTATTTTTGGATTGGTCTAAATAAACGCGTTCCAGAATGAAAGGGTAGCCTTTCATTCTGTTCCACCTTTAATTAGACCAATCCAAAAATATATTTACTATTTACCCAGTTTGTATAAAAGTACTCCAAGGCAAATCGACAGGCATTTTTCGATTTAAGATTTCTGATGGCCTTTAACCAAAAAGAAACTCAGGCAAACGTAAGGATGGCTTGGCTTTATATATGAACTGAATTATTAGCTGTAAATCTACTGTTACTGTTTTTTTAATCAAGGAAAAGCGACTTATGTGAAATGATTCCATTATGTCCCCTGACATAAGAGCCCACGCAAGCTTTCCTATGAGTATTGAACAAGTATACTTTTGCAGCTATCCAGGGACACCCTGTTATCTTGGTCCTACTAACTTCAAAAATATTTACGGCAAACACTATTACCATTCTATGCATTTCCACCAAATTTCATGTTCATTGTTTCATCAAGTTAAAATATATGCATTGAAGAAATGCTTAAAAGGCTTGCATTGTGAAAAGCCCTTACTAAATACTTCTTTGGCTATATTTCCGGTTTGGATACAGTTATTCGAATGAAAATTCGTAGACATATTTTATGTGTTATTTCCTAAAAACCCTTAGCAGAATTTTCATATTTGGAAACCTAAGAGGGGCTACGCACGAACAAATTGAAATTTTACAAATTTACTGTTATTTACTTTTCCTTTGCAAAAGTCAACAGTTTTAATATTTAACGTATATAAGGCCATACTGACCAATCTTTGTGCAAAGTTTCATATCGATCCCTATAACGGTTTAGAAAAACGGAGCTCGAAAAGGAAGTTTTACTTTAAACGCAAATAACTTATTTACCGTTACTCGAAACTGGAAAATTTTAACTGATATAAGGTGTACTCGTTTAGATCTTTGATTTAAATACCCATACGTCAATCTCCGATAAAAACTAAAAAAGTCGACTTTTTTCAAACGTTCGGGACACCCTGTTGTCTTCTTCCTACCACCTTCTAAGGTATATGTGCCAAAGACTGTAACCATTCTACACATTCCTACCAAATTTCAAGATAATCGGTTGAGCCGTTCGCGAGTTATTTAGTGAACAGACGGACAGATGGACGGACGGACAAAATCGATTTCATAAGGGTTTTTTGAAAAAAAATTTCTAAAAAACCCTAAAAATAGGTTTTAAGAGAGTAACCTGATTGCCATTAGCCTTGCTTTCACCGATTTGAAAAAATATTAAAAAAAGAGTCGTGTAATAAACCTAAAGTAATTTTCATTCTGTTAAGTTTGTCCTTTGTCATTGTGGCATTGATTATACATTTTTGTAACATGGATAAAGGACACATGAGAGGGAATCACCCGCCTTTATAGTTCTATGAAAAATTAAAATGGACATCAAAATCTTGATTGTTTCTTTATTTTTAAGAACAATAAAGTTGTTTTTTCTTGTAAACTTATGGAAAGATCCCAAATTAATCTCCACTACTTGCTCTGATTAAAAAGTTGTAATGTGTGATTTCGCTTGCACCATTAATTTTGAATATATGTACGTACTCAGGGGCGAACCCAAGGGGGGATATGGGGGATGAACCACCCCCCGAAATTGTGAAACCGATTTTTCAAAAGTATTAGTTTAAACAAAATTTACACAACATAACTATATTGACATAACAAATAAGTGATGATTTTCAGACTCAAGATCTATAGTGTAGTCACTAGGTGATTTCAGATTGCAAAATGTGGTGGTGAAATTTTTTTGTTTCTTATGTTTTTTTGGGGTGCTGGGCTTGAATCCGGAGCTTCCCACCAAAATTTCGTTGCAAAACAGGACCAATACCGGAAAAAAACCGAATATTTTCGGAGTTTTTCCGTTTTTAGCTTATAACTTCGAAACTGTATATTTCTCCTTTAAAATGCGTTAAGCGGTATCGCTACAATTGATAGTAATTTTTTTTTGCGATTTTGACCCTGTTTCCGAACGTTATTTTGGTGGGAAGCTACGGATTCGGGCTTAACAGCCCAAAAAACATAAGAAACAAAAAAAAAATCTCCACCACATTTTGCAATGCCATATACCAGGATTATCACCTGGTCACTACTATCTTATTAGTTTTGATATACAAGATATAGTTGCGAATTATTTTTTAAAATAATGGTTTATCAAAACCAGTTATTTCCTAAGGGAGTATGTATTTAAAAAAAGAACTTAAATTTATTTGATGAAAATAAACTTTAAATGTTTTAAATTAAATTTTTCTGAAATTATCTTATCTTAAGGTTAAGGTCTGAAAATAAACGTTTGATTTCATGAGTCACTTGCATACACAAATTTCCCCCCGAAATAAATTCCTGGGTTCGCCCCTGTACGTACCTATCTATAGCAACAATATTCGATGTACATTTATGCGATATTAAAGCTCCATTATCCCCAAACAACTCTTGCATGTGTCCTTATGCTTATATCCTTAGAGTAGGGTCCCAGATATAAATACTTACTATAATACGTCACTCTACACAATAACCGGATTGAAATTATACGAAAGACTGCATCGCGCGTATACATTACGCAAACGGAACTCCTTCACTCTCTCAGACAATATTATGAAAGGATAACGCCCCACTAAGAACGCGATGAAGCACGGTAAGTTATATTTGCTGTCAGGACAACAGCTTGACTATTGTTGGATTGTTGCTGCCATGCTGCTGTTGTTGTCATCGTTTTGCGGTTGGATATACGCGACGATGGAAGGCTTCATGCAATTTTGTTTCCTCAAGTGCATTGTTTATGACGGATTCAGCCAACAGTGAGCGACATGGTACAAGTAAGTGTATTTCGCTACATAAAAGCGCTCGACACAATCATTGTGTGGTATGGTAAATGGACGTCAGGGTATAAATGTGGTGAAGTTGGATGCATTTATGGAATTGAACACCAGAGTGAGGTTTCGATTCCGATCATTACATTTCAATGGACATATACAGCAGGAAAGCGTACGAACAAGTTGAATGGAAGTATTGTTCCTTTGTGTGTTACGCGTCTGCGGTTAAATGGTTGTAGAGTTCAAGTTAGAAAATATAGAATTGAATGTTAATTCTCAAAATGTTCACTAGTAGGGTTTCTGTATTTATATGAATCTACCATTCATTCATACACGAACCCGAGTAAATTGTCTTTAATAAGAGCTTGATAAGACTGATAAATCATACAACCATTTCAATTGTAGTAAGGGACCTACAATTGAAATGGTTGTAGGATTTATCAGTCTTATCAAGCTCTTATTAAAGACAATTTACTCGGGTTCGTCTCATTTTCATATGGCTGTGATTCAGTCACAATTCTCCTCATATTCCATATTAACTAACTGCTGCACTTTTCATCGTCAACCTTAATCGACAAAGTTATGAACAAACAAACTTTTTATGCACCTACTTAAAGTCTATTACATAACTTCCTTTCTCATTTCATCGAGAACAATGGCCCATTTATTCACTTACAACTTTACACAGGACATGTACTCGTTGAACCCAAGAAGTTGTTAGCTTCTCATAACCCGGTCAAACACTGAACGACGACAGGACACAAGCTATTGAGAAGTTATTAAAATACCACTTTTAGTTAAAAACTTTCAGTGTCCTGTGAAAACTTGCCGCAAACAAGTTTCAATGAAAAAGTCCATTCCTTTGCAAAAAAGGCATGCCCTCTTGGTCTTATAAATTTCATACCCTTATACACAACAGTCATTATGAGAGAATCTTTCGAACGTCCACTTCTGCACTATACGAAACTACTGAAAAATTTTAAATCGCACATGTTTGTTTCGTTGGATTTGTAATGTTCACCATCATCATGGTATTATACACCTCATCGTCTGGTGTAGAGCGGGGCAACACGGACGGAAATACATACATACCATGTCCTGACTAGGATATGATGACCATCTTCTAGATGGCAGTGCATGAATATAACTTCAATGATCTATAAAGAAGGAATTAGGTAGGGTCATGAAGGTGGAGCCATTTCAACTTTTGTCTAAGCACGCTGACAGCGACTATGACCGTGTCTATAAAATTATGATATTCGGCGTTAAGTCAAAAGTTGAAATAAAGTTTCGTTTTTCTTTTTACTACTTCAGAATGGGACACGAAGCGTGACAATGTTCTAATGACAAGTTGCCATCAACGCGCAGCCAAATTGGACAGTCTTTTATTATAAACGGTGTCTTTGGCCCACATAGACATTATCTGTGCTTTAATAACAATCTGCACATCAGTTGAACGTCCTTTGTAGATACGTTTGCAGGACCCTCATGTCTTTCAGACGGTCGCTTGTTCGAGACTTTCCCCCCTATACTTATGAAGACGCAATTTCTTTGAAATACGTCGTTTATTCGTACAGTGTTGATATTATTTCCTGTGTCCTGTTTTATTTCACTTGAACTAAAGAGACATTTTCGTTGTTGTCGGTTGAATTTAAGCTGTCTATGGCAGTGGATGTTCACCGAAGGTACACGATGTTTATTTGGGCTAGGCTAGTGAAGAAATCTAATAACTTTCGGCTCCCATTCGTGTCAGATTTGATAAATGTGAACCAAGCATAGCACCATCTCAAATTGATTTAGTAATTAAAACTAATCTTGTCAAAATCAAATGTCCATTCGCTTTTAAAATCCACCTAAATTTACTTCAATCTCTTTTCATAAAAAATTTTAGTGGAAAATAACACTGAAAGAATAACCGATAAGTCGATTACCAATTTAAAATGTTTTAAATGTGAATTCAACCCAGATGGATTTGAAACGGTGAGATTTTGACTAAGGGGCAATTCAGACTATCGACAAGATTTACTAAATCTTAGATTTAGTTGACAGTTGTACCATATTGTACTATTTATAGCCGATACAGACTACGAGTAAATCCTGGTGTAGATTAAAATTAATTCAGTCAGTTCCATGGATACTAGATCGAATCGTATGTCATTAAATTCAAAATGCATCGTAGAATGTACTTGCATCATTCAAATTGCAGTACAATATGGCACAACTGTCAACTAAATCTAGGATTTAGTAAATCTAAGGGGCGATTCAGACTATCGACAGGATTTACTAAATCCTAGATTTAGTTGACAATTGTACCATATTGTACTGCAATTTGAATAATGCAAGTACATTCTACGATGCATTTTGAATTTAATGACACACGATTTAATCTAGTAGGCGGGTGTTGACTCGTTTAATTTAGTGGTTTTAGTAAATCCTGTCCATAATGTGAATCGCCTCTAAGATAGTCTGAATCCCCTTCCAGATAGCTTTGATTCATATCTTTGACGAGAATAATTCCATAGATTCCTTAGATTGATTTTTTCTTTTTTCTTTCAATCTTCATTAGTTGTCTAAATCTAAACGGTTAATAAACCCTGACCAAACCACAGACAATTTGGTAATGAGCCATTCTTGCTCATATCCCAAAATGTTCTTTCACGTTTTTTTCGGGTCAAATTCATCCCATCCAACCGTCGTCGGTCGATCGTCGCATCGTCAGTCGTCCTGGTCCCGGCCCATAAAAGCGTAACGGAATGAGGTAGCTTAGATATTGTCATTGTACTTTAAATGGTTCCGAATAATAAGGATATTGTTGTCTGCTCGCTGGAGGCTCTACTCTTATAGTATAGCCGAAGTGTATATTATTTTCTTGCTCTAAGAACCTAACTATTTTCGAAAAGTGTCAACATTAGGCTGGGATAAGAAAAAAGTGTTATGATTGCACTATTAAAGGAAATGTCGAGGAGTGTTGATGTTAATGTTAGCAAGGAAAAAAAACTATGCTATGCTTTAATGGTAAGCTGATGAGCAAATGGAGCTAGAATCTTATATGTATTAATAAAATCAGTTTTTATACCTACTGTTTTAGGAGAAGGTTTTAGTATTTTGTAAACTGATTTAATGTCATACGATGAAGGCTTTTTCGAGAATATTATTAAAAACGTTGACTTAACACATAGACAATAACAAATTAAAGCTTAAAAATTGCAGCACTATAATAAACAATTTCGTTCAGTGTGATTATCCTGTTGAAATAATGGAAAAAATGATGAAAATGGTGCAAGCTTAAAATTTTTTCAACATTAGAATCGCAGCCAGGAATTCACTTAGGGTATCGAGGGTATGTAATTCAAATTCATTACAAAGATTAAGATTTTCCGTCGATTTAAATTGTCATTCCCAAAAATATTGTTAGAAAAAATTTTAATTTTTTAGTCCAATCGCGGACGCGTTTTTCCGTTTTTTAATTTTTATTTTGCTAACAGAAAATATTCAAGAGGCCGTTTGCACACGGGCAGTGGAACAGTCAATAATATCAATTTAAGATCAACCTTCTATGCGTCAGGAGGCTTTTGTTATCCTTGCTTAAAGTTTTCTTTTCACACAGTAGTACAATATGTAGTCTAGCTACACTTAGTAGGTATGTGTAGTGCAAAAACAGGATATGAAAAGTTATACATAAGTACATGTAGTTTTAATGTGGCGAAACATTTACCACCGTCCATCGACATTGTAATATTGTAATGTACATAGTTGTTGTCCGTTTGCACATATAGGTACATACAAGAGAGTAAGTATAATTTTTATTATCATCACGAACTCCTCCACTTCGTGATAATCCTGTCTGCTATTGATTTTCCTGTACCCGTATAACGTATATGTACTCGCGTAAAGGAAGGAAACAAGAAATTTTCCGGCGGAATAGTTGGAGCGTTTACAGTCGATTGCGTAACACGGTAAACTTTCTTGAGCATTTATGTCGTTCGGTGATTGTGTAGCTAGCCTGTTTGTATAGTACCGTACGGTTACGGTATGCATGCGGTAGATACACTCTTCTTGTCGAGTATGAATTGAATTTTCGACAATATCGACCTTGTTGATATCATTGTACGACGGGGTTTGTCTTTTTCTTATTGAGTAAACGAAGGAGCATTGTCATTATGTCGATAAATGTTTATTGTCCCGACGTGACCTTTGTGTGCTATTTTTGGATATGAAAAGTTTCTGTTTCTTTGTTTATTTCATTTATTGAAGACGATTGCAGAGAAAAGGCTGTGATGACTCGTAGCAGAAAGACAGGAGAGAATATCAGCAGAAGCCTGGACGGAAACGTTACATTATAATATATACAGGTACATATGTAATATGTACTAACAAGAAATGCAATTCAAATCCCATATCCTATTTGCTAAATTGATTATGATCATATCAGGCTTTTAAGTTGCATAAGTTGTTGGCGTATCCGTCGACTAGGATTGTTTAAGGCCATTTCAAAAAGTAGCTCAGGAACAGTGTTGCCAACTGGAAATTTAGAAAACGGCTAAATTTAGCCGGAAAACCGGCTTTATTTTTTTCAAAAACGGCTAAAAATCCGGCTAAATAAATTTCTGCCAGAAAAACAGCCAAAAAACCGGGTAAATCATATAAAACAATCACATTACGAACAAATATAGTAAGAAACTGATTTTAATAATTTTATTTTTTTCTAGAGAATTACCCGTAAACTATGCTTTAGGCAGATTTCTTAGTTTTATTACATACATATGAGGACGTCATTTGCAAAACTCGCTTCTTCTCAATTTTCTTATCAATTTTTTTTAATAGTAGTTTTCCCGCTTTATTAAGCAGTGAATTCAGTTTATTGCAAAACGTTCTCCTTCCATTTATTACAAGCCTTCAAAATTGGCGGTGACTTGCAAAACTTTCTACTTCCATTTCCCAGTACGAATCAAAACTGTTTACTTCCACATTTTGGTGTAGGATGGAGGAATTTGAACGAACTATTGTTCTGTAATGATATATTAGATCGATAATCGGACGGTTTTGAAAACCAATTAACGGAAGAAGATAATATGCATGATGATAGTGACGAAATCATAATTTGATTTTCTTTTACTATTTGTAATCTTCTTAAGAAGAATATGTGTTTGCTAAAAATTAACTGTGGTCTTTTGGTTTTCTTTATACTTGTTAGAAACGCCAATATTAATAAGAATGGAAAGAATTTAGAAATGAATAGACAATATTTACGTTTTTACTGAAAATAACGAACTGTCAAGTTTGTCAGTTTTTAGGGTTTTTTAGAATTTTTTCAAAAAACCCTTATAAAATCGATTTTGTCCGTCCGTCCGTCCGTCCGTCCGTCTGTTCACTAAATAACTCGCGAACGGCTGAACCAATTGTCATGAAATTCGGTATGAATGTGTAGAATGGTTACAGTCTTTGGCACAAATACATTAGAAGTTGGTAGGAAGAAGATAACAGGGTGTCCCGAACGTTTGAAAAAAGTCGACTTTTTTAGTTTTTATCGGAGATTAACGTATGGGTATTTAAATCAAAGATCTAGACGAGTACATTTCATATCAGTTAAAATTTTCCAGTTTCAAGTAACGGTAAAAAAGTTATTGGCGTTTAAAGTTAAACTTCCTTTTCGAGCTCCGTTTTTCTAAACCGTTATAGGGATCGATATGAAACTTTGCACAAAGATTGGTCAGTATGGCCTTATATACGTTAAATATTAAGACTGTTGACTTTTGCTAAGGAAAAGTAAATAACAGTAAATTTGTAAAATTCAAATTTGTTCGTGTGTAGCCCCTCTTAGGTTTCCAAATATGAAAATTCTGCTAAGGGTTTTTAGAAAATTACACAGGAAATATGTCTACGAATTTTCATTCGAATAACTGTATCCAAACCGAAAATATAGCCAAGTAAGTATTTAGTAAGGGCATTTTACAATACAAGGGAAGCCTCTTAAGCATTTCTTCAATATACTTTTAACTTGATGAAACAATGTACATGAAATTTGGTGGAAATGCATAGAACGGTAATAGTGTTTGCCACAAATATTTTTGTAGTTAGTAGGACCAAGTTAACAGGGTGTCCCGGAAAAGCAACAAAAGTATACTTGTTCAATACTCATGCGTGGGCTCTTATGTTAGGGGACACAATGGAATCATTTCATATAAGTTGCTTTTCCTTGATTAAAAAAACAGTAACAGTAGATTTGCAGCTAATAATTCAGTTCATATGTTAGGCCAAGCCATCCTTACGTTTGCCCGAGTTTGTTTTTGCTCAAAGGCCATCAGAAATCTGAAATCGAAAAAATCCTGTAGATTTGCCTTGGAGTACACAGTATACAGACTGGGTAAATAGTAAATCTATTTTTGGATTGGTCTAATTAAAGGTGGAACAGAATGAAAGGCGCTAGCCTTTCATTCTGGAACGCGTTTATTTAGACCAATCCAAAAATAGATTTACAGGAAGCATTTCATTAATGTTGTGCACAATTCTTATCTATTGCTCATAAAATATATGTACAAAAAATATTCACTATGCATCAAAATTCTAAAAAACCCTCGTATTGCGGGCGCAGCCCTCTGTACGCCGGTATTTTTCTTATTTAATGAATATCATGCTGTTTATTCTTTTTTTTTTGTCATATTATAATTATTTTTTGAACAATAAGTATATTATATCATACTTTTTTGTTACTGCTAGTTCGTATTGTCTCCTTTTTATTGCAGATTGTCCGAATCAAAACTCTTTCATTCCTTCTCAGGCTGAATCAAAACTCTTTCATTCCTTCTCAGGCTGAATCAAAACTTGTTCCTTCCATCGGTGCGTGTCACAACTTTCTACTTCCAAATTTAAAACTCAAATTTTGAATCTAGTTATTAGTGAAAGTAGTTTTCCTCTCGTCTGATCAGTCATGGATCGTATACCCTTCGACTCAACAAAAAATTGTGCCCATAAAGTCTTTTTTAATACTGCTACAAGTTTTTCGTCTTTTCTGAAAAATCACTTATCATGGAAGAAGCGAGTTTTGCAAATGACGTCCTCATATGTATATGCTCCAATCGGTGGCATTACAGTCAAAATTTACTTTGTTCTGAGTTAGATAGCTCAACTAGTAAGTTGTTGTATGCAGGTACAATTTCTTGGTCAAGTCTATAACCACATTAGGTTCGAAATTGTGGAACGTCCATTGCGTAACTATGGGCAAGGGCAACCGCATTTATGTACGGATATCTTACCATCATCGCACCTGAATAGTTTTATATTTTGATTAAAATTTAACTATTTTATTCGTTTTCGAATTTGAGCCCTCCAACTTTTATTTTATTTGCCATAGTTACGAAATTGATGTTCCATTTTTGATGTGCCGCAATTACGGATTTGAGGCTAAAAGATACGAAATTGATGTTCCAAAATTATGAGATTGGCCGGGAAATGGTATATGTATACCATTTCTCAGTCGATAACTTTGGTATTTCAAATTCGTAACTATGGATAACCAAATTTATATGTTTCCATTTATAAAAGATAGATAATTTTATAGTTTTAGTCAAATTCATAAAGTTCAGTGCTCAAATATGCACTTACAATTACGATTTAAGTTCTCGAAATATCGAATTTGATGTTCAAAACATACGAACTTGATGCTCCAAAGTTATGAACTTGACTGAGAAATAATATAGATTTTTGATAAATTTATTGCTACAAACCCACCAACAAAATGTAGTGCATCTACGGAAATGTGAAAATAAAAAAAAAACGTCACCCCCTCCCCTATTTCCACAATATCTGCCTTCATTCTGATGAATATAGAATATTACTTCGTTGAGACTCATTTAACTTTCGAATGATAGGAGACAAGCAAAGAAGGAGTGTATCAACACGCAGAAAAAAAAATCTTCAATCTAACAGTTTTCATATGTAAATTTGAGAAAAAACGTATATAGAATTTAGTCAAAATAACTTGCATTTCATTTGTAAGACGCAAAAATGTTTAATTTTACATTGGCATAAAATGTTATATGTACATGTTCTAGCTGTATTCTCAAAATGTTTGTAATTTGAATTAAAATTATTGCAATGTCATATTGAAAAGCTGCTTTACGTTTAATTCAAAAATGTTTCATTTTGAATCAATAGTGGAAATATTAAAGTGATTAATGTACTTTTAAAATTGCTGCATGTCAAATGAAAATTGAATGTCACTTTATTTTCAAAGGGATTTCACTTTATTTTAAAAGTGTTTCACTTTAAATTTAAAATGTTTTGATTGTAAGATAAAACAAATTAAAAAAAATTTTTTTCCCCTTTTATTCTCTTTTTTTTTTGTTTTTTTTTTATATATTTTTTTTTAATTTTTTTAAATTTTTTTTAATTTTAATTTTTATTTTTTATATTATTTTTATTTTTACAATACTTTAAAAACTTTATTTTCTCACTTTGCTTCTACTGGGAATAGAACCGGGTACCTATCGTTTCGTAGTCCTACTTCCTACCACCTAAGCTATCTGAGATTACTAGCACTGAACAACAAAGCGGCGGGCTTATGTACATGTGACGTAGACAGCCTTCAAAATGGAACAACTTTAAAACAAAGTTGAACATATTTAAATTGAGGTTTCAGTCAATTTTGAATAGATCATTAAATTGAATCAAATTAAAATTAATATAAAACTATTTGTTTTAAAAATGATTTAATGTCAAATATTGTAGAGTGATATATTGAAATATTTTGTAGTTCAGTATTACATATGACTGCGGAATATCAATGAAAACTTTTCGTGTGTTGAAATAAAAAATGCATACGATTTAGTCTAAAAGAAAATATGTTCGAACAACGTATTATATTATTTAGAAATAAATTAAGTTTGTCAAAGTTACATGTTTCTTGCAATGTTGAAATGAAAAACATAAATTTTTAGTTTGAAATTCGTTTTTTTCTCAGTGAAATTAAAGCAAATTTAATACTTACAAGCTTCGCCCTACAAAAGTTTTTTGAAATACAATTTGAAGTGACACCAGAATCAATAGAATGCAAAAAAAATATTTTCGAGTTTTATTGAACAATATTGGAAGAACTGTTACAAGTTTGGCATATGCACGTATACGTATAGACGAATAAAGATTTAGAAAGCTTTAATGCTTACTTAAAACTTTTTTCTCTTCGTGTCGAGACATAGCCCAAAAATTGCACAAAATTACACCTTTAACCCCCCCTCCCAGGGACGTAGCCAGGGGAGGGGTCCATGGGGTCTGGACCCCTCCCGAAATATTTTCAATGGGCATTCAAATTGCAGTTATGATAACATGGAAACTGTAATAATGCATACTTATTTAAATGTGCTACACATTTTCTTGCAGGTTCTCTGTCAGGACGTCCGTCAGTACAAAAAATCACCGAATTGCACTTGATTTTGAAATTAAATTTTTGATGCGAAAATGTGGTGATTATTATTTATTTATGCCGTAATTTTCTTCTTGTCCATGCGGCCAGGATTTCTATCTGCCCATTGAGATATTTTAGATACCGCATCCGTATTCTTTTTTTCTAACGGAGAAAGATAAAAGCTTTCATTATCGAAATTGAAAGTGTTCACAGAAGCCGAACGATTTTGCAGACAAATCAAATAAATTTGAAATTTCGGATCTCATAAAAATACAGACAAGTAAGTAGTCCGCCGGCGAAAGGGGGATGGATCAAATTGAATTGAGCTTTTTTTCATTATTTAAATTTTTCTGCTAGTATGAATTTTTGCCAAAACAGTTGGTAGCTGGAAATACGTTTTCTAAAGAATGTTGGCTATAACACACGTTAGAAGTGATAGCTCACAAGAAGTCAACGGCCCATTCTCTCGTAGATCTTTAGAATGGTTAGTCTTATCGCCCAGAGAAGACACACACAATATTCAAAAAGCTTCTCCATTACATTGGATTGATTTTTTGTTAATTTTGCATAGTTATGTTATCTTTTGCTTATTTACGCTGTTGGATGAAAGTGCGCAATGATTTTCTCAATCTAAGATGACGGCTTAAACAAGCAAAATATGGCGTAGCTATGCAAAATAAACAAAAATGCCATTCAATACAATGGAAAAGCTTTCTAAATATGGTGTGTGTCTTCTCTACGCGATAAGACTAATCAGCCGACAGGTACTGAATAAGAGCTATCAGAAACCCGGCCAACATGAGTTAGAAATTAACCTCGCAGTTAACGTTTGATTTCGTTGTCCTAATTGGCTCTACCAATAAATGACCCCGTTTTGGAAAGTAACCTCTTCTCTTCACAGTTAATTTTTTTTAGATAGGTGTGCTAAGGTTGTTCCTTTGTCGGTTATCAATTTTCATAAATTTCAACAACCTATACGTTGAATCCCATTTCGCTGAAACTATTGGTTTTCAAGAACAATTTCATGTTTTTCTCACTCAGGATGTTTGATGGACCGCTGCGCTGTACCAACTGAAATGAAAACGTTATGAGCCTCCATTTTTCGCTGATATAATTTTCTTCAAGTTTATATATTTATCAAGTCTCTATGTTTTTCCACCGTGATTAATTTAAACGAGACCGAGGCTAATTTCGGGCGTGGCCGAAATTTGAATACCCGTCACATTTTTTGAAACTTAAGCTTCTTTTGTGTTAAAAAATTTCTACCACAGCCCTATGACGTGTGCCGATTCCATCTGTTCCTGGATGCGTTGAGGCTAATCCAGGAACACACTTGGATTAATTTTGGTTAAGATTCGAAAAGGAGAACCTAATATTTGGGGGTTGGATTGTATGTTCCGATTCCATCTATTCCTAGTTATGTTTTAAGGCTTTATTAGGAACACAATTGGGTTAAGTTTGGTTAAGCTTGGTACATAAAGAAAAAAGTTTTTCTTATAAGATCCTTATTTTCAAGGGCAGCCCCATGACCCCATGGTCCGATTCCATTCGTTCCGAAAATATAGAACATACACTAAAAAGAAACATGTATTCCAAATTTCAGCCCGATAGCTCCGAAACTGAGGGACTAGTTTGCGTTGCAACAGACGGACAAACAGACAGACAGACGGACATGACTCAATCGGTTTCTCTCGTCACACTGATCAATAATATATATACTTTATATAGTCGGAGGTGCTTCCTTCTGTGCGTTGCAAACTTCATGACAATATTCCCTTTCACATAGTGACGGGTATAAAAAGACCGCACTTATAGATCAAATCCCACTGCCCTGACTAAAAAAGTATATAAATGAGTTTGGTATATCTAGTCTGAACGCAGCACAGATGATTTTCTTCCAATTTGTCTGAAGAAATGTGCAGAAAAGTAAGGTATCCACTTTCATTGCCTATTTAACCAGTTACTCTATTCTCAACACTCAAATGTACGCTATGTCGTGCCTCGTGCCTATGCATATATATGAAAATGGCGGCAGAGCGGCAAACGAACGAACGAACTAGCATCCAACCCCTCGTTAATCCTTAAATTATTTGACCTGTAGGATGACCATGGTAACCTCCTTCACACATTTAGTTCGACTTCTAATAATTTCGACTTTTCAGAGGTAAATCTACTACTAAAAATCTTATATGTATGAAAATTACACCTTAAAGTCTCTCAAAAATTAGTCGCATCTTACCAAAGCGATTAATAAATTCAAATCTGACGTTTTACTTCGGTGGAACCTCATTAATAGAATAGACAAACGATACTGTTCGGTGATTTTGATCTTAACGCTAACTAATTCAAATCAATTTCCACCAAATTTAAGCGTTCCTCAGGAATCATACGTTGATCCACTTTTGTTTTTAATTGTTTTAGATATTCAGTAACTTTTTAAATCCCCTATGAAATTAAAGCGGACGAGATTAATTGGTATAAATCGAATAAAAAAGGATGCATTTCAACACATTTTTTAAGTGATGTACATATTTTTTCTGAATCATAAAAAATACAGTTCTCCACAAGCAATACCAAAACGATTATTTACCAGACAATTTCTGATATCAAAATGTGGACCCCTCCCGAAAAAAATGCCTGGCTACGAACCTGGCCCCTCCCCCCGTTAGCGCACCTCCCAGCTCCGAGTAAAATTAGTAGTTTTTCCTCCTAACTACTCCTAACAAAACACCGAAGAAAATAATTGTCACCCCCTTCGATGTTCTCTACGCACCCTTTTTATGCATTCATTGATTGGCCTAATAATAAAATAGATTGAACTTGGTATATGAGCTAAAGTGGAAATGGAGAATGTCAGAGCTTCCATATGTATTTAGGTTTACTGGCTATTACCCCATGCAAGGTGAAATTCGACCAATTGGATCAATTTTATGGCTTACTATCTGAAAAGGTGATGAATTTTAGGATTGTATGCATAAGCACCTAAGATTATCCCGTAATGAGCATATCATTTTGTATTCCTCAGAACTAGCATGACAGAACTAGATAACACACAAGGAAATAACTTCTATAAAATATAGTACTTCTGCTCCTCGCATTTTCTGCATTACATTTTTGTCAGAAGTATCACCAAAAGATTCGGTGACAGGACTTTATTCAAATTTGAGAGTGTTATCTTAATTCAATACTTTTTTGACCAGCCATATTGAATAATTTGGAATAAAGGATTAATCGATAAATGTTTGGATTATGAAACATGTGGAGGTCGGCGAAATTTGAAAGGCGACAAAAATGTTAATCTGTCGCTAACCAATGCGACGGTTAAGCAGATTTTATGATCGCACTGCATAGCAGCATTTTTTTAATTAAATTAAAAATTAAAAAAATATGTTTAAATCAATAAAAAGAATGAACATCATAGGAATATGCCTCCCCTTAAAATTTGCCGTCCTGGCAGTTGCCCATATCGGAAATCCTGCCCTGGCAGTGTCACCCAAAATTTAATGATAAACAAAATGTGCTGCGAAAGCAGTAAACGTTTTGTGGATTTAACGCATTGCCGCTTTTGGCGGGGAAAGTTGCAGTAATACTTTTACTTTTACTTGAACTTGAACTGAATATTAACCCTCGGATGGTTCAGGTAAATTTTACATACGTAAATGGTTCAGTGGGGTATGACAGACCCCAAGGCAAAAATCGCTCTAAAACTTAAATATTTGCTTTTTTGCCACATTTGTTTGAGCTAGAAGTAACTTTGAAGCCTTTTGATTAAGTGGTATATAAAAAAAGTGGAATTCGGACAGTAACTTTTGGTATGTGGAAGAAAAAATTAGGTGGTGTCAAATTTGAGGTTAATTTGAACTTATGACAAATAAATCAAAATAAAAACTAAAATTTTAACAAAATTTTATTTTTAGTAGTCAAAACGTATTTAATACTAATTAGCAAAGATAAGTACATCAACATTTTTCAGCTAAGGTTAATATTTTTTCTTAAATCGGGGTCCAAAGTTAGTCAATATTTAGAGCATTCTTCTTCACAGCTTTTTCCTCGATGGTCTTCGCAAATTGGTTTTTTGCACTCGTTGCAATTGTATTTTGTCTTCCGATCATTTGGTCGTGGGAATAGAAAACATCTTTGCCTTTTTGGGGGACCATCTGACCCCATTGGGGGACCTGGAGCATTAGCCCCAAAGGGGGGTCCAAGCTGAATAATGCACAAAATGTCTTCAATATTTGGCGCTGTGCTTCGGCGCATATTGCCCGATGATTTCCTACTTCTTAGAAGAGGTTCGACAAGTGTATAGCCAAGTTTGCTCAGGAAGCTTTATGATTATGTAAAATACCCACCTAATTCTTACGCTCATAAAAGTCATAAATTTATATCTTGACTTAAAACACATAAGGTAATGACAAAATATTGAAAGGAGATCTTCATAAATGAAAACCAGGTAAAAAAACGGCATAGTTTTAAGTGAATTGAGTAAAAAAATTTAAAACCCCCTAATTCAAAACACCCTAAATTTTTCTTCTTCTTTCTTTCAAAATTAACATTTCTAATTTCCCAAATGTACTCTAATTACAAAGTTTCAACACTTCCTGACTATTATTATTACAATTTATCATTTTCCAAATAACATACTTTGAAAATTTCCCACAAAACGAAAAATGTACTTTTGTAAAAAAGACATACGTAAATGGTTCGTGGGGTCTGACAGACCCCAGAGCAATTTCAAAGTGCTATAACTTATTAACAAAATCACAAATTCAAACAAATGCATGCTTAAATGAACGCATGTGACACATACTTAAATTACATATGCATAAAAATACCATTCAAAAAGTTTTTCTATAAAAAATTTAAGATTTAAATTTCTCTGGGGTCTGTCAGACCCCACTGAACCATCCGAGGGTTAACTTCTCTCTTCATTACCGTAACTCCTAGTGGAGCATGGTGCGTTGATGACCACCGTGTGTAGTCATCAACGTTACAAGGACAACTGAATTCGGAGTGTGATACGGTTGTCAGCCATACCACTTCCTAGTCGCATTGTTAGTTTTTATTATTCTACGATAAGAATATTTTTTATCTTCTTCTGAATAATAAACTAGCGACGAGTCGTGCCGAGTTTGGAAACTCGTTTCTCTATGAGTGTCTATTTCACAGAGTGGCGACCGAACGTTCACGGCCACAGAGCACGAATATTAACTTAGTTTAGTAGTTAACTCGTGGTTTCTAAAAAGTAAATAAGCAGATTCTCGCTCAAGTTTTGAAACTTTAAAAAAAATTGAAATTTACAATTAATAGAAGAAACTGTCTCCTTGAGAAAAATATAAAGGAGAATATCGAATCACGAACAATGAGCTGAATTCAATCGCTAAATGTTCCAGAGACGCATTTGGGTTCGTTATAAAATAAGATGGACGATGACAATTCAATGTTACCTTCACACGTGCTTCTATATTTTGATTTTCTGTGAGTTCAAATGTTCGGCTCTAAAAATATTGTTTGGAAAAGTACTTCTTCCTTTTGGTCGGTACATGGTTAGGCCTAATGTTGATGGTTCAGTCCTCTGAACCATTATGTATTGTACTTCTAATTTGAAAGAAGGTAAGATCTCCATCTCCAAGGCTTGCCTATGATTTTTTCACTATAAATTACAAAATCAGTAGGAAAAATTGTAGCTTCGTAATAATATTCCACTAAAGAGTTTGTATTTTTAAAGCAGCCGCAAACAGATGAAAAAGTCTAAATTTATTTTTGTATGGTGACTTTCGAAAACTGGGAAATAAGACATTTGTGTTATCAAGGCAAGTGCCCCTCACTGCCCTCTTTCTTTTCGCCAATGCTCGTTATACCTTCCATGTGAATGCAACTACTTTCAGCGTTAGTGACGGAGGGCAGCAATTTAACAACTGGAATTGCCCAGGGGCGCAGAGGGTGAATTCGGCCCTGGACACTGCAACCATAATGCCTCATAAGTCGACTTAAAAGTTGGATTTTAATTGTTTTTTTTTTTTGACAACTGAGAAGTGTTTTACGGTGTTACTCGATGCGAGGAATTCGGTCTAGAATGCCATTAAATCATTTAGAAGACCTTTATAATATGTTATGTAAAAATTAATTCATTTATTACATGATTATACCATCCCTTGTGGAACTTACTACATATTCAGTTTTTTTCTTTCTCTAAGTAATCGTCTTAATAACCAGCAAACAACACTTTTGTCACGTACTCGGAACATCTTTCTTTGCTGAACCAATATTCTCAAAGCGCATTGCCCGAGTGCACTCGGCAAAGTATCAATACGCCGTCAAAGAAAGAATGAAACTCCTTCACCTGCTTTCTATTATCTTCTCAGTCGTCCAACATCCTTGTCAGATAACAGAGAAAAGTCTAATTAATTGCACTGAATAATTCATTGCTACTTCGGCGAACAATTGGAACTATTCCTATTGCCCGCAGGCAAGGACACTTCTTTTTTACTGTTTTTGCCAAAGAAGCCGAAGAAGACTCTTTCTTGTGAGCACATCTAAATTAAGAGTCCAAATCGAAGAGAATCCTTTTTCATGCGATAAGGAAGCTCTCTCTGTGACGGCAAAGCTTTTGCAGGATTATGCGCAATATTCGTTGGCGGCGAAAGTCATTCATATATCGATACTATGCGAAACATTCGGCTGTTCGTCAGTTTTGAACAGTCGGCGAAACTAATCGAAAGACTGTCCTTTTCGCATAAGACTAATGTCAAGTTGGGCGGGAGTTACGTCTTGAATGATTTAACAGTACGTACGTGGTGTCTTCTTATCAACTGTGCTCCATAGCGATTTTTTGATCTGGAGGACACAAATCGTGTGTAATTTAATGTCAGTCTTCTCATCGGCTTCGATAAACATTATCATTTCGATCGGCGATTTATTCCGCACATATCGCGATAGTGGCAAATTAAGTGTTGGTGTATGTGTGTAGTTGGGAATGTGATCCTTGCATTTGCATAGAAAAGTGGTTCGTGTCTATATCACAGAGTGTTTTTAAAGTGGAAATAGCTTTTTGCAAATAGTGACGTGACCGTTAGTCGCGTGAATACACGCAATTCTAAAAACCACCCCCTTTGTCTAATTAAAATGGTCTCTCAAATTTCTTGGGAGACGACAAATTCGGTTAATGGATATGCAAACATTGAATAATTAACAAGAGTCGAGTGTTTTCTTCACATCGTGTCCTATTTGATTCTAGCAGTAGCAGCGCGCCGATCCCTTCGTTTAAAAGTGAAGCAAGTATACATACAAGGACGACATCGTCATCATCATTGCACGCGTAAGCAGAGATAGCAGCCGAATTTACTGAGGATCGTTTTTCACGAAATGTGAAAATCTAACGGTGTTAATATTCAAAAAGGATACGTACAATAACTCTGGAGTGTAAGTCCACCGTTGGGTAAATTTACACTCATTTTGTACTCTATATAAGTGCCAGGACATGATATCATTCATTCATAGGGATAAAGAGTCGCCTCTGAATAATTAAAGTCATGAAGAGTTTTTGAAATGCAATTAACCCTCCGGTCGGTGTATATATAGAGAGTGAATAAAGGTAAAAGCTTTGTTGGTTTAGATTGGCTTAATGAAACTTCCGGATAATTCCGTAAATTGACTTACCTTTGTCGTAGGTTATTTGATATGCGGTCGTGTCTAGGGATTAGACGAACAAACGTTTGCTATGTTCGAAGAAAAAGGTGTCGATGGGTTTGAGTTGTAGATTTCTGGGAGTGGGCGAGAATAGGTTTGAGAAAGTGATAATTTGTGACAGTAATGATGATAAATTCGTTGTTTATGAATGGAGTTGTGGTACTTAGATTTTTCTTATCCCCTCAACCCAAAGGCAAGGGCTAGGCAATAATTTGAAAAGAAAAGTGTTCGGCTAGTGGAGACTAAGATGAGATTTCTAAGCGTAATATCAATTCCAAACAAATCGAATAAATTGTCTACGAGCAGGAGGCTGGTAAAAACTCCTGAATATCAAAGCAATTAAGGAAGATATAATCTGAGCGTCAGGGACTCTGGACTAAACTAAAGCAACCAAATTTATTAGAACTGCCACTAAATTAAACTGGTCACTAGCACTATTCAATGTTTGTTTTAGTTACGATTTTGATGTTTCATTATATTACGAACTAGATGTTCGAAAACACATTTGTTGAGCAAATTTCCGTGATTATGATTACCGGCATTCACCACTATGTACGATTTCATGGGCATTCAGTGGCTCAGTGGTAGAGATGACACTCTAACCCTGAGTTGCTGGAGCATGGGTTCGAATCCTACTGTCACCATGGATGTTTGTGTTGTCTTTAAAAATGCTCCTATGCAGCGCCCGCTCTAGCACTTACGCCGCCCCGGGTAAAAGGACAATTTGCCGCCCCTCATGAACTATACCAGGCAGCTCTTGTTTGCTGTACTGTAACAGCGAGTAGCTCCGAAACGATTCACATTTAGGAACCAGCTGCCGGTCGTATAAAAATGCGCATTTTGATAAAACAACTCGAAAACTCATGGTCACTGTGGGACTCGAACCAACGCTTTATAGTAATTCAGAGAATAGGATCTCTTTCCGCACTGAGGTACTGAAGGCTCAGTTAGCGCGTAGTAGAAACCTATAGGTACATTCAGACTCTTAAGCGCAATGCATCACAGTTAATTTAGGTCTTGTAGAGAGTTTGTTTGAAATTCCAAAATTATGGCTTTGTATTTAATTCCCCGAACAAAATATTTTTCACCGCCGTCAAAAAAATATTCAAATGGCATACGTGAAACTGACGGCCATTAAACCAAATTTCCTACTAAAACACTTAACACATTTTAGAAAACTTCGCTCTGGGGCCAAAGATTGGTGCTTCTTTTCATTACTAACCTTTTGGATAACTCCCTTACACGCTGTGCAACATCCGGATTTCTTCGCAGAAGGATTTATTGGGTGCATTTAACGTGCGTGGTTTATTTCCATATATAATCTCGACAATTTATTAGAGAGAATAAGATCAGAGCTACCTAAATCGGAAAACTTAGCCAAATCGCGATATTAGCATGTCCGGAACGTACTGGCAGTGAATGTAGCTTCATCATACTTATCTTGTTGAAAACCAAACCTTGTTCTAGATTTGTCGTCTCAATGCTTGACGAATCAATGCAATTGGAACCAACTGGAGGAATCCATCCGCGCAGAAATCAGGCGAAATCAAATTTAATTGCTGCCAAAGGTATATGAATGGTAGTTATCGAAAACGAAAATGAGTGACAAAAATTGTGTCATTCGGCTGAAATTATGTGGTAAGTAATAGATTAACACTCTTCTGGGGTCCAGGCCATATGGGCAACAGAGGAAACGAACAGGCTGATGAGTTGGCACGTACAGTCGCAGCATATTATTAACTTCTGCGGACCAGAACCCTTTTGTAGCATCTCTCCCTCTATAGTAAAGAGGCTGATCAAACACCAGGAACGACTTAAGGCATCTGAGCACTGGGACAAGCTACCTGATCACAGGCTATCTAAACTGTTCATAGCAGGATATTCCCATAAAAGAGCGGCTGAGCTGCTTCATCTAAGCAGAAGTAACGTACCATCTGTGGGATTCTTACAGACCACTCTTGCCTGAGATCACATCTGCGCACAATGAGACAAGACGTGAGCTGTCGATTCTGAGAAGAAGATGACGAGATCTCAATGCACGTCCTTTGCTAGTGTGATACTCTGGCCGAACGCCGCTGGATAGCGCGATAGCACAATAGGCCCATTGGCTCCAGTTCCGCGAACCCACAATGTAATCCAATCTAATGTGCTTGATTCCTTGATTTTCATTTGTACCCTGTAGTAAGGGTACAGTAATTATTTAGTTGACTGCTCTTTTGTGATTCAACAGACTTATCACAAATTTTAAACTTCATGCTCCGGAAATCAAATTGAGACATATCGTACATAACTGAGCGAATTGTTTGCTTTTTGAAAGTGGGGTGGGTGCTAGCGTCACAGACGTACAATTTAGGCCACTTTTACTTAACACGACACCTCGTATCAATTCTGGGCACTTCAAAGCCACGCAAGGACTTGCATCTTTGAATAATAGTAGTCAATAAATAAAAAAAAATTATCACGATTTTGAATTAATCAATTTGCCTAAAAAAGTCTATTCAGCCGACATACAAAAAATGGCCACAACGGTTGTAAAATTGTTGTGGGTGCCAGCTCGTCTCCTTCCTCGTGGCATTTTACTTCGCTCCATTTTATATTTGTAGTTTCTGTGGTTTCTTTTCCACTCAAAGTTGATACTGATTTTTTTTTCTTTCAACTTTATTTCATTTGTGCTAACCAAAAAGCCGCCCCTAAAATTTGGCGCCCGGGCGACCGCCCGGCTCGCCTCCCCTTAGAGCGGGCACTGCTCCTATGGCAGCCGGTTCTACGATAAAATCGTCCCGGAGCTACCCGTTGTTAGTACAACGGCCAAGAACTGCCAAACCCCCTCGATTCAAAAGAAAAAAAAAAACTCTCGAATCGCTACTACAACAACAATGTACGATTTCATATTTACTTGTCGATTTTGAGCTAAACTATAGTGAAAAAATAATCGTAGATTCCAAATCTCTGACTATATCTGGTGTTTGGAATGGCTGTTCATATCACCTAAAAAAGGGGTGTAGAAAATAAAAATGAGGTAATAAAGCCCAGCATTGAAACTAGCCTCAATAAGTGTTGGCGACATTTAATTTACCTCAGTGCGTTTTGAAAGTCATTACATTGCGTCTGTATCCCAAAAAAGAGTACCGGACCGTGCTATGGCTTAGCTTCATCTAGCTCTACCGACGTCGTCTTATAGATCATTGGTTGCAACTCCCCAAACCTGGTGGAGCAAGCCAGAGATTTGAAAACAGCCTGTCTCTTTTTCGATGTTCTAACTTGGCGAGCAACAGTGTCTCTCAACCGAAGGGGCGCGCCTCCCTTGCGGCGTGAAGAATGGCCAAATTTTAATGCTATATCATAAATTGACGATTTTAGAACATTGACTACGATTCCAAAGAGTGGCGACTTTAAGCCTATGGATTCAAAGATATTCCAAAATTAAAAACAAAAAATTCCAATTATAGCTTTTCGAATTCGTGAGCTATTGCTTAAAAACGATTACCGTCAATAAATAATAAATAATTCATCATTTACATCTTTCCCTCGGGTTTGTTTTACCTCCTAGTCGAGCAAAGCTTCACCTTCAGCTTGATCTACGGTTTGCCTATTAAATTGCTGTCAATCTCCATACAGAACTTCTCCACGTACTATTAGATCTCACTCGACGATTAGCGTTGATTCTAATTGTTTTTGGCCCGTTAAGAAGTGTATGACCTAGGCCTGTTCGGTACTCAGATTTCAGTATCGGATACCGGTTTTCTTCAGTACCCGGTACTACACCCGGTGCACCGGCACCCGCCGGTTGTTTTTAAACACACGGTTTTTTCAACCATGAGCCGGTTTTTTTTCAGTACCGGTTCTTTCATCCGGTTGTTTCAACCATGAGCCGGTCCCGGTGCACCGGTTATTTCATCCGGTTTTTTTCAACCATGAGCCGGTCCCGGTGCACCGGTTTTTTTATCCGGTTATTTCAACCATGAGCCGGTCCCGGTGCACCGGTTCTTTCATCCGGTTTTTTCAGCCATGAGCCGGTCCCGGTGCACCGGTTCTTTCATCCGGTTTTTTTGACCATGAGCCGGTCCCTGTGCACCGGTTCTTTCATCCGGTTTTTTCAACCATGAGCCGGTCCCGGTGCTCCGGTTCTTTTATCCGGTTTTTGTTGTAGCGTAGCACTTTTTAGTACGGTGTTTTTATTAAATAGCCATGATTCAATATTTATGGAAATGATTTTTTTAGCTGCTATGAAATTTATATAAGGTAATTGTCGCGATGAGAAAACAATTATAAAGAATTTCTAATGTTGAGAAAATTTTAAAGATATGTAAATTACACATTCTAAAAGACTTAATAGAGAGTTTTAGCATCTCTTTCAAAATATAACGTTCGGGGTTATATAATCAAAAAAGAATACGATATCTGGTCGGCAAAAATCCCACATCACTGGATTTTGGCACAATGGTTGGGGATGGCCCCCCGATTATGGGAAAAAAGTCCCTACCGATTGGAAGTCCGTGACCTTAAGGGGGATATTTTTCCCGTTTTTTGCAATTATTTCAAAAACGGCAAAAGATACAGAAAAATTTGGCGTTAGATAAAAAAAAATAATGATTTAATGCCAATGGGGAGCACCCAACAAAAATCAGCTCAACAGGATAAAAACTAAGGGTACCCCCTTACAATGTTTCACAACTCATTTTATAAACTGTAGAGTAAAGTTGTCTTGGGTCACTTTGTATGGGAGGTAGTACCCTTAGTTTTCATCTGATTGAAGTGATTTTTGGTGGGTAGAGATAAGAGTGATGATGCCCTCCACTGATAATAAACTGAAATTTAGCTCTCTGCTCCAATTTTGGGGGGAGTTATGGACATGCCGCTTTGCCAAATTCAAATGGAGGGATCGTCTTTAATCGGAGCAACTAAACTTTCAACAGAAATCATCTTCAACTAAATACTAAAAATAAATACTCACACAAAATTACATGGCTGAACTTGCGTTTTTTCAAGAGTTAAGTATAGCTTTGAAAAAAGGTCTAGAATGAAAATATTCTAATTTATTTTTTAATCTATCGCCAAATTTTCCAATAAAATACTAATGTGTTACACATATATCATTTCAAAGGAAATTTGATGTAGTTTCGTCCTCAGACCATTTTTCTGTGTCTATTGGCATTTTTGAAATAATTGCAGAAAACGGAAAAAATACCTCCCCCCTCCTTTTTAAGGTGGCGGACCTCCAATCGGTGGGGGCTTTTTTCCCTTATTCGGGGGGCCATCCCCAGCCATCCTGCCAAAATCCAGTGATGTAGGATTTTTGCCGACCAAATATCTTCTTTGACTATATAATCCCGAACGTTATATTTTCAAAAAGAGGCTAAAACTCTCTATTTAGAATGTGTAATTTAGATTTTTATAATTTTCTCAACATTAGAAATTCTTTATAATTTTTTTCTCATCGCGAAAATTACCTTATATAAATTTCATAGAAGCTAAAAAAATCATATACATAAATATTGAACCATGGCTATCCAACAAAAACACCATACTAAAAAGTACGCTACAACAAAAACTCGAATAAATCGTTGCTGGCTAGCACCTACCCAACAACCCAACAACAAGACAACTTGAAAACACCCGTGCTAAAAAACCTGATGCTGAACAGGTGCTACAAAATAAAAAAAAACCGGTGCAACGGGACCGGCCAATGGTTAAAAAAAAAACCGGATAAAAGAACCGGTGCACCGGGACCGGCTCATGGTTGAAAGAACCGGATAAAAGAACCGGTGCACCGGGACCGGCCCATGGTTGAAAAAACCGGATGAAAAACCGGTGCACCGGTGTTTGAGAAAAAAACCGGGACCGGCCCATGGTTGAAAAAACCGGGATATCGGTACTTCGAAATCTTGGTACCGGTACTAAGTAAACACCGGTTTTAAACCGATATACCGGTGTTAGGAACAGGCCTAGTATGACCCCAATGTCTCTTCTGTTGGTAACTATCCTATTTTTGCAAGGGTTCGAAGGAGGTGGTCGTGGAATATTATTTTTACCTAGGGTATTCGTGAAATGTTCCGCGCCATAGAAAATGATTCACGATTGCATTTTGGTAACCTCTTTCGTTTTACACAAGAGTGTTATGAAGCTTTCAAAGTGGCTGCGAATATGGTTTTCCAAACGATGTTGTGTTAGCGAAATAGATTTGAATGAAAAAAGTTACTCTAAATGTATTTATTAAAGGTAACCCTTCAACATTGAGCACCTTTCCAAGATAGCAAAAAATCATTGACTTGCTCATTGCTTGTCATCTTCAGAAAATTCCTAACAAAATGAATTTCCGAAACCGAATTTGATGTTCCTAAGCTCCCAATCGAAAATACAGAATAGGCCAGTCATTTTATGATTTTAGGTCGCAAAAAATAGCTCGGCTCTGGTTTTTTGGGATATTGTTAGGGTAGATACCAGAAGTGTACCACCAAGTTTGCAACTTAGAAAAACCTGTGCTAACCCCGTGACCCTAAAAAAAACCTCAAAATTTTCGGACTGTTTTCATATTTTGTTTTGTAATGTTTAAGACGTGCTTTTTACAAGAAAGTCGTCCACTCCACTGCACCTTTAAAGCTAACAAAATCTTCTTTAATATGAGTGCAACCCCAGCTTTGTAGGTACAAAGGATCCCAAGATACAGCATTTTAAAAGATGTTTTTTTTTGGTAGATCAAAAACTGTTTGTAACATTTGCAATTGAAATAATTTTTGGTATATAATTTTTGGATAAGGATTTTTTTGATGTACAGTCAAAACTCTCCCCCAACCTTCAGAAGTTATGGTCGTGTTGCTCTGAAAAGTTTTCTTATGAGAGACTGGCGAATTCATTTTTGGCAACAGTTGGCTTCATTTAAATATGAATATTTCCCGAAATTATTTAGGCTGAACTTGAATGTCTTCGGGAGTCAGTGTAAATGACAACATCCCATTTTAAGTTTTGGTCTCGGGTATAACATATACCATTGTGTAACCGGTATAGACATATACTGGCCAAATATATTCTTTGGTGCAGTTCTCTCAGTGAAAACAATGAATCAATCTTTTAACTTTGATTTTAAATCCTAAATATTTCAATTCAATTTAATGTTAGAACAATTATTATGTAGAAAACATGTCCGAATGATCCAGGCTCCTAAGCACTCTCAGTTGACGTGGATGGCGAGTCTTGTTCATGTGCGTGCTTCGATGCCAAGACTGGAATGCCGCTGACTTGTTGTCTTGCTCGCCTTTTATACTGCTCGCGCTCGAGTCTGTTGAGTATGGTTACGCTGTTGATCGTTGTGTTTGTGCTGTACGATGCATTCTACATTCTAGCAAGACGATGCTTACTGACGAGTACGATGCATGCTGTGTTGTTGGTCTATCGTGAGGCCGGTTGTCAGCTGACTTGGGGAATTGGTGTGTATTGGGAATATTGCTACAAATAGTTTAATTTGCTCTCGTACCATTTTTCTGTAGTAGTATATAAATAATATAAATAACCGGAAAAAATATAAAAATGTCCCCTTGGTTTGTTTTATTTCCTGGAGACCTAGAGTGATAGAAATTCCTGCAAAATACCTTGGAACGCCAACACTTTGGTGCGATTTCTCAATTCAGCTACAGCTTGCGAAATTTAGGGATTCTTTAGCATCCACAATAACCATCCCATGTCAATGTGTGCCAATATTTCGTCCGCTGTGATGGTAAGCTTCCCTAATACATCCATCTTTTCGTTCACAACAACTGATAAAATAAAAGTTTAAGTGCTACTGGATTGTATATGGGATCAACGTCAATACCTATACTCGTTCTCTAGTTTTAGTCTATTCACTGCACACCTACTTAGTTAAATGATACGAATCACCTTTATTGCAAATTAATTCATTAATATTTGCACGCAAATTATCAACCCAACCAGCATTCCGAATAAATCCTCGCTAAAGCTAGAAAGAAAAGCAAACCCAGCTCATCACATTTCCCAAAATAAAAAATCCCTTAAGTCATTTGTCAGTCATATATAACTCGTAAATTGATCCATTCTCAACATCATGATAAGCAATGTGAAACACCCTCGAGGTGTCTGTAATCCATCACACCCGACTAATGTATGTAATACAATTCAAATCACTCAAATGTTCAAGACAAAATCAGGCAACCTTAAAAGCCCTCTCAAAAAGCCACCACCACAAACCTTGTTGCCTTTTTATTGTTTTAACGCCTTAATCCCGGAGAAACACAGCAGCGTAACATAGCGAACCGCAACTGACGTCAGTAATACCATTACGGGCATTAAGAACTTTGATTCTACACGGCGACGTGTATTATTATACGTAAGCTGCGTGTAGCATCGCCTGACCTCCGGCCCGCAGGATTAGACGAGGATTAAGACTTTTTATTATGTCACGTATTCAGACGCAAAATATCTTCATTAAAACTTCACCCGGCTATATGTATGTAGGTATACTCATTCATTCATCTGTTTCGGGGTTGTTTCCCGAGCATTTTCGAGCCTTTTTTTACACGATTTCACGAAAAGTGTGGCCGGCCAGAACTTTCATTCGAAGAAATCAAAACCGAATCCGTTTCAACTTCTTTGGACTTAGGGCTACTTTGCTTTACTTCTATATGATGTATATGGCCGGGGCTGGATAGCCATCGGTCATAATTAAGAAAGTTTCGTAATTAAAAGGGGACCGCGCGGAGTAGCGCACGATGACGAGACGTAATCTGTAAAATATGGAATTATTTGTTGTTCGTTAGATTTTCTATTGTTCCACGACGAGGACGAGGACGAAGAACCAACACCTGAACATAAAATGTCCGTGTCAGAAAATCTAATTGATTGCGAATGTACTCGCATTTTACCCGCTATGGCGTGCATTATATCAAGTTTTCCTGGTCGTCGTCGTCTCCGTTACAAACCAAGGAAAAGTGCTACCACTCGGCTGACTCCCTCTCTAAACACGCCATCCATTCGAAATCCCCGACACAAAACTGAAAACTTGACACGATGAGGATGGGGCAACCCGGCTATATGGCTGTGCTGCTGCAGGATTATGGGGATTTGACCCAAAGAAGATTGCCATTCAGAAATACTTGGAATGCTTAAGTGGTTTGTAGTTGTGTGGTTTATTCAGATATTTGGATCCGAGTCGAAGATAATTTCAAGTTGAAAGGAACTTTTGAGAAGGATTTGCCTTCATTAGATTTTACAAATTTTTTTTTTTGTGTTGCTGGCTAGAATATTTTTGTTGATGTGGTTTGACCGCGTCGCCTGTATGAAAGTTAGCCAAAAAGTTCAACAGAGAGGCAATGGCTTTTGTGCCGTAAAATGGAGATGGGTATGGTATGTTTTTGGCTAAAGTGAGATTGCACGACATTCATTCACCGAGCTGGAAAAATTGTTGAACAAACATTTACGGTGTGATGGTCATTGTCCGGACAAAGCGGCTTTTCAATTGGTTTCGGAGGAATTGACCGGCAATTTCGAAACGAGTTTGATGTTTATATTTCACTAGGGTTTTTAACAAGAGGGAGAAATTTGAATACGTAGTGGTGTGTGGAATATTGATGAATGCGTGTTTATTTTGTTCTTTGACGAGCAGAAACATTTTTTTGGGATTCATTCATTCAAATGTGTGTAAATCTGACATCAGAACTGTTAGTACCTATAATTCCAATCTTTTTGGCGCGGCGACCCTTATGTGTCGAACATTTAAAAATTGATAACTCGCGCTTTTATGTTTGCCAATCTTTAATTTTCGATAACTCGGGAGCCCTTTCAGATCTCTCTGAAAAATTTGCAAAATTGTAGATTAACTTGGCGCTCAAATTTCCTTCAAATTTTACAGTCCAGCTATCCGCAATCGGAAGGTTGCTGCCTAAATCGCACTTCTGTGTTTCCTAATCGAAAATTGTCCATAATTTTTTAGCAGAATTTTGAAATTTGGCGAACTTGTAGGGCTCGGGAATGTGTTACATTCACAATATTTTTATGATACATTTACAATAATTTTATACGCAATGTAATTTAGTATTTTTCACAACCCTAGACTGCATTTTTTACCCGACCCTAAACTGTCAAAATTGTGACTTTTAGAATAAATCATTCTTCTTAATCAAGTCGCCGAGCTGGACGCTCGTGTTTTAATAAAACGGGTTAGAAATCCATATCAACGAACAATTTGGGTTAGAAACCCATATCATTGGTGAATTTGGGTTAGAAACCCAGCATTTTGCGACGCAGTGCTGTTGCGAAATAGGATAAGGCGAAGTGCAAATCAAGCGAGCGGTGAGCCAATGTAAGATTTAAATTTCGTAAGATTTAGATCTCTGGCTTGTCCATACATTCAATCAGATGTGGCTCGCCCCTGGCTTCGCTCAGAACCTACTCTGTCTGTCGCGCTTTTCATAATCCGCCAACATCCTTGCGACTAGCGCTGGAGAGAGTGGATAAGAGGAGGTGCGATCGTTGCGAGCGGTGAGCAAATAGAAGGCAATTTGTAAGATTTAGACCTTTGGCTCGTACTCAGGATTACTCAGATCCTATAGCTCGCCCTTGGCTCCGATCAGACCTCGCTGTTTGTCGCGCTTTTCATAATTCGATAGCATTTTTACGTTGCGCTGCTGGCAAGTAGAATAAGGCGAGCGCAGCGAGTGGTGGGGCGATGAAGGACAATTCGTAAGATTTAGACCTCTGGCTCGTCCATACGTACACTCAGATCCTGTACCTCGCCTTACGCTGCGCTCAGACCTGGAACCTGGAAGTATGGCGGAGGATTTGCTTGAAAACCGAATTCCACTAGTACGTGTACAGCATTGGGCCTACGGGAGTCTGGTGACCTGACTCTATACCGAGTCCGCATGTTTTGTGTTGAATGCTTGACTACAAATTACAATCAGCATCTGTAACGAACCGGTTTCAATACATTATGGGTATATTTTTGAATTTGTGAAAATGAAAAGTCCACCAAATTCAAAAGTAGACATCTATTTCTATGTGTTAGAGTCGCTTACCTCGGAACAGCTAGGCCTAAGAAATGGATTAAGCGCGGCTAACTTCGGCGAAGTTGGGTGGCTGCTGTCACGCGCAGCGAATCTGAATCAGCGGATTTTGTTGAGTTTTTTTTTTGTGTGGAAGCTTGTGAAAGCGAGAATCCTGAAGGTGAAAGAAATGTCTGTCACCTTGTGTCAGATTCTGGATGATCGCTAGACCACACACCAGCTAAGTGCCAATGTTTTGTGCGTGGTGTTTACTTATAATGTAGTGCAGTGGCGTAGATAAGGGGGGGGGGGTCAAGAGGATCAATCCCCCCCCTTCGGTCACAATTTTTTTATTATTACTTTAGATACGTAAAACAAAGCAAAAGTAAATTTTAGCTGGAATTATTCAACGTGTGTAGTGTTTCATAAAAACGTGAACTAATTTTCAGAACTGCAATAGAAAATTCAGCACTTCCTCAAATTTCAATTGTTTCAATTGTAAAATAGAAGCGTAGAAGAAGTGCTGGTAGAAAAAAGTACTGATTAAAAATTTGTTGCCGGAAAATTTAACGTTCAGTTCAAAATTTTAAAAATAATGGAACACGGAGTGCTTTCCACAGAAGCGCAATTTCCATAGTACATAAGATTATAAAGATTTTTCGGGAGAGTGGAAAACTAATGCGAAAAAAGAAAACGCTGCAAAACTGTTTCCAATTTTTCAGCATTCTGTATTGTTTATCAACATTCTTTTTTATTTTTTGGAAGTTAAAATTTGTCGAAAGGTTTTATATGCTCCGTTTTTTATGCTCCGTTGCAGCTTTATGACAAATATGAGAATTTCAGTCTTCGAAACTGCAGTCTCCGAACCATTGTGCGGTTGACATTCTGTTAGTTTCTCTGTTTCAGAATATCCGAGACCCCGTGAATCGTCTTTTTTTGTACGGTGCGAAAATCTTTAATCTTATGATAAGAGCAGAGTAGGCAGAGATTTTCATAAACTAGAAAAGCAATATAAAAAACAGGCGAGGGGGGCAAGCGCCCTCCCTCTCCCCCTCTCTCTATACAGGGGTAGATGAATCGCTGATAAGGCGCGGAGCCCTAAGAGGTCAGTGATTTTCTCGCGTTGTTATCGAGATAGTTCGTGGTGCAAATGAATTCCCAAACCAGGGAAGGGAGGGATTCCTAATACAAAAATGACATTTCTTAAATAAATCAAGAACTTACAGACCGAAAAGGGATTGACTGGTCCTTTTCGAAAACAAAAAATATCTTATGTATTTAATTTTGCTTATTTTAATGCATATGATGATCGATGAAAAGTTGCAGGCATATTTACCTACCCTACTTCATATACACTACGAAAACTAAACTCACCAAGTAAACACTTAATTTCAGAAGGATTTACTATTCACTAGACCGAACCAACAAAAAAAGACTCCTATTACTGCATCCGCACTCTTTATAAACTAAAATTCCACTTGCCTATTGAAAAATCCCAGCAAACCTCCTGCAAGCGAAACACCACCACTCGCTTTGTACCATATGATCCTTTTCCCACAGGATTGTGTTGCTCTTGTGGTGCGACCGAACCTATGCATATCGCTGCTGTCGTTATACACGTATGGGTGAGTTAAAAAAAGACTATCTATGTGTGTGTGGATGTGCGATTGTGTGCTAACGTGCAAATGTTCATTTCGAACAAGAAGAGAGAAAATAGCATTTGGCTTTTTGATTGAATGTATGCCTCATGCTTCGTGATACGTGATGGTAGATTTAATTTTTTGTTTGTCCTTATAGTCTCTGCCGCCCATAGTATGCTGCCCATCTATGGGGTGTGATGCTATCGGATAGCCATCGTGTGCGGCGATGATGGCGGTTTGACGCCCACAATTTGGCCAAACAAAATCTCGAAAACTGTGTGTTTCGGGTTTTTGCTGTTGTTCGCACTAAGGACTTGCCATCACCACTCGAGCCCAATCGTGGGCTGTCTGGATGAATGGAAAAATAATGCTCAATTATCTTGAGTAAACAATGAAACGAGGCGGAAGATTTTTTCTTTGCGCTTGTTTAATATCGAATTTGCAATTTTTTGCACAAATTAAATTAAGTCTTTTTCTTTTTTAAATTATGGTTGATACAATAAAAAAAATTCTCAACTGCACTGAATTTTCATAAAGAAACAAACCCCTTGCGGTTGCATTAAGCCCTCTTTAAAGAGACATTCAATTCAATTAATATGAGTCCATGAAAAAAAAAATTTCTTTTTCGGGTGAGGTCTTTATTGTAGTCCCATGACCTCATATGACCCAACACCAGACCACAAAATCGTTCGAATGTAGTACGTAAAAACTAAACAAAAAATTCTGCACTCATGTGACGTATGGTTAAGATTGGTCTTTATAACAAAAACAGGGTTCCCAAAAAAAAACCTTTATTGGATATTATTTCTATGGAAATCGTCATGGTTTCATTGTCTCTGACATTTTATGAAACGGACAACTTACTTTTGGGCTTAGGGGTTCTACATATGTCTGCTCAACTGATCTGCAAAACGTACTCTTCCTAACTGTTCTTCCCGCAATATTAGGTATCCTACATACCAAATTTCCAGTGGCGTAACGTACGGTGTTCTTTGTGTTCAGTTGGACACAGGCCCCCAAGAACGAAAATATAATGAATGTTCTTTTCTTTTAGATCCTTTGGTAACTGTTCTTTTCAAGACATTTATTTTTATTAGTTTGCAAGACAATAGGCAGAATCTGACATAGAGACAAAACATTCCGAACAGTGGCATTCCGAATGTTTTTTTTTCTAAATCTTTATGTTCGAACTTAAAGTGTTTGATTTATATATTTGAATTTCCACTGTCACCATAAATTTATGTGTTGCCTTTATAAAGTAAACGCACCTGCGGCATCCTGACGGCGAATTGACGAATTCCTAAATCGAGTTTATGAGTTTCCATGTTCAATTGACGAATTTGTGTTAGCGAATTACAACTGAAAATTGATAAATTTTCAGATTAAATTGACGAACTACCATTACAAATTGGCGAATTTAAAATCATGTTGACGAATTTCCATCTCAACTTTACGAATTGTCAAATAATTTTGACGCACTTCCAGATCCAATTTATATTTAAAATACGTTTTAATTTGTCAAGATATTCGTCAACATGTGATGGTAATTTGTCAATTTGTATCGAAAATTCGTTCAGAACATTTTGAAATTCGTCAATTGAACATGGAACTTCGTGACTAGGACATGGAAAATGTAATAGAAATTCATATACATCATTTTTAAATTTACCAATTTGTCATGGAAAATCGTCTATTTTAAGCGTTTATGTGTCAATACTTTTAACTTAAAGCATAAGTATTAACTTTAATTTAAGGCAAAAATCGGCGGAAGTAGGTCGGCACTATTGTTCCTGACTACGTTTTTTTTGTGGTCTTCGCTAATGAGTACCTATTTGAAGCAATTCGAAACAAATATGGATTTCGGTCTGTTGGAGCCTTTTGGGTCGAGGGCCCGCAAACATGACGCATGTTTCTCTGGAGGAATTGTACCATGAATTTAATTTCAATACATGCAATACGCCACGGATATGCCAACGACTTAACTTAGGGTCGTCGGAGCTGTGAGCTATAGCTGACTTGATCTTCAGATTTTTTTAGTAGCTTCTATTCAGTTTAATGATAAATAGTCAAATAGGACATGTAGATGATCTTTGCAAGCTCTGCCCTATATTATTTATTCAAATTTAATTTTTTTCTCAAATTATAAAAGATTTTCGTTGCTCTCTCATTTGTGGACTGCTGTAAATTCGGGTTCTCCCAATATTTCCTGCGGTTAAAAAGTTGTACGTAAGGGGTGGAGAGGCACTCCAATTTCGAGACAGTAGAAATTCAAAAACCGTTACGCCACTGCCCCACTCCAATTTCGAGACAAAAGAAATTCAGAAAATATTACGTCGCAGCAAATTTCAGTCAAGTTGATTCAATTGTTTTTTTTTGGAGATGCATTACGAACACACTCTCAGTCACTTCGCCCCCTGCTGGCTACGCTCGCCACTGACTTCGTTCTCGTATCGTATACTTATCGACAGCTTGTACGTACATTCGGGAATCATCGTAGCCAATCAGAACACGGCGAATAAAAAATGCAATTTTCAAGTTAAATCTGATGTTATAGAGTTTATAATTAAATATGTATATTAAACGATGGAATAATAATCGTCAATTATGTGTGTTCAATAACCAATCGCTTTCATTCTGGCTTTGTTCACACAATTCCTTTGAAATGAAAAAAAAAGTAGAAAAAAGTTTTGTGTCATGAAAAACAACTCCAAAACGATAGCAACCAATCTAAAGTACCCTAAATATATCGACGTTCCTTTGTGTAAAAAGTAATGGAAATCCCAATACGCTTTCAACTTCAATCTTTCCACAATTTTTTTTAAAAATTATCTTCAAGAGGATGTCATCGAAAACGGAAAAATGATAGCCTGCCTGCCATCAAAGAATCCGATATCTATGAAATATGCTTAGCTGGCTCGTTGCAATGCACACACACGAACTCATACCAGGACTCGGGCAATTCCGAACTGTACTATACGTTGAAACATGATATATATCCACTTCAATTAATTCACTTGACTGGACATTGCTCATATCAGTGACGAGAGGTCAGCATTCGACTGTAAAGTTTGAGAGTGAAGCCGGAGTAGGTACAGTGTATGGCCAATAACTATACCCGGCCATAGATTGACCTGCAATAACAGCTTCGATCTACAAACAATATCGATTCATTGATAATAAGGTCGGCCACATTGTCTTTGAAATTGCTTCCCTTCCTTGTATAAATGGGCTTGTGTGGTCCTCCTTCATATTCGTTGCCTTACGTTACAGTCCTCGGATTCTATACGTCCAAGTACAGAACTGCACAGCCACAGCTAGTTCTTTGATTTATTTCATCAGATACGTTTGGCCAACATTCTGCGGTACTTATGGGGTCGACGGGGTTGGTTGGAAGCGCACGAAATGAATGGTCAAAAAAGAAGAACACGAGGGAAAACAATGTGATTTGTGCAACAATGAATAATGGCTTGGATAGTACGTACGACCAGGCCCAGAAGCAACATAACAGAAGCAGAATCCCGACGTGGCTAGTATGAAAGGACTATGTAGAGCAGTGGCGCAACCAGGATCTGGTCCTGGAGGGGGCTAAAGCCATACATATTACTCGGCATTTGAGCTTGCATCCGAAAGTTGGGAGAAATTGTTATTTTCCTGTAATACGCTGATGTTTAAAGCCCCCATTGCAGCCTGAGTTTTTTGATTTAAAGCTGGCTAGCTTAGCGTCGTGACAACGCAAGTATAACGAAAACCCAATAGATCGTGAACCGAAACATACGGACAATTACATTTGATCAAATAGGACTTTCCTATAGACGATAATGTGATGTCCCTGACACTAACGGGATTTGAGGCCCTAGTAAATATTAAAACATAAAGGCGCCGATGCGGATAGGAAGTACGCCAGTCACTATATACGCTACAAGCGATTCTATAACAGAAAGGATAGAATCCGCCGCATGGATTTATTATTTGGCTTTGCAGTAGTCTGGCTGGTCTAGCGGTTAGTGCGCGCACCTTCGGTGCACAGGGTCATGAGTTCGAATCTCACTGTGTTCCATGGTGTTTTTCGAACTCACGAGCTTGTGACGGACTATGATCTCACTCAGATGTTAAACGAGTACCCATTTATGGGGATAAATAACACTGCTGAGCGTGATGCTGATCTCATTACCTCAACAAAAAGCAGATAAGATCTTGGAAATAGGATGTCACTAACACATCCTGCGGCCTTAGTCCAATGCTGGATTGTCGCGCCTGTTATTTATTTATTTATTTTGCGGATTTTTGTCGTTATCGCCCGTTCAGGAGTCCAAATATAGAGGCAGGGTCATCGCAAGACATTTTGCGAATAAGGTCGAGATGTGCAGCTGGGCAAAAAAAATGATCCACCGAAATTAGATCATAATTTATGATAGCCCGCGTCACTGCACGTGGAAAATAGGAATTTAGGCAAGAACAAAGATCGGACCGAAGTTGGGCTAATGTCGTTCAACAGCTCCACAAACAGGACCCTGTCGGTAAGAACCGATAGATTTGAATGTGATTTAATACGATTGCCGCTCCGTATGTTACGATATAACATCCAAAAATACAACGAAAATCTCCTCAGAACAGCCTTTTTTTATTATTTTTGCACAAAGATTTTTCTAAAATTCTGGGAATAATGCTGCAATTGTTCAGATCATCGAGACTGGTGCATAAATTATGCTCCAAAAGAACAATATTTCACATTTTATAAAAACAGCAACAAAGTGCATTGCTTCATATTTCATTTTGATTTTTTCCATTTCCCAATTGTTTGGGTCTGGGAGGGGCTTTAGCCCCCTTAGCCCCTCCCGTGGTTGCGCCACTGATGTAGAGTTAGAGTGGTACTAGGACGACTGAGCACGTATTCGAAAGCGAGATAATGTCCAGACGTGTGTTGTAGTGCTATGATGTTCTGATGTTGTCGTTCATATTACGAAACTTTAATTTAGCCTACAACGTGGTCTTCAATCGATCGCAAATTGTTCCTTCCTTCCTGGAAGAAATTGGGCATTGGTGTTTATATATGATAAGCACTGCATCGATCTTATATTCGGGTACGTTCTGACTAGTCAAGTATTGTATGTTATTGTTACTCGAAGGTTCTTTTCAAATCGGCACGTCATTTTATTTTGATTTTTTGTGTATTTTAAATTGAATGAAGCTTAAGTAGATGGTACCAGAACTATGATTTGCTCAAGCGCTAAAGGAGTCGGAAAAGCCAGGAAAAACACAAATCACCCACATGAAAAAGAGTCCATAAAAGTTAAAAGTAATCGACAGAATGTCTTGAGAAATTTAATCGACAACATTCCTTTTTCTCTATATATATAGTGGAAACGCGGTATAGATGCCGCAGTAGCTATCATGTTAATTCAACTTAACCATAACCAGCAAGTATTATAAATACAATACCAATGGGTTTATGTAATGGCGTGTATAGTGACTAGCGCGCTCGCGTTCGATGTAAAGGGTCACAATAGATATGAGACCATGAAGATTATAGGCTAAGGAATACGCTCAGACTAATTAAAAAGTGTCGCAACATTCGAGGCCAACAGCTTGTAGGTTAGCTATACGGAGTAATTTTCATACAAATGCTAATCCAAAGCCACATTCAGGTTAATGAGCTTTTCAAATTTTTCGAAAATGTATGAAATCTTAATCACTTCCAGGTATTTTTCAAATGACAATTTAAAAAGAAATATTGAAAATTTGGCTTCCCAAATTCTTATTTAAAAAAAATTATAGTTCAAATATGTTTTAATGAAGAAAAAGCGTTTGAAATTTTACGTTTCTAAAAAAAAATAAAAAAAAAAAATAAACATTATTTTGGAATATATTGCGATGCCTATGTGACAATTTGGAATTCAACCTGGATGCTACCCTCGATGACTTTTTTTGCGAATCTAGGTCAGCAAACCTGCTCCTAAGTTAAAAAAACACAGCCCTTATCATTCTAGTGGCCCTGGGCTAAATCTATGATGGTGACCCCTACCAATACCCATTATAACGTTTTAGCTTAATTTTTTTTTTAATTTTTTGCTGTAAATATTTTTTTGTTTTATTCTGTGTTGATGTTGCACGCCACCCCAATGTCTGACCTTGTCGGCCTGAATGTTTTTTTGCAGACGTTAGATCAGTGATTCACAATCTATTTGATGTCGCGAAAGTCTCAGCATTGCCAATGTTTTTCAAAATATGCATTTCATAGTTAATCACCGTTATATACATTTCATTAAAGCGAAACTGCAAGCACGAGAGCTGGGAATGGCAAATGAAAACTAGCCCCTTACTTATAAAAATTTTACACAGATAGACCACAAAGCAAGATTCATAAAAATTTGTACTAGCTCGTTTTATTTTGTCAAATTGCTAGGCGAGCCAATAAAAAAAAAATAAAGACGTACTTTGGAGGTAAAGGCCAAAATAGCAATGCTTTAAAATTCTGCAACTGGTGAGTGTTAGAAATGTTTCATAAAACCCCTTTTAAGTTTATAACCTTTAAGTACTGGGATTTTTATGGTAACGTTAAATCGCGCGTGGTGTCCAGAAGTACCCCAATAATGTTTTCCATATATTTTCAATATTTCTTGACAATTATTTAAAAAGGAATTCAGATTATAAGAAAAGACATATTAATAACTGACTGAACAAATATTTTTTTATCTTCAAAATAGTTATTCAATTCATAATTAATCATAATAATTCAAAATTAATCATTGCCCAAACCATGCGCATAACCCTATTTAGAGAATTAAATTTAACGAAACCCCGAAAATGAAAATTTGATTATGTCAGTTTCCTTCTTGCAATTCGAAAGCCTGTTTGGATGCTGCTACTTGGCAGCTAGCGATTCCAGTTTTTTCGCTAACTGCTAATTGGTATTGAGTGTGGATACAGCTTAACATTCCGAATATTCCTCATATTTTGATGAATGTTGTTGTTACACAACGGTTTTGTTTTGCCGGGAACGTTGCTATTCTTCGAAGTCGTGTTGTGTTGCCTCGATAGCTGAACCCAGGGACGTAGCCAGGATTTTGTTTCGGGAGGGGTCCAACGGAATATTCAGACGCGCGACAAATTTATTGTTGAAAAAGTGGATACACTAAATATTAGACTGGTATGTTATGAAACGTTGAGAATAGCTGGAACCGCGTAACCTGACTTTTTAGTGTAATTATAACCATCATGAGTGAAAAGGATGTACCAGTGCCTCTTGCAGAACGCAGCTTCTTCTTTTTTAGTCAAAGCAAATATAAAATCCGCGGAAACTTATCAAAAAGTACTAGAGAAGTTCCAGAATGAGTGCCTCTTTAAAACCCATGTGTATGAATGTTTTGAAAAGGCCGAAAAGTTGAGGGAAAGTTGCCACATGCGCGCCACCGAGTGTCACTGATGAAAACGTAAGCGCCGCCACCGTTGAAAAACTCATTGTGGAAGACCGACGAAGTAGTGTACGCTACATGACTAAGGAGTTGGGCATAAACGTAAGTAGTATTGGGAAAATAATCATGAGCGGTTAGGCTACCGAAAATCTCAGGCAGATGAGTACTAAAACCTCTGAATATTAAGTATAAATTCTGGCGCTTGTAAGTTTGTACACATCTTCTACAGCATTGAACGAATTGAGAAAGTTCCACTAAAAGTTTCAAAAGCTATGAAGAAGTAAAATTGTTTGTGCGAGAATGGGTCCGTGAAAAGCCGCGAGATTTTTACGAAAAAGATATCCAAAAGCTTGCCGGGAGGTGGCGAAAATGCATACAGTGGTGTAGGGGAGACTAATTAGAAAAACTAATTTTTACCATTTGTATCTTTAAAATTGTTTTGCTTCGTTAAAACTTGAGCGTTTGGTCATAAAAAAAGGCTTAACTACTAACTATTACTTGCACAGACTATTAAAGCAGGCGTATACATATATTCCGTTTTTCAATAAAAGTAACAAATGCAAACTCTCACTTCATTCTTTATCTACGGGCTTCATGTATGTACCATGTACCGCGATTAGCTCAGGCGAGCGAGAGCTAAGTTTCCGTTTAGTCCAACAATCGCCATGCGCAAAATATTTGGTAGCTTATCTTTCACTCGACCCAAAGGGCCGATAATCGCACGTAATTATTTTTATTTTATAAAAAAAACACAAGTCATCATGTACCTTCACGATTGATGTTAGTCAAAATTTTCAAAGAAATTGTTTCCTTGAAAAAAAAAGCTCTGTTTAAAGACTACTTTATCGCATTTTCTATTTTTGTAGCAATGCTCAGAACCTGCGCAGCGAAAAGTTTAAAGTTCCAAGCTCGCATGAAAACACGTCCATACGTCCAATAATTAAAATCAGAGTGAATAATAATTTTCGACAACAGACATTTTTTGCATAGATTCCGCGCAATTTATTTTGAAGGGTTGTGTTCAGAGAAGTGTGTACTGATATTCGGATTTATCTAGTTTTGAAAAGAAAACCAATTTTCCATGTCGGATATTTTCTATGATGTTCAGTCCCACAGAATTTGTAGAAAAATATGTTACCACCTGAATATTTTGATATTTTATACTGTAATCACTAAAAATTCCGTTATAATTGAAAACATTTCGGGAGGGGTCCGGACCCCATGGACCCCTCCCCTGGCTACGTGCCTGGCTGAACCCAAATGAAAAAACCCAAAATTGTAGTCTAACCAATATATTTCGGGCAACAGCCCATCTTCAGGGTTTAGTTTTCAATTAATATTCAAAAAGTGGACAAATTACAGAAGTTGTGACAATGATGGAAGACAAAGAACTAATTACAATGTCGAATTTCAATTTAATTTGTCCACTTTTTGAATATTAATTGAAAACTTAACCCTGAAGATGGGCTGTTGCCCGAAATATATTGGTTAGACTACAATTTTGGGCTTTTTCATTTGGGTTCAGCTATCGAGGCAACACCACACGACTTCGAAAAAAAATTCCTCATATTATTTGTTATAAATAATCGTCAAGATGAATCCTCTTCAGTCCGTCAAAGATTTAGTTCGATGAAATTTCGTTTGTTATTTATAATATAATGTTATTAACGATTTAGCGCTAGTGATACCAAATGAATGGAATTAATTGGTGGCGGAACGTGGACAATTAGTCGCATTTGTGCACTTTAGCGTCAATTTCTGATTTATCATTGATTTCTAGTTTCCAACCATCTTCATAAGAATACATTTCCGTAGCATGTTTCTTGCTTAAAATTGCGTTTGCAATGACAAATTCTTGCGAAATCGCTGAATATTTTGTTTTGTATCAATTTTCAAATAAAAATGTTCTTTAGAATTTCAAAGGCGTTCGTTCAATCAGTTCAAAGGCGTTCGTTCAATCAGGAGTCACATACGCCGATAATATACTTGCGTTGCTACGACCTGAGAGGAGTGGTTCTCGAGCCAAAAAACCACAATCTTATCATTGAAAGCCAGTTGCGACCATACATAGGGGTTTTGGGAGTTCAAACACTCTTCGAAATGAATTGATGATACAATGAATATTATCTAAAAAAAAGTACCAGTACTGCTTGAAGTAAGGGTAGGGTATTTTGGAAAATTGAGGACACATAGGACTGCAATAGTGGCTGAAAAATTTCTCCCTGAAGGTTTTAGATGCTTTGATCTTGTAGATTGTTGCATATGCAAAACCATATACAATTGGTTTTTAAAGTTGGGACAAAAATGTTGTCTTTCATCTCACCAACTGCAATTGTTTCTATTTTTCTATTGTATTAAATTTTTTTCTGAAATATAAAATTTGAATACAATTTGTATGTTTGTATCAGGGTATTACCACATGTTCCCAGTTCACTCAATAACCCCTCCAAAAGTAATTTCTTCGTACTCCCAATGTTGAAAGCACACAAGATGCAAAGTGTCCAACACATATTTTTCAGGGTAAACATGAATGCAAATTTTTTACTCGGAAAAGCTGTTGACATTTATTAAAAATTGCTAACCTACATATAACAGTACAGCCAAGCGGCGTAATATGCAAACTTCGTTTATGGCGCAATTATTGTTCGCTAAAAATTTTGATTTGGTATTGGTAGGGGCCACCATTATCGATTTGGCCCAGGGCCACCACATTGCTAAGGCCGGCCCTGCTGCCGCGGAATGCATGACCGTGATAGTTTCCAGTACGGACAAAAGGACAACAGCAAGTGGCCACTTTTAACTGACGGGGTGCGGAGGTTGCGTCCCCATACATACGTTTCACTCGTGGAAAACTTAAATATCTGTTATAGTTTTGAGTGATTTTTTAACTACATATATCAAGCTTGATACACTCCCAATCATTAGGATAGTTCCACTTAAAAAATCGCTATATCTCGGTAAGTGATAACGGTATTTTGTTCAAAATTGGTGACAATATTTTCAGTTGCCTGCTTCTTCTTTTAATAACAGAAGGTCTCAAATCCGGAGTCCCGATATGATTTTCTTATGAGAATTCTTAAAAACAGTACAAATGTAAAAGTCATTAAGATAATTCCAGAGGAAAATAACGGTACAAATAGATAATTTTATTTTGAAAAATGTGGCTAGCTATGAGTTCAACTTCCGTTAAGTGAATTGAATTGTGTAGGTTTTGAACGTAATTTAAATGAATTTCATCCCAAGTTCCTCTAATCGCTTACAGAAGCTCTTCATGGTTTCAATTTACGTAGAATAATTTTTTTTTTCGCGTGAACCTATTCCAATTTCCACCAATGCAGCAGAAATCATTTTCGGTGTTGTAAATACATTTTTGAACCAATCAAGTTGGTGGTGTTTTTCGAACTCACAACCCATGTGACGGACTATATGATCTCACTCAGATGTTAACAAGAAAAACGCAGTTAAGATCTTGGAAATTGGATGTCCAATTGTTCGACTGTCGTGCGTTATTTAGTTTTTATTTGAATACATTTTGAAAGCCAGCTTATTAGACGCAAAACATAAATATGTATGTCTAAAATATTCAGAAAGAGTTTCAAGTGCTTATTATACGCTGTGTGTGCGCTGTGTGGCTCACTTGGTTGAATCGCACTCTAAGATCCTAGATCTAGATCCCAGAGATCGAATCTCGGCGTGGTCCAGGAAATATACAGGGTGTCCGGAAACTGCCGCATAACCGCACCGGATTGTGATTCCTCATATGATTTCCAGCAAAAAAAGTTGCATGGAAGATACCCCCTTAGCTTAACCCTTTAGCTGACACAGGCATTTGAAGATTTTTGAAAAAATAATTTTCTTGCACTACTTAAAGCTGAATATCTCCAAAGCTAGACCAGCTAGAATAGCGAAACAAAATGATTATTACAGCCAACAAATTTACCCATAAAATAAAACTAACCACACTAAAATCCGATAAGAGGTTTGGTTTTTACACAGCTTCAAAGTCAAATTTGTGTGATTTGACCCAAAAACAATCTATTTTTTTTATATGCAACTTTTGTGTTGCCTCCTGTTTTTACCCCGATGAATAAAACCAAAAGTTTTTATTTTAGCCTATAAACCCGGCAAAACAACACGATATCACGCAATCTATTTTTTCATCTCAATTTTCTCCAACTTCTGCCAAGGAGAGGTGCTTGTGCGATTCCTTTAAAAATTGGCGCATAGTCTTGCGATCATAGATTTCTTACATCATTTTATTCTGACTCCATTATTTCAAACAGTTCTTATACCTTAAGTGTAGAAACCAAGTTAATTAATTTTAGCTCGAATTCAATACAATTCAATTCACAGTGCTCCTATAGATCTGTAATTGGTAAAATCTATTCAAAGTATGTTGAAATCGAGCCAAAATTAACCCTAGTTTTTTGCACTTAAGACATTAAAACTGTTTGAAATAACGAAGCTAGAATAAAATGATGTAAGAAATAAATTATCCTTAGACTATGCGCCAATTTTTAAAAGAATCGTACAAGCCCGTCACCTTGGCAGAAGTTGGAGAAAATTGAGATGGGAAAACATATTGTTTTTGGGTTAAATCACAAAAATTTGACTTTGATGTCCTGTAAAAAACAAACCTCTTATCCGATTTTTAGGTAAATTTGTTGGCTGTAATAATCATTTTATTTTGCTATTCTGGCTAGTCTAGCTTTTGAGATATTGAAGTTTTAGTCGTACAAGAAAATGATTTTTTCAAATATCTTCAAATGCCTGTGGCAGCTAAAGGGTTAAGCTAATGTTTGTAAAACTTTTTTGCTGGAAATCAGATGAGGAATCCGGTGCGTTTATGCAGCAGATTCCGGACACCCTGTATCGTGCTTGCAACATTATGTACACTCCTCTATATGCAATGTATCGTTGACTCGAAATAGCCTATAAACGGCTGAGTGAACGCACCATGCCCCACAAGCGGTTACGGTACAGAGAAGAAGAAGAAGAAGCTCAAAGAAAGGAATAAGTGCATCCACCCCCTGTAAACGCGTCACTGATATATCAACACTGAAAATTAAATTCATAACTATAAGAAGTATGGGTCTCGTAATATTGTATGGAATTGATTATTTGAATTTCATTTTTTTAACCCTTTCCCGGGCAGAACGTCTATAGACGGCCAATTTTGAGCATTTGACATACAAATCGTGTCAAATTTTGGTGTTGTGTCCGGCAATGAGTTAATTTATAAAAAGATAATTTTGTTCACTTTTGCTTACTATAATAATAAAACGTAGTATCAAGAGTAGCTATCCGAGGCAGCTTGTCCATAGACCAACCAATCACCGAAAAGCTCGAAGACCGACAAATGGATTGGTATTGCCATGTTCAACGGCGTCCGCCTGAGAACCCCGCAAAGAAAGCGATATCAATGGAAGTTCCCCTTGATGGACGCAAGGCCAGAGGCAGACCGAAGAACACCTGGATGTGTCAAACAACAACGCTTTGGTCTCGGCGATGACACGATCCATGATAGAGCTGCCTGTAGAAATATGCTAAGATATTATCGCCAAAACGGGCGATGTGCCTACACCGCGGGTCGAGCAACGCGAAGCCATGGAGCGGTATAAAGAACGAGGCAAGGAAGAAAAGAGAAGGAGAAATAATAAAACGTAATAACTATTAAAACCACTTGGTTCATGTGTGAGAGTGTCAGTTTCATTCCCACGTGAAAGCAAGATTTTTTCCACTTCAGAAACCGGATGACTCTGTGCTTTATTCTTATATGCCGTTCGAAAGCTAAATAAGATCATTGAAAAATAACTAATAGAACTCTCACTCCATATAAAAAAGTCCTCATCCAGAAAGTACCTATGTGTGAAATTTGTTCACACGTATACTATAGGCATACTATAGGGTACACGAAATTATCAGATTTGTTCTCAAATTTCATTCATCTTAGTCCAGTCAAAATATGTATCCCAATTCCGGTATCCAAATAGAAAAAATAGATAAGGCAAATTTTTGTTGTTTTTGATTCAGTGGGCTGCCAGGAGTCTAAAACACATTTGTTAAAAACAAATTTGGACGGAGTCGTCCCAAAAAGGACGAAAAAGGATACTCCTTAATCCTTGACCGGAGGTCAGCATGCGGGGTATCATATCAAAGGGGACGTCGAGTAAATTACATATCTGGTGTCCGTTTCCTGTTTCAAGGACCCTTAACGAAATAAAACGAGCTAAAATGGAAAATTATTGAATTATCGTGTTTCCCGTATATCTTTCCAATGCCACAACCACGAGAATAGTTCAAGTTGTCACTACTTTTCTGACTTTTCAGAATCTTAAGATTCTACCATTAAATTTGCTAAGAAAACAATTTATCGGAAAGTTCTAAAACAGGACTTAAAAGGACACTAATTACACACCTTGATCGAACTTGGTAATGCGGGGTGTCATATCAAAGAGGACGTCGAGCACATTCCATATCCGGCGTTTGCTACTTATTTCAGAGACTCCCAAAGGCGAAATTTGGGTTCAAATGATAAATTTTCGAGTTTCCCGTATTTGTTTCTTTCCAAAGCCGTAATTTTCCATTTAAGCCTGAATTATTCCATTTAGTGTCCTTGAAACATGAAACAATCACTGGATATGGCATGTACTCGACGTTTTCTTTGATATGACACCCCGCATGCCCATGTTGGTCAAGGTGTATAATTAGTGTCCTTTTATGTCCTTTTTCAAAGCTTTACGATAAATTTTTCCTTAGAATTGATTGGTACAATCTTACGGTATTATCGATTTTGAAAAGTGAGAAAAGTAGTGAAAACTTGAATTATTCTCCTATAGTTATGGCCTTGGAAAGATACACGGGAAACACGATAATTCGCTGATTTCCCATTTGAGCTCGATTTATTCCGTTAAAAAGTCCTTGAAACAGGAAACAGACACCGGATATGTAATGTACTCGACGTCCCCTTTGATTTGATACCCTGCATGCTGACCTCCGGTCAAGGATTAGGGAGTATCCTTTTTTGTCCTTTTTGGAACCTTTCCGATACATTTTTTTAGCAATATGCGTTTTAGCTTCCTGTGAGGCCGCTGATTCAAAAATAACAAAAATTAGCTTTACTCTATATTTTCTATTTGGATGCCTGAATTGGGATACATATTTTGACTGGACTAAGATGAATGAAATCTGAGAACGTGTTTTTCTCTTTAGAATGTTGATTACACGATGATAGCCGAATCATTTCTTGTCAAATTTTTCAAGTAAAAACTACTGGATGTAAAGTGGTAAATACTGTTTACTTCGAATCTATTTTTCTCAGATGTAGGCAAATGCATTTGAATTGGTGTGCAAGTGCGTTTTTTGTCATTTTATGTCATAAAGTGCATGTTTTAGTTTAGAGTACACGTCGTGAACGGTCGGCTGTAATTTTTGCTCAATTTTCATTCACCCGACACGAGCGGAGCCGACAAATTGTTTACAAATTTCGCGAATGTGAATTGAACAAAATTTAGTGAAACGCGCAGTTTTTTTTACAGTTGTTTATTCGCCAGTGTCACGCAGTGTATTTGTAAGGTCCGGCAAGTGTATATTTATACATTTTATGTTATAAATTAGTATGTGAAATCCAGTGTCCACTTCGTGACCAGTCGGCTGCCATTCAAAACACATTGGGTTTGTCTAAACGTGAAATAAAAACAAAAAATCGGTTTTTATAGCTTGCTCCTCGCGAATCTCTTCTTGTTGTTCTTATTCGCGTGTAGACAGGCCAATTGCTTTGCAATGCTCTCAACCTGCAACGAGAGAATAAAATTCTCGCACACATATTCAACGGAGAGATCTATACTCATACAAACATTTTTTTCGGAAAGAGGTACAAATACAAACACATTCTTTGGAAATCAGAGATTTTCTTTTGCACTTTTCTATACGCGATTGCCTACTTGTAATATTGTCGTCACGCTCTTGCAATTTTTTTGTTAGAAAAATAGCTAGTATGGAGTGAGCCCTCTATGTATTTATCCTCATTGCTAAGATACTACGCCAAATTTTGTCAACTTTGCAGATTTGCCATTACAATGTACCGTTACGAAATTCAGGTCTAATTTTGACATTAAAAATTGAAATTGACATTTCTGGAAAATTCAAAACGTCGTATCTCGGAAGACACGAAACCGTTCGAAATGTTCGATATGTCCTTTTATTGGAAATTTTGTGTACTTTCAGAAGAATATTGATTTGGCTAAAGTGGAAGCTAGAACACAAGAACAAGACAGCAATCACAAAAAAAAAGCAATGACTCCTTAACGGTAAAAGCTAGAGAAATAATTTTGGCGACATTTTTCCTACAACATCCTGTAGAGTCTACCATTGGTCTATGGCTAACCAGTTGCAGCACACCCTGTATATACTTTGACTTTTGATTCCATATTTTAATTATTTCTTGGATCAAAGTCATAACAGATTACACCACATACGCATACGGGCTTTGTATGTCGTTCGTTAAAATCTTTTGTGAAACGATAGCTCATTAGAACAAAGTCTGTGTACAACATACAGTTTCATAGCATTTTGTTAGTCGTTTGACAGTGAACGATAAACGACACATCAATTTATACCCTTGGTATGTAATGAATACGTATACACTCCCGCTAAGCCTCATTACATTACATAAATGCTGAAATGTTAATATCCCAAAAAGGGAGATTTTGCATTGAATTTGACATTATGACATCTACAAGATTGTTCAAAGCATAGGTTGTGAATAATAATTGGACTGAGTGGAGGGGGTTCAACTGCGTAAGTTATGTAATTAATATTTAGTTTGGAATAAGGAGTTGACATTGAACAACAAAAGGAACAAAATTTTGCTAGTTTAGCTATGCATAGTGCAAAAGGCTGCGGTTAGGATCTTTTGCAAATTGTTCAACTGTTTGAAATAGTATTTACACTTTTGAGAATGTTTTCAAGCTTTTTAAGCAGTTCGCTATTCGTAATTCTCAATTCGATAAATTCTAGCCGCAGCCTGCCTAAATCGTGGTTCTTTTAGATTACGCATTGTCCATGTCAATGTTAAGAAAAGTTTTAATTAAGGATTTTTTTTGCAAAAATCAATCATAAGTTTGTGCTGTTGCAAGGAAATGTTAATGGAAAGGAGGTAACTGTATGTACATATGTATGTCAAATCAGAACGATGGTTTCGCCGAGCTTAAATTAATTTCTACTGTAAATTCGAACAAAAATGTACATACAACACAACATGTCAGATGATTCTATAGACGCCCGACCATTTTTAACGGTTTATAGGTACTTGACACCCAGTGGCGTAGCGTACGGTGTGCCATGTGTGCAGTGGAACAAGGGCCCCCGAGCCACAGGGGCCCCCAAGTCGCGAATAGGTACAGAGATTTTTTTCTTTGACACATTTTTGGCTAACTGTTCTTTTAGACATTTATTTTCATTAGTCCGCAAACAATAAAGACTTTGTGTTCGTACTGTATTCGGCCAACCAGCACTTTGGTATTTCTGCAAGGGACATTCGGCCCTATATGCTGCAAACAAATGTTTGGGTAACGTGTTGGAAGCAGTTGAGCTTTAATCGTTGCAGGCACAGTAAGCGGTTTCTCCTATGAGGCTACACTTGGCCATAGTTGTGTTGAGCCGCATTCAGCATTTTAGGGTAGTGGATCAGGTTTCTTACAAAACAGGTGTCTACCATAGAATTAAATCCGCACCTAGTAAATGCATATTGTCTATACTCTATAATGCTGTAATAAATCAAAATAATCATAATCAAAACTGAACGAAAGATATGCAAGAGTAGTGGCTTTTCTGGGCTCTTTTTTACTTAAGGTCCTTTATTTTTTAGATACAGCTTTCCAATCGAGAATCGCTTCTATGTATTTTGTAAGTCTAATGCACTCTAAGTGTGGCCATCTGCGCCCGTGCTAGTTCAAAATGTGTCTTTGTTTTATCTGCTATCCTTTGTGTCTAATTAAGATAGGCTTCAAATCCTTTTTTTTTACAAATCTAATCATCGCGATTTTCAACGAGTGTGGTGTGCATTTCCTAGCTTTAATCCCTTCTACGCTCACACTGATTTTTTTTAAGTTTTATTTCCAAGGATTTACAGTTTTGAATAAATTTACAAAGACTAACGGTACTTCTAATTTTTTAACCTTCGGGCGGGCGCAATGCATCTGACAGATTAAGTGGCCAGTTTTTGTTGCGCCAATCAGCGATACGAAAAGGGAGAGATCTGAAACTCACAGTAGCTTAATCTTTATCGATCAACTATCTAAAGCAGTTTTCAGTTTCTATCTACCATATGTCTGAGGGGCGGGAGGGGATGAAATAATCTCTCAGATGTATTGCGCCCGATTGTGTTATTTTCTCCTTTTCTATGAAAATTTCCACATGTTATACTCTTCACATTGCGTAATAACGTTGTGTTGACTTTTAGGTTCACCAAATCGTTCAATAGTGTGTTTTTAGTAAAATAAGCTCACATTTTTTAAGCGGTCGAGTTGTTGGAGGTTTTTAAAATATTGAAGCTATTGAAAGCGGAATATTCTTAGAAAATTTAAAATGTGAAGGGTATCAAACTTTGTGAGCCAGTTTTTGATTTTAAAATTTAGTAGAACTGTTTCAAAAAGACAATACAACAATAAATAAGAGTCTGAAATATACAGAAACTTAGTTTCATCCCTTTTTCTGCACTTAATCTGTCAGATGCATTGCGCCCGATCGTGTTAGGATTAGTATTGCGCCCGCCGGAATGTTAACGGAGGGACTCCTCAGCAGCATTTCGAAGTTTTTAATTTTCCGGTTCGCTTGAACATACAAATTTTGGTCATTTAGCTCATATCAGCTCCTCTGTTGGACACCCCAGCTCTTCAAGTTCTTCTTGAATCTTTCACTCATCCAGAGAATATAACAAATTCTTCAAGCCAATTTTTTTAGTGAGGTTTAAGCTTAAAATTACTTCGGCTTTCTATCGTTAAGTTAGTAAAGTTATGTAAGAATCGTTAAGCCCCAAATTAATGCGTTCGTAAAAACTGAAAAGTTCATAGTTACATGTTTACATGTTTGACATATAGACGGGCGCTTTCGCGAGGTTCCGGGCACCGAAATTTCTTCGCACACCTCTGGCCTCTCTTGAAGGTTTTTGCATAAAATTGAGCCATTATTATTTAGTTCTTTGAATATTTGACTCTTGAAAAGAAAGAGACTGCTACATCAAGAAAAATGTTTTCGCGACGTTTATCGTAAAAGGATAACTTTGGAGCTTTCGACCCAAAGAACGTTCAATAAGGTCCAAGCCAGGAGAACTTTGTGTAACTAGGACTCATGAAAATGAAGAATCAAATGCCTGCCGATATACCCTCCTGTTCATATAATGGATGCACCATTTCCCCTGCATGACGCATTTATCTTCGGTGGAGCTACACGAGTTCGGTTTCAGTCGATTTGAATCAAGATGTGGACGGGGATACGACAAAGACTGGTTTTCGTTTAACTTGCCCATAGGGTGGCACTCCATATATGAATCTCAGATTTGCGGTGAGCACTTCCAGTCTAAAATTAATGACTGTAAGGCTTGTTATGCACGAAATGTGAAAACTGGTGCAAACACATCTCGCGAGTAGTGTTTTGACAGCAGCACGGCTCTCGCTTGTCGAGAGCTTCCTATAAAAGCCAATGCATGTTGATGTGTCGAGCTTGCGAGTCGTTTTCGCGTCGTGTGCATGAAGCCTTACGATACTGGCATGAAGAAAAGTTCCTCAAGGTATGGTTCTTTTGCCGCTGCTCTTTAATTAAGTGATAAGTAGCTAAATACTCTAAGTATAAAAAAATGGAAAATGTTGCTCGAACATACAATCTTTGTTGCGCTTGTTTATTGGTGCACTATGCTTTACATGCGGGTTTTTTCAATATTTGCTGGTTAAAAAGCAAAGATAAGGGCCCCTCAATCCAATTTCGAACACAACAAATTTTGGAAACGTTACGCCACTGTTGACACCTGTCAACAACTTCAAATTCGATAAATACAGAGAGACACCGTCCACAGTGGGGCGAAATCAATGATTTTTCGGACATCGCGTATTTGTGAAGATGTCCTGTTGTAAAATGAAAGACGTAAGTGACTATAAGTTAAACTTGTTTCTGCTGAATCGAATGGTGGACTCCATTTTCAAATAGGCCCTGTCCGAAAGAAGATATTGCGGCTTTAAGGATGCTTTCACCAATCCCATAGTATAGACAATTTACCGTTTCTCCTTCCTGATGTTACAAATGATATTAATAGATAGACTCATTTAGAGAAAAATATTATATGCCCATAATGCTCTCTCATTTACCGTTGCAAAACTGCATCATTATTTATAAAATCTTTGGGAAAGCTAGAGTAACCAAACAAATCCCAAATTTAATCTGTCTTGCTTTGTGCAATTTAGCATTTGGATTAAGGTCCTAAAAATATATACATTTTATGTAATTTTTCCATTTGAAAACTCACTGTTATTTCTAAGATATAGTAATTCAAACTTTGAAAATTTACAATATTTATTTGACATAGCACATGCAAACGCTAATATCATAACGGTTCTTTGAAAGGATAAATCTGAAAAATTCACAAAAGTTGCTCTTTTCTGTAAGCTTTTCGGGAGCTTGTAACAAATTATCAGAAATATGCAAACACCGAAACAAACGACTTTTCGCTTTGCGAATTACGAGCAACTAAGACCATCTTTCTGGTAGAGTAAGAGCTTTTATAGGGGAGTTGGTGGAATCTTTGATTTAATCGAACCTGTACTTAGTCCTGTCGAAGGATATTTGATTAAAAACTTAGTAGCATAATTTTAGCATATTAGTTTAATTCAGCCAAGAGTTATGACTAATCTTATATATTTTCTACCTATAATTTGTAGGGGAGGTGCGGGACCTGTTGCTCCGATTTGCCCCACTTTCAGTATCATATGAGCTTATAATATTTCCAGCATGTAAACACAATTTAAAGTTCAAAGCTGCATCAGAGTGAAAGTTATTTTGCGAAAAGGTTAACATTAAAAACAGAGGTTAGTCGATAAAAATAGCTACTGTGGTCGGGGTCGCAGGTGGTCGCAGCTAAACTTTGTGTTTTTATTGACTCCATTAATTGTAGATAATTATGGTTTAATTCATTTCCCGGCCAACTACGGCCATTTTTTGTTTTTGATGAAATAACAAAAATTTCAATGTTTTTGGCAAGAATCGATTAAATTTACCGTTATGTTCTTTGTTAGATACGTTAATACCATAACAAGGCCCTCTTATCCAAAGGCAAAACGTGAAAAGTATATTTATGTGCCATTTTATTAAGTAAGGTGGTTGGTACGGGTATTTGAAATCTTGGTGTCATATGTCAAAAATGCATTTCTTATTGAACAAAACTGCCTATACAACCGATACAGTTACAACTGAAAAATTATTAACAATGGTGTTCGATAGCTTACACTATATAGTGTAAAGCCATAGTAGTCAAATCTGCAATATTTGGATTTCGTCTAATTGCCTATGTCCGAATTTTTGTTCTAGTCGCCCCACTGTGGTCGTCGTTTTAAAATGGATCGTCTGTGTTTAAACTGAATTCAAAGACGATTTCTTCAATTCCTAGACATGATGGACATTTTGATAACCAACTTCGCTAATACCGTAGGGCAGTGATTCCCAAACTGTGGGGCGCGCCCCCCTAGGGAGGCGTGACGGCTTGGGAAGGGAGGCGTGTCAAAAAATGATTTTAAGTAAACATTTTCCACTTGCTTTTGGCTGTACAAATCCCCACCATAAATAAAACTGCTTGCTACTGCCAAACTTTCGAAGAAACTCACGTTGAGTGCTTTTCAAAAATGTCCAAAATGTTCCAAAACTTCGGCTCCACTAAGAAACAATTGTGCTTTTTCTATGCAAGAGTGGGTAACGTGTTTGCATACGAGTATTTGCATTGTTAACAGGCAATTCTCTGCATTGGACTATGACAATTCGGTGGCTCTGTGGCAGAGATGTCTATCTCTGAGTTGCTGGTGCGTGGGTTCGAATCCCACTGTGACCCATGGCTGTTTGTGTTGTCCATAGAAATGCTCCTACGGCAGCCGGTTCTTCGATGTAAATCGTCCCGGAGCTACTCGTTGTTAAAAAAAACGGCCAAGAGCTGCCAAAACCCCCCAAGAGAGAAAAAGAAAATCTCTTGAATCGCTACAACAACAACAACAACCAAGTCCAATATAAAAAAAAGTCTAGACTTCTGTCCAAAATTAGTGTGTGATTGCTTAAATGTTTGCAAATCATGTCTTGGTATTTTACAGCTTTGAGAAATTATGTCCTAGATGTTCGATCCTATCGAGGAGCCAACTGCGACACCGATCACTATTTGGTGAAGACGACCTACAGGTGCAGAATCTCTTCGGTGCACCTAACGAGAATTAACCCTGCCAAGATCTTCGAGGTTGACAATTTGATTGATGATGCCACGGCGGCTGCGTATACTACAGCACTAGAGGAAAAACTGTCGCCCATGCTTGATGACATCAACAATTTAGGCATCCATGAGTTCTGGGAGGAGCTCAAAGACAGCATCAAGGGGGTCGCAGAAGAGGTCGTGGGCTATAAAGGCCGCCGCAGACGAGCAGACTGGTTCGACGAAGAATGCAGGGCCTCGATTGAGGCGAAAAATGAAGCCTATCGCCAATACACACAACGCGCATCCCGAGCCAAGAAAGAAAGATACAACGAGCTTCGGCGAGTATCTAATAAGTTAATTAGACGTAAGAAACGCAAACATTTTGACGAGCAGTTACAGCAAATAAACCAAAGATTAGCCAGTAAGAACATTAGACAGGCGTACAAACTTATACGTAATGTTAAGAACGGATATCAACCCAGGACAAGCCTATGTAAGGACAAGGATGGTAACATCATCAGCGACATCGAAAGCGTCAACAAACGATGGGCCTCGCATTTTGAAGAGCTCCTCAATGCACCATCAACATCCCCCGCGGAGCCAGCTCTTGAGCAGTTAGCCGAACCAGGCCCTCCCGTTCTACCCCCAACAGTAGAGGAGGTGAGTCTTGCCATACAGTCGCTTCAAAATAATAAAGCGCCCGGCGCTGACGAAATCCCAGCAGAACTGCTGAAGCATGGTGGAACGTGCCTGACCAACGCAATACATGTGCTACTGCTGAAAATATGGAACGACGAGGAAATCCCCGAAGATTGGTGCAAAAGCATAATCTGCCCAATCCACAAAAAGGGTGACAAGCTGAAGTGTGAGAATTACAGGGGCATATCATTAGTTTGTACGGCCTATAAGATATTATCTAAAATTCTTGAAAAGAGAATTAATCCGTACGCAGAACGAATCATTGGCGAGTATCAAGGCGGCTTCAGACCTGGTCGATCAACGACCGATCAGCTTTTCACAGTGAAGCTACTACTCCAAAAGTGCTGGGAATATAACATCGACGTATACCAAATCTTTGTCGACTTCAAGCAGGCATACGACAGTATCGATCGAAGTGTACTGTACAACATTATGCTGAATTTTGGTATACCGGCAAAGTTAGTGCGACTCACAAGGATGACGATGACTAATACCGTCTCGCAGGTCAGAGTGCAGAATCGACTCACTGACCTATTTGAAACTCGTACTGGACTCAAGCAGGGCGACGGGCTGGCGCCGACGCTCTTCAACCTTGCTTTGGAGTATGTATTTCGAGCCATGAATATGGACAGCAGCGGAACGCTACTCATCAAGTCGACTCAATTAGTAGCGTACGCCGACGATATCAACATCATGTCTCGAAGGTTGGGTGATGCAGAAAGCCTTCTGCATAACCTCAATAACGCCGCAAAGGAAGTTGGACTACATATCAACGAAAGCAAAACAAAGGCCATGATGCAATCGAAAACAAGGACGTCAGCAAATTCAAGCATCACAGTGGGGGACCTTAATATCGAGTATGTAGACAACTTCAACTATCTGGGTTGTAACTTATCAAAGGACGCCAACGAAACCGACGAAATTAAGCGACGGATACAACTAGCCAATAAGACATATTTCTCGGTCCTCCCTATAATTAATTCGAAACTTGCGCACAGGAACACGAAGCTCCGCGTGTACAAAACGATCATCCGACCCGTGCTATGTTATGGCTGCGAAACATGGACCCTCACCCAAGCCTCCGAAATTTTGCTAGACCGATTCGAACGAAAGGTCCTTCGGCGAATTTTCGGGGCCGTTCGCGAGCGAGACCAATGGCGTATCCGGTACAACCATGAGTTGTATCAATTGTACGATGAGCTGGAAGTATCGAAAATCGTGAAGCTTCAACGTTTGCAATGGGCGGGGCATGTACAACGGATGGACGATAATCGCATGCCAAAGAAAGTGATGAACGCACAACGAATTGACGGAGCGAGGTTGCGTGGACGACCGAGAGCTCGCTGGGAGAACTCCGTAGGTGAAGACGCCCAACAGCTGCTGGGCTTTCGAAACTGGAGGACGAGGTCACGTAACCGTGACAATTGGAGGTCAACGATTCAGGCGGCCAAGGCCCGACGTCGGGCTATCGTGCCACATTGATGATGATGAGAAATTATAAGGAAGTTTTAAATAAAATAAAGCAATTAACCGAAGAACGCAAATATATAATTAAAGTCCCCACGAAGTGAACAATTACGGAAATAAAAATTTCATTATGCCTATTTTCGGTTTTTGGTTAAAATTTTCTCCGGTGGCGCCAGCCTCACTTCGCAAAGGGGGGCGCGGACTGAAAAAGATTGGGAACCACTGCCGTAGGGCGTAGGGTATGAAAAACAATGAAATGATTTTCTCATTCAAATAAAAGCATGAAACTCTATTATCAACAATGAAAGTCTACAGAATTGTAATGAAAACAATTAAATATGAATATCTCTTCAAATATGTATGTCTCTCTGTAAGTAGGACAATACGATGTCCTAAGGGGTTACAGATGTCGTGTATCATTGCCATTGTCTTATTGTACTAAACTACTTCTAATTGTGGTGTAATATGTTTCTGCAAGCTCTCTGAATAATAAGAACAAAGGCAAATACCACAAGACAACAACTATTATATGTGAAAGTTTATCCATGAATTTATCGGCAACACTAGACTTTTGTGGTATAAATTCTTGCATTTCAGGGTTAACTTGACGCTGCTCTAGCCATTCATTGTAACTTACCCACAAGGGTTCTAGGTACCTCAGTTAACGTTAAAACAAAAGCCACAAAGAAAGAAAAATCTAATTTGCATACATTATGCAGACGATATGGAACCATAGTAGTGGGAGATTCAGTGTCTGCATCTCTACACCTTACATTGTCGCATCGCGAACGTATATTGCGCGCTTACATACAAAAGGACCCTTACAACGCAGCGAAGTACGCTCATAAATCCTGAGTGCTTAACGGATTTACATTGTTGTTGTTCACGTACGCCACGAGAATATGTACGTACGTACTCGTATAATGATATTCAGGTATTAGTTGGCGTTCATTCCTTGATGAATAGGTGTACAGTACCTATACGAACAGTCGAACCCTTTTCACTTGTATAACCATGACATCCCCACAAAACATCCAACTCACCGCATCGCTGCCACACGTTATTCAAAACCATTCAACTCTGACGTTCGACTGAATAAGGAATGAGATTTGATTGAAAAATATACTCGACGCGGTTGACGGATGAAAAGGATTCGTGTGGCATTTTTACCAACATCGTATATATGTAACGTACAATTGGCGGTCGAATTGTCGAGCTCACGAAACATATAAAGGTGGAAAAAAATTAATGAAACCGCACATATCCTTCACGAACTTTGGCATGTGTCCTACAACTAGGATGAATTGGAGAATAAATTACATACAATTTTCGGTAGGCTATCATTTGTATAATACAAGTGTGTGATTGCTGATTGGTGGATGGGGATCACGAGATGAAATTGATTCTAGTAATAAATTTGTTTTCGTTGCATATACTGAAGCTGAAGACTCGATTTTTATAACCGAAGAATTTTATTACAGTTTGTTGTCCGTATCATGAGCATTGCCACTTGGTCGAGGGAGGGGCAAAGGATCGACATCTCTTGAATTTGGGGAAGTTATTGAGAAACTGGCATCCATTATACATACTCATTGATTGGCGTTGACACTCTGCATGCCGACAATGATATAATTCAAGACCCGGGTGTGAATCTTTATTTAAATTAGATAGAGAGGTATATTGGTTTTGGACGGAATAATCCATCGGGTAGGGTACATTAGCCAGAAGTCAGTTTGTATACTAAGTAAGGAGAAGTGTAGATGGGAAATAGGCGCCCCATGGCGACAACGCATTGCTATCAGCACAAGGCTTATAAATGTCATTTGCTCATCCGATTTTAAATGGGAGCATTATTATTATTATTATTCAATTATTTCTTCCATTCAATGAATGAAAGTGTGTTTTTTTCATGCAATTAATTTGTACATATTCTACACAGCTCTCAATGATGACAATAAATAAGAAGATGTTTCAAACAAATGAAAAGATTTTCAATATTCGGATTCACACTGCATGAAGAAGTTATTGAAGTGGTGTTTGAGAAACAGCCAGTGAGCCAGAAGTGCATTAAGTTGATGAAGAAGTCGTACGCATTGCAACACTTCGTACATTTTCATCCTTGAAGAGGGATTACGACGATTCAAAATTGGAAAAAAATCGAAACATTGACGTATTGACGATATAGGACTCAATGGAAATGAATTAGCATCTGACGAAATGTGCCGACGTGCATTGCTGGAAAGGAGGCCCTAACTGACCCACTCGCGACATTTTTCAAATTTGGAGTCTGCGCAATCCCACTTAATGCACAAATAAGTAAACATACGAGGTGCGCTTATCAAAAATACAAAATTCAATCCATGGCCTCCCTGTTAGTGGAGCTTATTCCATTCAACGCGTTTTGCAGCGATCAAAACAAATGGTAGTTGCAAGGAGCATGGTCTGGGCTATAAAGCGACCAACCAGAACCTCGCAATCGCTCTTTGCCAAAAAAAATTAACCGGAGATGAGGCCGATTGTTGTCATGGCGAACGATTACAGACTCGTGTCTGGTCGCTTATCCTGGACGTTTTTCGGCTATAGCTCGCTTGACAATATTGTTGCCAAACCGTGATGGTTGTACAGGATTTAGCAACAAAATCCCTGATCCCATCAAATACAAAGCATTACCTTGGACAAAAAACAACGGGGTGAAAATCAAACTCGTCTTGTTGTGCAAAACTCAAAGGCTTGTAAACAAAATTTGGTTCATAGATGTTGACACTTCACGATACAGCAAAAATCGGCTGTCGGATTTAACCGTTAATAGGCCCTAGAGCCATCTTTTGAAGATGAACCGGACTAAGTTGTATACCTAATATATAGAACAGCAACTGTAATGTTTGTATAAAAGTTATTCCGAAAACAAAGTCTGCAATGACAAGAGCGATAAAAGGGACTATACAAACACTTATTTTAATTTTATAAAACTGGGACTAAGAAAAATAAGTTCTCGAGAGAAACAATTTCTTTGTCTTCTTATCGTCACTAGGTTAGGTTATAGAGGGGCTGTTATGGTACCCATGATTCACTTAGACCACATCTGGGTCCTTCTTGATACCACTCGGGGAAAAGTCATCCCGACCTTCCAAAGCCTCAAACCAGCCTGTGCAAGCAATAAAACATTGAAGTGGACCAATATCAACATTCTCCAGGTCTCCCAAATTGGCAAAGAAGTATGCGCCCAGAATCTATATCCTTCTTTCTGATAAACCTGGGCAACCATAGGGAAAATGAATGATACTTTCTTCCTCCTCTTCGTCCCCACAGCTTCTATATATAGATCGCCATCGCCATACGGAAGATTAAGCCTCGTGGCGTGCTCCCCGATAGGACAGTTTTCCGTGACAACGCCCACGATATCTCCAATAACTTGCTTTTTCAGTGTTAATAATTTTATGGATCGATAAAGATCTAGATATAGGCCAGAACTAGTCTTGGAACCATCCGAACAAAAGAGCCCGAGTCCGGGATGAACATTGCTCCATTGCGATCGAGATGGTATTAAGGTTTTTAAGTTCTTGTTCCTGCCAAACAAAAATATCGAAGTAGTATAATCCGTTCATGCTGGGATAATCTGGTTGCTTAGAACTATAGAGTGGGCACTGTACTGCTAAGTATCTCCAATGGCCTATCTCGCGAATTCGTGAAGCCACGCAAGCAGTCGCTTGCTCCACGAAAATATTCAGAAGAATGAGACGCAGTAGCACATCTAAAGCATATGTGTGCTCCGCTGATTGCCACATTAGCTATTCTTTGCACCTTCCCCATCAGAATACGGTTAGTTTTAGTCGTAAGTGCATGCCACCAGACGATCACGCAATGCAGGAGTATATGGCGAATAACCGCCATAAAGAATTTTCGGTTGTAGTCCCCAGGATTTTCCCAATCGTTTTCCTGCATTAATAAAGTGCAATCATAGCCTTGTCTACACGTTCTTGAATATTGGGCTTTCATCTAAGCATTCTATCCAATATGACGCCAAGGAACTTGCCCAAGCAACAATTCGTTTGCTTTAAAGAAGCACTTCACACTGTAGCAATCATATAGCACCACGAAATCAATTTATCGTGTGACATCGCTTAAAGAAATATTTTGATCCGATAAAACACCCTTAAAGCATTTTCCGGAAAGCTTCTATCATCATTATGGAATAAATTTGGAGATGGTGGTATTAGACTTCGATAAAACTATCTCTAAACCTTAACCTAAAAAGATACTTCTTTAAATACTCCACTCTTGTGTTTATTGGATGATACAGCACACACATGCAATAGTCTCTCTAAGTTAACTCACACACATGCATATATTCTTCTATAGCACAGTCGGTGTCATTTTTATAGTGTGACATTCGTATGGTCATCCAAAAAATTGTTCACCGTAGTTTTATAGAAGGTTGGACTTTGTGATTTTTTAATGAATTGACACTTATGAAGTTTTCTGAAACACACAATTTCTGCATTAGAAATCCTGCATGAAACCCACACTCATTGTTATCTTCGAAATTATTTAAGGTGATCTCTGTGCAGAAATTCGCTCTATTTTATTGATAAATGTATGATAGGGTGCATTGCAGAAGAGTCGATAAAGAGTTGTCAAGCATTTCTATAGTAGCAACAACCATTTGTAGTGTTTCCGGAGCAATGCCGACCATATGTGAGGTTAGCTGAGTGGAAGCGTGTAGGACGGGCAATCAACAGGCATTGGTTCGATGCTAGCTGCGGAAATTTTGTTTTTTTGCAAATTCGTTCAATGACAGAAAATGGTGATATAAAGTAAATGACGTACTCCTTTTTTGAAGCATAATTTAGTTCTACAATAAGATTCTATCGGATTAAAAAACGGCACCAAATGCCATTATTGGACTATTACTCAGTGGTTATACCCTGTAAAGTGCCCCTATTATTGTTAGAAGAGAGTATTTTACGAAGTATTATAGGGATGAAATTGTTACTTGGGTGGCTCTGTCTGAGAAATCCAGTCTCAAACCGACCATTACCTGGAGCTACACATCTATTTCTCCTTGTAGGAACAAAAACAATTTCCGTCTTGTTTGAATTCACCCCGACTCCACAGTTAGTCGCTCAGTTGGATAGCAGGGACTGGGACAACCTGTTATCTTTGCGCTACCGGCTTCTAAGGTATTCGTACCAAAGAAGACGGTAATCGTTCTACAGATTTCTACCAAATTTAATGTCGGTCGGTAGTGCTGTTCGCGAGTTATTCAGTGAACAGACACAAATGGATTTTATAAGGGCCTTTTGAAAAATGTTCTAAAAACCCCGAAAAACAGATTTGTAAAAGAGTAGGTAAAACCAACAAATTATTATACTAAATCATTTTTGATTTTGTTGTAGATTCACTGATGATGGGTTTGGATTTTAAGATTGCCCGCAAATCCGCGAATCATATTGAAATCTTATAAAGAATGCATAGCAACCCATTGCATGCGTTAGTCCACAGTGGGCATCAGAAAATAAAAATGGCACCGTTTTTAAACTACCGCAGTTCACACAATGGAACGTGATTTCTTTTTCACGCATAGGCTCGAAAACCGCTGGACCGATTTGGATGATTCTTTTTTTTGTTTGATTCATCCTATGTTGGAGAAGGTTTAAAGACCGATAAAATTTTGAAAATCTCAAAGGAAGTGGCGATAAATCGAAATTCCATTGCAATCAAGTTTTCATCGACATTTGAATTTAATGGAAATATTTAATTGTCACTGAATCAAATACAATGTATGTAACTCCGATGAATTGTATTAAAGGTGACTACGGTTTTGCGTACATACATCCTGGATGTAGGCCACAGCAATTTCCCAATCAAATTCGTACTACTTCGGAAATCTGTCGATATGTCCGCAATTCTTTGGCGGAGCAAAACGATCGAGGTGTCGCCGGACTCGCTACAAAATCGCCTAAAAGGTCATCGGACTCTCTTCCCCGATCAGTGCACAGGTTGGGCAGAAAAAACCGTCAACTTGGATCTGGGCGAGCAATTTCTCAATCAACTTCGTATACTACTTCGGAAATATGTCGATATCTCGGCAATCCTTCGGCGGAGCAACACGATCGAGATGTCGCCGGACTCGCCACAAAAGTCATCGCACTCTCTTCCCCGATCAGTGCAAAGGGTGGTCAGAAATAAGCGTCAACCTGGATGTTGGCCACAGCAATTTCACAATCAACTTCGTACTGCTTCGGAAATCCGTCGATATCTCTGCAATTCTTCGGCGGAGCGACACGATCCAGGTGTCGCCGGATTCACCACAAAATTGATCTTCCTCAATCAGTGCACAAGACGGTCAGAAATAACCGTCATCCTTCGGTCTGTAAACCGTCTCCAGCGTAAAACCGATTTATCATCCAAATCGCTCCAGTGGTTTAGACCCCTATAAGTAACACACAGGCCCATTCTCTCGTAGATCTTATAGAATGGTTAGTCTTATCGCCCAGAGAAGACACACACAATATTCAAAAAGCTTCTCCATTATATTGAATTGATTTTTTGTTAATTTTGCATAGTTATGTTATCTTTTGCTTATTTACGCTGTTGGATGAAAGTGCGCAATGATTTTCTCAATCTAAGATGATGGCTTAAACAAGCAAAATATGGCGTAGCTATGCAAAATAAACAAAAATTCCATTCAATACAATGGAAAAGCTTTCTAAATATGGTGTGTGTCTTCGCTACGCGATAAGACTAATCAGCCGACAGGTACTGAATAAGAGCTATCAGAAACCCGGCCACAAACACACATTAATTTTTATATACATATATAGATTACTCTCTCAAAATGACAAAGGGATAATTTATTAACCCTTCTGTTTGCATATAGATCTAGACAGACAGTTGGTACTATATTTTGGTGAAAAATATATACAGTCGAACTTTCCACAAGTGGACACGATTTTTTTCCGAAAGCGAAGCACACTATTTTTTCCTGAGTTCTTCTGTGACTTACCGTTTTTCTTCAATTCGCAAAATTGTTTGACACTTTTTTTAAAAGAATAGAAAATTGCATTTAAGAAAAGGTGCGAACACGAACCGAGAGATAAAAAGGAACTGCAGTCGTTGATAAATCATTTTACATTTTCCGTACACTGGATTTTGCTTGCTTAATACCCGAAAGGCCAATTTTCTTTATTTTGTAAGAATTTGTTTTTTTGTGGAACTTTCCGTTTATTAAAGACTCGCTTGTTCAGAACGGGTATAAAAGTACTGTCCGTGTCCGGGTATGAGAGTGTCCGGCTATCAGAGGTTATTTTCTGAGTAAAAATGTGGAAAAACGTTGGGGAAAATAAAAGTGTCCGTTTATGAGAAATGACCGGTTATTAGAAGTGTACGTTTTGGGTAGTTCGACTGTACATACATACATTCCAGATTGAAGGCGGCGACAGAATGGTTAATAATTAATGTGAAATATCTCGTCAAATGGTCTGACCGCCACAAATGCGATCAAACGTTCAGCAAAATATAAACCATGTCTAATGAAATGAAAAAACCGGCGTATCATCGTAAGATATTGTATGTAAGCTGTTTCTAGAACCATTAGATTAGAATTAGACTATGTACTTCAAAAAATAAGAATAATTTCACAGAAGATTCGGCTACACCTCAGGCATAATAGGTCGTAGGCGACGACAGAAGGGTTAATAATTCCAATAAACGGGCTAACAAGGAGGCAATACGAAAAATACCGGCGTACAGAGGGCTGCGCCCGCAATACGAGGGTTTTTTTAGAATTTTAATGCATAGTGAATATTTTTCGTACATATATTTTATATGCAATAAATAAGAATTGTGCACAACATTCATGAAATGCTTCCTGTAAATCTATTTTTGGATTGGTCTAAATCTCTAAATAAATGCGTTCCAGAATGTAAGGCTAGCGCCTTTCTGTTCCACCTTTAATTAGACCAATCCAAAAACAGATTTACTATTTGCCCAGTTTGTATGAAAGTATTCCAAGGCAAATCAACATTTTTCGATTTAAGATTTCTGATGGCCGTTAGGATGATTTGGCTTTATATATGAACTGAATTATTAGCTGTAAATCTACTGTTACGGTTTTTTAATCAAGGAAAAGCAACTTATGTATATGAAATGATTCCATGTCAGGGAACACCACATAAGAGCCCACCCAAGCTTTCCTATGAGTATTGAACATGTATACGTTTGCAGACGTTCATGGACACCCTGTTAACTTGGTCTACAAACTTCAAAAATATTTGTGGCAAACACTATTACCATTCTATGTATTTCCACCAAATTGCATGTTCATTGTTCAATCAAGTTAAAAGATATACATTGAAGAAATACTTAAGAGGCTTCCCTTGCATTGTGAAAGGCTCTTAGTAAATACTTACTTGGCTATATTTCCGGTTTGGATACAGTTATTCGAATGAAAATTCATTCCCTATGTAATTTTCTAAAATCTCTTAGAAGAATTTTCATATTGGGAAACCTAAAAGGGGCTACACACGAACAAATTGAAATTTTACAAATTTACTGTTATTTACTTTTCCTTAGCAAAAGTCAACAGTCTGAATATTTAACGTATATAAGGCCATACTGACAAATCTTTCAACAAAGTTTCATAGCGATCCCTGTAACGGTTTAGAAAAACGGAGGTCGAAAAGGAAGTTTAACTTTAAATGCCAATAACTTTTTTAGCGTTACTCCATACTGGAAAGTTTTAACTGATATGAGATGTACTCGTTTAGATCTTTGATGTAAATACCCATACGTCAATCTCCGATAAAAACTAAAAAAGTCGACTTTTTTCAAACGTTCGGGACACCCTGTTATCTTCTTCCTACCAACTTCTAAGGTATTTGTTCCAAAGACTGTAACCATTCTACACATTCCTACCAAATTTCATGACAATCGGTTGAGCCGTTCACGAGTTATTTAGTGAACAGACGGACAGACGGACAGACGGACGGACGGACGGACGGACAAAATCGATTTCATAAGGGTTTTTTGAAAAAATATTTTCTAAAAAACCCTAAAAATGCTATCAATGTAAGTTGATCTTTGTAATGCCATCAGCCTCTGGCTGGACTATAACGACTATAACCAACGCCGTCTAGATATTAAGGCCGCAATGTAGAATCTTAGACGTCAAAATCAGCTTATAGTTTTAGGTTATGTTCGCCAATGTTGCACTGTTTTGTTTTTGCTTTTTATTACGTCACTACTTGCTTTTGTTGTTTCTTCTTGTAAATAAAAAATTTAAGAGCTAAGCAATAACGTCATTGTACAGCTGAGTTGCGGCTATGATATTTCTAGATGGCGTTGCTATAACTCATAAACGTGACGAACCGAGGAACAATTCGATGGGCAATGGACCTTAGATCTTTGATATGACGCCCACATTCGCACTTATTCAAAAAAATATGCACCGTTTGTCGATATAATCTCGTACATACATATCTATCATGTGTACCTACAAGAGTGAAGCAATAAACACTAGTTCCGTAAACATGTACATATTTTCATAAGGATTCTGGATTCTAAAATATCCGCTTTACCGCACTAAGTTCTCCATTCCAGCTACGGAAATAAACGCACATAGACTGGAAAGACTCCATTTAGGCCACTCTATCAAACTGTATATCCTTAATGATTTATTACATTTATCGGTCGATGATGTGCCGCTTGTGAATTATTTAGAGCTTATGAAGAGGACGAAAACTGTCAACATAGGCACGACAAAATGTGCGTTTCCTTTTTCACGGGTGTATTTGTATACTCGTAACAAAAGCTAAAAAAAAACTTCCGTCAAATTCCAGTATATCGGAAGTGCGGAAAAATTGACGACCGAAAACGAAAAAACTTTATGAAATACTTAAATCGAGTTTCCACTTTTTCCGTACACTTTTTTTTCATCGGCACTGGAATTGTTTTGTGGTGCTTTCCACTTTTTGTGGTTGTCGGTTTTTCCATTTGAATTGTTGTTGATTCATGAATACATTATCTCATTCTCGAACTTTGCCGAAGTGTCATAGTTTCTATACAGGGTGTCCCATTCATGGTGGAGGATATTTTAATGGTAGGTAGTATGGCTCATTTGAAGAAAATTAATGTACAACGGGACCCCTCTATTTTGAACCGTTACGTTTAAAGAAATTTTAAATTCGGGTTTACATAAAAAAAACCAAATGACAAAAATTTATGGAAAACCGATTTTTAAATTTCTGTTTGAACAGTTGTATCTCGGAAGATACGAGCAACTTCGTAACGGGCAAGGTGGTGTTGCATTTTGATTTAGTTCGGCAAGTCGGGCATTTTTACATAAAAAAGCTATTACATTATAACGCTTAAAAATAGGGCAGTCCCGTTGTACATTAATTTTCCCCAAATGAGCCACACTATCATAAACATATCCTCCACCATGAATGGGACACCCTGTACATATATACACTGTTTGTATTGAAATTGTCAGAAGAAATATTGCAGAGTCGCCGAGCAACAAGAGAACAATACATCAAAATGGGAGAAAAGGATTTTCACCTACGTTGAAGTTTGTATGTTTTTTTTGTTGTTGTTATTGTTGCCACTACGGTTGATTGCGTCGTGTCGTTGCCGCAATGCCGTAGGCATGAATAGCAGACATCAGGAATGGATTTTTTTCCTAGAAACGTAATTATGTTGGCAAAGGTGTGAAAGGTTTTTTTTCTTTAGCGAAGTGACTGACGCCTAAATGTTTCCATTAACCGGAAAACTCTTTATTGTGCCTTCACTGTCGGAGGGAGGAATATTGAAAAGGATATACACAATACAGATATTGTGCTGTTATATGTTTTCGAAGCATAACGACATGATTTTGCATTTTCTCGTTAAACCCTATCCAATTTACTAGGCATATTTCCCAGGAATATATGGCTCCTATTTTACAAAACCTTATACCGAGCATAATAGAGCCAAGGCCTACATTATGCGGAAATGTGTATGTTGTGTTGTTTCTTGTCTAAACAAGAGATTTGTATAGATTTCCCGCATCTTCAGCATTCTCACACCCGAACTTTTGTGGAAATCCCAAAAATCCATTTTGTAATATTTCTTTCGCAGTCGCCCTCTGATGTAAACTCTTACTATGCCGTTATCCCATTATATGTTTATACATTTCCATACATAACTCCGGTACCTTTATCCATCCGCCATCTAACAATCCACTTATTATCCTGACGCATGAAAAACGATTTCACCGAAAGCAAAACATTTTTCCCTGAAATTCTTTCCGCAAATTGATTTTTGTCAATCTCGTTACCGAAAGTGAGCTGGAAAGTCCTCAGCGGCGATGATACCCATACGACATGACACGCTCGAATCGTCTAACACACGTCCTGACACCTATCATCCGTGCCGTCAGACCCGAGCGCAGAGAATGAATGTCTGTGTATCGTGTGGCATCTGTATCCTTTAACTTGCTAACCTATAACCCGCCTGACGAGGCTTTCTCTGTCTCTTTCCCTGTACTAAACTAAGGGAACGTGCACGATATATTCGTCCGTACGGTGTCTTGAACGAAATAGCTGAGCAATTCCCGAGGACATCATTCAGGAGGTTACATGTATGTAGGTATATGTAACTGTCGGGTGGAATACTTGTGTGCATAGCACGGAGGACTTCACATACTAGACAGTCTCGCTGGAAAACTTGACGGATTCCCTGGGAGTTTTTGCACATTCCTCTCGTCCCTAGACGAGCGAAAAATGAATGAAACTGCTTGCTCTCTGACAGCATTTCAGCTGAAATGTTATTCGCGTGGCGAAATGTTGTTTCTTGCGCCCGGGTTGTTCTTGTTGATGGGCGCTGCCGTGGTGAGGGATGTGGCGTATATATGTTTGCCATTTATTATTCTTGAAATGAGGTGCTTCATAATCATACGTCACGTACGCGGCGTGATCTAATGAAGAAAATTTGGTGCATTACGCTTGGGCGATGAATGGGTTGTTTACAACAGGTCCTATACGTCCTATCGTATGGTATCCCGGCGTCGTCGTATTCGCCCTCGTCGTCGTCTACAGCCAGGAGGTAAATGAATTTTTAAAATTTCATGGATATTTACCCGTTGCGGGCGTGCTGAAGAATGTGCCGGAATCACTGAGTTCTTCGAGTGTAAGTGTCATCCTTCCGGTCTGGGTATTTGCCAGGAGCAACCAACAGTGGTGGATTTATCGTTTCCGGAAAAGTCCGGGTGGGAATTTCTTGACAGGCGAAGAAAGTGAAATATGGAATAGTAAATAGACGTATCTTTTCATTACTGGGGGTCCAGGGGGAGCGATCCTAATAAAATGTCATTTGGAAAACTCGTAAAATAAATTATGTATTATGGAAAAATCTATTTAAGAGCAAAATTGCTGCATATGTAGTGAGACGCTTGGATGCATTTCGATTTTTCTCGTCGCCCCTTGTGGAGTATGGTGCGTGGTCCTATCCATGAATTTGGCTATATGAAACGACCTTACATGGATGTAATATCAAGCATGGTGGAGTGGTGACCAGCCTTCAGTGTTGTATTGTGTAGCCACACCACAGACCTGAGTTGCACCGGCTGTCTGTAAGTCGTTATCAGAGGAGAGGGGCGGAAGAATCCCTGGTAAGCATCTAAGTTGTCGGCTTTTGCATTACTGAAGCCTCGCCTTGTAGGGGCTAGGTAGTGAGAATAACCAATGTTTACATATCCAGTTTCTGGATTGACTATAAGAGGAGCCACCCGGATATCAAGAGCAACACTATGGTCAAATGGCAGGCACGTAGCCAGGGGAGGGGTCCAGGGGGTCCGGACCCCTCCCGAAATGATTTCAATGGATTTTGAAGTTTCAGTTACCCGTCATTTATTCTTTTTTTAAGGGAAAAGAATAGAAATGTTCTTTTTGGGATATGCACACGAAAACACGGAGTTCATATACAAAAACTTACATAAGCGAGCAAATGCGAAAGGGGACTTTGACTACTTCTGACCCCACCTTGCTGAAACTTTCAAGGGCAAATAACGCGAATCGACTACAATAGTAGTAATCGGCTGGGCAGAATTGAGCCCTCTTTTCGCAAACGGCTCTAAGTATGAATCTTTGAAACACCCTCTGTAACCGTTCCCATATTGATGTGAGATCATTATGGTGTCAACGCAAAATGGGTTCATGGTACTGATTTTTTTGCATGAATTATAAATCTTAGGTTAACGGTTCTGAAAGTGCGTACAACTTATTAATTTCCGTAGAATGCTGTCAAAGCTGGATTTTGGGTATCTAAATTTGCAGTGAATGTCATTGTCATCTGGACGAAAGTGGACTCAACAGTAACTACTTAATAAACAAATTAAAAAAGGTTAAACTCAGGACTACGTTCCATAATAATTAACTCGTAGTCGTAGCTGTAATCATCGCTGACTACCGTCAGAGTTGTGAGCAGTGTGAGTAGTGAGACTAACTATTTTTACCCAGATCGTATAAATGGAACGCGTTCCTGGTAAACCAAGACCACGACAGTCGTACTTAGAAACATTTTCATCTTGAAAATGCATTTGGACAAGGGTCGATTCGGAAAAATGGGTCGATTCGGTAGCATATTCTCCGTCAAGCGTGGTGAGTTTCGCAAACGTCAAACCGATTCACTATCCACGACGAGTTCAACGTGGAAATTATCTAATGACCGGGGAATCGAAAAATAATACTTAAAATGACAGAGACAAATTGTGAAAACATTCTCGGAATTTAGTTTATGGAATTCCTCTGCATTTGCGATATTTTCCACGACAGTAAGTATTCATTTTCATTGATAAAATCGCAGCGGACAAATATTTCATTTTCATTCCACCCGAGGTCTATCCAGACCTTAAAGTGGAAAATATAGTATCGGATTGTATAAGTTGTGCAGATATCATAGTCCATGAACCTTCGATACTTGTACAGGAAAGAGGCATTCGCATTATAGAAGTGGACTGCTTCTGATTACGTTGACAGTTAAGTATACTCGTGCGTGCGTGTCATAAGAGAGAGCCTCTCTATGCAATAGAAATGGGTTTGCTGCAATAAGAATGGATCAAAAGGGCAACTGCTAGTTGGCGATATTATGCCTTTTCTGAACGCTGCTGGCAGTGGCGGTGTATGGTACTACCGTGCGACAAGCATTATAAGGTCATATTAAATTCATGTCATCATATTGATGCCGACTATAAAATTTACAGAGGATTTTAACTAACTATCCAGGACATAAGGAAACCTAGAACAACTGGTCTTGAACTCACTACTTGTAAAAATGAATTCTGAATTCTGTCCCTCTGTAAGGAGCAAACAAATGCTATAGGTTGCTGCTGAGTTACTCAAAGGTTAAAAAGAACCACGAACGCTTCTACTTTGCAGTAGATTTACGTCAAGAAAATGAAAGGGGCATGCTTTCCCCGAGCACCACTTTTCTGTCCCATCGGATAGCTATGGCGAAAATGCAATATTTGTTTTCACAATCAATAACCAAAATTCTAATATCTAATAATGTTAAAATTTAGAGCGTTGGACCCCTTCCGAAACAAAATCCTGGCTACGTCCCTGCAAATGGCTAATTGGTAAAGCGTGGGATATAAAATATTTTTGCACTGAGTAGAAGGAAGGTTTGATTGTCAAACTTCCCAAAAAGGGCAGTCTGACAGAATGCGATATTTGGAGGGGTATTTGTGTTGCTGCTGTTGCCAAAATAATAGGTAGGATACTCTTGAATAAAATCAAGCTCCACTTAAAAAGCAAAATCAATGAAGAGCAACCTGGCTTTCGATCAGGTTTTTCATGCGTCACCACATCAAAACCTTACGAGTTGTAATCCAGCAAAATGCGTCCAATGCGAGCGGCAAGTAAAAAATAAGGTTTCCATATTTTTTCAGATGTAAGGCATTTTTATTGCAATAAATAAGTATACCATCTGAAAGCTTGTACTTTAAACTATTTTTCTATATAGTCGCCACTAGGCCGCCGTTCCGGGATAGCGGCATTGTTTCGACTGTTCTTTTCTTTCTGGAGTGACGTAGTGACACCACATCCCGTAATAATGGAGTCCAAGAATTCCTCAGTATTCTCGGCGCATTCTCGAAGAAACCCCTCAGCACACTTTACGCGATTGTCTTTGTGGGATTCTGAAAGCATGGGCGGGCCCACCGCGCACACACCTTGCGATAACCAAGTTTTTCGGTCAAAATGTTGTGGATGTTTTTTCACAAACCTCAGGAACCTGGTCAGCCAGCTCCCGAAGCGTTACTCTCCGATCTCAGATTTCACATCTGGCGGTTACGGTGATAGTGGGCTCCATCGCGGATGGCTTTTAGGCCGGCACTGAGCGTAGCAGCGATCGCCTAGTGGGAATGTAGTGGGGGAAACCAACAATCAAGGCAGTGTTGCTGGATTTCACCTAGCATCTCGCGCGGCGAGTGTTCAGCGTTGGAAACCTTATTTTTAGGGTTTTTTAGATTTTTTTTTTTTCAAAAAACCCTTATGAAATCGATTTTGTCCGTCCGTCCGTCTGTCCGTCCGTCTGTTCACTAAATAACTCGCGAGCGGCTCAACCGATTGTCATGAAATTTGGCAGGAATGTGTAGAATGGTTACAGTCTTTGGCACAAATACCTTAGAAGTTGGTAGGAAGAAGATGACAGGGTGTCCCGAACGTTCAAAAAAAGTAGACTTTTTTAGTTTTATCCGAGGTTGACGTATGGGTATTTAAATCAAAGATCTAAACGAGTACATCTCATATCAGTTAAAATTTTTCCAGTTCCGAGTAACGGTAAAAAAGTTTTTGGCGTTTAAAGTTAAACTTCCTTTTCGACCTCCGTTTTTCTAAACCGTTATAGGGATCAATATGAAACTTTGCACAAAGATTGGTCAGTATGGCCTTATATACATTAAATATTAAGACCGTTGACTTTTGCTAAGGAAAAGTAAATAACAGTAAATTTGTAAAATTTAAATTTTTTCGTGTGTAGCCCCTCTTAGGTTTCCAAATATGAAAATTCTGCTAAGGGTTTTTAGAAAATTACATAGGGAATATGTTATTCATTCGAATAACTGTATCGAAACCGGAAATATAGCCAAGTAAGTATTTAGTAAGGGCCTTCCACAATGCAAGGGAAGCCTCTTAAGCATTTCTTCGATGCATATCTTTTAAGGCTGTGCACAATTCTTATCTATTGCTTATAAAATATATGTATAAAAAATATTCACTATGCATCAATATTCTAAAAAACCCTTGTATTGCGGGCGCAGCCCTCTGTTCGCCGGTATTTTTTACTTGCCCTCCGTATATATCTCCGTTTTACATCCTCTTTGTTTATTTTGAGAAGGCTTTCGACAGTGTGAACTGGGCGGCCTTACGCAAGAGGGGTGTTCCAGAGAAAACAGTGGTCAATATTAGGGCAACATACTTCGGTGCAAAATATCGTGTAATTCATAAAGGTAATCTCTCGGAGGGTTTCGAAGATTATAGCGGTGTCAGGCAGGACTGTATCCTATCGCCTATTCTGTTTCTTTTAGTGATTGGTGATGCGCTCCATGTAGATTTGCGTGAAGAATGTAACCGTGGCATTCAATGGACTCTGAAATCCCACGTACAACATTTGGACTATGTTGACGACATTTGCTTGTTCTCGCGTAAGAATGGATCTGAGCCAAATGGAGAGGCAAAGGTTGCCGGGCGAAAGATTAACACCAGCAAAACCACAACCCTTCGCCTGACTGGGAACCCTCTCTCTCTCCGTAAGTATCGATATCAATGGGCAGTTCGCGGCATTACCAAAGTCAAATGCTCTTTCGGCATGTTGTATAAACTCTGGCAAAGCTGAAACATTTCCGCTCTTTGCTAATTTCAGTGCTCTGACACGGGTCGTGCTCTGTGGCCGTGATGGTTCGGTCGCCACTTTGTGAAATAGACACTCATAGAGAAACGAGTTTCCAAACTCAGCACGACTCGTCGCAAGTTTATTATTCAGAAAAAGGTGATAAGAAATATTCTTATCATAGAATAATAAACTAACAATGCGACTAGGAAGTGGTATGGCTGACAACCGTATCACACTCCGAATTTAGCTGTCTTTGTAACGTTGATGACTCCACTCGGTAGTCATCAACGCACCATGCTCCACTAGGAGTTACGGTAATCAAGAGAGAGACACGGGACCAGGGTGCACAAGATCATGGATTCGAGATTCACCATGAACGAATTCAGTTTAGATGTTGTTTTTCGAGCTCACGACCCATGTGATGATCTCACTCGTTAAACGAGTACCCATTCACGGGGACAAATAACGCTGCTGAGCGTGCTGTTGATCTCAACAACTCAACAAAAAAGCAGCTAAGATCTTAGAAATTGGATGTCACTAACACATCTGCGGCCTTAGTCCAATGTTAGATGTTATTTTATTTATTTTTTACCCGGGAGCAGCACTGGGAGCTGCAGTAACCAAGAAGCAAACTTTCGTCAGCACTTATGCCATGGTCGAATCTTAAGAATTTTTTGGCGCGAATGAGTTCCGAATGAACATGATGTTCTCCGTTGGTGCAACGAGGCCGATAAAGGAGTGGCCCAAAAATCACATGTAGCAGATCTGTGTCTGAGCTGTGTGGAATACCGCGATTCAATTTAGCAACCCCAAAAACCAATGAATCGGTATTCAATTCAACCATTTTGGTCCATTTTCCAGTCGATCTCTCAAAGGACATTTTACCATTATTCTCTACCATGCCGTTATTTCTAAGTTTCATGTCACTGTAAACCAGTAACAAAACAAAAAATACATTTTTTTGGTTCGTTTTTCGGAAAAGTCGCTAAACTAAAGTTTTTCCGGTAAAAATAATAGCTTAGATACTCCCCAGGTCACAGTCGAAATTGGCGAAATTATTTGTCGTGATTTCACACCTATGCCTACTTAGGACGTGCAAAAGTAAGATATTTTGTTTCGTATACGGTAAGCAAGCGAATTTTTATATGGAATGTCAAATTATGTCGTTTTATTTCAGACGATATGCTAAAACTCTCTAATGTGTCAAATTATGATACTCTTCTTCTTATTTGTACGTAAAAGTAAAGTAATGCAAAGTGTGGTGAATTTTAAATTAGGGTGTATGCATATGCTGAATTTCATACATTATGTTTTGGAAGATGTATGGAAAATCAATTGGGTGGCTGATTTGACAAAATTCGGAGATTTTGTAAGGTTTTCCACTTTATTTTATTCCTCTTCAATTAAGTAACAAAATATGAACGCCTTCCATGTCACCGTTGACCTATTTAATATTGTTGCTTGGAAGACCTAAACATCTTCTTCAACAGCAAGAACCTGAAGTTGATCGCTAAGGAACAAGAAAAGGGAAGTCCAAAGATTCAAAAGAGTTCCCCTCGATAACACCAACACTTACAACGCGGTTCTAAAACAATTGCATACTTGCGAGGTAATCAAAGCCTCGAATGATCTGTCGAAAAATCGTGTCTTACGCGTTGGACCACCTCACATCTCTACTGACGAATAACAGCTACTTAGAGCCACACGTACCACCTTGGCTCAGCTTCGCTCAGGATGGTGCTCCAGACTAATCTCATTTCGGTCTCAGATGGATAGCACTATTGCAGACATATGCCCAGCGTTGTGGAGCTAGCCCGCACAACGTTGGTCATCTCTTTGACCTTGCAGCCGCACCAACGCACCTGACACCCATTGCGCTCTTGGAAAATCTCATTGAGGTGGCAATTTTCCTAGGTCTCCAACTGGAAGAGAGAATGTCAGCGATATACCATAATAACGAAACTAGTTACAACCCCCCCCCCCCCCCCCCCTTACTTGCGCCACTACAACAACAAAATATGAATAATGTAACGTAGCTTCAAGATGGACGACAATTTGTAACGTCGACCTCGTTGAATGTGAAAACAATGTAGTCAAATTTTGATGATATTTGATTCATAACAAAATATTCAAATACAACAACAATAAACAATAGAATATTTATATAATTATTATATGTATAACAAATGACAACGACCGTCAAACACGCTGTCCGGATGGTAGCATCCGATGCAACACGGACAATGGCTATTCGGCTCTCGTTCCTGTGTTCCAATGATGTTGGATGCACTGATGCCAAGAGTAGAATGCTGACTTTTTGGGGCTGTGGCTCGCCTTTTATACTCTCGTGCTGTGCCTTGGCTGTGTGCTGATGAAACGGGTATCGCTGTTTCAGTGTTGCCGTGTAAGCTTAGGTTGAGTGTTGAGTGCAGGGTTGCCGCTGTCGATGGTGTTACAATAAATAATTTTATTAACCTAGCAATTACTTGGTTACAGGGTGTTAAGAAAAAATGTATTGGTGGAGTGTACTTATTTTTTGTGCCATATGTGTATATTGCTCCCAATAAAATGCCAAAACAACCCTCCCCCAATCGATCTATGTGTGGTCAAATTTCGAAGTTTCAATGTTGTCAGCAAAAGTCTTCTGTAACCAAGCATAGGTGGCTTTCCTTTTCCCTGCCTTCATAAAGAAAACGTTGGACGTGGTGTTTTGATAAAAATTATTATGACTAAAAGATAAGTCACACCACCTGTGACTGTTTTATTTTGTGGAGCCAAGGTGTTAGCGGTTTCAATTATTAATGACTATACCGCAGTGGCGAACCTACGTAAGGGTTTTGGGGGTTCAAACCCTCTCCAAAATTGCTTTATGTAGTATAAGATACAAAACGGGTTAATACAAAAGCAGGACGTTTCCCACAAAAATATTTCTAACAGACGGGAAATAAGAAAATTGAGCAAGTAACTCATCATTACAGAGATGGTGCTGCGCTAAGATGTTTTTCGAAACACTCTTCTAACAAAAAAAAATTTAGGTTGCTTATGTTTTGACCAGGCCTGATCGGCTGATTTCGAGTATAGTGCCTTTCGAAAGTACGACAACTGCAATTGCTTCCTGATCAGTCAAAATTGCATTCACAATTTTTTCTTTCAATTAGCTGAGATTGATGCTGAGAGGAGTCTCTCAGTTTTTTGTCAATTAAGTTCTTCGGCACTTTGAAATAATTGGAGGACAGATAAAGTCTAACTAGCAAGCTCCAGTCATGATAAAGTACTATGAAACTGTGGACCCATTTTAATACAATCTATATTAAAACGCTACTGATGCATACGTATACACTCGGAAAATTTTCAATATGAAATCCCATTAAACCAATCATTTTGTCCCATTATTTTTGGTCAATAGGAAAAATCTGATTACTTTAAAAATTTAGAAACCATTACTTTCACTCGATAAATATCCGTTTGTTTGAATAGTTGCCTCCTTTAAAAACAAACACATGGTCTAGTTATTTTCCAACAGGATATTTCTTATTGAATTAATAGGATCAATCTTATGTAATCGAAAAAATCGTTTCTCTCGTAATCTGATCAAACTATATTTAAAGTCCCATATTATTATACCGTTAACGCTACGTCATTGTGAATTTTTCTAAGAATCACGATATTTGGCCAGGCCGAGTATTGAACATCAGATTTGCTAGTACACTTTAAAACTTACCAAGCCACAGGTAGGCAACTGAACGATCTCGGCTGCGAAGTATGATGTTGGTTTACTTGCCAAATACATCTATATGCTTGAAATTCAATTAAAAGGCGTATCCCATTGATGCAATAGGACGTAATATAAAACAAATGGGATCCATCCTATTATTGCCTTTTGCCTAATCATATCAGATCTTGTTAATTTAATGGGACAAACTAATTAAAATGTAATCTGATGTTCCATTGGATTTACGGGACACATTTCATTCCATACAAAATATCTCAATGGGATTCATAAAGTTATATTAATTATTGCTTCTGTTTACTTTTGTGAAGAAATCTGGTAAATTTCCGTCCAATTAAAATAATGGTACAAAAACTTTTAAGTTTACGGGGCCCATTTTTCTGAGTGTAGTAACCGAAAAATACAAGAAATGATTGTGTGGCAAATAAAATGTATTAATCAAAAATAGTTAACGAAAAAACAACCATTTTAAGGGTGGAGGGTATAAATATTATTTCAAATTCAAACTTCAACTTCTTTCATAAAACCCCTCCCGAAATATTTTTCTGCGTACGCCCCTGCTGTGTATTGAAAGGTCTTTTGACTATTTAAACCTTAAATCTACAATATAGGTAGCCTAGAAAAATGGCACACCGCGCGGCTGGTTTGATTATTATTTTTTCCAGTGGTGAATCTAAATTTCAACGGTTTTTACTCTTTCTTGATTTAATTTTGAATTATATTATGTTCAGAGTTGGCGAAAACGGATTGATTTAGGCGTAGGTTTTCAGAAATCACCGAAAAGTGTTCATATTTGTAATTTCATTTGACAACCGACAATATTATTTTTCCTGTAAATCGTTCTGAGTATAAAAATGTGCTGGCGTAGTCATCGATAGTCATTTGCAACATATTTCGTCACTTCAAACTGACCGTCCATTCTCTTATCATGGAGAAATTAAGAACATATTGGCCAACACACGAAACTGAACAATTTGGTCGGGTGTCAGTTAAAATATCGGCGTGAGCCGAAATGTGCTGAATAATTAAGTTTAGGTTTGAGTCCTGGGTGCTTACATGTTTTCATTTATTTTAGGTCTATTTTCATTCGAAAACATGAAAATAGCCCCAGATTATATGTTTTCGGTCACTGTGAACAGATTATTATCTATATTTCCCCAATTCAGTTTATAGCAATAGGGTGAATTCACATTGTAAGACGAAACCGGACGGGTAAACTTGCAAGACAAGAACCATCGTTCTTACAATGTGAAATGCACAATGCTTGTCTGCTGGCCACTACAAAAGCTCTCGCCGTCCGTTTATTAGCACAAACAAACGGACGGCGAGAGCTTTTGTAGTGGCCAGCAGACAAGCATTGTGCATTTCACATTGTAAGAACGATGGTTCTTGTCTTGCAAGTTTACCCGTCCGGTTTCGTCTTACAATGTGAATTCACCCATACACATGCTAAAATCAACCTGAAATTCATAAAAATTAAAGCACAAAATAATTAACTTTAAGCTTTGATTTATGCAAATTCTCAACAATAATATAATTGCTCCGAAATCTTTCCGTATCCGGCCCGAAAACAAAGCTCAACACAAGGCATACGTATCGTCATTTTCGCCAAAAATTACTTCAAATTAAGTTACACAATTTCATATCGTTCCAGACAATAAAAGCAATTTCAAACTAAGATGACTTCTAATGGACGTATCTGGAATCAAGACTTTGCACTCATTCCTCGTTTCGTGTTATAGGAGGGTGAAAACACTCTGAATGTTCAGAGTTATATTCCGGCTCTATTCTCGGCAACTATAATACAAGTTGTCCGCCATTAAATATTTGAACTCACCTCACCAAACTTGGCCACGTCGTCGTCGTCGGCCGTCAGGCTTTCTGGTTCCGTTGGTCGCAAAAGAGAGGGTCCTTTGAGAAAACAGACAAAAGTTGTACTTGGAAGATATGGCTGTATAAGCACAGTGGAATGTTTCTATCAAGGGACACACCATCGTGGAGACTGTTGGGATTGGGACTATACGGAACAATGAATTATAAGCATTAATTCTTCAATTATTGTTCAACATCGTCACCCCAGCTTTTTTCCTTGAGCGGTGTTCTTTGACAGGAATAGCAAATAGGAGAGAAGTGGTTTCTATTATGCATAGCCTTAATTAGCCTCTTCATTGAATCGATGATGAGTCCGCAGAAAATACGTCCGTATACAGTTTTATGAATCGATGCAAACTACTCGTATATGATATAATTTGTCACGATTGTTTGAAGCCACAGAAAATATGAAAGGACGTTTATCCTAATACGTTATTTATCATCATCATCTCATCAGCAACTTATTTCATCATTTCAACTAAAGAAGATAAGTAGTGTTGATGAATCGATTTTCACTCAGGATAACTACGCATTATCGATTCCCTAAGGACACTCCACTATACGGCAAATTCGTATAAATACATACATACATGGAAAGACATATCGATATGAGGGTGTATACACACCTACATTATGAACGTGTCTATATCCTGCTAAAAGTTGTCGATGACCTTCTTGCAATCCTCATCCTATTTCACCTTTTAAAACGAAAATATCTTAACGAAAAACGTGTATGTTAGTTATCATATCATTATACAACTTTCTCTACTCCTGTACGCTTGATATCTGTCTCGACTAAAATTACTTCGGTTAGTTGAATGTTCAAATATAATTTGAGTCCAAGCCTGTATCGCACAGAAAGGAAAGTTTGTTTTCGTATTTGTGAAAGTACAGCATGATTTCCTGACTGCACACAAACATGCTCAAGATTTTCTTATTCTAAGCTATTTCGTATAGAGAAGACAGACGTGCATCATATCATTTTTAACCTTGCGGTGGGCGCAATACTAATCCTAACACGATCGGGCGCAATGCATCTGACGGATTAAGTGCAGAATAAAGGATGAAACTAAGTTTCTGTATATGTATTTTAGACTCTTATTTATTGTTGCGTTGTCTTTTTTAAACAATCCTACGAAATTTTAGAAACAAGTACTGGGTCGCAAAGTTTGATACCCTTCACATTTTCAATTTTCTAAAAATATTCCGCTTTCAATCGCTTCAATATTTAAAAAACCTCTATCAACTCGACCGCTTAAAAAATGTGAGCTTATTTCAATAAAACACACTATTTAACGATTTGCTGAGCCTAAAAGTCAACACAACGTTATTACGTACAATACATCTGAGAGATTATTTCATCCTCTCCCGCCCATCAGACATATATGGTAGATAGAAACTGAAAACTGCTTTGGGTAGTTGATCGATAAAGGTTAAGCTACTGTGAGTTTCAGATCTCTCCCTTTTCACAGGATCATGAGTTCGAATCTCACCGTGGATCATGGTGTTTTTCGAACTCACGAGCTTGTGACGGACTATGATCTCACTCAGATGTTAAACTAGTACCCATTTATGGGGATAAATAACACTGCTGAGCGTGATGCTGATCTCATTACCTCAAAAAAAAGGAGATAAGATCTTGGAAATAGGATGTCACTGACACATCCTGCGGCCTTAGTCCAATGCTGGGTTGTCGCGCCTGTTATTTATTTTAAGAACAAATCTCAAAGATTGTGAAAATTGGCGTGGAATATGTCTCCTCTCAGCAGACTCCAAAATCATGGCCAAAATAATCTTCGACCGGATCAAGAAAACGGTCGACCACACCCTGAAGAGGCTAGTTTTCGTGTAACGGTCACATCAACACGCTCCGAATTACAACTGAACAATCCGCAGAATGGAGATCCCCGTTACATCTTATGTTCATTGACCTCGAAAAGGCGTTTGATAGCGTTAAACGAGCTTATATCAGAACAGTCTTATCAGTGGCGTAACGTGTTCCATGTATTTGGTCGAACACGGGCTTCCAACCACCAGGGGCCCTCTACCAATGTCACGAGGAGTGGCAAATTTTGGACTGTGGTGTTTGTTGATTTCTGGGTCATAAGAAGGAAGGTAGATTTAGCGGATTTACAAGTTAGGAATGCTCTTGGGCGAAACATTTTTTTTTTAAACAGTTTAAACCGAGAACTTCGAGCCACATTTCACTGTTTGTTGCGCTGAAGAACTGAGAACAAATCGATTGTTTATTGATTGTCTATTATATATCACTCCGTAAAAGTTGCATCAAACTTTAAAATAATACCAGAAAACTGTCAACCAATTATTGCACCTTTTTTATTTTTAAATTCTTAATTTGTACTGAAGAATGAATACTTTCAAAAGTACGAATTTTCATACAAAACCGAAACCGTAGAACAGCCTGCTAGCTGAATTTTCGCGGCTTTAATAAGAAAAACTGAATGATATTAGAAGCACTTCTATTTTTTTTAGCGCAAATTAGTAATTCCACCCTAAAGTAAGTAAAGAAGAAATAGCTCTGGTACTAAGGCTAAAATCCAGTCATTAGAAAAGTATCCACTCGATTAAAATCCACCAACTTTTTTGTAATAAGTAGCTTTAGATTTCCTGCATACATTTTCGTGATTTCAATTAAAATACACAAAATTTATACGAAATCGTGGTTAAGTGTGGTGAGCTCCGCCTGAGTGTATGCAACACACAACTTTTAATATAAATTCTGTAGAGGTCTTGTAGCCCACAATCGTTCTGCATACGTTATAAACCAATATAAGTTTAATTTTGGTCATGCACCAAATGGTTAGAGCGGAAGTTTGGACAGGTCCTACTTAACCTACTGTCAAATTTTGTAATAAAATTAGGATGATACTGTGAAAAAGGAGTCTTCATAATAAACCTAGATTTCGTTGTCAAGTGTAAATCGTGTTTTACCAAACTCTAATCGAACCAGGAAAGTGGTTTCATTTATGTATTTTGTTTAATTATAAATTACATTATGTGGGGCCCCCATTTCTATCTCGAACACATGATTTTTTAGAAACGTTACGCCACTGAGCTGTTACGTATAGGAGAAGCATACTACATAAAACTATTTCCATCATAAAAGAGTCCTATTACTCCAATCAACGGGGAGATATTACCTTGCAAAAATTGGGCATGTCTCAAATTTTTGATCTGTTATAAAGACAGGTGGGGTAAGTTAATATCCAAGTTTGCGTCACTTTCCCCCTGTGGTCCCGCCGCTATCTTGAAAAAAACATCTAAAATCGGCTCTTTTATCAGTTTGCGGTCTCCTTCCCAGTCCATTTGAGCACGAAATGTCCCGAGACAATTCGTATACAATGCGTTTTTGTGAATTTGAAATTGCCATGATTTTTGATATTTTCTCCATTTTCTTGGCGCTATAACTCCGTTAATATTGATTGTAGAGTACAACATCTTAGATTAGGTTTGTAGGCAATTTTGTCCTCTACAAAATTGTCTCGGCAGACTTTGTGCTCCAATGGACTGTAAAGAAGTTACAGGCCAAAAACTGATGAAAGGGCCGATTTTAGATGGTTTTTTCAAGATAGCGGCGGGAGCACAGGGGGAGAGAGTGGATTTGGATTTTAACTAACCCCACCTGTCTTTATAGCATATCAAAAATTTGAGACATCCCCAATTTTTGCACGCTAACCCCTATCATTTCGTCTCTATTGATTGGAGTATATAACGGAACCCAATGTCATGTTTTGCACAAGGTCGAATTGCCTAGTACCTTTGGGGTGAATAATGGAGTGAGACAAGGCTGTATTCAATGACCAGTGCTGTTATCTGCGACGCTTTAGGCGACTATAAAAAAGGGTATCATATGATTTCATTACCTTCAATAACTGCACTACACTGACGACATTTGCCTTCTCTGGAACACTTGAGCTCAGGCGCGCACAGAGGGTGGGGCAAAAGGGGCAATTTGCCCCGGGCCCCGCGTTGGAGAGGGCCCCGCAGGGACAGTGGTCTCGTAGTGCGCGTACGTCTGCGTTGTTTTGCGTTATTCAAAGCATTTCTAGGACCTTATAGGATTTCCCTTCACCTACTTTTTTCAATTAAAATTGCTAAATCTAAAATTGGCAATGATCTTGATATATTTTAGGTGTTGAGATCAACAGCACACTCTGCCGAAATTTATCTAATTAATCGGTATTCTCTTAAAATCTGAGTGCCCGCGAACTATGTGTGTTTTCTAGAGAAAGTGTTAAACAAGAAACTGAAAACGATGGATCCCCTTTAAATGACTATTTCTTATTTAGTTTCCATAAACTTATATTTATTCAAGTCTCTCTCTGATTGTTGTTAACTCATTGTAGTCTTATCTGTAACTATGCTCGCGATCTAGCAAAATTTCTCAACGTTTTCTACTGGTTTGGTTTTAGACTTTTGCTCTCCTATGGATCAGTGCACACAGTAACGTTTATGAAAAGACAAGAATTTCGATTTTTGCAATTCCATCAGCAGTGACGGAACAACTTCACTCTGGGCCCCCCTACACTGAGAAAAAAAGTAGAGTGAAATCAATCGAAAACACTCTTGAAGGTCGATCCACACTTTTCAGCCATCAGTCACAATCACTTTCTATACAAGTTAATTGATTGACTGACAATCTGTCAATTTGTATGAGAAATTACTGTGACTGCGACTGATGACTAAAAAGTGTGGATCGATCTTAAACCAAGTATTTTGAAACATGATTTTGACCTTACAGTTTTTCTACTAAAATTAAGAACATCGTACTTAAAATAACTTTGCTTTGCTTTGACTCTTTGCATTCTTACATTGAAAAAACTCCGAGAAGTTTTCCTTTAGGGGAAAAATCTTAGAACATGTATATGTCTACGTTATTGCTTACAAAATAATCCACATTGCATCGGCCGTTATCTTGTCACTCCAGAAGCCCAAAAATCCTTTAAAATCGATTACATACAGTACCCCAAATGTCGACTTTCGAACGAAAACCATAATGCCCATTCTCAGTTTCCTTAGAGAAGTGTCCTTTTTGGTGGTACATATGTACATAATATCCTTTGAAAACCCAAAATGATTCCTAAGGTATTCGTACTGATAAGGCGAAGTGTGGTCAAGGCGGTTTAGTGGTCGTTGTTGACTTTTTGGAAGGTATTGACGACGGTTTGGACCATGGTTCGAGCGCCCTGGATCATCAGATTTTTTTCTTTAAAAAAAAAAATATTTTTGAAACCGATCACATACAGTGCCTCAAATATCACCTTTCGAACGACACCCATAATGTCCACACTCTGTTTCCTATGCTATAAGAAAAAGCCCTTTTTGGTGGTAATATCCTTTAACAAAACTCAAAATCAACTTGTCGTGATTTTACAAGTTTCTTCGCAACAGATTCTGTATATCGATATCCATATCGTTATACATAGCGTCTATAATGCATTCCCACAGAAAAAAGGATATTTTGTGTCCAAGGACATCTTCCTCATAAGAAGTGCTGTCACCAAAATATTAAGGATCGCACCACTTAACTTTCATCCGAGTTTCATTGACATCGGTCCACGGGGAGAGCCAGGAGAACCCATTGAAGGATGAATTTCGTTCGCTTCAATGGCGCATTTACCGCTATTTCCGCAACTTATCGTGATAGTGGATTCTGAGTCAGAGCGATCAAAGGATAATGTATACCAAATTTGGGGAAGATCGAACTAAGGGAAGATCGATTTTAAGCGTTAAACGTTTTCGTTACAGTTTTTCGTGACGCTTTTTCACGGAACGACACCCAGTATTTCACAGGTAGCCTCCGCAAAGACATATACATGTCAATAGCGTTCTTGTTGTAACGTTTATTAAATTAATGATTTCATAAATTGTTTTTTTTTTTTCGATAAAAATGCTCACGCAGCGCAGCATTGACCTCTATAGGTGTTAGTGATGTTTAAGCATAGAAAATTACCTGCGCATATAATGAGATTCGATCCCGCGAATCATCGAAGACGAGCGCCCTATCTATCTACCCTAATGTCGCTCTCTCAGGTACCAGCATCCTGGCATGCTGTAGTAGGAACAACATTTATAGAGTTTCCAAGGACAAATGTTCTTTTTCTCAAAGGACCACTCTCATTTATATGCCCCGGGCCCCGTAAATCCTCTGTGCGCGCCTGCTTGAGCTTAACACCTGGAGGTCAAAGCATGATTTCTATCTCAGGACAACCGATAGAAAAAGTTGAAAATATTACGTACCTTGGAAGCGTAGTAACAGCGGATGGTGGAGCTAATGCCAATGTAGAGTCGCGCATAATAGTACAGTAAACGGGTATATTTTACTTAAAAAAAAAACGTAATGTCTGAAATTTGGTGGAGATGTTAAGCAACGTGCCCTAAGTCTAAATCTGAGTTTTCGTATTTGTAGGAGTGGGGGAAGTTATAGTAATTTTTATAATTATGGGCGAATTTTGCGTTTTTCCTTAATATCATTCTTACTTGTGTTCTTACATTAAAGTGATGTGTAGAAGTTTTGTTTCTAATCGAATTGGTTAGTCAACGGTACTTAAGTTAATATCGTAGGCCAAATTGTTCCGTTATAGTGACCGGTAGTTTTTCTTATCTGTGGTCTTAGTTAAAAAAAAAACTTTCTGACTTAAGCCTTATTGAACGATCTTAGTAACCGTTGTCAGATCAACAGTTATCTCTTTGGTAACATTGTGAACATATTTTTTTCTGATAATGTAGTATTCAGTTCAAGATTCAAATACTCCAATAACAGGATCATATAGGCCCAACCTTCAAGAGAGGCACTCCTCCTAGCAAATTGAACCTTTATTTAACCCAGAAGAAATCGATATTCAGATAGACCCATACTCAACCAGCTTGACCAAAAAGTAACGTTTCTGCGTCATAAATAAAGTTCAATACTACGAGGTGCAGGCTTCTGCTTCACAGAATTGAATGTTTTCTCTTTTGTCACTATCAGACTGTAGATCCCGCAGCTGACTTGCGTATTTTCTTTTGTAGACTTGTAAAAATGAATGTTTTTAAAAAAGCAGTCACCCAAGAATCTATTAAATAAAATTTTCTGTATGTTTTCGGATTCAGGCGCCCCTCTGGCTTGGGGGCCCGGGTTCCACTGAACACATGGAAAACCGTATACGTTACGACACTGCCTAGTGGCAACCTGCTCGCTATTACTGGTCAAAATAGGATATGTATCAAATGGCAGAAGTGGCAGTGGCTAGGTCACACACTTCGAAAAGAGCCAAAAACAATGCAAAGATGCTTTCGATTGGAGCCCGTAGGGAATCCATGCAAGCTGTCGTATTGGACAACTCGGAAATACATGGAGTAAGTCTGTTGAGGCAGGGGGGAAATCTATACGCAAATCGTGGGACGAGCTAAAGGCGATGGCTGCTAACAGGGTTAAATACATTAGAAAAATGAAGTTTAGCCAATCGAGATGAACAACTATTTTTTTGATTCCTAGGTACTCGTGTACCCTAATACTCATACGAGATTCTAAACCTATACCGGAATCGTACGATCATTTAATAATTATTGTCCTGTAGCCATTACATTTCGATTCGCAACTCATGAATTCCTCTCTTAACAAATTACCAAGCAATTTGCTTGCGTTGTTATTGTCGCCTTCGACAATGAACTAATTAGAAACGCTGCGCTGTTTCATTTCCACAAATTCACTCTGCATAAATTTCTCTTCCAGACTACAAAAACGACTGCATGAAAAAAGGACCTCCTCATAACAGCCAAACACCAAAATGAACGAGACTAGTTCTTTTCTTTTTTAAGTCATTAGTAAAGTGCAAAGACGAAAATAAATTTGCGTCACCCACGACGACGTGTCGCGTCGACCCAACCAACTTTCACCTCACTTCAGCAGACCCATTTCGGTGGAAGCCTTGTCGACATCAGTAGGGTAAAAACTTATCCGTTACGTTTAGTTAATTATTCACTTTATATATAGAAAAACACCTTTGTGTCCGAACAATCAGACTGCCATATTGTTCAAAGTGCCGAACCCGTCCGGACAAAAAGGCAAAAGCAATCCCGGCGCGGTTCATTTTATACGTTATCCTTTTAGTCTTTATGCTTTTATCTGATCCTTTAGTCGAAGCGAAGGCTTACGTTGTCGTCATCTATTCACTATAAATGCACAAACACAGGCGGCATATAAAAAGCATACATATTCCACTGGACGGGAAATATGTGAAGAAAAACAGTGAGAGAGAGCCTCGTATACAACACAACTAACTTTATCCTGAGGGAATATTTACCATTCAAACGTTTCACAAACCTTTCGACCGAACTCTGTGTATAATATACTTGTCCGTGTATAGACGCATATTCAAAGTGGGTCCCGAAAAAAGGAGAACGAAAAACTACAACAACAAACTTTTCTCTCAAAAAAACACCAACAATATCTAAGTGAAACTGTTTTTTTTTCTAACTTTTTTTCTTGTTTTCGATCTTTTTTTCCAGAAGATGCTTATGCTGCTGCCTTTAGTGGGCATACTCTTTAGCTACTTTCTGGAAAGTGGGACAAACCTCTTAGATGTCGAGTTCAAGGTAAATGTGTTTGCTTCCTGCCTATATGCCATGCCGTGTCCTGGCCCGGACGTTGGCGGCAGTCGCTTTTCTTTTCTTTTTGCTTCTGATTTGATTTCTTGTATGCTAATCACGTAAGGATCTCTAACTTATATATCCTTTTCTTGCTCTTTATGTGTGTCTATTTATTGCAGATTGCCAAGGAGTTTTACTTAGGTGAGTATGGTACGTACATATACGAGTTTGAGATGTTATGTCGAGCGTGGTAGTGTAAATTTGTTAATGAAATTGACACGAAACGAGATTTTGTCATCGTGTCGTGTCATGTGGATTTTGTGTTGTTACCATGTAATCAACATTTACGAGATTGTACGCAAACACATCATTTGATGCCGGAGGCAGATACTCTAAGACTTTAGGATTTGGGTATTATAGGAATTAGTGGTAACGTTTGAAGATCTTTGCTGATATGGGTATTTCGACAATTATGTGGAGAGGGTCTTTTGCTATTTGCAATTTGGTTTGTGCAATTTATTATTATGAAATCAAACTAAATTGAATTTAAACTTAGTTCCAAGCGACAGTGTTGGGTGTACCTTTTTCATAGTTTAATGTGGAATATCGCCAAAATAACAAATGTTTCTCAATTCTGTAGGCAGTTTGTACCTTTATCCTCCCCCGTAAGGGGGAGTAGGTTAGGTTAGGTTCAGGGGCCGCTAGGTCTACACCCAGCGCACTTAGACCAGAATTTGGACCATTGTGATACCACCGAGAGAATCGTGCCTCTACTAACCGCTTATCCCAACTAACAAACTCTTGAGAATTTAGCTCTTGTGAACTGGAAAAAGCTCTTATAAGACTCTAGTAAGACTCTCGCCACTCTTGTAATGTAGCTCTAGTAGCAAGATTCAAATAAACTCTTTAAGTACATTTATTATAAGATTATTACTCCTGAAGAGTTGTATTCCTGTTACAAGTTCATATTTTGTTGTCATGAACTCTAATAAAGACATTTAAGTGAGAGTTCAATTCTTTAAAACTTAAACTTTTATAAAAATATTCTTTTAAGAAGTTTATTCTTATGACTCCTATGATGAGAGCTTTATAAATACTTAAGTCTTCAACGTCTTATTATAATACTTATATAAGAAAGGTATACTTAAACACATATAAGAAGAGTGTTGTGAGTACACGATTGATTTCAAAGGAGCTAAGCATATAATATGTCTGTCTTTTGAAGAGAACATGTCGTTCGACTGAAAAAAGTGTAAGCGACCGTCTGCATTTCGACCAAAGGTTAAACCAAATTATACTAGAATTTAAAGAGTGATGATCCTCCTGGGCTAAGGATTGTTATGGGAAACGTGAATTTTCACTTCAAACGAGGCGGTGCTCATTCCTTGATGTCTTCACGAAAGGATTACCAAGTTGATTCAACAAACCACCAAAAATCAAATCAGGACACCTCGAATTGTTTTCACCCTGACCTTGGTGAAAATGAGATAACACCATCGAGATAAATGGTCCACACAATGAGCGCATTTAGCAATGGAAACACACTGGAAAAACACTAAAAATACTATAAGAAATCACCCACCGAACCCTTTCTCCGCTGGATTTATAAAAATGCGATACACTTTTTATCATCTTCTTCCTTGCCTCGTTCTTTATACCGCTCCATGGTTCCGCGTTGCTCGACCTGCGGTGTAGGCACATCGCCCGTTTTAGCGATAATTTCTCAGCATATTTCTACAGGCAGCTCTATCTTGGATCGTGTCATCGCCGAGACCAATGCGTTGTTGTTGCTTTTTCATTTGACACATCCAGGTGTTCTTCGGTCTGCCTCTGGCCTTGGGTCCATCAAGTGGAACTTCCATTGATATCGCTCTCTTTGCGGGGTTCTCAGGCGGACGCATTTGAACATGGCAATACCAATCCATTCGTCGGTCTTCGAGCTTTTCGGTGATTGGTTGGTCTATGGACAAGCTGCCTCGGATGTAGCTACTCTTGATGTGGTCCCTTTTGGTTACACTAACTGACATGCGTAACATTTTCATTTCAGTCGCTGTCATTTCTTTCGCGTAACCTTCATACATGGTCCAGCATTCTGATCCATACATGAGTGCGGGACGTACAACCGTTTTGTACAACTTGCCTTCTACTCTACAAGAGTCTTACAAGAACAAGCATCAAGACATCAACTCTTGAAATTTAACTCTTCAAGAGTACTATAAGATCCTTATAAAAATCTTATAAGTATTAAATGACGCACTTTCCAAGAGTTATTTTGATCTTGTAGCAAGAGTTAAAATCTCATTATAGGAGATACACATACACTTTTTATCATACCACGACAGAAATAATCAAACGTCAAATTATAGGGATAGCTTATAGTGAGACTTAGGGGCTTGTTGTATGTCTTTAAGTCCCATCAGAAGACTTTAACTTTAGTAAAGAGAATTCAACTCTGATAGAGGGACTTTCGTTATTATAAAAAGAGTCACTCTCTCGCAATGAGAATTTCGGTCTTATAAAAAGAGCCGCCCTCTTGCAATAAGAATTTCGTTCTAGTAAAAAGAGCCGCCCTCCAGCAATAAGATTTAAGTATAGTAAAAAGAGCCGCCCTCTTGTTATTAGAAGTTTAGCTTTGAATGAAGATTTCGTCAATGGCTGCCATATTTTTCCTACTAGGCTGTGGTTTTAAGGAAAATAACAGTTTGAATTGAAGAGTTATTATGTGTATATCTATGACAAAATTGAAATTATAGTCAATCTTGAAGTTGAAAAAAAATTTTTCAATGAAGTTTTATACTAGTTATCAACAGTAGATAAATATTATGTTTCCTCCAAAATTAAAAAAAAATGAGATTATTTTTAGGAGGCTTTGCTTTTTTTCGAAGCAAAATAGCCATATTCAACGATAAAATTTTAATCGCATTAAAATGTCGACCCATATTTCTGGAAAAAACCAAGTTTTGCGAAGCAATTATCAGCGTAAAACAATTTCATTTTAGTTGAGGTCGAAATAATAACACATGACATTAATAGTCGTTCTCGTAATATATACTTATGTTTGACAAAAAAGGACAGCGAATGTGGCAATATCATGCGCACTCTTTTTCGCTAGACCTATTAGAAGAGCTTGCGTCTCATAACAAGTGTATTGTATTTTTGCTGAGATTCTTACAAGAATAAACTTCCACTCTAATAAGAAGCCTTAAAGCTTTCTAATAAGACATGTGTATCTCCTATAATGAGATTTTAACTCTTGCTACAAGATCAAAATAACTCTTGGAAAGTGCGTCATTTAATATACTTATAAGATTTTTATAAGGATCTTATAGTACTCTTGAAGAGTTAAATTTCAAGAGTTGATGTCTTGATGCTTGTTCTTGTAAGACTCTTGTAGAGTGTTATCAAAGCGAAATTGTTAGTTGGGATGACAGGAAACCAGCCCGTACTAACAATATATCTATGGAGCAGTATCGGGCTCACATCACGAAGGTCATCGGTATCATAAAAATACCTTACGCCCAGAAAACGCCTCCGTTACTCGGACAGGGCGGGACAGTGACAAAGTAAGTGCACACTCTCTTCCTCTTCTTCGTCATCACAACTTCTGCAAAGGTCGTTGTGGGGAATTCGGAGTCTTCTTGCGTGCTCTCCAATAGGGCAATGCTCCGTTACTACCCATACCACGTTGCGAATATGCTTTCTATCCAGCGACAATAGCATCTTAGAACGGACGCTGTCCCGTTTTGGCCAGATCATTCTTGTTGTTGCGCAAGTCCAGCCATTAATCCACCTTGCGTTGGTCCTGTGCTCTGCAGCATCATCTATTATCACTGCACAGTTGATAATAGGTATTTTCAAGTTGGCGCCGCTATCTTCAGCATTACCTGCTGACGCATATCGTGCCAAGTCATCTGCGTAGCGATTGCCTAAAAAGCCACTATGGCCCGGTATCCAGCATAGAGTAATGTTGAAGAAGCGACCCATGTCTCTAAGTAATGCGCGGCAATTCTCAATAGTCCTTGATGTGGTTAGCACTGAATCAAGTGATCGAGTTGCAGGCTGACTATCGGTAAATACAACGACGTCTTTACCAATCACGACGTGGCAGCCCAACCAGGTTAGGGCTTCGAATATCGCTGTTACCTCCGCTTGGAGGATGCTACAGAAATTGGGAAGGCGGTAAGACAAATTGATATCCAATTCATCCGAGTGAATTCCCATACCAACTCCCGCATCCGTCTTGGAGGCATAAGTATAGATTGTAATGGATCCACTGACCAGCTGCCTGTTAGTATCCCAAGATTCCCTTGACGGGATCAAGCTGCAATGGTTCCTACCAAAAAAGTGATTGGGAACAATGTAATCCGTCGATGGGGGCAGGTTAAAGTTCCGAAGTATCGGCGAGTGCCCATAATCCAGCGTTCGCCATAGGCCAGTTTCACGTAGGCGTAAGGCCGTGTATGCAGCCATCCGTTGACTAAAAACGTCCAATGGGAGCAGTCCGAGCACCATATCTAATCCGGATGAAGGTGTCGTTCGAAAAGCTCCTGTTATGAGAAGAGAAGCCAACCTTTGAACTTTGGCCAGCAAATTAGAATAGGTAGTGGTGCTCAGTGCCTTCTACCACACACTAACTCCGTAAAGCAATATAAGCCGCACACTAACGGTATACATCCAATATACGACCTTTGTCTGTAAGCCCCAGGTCTTCCCGATAGCTCTCCTGCACGAATACAGTGTTATGGTAGCTTTATTCACCCTTTCTTCGATGTTGGGCTTCCATTTTAATTTCTTATCTAAAATCAGACCCAGAAAGGGGGAGTAACCCCTGCGCCTGAGTGCTGTATTAACAACTTCAGCGTCTCAGGCTACTAAACGTGATAGGGTGACAAAAACCGAATAGTCACCGAAGCAGCACTTCCGAGGCCCCTCCATGGTGGACCTCTTTCGTTTTACGAATACTATCATGGTTAGGCGATTGGCAAAATTCTACGTCAAGAAACCTGGAATAAAAGCCTCGGATTGGATGGATACAACCCAACGACGACTTCGCAAACGAACAACTGAATACTCTTTCGGAACCTGGAATGTACGCTCCTGAATACGCCAGGGGTCTTAAGGGCCGTCTTGGATCAAGTCGAAAAATATAAGCTGAGCATCAGTGTTGTGCAAATACGCGTAATCTTTAGAAGTCTACGTTACAGCGTAGACAAAGCCGTAGACAACGTATATAATGTATACAATGCATACAATGTAAATAATGAAGACAATGAACTGTCACTTCTTATATCTTTTGAATTCACCTGAAAATTTTGGTTGAGTTGAGAATTTTGAACATATTTTGAATTCAGTAAATGCTAAATTCCAAGCATGTTAAAGATTCTCGACCAATTTAAAAGCTATTGAACTTACATTTTTGCACAAATGCTGTTTTTTGCTGCAGGTAGTTTGTATGTTTGAATCGCTAATTCGGACAATGGGGTCATGCCCAAGTAACCATTCGTATGCTTTAAAGAATCACTTCACCATTTAGCAATAATATAGAAACATAAAATCAGTTTATCGTGTGACATCGCTTAAAAAAGTGATGATCGCATGAATAATCATTGGAACATTTTCAAGAAAGCTTTTAACATCCTTATTGAATCAATTTAAAGATAGTGGTAGTGGTATAAAACTTCGATAACACTATCTCTAAAGAGTAAAACAGACCTCGCGATTCATTGGTCAATCGATTGCACACAATTTACCGCGCAATCTGAAATGTCAGTCACACTGCCCATACAACACAACACGACATAGCGACATATATTTTGTGGCAATTGAAGATCCATTGCTACTTTCGATGGAGAATGACTGCCACAACCACAGCATGAAGGATGACTACATTTTATGTCAAAAATTAGCATGATTGTCAAAAAAATTGCATGGCAATATGTTCCACAAGTACAATCCGAAAATTGAATCAGATGGTCGCATAAACCTTCCGATTTATCTCGTAATCAAAAAATCTCTTCAACCGATCGGAGGGTCTGTGGTGCCAAATAGTCTCTCCCTTAATTATCACAAACACATGCAATATTCTCCCATAGCACAGTTTTGGCTTAATTTTAATAGTGTGACATTCGTATTGTCATCCGATTAAATGTTCCCGTAGTTTTATAGAAGGAATGACTTGGGATTTAAAAAAAATTGAAACTTATGAAGTGCTCTGTAAAACCAAGTTTCTTCAATGGAATTGTTTGAAGTCTTGCATAAAATCAAACGTTTCTCCGCTTATTAATTTCTGAACCAATTAATGTGATTTCTGAATGATGAATGTATGATTTAATCAACGTTAGCAATGCTGACTATATGTGAGCGACGAGACGGGCAATCAATAGACATGGGTTCGACGCTAGCTGCGGAAATCTTGTTTTTGCATTTTTATTTCAAATGCATTCATCGACAGAAAATAATATAAGACAAACAGCCCGATATAGCTTTAAAACTGAGGGACTAGTTTGCATTGCAACAGGCGGACGGACACAGCTCAATTGATTTCGTCACACTGTTCAATATTCGGTTTTTTTTTATCGATACAGATGTATGTATATTAAAACATCTATTAATTTTTTGTTCATATGTAGCTTATATTTTGATTCTTTCTTCCGGACGACGCGGACGCGACGATTCGGTACAATTGTGTAGCATCTTCAGGTCATTTATTTTTTACAATTTTATTTAGCTGTTGAGTTTATGTAATTTTTGTATAATTAAGAACGAAAACAATAAAAATTATTACAAAATAAAATAAAGTAACATTTGCCAAAAATTACATAAACAACAACTAAATAAAATTGTAAAAAATTAAGGTCCTGAAGATGCTACACAATTGTAGCGAAACGTGCGTCGTCCGGAAGAAAAAATCAAAATATAAGCTACATATAAACAAGAAATTAATAGATGTTTTAAAACTGATCAATATACAATGAAAGCTCTCATAAGCGGACAGTCACGGTTCCCATATTTTTGTCCGCTTAAGAGAGATGTCCGGTTATTGGATAGGTTGAAAAAATATTGCCGAATAAAAAATAAACAAAATTAATTCATTTCTGTTTTTATTAATTCAATTATATAATTCAGTTGTTAACATTATTGTCATGTCAATGATGTTCACCACCTCCATTTTTTATTTTAAAGAAAGCTTCTTTTATTTGGTGCCATCCTCCAATCAATTTATAATGTACGAATGATTTTCATGCACCTTTATGAAGCCAAACCTCAACAAATGCATGGGCTTACTCTTTTATTTCATAGAAAACGTCTGGCTGTAGAACACTTTCGCCGAAACATATCCGACAAACCTGTCCGTATGAAACAAGTTTGTCCGGTTATGAGAGCGCCGCGTCCGGTTATTGGAGATGAGTCGACGAAATTACTGTCCGTGTCCGTTCGTTGGAGTGTCCGCTTATTAGTATGAAAGGTACACAGAAATTATTCGAAAAACATTTGTTTCCAATAATTTGTCCGTTTATTAGAGATGTCCGCTTATCGGAGCTATCCGCAAAGGGAGCTTTCACTGTAGTATGTATACTTTGCTTCCTTCTGTGCGGTGCAAAGTTAGTATACCCTTTCCCCTAGTGAGGGGTATAAAAAGGAAATCGAAATAAAATTTCAGATTACAATTAAAAAGAAAAAAAATGTTCCCTCATGTTTTCAAACATTTTTATATAGTTTGTGTAAACGAATTAAACTTGTGATGGTTAGTTTGCAAAACGCTTAATTGTCTACGTTGTATACACCGCTCGCGTAGACAAATGGTTAATTGTCTGCCTACATACTCTACTCGTCGACAATGACGTAGATTACTTCGGTGTAGATTACTTGCACAACACTGCTGAGCATAGTTGCATTCCAGGAACCAAAAAGGCTAGTAGCGAGATTGACGACCGAAATTCGTACACAATTTTGACAAGTGCAAAACCTTCGGGCCACAGGGAGTTTGGAGTGGCGTTTATTTTAAACAATCAACTTCAGCCGCATGTTATCGACTTCAAATCCATAAGCGAGCGGCTGTGTGCGATTACTCGTAAGGCGGAAGATCAAGGTTGAAAGGCTCCGGCTAATTCCTATATCTTCTTCAGTTGTGGCATAACTGCAAACCCTTAGCTATGCAGGAGGAGTTTCATAGAATATGAATAGACCGGGGCCTTAAGGGCCCTCCTGGATCAGGTAGAACAATACAAGCTCAGCATAGTTGCAATCCAGGAAACTAAATGGCACAAAAGTGAGATTAACGGACTCAATTCGCACACTATTTTTACGAGTGGTAAAGAGGAAGGCACTGAGTGTACTGTACAACATTATGCTGAATTTTGGTAAACCGGCAAAGTTAGTGCGACTCACGAGGATGACGATGACTAATACCGTCTCGCAGGTCAGAGTGCAGAACCGACTCAGTGACCTATTTGAAACTCGTACTGGACTCAAGCATGGCGACGGGCTGGCGCCGACGCTCTTCAACCTTGCTTTGGAGTATGTAATTCGAGCCATGAATATGGACAGCAGCGGAACGCTACTCGTCAAATCGACTCAATTAGTAGCGTACGCCGACGATATCAACATCATGTATCGAAGATTGAGTGACGCAGAAAGCCTTCTGCATAACCTCAATAGCGCCGCAAAGGAAGTTGGACTACGTATCAACGAAAGCAAAACAAAGGCCATGATGCAATCGAAAACAAGGACACCAGCAAATTCAAGTATCACAGTGGGGGACCTTAATATCGAGTATGTAGACAACTTCAACTAGCTGGGTTGTAACTTATCAAAGGACGCCAACGAAACCGACGAAATTGATCGACGGATACAACTAGCCAATAAGACTTATTTCTCGGTCCTCCCTATAATTAATTCGAAACTTGCGCACAGGAACACGGAACTCCGCGTGTACAAAACGATCATCCGACCCGTGCTATGTTATGGCTGCGGAACATGAACCCTCACCCAAACCTCTGAAATTTTGCTAGACCGATTCGAACGAAACGCTCTTCGGCGAATTTTCGGGGCCGTTCGCGAGCGAGATCAATGGCGTATCCGGTACAACCATGAGTTGTATCAATTGTAGGATTAACTGGAAGTATCGAAAATCGTGAAGCTTCAACGTTTGCAATGGGCGGGGCATGTACAACGGATGGACGATAATCGCATGCCAAAGAAAGTGATGAGCACACAACGAATTGATGGAGCGAGGCTGCGTGGACGACCGAGAGCTCACTGGGAGAATTCCGTAGGTGAAGACGCCCACCAGCTGCTGGGCTTCCGAAACTGGAGGACAAGGTCACGTAACCGCGACAATTGGAGGTCAACGATTCAGGTGGCCAAGGCCCGACGTCGGGCTATCGTGCCACATTGATGATAATGTGTGCAATTCGCATTAAAACCCGGTTTTTTAATCTCTGGCTCATAAACGCGCATGTCCCCACCAAAGTCAGTGAAGACGCGGTTAAAGACGAGTTCTATCACCGCCTAGAAAATCTCATCGATTCACTACAATGAAACGATGTAAAATGGATGCTGGGGGATTTTAACGCCAAAGTCGTAAACGAAAGTTGGCATAGGGGGATTACTGGAGGGTACAGCCTCCATGAAGACTGTAACGACAATGGCCAACGACTAATTGACTTCGCGACCAGCAGAAATATGGTCATTAACTCTACGTGTTTTCCGCATCGTCGCATTCACAGGCAGGTCTCCAGATCAACATACCGTCAACCAAATTGACCTCGTCTCGAAGATTGGGTGATGCAGAAAGTCTTCTGCATAATCTCAGTAACGCCGCCAAAGAAGTTGGGCTACATATCAACGAATTTAAAACCAAGGTCAGGATGCAATCAAAAACTCGAACGCCAGTAAATTCAAGCATCACTGTGGGGGCGGCTTGTTCTGCTATCCGCTCTCATAGGGAGAACTTTTGTGTTTCCGATATTTTCCGCCATGTGTCCGCTATATGGCGGACGGTAATATAAGAACAAGGAAATTCTTCTTGTGAGATCTGATAGCGTAATGTTCCCAGATGAGATAAAGCGACGGATCACTCAGAGAAAAATTCACTCATATTGAACGAAATATATTTAATTCAAACGATTTGCGCTTTTGATTTGGCTCCACAAGCAAATGCGTTTAATTCTAACGAGTGGCGTTTCTTTCAAAAGCATTATGAGCTGTAAAAAAGCGTTTGAATTAAAAGAATTTGCGTTTACCTGGAAAGAAGAAGCCAGTCGATTTAAACGTATTCTTCATTGAAATAAACACTTATTCTTTGATTGTAAACGGGTAACACATTTTGAATAAATGAAAGGCAATTGTATCAAACGTCTCCGTTTTTATATTGAACATTTTTGTTATTTAAATTAAGCGAAGCATTCTTTTTAAAGAAACGGTATGTATTTCGAAAGTAACGAATCCCGTTTTCATTTCATAGAAATTACCCCATTCAAAATAATTGAGTTTTATATGGAATTAAAAGCAAACTCTGCTAAAATAAAATAAAACATTCCGTTTGATTGTCCATTCTCCATTCGATTAGATACTCACTGTTACCTGGTTTGGCAAATCAATAAAAAATAAAACTTATGAAAACTTCAGAAAATATGATTAATATATTTCGCTTTTATTTTAACACCCGCTTAACTTAAATTGCACGTGTGCAAGCGTCCATTCCTCCACATGAATGCAAAAGAGCATTCTCAAAAATACTTCTAAACATCGATTCTAATGACATACGCGTTTGTTGTTAGACACTACACACTTGTTTGGAATGAATATGAACACGCGAGACTCATCAGACCGGCCAGAAGTATTTACTAACAACTGTTGTACTACACTCAGAAAAATTTCAATGGGAAATCCCATTAAACCAATCAGTTTGTCCTATTATTTTCAGTCAATAGGAAAAATCAGATTACTTTAAAAATATAGGAACCATTACTTTCACTGGATAAATATCCGTTTGTTTTAATAGTTGACTCATTTAAAAACAAACACATGGTCTAGTTATTTTCCAATAGGATATATCTTATTGAACTAATAGGATCAAAAAAATCGTTTCACTCGTAATCCGATCGAACTATATTTTTTTTTATAACTCCCATATTATTATACCATCCACACTACGTCATTTGTGGATTTTTTTAAGAATCATATTTGGCCAGGCCGAGTATTGAACATCCGATTTGCTAGTACTCTTTAAAACTTACTAAGTCACGGGGAGGCAACCAAACGATCTCGGCTACGGAGCATGATGTTGGTTATCTTACAAAATACACCCATATGCTTAAAATTCAATTAAAAAGCCTATCCCATTAATCGTCGTTATATAAAACAATGCAGCTGATGGTCTTTTTTCGGAAAAAGTCTCGTCTTTTGCCGTTCTGTTAAATTTATAAGACCAAAATTATTAACTTTACGGGTTGCATTTTTCTGAGTGATATGTAGTTGATTTTATTAGTTTTGATTTTTGAATTTGTTTTAATGGGATCGATCCTATTATTAGTTAATCATATCAGATCTTGGTAATTTAATAGGACAAACTGATTAAAATCTAATCTGATGTCCCATTGGATTTACGGGACACATTTCATTCCATACAAAATATCTCAATAGGATTCGTCCAGTTATATTAATTATTGCATCTGTTTACTTTTGTGAGGAAATCTGGTAAAATACCATCCAATTAAAATAATGGTACAAAAACTTTTAAGTTGACCGGGTCCATTTTTCTGAGTGTACATTGAAGCAAATGATATTTTGGCATCGCGTCCTTTGTTGTAGAGAAAGAGAATGTATTTTATCAATGCACAAATTGACTTACACGCATTTATGGCAAAAAACGAGTTAGGGATGTAGGTATGTGTATTTGTTACGCAAAGGAATGTATACACATTACTATGTAATGCGGAATCTTTTGATTAAAACTACCGGCGTTTGGGGTTTAGCTGCTCTTTTGTTCTAAATGAATTTCTCTTAGCGTAAATGAGAACTCGTTAAAATCAAACGAGATTTTTCAAACGAATACTGCGTTCAATTTAAATGTGGAGCTTTTAATATGAATGTGCATTTTTTTCTCTGAGTGATAAAACTAGCTAATAAGTGTTATTTTTCGGTCCTCCCAATTATGAAATCGAAGCTGGTGCACAGGAACACGAAGCTTCTCGTGTATGAAACCATCATCCGACCTATGCTATGAGATGGATGCGAAGCATGGGCCTTAACCCAAAACTCTGTTAGATACATTCGGGCGCAATGTTCTCCGAACAATTTTCGGGGCCGTTCGTGAACGAGGTGAATGGCACATTCGGTACAACCACGAGTTGTATCAGCTGTAAGATTATGTATCGAAAATCGTGGAATTGCAGCGACTCCAATGGGTGGGACATGTACAAAGGATGAACGCCGATCGCATGCCCAAAAAAGTGATAAACGCGCAACGAGTGGACGGAGCCAGATTGCGTGGACAACCGAGAGCCAAATGGGCATTCTGTATGTGGGGACCCCCACTAGATGCTAGGCTTTCGGAACTGGAGGACAAGGTCGCGTGACCGCGACAATTGGATGTCTTCAATCTAGGCGGCCAAGGCGCGACGTCGGGCTATCGTGCCATAAAGAAGAAGGAGTTTGTATGTTTGAATCGGTAAAATCGGACAATGGGGTCATGGAGCTGCCATTCAAAACTAACCCCCCAAATTAGGTTCTTCTAAAAAAACTTTTTTATTTGTAAACCAATTTAAATGTGATTCTCTTGATGACACAAAACATATGTCAGAATGGATCAATTCGGATCATGGGGTCATGGGCCTGCCATACACATCCAACCCCCCAAATTAGGTACTTCTAATAAAAACTTTTTTATTTGTGTATACCAGTTCCAAACAAATTTCACACAAATGTATTTTTATTAATGACTCAAAACATATGCAAGAATGGGTCAGATCGGCCCATAGGGTCATGGGGCTGCCATACAAACCCAACCGCCCATGTTTGTTCATCTAAGAAACATTTTTTTACACCAATTTCACGGGCTGGGTACGATATCCCGCCCATCATATTTCCGTTTTTTTAAATCCCGACATTCAATATCCCGCCATTTCAAAATCCCGCCAATTAAAAATCCCGCTCAATTAGAATCCCGTCTAATCGAAATCCCGCCAATCCAAAATCCCGCCATTTCAATAACCCGCTTATTCAAAATCCCGCTTTTCAATATCCCGTCACAAAAGGTAAGTATATTCTTTCAAAAATCGCGCGAAATTAATTATATCCATGGGAAAAATATCAAGTCGGGATAGCCAGGAAAACCAAGGTTCCCGCCTAAGTTCTGCAGCAAATTTTCCAAGAACTCAAAATAATGTTGAGGCTTGGCACAGACGATTAAACTTTATCACAAGAAAAAGCCATATCGGTCTGTACCGGTTGCTGGAATTACTAGGTAAAGAAATGCTCCTAGCTAAAAGCCGAGGGGAGCAGTCCCGATCCGAAGGTCGCATCCCAAAGCAAACTAAGGTCTTTAGACGTAGCCAGCAGTTACTTTCAACTAAAGAGGATTATGAAAATACGGATTAATGTAAATAATTGATAAGTCGAACGCATATCTATATTTTTTTGTTAACTCATTGCCGGACACAACGCCAAAATTTGACACGATTTGTATGTCAAATGCTCAAAATTGGACGTCTATAGACATTCTGTCCGGGAAAGGGTTAACAATAAAAAAAAATTTGGCAGTATTTTGGTGGGATTTTTTATTATTTAATAGCGGGATATTTAAATGGCGGGATTTTGTAATGTCGGGATAACGTAAAGCGGGATTTTTTGGAAAAGGCGGGATTATGAACGGGCGTGATTTTGTTTTTTTTTTCGGGATTATGTGGGTATCTCCAATACATTAAATACAAGTCGTAGGTACGTCCGAAAAAAACCTTTAGCCCGAGGAGAGCGAAGGATATCGAAATTTCAGCCGCGCCCGAAATTTGCCTCGGTCACGTTTAATTCATATTTTTTAAACTGACACAATCCGTTTTTACATGACTCACAAATAATGAAAGAGTTCTGCTATTTCTCTCAAATAGTCAATGTTCGAAGCCATAAAATATTTGTTGAACAATCTTTACAAGTTTATATCCCGGTTTGTGGTTAAATGCGAATATTTCTCATTTGTGTAGGAGGCTAGCCTCCCTAAATAAGCGTTTCGAAGTCACCGAAAAAAGTCTGACCGTACGGTCAAGGCTAACTTAAATCTTAGCTAAATGTCCACAAGCACAAGCATTCATGTACATATTCGTACATGTACAAGATCAAGGTCCGTAAAATGTAACAGAAGATTACCAGTAGATTAGGTCGCTAGTCTTTACTTTGAATTAGTCTTCACAAATTGAACGCTTACCAAATACATATCATATCAAACATGTATAGCTCTAAGACTAAACCACTTACACTGAATCATTCGAAAATCTCCATTGAGAGTCTCTGACTGTCCCACAGAGCAGGACATCACACTCGATTTGGAAACATACCAAGGAACCCAAAGGATAAATTACCCCAACTCGGTATACTACTTAAACTAACACTTCCACTGTGTGTCAACACACCACTCTATCCCCTGTGACTGTGAACTGTGATACACTTAATTAAGACGGACTGGTCTTCCCCGTATCTCAGCTCTTCTCAATGTCCTTTGAACCGAAATAAACCACAAAACCTAATGGCAATCATCGAGTGTGGAAAGCTCATGACATAGCAAAAGGAAAGGATTTGGGCGGCTTTCTCCCAAAAGTGTTTGACCAATAAAATAAATTGCATGAAGTAGTGTACGAAGTGACCTGATTGCAATCATACACATCACCGAATCTGGAATTGTGAATGAGTTTAGCAATAATCATACATTTCAAGGAAGATGATAATGTTGGAAGTGAGTGTAAGGATAAAAGGATCCGAGTGAGGTTTTTAATAGTTTTTTCTTGGTTTTCTGTTAGTAAAAGAGAACTGGAAATCATGAAAATTACTGTTTCGTTTCTCGCTCCCTCGTTTACCCTTGATGCCTAGGCACAACACCAACAGTGCAGTTTTACATTCATGTATGTATGAGTATGTAGTTGTTTTCCTTCGGACAATCTTCAAGTACAAAGCTATGATATTCATGAATTCCCACACGAATATCATTTTTTTAAACCATGCAAAACTTAAATCCATGTATATATCCATGCGAATTCGTTCCCTGAATACAAATTAAATTTTGTGTTGATCCAATTTAAATCGATTAACAAATGTAAATAATCAAATTAGCCAATTATACATACTTTGGATTTTTTACAATCTTTCCAACGATTCTGCCAACGCACCCACTTTCCATCCAAAGTTAGTCATTCTGAAATTTAATCGTGAAAACCATTCCGCCGTCAATTGTCTAATTAATTATGTCGTCGCAACACAAATCGATGTCATTGCCCTCGTCGATAAGCCAATCAAAAGAAACAACAAGCGCTAGGGATCTAATTCAGAGCCAACCTTTCAATCATCCTTTTGCGCCATTGATATCTTTTCGTTAAGAAAAAAAATCATTTCAGTATATCCTCCAACTTTTTTTTCTTATGGGTTTTTTAATGGGGTCTTGTTTTTTTTTCCTTTCTAAAGAAGTCCTTGGTTGCATTCCATTCAGAATAATACAGGGATCTGAACAAGCCTTTTTCTTTTTTGAGTACGTTTTGACGTGCTTTTCGAATTACTAATTATGCGTCAAGCTAATTTGTAGTCACCGCACTATTGTCCTGAAAATGCGCCTCTCATTCTATAAGACCTCTTTTGCTGGAAGAACTTTACTCTTCCCCGTTCCTCTCTTTTTCTATGGGCATCTGCTTGCTTATTTCGTATTATTTTCAGTTTGACATTATCCTCGCGGTCGCATTTCACTCGTGCATAAAACGGCCCGAAACTGAAGACTGAAAAGAATTTTTTTTTAATGAATTACGACGCGACTAAAGAAAGTCATAAATCAACCGTCAACGCATGACTTAAGACGTTATACGTTTCAGTGAGTTTTCGTTGAATTTTTCAAGAGTTTTGCCAATCCCTCGCGAAAACATCTAGCAACCACCACCACTACTACTAACCACCCTATTTGACGAATGCTATACGTTGAGAAGATAATGGCGACCGGCAGAGTTTTTAAAGTGGCTCTTCGTTGCGGTTGTATGCTTTCTGCTTTGTGTATGATTATCGCTAGCGTGGTGAGCAATGTTGACAGCTTTTTTGTTTTTTTAACTCTTCGTCGGGCGCAACCGGCCAGCAAAACACTTTTTTCTTTGCTACTCGCTAGTAGAGAGGCCCAAAACTTTGCAGCTCCGTTTACTTAATTTTAGAGCCTGAAGAAGGTTCAATTTAGTTTTCCTTCTTTTCATCACTGCTATTTTATGGTCAATTGATTGTTACTTTCTCATTTCTCCTTGCAGCTTTCTTTATTTCTCCTTTTATGACGACGTTTCGCCTTAAAGAAAGAGCTGAGAAAAATGATCATAAGACCTGATGATGCCGAATAAAGTAGGCGAAACGTCGCGTCGTCATAAAAGGAGAAATTAAGAAAGCTGCAAGGAGAAATGAGAAAGTAACAATCAAAAGGTTAAATTTAGTCTGCCTATCTTTCATTCATTTCAATTTTGCTTAAAAACATCGTTGCAGTACTTTTCGTAAAATCTCCTTTCTTGGATTTTTGTGGAAAGTCGTCAAACACATTCCAAATTGACGAATATTCAATCATGATGACGAATTTTTAATCAAAACTGATTAAGACTGTGCTACGTCAAATCAGGGCCGGATTTGACCTCTATGGCGCCCCTGGGCAGTATTCAAATCTCCGCCCTCCGTCACTATGCTATGAACATTTCACAGTTTCTTAATTGTTTAAACAAGAATTGAAATTTCATGTTGTCGAAACGCATGGACTCGTATATATTAATCGGCAAAAGTCTGTTCGCTGATTTTATTATTTTAAATTGTTTTGGCAGTGCTAGTATTTTGTATTTTTCACTGCAGAAAAATGACAAATACAAATTCGACAAAACGAAAAAAATTGGAAAAGTTTATTAAAACCAAAAGTGACTCAGGCAGCGTATGAGTTTATAAAACGTCCTGGACGGAGTTGGTGGTTATTAGCCGAAGCGATCATTAATGTGCCAGAGAGCTACCACCAAGAAAATATATCTTGCATTCCAAGAGCCTACACTGGAAATATTGTTCAAGAATATTGGGAAACTCGTGCTACGAATATCGGCTGTAGAACCAATGCTATACATGAAAAGTTTGTGAAACGGATTCAGTTTGTAGATAAGGACATAGATCTCCAGGTTTTGATTACGAAAGAAGTTTGCCAAAACCGTTGAAGACAATTCTGCGAGTCAAGCTTGATGGAAGTTTTGGCGGTCATCGTTTCTTGCATAGGATGACCGACAAAATTTTCATCGACTTGCTTGGCGAACTATCAGTCTATTTTTATGTGAGTCAAGCGGGTCCTCTGTTAGCCTATTATTTCCGTAACAGCGATGGACGTTCTGGACAAATTTCCAGCGCTAGCAACCGCAACGATTCCACTAAAAAGGGAATTCGAAATTATGTGTTGATCGATACGGGCTGAACGATTCATCAAATTTGGAGATGTCTTTTCAAAAAGATTATAACCTTTGCAGGATAAACACATCGAATCGATACTCAAGGATCAAAACTGATCAGTCTAAAATCCATTCGGTGAACCTTGCCTGAAGTTCTGGTAAATAAAAAGTATAGAAGCGCTCGCTTACGTTCTCCACTGTAGACTTGAAACAATCGCGAAAAAGAGCGATTTTGAATTTGCCGTAACGCGCCGACTTCATTCGGTCGTCTGGTGGTAGATTCCGTGGCAAAGATTAGAGAAGTAAAGATCAACTACTAAGAACAAAATAAAATTTAGAGCAGGATGCACTAAATTTACAAACACTTGCAACCCACCAACTGAGAGTTGAAATGGCATGCAATGGGCTCAAAAAGTTTATTAGTGCGACAAGGTCCACCATATACCCCTATCAGCTGTGGTATGTACGGCAAATGTCAAATCGATGGAATGATCATTAGTGTGAGTGACCATCCCATTCATGATGCACAGAAAGTTTCAATGTATGTGTGACATTTTCTATATACTTAGTATTGCCAGATGTTGAAAATTTAAATCGTAATGGAAATGTTACCTGATGAGAACTCGACTCGTTCATATTTTTGACGAAATTGGCGCGCAATGAATTTTGAATTTTAGCATATATTTCTGTCTTTAACTGAAAATAATGGTACTCATTTGTGTGATTCTTTTTTTTTTATCCGGCTTACGATTGTGAATCAAGTATTCATCGACAACATTTTGAATGTAATGGAATATTGACTTGTCACTGAATGAACTTTACAGTGTAATGGAAGAAATAGAATGGGTGCAGCAACAGCAGCAGTGCTTTTGCTGCCAACATGACGTCGCCCATTTAAATTACATTGGACTGCTTTATCGTTGCTGCTGCTGTTGCTGTCGCCATGGTATTTCCAATATAATTCCGATAAATTTTATTCAAGGTGACTACGTTTTCGCGTACACATCTACATCCTGGATGTTGGCCACAGCAATTTCACAATCAGCTTCGTACTACTTTAGAAATTCGTCGATAACTCCGCAATCCTATGGCGGATGGACACGATCGAGGTGTCGCCGATTTTTTCGAAAATCTGCAAACACCTGTGGTTGATAAAGCGTTATGAATTGGGGGTGTGTACAACTTTTTTGAAGAAAATCACGAGATGAATGATTTTCCGATGCGTTTATGCGGAAGTTTTCGGACACCCTATATATAGATGATGATCGTACACAGTACATACCTTTAACGAAAATCTGAAACATAGTACTTACCTTTAATAAACATTTATTTCGATTCGTTCAGGTTTTCGATGAAATTATAACGACTTTTTCTATTTTTGGCGATCAAAACATATTTTTATTCTACATGAAACTTTATTATAACTAGAATAAAGGTGTTAATACATAAGGATTTTGTACGGCAGTCCCATGCCCCAATTTACCGATTCCATTCAGATGTTATGTGGCAATTTTGGGGAGTCGGGTTTTTATAACAGCCCCATGGCCAGTGATCCATTTTCGGTGGATCTAGCATATAAACACACACACGGTAGTCATCAGCTCATCATGCTCCACTAGGAGTTAGTATAAATCAAGAACATACAAACAGCCTGCAGCATAAATAAATTTGGGACTTTTCACCTAATGACGACTTTCGCAGTATAGTATGTTTCGGCGAAAGTGACGAGCCACTCGAATTCAGATTTTGCTAAGTGTTACTTTTATGAACCGATATACTTTGTGGCGTATAGAAAACATATCATCGTCCAACTCGTCGTCACCCGGTTGCCGTCTCTTACAGGCCTTATACATCTGCAACTTGGTAGCCAACCTAGGTTGCAGGTACCTTACTACACACTTGCAACATTCCGGCAACCACGCCATTTACGTACTTGCAACCTGCATCATGCCTACAAATCGCTTAATTTCCGGTTTTTTGCGTGTTGCCAACCAAGTTGCAGGTGTATAAGGGCTGTTATTTGTTGGCGTGTCGAATGAAATGGTTTTCTTTCTTAATGGCTCCTTCGCCTGCCGTCGACCGTTTTCTAGGCGCTTGTGTTGATGGCTCGAATGATGTTGCGTGGTGAGGTGATTCGATCGCCTGACAACTTTCATAGACGGTTGAGAGTTTTTCGAGCACTTAATTGGAGGACGAAATTATAATAGGTGTGTTTTTTTGGTTATCCCGTGCAGGTTTGGGTAACGAAACTCCATATAAAAAAAATACAGCTGACGCACCTGTCATTTTTTTTATATGAAGTTTCGTTACCCAAACCTGCACGGGATAACCAAAAAAACACACCTAATGTCTTCGGTGATGACACGGGTTCTCGACGAAATGATTTGTTTTCGTGACCTTGTTGTGGACGTTTGGTTCACTATGACTGCGACGAAGTACGGGCGATGTACGTTAATCCATCGGGGAGGCTAGTGAGACTGTGGAAGAAATTTTGAGATTTTAATTCTGGTCGTTCATACAAAATTCCACTATGTACTTACTACTATTATTCATCGAACTAAAAATCTTCTTCGGCTGAAATTCTTTATCACGCAAACTTATCGGTCCATGTTCGGCAATTGCGCGGTGAATACTCTTGAACAAGACTTGCCGAAGTGGTGTGGCTGACACGGGCATTTTTGAAGGGGCCCGAGCAATCTGCAATTTCCTCTTCGCCTTTGTGTTGCTATTCGTCGAACTGGCACTGTGTACAATCAACTGAATAGACAATATAAGCCAATGCATTTAGATTTCTAGAGCTTGCGAGCCGTACTCTTGCCAACCATCTCACCGAGGTCTCGTTCAAACGGCGAGCCATACGGCTCGCAAGCTCAAGGCATCGAATGGTACTGGCTTATATGGAAAGCACACGATGTAATTTCGCGGCACAAATTCACTGCACTTCTTATTAGTCGGCCGCAGGAATTTTTTGAGGAGCTAACGATCCTGGTAAGGGGTGATGTCTTTCTTCAGCTTGAACAAATCCAAACGTCGTCATGAGTGCCCGTCATCGGCGAGCTTAAAGTTGCTAAAATGAGAAATTAAAAATGAGCACAGAGGTTCCCACAATACTTCTATATAAATCTTACCTGTTAGCTGCTTTAATCAAGAATTTCTCGGAGCGATTTAAAAACTTTCGCGACAAACTCGTCTTCTCGTCTTGTTTACAAGCAACTGATTGACATCTTTTGACAACTGTCAAACGACGTCGACCAATGAAAACATCTTATCGAAAATTCGTTAAGTTTGTTTTCTTGGTCATATATTGTCGTCTCGTTTCAGATCATATTGCTCATTGTAATTCGGGCGGCATCTCTTTCCTGAAAATTTCGATGCACACGGACGACAAAAATCCCATACATAGGCACTAAGCCTCCGAGCAACCCGTTTTCTTATTTTGTAGGCAGTAGTAAGTCTATTATAATTCTTAGTCTATGTCCGTGGTACGTGGTTTAAGCAGGAATATTGGCGACAATCGTAACGACATTGGCAAGAATCTCAACATAATTTACAGGGGTTGAAAGTTGTTTTAGCGAGGATCTGCACTTTCAGCTTAAAATTGAGTCCTCCATACTGAGTTTCTTGCGGTAGGCTTCTCGAGACTGAGAGTATCGGCAGATGGCATCCGGACGGATCCTGATAAGCAATGGACTGAAATGAAGTGACCTTTACGCCAGCTTCTATGTTTTCTGGGTGACGAAAAACTACTGTTTAGCAAATTAAGATTTTATTTTTATGTAATCCAATCAAATATTATGAAAGTTAGAACAATTTATAATTTGTTTAAGGAATATTAACAACAAAATTAACAGAGAGTATGTGTTGAGATGAATCCTGCGGAACAGCCCCGTATTTAACAAGTCTAGCTGGCATTAACATTCCGAAATTGTACCGTAAAACGTTCAAAGTACTTAGCATTTACGGAAAATTGAGTTCGTTCACGCTTTTTGCGTTTTTTTTTTGTCATTGAGCTGCTTCTTTAAATGGCTGTAACTTTTAAACGCAGACACCTACGACATTGGAATTTCTAGCAAAATATGTATACTCTAAATCGACACTCTAATCTCCCCTATTAATTTTTTTTTGTTGCGATTATTCTACTCTTAGGTCGCATTTTGACCGGGTGTAACTTTTGAACCGGGACAGTAGTATAGTGACTTTAGCTCTAGACCCAAACATCCAAAAAAAAACAGCTGACTTTTGATGCCAAATTGTTCTGTGGCCTGACCGCATTACGCAGTAAAAAGTTAGTCTTTTTTGGGCGTCACATTTGAGGGGAGGGGGTGGCAAAGGGGTGAAATTATGATTTTTCGCCAATATCTGGTTAACTATGGTATTTACAGCAAAATATTCTGAGGACGATTTAAACTACAACAAAATTTCCTTTCTAATGATATATTATATCATATACCTTCTTTTGGCAGATTATATACTAGACCCAAAAACATTCGGTGTAATTTCGATTTTTTTATAGTTACATTTGTCGCTCTAGCTCCTGAAGTAATTTAATTGGAGCCATGGTAATTGGGATAACTATTCCTAACAATATATAGCTGTCCCACACGGAGACTCAGGCTGCCCCGTCAAAGTATTCCTCTATATCCCCTATTAACATTTAAAAAAAAGACATGCCTGTAACTTATCGCCGAATCACAGCAGGCGGGAAAATTTTTGGTAAACGTTAAGGCTAAGTCCCATTAGACCCTCCACCAAATATTACTTCGATCGGATTAAAACAAAGGGTACCTCCCATACAAATTATTCAAATTCAATGCCACTAGTTTATTAAGAAATAAGGGAACAAGTCAACGAAAATTAAAGTTTTTCTCGTAGGCAATTTTCGGGTCATTTTGTATGGATGGTACCCTTTGTTTTAATCAGATCGAAGTAATGTTTGGTGGAGGGTCTAATGGGACTTAGCCTTAACGTTTACCAAAATTTTTCCCGCCCGCTGTAATTCGGCGATAAGTTACAGGCATGTCTTTTTTTTAAATGTTAATAGGGGATATAGAGGAATACTTTGACGGGGCAGCCTGAGTCTCCGTGTGGGACAGCTATATATTGTTAGGAATAGTTATTCCAATTACCATGGCTCCAATTAAATTACTTCAGGAGCTAGAGCGCCAAATGTAACTATCAAAAAATCGAAATTACACCGAATGTTTTTAGGTCTAGTATATAATCTGCCAAAAGGTATAGGTATATGATATAATATATCATTAGAAAGGAAATTTTGTGTAGTTTAAATCGTCCTCAGAACATTTTGCTGTAAATATTACTGTTAACAAGATATTGGCGAAATTATAAATTAATAATTTCACCCCTTTGCCACCCCCTCCCCTCCAAATGTGACGCGCAAAAAAAAGTATTTTTACTGCGTAATGCGGTCAGGCCACAGAACAATTTGGCATTAAAAGTCAGCTCTTTTTTTGGATGTTTGGGTTTCATCATTTTTTCAGCTAAAATCACTTACTACAGCTCGAACAAAATATTCATCAAAATGTGCACCACAAAAATATATCCCGTTTGCGCTTGGTCCTCCTTTGCGATATTTCAGCCATTAGCTCGCATTTTGACCAGCTGTAAATTTTGTAAGTTCAATTTCTTATGGACAAGTATTATCCATTACAATACGGTGAATATTCGATTGGGCGTGCTAGAATATGCCTGAGTAACTAGAAAAAATTTGAAAGAGGAAGTTACAATTTTGTCTAATTGTTGTGACTGTTCCTTGAGTTTTCCAAAATTATTATTCACGGCATTTGAAACCAACGGAAAGTTCGAAAAATTGCCGCCCTTCACAATCTGCCGCCTTAGGCAGCTGCCCAGGTTGCCCATATGGTAAATCCGGCCCTGCATCAAATTGATGAATTTCAAAATTACATATTTTGAAGAATTTTCAAATCTTGTTGAGGAATTCCCATTCGAATTTAGCGAATTTCCATGTCAGTGCGATGAATTTGCAAATCCACAATTAGTTAAAACTAGCACCAGAATTAATACAATAATTGAAAATATATTGACGAATTTCCATTTCAAAATGAGGAATTTCCAACTCACGTTCATGAGTTTCCATTACAAATCGACGAATTTCATCTGACGAAATTACGAGATTCAAAAAAAAAATCAATGATTTTTAAAATCAAGTTTACGAATGTCCATATCAAATTTTCAAATTTCCACCCACGTCAAACTAATGAATTTTCAAATAATATTGACGAATTTCCATTTTAAATTGATAAGTTTCTCAATCAAACTGACGAATTTTCATTTTGAAAAATCCATGAAATATTTTAATTTGATAAATTTGAAAATCATGTGTACCAATTTCCATGGCAAATTGACAAATTTCCATGTAAAATTTGCTAACTTTCGTGTCAAATAATCGAGTGTTTCATATCAAATTGACGCATTTCCATTTTAAACTAATCTTGATTGTATGTATGTCTAGAAATGTATATTAACTGCCGATACATGCACAATGCCGCAAAGTCAGAAAATTTAAATAAACAATTATTAAAAATCAAGTACCTTCGACTGGAAAGTTTTCAGCTGGCAGGAGACTTAGAAAGGTCATTGTTGTCTTTTGTAGTGTGTGATTTTAGTTTTTTTTTCTCTTGCAATGTAATGACGCTGGTAAAGTCCTTTTCAATGCACTAACACAATTATAGCTTTGCGGGCTGCTTATTAAAAATTGATGGTAGAACTATAATTTCGTTATGAAAAATATTTGTTGTTGTTGTAGCGACTAAAGAGATATTTTTCGCTTGAATCAAAAGGGATTTTGATAGCTTTTGGCCGTTTTAACAACATGTAGCTCCGTGACGATTTACATCGAAGAACGGGCTGCCGTTGGAGCTTGTATTATAGACAATACTAACATCCCTAGCCACAGTGGGATTCGAGTCCACGCTCCTGCAACTCAGAGATAGAGGTTTCATCTCTACCACTGAGCCACCGAATGCCCTTGAAGATAGATTGAAAAATATTTAAAACAAAGTAACGATTGAGGAACAAAACAACTCCGGTCAGCGAACACTATTCTATAAATAAAGAATAAATAAGTAACTGAGCGACCGACCAACCACGCCCAACATTGGACTAAGGCCGCAGATTCTATATGGATTGGATATAAAATAAATCGAAAATTCGACTGTATAAATAAAGGGACCCCGCTTTGATTTCAAACACAACAAATTTGAGAAACGTTACGCCACTGCACAAGAAGTTTAAAAATGCCGTTTTACATTATTATCCAGCAGGCCAAACACTGACCCCGCTTCGACCCTATACTCCATAGGTCCATCGCTGTAATCGTTTCGGAAGACACGATTTGTGAAGTAGCTCGTGATTAATATGAAGATAGTTTGGAACATCCATTCTTTGTCGTCATGAATGGATGCCCCAATTTGGTAGCCAATTCAAATGCATCTACCGTAGACCCCGTCTGTCTAAAACAGGGAGTTTTCCCAAGGTATCGAGTATGCAGATTTTGCCATTTGCATGCTATTGGAAATGTGCTTTCCACCAAGCATTTTTCGAAGACTTTAACAATTTTCTGAGGGACAGCACGAAGTGCAGCTTTCAACGCCACCTCAAGTTTAGGGAACAGAACCGAAATGATATTTTGAAGCAGCGTTGGGAACTTTAATTGTGGCGCCTTCATCTTATACGCCATTCATCATTCGTGCCCGCGTCCTCGTAGCGTTTTCTAAACCAACTTTTCTTGCTTTTTCTAATAGCGAGCTTCAGTAATCGTCGAGCGTTTTATAAGACTCCAGTAGGACATCATGGGCGCTTCTTTGGATTGCCAGCAGACACAGTGCCTTTAGGCAATTGTTCTCATTTTGTTGACTTAATACCTTCTTCCGAGGCATGAATGCGTCACAGACCATCATCAGCTACTTTGTGATCTGTGCTGAGCTGTGTTCCGCAGAACTTTCGATTGGATGACATTGATGCAGAACTTCATTGGAGAGAGTCTCATCAAATCTTTTTTCCAGACAATCCAATGGCCCCTGGAACTTGCTCTTTGCTCGATATGTTTGACGCAGTGTACAAAAATGCTTGCTGATCGCTATGAGTATAGAGCTCACTGTGCACCCCATAAACGGTGCCAACGAACTGCTGACAAATGTGAGATCAATAATGGATCCCACATTTCCCCTCCTAGAGGTATTACTATATCCCTTGAGTTCATTAGATCTGAAAACTGTGAAAACACGTTAAAAAGTAACGTGTTTTCACACACGCTTTCAAGTCCCCCACAATTACCATATGGCTTTTCGTACCCGCGTCGGGCACTAGTCCGTTCTCCTTCGGAGATTGGGCGTGCCTATCTTCTCTAAGGTGTTCGAGAGGGGACATCCTTCATCTTATACATGATGCGTATATTCCTCACCTTTTGCCGTACGGCAACATGCATATTTGGTCTGGCCTCCACGAAGTACATGAGTTCGACTATCAATTCTTGCAATTTGCAATAGAAGCACCAGTCTTTCTATGACTGTAGATTCGGAGAACTTTCAATTTTCAAATGCCCATTCTGGACGAATTTACCCAGGCTAAATATTGATGTGATGCATGGTTGAGATTCGAAGCATCGTGGGCGACTCACTGTCGGATCGACAAATTGTCATGAAGAAGATGTCTGTTACAGGCCTTTGTGGCCTGTGCCTGGGATTTTATCCAAAATTTCGCCAAACTACGAGACCAAATTTCGTTGAAGTTTTGACAGGAGTTAGTTGGAGAGCACTATAAATTTTATGTCTTATTAAATAACAGGCGCGACAATCCAACATTGGACTAAGGCCGCAGGATGTGTTAGTGACATCCTATTTCCAAGATCTTATCTGCTTTTTGATGAGGTAATGAGATCAGCATCACGCTCAGCAGTGTTATTTATCCCCATAAATGGGTACTCGTTTAACATCTGAGTGAGATCATAGTCTGTCACAAGCTCGTGAGTTCGAAAAACACAATGGAACACGGTGAGATTCGAACTCATGAGCCTGTGCACCGAAGGTGCGCGCACTAACCGCTCGACCAGCCAGACTACAATATGTCTTATGTCTTATTACTGCTACTATTATTACTGTTGCCACAAACTGTCCTTTTAGAATGTTGAATTCTAGGGATCAAATATCTTTACAAAAAAGGACATTAAAAGGTCAGTAAGTCAGCAAAAATTAGAGTAGAGGAACAGATCATTTCACGATTTTCTATGTGTATTGCGATAGCGAGATAATGTATCATATGACCGGGTATGGCGAAGACTGAAAAAACTAAAAGAACCTGTGTTAAAAGCTACTATAATGAGCTCTTTCTTTTTATTCAATACGATCCCAATCCAAACCACTGTCAATGCACGAAGCATTCTCTGAAAATTTTCAGATCTTTATGGACACATTTCTGTGGTTAGCAAATAACTTGGAAAACGTCAAAAAGACAATCCGCGTTGAAATTACATCAAATTACATGAATTCGCCTCACTCATATTATACATACAGGCATCACGTGTGACCGCACGTCAAATCCATGTTACATGCTGTTCAATTTGCATATCAAGTATATCCTTCAATCAACCGATGTATGGTCTGTGCGACAACGACATAAAAAACATCCTTGCACAGAACGAATACCCATGCTCGCTCTTCACTTCCTAATACTATTTCCGGGACTACGGAGCTCAATCGAGACCTCTGGCCCCAAGCAATCGAGCTTTTATGGTTTTTGAGTACATCGTCGTCGATTGAAGTAAATACATTTGTTGTGCATGTCCTGAATACAAATGGCAGTCCATTTGTATCCCGTAAAAAAAACACAAGGAACCAAACTTACACGGCATAGGATCATGTAAGGTCCTTCAGTCTGTTGTATGGTGAAAAAGAATGGCACCATAAACATTTGTAATGCAAAAATGTTGCTCTTCTTCGGCCGTCCGTTGTTGTCGTCGTCGTCGTCTTATGGGACTCATGGACAAAGCATTCAGCTTTTTAAATGCCACTATAGAAAGTGTAACAACTCTGAACGACAATAGTCCTTTTGGTATTCTCGACAAAAGAAAAGAAAGAAAAAAGAATTGGAGGAAAACTCTTTATTCGCTTCGATTACAACAAGAGTGTATATGGTGAATTCGATTCCTTCGGGGACATTCTCAAATATGGAGGATATCCTGAAGACAGTCAACTCAGGACCGATTCATTCTTTTTTCGACGTTTAAGGAGCGCGCGATACTATACAAAATGGCAGCTGGTGAAGATAGTTTTGTACTTTCCGAGCGTATATGTAGCGTGCAGACATTTTCAAACGGATGGCTTTGAGGTGGTGTTTTATGATATAACAACAACATGGACACTAGCACGAATCGTCTTTGAAGCGTTCGACACAACTATGAGAATGAGTATACATAATGATAAATTCGGTCCTTTTTTTCTTGCGCTCGATACTTTCGGGATTAACAGGCGAAAAGATTGAGCCGACAAGATGGAAAAAGCATGCTGATGAATCAACATTGGATGGGCCAGGATGAAGGGAAATTGGATGACGGTCGTGAATATAAAGATGACTAAATAACATATTTGGTGTGACGGCATAACCGGACCCTTATCATTATCCTTCCAAAAATATCATGTTAGGTCATTATGTTATCCTCATAGTGCGTCCTTCTACTCAGACATTGGATGAAGTGTTGCGTAAACAATCGTTTGATTTAAACAAATTATTTCGATTCAATGCGGCATACAATCACGCACCCACTTTGGGGAATTTTTGTGTAGGGCGAGAAATCAATCAAACTGTTATCGGCCGATATAATTTCCAGCACGTATACGCAATTTTGCCTCAGGATCAAGAGTGAATAAATTAATCACACACAAATTTGTAGGCTCTGTATAGATAATTTCTCATTTCATTCTTCCGGATAACTATCAGATGAAACACGATAAACGTTGGAATTCACCAAATTCATGAAGACAATTAATCGATTTCTAATTTCAGCTAATTGCACTGTAGGCAACAGCACTTACCTCCACGGAGAGACATTCAAAATAGATTGTAGAACACAGTGCGTATGCGAGGTGAGTTTAACCGTATATATGAACCCTAAATGGGAAATGACCAATTTAATTAGTTTCACAGAGATTTAATTTGTTGATTAGATTATTATAGGACGCTTATAGGCGCCGTACTCGTATTTATCCTTGTTGGTCAAATGTGGTTTTTGGATTTGTTGCAGAACGGTCGACATGCGTGCTCATCATTGTGCCCGAAGGAGCAATTACCAGCTCCTGAAAATACAGTATCGTGCCGATCACCGCGGCTCGTTGAAGTGCCTGGACATTGTTGTAAAGTTTGGCTTTGTGAGAAGCCGACAGCCGATGGTAAGTTAATGCATTTATGAGAAAAAAAATATTTTAGTATAATTTTGTGGTTCAGTGCTATATGCAGCATGCTACTTAATCCGTTTGATGACCACAGCTTATGATATGACGGAATGAAATTGATAAAGCTAGCGATTCTGAAAAAAAACGCACAAGTCAGCCAGTTTTTGTAGGTAAAAATCTTGCTGATTTTGGTCTATTGGTATCACTGAAGCCATGGTAACGGCCGAACTGACGACGAAATTCAGCATGCTGAGATCAAGAAATTTAAATAAAAAAAAACATTCCAGTATTTTAAAATATGGGAAGCACTACCAAAAAAATGTTCAAATTCAAACAATTTAAAATGCGAAAATAGATCCAGAACTTACGTATAAAATTAAGAGCATTCCTTGCCAACGGCAATTTTCGCACATCTATTTTCTTGGGGGCGCGGCGCCAGGATCAACAGAACTCGCAAGGGGCACGAACTTAAAAGATTGAGAACCACTGATCTAGATAGTATGTATATCGACTATCAATCTGTTTTGGTACAGTCCCGAAGGGGCGGCAATTTGTCCACTTGCCCGGGGCGGCGTAAGTGCTAGAGCGGGTGCTGGACAAACCAATGTATTTGTGTGGGGTTTGGTTGGAATAAGTGCGCGCTAATAAAAACATTTACTAAGAAAATTTTATTGGGGGATGCGGGAGCATGGTCCTATAGTACGATTCCATTTGCTTTGACCTTTTAGTTGCTTTGATAAAAACACATTAATTCAAGGTTTTGTGAAATCGGTGTGAAAAATGTTTCTTAGAAGAACCAAAATGGGGGTTGGATTTTTATGGCAGCCCCATGACCCCATGGTCCGATTTGATCCATTCTTACATATACTTTGTGTCATCAATAGGAATACATTTGTGTGAAATTTGGTTGAAATTGGTGCACAAAAAAAAAGTTTTTCTTGGAAGAACCTAATTTGGGGGGTTGGGTTTGTATGGCAGCCCCATGACCCAATTGTCCGATTTGATCCATTCTTACCTATGTTTTGTGTCATCAATACAAATAGATTTGTCTGAAATTTGGTTGAAATTGGTGCACAATTAAAAAAATCTTTCTTAGAAGAATCTAATTTGGGTGGTTGGGTTTGTATGGCAGCCCCATGAACCCATTGTCAGATTTAATTAATTTTTACATATGTTTTGTGTTATCAATAGAAACACATTTCTGTGAAATTTGGTTAAAATTGGTACACAAATAAAAAAGTTTTTCTTAGAAAAACCTAATTTGGGGAATTGGGTTTGTGTGGCAGCCCCATGACCCCATTGTCCGGTTTTACCAATTCAAACATACAAACTGCCTGCAGCAAAAAGAAGTATTTGTGCAAAATGTCAGCTTCATAGCTTTTAAATTAGCCGAGTAAAACGCGTCGCAACAGACAGACGGACAGACTGACATCGCCCAATCGACTCCTCAAGTTATGCTGATCATATATGTATACTTTTTATATGGTCGGAGATGCTTCCTTCAATGCGTTACAAACTTCATGACAAAGTTAATATACCCTTTTACTCAAAGCCACCTTAATACAAGCCCGGAAGCAGAGCACGGTCATATACTGGAACGACAATTCATAGGCCTGTTCAGATCGAAAATTTACATTGCGGTAAAGGCAAATCGGGTTGGTTCGTGGCAAACTTTACAAGAAAAGTATTGGTTCCCGGTCGATTTTCGTCGCGAAAAGTGCAATGTGTCGTGAATTGAAGTGTCTATAATGCAATGGAAGAAACAAATCCCGATAAAAAGTGAATTTATCACATGTTTTCGCGATTTTTATCAGAGCAGACACGGTTTTTTTTACATGCGCTGTGCTTGTGTTAGTGCATCGTGCAACGTATAATACGACATATTCATAGGCTCGCTTTGTGTGCATGTATTGGTGCTTCCCGGCTTTCTAAATTAAGGTGGCTTTGCTTTTACTCTATGAGCGAAGGGTATAAATATCTGGTTCATGCAAAGAACCTGGCTATTTTGTTGAGCCCAAGCGGAACCACATTAGGGTATTGCCTCACTGGATAACTTCTTGACAGCAAGATTCAGCATTAATTTTAGAGTGTTTTGATATGCATTTAGCAGGTAATTTTGGGCCCTTTTTTACAAAGGCTCCATGAGATTTTTACGCCTATATTTGGGGATCTACTTAAGAGTTTTCACATTATTTAATAATTTTGTTTTACCCTATATAACCTTTCATGGTAGAGTAAGGAGTTTTTTTCGAGGCGAAATTAAAACGGGAAACATTTAGGCACTACTCTTGCATCCTGTGTATTTATATTACAGGAAGTGTCTGTCGTTAACTGGAGACCTCATATCCTTTGAACTGCTTCATATAGCTAGCATAAATACCTAGCAATTATCCCTGAGATGCATAATGTCACTGAAGTAATCGTATTGTCTTTATATCCAACTGCATAAAATGGAACTCTATGCTCCCAAAAAACAATGAAGCCTGCTAATCTGCAAAGAGCACTTCGCCATATTTATTTGTTCAGCTTCAAACACGTTCGCTAATTGGTTTCCGTACACATTTCTTCTTTGAAATTCAAATGACGAAGAAGACTTCATGCGACAATAATTAACAATTAATACCCGTGTTTGTGCTTTTCGGTCGCTGGATGATGGTAAACTGGCTGCCAAAGTTAAATTAACCTGCACGTCTTTTTGGTATATTCCATATAGCTCTACACTCTCTTTGGCTCTCTTTTGACAAAACACAACAACAACGACGACGATGACTTGATGCCCGAACTCGTACTCTCTGTTGTGTACAACACAGCCCTTATGTATTTATTTTAATGCTATTCCCAACCGCCCGCCATCAAATACCCGACAAAATCCAATCGTCATATCCGTATATGCAAAGCGCCTTTATGAATAATAAAAAAGTCAACCAGTCTCCCCTTGGGATATCCTTTTTGTGCTCGACGTCGATGTCGGGGCTCGTATACTATACCCTTGGCTGGGAGCCTTGTGTGTGAACATGTGCTCTAGAATCGTGGATGAATGATAAGCACACATGCACGAACGACACCAGCAAGTGAGCTAATAATATTGTGCTGTGTTCCGATAAGAATGGGCGCCCTAATGAGCTGCCTACTTACAGGGTTATTTTGCATTTTGACTTTTCTTTTTGTGAATATATGAAAACTTGTGTGTACCGTACATATTTTAATATTTAGTTGTCGCTTTTTTATTCTACAGTAAACGCAACATGCCACAATACGTCATCAAGTCCTTGGACGCCCTGTTCAGCCTACTGTGGCATTGGTACGTCGACAAGGATCACGAACGCGACAGCCGGATGCCACCAGCTGAGCAACATGCGACTCTGTCAGAGTCGAAGATGCGACGACAATAACTTTAATAGCAACTTAGTGAATAGCAACTTTCCATTACAGGAGCACAGGATACGGGTAGGTTGAACATCGCACACTTCCATCGACATAGACATTCGTCGGCGTACACAAGCGTTTTACGACTTTGCGCGCTTTTACATAAGTACTATTCTCGCATTTACGAGTTTTCTTGTGTTTTTTTTTCACTCGTCCTGGATGTCGGCTTCTATTTCAAGAGAATCGTAAAAAATAAAACACAATGTTAATTTAAGTTTTATACATACGAATGGGACGTTACATTATACTTTTATGACTAAAACATTAATTAGACATTTTCATTTATTTTCTTCGTCATATTATTGTTGCGAAGTTTCATCCTTGGATAATTCCCATTCTGTAATACGTATAATAACTGCTAGACTATCTTAATATCCCTAATTCCCATTTTCATAAGAATTACTCAATAATAGTTTTGCCTCCAAAATCCCATTATCCTCTCGGCGGTAACCGCACAAAGCCCCGCTCCATCCTGTCTTTGTTTGTAGTATGCATATTACCGAGCTAATCCCGTTCTTTGTCATTTTATACAGAAAGGACACGAGTGTCGAAGCATCCAAAGGCTTGGTACGACACGAATACGCCTTGGCTCCTGTGTTTCCAGAAAATTGTATCGACCGAAAGTTTGCGGTCGATGCCAAAAACCAGACAAATGTTGTGTGCCTTCAGTATCTACAACTATTCAAGTAAGTTTCATGCTCTTTCTTACTGACTGTATGCTATTAGTACTGTGGAAAACTAGAAATTAATTAATTTGCATGTTGATTCGACATAAATTGCTTTTGTGTATAACCCTCGACATTATGACGGACGAAATGGCACACGGTGTGAATTGTGTAATCCTTGCAATCTTATTGTGGTTGCGGAAATTGTTGTTCATGAAAGTGAGTGTATACAGTACATGCTTTTGTAAACAGTATAGCGCGTTTATGGTTTCGAAAAAGGAGTCACATGTTTTTGGGTTTGGAGTCGGTTCTTTTGTTGTAAATAAACAGTAATAATAATAATAATAATAATTTAAAATAAATTTTTGGGTCCATTATAGTAAAAAATAGTATACCATTGGTGCTGAGGCTGAAAAAATGCCTATTGATGCAGAAACCGGTAGAAAATTATTGAATATTTTCGAGAAGATCCAAGCTGACGTTTTTTCCCATATGGGCAACTTGGGCAACTGCCCGGGGCGGCAGATTCTGAGGGGCGGCAATTTTCGAAAGTATCCCTTTGTTTTAAACTCTGTGAAAGTAGCATTTTGGAAACTCTTATAATAATAATTAGACAAAAACTTTAATTTCATCTTTCCAATTTACTCAAGTTAGATTTATTCCAGGGCGGCCAATCGAACACTTAACTGAAATTGAAAAAAGTCTACAAAAAATTCTAGTCATCTACAAAAGTTGGCACTTAACTTTCATGCAAAATTCTTTTAGCATTCATTCCGAGTGTCATACTGGTGGCGCGTAGTTCAGTGAGTCTAGAAGTAGAAAGTATTTTCGCAACTTAAACAAGGGATGGGATCTAGCAAGTACTTCAGTGTCCATTTTAATAGGAAGCCTTGGGAAGTTTTTGGGTGCAATAATCAGGGATCCGGAGCGGCCCAATTTTATCGCTCCGCTTCGACGAGAAAAAAAGCGCTCCTCGCTCCGGAAGTTAGTTTCGCTTCGACCTTATCCACTTCAGATCCCTGTAACAATCAAAGAATTCCTGAACCTATTTTAAATAACTCTAGGCCGCCCACACATTCTGCGTGTGTGGCCCAGTGTCCCTAGTTAGTAAAAGCAAGCACACATTTTCGAGCTTTCTATTACTAATTTATTGTCTTAAAATTAGCCGCGAAGCAACTGGGATGTAGCCAGAATTTGGTTTCAGGTGGACACCTCCACACTTGGGATATTAGAAATTATGCATTCGCTATAACATTTTCAGTAATATGTTTCTGTCGTGTGAACAGGTTAAAAAAAATTACAATTTGTTAGTTTAAATTTTCGAAATGTAATTTTCCTTCAGAAACAAAAAAAAAAAGGAAGATACATAAGAAAAATCATTCCACATTACACTAATGAAAAATTTTAGTTTCGAGGTTAGGTTATTCGTTTATAACTTCTAAAACTGCCAAAAATGAGAAAAATTTCCGAAAGTGGAAAGCTATTTAGCGAAAATTCTGAACACATTCTAAAGAAAATTTACATTCGATGTAATGGATGCTGAATTTCAATGCCTTTTTAAACAATTTCGGTAAGGGTCTGAACCCCATGAACCTTCACCTGGCCCCATTCCCCGGAAGCACCATATTGTCAGACAAACAAAATACCATCGGTCACTCGCGTAAAAATATGAAATTTTCTTCTCACATACCACAGCACACCTAACGTTTTTCCTAGCATGTGTATAACACTACGTTCAAATTTAACCAGTGGCGGAGGGAGGCTATTTGGTTACTGCCCTGGGGGATAATGGGGGTCCTTGACCGGAGCGACTCAATGTTTACCTTAAAATGATCTTGAACTAATTGTGAATACTTATACAAAATTTAATGGCTGAACTAATATTCATACAAAAGTTATGGAGCTTTTAAAATAGGTCTAAAATGAAAATATTATAATTTCTTTTCTAGTCTAACGCCGAAATATTCAATTAAACTCTAATGTGTTATATATCATTGCAAAGGTAATTTTATGTATTTTTTTTTTCGTCCTCAGACCAGTTTTTTGTATCTCTTGCCGTTTTTTAGATAATCGCAAAAAAAAACGAAAAAATACCCCCCTTTCCCCCATTTGTTGTTGTTTAATGTTGCGGACCCCCAATCGGTTGGGACTTTTTATGCCATCATCTGGGGACCATCTCCAACCATAATCAAAAAAAAATTCCGATGTAGGACTTTTGCCGACCAAATATGCCACTTTTCTTAGACTATAACGTTACTTCTTCTGAATTTTCAGCAACGTAGGGAGTACCTCAAGGGTCTATCTTAGGACCTCTCCTTGTTCAATTTTTTGTGAATAACCTACCGGCTGTTCTTAGAAACCGATGTCTTTTGTACGCAGATAACTGCAAAATTTTCACCATTGTTTCACGCCTAGAAGACTACGTTTCGTTGCAGGCCGATCTGGATTTATTATCTTCCTGGTGTACCTCCAATGATGTATTTCTTAACGCATCAAAGTGTTCGATAATGGTCTACTCATTGAAGATTTCTCCAACAATCTTCCTTTGAAAAATGTTGACTCACTCACAATTTCAGGGAGTTGGAGTTGCCTTTGATTCTAAGCTTCGTTTCAACGATCACTATGAAAACATAATAAAAAGGGACTCGAAGCTCCCAGGCTTTGTTCTTCGTTGTACTAGTGAATTTCTTTCTGTAAACAGTGCTGTAAGATTATTTGTTTCCCTTGTTCGTAGCCTTTTAGAATACCCCTCAATTGTTTGGTCCCCGACTGTTGGTTGGTCCACTGACACCTTAGAGCGGGTTCAACGAAGATTTACTAAGTCATTATCTTTTAAGTTTAATCTTCCTTACCTTCCTTTTCCAGAAAGACTCAATTACCTTAAGATTCTATCCCTACGGAAGCGAAGAACTTTTCTTGAACAATGTTTTTTATACAGTGTGTCCGGAAACTGCCGCATAAACGCACCGGATTATGATTCCTCAGTTGATTTCCAGCAAAAAAGGTGTACAGTACATACCCCCTCAGCTTAACCCTTTAGCTGCCACAGGCATTTAAAGATTTTTGAAAAAATCATTTTCTTCCAGGACTTAAAGCCTAATATCTCCAAAGCTAGACCAGCTAAAATAGTGAAATAAAATGATTTTTACAGCCAACAAATTTACCTGTAAAATAAAACTAACCACCCTAATATCAGATAAGAGGTTTGGTTTTAACAGAGCTTCAAAGTCAAATTTGCGTGATTTGACCCAAAAACAATCTTTTTTTCCATCTCAATTTTCTCCAACTTCTGCCGAGGTGAGGTGCTTGTACGATTCTTTTAAAAATTGGCGCATAGTCTTACAATCATATCTTTCTTACATCATTTTGATCTAGCTCCATTATTTCTAACAGTTTTAGTACCTTAAGTGCAGAAAACTAGGGTTAATTTGGCTCGATTTCGACATACATACATGAATAGATTTTACCAATTGCAGATCTTTAGGGGTAGTGTGAATTGAATTGTATTGAATTCGAGCTTAAATTAACCCTAGTTTTCTACACTTAACGTATAAAAACTGTTAGAAATAATGGAGCTAGATCAAAATGATGTAAGAAAGATATGATTGTAAGACTATGCGCCAATTTTTAAAAGAATCGTACAAGCACCTCACCTCGGCAGAAGTTGGAGAAAATTGAGATGGAAAAAAGATTGTTTTTGGGTCAAATCACGCAAATTTGACTTTGAAGCTCTGTTAAAACCAAACCTCTTATCTGATTTTAGGGTGGTTAGTTTTATTTTACAGGTAAATTTGTTGGCTGTAAAAATCATTTTATTTCACTATTCTGGCTGGTCTACCTTTGGAGGTATTAGGCTTTAAGTCGTGCGAGAAAATGATTTTTTCGAAAATTTTTAAATGCCTGTGGCAGCTAAAGGGTTAAGCTGAGGAGGTATGTTCAATACAACTTTTTTGCTGGAAATCAACTGAGTAATCACAATCCGGTGCGTTTATGCGGCAGTTTCCGGACACCCTGTATAAGATTTGCCGCGGATATCTGCATTCTAGTTTACGAGATAGAATTATTTATACCCCAGGAAAATTGGCATTTCATTTCGGAAAAATTAGGGTAAAGCTGCATTTTTGCATGAGCCTTCCTTTCGAGGTCCTAAACAAGACCCTAAAAGTCCCCGTCTCTACGAGTGCCGCTAGCGGTGCTACAGAGGGTCAAAGACCCTCGAAAACAGGTTTTTCTGAATATCTTGATAACGGTAGCATATACAAAAAAGTGGTGTATGGCAGATTTGAAGCACTTGTGCTTTTTCAATAAACTATGGAATGACCGAATACGTTCGGGCACTCCTAACGGTGCCAGGCGGTATAACGGTATTTTAAACATATTTCACGAAAATCTCTATAACGGTAACTCGTACTAAAAACTTTTGTATAGAAAATTTGTAGTCTATGTAGTTTTGAATAAATTAGCCAAATTTCATATCAATACACCCAGCCTCAAGAGCGCTATGGGGGTTCAAACCGTAAAAAAAGGTGTTTTTTGGGGTTTTTCGTGAATGGCGCTAAGACGGGGGAGTGTGCTCTATGGTCTTCCAGGAGAAATTTGTAGCTTTTGTGGCTGTCAGTAAAACGCCGAAAGTCCCCAAAGATGGGAGCCCCCCTTACGAAGCTATGAGATCCAAACATTCAATTAAGCCGTTTTTGGGGAATATATCTATAACGGTAACGTGCACGGAAAACTCTTGTAAAGCGAATTGGTAGCTTATACAACGCTTAACTAAATATCCGAATTTCAGATCGCGTGCAATTCTAAGGGCGCTATGAGGGTGCGAACCGTACTATAACGGTATTTTTCGGTTTTTCGTGAATTCAATCATAACGGGAACGTATTCGGGAGGGAGGCCTGTAACGATTTGTTGCTTCTAAAACCTCAACTTAAAATGCCAAAACGGCTCATCTATACGGGGACTCCAAACGAAGCTATGAGCGGTCAAAGTTAAGCAAAAAACCGCTTCTCGGAAATTTTTGAATAACGGTAACCTCTTGAGAGAATCTGAGATGAATTTGTAGCTCCTGTGGCTGTTAGTAAGTGGCCAAAAGTCTTCAAGGATGGAAGCCCCCTTAGGGAAGTTATGAGGGTCCAAACATCCAAAAATGCAGTTTTTTGGGAATATCTCTATAACGGTAATGTACACGGAAAACTGTTTTATTGCGAATTTGTAGCTTATGCAACGCTTAATTAAATATCCGAATTTCAGACTAATGCCTGCAATAGTAAGGGCGCTATGAGGGTCCGAACCGCACAATAACGGTATTTTTCGTTATTTTCGTGAATTTGTTCATAACGGGAACGCATTCGGGATAGAAGCCTGTAACAATTTGTTGCTTCTGTAACTTCAAATTAAAATGTCTAAAGAACTCATCTATGTGAACACCACCAAGGAAGCTATGAGGGGTCAAAGTTAATCAAAAAACCGCTTCTCGGACATTTTTGAATAACGGTAACCTCTAGGGGGAACCTATCTGAGGCAAATTTGTAGCTCGTGTTGCTGTTAGTATGACGTCAAAAGTCCGCAACGATGGGAGCCTCCCTAGAGAAGTTATGAGGGTCCAAACAACCAAATAAGCAGTTTTTTTGGGAATATCTGTATAACGGTAATGTGCACCGTAAACAGCTATATGGCCAATTTCAAGTTTTTACAACGTTTAATTAAATGTTCAAATTTTAGACCGATACGTGCAGTACTACGCTATGAGGTTCTAAACCTTGCGATTTCGGTATTTTTGGTTATTTTCGTGAAAATTTCCTTAACGGTAACGTATACCGGAGGCAGTCTGTAAAAATTTGTTGTTTCTATGGTTCCAAATAAAATGCTCCACTGATTTGAATGCACCTGAGGCAACCATACTTGCACACATACCCTACATACTACACGTACCTTCCTTAAAAATTAGTTAGTTTAAACGTTATAATGCACGTATGGTTACCTCAGGTGCATTCAAATCGGTGGAGCATTTTATTTGGAACCATAGGAAACAACAAATTTCTACAGACTGTCTCCGGTATACGTTACCGTTACAGAAATTTTCAGAAAAATAACCAAAAATACCGAAATTGTATGGTTTCGATTCTCATTACGCCCTTAGACTTGCGCGCATCAACCTGAAATTCGAATATTTAATTAAGCGTTGTATAAGCTACAAATTCGCCATATAACAGTTTTCGGTGCACATTACCGTTGTAGAGATATTCCCAAAAAACTGCATTTTTGGATGTTTGGGCCCTCATAACTTTCCTAGGGAGGCTTCCATCGGTGGGGACTATTCAAAAATTTCCAAGAAGCGGTTTTTTGTTTAACTTTGACCCCTCATAGCTTCCGTGGGAGTCCCCGTACAGATGAGCCGTTTTGGCATTCTAAGTTGAGGTTACAGAAGCAACAAATTGTTACAGGCCTCCCTCCCGACTACGTTCCCGTAATGAAGAAATTCACGAAAAATCGAAGTACCGTTATAGTACGATTCGGGCCCTCATAGCGCCCTTAGAATTACACGCATCGATCTGAAATTTGGATATTTAGTTAAGCGTTGTATAAGCTACAAATTCGCTATATAATAGTTTTCAGTACACGCTACCGTTATAGAGATATTCCCCAAAAACTGCTTAATTGAATGTTTGGACCCTCATAGCTTCGTAAGGGGGGCTCCCATCTTTGGGGACTTTTGGCGTCTTACTGACAGCCACAGAAGCTACAAATTTCTCCTGGAAGACCATAGAGCACACTCCCCCGTCTTAGCGCCATTCACGAAAAACCCCAAAAAAAACACCTTTTTTTAAGGTTTGAACCCCCATAGCGCTCTTGAGGCTGGGTGCATTGATATTAAATTTGGCCGCTTTATTAAAAACTACATAGACTACAAATTTTCCATACAAAAGTTTTTAGTACGAGTTACCGTTATAGAGATTTTCGTGAAATATGTTTAAAATACCGTTATACCTCCGGGCACCGTTAGGAGTGCCCGAACGTATTCGGTCATTCCATAGTTTATCGAAAAAGCACAAGTGCTCGTAAGCTTTTCTTTAAATTATCATTCAACAATAATTTCAACAGTCAACACATTAATTCACACAAGTTTGAAGAATTGCTTGAGGAGATCAATTTTATTCAAGTGTCGTAACAGATTTGACAAAAATTATTTGGTTAAGTTTTGAGTTAGATGTCGTCTCCGGAAGATTCATGGTCCAAATTTCGTAATTTGTCCACTGTTCTAATAGTGGTAATTTTGTGTCATCATGATGCACTTTCGTTTCTCAACTTTGATGTGTCATCTACTTTAATAAGTAAAGACAAAATAGATGAGGACGAAAATACTTATATTTAAAATCAGCAGCCCGATTCAACGTCATAACTGAAACTCTTTAATTTCATCAAAAATATCAAAAATATGTATACTTTAATAAACAAAAATACTCCATTAAACAGATGTACAAACAATCTCACGAGATCAATACCTCTATTTGTAATTAAGTAAATAATGAATTATGAATTATTCCACCATAAAATATTTCCAATATTTAATGAAATTTAAATAAAATTTCAAACTGACGTCAGCGACAAAAACAAATATTTACGGTTGCTTTAAAGATTCTCCGCCAAAAAACACACATTCCATTTAAACTGGATCATAAATGTATAATTAATCGCATATTAATTGCTTCGACCCAGGTACCATATCTGTCACAGGATAACCGAAATGAAGGTACTATCGGTAATCAATAGTGCGATAAATTGGTACCTCGCGACCACCTCGTATTCCAGTGAATTCTATTACAAAAAGCTCATACAGTGGAGCCACGAGCGTTTACATGTCCACCGGGAGCTCGCCGGACGTTATCCGAAAAAAAAACTAAAACCCTAACTACTTTAGTAATTAATGTTTGTCGCGCTGTGTTGACATACATGTATGTAGTGTGTACAGCACAGCATTGCATACATGACTATTTACGTAATGGATTAGACGGGAAAACAATAAAGCCTGGCCTGGCCTGCGAGCTGTAACATGTCAGTCTCGTCCTCTGGAAACCAATTACGCTGATATGTATGTCCCCAGTGAAATTGTCAGTCGTTTCGTATCACAACAATTGCAATTCACAGGACGCCAGGCGAGACGAGAGTGGGAGGCTATGTGGAGATATTTCCTCCTCTGGCGCTATATCCCGCTGAATTGAGGAACTTTGTCGACGAAATGGCATACACCCAGCACAATATGTTATTTATTTTTTGTATCGTCTCTTCGTTTCCTATCAAACATCAATGTTTTGTTCTTCTCAAACGAAGAGAATCTGATCCGTGTTGTATTTTGTCGACAGACTTCACCACCGTTCATCGCCTCCTCACATCATACTACGTGCTAAGGAGGAACCAATATTGCTCCCTTTCAAGAGATATGCTACGTATACCCGAACGAATGTATTTGGGTGCGGGTATGTTTGTTCGACGGTATGTTTGTCGACAGGAGTTGTGTAATATCCTGTGTAATAACCATCGTATTGATAGAATTATGTCACAAAAAAAATTTGAATAAAGAAACACACGTAATATTGAAATGAGTATGTGAATGATATGTGACGTAATAGCAATTTGTTTTGCCATATTGAAAAGGGGGCGGATGTGGTACATCATTATGATGATGTAAGTTTTGAATTTCAGAAGCCTAACTTTTTGGGATGTTTCGTTTCTTTCAAAAGTTAAGAGATTCACCATCCATAGACGGAAGATTTTTTATAATAAACGAGCAGTATCTGTCTAAAAATATTCGCTTAGAATATTTTGAAAAATGTTTCAAGCTTTATTTACTTATACTGAATTTGGTAATGTGTAATGAATTCGCAAACAGTCTTTCTTAGAGCCATAAACTAAAACACCACTCCCATTTCAGCAATATGACTTTTTATATATGGAAATATTTTTTAGGGTGGAATTCATATGATGATATTGATATTCTGGATAAAAAAATGCTTTTAACGGCAAAACAAAAAGAATCATTTTTTTTTCCGTTTGAGATGTGCGCCCTTAGGACGCGTACACATACAATGCGACGCTAAGCTTTTCCGGGCCGGGCGATGCGATGCTATTTGTTTCGAGCCGACCCAATTATTCAAGGGAAGTTCATACGGCGCTGATTCGTACGATTTGCTGCTGATATGGGTATGATTTCAGATCGACTTCGAGACATGGTGCTTCGAGTGTTCTACCATTGATATTTTCAATATACATACAAACGTGTCGGCATATTTATGCAGTGTTGAAGATTTTTGTTTGTAATAATGAATGGATTGTCGTAGATAATCTAATGCAGTACCATTGGTATTTTCTATACAGGGTGTTCGGAAAAAATCATTTTCTTGCGCGACTTAAAGGTCAATATCTCCAAAGCTAGACCAGCTAGAATAGTGAAGCACGATGATTATTACAGCCATCAAATTTACCTAAAAAATAAAACTAACCACACTCAAATCAGAGAAGAGGTTTGGTTTTTACAGAGCTTCAAAGTCAAATTTGTGTGATTTGACCCAAAAACAATCTTTTTTATCTCAATTTTCTTCAACTTCTGCCAAGGAAAGGTGCTTGTACATTTTTTTTCTCAAATTGGCGCTTAGTCTTACGATAATATCTTTCTTTCATTATTTCTAACAGTTTTAATACATTAAGTGCAGAAAACTAGGGTTAATTTTGGCTCGATTTCGACATAATTTGAATATATTTTACCAAATTGCAGATATTTAGGGGCAGTCTGAATTAAATTGTATTGAATTCGAACTAAAATTAACCCCAGTTTTCTACACTACAATGTATAAAAGCTGTTAGAAATAATGAAGCTAGAATAAAATGATATAAGAAAGATATTATCGTAAGACTTTGCGCCAATTTAAAAAAAAATTGTACAAGCCCCTCTCTTTGGCAGAAGTTGGAGAAAATAGAGATGAAAATATAGATTGTTTTTGGGCCAGATCACACACATTTGACTTTGAAGCTCTGTAAAAACCAAAATTCTTATCAGATTTTAGTGTGCTTAGTTTTATTTTCTATGCAAATTTGTTAGCTGTAATCACCTTGCTTGACTATTTTGGCTGGTCTAGCTTTGGAGATATTCAGCTTTAGGTCGTGCAAGAAGTTGTTTTTTTTTCCAAAATCTTCAAATGCCTGTGGCAGCTAAAGGGTTAAGCTAAGGGGGTATGCTCGGTACAACTTTTTTGCTGGAAATCAACTGAGGAATAATAATCCCGTGTTATGCGGCAGTTTCCGGACACCCTGTATGCATACATACTTGTTGGTATGCCTACGTAGTGTTGTAGATAAATTGTAGCTAGGTAATGTAATGATGAACGACTGAAAGAGGTAGGTAACCTTTCTGGTAATTTGCAGTGTCAGCTTACGCGGTTCAAAACAATATTCGGGCAACATTTGGATTTGGTGATTGTTGTTCACATATGTATGAATGGGTGAAATAGGTAATTTATAGGAACATGCAGTGTACTGAAACCCAGTTTGCACTCTTTTGAGGCTGCCAGCCCCAAAATGGCATCCCTGTTTTCTCGGGGAAATACGCGTCCGATTGGCGTGGCAGAAACACTAAGGTCAATTTGAGTCGCCGGCGCCGATTCCAAATTCAAAATAAAAACAATAAAAATGTTTGGGGTTGCCCGCCCCAGAATGTTAGCCCTGTTCCCGAGGAAATACTCGTCCAATCGGTGTGGCAAGAAATATTAAAAGAATTATGGGAATTTGAAGTTAAAAACAAGAAAAAAAAAATTGGAGTTGCCCGCCCCAAAATGGTACCCTTGTTTTCTCGAGGAAATACTCGTCCATTCAGCGTGGCAGAAACACTAAGGTAAATTTGGGTCGCTAATTCCGAATTTGTCGTGCTCTGTGGCCGTGATCGTTCGGTCGCCACTCTGTGAAATAGACACCCATAGAGAAACGAGTTTCCAAACTCGGCACGACTCGTCGCAAGTTTATTATTCAGAAGATGATAAGAAATATTCTTATCGTAGAATAATAAACTAACAATGCGACTAGGAAGTGGTATGGCTGACAACCATATCACACTACGAATTCAGTTGTCTTTGTAACGTTGATGAATACACACGGAAGTCATCAACGCACCATGCTCCACTAGGAGTTACGGTAATCAAGAGAGAGAGAGAGAATTCCGAATTTGAGGTCAAAAACAAGATAAAAAAAATTGGGGTTGCCCGCCCCAAAATAGTACCCCTGTTTTCTATATTCGTCCAATTGGCGTGGGAAGAAACACGGAAAGAAGTTTGCGCCGCTGAATCCAAATTTGAGGTCAAAACCAAGAAAAAAAAACGGGATTGCCCGTCTAGGGGAAATACTCCTCCAATCGACGTGGGAAGAAAAACTAAAAGAATTATGGGCCGCTGATTCCGAATTTGAGGTAAAAAACAAGAAAAAAAAACTTGGGACTACCCGCCCAAAATGGTACCCCTGTTTTCTCGGGGAAATGCTCGTCCATTCGACGTGCCAGAAGCACTAAGGTAAATTTGGGTCGCTAATTCCCAATTTGAGGTCAAAAACAAGAAAAAAAATTCGGGGTTGCCCGCCCCAAAATGGTACCCCGGTTTTCTCATCACCGTATGTTCCCACAACTGACCTATCTGCCTCTAACTTCAATAATTCATTGCAAATACATGTGCTGTCCGATATTTTCTTATACGTAAGCGTACGCTACAAACAGGGTTGTGCTGCACTGCATATTTCCACAAATGTTACTTCTTTGACCCATTCATAGATTTATACAACAACAACTGTCGAATCCGAATACCGCCCTTTTTCGGGGGTACGCTACGTACGAACTGGGTTGGACAGCACTGTACATTTTCACAAAGGCTATTTAGTAGATCAATCCATTATTTCATTACCTACATACGACAATCCATTCATTCAATTATCTACAAATATATAACACTATGCAACATCCAACAAGTAGCAGTAGGTTCGATAGATTTTCGCGTACACAATAATGAATAACACTCGCTTTACTGTAACACTATTTATTACAACACACACAAATATATACACGATTTACAATTTCACTAATTACTGACTGGTTTTTGATCCGACATCCACGAGTAAAACTATACGGACTCGTCGACACTAGTTGACGCCCTTATATACTCGTTTCCACTGTTCCGGAAACTTCGGTGACGCAGTTTCCAGCAACGGCCAGAAAGTCGTTATGCTGTTGCCTAATATGCCTCGCTAGTGGCAATAGCGCCATCTGGTGCCAAGTACGGAAACACCATTTGGGTTACACTGAACAAATTATTTTTCCTATTATCCAAGAATCGCATTCGGTGACTTATTTTCATTGCCATAACGTAATTATTCGTTATGATAAGGTAGACGTTCATAAAAGTTTACGCCATACATATTTCGTCTCATTAAAGAAATCTAATTCGTATGTTGAAGAATTTTTACGTTACATTCAGGAAGTTTTCCTGGTTCAACGATACGTCTATTTTTTATGATATCGATATTGACGAATTGTTCATAACATTAATGAAAGCTTTTCTTAACTCTGACAAATACTTTATGTGGATCTTAGAAATCTTCAGCACGTGTAGTCTGGCTGGTGTAGTAGGTAGGGTGCAGGTCTTCAAATCATAGGGTCCCGGGATCGAATCTGTAGTCAGGTAATTTATGATGCTTTTCAAAGCGCATTGAGGCAAATGAAACGTCCCTTATACTTGTAGAGGTTTAGGTTCAATGCAGTGCTGCGTAATTTTTTTTTTTTTTTTTTTTTGTGTTAAAAAAAATTACGAAACCGAATATTTGCTTTGAAGAATAATTTCTTCAAATGAAGAATCGCGTTCCTCAACTGTACGAAATTTCCGCTTTAATATCAAGGAAAGACTTTGTACGAAACAATGAATGTTTTCGTTACGTAACGAAACTAGTTTCATTGGAGTGACGAACAAGAACATTGGAGGTTTTTTTAATGAAGTTTTCATTGATTTGAAGATGGTTTTCATCGCATTTACGACAACTTTTGGTTCAATGTAACGTATAGACTAGGCACATTACAATATATAAAAATGTCCAATGGAAGTGAAAGCCTATCTGCACAAATCATGCCTCTCATGTCGATATCTCCCTATCAGCATCAAATAGCCTCAAACAGCACGAAACAAATCTCTCTATTTATATGTACAAACATAGAATACACCATGCCACTACTAAACCGATCCAAACACAAATCGTTTCCCCCATGTCGCTTTCATCGGCGAATTACAGCCGCTGAAAAAGCACGATGATTCGACATGGAAAAGTTCTCCGTCGTACAACCCGACGTCGCATCGCAAGCAGTGTGAATGGTATACAAGCAGATTTGTGTTGGTTCCCATTTAAATGCTAAGCAATTTTTTTTTCTTGTGATGGGAAGCTTTTCGCTTCTTATCGCATCGCATCGCCCGCAGTGTGAACGGGCTGTAAACGTACAGCGCATGGTTCATCCAATTATTCTATAAAATATGGAAACCCTACACCGTGCTTAACCATGCCGAATAACGACTTACTAAAACCCCAATCAAAAAACTAATATCTCAATTCAGTGCCCAAACAGAAATCTTTTCTTCCTCTCCATGCACAAATTCTCCCATAATCCTATTTTACTGTTCCATCCGGAGATTAATTGAATCAATTTTTTCCCAATTTTCAATTGCAGGTTGAATTGTTGTGTCCGCTCAATTCCGGCGATCCCATAAAGTACATCGAAAATGGTGCAGACTTGTGGAATCATAACTCTCTGGATCCCATCGATCAGGAGCTGCTGCAATCGCGCCAAATACAAATCGAAAATAAATTTATTGCGGTCCAATGGATTTTGAAATGCGAGTGCAGTTCGAAGGTAAGACATTCATTGTGTTCCTTTTAGAGCTTCAGTGTTATAGAAAATGTATATAGAGGGGCGAACGATACTTGAGTCGGTTCGTACGATTCGTCCAGGACCAGGACCATGGTCATGAACACAGACCGACTCTAATAAAGGAAAATCAATTAACTCTCTAACAGAAATTTTGAATACAAGCTGAAAATTGTCGTTGCAAAAATCGTCAGGATTCAATGATTCTATTAGATCTCTCCTAAAATTTCTATTTTAATAAAATATTTCCGATATTTCGAATACCAACCAACCCGGGGACCTGCAATACAGCACTCCCGTCTCACAATCACAAACCCATTAAAGGATTTCACTATCCACGGGGGTGTGAGCGAACAACGAACTATTACGTACTGGTCGAAAATAAATTCTTCGATAACGATACGAAAACGTATACCAGAACACACAGCTCTCTTGGCTTGGCCAAGTTGGCGAACGTTGTCGGAATAAAAATAGTCCGAGGAAAAGTTAGTGTTTTGCCCTTTCGGACCATTTCTTCCAGACAAACGACAACCAGGACGATTTGTTGCTGTACAATTAATTTACCACTCTTCTTCGTCGTCGCAGTTGCGAATACATAGTACTATACTGGAAAATGCTGCAAAGCAAGTACTACTTGAATTGCATACTAAATTGAAGAGAGCATAAAAGGCATCCCTACGTTCGACATATTCGACTCGTGAACACGTCTTCTCCCTCTCTGTGTCCAACACTCGTAATCCTACACTTGAAAATTGCAACCGTGATGTTGGGAAAATTTATATTTTCCTTTAGAATCGAATATTGCTTTTTGCTGCTTCTTTTTCCACCCTGCCCGCGTTCATTCACCACTTGCAAAGTGCGGATGCGAAATCAACCACTTTTCTCTGAATAAAGCCTCACTCTGATGGCAGATGTCAATTCAAAACTCATTAGGAAAATAATTACATTGCATAAGAGAGAAAAGATGAAAAGTTCACTGTCGTCCTTGTCGACACATTTGAAAGATTTTTCACATCAGACGGCTGGGCCGAGAACGAGAAATGCTGTAAGCAATGGTATATAAAAATATCCTTCAAACGGATGGACGTTTATGATTAATTTCTTCCTAATGGACTTTTAAAAATGAAATTGTAAAAATATTTTCAATTTAGATTTGCATTAAAGCCACACTCACTCACTTGGTGTTGGACACTTTCATTTAGTTATGTAAATTATGGAGAGAAAATGGGAAATGTGTATTGTTAATTTTCTTCAGGGTAATTTCATGGAAATTTTTGGTTTTATGGCAATTTAAGGGATGTTAATTGAATGATATGTTTTTAGTTTAATTTTCAATTTGAAGTTGAGGTTTGTTTAGAGAAATCTTTTAAATTGAAAATTATAATTTAGTTCTCGTACTTCTGTTATTTTTTGCAGTTTGAAGCACCCCAAAATTAGTTGATAAAAATTGATTACCTATTTTTTTTTATTTTGCCAATTTGAAATTCTGCGCGATTAAATTATTATTATTAGAACAAATCTATACAATTTCACACAAAAAAAACGAACAAAAGTTTCAAAATTCTCAGTATGAATTCGATAAGCTGTTGTAACGGTGGAAACTGACAGATGATTTAGTTGTCAAATTGTATATCTAAAAATAAGAGGCAGCCAAATGGAGCGCGTATCGATGCGAAAATAGCTGCCAATCGGTAGCATGCATGGATAGAGCTTCATTGTCACTTCATGTTTAGGAGCCTTTTCAGTGGCGTAACGTTTTCTCAATTTATTGTGTTCGAAATTGGAATGGGGGCCCACATGTTCGTTTTTTAACATTTTGACAAGTTTTGACAAAACTTTTATTTAAAGTAGCCCACAAATAAGCAAGAGCAATGAAAATCTGTTTTAAGAACATGTTTCAAAAGTTTTTTTTTATATTTTTTGAAGAAAAATAAAAAAAAAATTTAAATTAAACGAGAGAACTTATAAGATCATCTACATGACTAAATATGTATCACTAATTTCAAGAGGAGCGGCGACAGATACACCACTATGCAGGCACGCCGCACGCCCAACTTTTTTTTTTAGATTGCGTCCTGGGTGCCACAAGAAATAATCAAGATTTGAAAATCCCTGGTAACAGCAATTTTATTTCAAAATATTCATGTGCTTTTTCAATCAAATGACCACTCTTCCTTAGAAGATTACCCTACAGTTTGGATAAGGAACAAGTTGGTAACGTTCACACGAGAGATGAAGCGAACTCCAGTTAAGAGTGTATTTAGTTCCTTAGCAATGCTCTGGATCCATGTAACGGAAAGATTTAAGCTCCGCACGAGATCGTAAGTTGAATAATATTATAAAATGAAGGAAATTCTGTTGAGTTCTTGAGAAATGGTGCGGTATTAGTGTTGAAAGGCACACCACTTCCTATAGTCGCATTTGCATATTATTATTAGTTTAGTAGTAGTAACACTGTTTTCTTGGGATATGCTCGTCTAATCAGCATGGCAAAAATACTTGGGGTAATTTTAGTTCCAGATTTGAGTTCCCGATTACCCAAAATGGCTGAATTCAAATTGTAAGAAAACGACCGGACGGGTAAACTTGCACGACAAGAACCATCGGCTGAATTCAAATTGTAAGAAAACGACCGGACGGGTAAACTTGGACGACAAGAACCATCGTATGATCATTTCACACTATCCGATCAAAACACGGACCGGCGAACAATAATCACACAGCAAGTATGTATAAATGTTGCCATGCACGCTCCAAAGTTAGTGTACAATGAAGTGACGACGACGAGTCGACAAGATTAAAATGCAAGTAAAACACGCGCTAATTGTCTTTGCAGAACGCCTGAACTATTGGTAGATGCAATCGTCTTATCGATCGTACGATTCCTACGAAAGAAAAACAATCGTGTCACGATTTTTTTCTTTCGTAAGACTCGTTCTTACAATTTGAAATGAACAATGCTTGTCTGCTGGCCACTACAAAAGCTCTCTTGTCTTGCAAGTTTACCCGTCCGGTTTCGTCTTATAGTCTGAAATCAGCCAATGACCTCAGTGTTTCATCCGCACCCGTTCGATGAGTATTTATTAAGAAAGCAGAAGTATCATTCTGAGGCATGCACCCCAAGAAATTGTTTTTAGTTTTGGCGTCAAATTCCTAATCAGCGGTCTAAAATTACATGATTATTTCTCTGATAAAAATCGGGAAATATGTCTACATGAATGAAGTCTTCAAACAGATGAAAGACGAATCGAGGTTTCAATAAAAAAAAAAAAACGTGTTAAAATGCGGTAAAAAGAACCTTAGCTTATTCGGTATTGAACAGATGCTTATATAAACTGTGAAAACAAAAACAATACTGAACAGTTGCTTAGAAAAATGTAAAAAAAATGCACTGAATAGGTGCTGGAAAAAATCGGTACTCAACAGGTGCTAAAAAACCTGAAAAACCCTGAATAAACGGCGTTTAAAAAAAACGGCTCATGCTTGAAAAATCCGGGCTGTTCGAAAAGACCTGCGGGTGCACCCAGTGCGGTACCGGGTGTTGAAGAAAACCTTTTAAAAATTAGTTTTCAAAACGAGTGGTAGTTTTGGTAGGAAAAATATTATACGCAAAGGTCCTAAAAAGGATAAAAAAAAACGCAAACTTTTTCAAATACAAATAAAAATATTTACTCAGAAAACTTTTTTGGGGGATGCGGGAGCATGGCCCCATAGTACGATTCCATTTGTTTAGGCCATTTTAATTGCTTTGATAAAGACACATTAATTAAGGGATTGTGAAAATGGTGTAAAAAATGTTTCTTAGAAAAACCAAAATGGGGGGTTGGGTTTGTATGGCAACCCCATTACCCCATTGTCCGATTGTACCGCACTTGAAATTGCTAAAAATCTTGGACAAAACGAGTTTAATGCCTCTGTGGGGAGTGGGGTGGCTGAACAAATTTAAATTCCGTCATAAAAATTCGTATAAAACCATCAGCGGAGAAGGTGCCTCAGTGAAACAAGCCGTTATTCAAAGTTGAAAAGAAAAGTTACATAAGATGATTGTGCCGGATATGCACATAAAGACATTTTTAACGGCGAGGAGACTGCTCTTTTTTTAAAAATAGCCCTTCTCGAAAAAGCCATGCGGCTTAAAAATGAAAGATGCCAGGTAGGCAAAATATTGGAAGAAAGATTAACTATCCTTCTATGCACCAACATGATTGGTGAATTCGAAAATCGTCTGGTGATTGGGAAGGCAAGAGTCCACTCTGTTTGAAAGGTGTAGATGCAAATTTACTGCAAGTGGATTGGCATTCCAATGCCAAGGCATGGATGACTCGCGATATTATGACGATCTGGTTAAATAAATTTAATAACAAAATTATTATTTTATTTATTATTTATTCGACAAAATAGACAAATTATTATTTTATTCATGGAAAATGCGGCGTCACACCCAAATCAAAGGGATATACGATCCTTCAATCGATGAATCTTATATTGGTATCGACGAAGTTGTGGACACAGAAGCTAATTCGCTCAATATAGAAGATCTCATCTACCAATGTACATTTAAAAAAAAAGTTGTTTTTTATTAGTGTAGTTAGTTCGTGATAAACCTAGAACATCAGATTGGTAAATGTGGTGGAGCAAAAGTATGTTTGTTTCTTATATTTTTTTGGGATGCTGAGCACGAATCCGGAGCTACCCAACAATATTTTGTTGCGGTTTACAGTTTTAAAATCGCAAAAAAACCTCTAAATTTTTGCTGTTTTTCTGGTTTTTCTCCCCTAACTTTGAAACTATTCATTTCTGCGAAAAACTCTCAAGGAATATGTCGGAGAGCACATGATTGCGCGTCTAAATCCGTCAAGGGGTATTAATACAATTGATAATTTAAGTTTGCCCTTTTTAACATAGTTCCATATTATGAAATAAATTTTGAAATTCAACGGTTTTTCATTTTTGGTCGCACACTGAACGAAAACAATAGTACCACTAACTATTTTCCATATTAACCAAACTATTTTACTACATGATTCTCAGCCTATCATGTCTTAGTCAGTACAAATATGAAACCTGGTGATTTTTTCGATATTTTTATTCTAAAAAAACATAATTTTCCCAGTGAAAGAACATGTAACTCATAAATCATAAACCTCATTTACCTCTTATACATATATTTCATTAACCTCTTTACGCTCTAAATTGCATAAGAAAAATCCTACCTACAGTGGGATTCGCTCCCGAGACCCTATGATTTGGAGACGAACGCCCTACCTACTAGACCAACCAGACTCTATGAGTGATGAAGTTTGTAATTTATAACATACATTGTGAGACATCACATAACAGAAACAGCAAAGCTAATATTCAAAAACAACTATGTCGTAGTTGTTTTCACTTGAATATATGACATGTAAACGATCATTTAATTGGTTGAAAGAACTATTTCTTAGTACAAATCAACCATGTTCATGGTAAATTTGAAATAGCAGTATTAACTTGGTTGCATAGTTAATGTTACAATAACTTTTCTCTGAGGGTTGAATTTTTTGTATTTTGGGGTACCGCCCCCGAATCCGTAACTTCCCACCAAAATTTTGTTGCGAAACTGGGTCAAAATCGGAAAAAACGTCAAAAAATTACATTCAATTGTAGCGATACCGCTAAACGCATTTTAAAGATTAATGTCACGTATTTGAGGGTCAGCCTTTACAGTGTGAATACATATTCGCTCCGGCTATCTGTTCATGCCTTACCGCAAAGCGACGGACGGAGAATTATTTCCGGGACGCGTATTTATGAAACCTTGTTCAGTTCTTCACCTGCTTGGGGACGAAATCGATTAGCTTCATAGTGCCAAAATTACCCAAAACCTTTATCGATGTGGTTTCGAGTATATTTTACGTCAAAAACAGTCAAAAACTCGTTCGAGCTGAACAAGGGTTTTGGCCGTTTTTGACGTAAAATGTACTGAAATCCTATGGCTCATCCACTTTCAGGGGACTAACTTGATAAGGTGTTTTGGTACTTAGCCACTAGAAAAGCTGATCGATTTCGTCACCTGCGTTGGGACGAACTGATCAAGGGTTCCCAAATACGCTGCCAGGATATAGAAGACCAGTTTCAAAATTCGAATCATATTTTGCTATTATTGACAGCTGTAAATAATTTTGTCCGTGAGTCAGGGCTTATCACTTCATCGGCATCTCTTCATCTCCTGAACATATTTATTAATTAGGGGCGAAATTAAACAAAATTCCTCATAAGTTCATCCAAGTTGACCGTAGTTATGTTTAGACATTCGACTATTCTCTCCAGTTGCTCAAATCTTAGTTCGTGCTGCAAATTTAAGGGTTGCAGACAGTACAGGTAAGTGTGTTCGGCTAAATCAAATCCTGATTCCAAATACTGCAACGCATTCGTGTATGTACAATGTTAACAGTGTTAACTTGATTACGTCACTTTCGCATCCCAGCAAATTTCGAATTATTTGGTTGACTTTAATGCAATAAAAAGTTGTCTATAACCCTTTCATGATCATGATCATTCAACAACATCAGAGGCTGTGAGTACCAGACATAGTACCCCAGTCTCAAAAAACATACTACCGTCGACGTCTACTGGAAGCACCAAACAGGATGTCCAAATTTCTACTACACTGAGAAAAAAAATCCCATTAAACCAATAGGAATTGGCCATTTTGTCCCATTAGATTTAGTCAATGGGAAAATCCCATTATTGTGTTAATAGGATACCATTAATTCAATGGGATGGAACATCATTAAAATAATTAGATCGAACTATTAAATCAATGTGATATTATACTATTAATGTTATACGATATCCTATTAATGCAATCATGTTATCCTATTGCCTCAATAAAAGGACATCCCATTAAATTAATATGATTTTCCCATTGAAATTATAGTTTATCCTATATTAATAATGGAGCATCCTATTAAAACAATAATTTTTTCTTATTGGGACAATAGTTATTTCCTATAAATTTTATAGGATGTCCCTTTGAAAATACCGTTACCTCGATAACAGGACATATTTTTTTCCATCACTGTACATATAAAATTGTATATAAATACACGGGAGTATGAATATGAAAATCATAATTAAGTCCCGAATTCGTATCTATTTCAAATTTACGAAATAGTTGCGAATTTCAGCGAAAATTGCTGTTTTAAAAAATAAATGCGAAATCCACCCATTTGTACTTTTTCCACGAAAAAGTTAATTTTCTTTCAAAAAATCAGTAAAGACTGATAAGAGAAAATAAATTCCATCTCAGATTGATTTTTGCATTTGAATTGAATTTTTGCAAAATTTCCAATATTCAGAAATTTTTTAAGAGAAATTTCATTTTTTTGCGAATTATCCGTACCTCTAATCATAATGCATAAGCATACGTTTTAAAATATTGGCAACTAACAATGTAAATCTGAATCAATCTTATTAGATAATCCCATTAGTCTAAAACGTACGTCCTATTAGAAATTCAATGGTTTATAATCTCATTAAACTAATAGGATAAAACTATTAACTTGTTTAAAATAGCCGAGGCGAAAAGTTAATAGGAGTCCCATTAACAGGTTATGGGATGTTTTTCTCTGGGTGTATAAAAAAACATAAGTCTACAAGCGCGTTACTCAAGTCCCAATACAAGAAGGCCCTATTCATTCTTAGCAAGATTGCTAGAAATGAACAAGAGGGAACTCTGAGCAATCGGGACCAGGAGGACAAGAAAAAATATCAGGCGGTTGTGGATGAGTACAACGAGCGCCTTAGTAAAGAGGGACAGGGCAGTTCTAAGCGGAATAGATCCCAAGACCAGGGAGCTCCGGCCGCTAAGAGAATCAGAGCAGTCCAACCTACTACTACTACTACTACTGACAGCAGGCCTATAAAATCATACAGTGGGGTGGCCAGGGATCACCTGCAGGTTGCGTTGGTGGACAGACGAGCCGCCTCTGGTAAGATCGCAACCGATGTGTGGATTAAAATTGAGGCGAAACTGTCAGAGATGACTGTCGAGCACATAATTGCCAACCAGAAGGGACCGTTGACTTGCTTCGACTCATCAGTGATGATCAGAGGCTTCAGGGTGATCACGTGTGAGGACGGATTCTCGAAGGAGTTCATTGGTGAGTGTGTCGCTAAGATTAGCGACATCTGGGAAGGTTCGAAGATCGAACTTATCCCCACCAAGGATATTCCTAAAAGACCCAAAGCACGCATCTGGTTACCGATTATGTCAATCGAGGGGCCGAAGCTTCTCCTAGCCCTGCGTCTACAAAACCCAAAGGTTGCGATGGAAGACTGGGTAATACTCAAAGCTGAGGAGCCACAGGGACAAAGCCAGTCCTATATGCTCCTCATCAACGAAGAGTGTCTGCCAGCTCTCGAGGAGGCAGACCATAAACTACGCTTCGGCATACGTAATGCTAAGCTAAAAGTGTTCCGATCGAATTCGGAGGATGACCAGGATCCGGTGGACGGAGCCAATGACCTACTAGAAGAAATGAACATTGAGGCAGCGGAGGCAGTAGATCAGCATGAAGGTAGTGCAGATTAATCTACAGCACTCGAAGCTTGCCTCGGATAACTTACTAGTCTTCCTAAGGGAGGAAGACATAGACATAGCACTTGTCCAGGAGCCCTGGGTTCGCGATGAATCCATCAGAGGGTTGGTCGACAAGCAGTACATTCTCTTCTACAATAGCGACAATCCGGACCAAGGTAAACCAAGGACTTGTATTTTAGTAAAAAAATGCATTAATGCTTTCCTTTGCCCGCAATATAGCACATCAGACCTAACAGTTGTTAGAATAGAAGTTACAGACATGGGTGAGCTGTTTATCTCATCAGCTTACCTGGCCCACGGAAGGCCAGCGCCTCCAGAGGAGCTGGAGCTCCTAACTACATTCAACACCTCGAGGAACTCAACCCTTTTGATAGGGTGCGATGCCAACGCCAGACACACCTTGTGGGGAAGCACCGAAATAAACGAAAGAGGTGAGGACCTTTTCGATTTCATACTAAATAACAACCTTACAGTGTGTAATACAGGAAACTGCTCGACCTTTGTTTTTCCAAGCTCCGCAAGCAGTGCGGGGTGGGAGGAAGTACTAGACGTCACGCTCCTGGCGGATAATGGACGAATAAAGGTAGAGCAGTGGAGAGTATCCGATCTAAAATCTTTCTCAGACCACAAATGGATACTCTTTAATCTCAACGTCTCCAGGGAGACTCCTAAGCCATTCAGAAACCCTAAAACAATAAACTGGGAAAAGTTCAGACAGATCCTCAAGAACAAACTTCCAAAGCCTCCATATCACCCAACACACTCCGTGAAGGAAGTGGACATGAGAGTTGGAAAAATTGAGAAGGCTATGGAAGCAGCGTTCAAGGGATCATGCCCGATGAAGCGTAGTAAGAAAACTCTTCCTCCCTGGTGGAACGAGGACCTAACCAAGCTCAGGAAGCTTACCCGCGACATTTTCAATATCTGCAACAACCACAAATTCTGGCAACCATATAAGGACTGCTTGAAATTTTATAAGAAAGCCATCAGAACTGCGAAAGCCCAAGCCTGGGATGAGTTCTGCCAATCCCTGGATCATGTGAAGGATACAGCAAGAATCAGCAAGGTCCTATCAAAGGGGCATTCATGTCCGTCATTAATAAAGAGAGAAGATGGAACCTGGACGGAATCTACCAGTGAGTCTCTTGAAATACTACTGAACACGCACTTCCCTGGGTGCAAAAGCTCTTGCACGCCTGGACCAACATTGTATAATGCTGACATTGGATCGAGTGTCTGCATAGACTCTGCCATTACTGAGGAGAAGGTCTGCTGGGCTATTAATAGCTTCTCCCCATTCAAATCACCGGGGCCAGATGGCATTCTTCCGATCATGATACAGAAAATGCATGATCTCATAGTTCCAATGCTAGTACCACTTTTCAGAAGTTCACTGATCCTCAACTACGTACCCCTTTCATGGCGACGGGTTCGAGTAGTTTTCATCCCGAAGGTAGGCAAACGAGGGCATGAAACCGCGAAGGATTTCAGGCCTATTAGTTTATCATCCGTCGTATTAAAAACATTGGAACGTATTGTCGACCTCCATATCCGGCAAGGGCTGGACAACTCGGCGCTCTCAAGGTCGCAGCATGCATACGTCAGGGGCCGATCGACAGAAACGGCCCTCCATGAGGTAGTGCGAAATATAGAGTACAGCATTCAATATAAACAATACACGTTATGCGCTTTCCTCGACATAGAGGGAGCTTTCAACAATGTTCGTATAGAATCCATACACGATGCCCTTAGTGACTCAGGAGTTGAGCCGGAGTTCAGTAAGTGGATAGTCACTTTGCTGAGAACTAGGGTAATCCACGCGAACCTGGGAAGCAGCAATCTGACTAAATTCGTTCTCAGGGGTACACCTCAGGGGGGGGTGATCTCTCCATTATTGTGGTTAATGGTAATCAACAAAATTTTAACTAAACTTGATGAAGAGGGCATAAATGTGGTGGCGTATGCGGATGACGTAGCGATACTAGTGTCAGGTATGTGCCTCTCCGTGATCAGTCAAATCATGGAACGAGCACTTAGACTGGTCCACAACTGGGCCACAATCTGCGGCCTTGGTGTGAACCCTAGCAAGACAAAACTGATGCTGTTCACTAAAAAAACCAAGCTACCACCTTTTACCCTTCCAAAGTTAAACGGAGAACAACTCACACTATCAGACAGCTCAAAGTATCTTGGAGTCGTTTTAGACACAAAGCTTAGCTGGAAACTAAACATAGAGGAGCGTGTTAAAAAGGCCTGCGTAGCCTTCTACGCCTACAAAAGAATCTTAGACAAAAGATGGGGCACCAAACCAAATGTGATATTATGGATCTACACAGCAATTGTACGTCCTATCTTAACATATGGGGCACTGGTCTGGTGGCCAGCCCTCAGTAAAGAGTACAATGTAACGAATTTAGGCAGGGTGCAAAGATCAGCATGTCTTAGCATTACAGGGGGAATGCGAACATGTCCGAGGGATGCTTTGAATGTAATTCTGCATCTTCTGCCGATCAACCTTTTTATCAAAGAACTAGCGGCTTGTGGTGCGATCAGGCTTAAAGAGTTTGGTCACTGGATTGCCAAGCCATATGGCCACTCTGATATTATTAACCAACTGCCACAACATACAATCGACGCTACTACGGACTATTCTATAACTACACTAAGTTTCGGGAAGAACTTCCATGTAAGATTTCCCACCAGAAGCCAGTGGACAGCGAGTGTGCTAACAGGAGAATACGATTTCTCCTTTTTTACAGATGGATCAAAAATGAATTGTGGTGTGGGTGCAGGAGTTTTCTGCGGCATACTCAATATCTCAGAATCCTACCGTCTGCCTAATCACGCCAGCATTTTCCAGGCTGAATTGTTTGCAATCATGAAAGCTTGTCACGAACTTGGAAATATACAACATAACAAAAACATAGCCATCTGTTCCGATAGTCAGGCAGCTATCATGGCACTGAAATCCGTAAGATCATCCTCCAAGCTCGTTAAGACCTGTAGAGAAACGTTGAACAATCTTGGAGATAGACACACAGTCACCCTACTTTGGGTGCCGGGACACAGTAACATACAAGGAAATGAAGCTGCAGATGAATTGGCCAGAATAGGGGCAACTCTACAAAGCTCTCATGCGGAGCACGTGAACATTCCGTTGGCAGCAGTCAAAAGTACAATCTCCGCTTATTATCTCGCAGTTGCTAATCTTAATTGGCGGAGCCTTAAAACTTGCGTAATATCAAGGAAACTATGGCCATCGTATGACCGGAAAAAAACATCCGAGATCTTGACCAGACCGCGAAAAGATATTGCTAGAGTCACAGCGGTAATTACTGGACATTGGCCAATAGGAGACCATGCTGCAAGGCTGCGTATACCCCACAACTCGCACTGTCGCAGCTGCGATAATACAAATGAAAGAGAAACTCTTTTTCATTTCCTATGTGAATGCCCAGGTCTCGCCAGATCTCGTTACCGTGCGCTGGGTTGTCCGTTTTTTGGCAGCCTAGAGGAGGCGTCGGAGGCAAAAATCGGCGAGCTGCTTCACTTCCTTAACCTCTCTAAATGGCTCTAAAGCCCTGTTTACATGAGTCGAGTGCATGGTGGAGTGGAGTGGAATTTTTCCAATGCCAAACGAAAAATTGTATGAATTTGAAGTTTGACAGTGGAAAACAGTCCCGATCTACTCTACCGTTTACTCGACTCATGTAAAGGACGCTTTGGTGCATCTACGCCCAAATTTATACTTCCTGTAACCCTCATCCTATAAGCAGTTAACGGATGTCTGTGGTCTCAAAACGGCGCTTATCGTGCTAATTGGGCTCTGGGCAAGTCTCGCCTATGGCCACCACTTTTACCAACCAACCAACCAACCCTTTCATGGAGGTTTTTCCTTGAATCATCCATTGTCTGCCCCGTATTTTATTTTTTGGATTACGGGTTTTTCGACTTTCCGTGCCCGAAATACGGGGTAACCCGTAAAATACGGGGCATCTGGCCACCCTACCCTACCTGTCAAGAAATCTTCAAAATGTCAGGCTATCGACTCTGAACGTTTGGAGGGCAGCATCAGTGTTTTGGAAAAAGTTCTGTGAAGATTTTTAGGAATAGACTGAGACGAGATATATGTAGGTATTTATGCCATGACGCCAACGGAAATTGCTTTCTGAAACCGATATTACTTTAATTTGAAGAAATTTAAATTCCTACTCTCAGCTTTGTCATAAGCTGTTATTGACGCCATCCATTGCTTTACCTCGAAAATATTCAAAATCTCTTATTAAACATGGGAATGGGATACCTACATAATCCCGCCCGTTTATAATCGCGCTTTTCACCAAAAATCCCATTTAATATTATCCTGACATCACTAAATCCCGCCATTTTAAAATCCCGCCCACTAAAAACCCCGCCGTTTTAGAATTCCGCTAGTGTATACGGAAATAATCCCACCAAAAATTATTTTCATTGCTAACAAAAAAATCAATAATTATGTAATGGTACTCCCAGCATTTAATGCGATATTTTCTCTTGGCATAAATCCGTCGGAATATTTGTTTATTTCTTCGATAAAGATAACAATTGAGCCACTACAGAACAAGATGGTCATACAGTGGATACTTAAGTCTCGACTACCGACCAGACGAGCTATTTTTCAAACTAGGTACCTGGTCCGCGGTTCTCCGAGAATTAAGAAACCCAATGCGAGGAGACCCATTATTTTAACGGTAAATGTGGTAGCGCTTTTTAATATCCCGTCATAGATGGTTTTGAAGTAATACTTACCTTCTATGACGGCAGGGACGTAGCCAGGAGAGGGGTCCGGGGGGTCTGGACCCCTCCCGAAATGTTTTGAATGGGCTTTGAAATTTCAGTGACGACATGAAACATGGACACTGTAATAAGTTACCATCGGGATTTTTTCTATGGAGGTCCTTCCCATAATTTACTCTTTACTATAGTGAAAATACAAGAGCATTCAGTTCTAAGTCGGTTCTCTTCGTTTCTTTCTCGTTTGACTAAATTGATTTGCTCGGTATTGCAAATTTGATGCAATTTGATTTAACGAATTAAAAACATTAAATTCATGTTAAACCGTTTCCATACAATTTGGACTAGTATTCGGCCTACGACGAGGGTAACTACATTCATATGCATAGATTTTATGTCATTTTCAATTAATGATTTACTTTAGTTCGTTTGACATGTTCATTGAAAGATTCCATCGGTTGTTTCATTGAGTGCATTCAGCGAGCACATATTGGAAAGAGCTACTGGAAAGTGTTCTCTCCCCGCGTCCCACTCACCCGCTAATCGGTCCACATGCGATGTATCGAAAATTTCCCCTATATAGCGTTGAATTGGAATGCTACATTTAGATGTGTAGCTGCTACTTGGACTGCTCGATCAACTGTCACGCACAGCTGCTCGACTGGCTTCGACCATCAATACTGTAAATTGTTTATTCATATTTCAGCTGAAAAAAATGTATTGTGCGATGAGAGTACGTATTTTGAAAGGAAAGTTGCAGTTTTAGGTTTTTTGAATTTTGGATTGCCGCAATGTCTGCGGATGTATCAGCTGGTAAGAGAGAACTGACATTTCATGTAGCAAGTCCATTCAGCGAACACAAATTTAGCAGTTTTGCAATTTCTTGTGGTGGGGATATGTAGCACATCACAATATGTGCTCGCTGAATGCACTCATTGTGTGTGGTTTATTTCAACAAAATTGCTAATCCATGAACGCCTCGGGAAAAAATTCGACGGAGTGTGACATGTGTATTGGGTAGATCAAGAAGACACCCTTGTTATGAATTGCCGGAGCGTGGGTTCGAGTTCCACTGCCGCAATGGATATTTGTATTTTCTTTATCAAAATGCTCCTATATACGACAGCCGGTTCTTCGATGTAAAGCGCTCTAGAGCTACCCGTCGTCATGTGGATATGAACTGCCAAAACAATTGAGGCTATTTCCGCAAACGCCTTCGTTGGTGAAAGAACAGCATCTCACGTAAGAAATTTTAAAATTTTTATAAATTTTTGAATTAAATCTTCCGCTTTTCAATCTGTTTAAAGGTTTCCGTGATACGTGAGATCATTATGGTAGGTGCGTTTTTTCTCTAACGAGTACAGGACAGAATAGCTCAAATTCCTTACAAATTTAACAGTTTTGTTTTATATAGAAAAACTCGTAACCAACTTCATGTTCGAATTTGTATGTGAAGTTGTTCTGCCCCGTACAGGATAGGCAGAAAAACCGTGTCAAAGTCATGATATTCGTGACTCTAAATTGTCACGAACTATGCTTTTATAGAGTTTAAAATAAATGAACGTTACGAATTTTTCGCAGTGTATTAGGCAACCGTGTTTCAAATTGCGCATTTTATTATTATTAATAATGTTATAAAAGCAACGATTTGGATGTCTAAATATGGCTTGAACTGCTATCCGTCTCATAAGGAGAACTGTTGTGGTTCTGTTATTGCCCGTTTTATGGCGGATGGTAAGGTAAGTGTCGCTATAGTGTCGATAAAAAAGGAATTCTTCTATCGAGAGCTGATAGCGTAACGTTGCCTAAATATTAATTCAGTGTAATTCGTGAATACATTATTGGTCAAATAAAATAGGTCGAAATCTAGATGATCAATGGAGGCGTGGTTCTTTTGAAAATTGCGAAAGGTTTCATAAAGTCTTAAAAATTTGAAACCACTTTTTTTCTCTTAATAAATTAAGTGGCTTTTCCTGTACGATCGGACAATACTATATCCTCTAGAATCAATACCAAAACTCTAATTTCAAAAAATTTCTTTACCTGGTATTGAGCGTTGGACCCCTCCCGAAACCAAATCCTGGCTACGTCCCTGTATGATGGGATATTAAAAAGTGGGTATTTTGAATTAGCGGGTTATTGAAATGGCGGGATATTAAATTGGCGGGATTTCAACTGAGCGACACTACTAAATCCCGCCACTTTAAAATCCCGCCTTTACAAGATTTCACCATTAAAAATGCCGCCGTTTTAGAATCTCGCCAGTGGTTAGTACCGTCAAAATACCGACAATATTTTTTTCATTGTTTATACTTAATGCGATACTTTCTCTTTAAATAAATCCATCAGAATATTCGTTTATTTCTTCGATCAAGATCATAATTGGGGATACATCATCCTGAAAAGAAAAATCCCGCCCCTTTATAATCCCGCTTTTTACAAATAAATCTCGCTTTACATTATCCCGACATTACTAAAACCCGCCAGTTAAAAATATCGCCATTACAAAATCTCGCCAACTCAAAATACCGTCCTCTAAAAATTCCGCGGTTTTCAAATACCGCTAATGGATAGTGAAATAATCCCGTCAAAATACCACCAAAAATTATTTTCATTTTTAACAAAAATCAGTAGTTATGGTATGTGATTTCCAGCAGTTAATGCGATAATTTCTCTTAGCACAAATCCGTCGGAATATTTGTTCATTTCTTCGATCAATTGTCGAATTGAGCACCTACTGTACATAACTGGCATACAGGTTCATTTAAGTCTCGACTACCGAAAGATCAGGCCACTTATTTTTCAAATTAAGTCGCCTGGCCCGTGGCCATCCGAGACTTAACTTAACATCACGTCAAAGAGGGTAGATAGAAGGTTCATATATCATAAATCACGCACGCGATTTTCTAAAAAATACTTCGAACTATTATAAAGCTGGGTATTGAAAAGCGTAACTTTGAATTAGTGAATTATTGAAATGGCGGGATATTAGATGGGATTTCAATTGAGCGGGATTTTTAACTGGCAGGATATTGAAATGGCGTGATAATGAACCGCAGGATTAAAAACGGGAATATGATGGGCGAGATATTGAAGCCAACCCATTAAACATTTATACCAATTAATTATTCATTTCTAAATATTTTGTTGCGCTTTATTTGATTTTTTTATAGTTTTCAATTTTTTCATTTAATAGCAATGTCTACAAGATTTCATTCAATTTGTTTCTTTTTTTTTATAAAATACTCAATAATAATCAATAATAATAATATAATTGTTTAATCATAATTTTGGTTGTTTTTTTTTTTCGCATAAACTAAGATCACAAGGCTTCATTCAGAAAAAATTCGTAACGAAACCTTTTTTTTACGCATCTAATTATCAAATACAATGCATTATGCAAGTATAATATTTTCATTGTGTGTAATTTATTATAATTTCATAATTTTTTTCCTCATTTCGTTAAAATGCCTATCTAAGAATATTTTTTTTCACTTTTTTCTTGTCCTGTTGGTTTCATATTCGTAACTAGAAAAATAAAATCTTTTTTTTTTGTTCAGTTTTTTTTTTCTTTATTAAACTTTCGAAAAATTTTATGGAAGAAAATTGTTTTTTTTTTTGTTGTTTTTATGTTTTGGATATTTTTAGTCCAAAACTTTTTTTTTTCTTTTTTATTTTTATTGATAATGAATTCAGAAAGTTAAGGCAGTTTTCATACATTTTTTTTATATAATTTTAATTTCCTTGTATGCTTTTATATCCTTTGGATTGCTTAGGTTTTTTTTGAGCGAATAGAAAGTTTTTTTAATTTTTTTTTTGTCTTTTCAATTGATTGCATGGCTTGCAAAACTTCCATTTTATTTATAGAAGAAGTGAAAATTATTTGTTAAAATCCATAAAAATAACCAAAATACTATTTCAATATTGACTTGATTTTTCGTTTGAGTGTGTGTGTGTGTGTCAACTAGCGCTGCGGCTTTGGCCTTAATAAGTGGAGTGCCGTTGCAAGTGTGGAGATTTTTTCAATGGAAGTTTTTCTTTGCTTTTTTTAATCCTTAATTTTTATTAATATGCTGAAAGGCTTAATCACGACGCAATTTTACTTGGATTTGTTTTTTACATTTTCGGTTTGTCCGTACTATTTTTTTTTATTTATTTATTTATTGATTTAAAACAATTCCATTTTTATGGACTGGATTATATCGGAAGAAACGAATCTTGTGCTTACGATTCGGCCGAGGTTGATTTAGAGTCCGTTGCTTCGTCTATTTTGATTCCGGCTAGACCACTTTGTACATTGTCAATAGAACTATCACTAGGCTTATGCTGGAATCCTGTGCGTTTTGTTTCGAATGCTTTCTCAAAACCTAATTTCGTATACAAATTCCTGGACGCTTCATTTTTTGGACGTATTACGACGAATGGACGATAACCGCGTTCGATGAGCTTTCGTGTTAGGCTTCGCGCCAAGTGGATGCCGTATCTGTAGATGAAATTCAAGAACTTTAGAAAGAAATTTAACTTTTGAAAAAGCTGTAGGCTCACCCTTTCCGCCTATACTCGGGCTTAGTTTGCATCGAGAACATCGCACCATAGTACGAATGCACCATCCACGCGAGTATTTCGTTAGAGTCCTTCTTGAATATACCGACACCAGGCATCTTTTCAATTAATATCTTAAATAGATCCGAACATTCAATGTCGTTCGCAGGATATAGCGTGTAAATTGTATCCACATTGTCTGTCGTCAATTCGCGCATTTCCACATCGTCCGACGACAACCTGCAAATAGAAACGTTCCATTGAAATTTAGCAACCACTGTGTCCAACGCTCGCAATAAGTACTCCTCTAGTTGTAAGTCCTCGGACAATTTATTGTAAACGTATATGTCACCTTCTATCCCCTCCCACGAGCTGATGCCCGTATTGAAGGGTTCTAATTGATTCATTATGGCCATATGGGTGAAGTTCAGACACACCGGCTTGGTCCAATCGAACAGGACATCCTCATCCTTTAGTATGTCGAGCGCTTCGATCTTTTTCTCCGGACAAAAGACTCCAACACTTTCGTAGATGTTATTGTTAGGCTGCAAGGATAAGGACACGTTTTAGAATCAATTGTATTGTGACAGTAAGCAATCTGAATCCTCTAGTTACAGGCATTGTACATCCAGGAAAGTGTAAGCAAACTGGCGTTTCAGGCCAATTTTTCGATACATAAAAGTGAAAATCCCATATACGATCGTTCAGGTACGTTCTGATAGTTTGGTGAAACTGCAATGGAAAATAATGAAAACGAGGCCTTGATAATGGTCAGACACGAATTGCGAAGGCCGATTGGCAATTACCTTAATGGACTCGGGCAGATATTGTTCCAGATAGTCCATTATCTCTTTTAGCTCCTCTTCAGACTCTACCAATCGAAAATATTTGCCTTCAGCTATAGCTTCCATGGCTGCAGAGAATGGAGGCGTGCAATTTAGTGAAATCAATATACAGAATGATGCATTTTGAAAGGATGTACGAGAAATCGGCAAAAGTGTGGGTAGAGATTGTGTAGGCGACAATAAAATGAGATGAAACGACATTTATGAACACGTTCCAGGTGGCATCAATGCTCAAAGCAGACATAAAAGTCAACCATACGTCAATAATCCTGCTATGCGCATTAGGCCACAAAACCACGTGGGTGCGCTCGTCAGACACAATTATCAGGCAAAAATCCTGACGGAGGTTAAGCCATTTTCCTTCCGACTAATGAACACACATCGTTCGAAAAATCACATTTAAGCGTGAATCATATCATCCTTTTTACTAGGCAGATACCAGTTAGTTCCAACAACTAATAAAACAACTCCTCACACTATTTTATTGCTCATCGACACGAAACGCTATATATACGCTTGCTTTTCCCCAGCTTTTCCGAAAATAGCAACTAGGCTGCATGGAAACCATTTTATGGCTTCCACACTTGTGTGCACATAGTCTGCAAATATGCTTTTGGCCAAAATATCCGAATTAATTGACTGCAGAGAAATATTGATTTCGTCCAATGTGTATACAATGAGTACGTTTCATAACCTTCAAATTTCAGCCATCCCCTCCCCACTTCATGCCGTCTTCCAAACCAATCACTGTCTTGCTGATGCAGTAGACTGCAAAAAAAAAGGATACTCACTCATTCTACAAATTCGCACGTTTATCACACAATATCAGACAAAAAAGGACTGAGCTGGACCAGGCTCACACGAATAAATCACAGATCACTTCTTGACGCTTTCGCCTTTCGTCGATATATATCACTAACTCGATAGATTCACTTTACATTCATCCGAAACGAATTGCAGATCTTCCTTTTACTTAAATTTTTTTTTCACAGCACAAATTTGACTTTTTTCATCCACTTTTTTTCGGGTTAGGCCTTGCGGAGGACACTGGAGGCTTATGGGATTTAAATAATTCCAACGGAGATGTTAAATTGCCTCCAAAATCACCTCCAACGGCCTGTTCCCAGATATCCAGTAATCACAGACGAACAAAACGTATTCAGATCAGAAAAAAAGTGTCGTCTTTTCGGGAGCTCACTCGTCTCTGATTGCCACGAAAATGAAATCCTTTAAATCTGCACACACCAACCAGACGAGAGGGACTATAACCAGCACCGCCGCCGCACGGATCTCACGGAATCACGAATCTGACCAGACTGCGAGAGAAAATTTAGTAGATTTCGCTATACTCGTCTAACGAAGTTATAATAATGATTTTGCACAGAACTGTGCAAAAATCCTCTGCAGGATTTATCGTAGCACAGAACGCGGTCCTGAACTATCGATTTTACCACCGTGGTGCGAGCACAAGACAGGACGACGAACGTATGATGTGTGCAAGTCGCTCGTCTCAGTTGTCGACCGAACAATAGTCAGACCGGCGGCTCCGTTCTTATACTGGTCGACGAGAAGGACTCGCTCGAGGTAGGAAGCAAGTCGAAAAGCATATGAAAGCAGCAGGAGCGGGGTTGAAGCTTTTTCTATGCTCGGCGTACAGGATATTGTTGTTGTTGCTTTTGGTGTGGACGGGGATTTATATGCATATCCGCGTGTATACAACACCACGCATACACGGTCGTGAGTCGACGCAGTAAGGACTTGAGAAATAACCTTGATTACATACGGATTTCATGTGTACACAAGTTCCGTCCGCTATACGGAATTGTATGGTATCGCAGATATAGTTTGCACAGGGTTCAGGAATAATTGTATGGACATACAGTTTGTCTTGAAAGAAATGAAAAAGGCAGATCAGAATTGGTCCCTAGTCCATAGTTTTCAGAAAAATGGATCTGAGAAAAATGGACCAGAAAAATGGATCTCGAGTGATGTTGGTATGGTCTTCCTATTATATTTCCGAGGCATCCAGTTGAAGCTTTCTGTCTATGTGTAGGACTTTAACGTAGAGTTTTGAAATAGGATGCATATTGATCATATCTGATTTGAGAGGAAATGGTTTTATAACAGATAAGATAAAGATTGTATCAACATGTTTTTCACTTTCAGCTTCTTATTTCTCTAGCGACAAAATGTACAACGCAAAAGAAAATAAGGGCATGCCAACATGCTTATATGACTGACAACACTCATCAGGGTTTGCAAAAACCTCGCCCAGAGTTTTAGACAACGCACGCCTGGGAGGGGCAAAGGCAATGGAGGAATTCAGTTTTGTTATTTCTTTGGAAATTGACAACTGCAACTGCATAGGTTGGAGGAATCTAAGGTTTGGCAAACTCCGCATAGTATGGGCCGGGCATACGAATTGCCTGAGTTTCGTTAATGATAACGGTGGAACTTGAACATCTTTTTCAATAACCTAACTTTAATATAACAAAAATCGAATGACATTTTAACAATAACTGTGTCTTCAGATCAGACCCTTAAAGATGGCAATAGTAACGTTTTGTGACTTTACCGTTATGATATTATGCTCCCAAGTATCGACACTCCCTTCCGCCTCTTGTTTTCTCTTTCTGCATTTAAGGTGGCCGCCTATGATATGAGGATTTCCTGACGTCGGCATATGGGAAATTCCATAGTTTTCTGCTGGAAAAATGTCGGTCGCATTTTCTTCTAGCACACCATGAAATTTACTTTGGTGTAGTATAATTGTAAAATTAGGAGAAACCTGAATTCTTTAATCTTGCGATTTTAAGGAAAGTGTAAAAACTGCCTGATCAATTCGCACTATCCTAACGGTGCTATTTCCATGAGATCAAATGGTGTTTCTAATGAGTTTTTTTTCTTAATTTCTATAACGGTTGAGTTCACCCAAAAAAAATATTGATAAACAGACCAAATTAGTGGCAGCTACGTGCGTTAATATCAACGGTAAATTGTGACTTATTGTAAATTTAAAGCCCACTGATGCATGCGGTGTTAAATACTGTTAAATGAACATATTTTTGGGAATACAAAATCCATAACGGCATCGCTCATAAAAAAACTATAGACTGAACTTCCTTTATTTGAAAGGGTGAATCAATTAACCGAACTTTGGGTTATTCGAACTACCCCTAAAAATATTAGCTCAGAATCGATGCTACTAGCGCATCTAGGGGAGGGGCGTGTGGTTAAAGGGAATATTAAACCTAATCATATGCCTGTCATGGTAGTACACCCATCTGAAAAATATTAAATAGGGCATAACGGCTTTTGCCTCAACCCAACCAGTGATATTTATTGAATGCAGTTATTATCATCGCATCATACGAGCAACCCCAATTTAAATTCTCCATTCTGGGGAAGGGGATCAGTATCGTAAAGTACGATGGTCCATTTGTTCGGTGAAACGCGGGTGCTCAGCCGCCAGGGATTCTCTATGCTGCATGAAGTTTCCTATAGAATCGTGAAAATACTCAAATCGTTTCTAATCGTGTCGAACATAGCGAAGAGGAGTGCAACTTTTTGGCTGGGATTGAAAATTAAGTTTAAGTACATTTTCGGGTCTTTGGAAGATTGAAATTTGAATATCACGCATGTCAGTTGGTGTAACCAAAAGAGACCACATCAAAGTTAGTTACATCCGCGGCAGCTTGTCTATGTCTAAAGACCGACCAATCACCGAAAACCGACAAATAGATTGGTATTGGTTCCGATTAATTAAAAAAGACTTGCTTCTGAAAAATGTATAAAAAGTCGATTGTTTGCTTTTGGAAAAACGTTCCACAATTAGAGGAAGAATCTGGATAAAGGGTAGGAACTCGAACTTTTTAAAGGGGCGAAATTAGCATCTAATTATGCCATCACATTGATCTTTCTAAGTGAGGTAACTAGCATCACAGACATAAGTACTATGAAGTAGTAGGTTCCACTTAGAATTTTGGATGTAGGGGCACTAGTGTCACAGACGCCGAAATCGGTCCGTTAAAAATCCTCAACTGCAAATACTGCGCCACAAAATAACTCATTTCAGCTGGTATATGTGCAATGGGCCATACCACCCCACTAAAAACGTCATCGTCGTAATATAGTCGACGGCTACTCCAGAGGTTCAATGGCCTAGGGTGAAGCGGTTCATCAAGCAGTCTGTCGAACAGGGAGGATCTCATCGCTAAGGTCAACAACCCCTTATAGCATAATAGGCCCACTGGCTTCTGCGCTGCGAATCCCTTCGGTTCACGCCCCTCTACAACCTACAAGCTACTTCCCTGAGAGAGGGAAGTTAATCTGCACATGAGATTAGCAGAGGTGTGCATGACAGAAAACTACCTCACCGTCCGGGGCAGGTTCTATAAGGGCACCAGAGAGGTAGCCATGGGCAATCCACTCTCTCCGTTCGTAAGTAGGATATTCATGAACAGAATCGAGGGGGAACTGGAATTTGGGATTTTGGGTAAGATATGTGCTCGACGTGCTAGCGATCATCAACAAGGAAGAGGGCGAGAAGATCCTGAACAATTTGAACAAGGCTCGCAAGAACATTCAGTTCACAATGGAAATGGAGGACAACGGTGAGCTGCCTAAAAATTGATGATGACTACCTAAAAGTCATCAGAAAAATGGCGGAATTGAGTTTGAAATATATCGGAAACCCACTCACACCCAGCGGACTATCCCCTCCAACTCTTACCATTCTCATGATTCGCCGCCTTTACGACCCGCTGAGCAAGAAGAGATTCAAAAGGAGCAAACGTACATCATTGAAACAAACCAGAAGAACGGATACAACCCACGGGTGATGTCGAACCTTATCCGAAAGAAGAAGACCAGGATGGAGGAAGGAACATTGACGACATTACCGCGCAACCAAGAGCCGACGAGAAGGATTGGAGTAACGCGTTCACGGAGATCAAGACAGCTACGGAAAACAATTAAGGGCATATGTCTGGAAATAGTTTCGACGAGCAGACAACACCACCTAGGCAACAAACTAGGCTCGACCAAGGACAATAAGTAGAAACAGGAGGACAACGGAATTTGCAAGGTCACTTGCCCGGATTGCGACAAAACAAAACGACTAGTAGCTGTCAGATGGATTGAACATGCAAGGAAAGCAGACATAGCCAAGAGGAACAACAAGTACCCCGGCTCGCCAAAAACTATGGTAGCACGACACATGATAGAGACTGGACACGACATCACGTGGGACAGCGTCAGCTTCATTCATGGAGGAGTTAATCGGCGAAAACTCGATATCTTAGAAAGCCTGGCCATTCTCAAGGGACCGGAACACCGTAGGATGAACAATGACACCGGCAACATATCAATCAAGGAAATTGGTGCTGAGGCGGCAATCGCTCGAGCCAGATACTCGTCCTTCCGCTTAAATGTTGGAGGTGTACCGGCCAAGGGCGGTCCTAGCCTTACATTTTGAAGGGGGTCACCGCTATGGCTTAAAGTTTTTTGATCGGACCAATACCTAACCTAAACTCAGATTGATCAATATTTAATTACTGATCAGGTTTTCAATCCTCCAGGTTGAAATTAATAGAAACATTAAAAAGTAAATCAATTTTTAATATGTCAAATAAAAACGAAAATTACAATACAAACTCTAATTTGTTCTTTGAACCCTTTGAAAACCTTGTAATCACAGCATCCACATCAACATCAATGTCCCTGTGAATGTTCAGGAGAAGAAGACCGACAAGGCGTTCTTCTCCCATGGATGCTCGGAGCTAACTTTTAACTCAACGCAGAGTTAAAAAGCTCCGTTCTCCAGTGGCAACACTTACTGGCAATGTCGCGAGAATCCGATGCAGGCAGTTGATGGCTGGGTACAATCATGGTCACATTCTTTAATTATTTGCATCAGAAAAATGGGAACGGCTTGTTTTGGGGCAGATTGTGACAGTCGCTTCCACTCAGCTACCCACAATTGATATTATGCAACAACAGACCAAACTGGTACTCCCAAAAGTCCACTGTATCCCAACACAATTCTTCACATCAACATCAAACTTCGACAATAAATCTTCCATAATATGTGCAATGGCCTTGTCACTTAAGCGTCGCTCCTCACCTTCAACATCTTCGTCCCGAATAGAGGCATAAGCATCACAGAACATGATAAAATCTTCTCTGATGGTGCCATTATACTGCCAATTTTATGGAGTTCTCCAATAGCTAAACCTATACGTGCTATGGTGACCAAATTTGAGCGATATGGGAACGTTGCAAATCTGAAACGTCACCATAGCACGTATAGTTTTAGCTGTTTGAGAACTGCGAACTGTTTTCAAAAAATAATGACACTATTTTGGTTCGATGTGCAATGGTGTACAGTTCCATATTTAAATCTCCCAAGTTTAATGTCTTAAAAAAAAAAGAAAATAAAAAAAGGAAAATGTAAAAGTTATGAATTTTTTTTACATCGGTTCCTTATTGTTTGCCCACTCTGTAGGGGGTCATGACCCCCTTGACCCCCCCCCCCCTCCTCTGGGACCGCCCTTGGTACCGGCTCCCAATTTCCCCAAGTAGAAGGTATTGTAACTTTTTCATATAAATCCAGCCAACACCGAATGTGAAGATGTTTATAAATAATAAGAAATCAAAAGAAAAACATTTTAGCACGATCCTAGATGTCAATATCAAGTGATTTCAGTCTAAAATGTCAGCGGTCTTTTGATCAGAGGCTCTTAGCTAGTATCAAAATGAATTTATTGTTACAGCGATATATAAGTTGTGCTTACGCCCCAAACCCCAAGCGTCAAGCGTCCGTATTGGTCGCGATCCACAATTTCGATTTCACTATTCAACATAACATACTTTTGTTAAATGTATGCTTTCTAACCATATGGTATTTAGTACAGTATTTAAAGACACGAAACGGCCGTTTACTTAAAAAAATACGTAATGGCTGAAATTTGCTGGAGATGTTAGGGGGCATGTCTTTTATCTAAAACTGAATTTTCGTATTCGTGGGGGTGGGGGAAGTTGGAGTATATTGCCTACTTATAGGCGAATTTTGCATTTTTCGTTAATATCATTCTTACTGTTGACACTACAGTAAAGTGATGTATAGGAGTTTTGCTTCTAATCAAATTATCTATCCCACGGTACCTACATTAATTGCATCGGTCAAATAGTTCCGTTATAGTGACCAATTAAAGGTCAAAATAGTACCAATAATGGGAATATTTTACTGAAATTCGGTGGAGTCGTTAAGGGATGCATTATAAATCTATATCTGAAGTTGTGTATATATAAGGGGGGTAGTTATAGTAAATTGCCTACTTATAGGCTAAATTTGCTTTTTTGCTTGAGAAGAGCTATTTCGTGTGCCTGTAAAACTGGTTGTGGAAAAGCATGGGGGTGTCGGAAAGCAGGATTAAAGTGCTCTCCAATTTGTATGGTTTGTTGTGGAAACGCTTGTAGCAATAGTCCTGACTTTTCTACTCTTACCGAAAACGAGGACTTCCTCCATAACGATGGGCTTTTTTCGTCGAACCCAGAAAGATACGAAGCTGGTCACAATTGTAGCGCAAGCAATAATGAATCCGGAAGGGAGGAAGAAAATTGAGGTAGTCATATATTTCTGTTATTGCACCAATAAAACTCCAAGGACTATGTGAAGAAATTATTTTTTTTTGGAACGATCCCTGCGACTGCGCTAATCGGCCTAGCTTGATTTTGGTCTCGTTTAAGAGATAATAATTCAATCAGCAAGAACACACATTTATACAACTTGATATAGAGAAGTTTTTAGCAATCACTAAATACGCATTTAAATAGGCAATTTACATCAACTGCCTTCATCCCCACTAATACCAACACTCAGTTTTAGACAAAAAATTCTTCTCTTAACATCTACATCAAATTTGAGCCATCACGTTTTTTAAAGAAAATATCCATTTATTATACTGTTTTGATCCTTGACCGGTAACTACAACGGGTTTACTTGACCTATGATATTGATTAAGGTACCGGTGAATAGGTTATTTGATTGGAAAGAAAACCTCTACCATTTTACTTTAGGGTCACGGTCAACAATAAGAATGATATTAAGCAAAAACGCAAATTTAACCTATAAGTAGGCAATTTACTATAACAATCGCCTCCCATAAATACGAAAACTCATATATAGCTTTAAGACGTATCCCTTAAAATCTCCACCAAATTTCAGTCGTTGTATGTTTTACTTAAGCAAAATATTCTCATTATTGTGCTATTTTGCCCTTGAACCGGTCATTATAACGGAACCGACGATATTGACTTATGTACCGTTGAATAGACAATTCGATTAGAAACAAAACTTCTATACATCACATTACTGTAGGAATACCAGTAAGAATGATATTAAGGAAAACCGCAAAATTCCCCTATAAGTAGGCAAATTGCAATAACTTCCCCCACTCCCACAAATACGAAAACTCAGATTTAGACTTAGGGCACGTTGCTTAACACCTCCACCAAATTTCAGCCATTACGTATTTTTTTGAAGTAAAAAATACCCGATTACTGTACTAATTTTGAAAATAACTAATTGATCGTGGAGTCGTGACCGATCTGGTTGGATTAATATTAATAAACATTTTACTGAAGTCCCCAAAGAATAAAACGATATGCCAATTTTAATAATAACAGATAAATTTAATTTCAAATACAAAAAATTATAAAATTTTCAATAAAGAGTGATCGACATTTTAACAAAATCGCCAAAAGACTGCAAGCTATATCAGAGGCAAGTTGTGCTGCCACTGTACCATAGGCTATTGCGAGAAGACTTGAAGGTGATTTAAATTAGATCAACTGAAGTTTGAGGTCTGGTCATTGTGGTAAGTGGTTTTGGATTATCGTTGCAATAACGGCTTCTGTCGAAAGATTTTTGAAAGCTTTGAGCGTGAAACCTCCTCACGTTATTTGTCGTAGTTCCTCGTCGCCCCAGCCAGGGTTACCAGATCGTTTAGTTAAAAAAATGAGGACATTGTCGATCAACTCAGTTTTAATATTATTTTCACCCATCATACAAATTGGTCGCTGAAGTCATCTAATTGATCAAGGGAAAGAGACAAGTGCCCGATCTTGTTATGGATTATGCAGGCCTCTTGTTGTGAGCTGCAGTACCGTCTAGGGCCTAAATACCCACTTTTGACGAATTGCATTACAGAGCAAAAGAGCCACATTACATAGCTGCCTGTTAAAGAGCTAAACTGCTACCTTACCTTGAACTTTATAAGTCTCTATTTTCGCTTCCTGAATATAAACGTTGAATGCCATTTCTGTTTATTCGCAAACGAATAAACTTTTGCTATATCAAATTTTGAAGATTATATAGTCCTTACTCAAGGAATAAGGATTCTCTTAATGAATGAGTCACTTTTAAAAGCGTAAAATGTCACTTTTAAAGCATTACCTAATTTAATAAAATAATTTCATTCAGGAGCCTAATTTGAGTATTTGATCCAACAGCAGCCTAAGATACCGATTGTGGTCGTCTTGAACGCTATCAATTAATTCCTGTGTCATGCATGGGCGTAGCGTAGCTTGAATAATTGTTTGGCTTTTAGAGAAAATTTATGGTTATAACAAACAGTAAAATTTATCACGAAAAATTCTGAGGAACTAAATGTTTAAATAATAAACTAAAAATAAAATAAAAATAAAATAATGAAAAGTTTACAAATTTGAAGATCACAAGAATGATTTAACTAATATTTTTTATCTCTTGTTTGATATAAAATATTAACTTTTTCACAAAATTCAAAAACTTCAAAAATGTATTTCCTATATCACAAACTGTTTTCTACTCTTCCGGCCATTACCTTGAAGAGTAGGTACAGCATGTGGACTAGTATACACAAAATATCCACGAAATGACAGTGACTTCTAGAATACGCGCGAAGGATATGTGACTCACATAAAGCAATGTCATATTGTGCCTCATGGTGGTAGTGCGGTTTTAGTATTATACGAGTGCAGTTTAAAGTATAAGGGCGCAAATGCTGCATCAGTGCAAGGATACGACATGCGACATTTCCATTTCGATTCGATTCAGTCGTTTAAATCCTTAGGCACTCTCGCCGTTTGGCGTTATGTTGTATGGTTGCATCGTGGCATATTATAGCGTGTGAGAAATCATTTGGAATACAATATCACTTCATCAACATGGTATACGCGACAACACATACTATACAAATAAGTGTATCTAGATCTAGAAGTAGCATGAGTTAGCAGTTAGCATGTACTGTACAACATATAGTAAGTTCTTGCATGACAAGCTCAAAATATCGTGCGAATTGCATGCATGCCATGCTGTTGTAATGCTCACTTGCAGACCGTTCCAGGACCCCTATACATGCAATATTGGATGACGAAGAAGACAAAGTTTCAAACTTTGGCGCTATTAATACTCGCATATACGAATTCCGACAAATTGTAGTTCTTTGTATACTGAAAACTGAAAAGTCAGTAGTATCAAGTTCACTGGGATAGTGTGTGGTATGCATACCCTGACTGAGAATGGCCTTTGGCACAAGAATATGTTTTCATATAAACGATTGAAATTATGGCACTTGGAGGGTTTTTTTTCGTATGGTGTGTTCTTGAAATGTGTCCAGGAAGAATGGATGTGGGATAGATGATGTCGTTTATGATTTAGCGAAAAGCATTTTTTTGTGCATAGGGTTAAGGACTTTTGTTTACGCAATTATAAAAATCAGATGATTCTTTTACATGGAGAATAATGTGCTCAATTTTCAACTGATTTGGGACAACATTGTCATAATTTTACTTTAATTTTATTTGAGCATTTGTTCTCCAAATGTTTAGCAATAGATATATACTAATTCCTACAAATAATAATGACAACAGTGGCGCAACTAGGATCTTGCCCTTAGAGGGTGAAGGCTAAATAAATAATGAATTATCGAGCATATTCTCAAAACAGGAATCACATAGATCCTGTCAAAATTTTAATGGTTTTGAATTTGAATACTATTTCGATTCATTCATTTTTTTTCCGGGAATTTATTAAGCTTATAGTCTGTATGCACTTAGGATTTTTATACAAATACTGGGATTTTAGGAGATCTGGGAATACGTTTTCAGGATTATGTTGTTTATCATCATGCCGAATAATAATTAATTAACGTTATCAAGCTATGGTTTGTGACGCAGTATCTTCTTCTTCCTTGCCTCGTTATTCATACATCATTATTTATACAGGCATCTCTATCTTGGATCGTGTCATGACCGAGACCAATGCGTTGTTGTTGCTTTTTCATTTGACACATCCAGGTGTTCTTAAGTATGCCTCTTGCCTTAGGTTCATCAAGTGGAACTTCCATTGGCGTTATAAATTATAAGTATAATAAAAAAATTGAGAAAAAGTAATATAGTCTAAGAAAAATGGCATATTTGGTCGGCAAAAATCCTTCATCGGAAATTTTTTTGGATTATGGTTGGGAATGGTCCCCAGATTATGGCATTAAAAGTCCCAACCGATTGGGGGTCCGCAACCTTAAAAAAATGGGGAAAGGGGGATTTTTTTCGGTTTTTGCGATTATTTAAAAAACGGTAAGAGCTACAGAAAAATGGTCTGAGGACGAAAAAACTACATAAAATTATCTTTGCAATGATATATAACACATTAGAGTTTAATCGATAATTTCGGCGTTAGACTCAGTGCTGGATTAAGCAAGCGCGGGGCCCGTGCAAATGTTGAGAGCGGGGCCTATGGAACTTCGATTAACCAAACTAATAAAATGCTTCTAAAATTAATATTTCGATTTTATTAGTAATTTCTCAATGGGTTTAGGAAAAGGCTAGCAGCTAGCAAATATCAGCATTACTGCTTTATAATACACGATGAATGTGCAATAAAAGAATTGCTATCATGATATAGAGGTAGAGGTACGGTGTTTGGTAAGCTGTCCTCGTGATTCTGTGCACTCTCTGCATTCTGCATTTACAAATGTATTCTCATTAATGGGAAACTTATAAAAAAATCAATCTAAATTGAAGAAGATTATTATCTTCCATAATTGATTTTTTTGGGTGAAAAACATTTTCGTTTAAAAAGTTAAAACATTTCGCAAAATTGAGCAATTTACGCCGAGGTTAGCATTATTTCGTAAAATCGAAATTATGATTTTGATGGGCAATAAATTTTCACTTGGTAATAAAATATGGAAATAACAATTATATCCGTCATGCACAGCGGCGTACATCTCAAAGCATTATGAAAAATAGGGGCGAAATTATCTGGGTTATTATCTGATTCAAAATGATTGCACAAAAATGTTATTCATTGACTTGTGTAAGTTTGCCAAGATTTTTTTTTATATTAATTACTAAAACCGTAAGTTTTTGTAGACAAATTATATTTATTTGACAAAGAAGAATTTATTTCAGAAGTCCGTTTTTGGACGAACTCTGAAAATTCCAAAATTCTACATTTTCCGAAAAGAGATAAAATAATGTGAAAATATTTCATTTTAAAAGTATGTTGCCTATTAATATAGTTTTCGATTGAATTGTCCCTTTTCAGGGTTACTCAGGTTATTAAAATGATACAAAGGTAGCATAAAAAGGGCCAAAATAAAGTAGCACATACTAGAAGGCCAAATTTACGTTAACACTTTCTACATTTATTGGGTTTTATTAATTAAAATAAAAAAATCTTGGAAATCTTACACACTTGAATGAAAAACAACATTTTTTTAAACAATGTTGAATCATTTAAATAGGTAATTTTGTGCCCACTTTTCATAACGTTTGAAGCGGTGCGCCATTGAGAATTAGAGATATAATGGTAATTTTTAAATTCTATGGATGTGTGCAAATACATTTCCCAACATAACCGTCATAAATCTTATGTCTCGCTAGAATGTGAACCTGAAACACTGTGGACGTATAGGTTTGCGGGAATGCCATCATGAATTTGAAAGAAACATTTCTGAAATTTTATGCAATATTGACCTTGCACGTGGCGGATTTACCAGTAGGCTGAGTAAGCTTGAGCCTAGGGCGGCAGATTTCAGGGGGCGGCGAATTTCGGGAAAATATTTTTTAGGTGGTTTACACTGCCGTGGAAGATTGTAGGATGCAGCACTTATCATCATTATACGATTTGGAAACAGGCAAAGCGTATTTTGACCCTCAGTGAGATATAAACATGAAAAGGCATTTGTCGCCATTGTCTAAGAGCGTTAAACACTGAGGGTAAATATTGAAGGCCATTTAAGCTTAAATTCGAAACCAAGATCTGTTTTCAACCTTTAAACAACATTAGCTGCTTTGGCTTTTTGTCAGTTCGACTTATCCGAAATTGCAAAAAATGATTATATAAATCCAGAGATGGAAAATACTAAAAAAAGGTATTCTGATAATTATTCGCTAGCTTTCATCCGAAAAATTATTTTCCTCATCTTGTAATTAAGACGATCGAGATTCAGAGGAGTTTTAAGCATGAAAAGGGCATCAGCATCAATTCAGCTTAATCTCTTAGGGCAGGAGTCAGTATACTTTTTAAGATTTTTTTTAATTGCTCTAAATCTGTATCTTTCATAGTTAAAGCCGGAAATTTGACACTGAACTCAAATTTTAAAGTTTCGATACTCCTATTGATGGCGGTTTTTTTTAAACAAATTTTACTATCGACTCTGCCAATTTTCCCCAACCAATACAGGACACACATTCGCCACCGCACATAATATAAGACAAATCAATTTGTTTTAATTTTTTTTATTGTAAGATATTCCTCTAAACCAGTCGCTCCAAATTTTTCTCAGTTCAAACTCCCTTGTAAAGTCTTTTGAGCCTAGCGCCCCCGAGAATTTTTTTCCAAAAACCAAAAACATGTGTTTTTTTTTCGTTGTCAGATCGGCTATCACCATGGCTTCAGTCAAACCTCGAGAAACATAATTGCCATTACTGTAGCGACCAGGATCCACAAGTGTTCTACCAAGGATCATTGTATCCAAAAAGACTATAGCTTTTTTTATCAAAGGATATCAAATGTTTGGCCGATGTATAGCAACAACGGATTACCTCCGGGTGATTTCGAAATAATTTTTATTCAAAATGGTGGTCTAGAAGCAAACCATAATTCATAAACGGTATCTATATTTGAACCTCCCACAGTTTGGGATTCACCGCTTTCAACTGATTCTCCAAGCAGAACATTTTTGCATAAGCTTTACACTGTGATAAATCTAAAGAATGCTCAGGAGCCACAAAGCGGAAAGCTGAAAATGACACGTATTTAAATGCAAAGTGTAGACTGAAAATAATTGGAGGTGGATAAAGCATAATTCTATCCGAATATTCACTATCGACAAAAAGTAGAGTTTCAGTAGGGGCGGCAATTTGTGAATAGCCTACTGGCAGCAAATTGGTAAATCCGCCACTGGACCTTGCTATAAGTTTAGAGCACAGTGGCGTAAATTTTTAAACGACAACGTGTTATAATAATTTAGAAGAAATGGCTTTTAGAATTTAATCTTGGTTGTTATAATTTTTGTTTGAGAAAAACGCGGGGCCCCTTAAGGCGCGGGGCCCGTGGCATTTGCCATCTTCTGCCACGTGGTTAATCCGGCTCTGGTTAGACTAGAACATAAATTAGAATATTTTCATTTTAGACTTTTCTTAAAAGCTCCATAACTTTTGAAAGAATGCTATTTCAGCCGTAAAATTTTGTATAAGTATTCACAATAAGTTCAAGATCATTTTAAGGTAAACATTGAGTCGGGTAAAGGACCCTTATCACCCTCCATTTAAATTTTTCAAAACGGCATACCCATAACTCCCCCCAAAATTGGAGCAGAGTGCCAAATTTTTTGTTTGTTGCGATTGGATGTCATAGTCAACCCACCCACCAAAAATCAGCCAATTCGGATAAAAACTAAGAGTATCTCTCATACAAAGTGACCCATCAGAAGTTTGTTCTACGTACTACTCACTAACTGTAGAACAAAGTTTTCTTGGGTCACTTTGTATGGGAGGTACCCTTAGTTTTTATTCGAATGATCTGATTTTTGGTGGGTGGGGTGCCTATGACCTCCAATCGTAACAAAAATTTGGCACTCTGCTCCAATTTTGGGGGGAGTTATGGATATGCCGTTTCTTTTCTTTCATTTTATGGATGCCATTTTACTAATCTGCTAAAACGCTCCTGTGTGTAACTGTTACCTTTTTATTCCTGGAACTGAAATGAATGGATTTGGATTGGAGATCTTGAATAGACATTATAATGAATCAGTGGGATTTGTAAATTTTGAATATTAGGACTTGTAATGGACGGTTCTTAGCTTTTGGATTTGGTACATTTTTTTGCAAATATGAATTATTTGATTTATTTTAAATTATGAATATTTGTAAAGATCCCGTCAGCCGTAACATTCAAAAGTAGACATCTCTGTGTCGGAAACATTGTGATTGGGACAGCTGGTCCGAAAATGTGACCGGATGAAGACGCGGAAAACTTCGAGGGAGTTTTGTCACGGGGAGCCACGCGGATCAGCGGATTTTTTTTTTTTTTGGTGCGGAACTTTTTAGAAGGGAGAGTCCTGTTGTGTTCTTACCTTGTACCTATCAGATTCTGGATGATCGCCAGACCACACCGCAGATAAGTGTCAATGTTTTGTGCGTGGTGTTTATTTGTCATGATGTATAGTGATAGTGTATCCCCCCTTATTCCAGTTGCGTAATTTAATTTTGATTCTTACAATGGAGCTTTAATTTTTTATATAAATTTTCGTGGACAAAAAAACACCTGACCATAAGCCCCCATTATGATCGGATGGTTTTTTGTTTAGAGATGGACAAGCCCAATATACAATCCGAACCCACGAGCATTCCAAACACTTGAGCTGGCCGACGCCGCCATATCAGTTAGAACATTTTTATACTCTGCACGCATAAGATGGTATGTATTTATAACATATATACGCAAGACCCATAAGATGGTATAGGGCAGGGGTGTCAAACTCAAAACATGGCCGGGGCCAAATACCACTGTCTTCAGACTTAAGCGGGCCGCAGGATTTCAACAACGACAATATATTTTTTTTAAATTTTAATCATTGAATATTTCTATTAAAATATAACAATCAGAGTAGCTAAGGACCTCATCATTATATCCTTTGTTGTCCTACTGGCGTCCATTCCCGATGGCAGCTCGCTGCCACACGGGTTTTTCAAGCCTCTTCGGGCGGACCACACCCGTTTCACCCCAACGAAACGGCCAAGAGTCGCCAAAAGACCCCTCTATGGTAAGAGCCATGAAGATTCGATGCAGGAGGGATGTGTATAAACCGCTATAATAACAATCGATCAGTAACCATACTTTGTGAATTAATTTCCGCAAAATTTTTGATTGCTGATCAGAACATTGTACCGGTCATCCAACATGCTGGTAGTTCAAAATTACCTTGCCATTTTTTAGGCTTACATAAATTAAATCCGGATAAAAGGGTGGACAAAAAAAGATGTGGTGTAAAACAAACGCATGTACATACTTGTAAAGCTAAAACTAATAAGCTGAAAAGTATCAAAAAAGTAAGTAAAAGTAATGGACTGAAGCTATTATGTTTACGAAATTCCACATCCTGGTGATTTTCTCTCCAAATACAAGTTTTCGGAGTCATTAAAATTTGGCTTTATTTTCAAATAAATCTCAATCCAAGATGTTCTTGTTCCATTACCTAAAAGACGTGAACACGAAATTTAATGCAACCGTGACAGATAACTATAAGCCTAGGCAAAGTCAACAACTTTTTTTTTAACTGAATTTCGGGATACAACAATTTCGCAAAGAAAGTTAATATTTCCCTTTTAAAAAAGTAGAGCTTTCGACTTAGGTTTAAAATTTCATTTTTTTTTTAATTTTCACGCATTTGTGCTAATATTTATTCAGTTTCTTGGACGTGCCCGCGGGCCGCGAGTTTGACATGTCTGGTATAGGGTATATTGTTTTTGTTACGCCGATATTATGTAACACCTCAAAAAAAACACCGGAGCTATGGCAAAGTATATAATATAAATCATCATCGTCTGTCTGCCTGTCTGTTGGTTTTTGCCAGTTCACGCGATAACTCCCGAAATAATGAAGCTAGCGTTTTGAAATTTCAGATGGTCAAATGTTTAGTTTGATTAAACTTTGGACAAATTGAATTGAAAATGGACTAAATCCAACCAAGGTTTCCGCTGCCTCCCATACAAATGATTCCTCCATGATAGTGTAATTCGACCATAATTTTCAACAGAATATGGCTAGCGACCTGAAACTTTGATGAAAATTTAATGGCATATACTCTGAGTTAGTAGAAACTGGAATAGATCTGGCTACAGCTACCCCTACATTCTCCACAAAGCTATATTCAGCCTTATCTTTCGATATAATGGTCCGAAAATTTTCAAATTTGTGTCAAAAGGTAGTTCATGGACGTACATATAAAGTATTAAAGGTGTGCCAGATCCAACCTATTTACCCCTTCCTCCCCTACAAAATAAAAACGAAATTGGATATTTTTAGGTTTGGTGTGCTTTCTAGGTCTGTACATGGGTAATAGGGTATACACTCATCGTGATATTAAAACTCGGTTTCGTTTTTAATTTTCCTTGTGCTGTGTTGTTTTAATCCCATGGCACATGATATCCCTTCAATATGTGCAGGAGATGGACTATGTGAGCAGCAAACCCCCCCCCCCCCCCTCTAAACGATGATTACGGTAAATTTTTTCTAGTCACTATGGTACAAAAAAAAAAGATGGAGTGCGATATTGTAAAGCGTCAAGGGACAAAAGGCGCAAAATTTGTTTTTTTTTTCGCGACTTTAACCCTGTTCCGGAACGAATTGTTTGGTTGGAAGCTTGGTAGGCACCCAGAAAAAAAAAACATAAGAATCAACAAAGAAATTTTCTCCACCACATTTTGCAATTTCATGTACGTACTATGTTTAGCACCTACTTAAATGTAAAGTATAAATTTGAAATTTGAGAAAGCACCATTTTTCGAATTTGTGCTTTCTTAAGGTCCATCTAGATTAGTCGCCAAATGGCGTCATGTGCAACCAAATGGCTGTTGTCATTCCATCCAAACTGATCGCCAGTTTTGATATTCAATATGGCAACTTAACCAACCGCTTTGACAACCGCTTGTCAAATTCAAAGTGACAATTTTGCAACTTTTGTTCGTTCTTTTGTGTAAAATTGAATAACTCTTGAATGGCCGTGTAATAATTCAAACGCGCAGAGTCCAATTTTGATAATTAAATTTAAAAAAAATACCAAAATGGAATTTTGGTTATGTCATTTTCTGTCTCCATTTGGCTAGCGTGGATTCTAAGTAGTAAGTGATGCCAGTTTTTTGACGCGTAACCATTTGGTGATCAGTCTGGATGGACCTTTAAGTATTGCTTTCAAATTTCTTTTCAAACAAATTTTAATTCAAAATGCCCTCTTCCCAGCTGAAAAATGCAAAGGCGAATTAAAATGCAACCAAGGCAGAAAACTATCAGGCAGTCAAAAACATCTTTTCGAATTGAGTTCCGGGGCAAAACAATTTCACGAAGGTGTTTTATATCTTCCTGCACAAAAAGGCCGCCTGAAGCGAATGTACCTCAAATAACCGTCAGCAAATTGTTTGTAGAACAGAGAGGAAGATTCTAAAAACCATAATTTAAGTTTGCATGGCACGACTTCTTGACTAGTTTAAAGGTACGTTGTGCTAGACGCGGCCGCACAACTGCGACTCGCTCATTCCATATAAAAACTCGTTTCTCTCTCATTTTAAAAACGAGTTTTTATATGGAATGAGCGAGTCGCAGTCGTGCGGCCGCGTCTAGCACAACGTACCTTTAGTAAATTTCTTCGACTTTATTTAGTTCAACACTTCCAATTTTTCTATTTTAAAGCTTTTGTGCTGATACACATTGTGTTTGTTCGGCCTGGCCGCGAACCGCACGAAACTGCGAGGAGGGCCGCGAGTTTGATATGCCTGGTTTAGCCGATCATGACGTAGATCGAAGTTTTAATTTTAACTCATTGCCGGACACAACGCCAAAATTTGACACGATTTGTATGTCAAATGCTCAAAATTGGACGTCTATAGACGTTCTGTCCGGGAAAGGGTTAAACAACAACAGTTTATCTAGTTGGACGATTTTTTGCTGTGGCCCTCATAAAAACACAAAAAAGATCTGATACAAATTACAAATGCAAGAAAGAGGTATGCCGAGGCAGCTCATAGCATGTAATAGGATGATAAGTAGCCGCCTTACATCTTGTGCGGACGTCAATGGGATATAGATCCTTGGCTTAGTCTACGGATTCATTCATTTTAAAGCCATTGGAGTACTACTATCTCCTAAACCTAAACGTCATTTTCCATTCCACATCGTTATTAAAAAGGGCCACCAGAATGCTAACGGTTACGTAAGAGTTTTTTCTTATTTCAAGGTTACCCTCCTTCACGATTCCCCGTATACATGCACATATCGATTTAAAATACAACCCACTACCCATCAACCTGTTATCATAATTGAAGTAATTTAGCCATCTTTTAAAATCCCTTAAGCCATTTTGCTGCCAATCCATTTCGTAACATTCATCCACGTCTCGCTTATGGAACCACAACCCAATGCATAACTCAGTTCTGGCAACAATAGACCAAGACAACATCGTCATCATCATCTCATCACACACAATACCCACAGCCGTCCTACATTTACATAATGCACGAGGGATAATCATCTTACGAATGACTTGGAAAGTACTCTAACATATGTAAATCCCTTGAAATTCCTTCGAACAATGATATGAACGCAAAAAGGGACAATGAATTCGGTGTGTAGTGTGCTAGCTACCTTATCCAACATAAGAGAAATCTCTCCAGTCTCGCAGTACGAGGAGCATTGTTCCATCTATAACCGCAACAAAAAGCCTCATAAACTGTCCAAAGGACAAAAGCTCCCCAAAATTGTATTGTTCCTTTTCAACCGATTACTCACCATATTGCCGTGGTCATACGGCATACCGTTGCGTCGTCGTACTTTCAGAGATTATGTCCTATAGTCGTGGCCGATGTATCCTTGCCGCGCGCCGATGATCCCTTGGAATGTTCATTCGTTGGGCGACCGTGCGGCATAGACGGGCGCAAGGATGCCAATTTAGTGACAAACTGACATTGACAACGGACAAATAAGGCAATGGTCTCGCCACTAACAACATATCCATTTTGGAATTGTAAAACGACGACATACATACATGACATGGCTTTTCGGGGCCATGGAGATCAATTTTGAAGGAGTTGATTGGAACGATTGAGTGGGAACAACTAGCTTTGGCATGTCGAACGGATGAAAATGCGTGACAAGGGTTCGATCGAGATTGAAAGGATTTCAGTTTGGTAATCCGACGGGATAATGGAGAAATTTAATTGTTCCAAACAGGATTGAAAAGAATTTTAAAATCAAATTGAATATCCTATATAACAGCATTAAACCGTTTGTCTTCAACAATTAATTTACCAACAATTAAATTAAATTTTATTAATCTGCTTTCAAGAAATAAATAATTTGCAACCATATTTCCTTTTCCTGCTCTTTCCAGACGGAACAATGCCGGCGAACGAATAGCACATTATCCGAAGACAATTGGCACCATCAGCATCGGCCACGCAGACGACTATCCGGCTACAAGGCAAGGAACCACTCATAACGGGAAATTCAAATGTTGCAGAACTAATCAACAGAATAGTATTGTGTTCTATTCTCTCAACAAGGCAAACAACTGGCAAATATCTTACGAACAATGAGCTTTTCCATTCACACACAAAGCCATACCGAATCATAACAAAAGGACCTCGTGCGCTAAAATCCATTTCAAATGCAGCATTCAATCATTCCGACACATTGTTGACAACGCAAGGATAGAGTATTCTTTGACAGTGCAGATTAACAAAATCGCATCATTAACTCAGTAGCGCTCTGTCAACACCCCAGCAACATGCGACAAGGACCTTCCCCCGGCCCAGATCCCCCGTTTTATGCGGCTGACGAAAAACGGATGGCAAACGATGTAAAAAAAAAACATCCGTTGAAGTTTTAATGAGACTTCTAGTGGAGTTCTTTTCAGTTTGGCATACGCTTTATACGATTATCCATAGGAATGCTTTGCTATGTGAATGCTTGCTTTAATCCTGTTTTAATTTGTCCGCCATTCAACACTCTTGCGAGTTGAGTCCTGCGAAAAGTGAAAATGAGAAGAACACTCGCGATATACAAGCGACTTCCGCATCATTAACGGCGCTCCATTCTCGCGTCCATTGTACATAACAATTTCGCTAATGCGTTTAACGCCATCATCATCATCATCCACAACAAGAAATTACGATACGATACGGATTTGATTAATGCCCGGAGATAATCAACCGCCAGCCGCCTTCATAACTTTTGGACGTACATAATCATGTAACAACAACAACGAGCAACATTGAAACATTATAACGAGCGATCGGGATTGCACCATTGTAGTCCTGTCCTGCGGACCACTCTAGACTCGACTCTTCGTCCTAAGTGGATCGAAAAGAATGAAATTGTTTTTTTGGGAAGTTTTTGTTTTTAGAATTTATTAAGTGCTGTGTAAAACATTTATTATGACAGCGACAGGACATTGGGGACGGACCAGAAGACATTATAGTTGAAAAGGGCTGGCACGAATTAAATTTCGCGGATGTAAGAAAACTTAATTAGTGCGCGTATACTGCCTGGTTTCGTAGGGAATTTTGTATGAAATGAAAATTAGGCGATAGAAAGGATTTAAGAATGAACCCATAATATTTAATGATTTTTACAGGACAGACAAGACAGGCAAGTTTTATAAATTATTTCGTTACAAAACAAAAACATATAAGGGCACAAGATACATATCTCTTCAACTAAATATCCCAATTGAAAAAAAAGAAACTTTTAAAAAGAAAAATAATAATATCAGTCACACATATTCAATACTCTTGTTATAAGTTTAGTATAAAATAGACAAAACAAAAATGAAGGAAACACACACATCACACAGACACATCTGTAGCACTCTATAAAAGTCTTTACACAATATTATTATAATAATATCAGATACCTTTTCAAGATAATTAAAAAAAAAAACAACAATAAGAAATATCTAAATTTTAAAAAAGCACTCAAGATTGCGAATCAATTTTAATTTAAAATAAAAATAAACGAAGAGAAGGAAAGGATGTAAAAGTGCGAAGATGCATTATATGAGTATTTCTATAGATATTAACCAAAAATGAAAGTGTACTGTAATATCGATATTGATATGGTTATTATTAGATAAAATTAGAAAATATTATAATGCGATAATGGAACAGTGTGAATTTGTGGTTTAAGGTATTCTTACGTAACGATTGTATAAAATGGGAATGAAATGATGATAATAAAAATTACTATTAAGAGAACAAAGTGGCTTTCATATTATACCAAGGATTTAGTGTTGGAATGGTCGGAACTAAAATAAGTCCCAATTTTCTATTTTTTATATTTCTTAATTTTTCCATTTTCAATCTTAAATTCTCCAATTTTTTTTCTATTTTCAATTTTCAGCTACGCATTGGGAAGGCATCATTTTAAACATAAATTTGCCGTTATTCCCGTCACTGGTCTAAATGGTGGTTCCGAATTCTTTGATACGACAAAAAATCCTAACACGGGAAGATTAGCAGTGAAAAAAGTCTTTCCACGAATGTAAAGTCTGTCAGAGAAAAAAATACCGTTATCGTACCATAGCCAGTGGCGTATTTACAGGGGGGGCACAGGGGGCACGTGCCCCCCCCCCCCCTGTGAGCACATCAAACTTTTTTCACACCATACTAAAAATTGCAGTACCAAATGTTCCCTTTTTATTTTGAGCGTTTCTATTACTAAACTTTGTAACTCTTCTCAATTCGCCAGATCTCCTCGTTGATGAACCCTTTCCGTTTTTCGAACGGGTTGAGTTTATTTTCATAGACGCGTGGTTTCAAGAACAAGGACTTTCAGAGAATAAGTACAAGCTATGATTATGTCGAGGCAACGAGGTGGTCATGAAACGTTGCCCAATCTCGACATGAATCTGTTCGGAAACAAGGACTGCTATTGAAAGTCTCGTCATGTGTGAAGTGACCCCATCTTATGTGGATATAAGTTGAGGAGATGTAGTTGCAGTATCGATGTCTTGGAAGCCGCTGAATTGATAAATATTTGAAACAATCGGTCTGATTTTTCGATCGGGCTTGTGTATTTTAATTTGGCCGTAAGTTCATGTTTGGCTGCTGTAAAGGTCTTTAAACCAGATGCTTCTCTTTCTGTTAAAATACTAAAAATTGAAGTGTTTTGGTGGGAAAGCATGTTTAGCATACATTTTCGAATTCCTACGGTTCGGTGTCTGTGGTGCGCTGCCTGGGGTACTTTCTTCAATGCTTCGATTTTCACGAAGTGAACATCATCGTAGCCATTCCTTCTCATTTCTATTTCGCAATTAAATCAGTTAAAGCATGTTGCTTCAGCTTACCATCTAGGACTCGTTTTAAAAGGTATTGCAGATACTATAGATAACAAACAATCATACCTTCCTGCTTACTTTTGTTGCTTCATTTTAATTAATCGATTGATCACTTCCCGGCTCTATGCCACGGATAGTTCCTACACGGCTGAAAATTTTGGTGTAATTTTTATAAAAAAATATATTCATACATTTCCATATAAAAACTTTACCAAAAGTATAATAATTGAACTATGCATATTAAAAGTATAAGTATTCTTGATAAAAATTTGACTCTTCAATAGTATAAAATTGATAAGCAAATTTATACAAACCGCTAGAAATAATAAAAATTGTAATACGAGTGCAGTCGGCTTCGAATCCACAATTCTGTGATTTGTAGGCAAGCGCGCTGCTCACTGAACCAGACAGACTACAAATCAATAGATTTCTAGGTTGAATGGGTTTCTCGCGTTGATAGTGTAGATTTGATAACATAGTAGGATTAATTCTACCCTTTTATGTTATAACAACATTCAATGCAATTTATTCTATCCCGAACGGTGTAAAAGATATAATATTATAAGGGTATTTGGATAGTTTTATTCTGTAGCGGTTATAATTAATATAATTTTTGAATAAACTAAAATTATAAGTTGAAAACTAAAATTATAAGTTGAAAAGGGTCAAATTTGATTCAAGTTTTGGAATAGATAGGAGTTATACTATTTTATTTATAAAATTTAGTCCCGGTTTACACCAAAATTTACAACCGTGTAGTATTCTGGATTGTACTTGTAAAATAATATTCGGCACTTGTTACAATTTTACGGAATCTATTACTAGATTTTTGACAAAACATACAAAGGCCTCTTTTTCAGTAAATCCTAATTTTGCAATTAAAGTTCGCTTAAACTTGCCATGGAATTCAAGACCACAATGTCAGCCAATTTGTTTTATCAGCTTTTCATCTGTGTTTCTTTCAAAAGTAAGCAGAACCACTTTTTGGCGGAATTTGGCCGAAATTTGGCGGAATTTCGGACGATGTATGAAATTTCTCTTCCAAAGAAAAGTGTTCCGTCTGGAATCCGTTTTGTCATATGGAAACAGTCTCTTTGGTCATTGCATTAATTCCATAGCCAATTAAGTGCATATTCGTAAAATTCCTTTTCGGCTTCAGGCTCCTTCGAACTACACTACGCAAACTTTTTCTAGGCCCTCGGTATTTTGCCAAAAAGCCAAAACCAGTTAATGAGTGTTATTCTAAGATCTGTCAGGAAAACTAAACTATTGGTGTAATAAACCTGAAATGCAAAGGACTCTCAGGACCGTATTTATAAAGGATGCCGAAATTAAAATAAATGTCATTTTCCATACTTTTTCATAGAAATCGCTTATATTCACGAGTCAATGCATTGATTTAAGGAGAAACTCAAGGAAATTTTCTATAGTCAACCTCACTTGAAGTCAAGGTAGCTACCCACCTACCTTGAAATATTATACTTCAAGCCTATTGAAAACTTAACGTCTCCTTGAGTTTCGCCTTAAATCAAGAATCAAGGATCAACGATCTTGCCAATGTTTTTCCTATGTAGCTGCTCTCGGGTATCCCCACACCAAAACTTTATGTAACAAATTAGTCCCGTATCCTGTGCCCCCCCTTTGAGAATTTTCTAAATACGCCACTGACCATAGCCACCAGATTTTAACATGCTGAATATTTTAGTACAACAAAAATATTTTTTTTTTTTAATAGCCTGGAGTGCTGTCGCCCTGTCAATCGGTAAGCCATGGTTTGTCCGGTAATCTTACTTGTTCGCATCACGTTTTTGTTCTTTGTTCTTTTGCTGATTCTCGACCAAATAAATGTTCTGGTTTGACACTCCTAGGCTTCCAACAGGATCATCTTCCCCATCCATATTAACCACCGTATCATCCTTTCTGGAGTTAAGTGATTTACTGCAATTTAATGTAACTCACAATCGTTCTTTAGACCTTTCCTCGAGTAACCTTACTCAGGGCCGGCTTTAGGGTGGGGCGAGCGGGGCGGTCGCCCCGGGCGCCAGGTTTAGGGGCGCCGAAACCCGTATTTTTACAAATTTGTTTGTTGCTTAAGAAATTATATTTTTTTAACTGCTGAATTAGTATGATGTAAGAATACTAATGCAGGCCATAGTACCCGACCATCCAAGTATGAATGTATATAATGCTATCAATTTCACGCGTGTTCTAATCACAAGTTAACGGGATATTTTTATACAAACGCAGACCTGCGACAAGAATTCTATGTGCAATTCCACAACGTTCACTCACGACATAAAATGTCACCTGTATCTTTATAGAAATCAGCTAAGAATTTAGTTGGGAGCTCATCTCATAATATCAGATTCCCACTTCAGGAATCGACTGCGTTCCAAAGATACATGTAACCTTTAATTAAGAAAAAGCAGTACACAATTATAATAAGCACATTCGTTTTCGAACCATCATCAATGTTTTCTATGTGGAAATGCAATTTCTGGCTTATGTTTATGCTTTGGTCTTTATTAAACTTAAGGGCGCCACAAACCTGACGAATTCTCGGCCGATCGATTGGGCCACAATCGATCTGCCGCCCATACAGCACATACATTAGGCAATTTATCGGGCAATCTGAAATTGACAGTCTCACGGTCCACAAGGCAGAACACCAAATAGCGAAAATTATACCATTTTTGGCGATGCAAGATGGACATCCATTGCTACTTTTGATGGAGAATGACCGCCACAACCACAGTATGAAGAACGACCACAGGTTTATGTCAAAAATCAGCAACTGAGCAACCCATAATTGTCATGACAGCTTGTGCGGAAAATTGCACTGGCAATACGTTCCACACGTTAAATAAAAAAAAACTTAATCCAATGGTCCCATACACCTTTCGATTTATCTCGCAATCAAAAAATCTGGCCGATCGATCGGAGGGTCTGTGGCGACACTTACGTTTATTGATATTTATGTATGTAGAAAAGTTTTTGGATTTTTGTTAATATGTATGTAGTTATTGCATTTTAGAGCAAACATTGCTGTCTTTTCTCGCTCAATTAAATTTACAAAAACTGCTTAAAAAATAGAAAATTTTATAAACGTATTTGTAACTTAATGAACGTTTAAATGTTGGTGATTCAAAAATGAACCGGTGGTACCTACATAGTGTAACCTGCAGTAATGCAAAAAAGCCAGGTTTCCCGAACAAACCATTTCTAACCACGGTTGAAATTACAAAATGAAATGAATTAATGTTTTGAAAAATATGGCCTACTATACCTAAAATCGATACTGACTAAATTCGGTACATACCATCAAATTGATGGGATTTGGGATTTGCTATCGTCTTCCGATTCAATATAATGAATGTTTGTGAGCTAAGATGTATTGTTCCTATGTTTCTGCGACGTGAGATTGCCTGTTTTTATTTTTGAACTATTATTAAACTGACAAAGTATTTTGTGGTTTGATTTAAAAATTTAAAAATGAACGCTACCGCAGATCCTGCAATAGATCTACTCTTGCTTACACAAAACTTGTTTTTTTTTTTATAATATTAACGAAATAATGATTTTCTAGGACGAATTATGAACAAATGTGAATGGATAGGGGCATACTTTTCTGTTCGCTTTGAGCAATCAATTGATTGGGAAACAGGGGAAAATTAAGGGGAAGTTAAAAACAGTTAAAGTGGATAGTTTCAAAGGCGGCCAGCGGGGTAATGGAGAAAAATATTTCCATAGAACGTTGAAGTTCAACTTCTATTGCAATTTTTTTCGTGTATAGAAACCATAAGGGGCGCTTCTTTGAAGTTTGCCCCGGGCGCCGCTACACCTAAAGCCGGCCCTGACCTTACTCAGTCCTGGTTATAATCACCTAGAGTGTCTTTGCTTAAAATAATGCTTATTTATTTATTTTAAGCAAAGACTTTTCTTCAAACAAGAAAATACATCACAAATGGAGAAAAAATATTCCTTGGCTGTTTTTTGTTGTAGTTTTTTCTTGTTTTTAGCAAATGATTTTTTCAGTGTGCCTTTCGCTTACCTTCCTTTCGACATGTACCACCCACCTCTCATAGATTACTTGTGCATTGCCCCTCCCTGGCCGATGATCACGGTACATTTATTTCGTACTGCTACACTACTTCACAAAAATCGCTCCACTACGACGGGTTTAACACCTAGCGTTTCACGGGACTTTTCGGAGTACAAAACAATCCGAAATCTTTGAAAGATTTCAGTCTCATATATTCTGAGAGTCAGTGGCGTAATGTTTCTAAAATATATTGTGTTCGAGATCTGAATGGGGGCCCTGGGGGCACAATGTAATTTTTAATTAACCAAAATTGTTGATACCACTATTTTTGTCCGATTACAACACAATGCAAATTTTGAATTTTAAGTAAATCCAGGACTATATTTATAGAGGGATTCGGACTATCGACAGGATTTACTAAAACCAATCAATAAGAAAATCTAAATAAGGAAATACATATAACCGCAAAATACAATGGTTATTCGACTTTTTTTCGGGACCAAAATATTTTCTATGGTGACTTGATTTTATAGCTTCGATGGCATTTCTCATACGAATTTTATATGGAAAATTTATTGTAAACAAAATCATACACATGCGCAGCTTAATGCTGCAACGTCGTAGTAGGGGCGTCGAAAAAATGGGGGCAATGAATACGAAATTTCAAAATTAATAGATGCTTCAAATTAATTAATCAGCAACGTTCCTGTTGCATAACTGTATACCACCAGCATCAAAATTTACACTATTGCGAAAAGTAGATTTACACTATTGCGAAAAATACATTTAAAGCGTTTCGTGGTATAAATCCGTTTAAATACAAAATTTTAGGCTTGTTCTGCTATCTCATTCTGTGTTTCCGATATTTTCCGCTATGTATCCGCTATATGGCGGACGGTAAGATAAGTGTCGCTAGTGTCGATAAGAAGAACAAGAAAATTCTTCTTACGAGAGCTGATACCGTAATGTTCCCTAAATTTCCTATGCCACTGCTAGCTATAACAAAAATCAAATTCTCCCTTTATTTTCACATATTTCGTTTCCTTCTTTTTCTTCTTCATTGACTAAAACCTAACGATTCAATCGAGTAAACGGGTTTAAGTTTATTTATTTTGTACAAATATGCTATTAGGGTCTGGTAAAACACGAAAACTACAACGAAATCTAGGTTTATTATGAAATCTCAAATTCTGTCTGTTGAACTTATCGTCCTAGTTTTGTTGCACCACAATTTGACAGTATACATTAGAATCCATCTAACTGTAAATTTTCATTCTGATCATTTGATGTATTACTAAAACGAGTTTTTTTTTGCAGCAAAGAGTGCAGTCTAACTTACAAATCTAAAAATCTACGTCAAAGACTTCGCATAGATTTAGTTCGGAATTTTGGTTGAAATCGCGTTAAGATATCGTTGAAAATATGTTGCCAATTCGCTTTACTTTTTACGGAAAAGCTGAATTTTTTCCGTTGAATCGACTTCAATTTAGTGCCAGTATTGATGGGTGCAGTCATTACTTCTGTTAATGGGTGCATTCATTTCTTCTTAAGATTTCAACAATTTCCAAAAGGATTTTATTTTTTTTTAATTAATGCAAATTATGACGGGACGGGCCCAGGACAACACTGAGATGACAAAGAAAACTAAAACTTTTAACTCAATATCATACGGAAAAAAAATATTTTGTTGAACACCATAGTAGGCTAGTCACACATTTCTCAGAATTATAAGATTAGCATTAAGTCCTTGCAAGTTTTTAAGAGTAAAGTAGTGTAATCAACTCTTTAACCATTAAAATTAAAATTTGATGTGAATTCAAAATACCGCAGTTAAGAAGTATGTACTATCATTGAGTGAGGTTATAAAACACAACGTTCGCGCAACGTTCGCGCAACGTTACCTTTAATTTCAAATCAACCGGCCGTTACGGATCAGAAACTTCTCTCTACAAACAGATCCCCTAAGCGCTTAGGTTGATTTGAAATTAAAGGTAACGTTGCGCGAACGTTGTGTTTTATAACCTCACCCAATGACTCACTTTACTTACTACAGAGTGAAATAACTAGGTCGCACTAAAAATACGAGTGCTTCCAATAGGCTTCAGTGGTACTTATTACACCGGTGAAAACGCAGCTAGTAGGCTGGAGTTCTACAATCTTATATGAAATTTCGTGCTTTTAAAAAATTCTCAGTCTTTAGTACAAATTAGCAACTTAAAAAAATTAATGACGCACAAACAGTGCAATCATTGGTTTTGCATACGGCCTATAGTAACAGGAACGAAGATCCTTAGCGCAATGACCTAGAAATCTACAAAAAGTTATTTTCAAATCACAGTACAAAGTTTCCCACTCCTTGTCACTACGCCTGGGGGCACCTGGTGGATGGGGGCCCGTGTGCGACCGAACACATGGAACACCGTACGTTACGCCACTGCTGAGAGTTATGACCCCTTTCCTAAGATTGAGCAAGAAGAACGCCACGTGTCGCATGGTTGTGGCGATGAAGGCTTTAGTCTGTCGGCAGATTCCGGCATGGATCGGAGCCGACTCTCTTTTTAGAGTAAGCTTGAGCACGGATGATGATATGCCGGAAGCTGGCTACGGACCTAGCATATGTGAGCTGGAGTCTTGTCGGGCGAGTTCTTTTGCCATCTCGTTCCCAGTGTCCGCGCACCCACACCAGCTGTTTGGTCTTCCAAGCCTTAGAAGCGCTTGATGACAATTCCATACCAGCTGGCATGATATTTCTGAAGAGTCCAACGCCATCAAGGCAGCTTGGCTGTCTTAGCAGATTCGAATGTTGCGGCCGCGCCAGTTGTACCGCATACATTCATGGGTTGTCACTATAATGGCGTAAATTTCTGCTTGAAAGATCGATGTGATGGATTTTTGGTTGAGCCGAGAAGATCCCTGAACCAGCCCTGCCATCCATCACTGATCCATCAGTGTAGATAATTATGTCATCTCCAATGAAGTCAGAGTGGCCTTCAGAGGGCCATTCTTCTCTGTCAGTGAGGATTACTTATTGGTATGTCTTATCAAAGACGCATTTTGAAATTTAGTTTTTCGTCCAGTCATTCCAAACTGAAATTTTTCTGTTAAGGTACATATGTACTGAGTTTACCTAGCGAAAAACTTGCATAAATGTCTCCCGTGAAAACGGTGCCGTGGAGACTTGCTTTTTATTCACTCAATGTAAGATAAATGTTCACTCGCGTTCTGATTGATTGTCGACGACATCTTTTCACTATGAAATAAAGTGCAACTGCATTATATTCGCTGGCGAAATGTCTAAAACCGGTGTGGAGACTTTCATGTGAAGTGAGTACCACCAAGCGAATTCGATTTCACGATCATCAAAATTTTGGCAGTATTTGCATGGATTTCACGTGAACTGGCGATGTTAGTACCTACTCTTAGGGTGGGTTTGCTGTCGTGAGGATTTTAACCACTTACACTCGTTCTGAATGCCCTTCACTTCGACAAGCCCAATAGTTCCACATTGGATTCCACACCACGAAACATTTAACTCAAGAGTGATCCTTCGAGAATTCCTTCTTGCTGTAATCTTGTAAAGAAACTTCTAATGGAAATGAGCGGAATTCAGATTGTCCAGGCTTATGAAAGTACTCGTCGACTTATCCGGCACAGTAAAATTCTGGGGTTTTCGACAATAAGCAAACATCTGAAGGAAGATTTTTGCGAAGAGATACGGCGAAATATAGTTGATGACATTTGTGCTGAGAATTTAAATAACAGAAAAAAACGAGACCGAAACTAACATCGGGCGCTCCCAAAATTTGAATATCGTTCACTCTTCTCGGGCTAACGGCTAATAGTTTCGTGGGAGTACCTGTCACTTATGTTTAAACCAACTGACAGATTCATTTTAATCAGCTGATAATCTGGCTTGTATATCTAGGTGGCGTTGCTTTTATATATGTTTTGTAGCATCAATAGAAACAGCTGACACCTGACAGTTGTTTTGCATCTCCCAACCACCAAAAAAACAAATGTGTGTCCTATCATTCATGCACCACACGTCAACCGAGAAACTTTTGTCATTTATCACGTTTTCATACACACAGTATATGACAATGTCCCTATATATCATCTATACACGCCTTTGCGCCTTATTATGGATAAAGATGAGAAAATCGTTACTCATAAAGAAGATGTAATAGTTGTGTAACATATATGTATGTTTAATGCATCGCTCGTAAAAAAATTTGCATGACTTATGCGAAATAAATGAATGATCTATCATTCGTGAGAAATGAAAAATGCACAATGCGAAATAATTCCATATGAATTTCACTTTACACGCCAAAAGGTTGATACAATAATGCATAATAAGGTGTGGTCTTATCGCCAACAGAAAGAAAGAAGAATGCGACAAGTGTACGAATCATTTCTGAGGAGAGAAGTACCATTGTATTTCCCATATGCAAGCACACACACTGATTAATGGCATTTCCCTCAGGTGACCATCATGTGTTTCACTTTCAATGTGTCCTAAAGATACAGCACGTTGACTCGCGTCGCGATGCACGAAGTGAAGTTTATTTTTGACTATTTTGACGATATATGACGCCAATGCTGACTTACCAAAAACCAAAAACTATAGACTACTAGATCACGCGGATAGCTGTACGAAAATTTTTCGTTCTGCGCATCTACGTCACAATAGACCTATAGTATATGGGTAGTATACGAGAATTGTAAAGTTCACCAACAAATTTGTAAAGAAAAGTGTAATTGCTGCTTAGACGGCCGCAAATTTTGTATATTCTGGAGGTGAGGAGTTGTTAAGTTAAATGCCGAAGGGAAACCATGGAAAAATGATTGTTCAGCTGAAATACAAATCATTTTGTCGCATGGAATTTTTTCGATGTTGTAGAAAAAAAACAAATTCATCTACAAATTAAACAAAAAGAGCCCTCGCAAGAAACATTCCTTTATCCCTTGTTATACAGGGTGTCGAGAAAGTATTGGATAAACACAGTAGAAATTTTTCCTCATGTTTTCTGGTAACATTATGCAAATATTGCCAAAAAAATCCTTAGTTTTGTTAAGATATGATCCTAAGGGTGTGCGCCAATTTTTAAAATAATCTTACAAGCACCTACCTCACTTTGGTGTGCGTTCCGTACACCTTTTATTGGAAACAACATGGGAAATAAATTTCTTATGCGTTTTTTCGGCTGTTTGCGGACATTTTAAAGAAAAAAACATTGTCATATGTATCTGTTATACAGGGTGTCCGGAAACTTCCGCATAAACGCACCGGATTGTAATTCCTCATGTAATTTCCACCAAAAAATTGTGAGGAATATACCCCCAATTCTTAACCCTTTAGCTGCTTTTACATATTTCTTTGTTATTGCTTTTGAATCATTTAACGGGGACAGAGTGCTCAATGCAAAAAAAAACCTATTGGTCACCCCTCTCAAATGAATTGCTATTTTAAATTTATAATCTAAAACAATCGATTATGACGTAAGTTTATGCAGTTTTCATATATTTTTGTAGGTGCTTTCTTCTATTTCTTATTTAGTTTCATGATTTTAAAAAAACATTGTCGCTCGAAAGTACAATTTTTCAACCTTAATATTTCAATGAATATGGGTAGATTGTTCAATATCCTTTTAAAGTAGTACAGTACGATTGACTGAAAAAAGACCCAAACCCAAACATTCAAAACAAAAAGAAATGTTTGATGCCAAATTGTTCAATACACTGCCAAGTATACACAGTAAAAAGTTACACTAAATTGCATCATGGGTTAAGGGGGTGGCAAAGGGGGAAAAATTCAGGTTTTTTGCAAATATCTGGAAAACGTCTTGAGCACGAAATTAAGTACATAAAATTAAAGCACTATGAGTGTATACCCCACCCTATGCCTCACGGCATACGCCATTTTTAAGCATGCTTCACAATAAAGTAAAAGAACTCGGTTTAAAACTTCAAACTTAAAGCTTTTTCATAAATTTTGCTTTTCTTCTCTGCTTCGATTATTGCAATAACTCAGTTATTGCAACTGCCCCAGTTTTTATTAGTTGAAATAATCGAGATCGTACTGTACTTTGTCATACCTCCGGTGGCTCCTTTGAGGTGTTACATAAATCGTCGTAACATATACATATAATTGTAGCCTTTTTCACGTATGTTCAAAAGTTTGTACGAAAGTGTACTCTACAAGTGTCAAAAAATTTACTTGGAAGCTTAATGGTGACAGTTCTAAGGCTATTTCCAAATATTTATATTGAGTAACCTTTAAACCTCATTTTTCGTACTTGTAAGACACGCTCTGGTAGAAAATTTTGGATATACATTCACATAACTGCAATTAACTGTTATGAGTACGTTTTAAGAGATAAATCGAGTGAAAAAATGTAAAATTTGTTCGATTTTTGGTTCACTTTGAACGGGGGTACCCTTCGTTTTGATCGAATGGTAATAGTTTTTTGGTGTTGGGCATAATTGGGCTTGGACTAGGCACCACACCCAATTTGATCTGCCTGGCCTTTTTGAAAAATGGTAGGAGGAGTGAGGGGGATGTCAATGGTGGGAGCCATTCAACTTTTGGTTCAAATCATATGCATTTTGTTAGCAATATGTGGACAAAATTTTATGACTCTAGGTCCATTCTATCAAGAGTTACAGTGCGAAATGTAACACTCAAATATAAATTCACTATTACACTTTTGGGTCTAGCGTATAATTTTCTGAGGGAATGTATAGAGTATTCTATATCATTACAAAGGTAATTTTATGTTTTCCATTTCGTACTCAAGACGTTTTGCGGCCAGACACACAGTTTTCGAGATATTTACAAAAAAATGAATGTTCACTCCTTTGCGAATGAATCTGAATTTTGTATCTTTGGTCTAGTGTGACGTCACAGCACGATAGCCGACTGTCAAATTCGTATCGGATGAAATAACATTCCTGCGCAATGCATGATCTAGTAGTCTATAGTTTTTGACCAAAAACGGCTAAGGTTTTGAAACAAAACAGTTCCGTTCTTTTTCAATTCTACCGACCGTTACGGATCAGAAACTTCTCTTTTCAAATAGATCCTCCAGTGGCACCGTGCACTTGACGGATTGAAAGATATTTACCATCTGACAGTTAAACCGTGCATTTCCGGCCTCATTTATTTATTAAACTACATACATATTTAAACACGATATAAAATGCAACTGAATCTCTTTTGAAAATGGAAATTTAAGTTCACGAACAAAATATACTTTCACTTTTTGCAAGATGGCGGTAGAAAGACTGATCCGATTCTATGCGGTTAATTCAATATAAAATTTTATATTACTTAATTAATTAGGGTTGTAGTAAGTTTTAATAAAACGGTACAAGTGCTGATTTTCGTCGACCACAAAAAAAGCTTCTACGATAACGGTAAATTTTGCCAATTCTATTGATGACATTGTTACTGAAATAAGTTGTCCTATCTACCCTTACAGTAATGACCACCTGCATAGTATGTGCTATGGGTAAGGAATTTCTCTTGAACTTGAAGGGTAATCTCGTGGCGTGTTCCCGGAGATAGTAATTACATTTTTAAATGTATGCAGAATGTAGGTATGCGCAAAAAGTGCAGGGACATAAACGCCGCGACGCACGTGAGGAACGTTTTTCCCTCTCTTAGCCCATGGATACAGGACAGCTAAAACGATTTCGATAGAAGTTGGATTAACAAACATATTTAACCAGTATAGTAGTAGTATCTAACTAGTGGAACTGAAGCCTATTCTAAATCTAATTTGATCCGAATGACTATCCTCTTCTGAATATGTCCTTATATACCGACCATTTCGGTGATTTATTAAAATTTTGTAATTATTCAATAACAACAATCATAACAAACATGACTATATTTAGCAGAAACTGAATAAACTAAACAAAACTGGTCTCCTGAAATTTATCAAACCAAAAATAAACTTTTGTGGTATCCATAATATCAACAAAAGATTTCAATCTACATATATTATTTGTCGATATGACCTATTGACCACATCCCATTCGAAGCATTAGCACTAATCGTTTTGTGACATCAACAGGACTTTTATGCCTATCCTTTATAACGTACGTGCCGATATTGTATATCGTGTTTGTGACCACAAAACAGTAATGCAGCTGACTGGAGCATTTTCCGGTTGGTGAACAAATTAAGGCGCATTAACACATTCAATCCCGTTAACCGGTGTTTCCACAGCTACCGCCCGTAGGCATATCCTGTTTAATAGCTCTTCAAGCCGCTCGCTTGCCTGAAGCCGGTCAACATTGCCGGCATCCTGTTAATCCGTTCGAGAGGGATTTTGATACGATTTAAATCACACGCGTAATATATGCTCAGCTATGTACAGATAGTCAAACGCGTTAATTGGAATTTTCGCTTCACTGGGAAGGGAACAAATAAACGCGGTGCTGCTCAATTTGTATATTGCATAAAATAAGGAGCATGCATTCAGCGAGCGCGTAAATCCACCAGGTTGTATACGTAATAGAGCGATTTTGTTCATTGCACCGATAAATTGTTTTACTGCAGCGAAATTGAACAATGGCATTGCCATAATCGATCGTTATTGTGCGAGGATATGGTTGGTATGGTATGTCTATTTATCAAAACAGTAAATTTCAGATACGAAAATAAACCGTCCGCTGTGGATACTACTTCGATATTGTGTCGGGAGGTTATATGGCATGCTAAATGAGCAGCACTTTAAATGTCAAATTAGCAATCAAAGTTTATGTTGAGAGCATCCTCAACCGCTATGCATACGGATAATTGATTTTATGGATTTCGCTTCATTGCTTTTATAATTTCAGCTATATTCCCGGGCATGGTTGATAGTACGGTGTGGTCAGAATGAGGTTAATTAGTTAATTTTGATTTGAATTTGTTTATAAACTACATCAAGCAAAAATCAGAGAACAACAAAAAACAAGTTTTTGTTAGCTTGCTCTGCATTTAATATATAAATTAATTAACTATACAAAAATCATCATATGTACTTGAAAATGTGTTTCAATTTTTAAATGCCACTCCATTAATTTTTAAATATTTCGTATAATTTTTAATTTCAGGATTTTTCAAACAATTCACTTCGACCTAACGAAACGAATCGTCCTGCGCTTGTATGGTTGCTCTGTAAATTTATTCACTCAATTTACGATGTATTCAATGCAAACATGAAATGCACTGAAATGGTGAGCAATCAACACACGTTTAATTTTCAATGTTTTCCACTCATCGTCATCATGTCCATTATTTTCGGTTGTTCGTTAAAAATTTATCTTAATTTAAGTTTAACCGTTTCAGTTATTATTTAAAATAGCGAAAAATTAAAATTGTTAAAATTTAATGAGGCTTTTTGGTATAATGATGATGATGGCTGGTTGATTTTAAATGCAGGAATGTTTCTGACTATGGAGCCGACGAAAATGCATGCAGGAATCAGAGAAAATCTGGCCATGGCGGCACGTAGGACAACACAATAACATAGGTCTATATGGGTCAATTATTTTGCACATTTCGATATTTCAGGAGGCAGTTTAAATAAATTAGAAAAAAATACCGGAAACTCAGTCAAAGTCGTCCCTTTGGTTAGTGGCGGACTTACATATCTGACGTCAGTAGGCGTTTCGACTGTTGACGCCCAACCGACCTTGCCCCTAATTTTTACAATCCAACGATTAACCAATTGATCCTTGACTCCCAAATTGTTTCAATATGGTGGGCTAACGAATTAAGCGAATACTTCTAAAAGTGGAATCAAGTCTGATCACTGAACTATTATTTTTTATATGTGCACGCGACGTTGAAAATACCGCCGTCGGCATCAGCCTGTCACCACTATAGCTTTGGGAATCGCGCGTGACTTAACATACACTCGAAACCAAGAAAACCGGACACTTATTTTTTACTTCTACCCCATTATAACGAAAGGTCTTGACCACCAATAAACGGATCTGTCCCCTGGATCCACTTTCTTTCTCCTGGTGTAGCATACCCCACCTCCTCCACCAGGAAACTGCAATTTCGGGCTGGTTTCATTAAATAGTGAAAACAAACATTTCGTGGAACTGCAGCTGGACGGTTGTGACTAAGAGAAAAAGAACTCAATATCCATTGTTTGGGAGTCCTTTGTATTGATTTCAATTTTAATAAACTTTACGGAATCTCATCCCGTACTGAAAACAATCAATTTAGTGGGCTGTAGCGAGAGAACCGGGCTCACCCCGGGGAAAAAGAGTTAAGATCCACTCCTAGGGCGTCAAGACCTTTCGCGAAAATAAAATAATAAATTTCGAATAAAAAAGTGGCCGTTTTTGTCACCGAGTGTATGTATTTAGTTTTATATTGCGAGTAATCGAAAAACTTTCGGAAAAAGCTGGTAACGAACGTACGAGTATGTCAAAAAAAATGTGTACACCTAACTAAGCGACTGGTCCACTTTCAGCTTAACCCATATAAGCCCAACGCCCCATTTTTAAAACGGTGCACTTTTAAATTTTTAAATTAAACTTGTAACATTTTGGACCGGATTTTTACTAATATCCGTTGAAATGATGTTGGCAAAGCTGCAACTAAAATGTGGTAGGTGTATCTTGGCTAACTTTGTTTCATTTCCAGTTTGAAGTAGAGGGTTTTTGACAGAGGTTAACTATCCGAAAACCATACATAATAATTCAGTTTATTTTTATAAAAATAATCTAGTGTTAGCAATTGTATTGTCACTAGAGACGTGATAAACGAAAATTAGCCATAAACAGGAAATCGTTAACCAACCGCCGAAAATATGGATCGATTTTTTTGATGCCCCAAAACTGGGGCGTTTGGTGCCTATGGCTACTTCAACATTCTAGGAAATAATAATGCTAAATTGGTTTACCGTTATTTATCATACCCAAGAATTAAATTAATTAATAACTTTAATAATTTTTTATTGGAATGTAACAGAAAACAAAACAAACACTTATATTTTGAGCCCGTTGGTACCCTACTTAACGGTAAAAATTATTTCTCGACAAATGTTATCCAGAAAAAAATTTAGGTGAAACTCGAAAATTAGAATCCGCTAAAATTAGAATTGCTTGGAAATTAGTACACATTTTTTTCTATTAGCATAACTCTGGAATTGGAATTGGAAATTTCTAATTTACGAGGTAACTCTGAAATTGGAATTCATATTTCTAATTTACGAGGTACCTCCGAAATAGGAATTTCTATTTCTAATTTAAGAGGTAACTAAGAAATTGGAATTCGTATTTTTATTCACTAGGTACCTCTGAAATTGGAATTGTTATTTATATTTTCTACTGAAAAAAGAGAAAGGAAGAATTCCCTTGATTAATTCTAATTATATGTACTACGATGTCTAATTTTTGATTTTTATGAGTTCGAAATGCAGCTACTGAAATGAGGAACAATTTTGAGCCATTATCCTGATTTATCCTATTTTTGTCCTAGTAAATTTTTTTTTTCATAATTTTTGAAAAAATAGGTCCCACATTTCAAAAATAAACATACATTTATTGTCGAATCGACAACCAGCCATAAGAAATACTTGAGTTCTAAAAGTTACACAAAGTTCATCCTTCGTCATTTCGACGACGTCAATCCCCAAAAATCCAACTTACCCTGCTTACTTCGTCTAGCCGCAATGTACCCGGCAAGAACATCGGCACGGTTAGTGCTGGACGAAAACTCAGCTCCAAATAATGGGAATTGTCACGAAAAATGGGATAAATTTGATGATGCATAGTCGATTCGACGAAGCATGACCTTCCAGGGCTAACAAAGCAAAGCTGTATACCATTTGTTACCCTTTCAGATGAAAATAATTTGAATTCCACTAACTTCCCGAAGGGACCTCACGGTTGATATTGTGTACTCCAGCTCAGAAGCCATGAAATGAAACAGGAAATATGGGATCCACGCAGCCACAGTAGCACACTCAAAAGTGAAACGTGTGTGCTGGTACGCAGCCTCCGTCAGTTACGAGAGGCCACTCGCTTTCATCTATTTGTATGCGCCTCCTGACTGCCAACTGTCCCGATTATGGCTTCTCCGCCAGCACTTTTAGTGGTAAAAAAGGCAGCTGCTGCAGCGCCAGCAGCGGAAATTTTTTTCAAATGTTGTATAGTGCAGCGATTTTTTACTACATCGATAAGGACTTTTTTACCATCTTCATCGACCGGGGGGGGGCGACTTTACTAGTACAAACAGTTTTTGCAAAACGTAACAACTGCACTCTAAAAAACCTCCTACTCACTCCCAAGATTTTCCAAAAAGGCATGCCTGTAATTTCTTTGCAAATTAAGCCTGGCATATCATATTTGGTGGGATGCCTATTCTAAGTCCTAATTTACTTAGGAATTTTCACCCCTTTGCCACCCACTCCCCCTTAACCCATAGCGCAAATTAGTGTAACATTTTACTGCGTATATTAGGCAATGTATTCAACCATTTGGCATCAAATTTTTATACCCTATACCCATAAGATGGTATAGGGTATATTGTTTTTGTTACACCGATATTATGTAACACCTCAAAGGAGCCACCGGAGGTATGGCAAAGTATATATGTAATTTGTTTTATTTTTTTTTTTAAGAATCTATTGCTATTATATTGCTTTTGTATCAGAAATATTTTTCCACAGATTCTGTGAAAAATCCCTTGTGTCTGCTGACAATCAAGTAAATAATTTCTTGTAAATATCTGCTCTAATGTATTCGAAAACGACAACCTCTATGATACAAATATTGGTGTCAAACAAGGATTAATGAAATTCTTTTACATATTATTGTCACCTTTCTTCATCATCAATGTGGAACTATAGCCCAACATCGGGCTTTGTCCATCCTTATCGTTGACCTCCAATTGTCGCGGTTACCTTGTCCTCCAGTTACGGAAGCCCAACAGCTGGTCATCACCTACGAAGTACATCCAGCGAGCTCACGGTCGTCCAAGCAATCTGGCTCCGTCCACTCGTTCTGCGTTCTTCACCTTTAGTATGTGTACTGAAAGATTGGAATTAGGGATGTTCTTTCAAGTCCTTTGACATTCGCCGGTCGCAGCCACCCATTGCACTTACGGGAGCCACCTGACCCCAATAAGGGCGGTTGAGTTGGTGAGATGATTCAATATGAACTTAACCCTGACTACAACAATTGAAGCAAAAATATATACCTAATGTAATGTGGTATCTGAGTACATTTTCCTATGAAACCTCTCCAAAATGCTTTTTGATTCGGCTAAACCTGGCTTCAACGAAGCTTCAACGTCTGCAATGGGCGGGGCATGTACAACGGATGGGCGACAATCGCATGCCAAAGAAAGTTTTGAACGCACAACGAATTGACGGAGCGAGGTTGCGTGGACGACCGAGAGCTCGCTGGGAGAACTCCGTAGGTGAAGACGCCCACCAGCTGCTGGGCTTCCGAAACTGGAGGACAAGGTCACGTAACCGCGACAATTGGAGGTCAACGATTCAGGCGGCCAAGGCCCGACGTCGGGCTATCGTGCCACATTGATGATGAAACCTGGCTTACCTTACGATCTCCGTTTCAACATAATAAGTTTTTACCAAATAACAGCATAAAATTGACATTTACTTGTGTCTTCCCTTTATGGCTAAAGCAAATTTGTATGTAATCTATATGGAGCCTAACATGCCCAACGCTCCATTTTTGGAGCGGCTGTTATTTACAACAACAATTACAAAAAAATATTTTTTTCGCAAATATGCTTTGAAGTATTGTCGACTTGATATATGTATATACCAGAAAAAGTTAAATATTCGAAAAAAAAATAATTTGGGCTTATATGGGTTAAACTAGCGACGGAGGGCGCCAGCTCGACTACTGCCTAGGGGCACTACAGAGGATAAATCCCACCCTGTGGGTTGATAATAAATTTAAAATAAAAAATTCGAAACAAGTTCCTTCATCCTAATTACAAAAGAACTCAAGTCAAATTGAATTATTTGCACAACAATAAACGTGCAACAAACAAAAACCGGATACTCGTACAATAAAGTTGTTAAATTGTATAAATATCCTTCTTAAAAAATTTTACAGCTGGGTTTCATTACACTTATCACAATGGCCATTTCCTTCTGTTTTTTTTACGCTCATACAGTAGCTACACACATTCAGCTCAAGAATTTTCATTCTGCTAACTTCAAGCAGCTACAAGTCCTTATACGTTAACATTTTATAGGGTCGATACTCGTTTTTTCATTGAGGCAATTGCTTGGAAATAGCAAAACATTCAGGGACATATTCTCGCAGGACTAAGTACATACTAAAAAAAGGAGAATACGCAATGTGACGGTATGACTATTTACCAAGTTTATGTTGTGTCTCGCCATTTCATGAAATTTAATAAGATACAAAGGAGCGTACATAATTTGCATACCTTCACTTCAAATCATATACGTAAAAAAGAGATACAAAAGTTAATCGGATGAGAAAATAGTCTAGTCTAGTGGGAGCATTTTGATTCGTTAAAGGTATGGGGGGCGTGAATTTCTGAGAGATTGTGGTTGTTTTAAATTAAGACAACTTTCGCTACCGTACCGTCAGGATTAATGGGAGTTCATTTTAATTTTTATTGGACCTTATTAACTTTGTCAATAAATATTGTTATATTTGTGTTCCTTTTTTAATGAAAAAATATAGACATTTCAGTAACGAATGCAAGCCTTAACCAAAGTAAACAAACGTACAAAGGTGCGTCGTGTAATTAGTTGATAATGGGTAAGGTTCTGAAACACAAAGTTCCCATACCGTGCCGCGTTTTCCCAACCGTTCCCTATTTTGTTCTGTAAACGCATAGATTCGGATCAGACTTGGTGTTCCCATCGCCATCTCTCGGAAAGTGACAAATTTGGTTCGAAAATTAAAATTTCCAGTTTCAAACGAGATGCAGATAAATTTTATTTTGAGTATAAATTGTTTAATAAATAAATGAGGGCGAAAATGCACAGTTCAACGGCACGTTTTAGATTTCTTTCAATGAATCAAGGTATACTCCGCAAGGTGGCGCTCAGGGGATCTGTTGATAAAGAGAAAATTTCAGATCCGTAACGGCCGGTTGATTTGAAATTAAAGGGAACGTTGCGCGAACCGGTAGGGGAACGGTGTGTTTCATAACCTCACCCATATTGATAACTATAAAAACAACTGTCCTAATGTTTATGTTTTTTTTTTTTGTTAATTTTAAAGAAACACCATGAAATCATCCTAGAAACAGAAACTCAAGGTGCTAAAATCGGATAAGCTGTTTACTTTCTACAGAGCTTGAAAAAATTGTGATTTAACACCAAAATATTTTTTATATTTTGTTCATTTCAATTGTCTGAAACTTTCAAGGAGTGGTATTTTACGATTCTGTCAAAAGCTTACGTATTGGCATATTCCTCTTACATTATGTTATTGTATCCTTTATTGTCGGCCATTTGCAAAACATGTTAAATCCAAAATATAACAAGGATATAACAGGAAGGATTAAAAATGAAACTAATTTTATTAATTACGGCGTAACGCAAGCAGTTCCAAAACTCGTTAGATCCACTACCTGAACAGGTGCATTTGAGAGTATTTGAAATTTATTGTACGAGGAGATGCAAATGCCTAATTCAAGCATTTATGTAATAAGACGAATTAATTCCGAAAGCTCTGCTTTGAAGACATGAAATATTAGTAAATTATTTTTTGAACGATATTGAAAATTGGCCAAATTAGACCAAGTGTCCCCCTACTTTCGATTCAAATGACCCCTCCTGGATATCGTTATCAACAGAATATCGCTAGCGACATTAAATGTTGATCCTTGCCTAATTGTGACATACCTACTGGCGACCAAGCCGCCTTTTTATATTGTCTAAGTTCGGCTAGAGAGGGGATCGCAAGAAATTATTGCTCCTGAGGCGTGCTGAGATATTATTTGCATACATTGTCAATAAATCTGTCTTTCAAACATTAAAGCTTAAAACAGCACAGCTATATAAAAATTTTGGACATAATGTTCAGCGCAGATTCATATACACAGACGCGACCACGATCGCCAATTATTGATTGCTCTTTACTTAGTCCTTGTGTATTCTTGATAAATACAGTGGATAGCGCTTATAACGACATCGGTTATAACGATGTATCGGCTATAACGACGGAGCTCCCAATTCTCAAGATTTATGAAGCCCCTGCAGTTTAATTTTTGGTGGATGAAGCGATCATCGCTTTAGCGACCGATCGGTTATAACGGCGGAGTTTTTACGGCAAAAGAGGCCGTAATGTGTGTAATGATACTTTTTCGTGCAAAGATGGAGTGTAAATAGAATTTAAAATGCACAAAATCCCTTATCTATAAAAAAGTCACAAGAATTCCTGCGACGTCCCATATTGCATTCACATTTTTTCTAGCATTCCGTTTTTGCTGCAAAGCTTTGCCTATGGCGAGGCCTTGTACAGGCTGGCAAGCGGGAACCTGATGGCTTTTTAAGCATCGTAAAAGATCGAAAATGCATGCCACAAAAATTGTTTTGTCGCTAGAACACTTAGCATAAGCAGGGGCGAACCCAAGGGGAGGATTTGGGGGATAAAACACCCCCCGAAATTTTAAATTCTAAATTTTAGGTCTGAATAAAATTCATACAACAAATCTTTATTGATAAATTTGATAAATAAAGTACCTAAGTGATAATTTTCAGACTAAATTCTTATAAAAAATATAATATTACATTAAATTAGTAAACTTATTCATAAATATTTTCTATGCGCAGCCTACTACGCCAGGAAATCTGAACAAAAATTTGGCCAAACTTCGGAAAAATTAGGCGAAAGCTGGATTTCTGCATGAGCCTTCCCTTCGAGGTCCTAAACAAGACCCTAAAATTCCCCGTCTCTACGAGTGCCGCTAGCGGTGTTACAGAGGGTCAAAGACCCTCGAAAACAGGTTTTTCTGAATATCTCGATAACGGTGGAATATTCAAAAAAGTGGTGTATGGCACATTTGAAGCTCTTGTCATTTTTCAATAAACGATGGAAATACCGAATACGTTCGGGCACTCCTAATGGTGCCAGGAGGTCTAACGGTATTTTTAAGAATGTTTCACAAAAATCTCTAACTAAATATCCGAATTTCAGATCTATGCGTGCAAGGCTAAGGGCGCTATGAGGGTCCGAACCATACAATATCGGTATTTTTCGGTTTCTCGTGAATTTCTTCGTAACGGGAACGCATTGGGGGGAGGCCTGTAACAATTTGTTGCTTCTGTAACCTCAACTGAAAATGCCAAAACAACTCATCTATACGGGCACCCCGAAGGAAGCTATGACGTGTCAAATTTGAACAAAAAAACGCGTCTCGGAAATTTTTTAATAACGGTAACCTCTTGAGAGTACCAATCTGAGATAGATATGTAGCTCCTGTGGCTCTTAGTAAGGATCCAAAGGTCCTCAACGATGGAAGCCCTCCTAGGGAAGTTATGAGCGTCCAAACATTCAAATAAGCAGTTTTTTGGGAATATCTCTAAATGTTATATGGCGAATTTGTAGATTGATGCGGGCATTGAGGGTCCCAAAAACTGCTTAATTGAATGTTTGGATCTTCATAACTTCGTTAGGGGGGCTCCCATCTTTGGGGACTTTTCGCGTCTTACTAACAGCCACAGAAGCTACAAATTTCTCCTAGAAGACCATAGAGCACACTCCCCCGTCTTAGCGACATTCACGAAAAACCCAAAAAAGCACCTTTTTTAAGGTTTGAACCCCCATAGCGCCCTTAAAGCTACACGTATTGATATGGAATTTGGCCGCTTTCGTCAAAACTCCATAGGCAACAAATTTTGCCTACAAAAGTTTTTAGTACGAGTTACCGATATAGAGATTTTCGTGAAACATTGTTAAAAATACCGTTAGACCAATTTTTACAACGATGTTCAATCTGTTTGTGATGGATTTGCTAGATTTTTCAGTTCAATTTGCGAAGTGTCAGACTCCGTTCCATCAGAAATGAATGCTAACATCAATGAAAGTCAAAGTGTATTGGCCGCTCGGATAGCTCAGGAGGACCTTAGGAGTGCTCTTGAGATTTCTGAGGATGACCTATTGAGTGCTATGCGGGATCTTGATGTTAGCATTCAGGCCGGACCTCATGGTATTCCTAATATTTTTTTGAAGAATTGCATGCAATCGTTATGACGTCCCTTTGCGCTTACTATTAATTTGTCCTTGTCTTCTTGTGTTTTTCTTGATGAAGAGAAGGTTTCATACATTTCACCTGTTCACAAATAGGGGCCGAAGCATCTTATTGATAAATATAAGCCCATATAGCTAAATAATCAGCAATACCAAAGTGGTTTAAAATGCTTGTTAAAAATTAAATAGATGTTTTAATTAGCCGTTTAATATCGCCATGTCAACATGGAGTCTTCAAAGGAAAATCAACTTCAACAAATTTGGTATCATTTACTAAATTTGTTGCTTTTGATATTTGTAAAACCTTTATGAAAATACGGATATCGCGGATAATTCTTTTATTGACTTATCGGTACACAACACACGAACATGAATGAACAAGTTTTTGACATCTCTCTCTAAATGGCATTGCCAGATCTTATTTCTACTATGTCACATTCCTTCCCCCATTAAGAGGCTGGTTTACAAAATGTCTTTCCATTTAAGATAATAAACAAAATTTTAATTCGTTGTAATGCCAAAATGATGAAATATAATAATCTAAATAAAGAAAAATATTACATAACAATTCTCTTTTCTTTTCCCCTTTTAGATCAATATTTTATATATAGGTATAATTTGTATAATTCATTTCTACACTTTCTGATACTTTGTTACTTATACAAAACAAAATCGTCAAATCTCTTAGGCTTACTTATAGTTCTAGTTGGTCTATTCATTTTATCTGTACTGTCTTCTCGAAAAGCAGTCTCTCTCTCTACCGCCACCGCACAATTTGAGTCGGGTAAATCCACCTGGACCGGATCCGAATGTTCAACTATCTCGGGCTCAGGAACCGTATTTTCCTCAGAGTTCAATGGTGAACTTACCAGGGCAACCTTTGCGGGGACTGACAAACTACATTCTAATAATTTTGGCATAATATTTGAGTCGTCGTAAAATGAACCTAATGCTTTGAGCTGATCTCTGTGCCTCTTCCAGATTATTTCCGATGCCTCCACTTTACATAGGTAGATCGACTTTCCTAACTGCCCTATAATAGTAACGGGTCTCCAGTTCATTTTTCCTGAATAGTCTCTAGCATAAGCTTTATCTCCTACTGAGAAAACTTTATTCTTAGTACCCTTATAATAATTATTTTGCCGACTATTTGCTAATTCCCTATCCGGAAAATTTCTAAGCAAGTCCAATCGTGTTCTCAAAGTTCGACCGAACATTATTGTCGCTGGAGCCACTCCCGTCGTGCAGTGTGGTGTATTCCTGTATTGGAATAAATATTTAATAAGAGCTTGCTCTAGACTCAGCTTAACTTTTCCTTCTTCCATAATTTTCTTTAAACCTTGTTTCACTGATTTAACTGAATTTTCAGCTGCTCCATTGCTAGCTGGATGATAAGGAGGAGTGAAAACTAAAGATATTCCATTAAATTTGCAAAACTCTTTAAATATTTCGGAAGCGAAAGATGGGCCGTTATCACACACCAGTGTTTTGGGAAGGCCGAATCTTGCAAAAATGTCTCTTAATGATGTCACAGTTGAATTCGTATCTGAGGTATTTTTTATATATACCTCAATCCATTTCGAGTAAGAGTCAGTTAAAATCAAAAACATTTTTCCTTTAAAAGGACCCATGTAATCTATATGCACTCTCTCAAATGGAACTGAACATTCTGGCCATTTAGTTAAAATAGACTTTTGTGGTGCAGGAGAAAGTTCTATACAGCTAGAGCAAGATGTGGCTAAAGATTGAATATCCTTATCCAGACCTGGCCACCAGAAATAGTTTCGAGCCAAAGCCTTCATTTTGGTAATACCCAAATGGGTCGAATGTATTTCCTTGAGTACATCCTTTTGTAGTGATGGTGGGACCACTACTCTGTAACCCCACATCAACAATCCCCTATTTACATATACTGAGCGATCTTTGTAAGTTTGTAAATCTTTGTCTACTCGATCCGGCCAACCGGTAGTAGCATAACCGACTACTTGACTAAGTAATGGATCTTTAGCTGTCTCCTTACTGATCGCTTCCGCAGTCACAGGTAAAGAATCTTCGATGAAATCAATATATTCCATGTTTGTCTCTTCTATTAATTTGTCTTTTGCATCAATTTTCAAAGGTAACCTAGAAAAACCATCCGCTAAGTTATCCTTCCCGTTCATATGAAAAAATTCATAGTCAAACTCTGCCAAATATGCAGCCCAACGTTGTATACGCCCTGCCGCCATTAATGGTATTCCTTTATTTTCGCCAAATAAAGCTTTTAACGGCTTATGATCGGATACCAGTTGGAAGTTTCTTCCTATTAAGTAAAAATGGAACTTTTTGACACCCCATATAATGGCTAAGGCTTCCTTGTGAATTACTGAATAGTTTGATTCAGCTTTGGTCAATGACCTTGAAGCATAGCTAATGGGTCGCATGTTGCCATCAGAATCCATATGGGCTAGTATTGCACCCAATCCATAATTAGATGCATCGCAAATAAGACAAACCTTTTTAGAAGGGTCGTAATGAACCAAAATCTCTTTGCTCGACATTAAACGTTTTGCTTCACTCAGGGCCTTTTCTTCCTTTTCCGTCCAATTGAAAGGAACTCCCTGTTTCAATAGTCTCGTTAACGGATAAAGTACCGCCGAAAAATTTGGAACGAATTTGGAGTAGTATTGGAACAAACCTAATATCGACTTTAACTCCGCAACATCTTTAGGAGCAGGAGCTTCTAACATGGCCTTTACTTTTGAAGGATCTTTTGACAACCCTTCTTTAGAAATAATATGACCTAAATAGGTAATTTGAGGTTTGAAGAATTCGCATTTTTGTTTGTTTAATGTGAATCCTGCCTCTGTCAATCTTTCGAAAACTGTCTTTAAATTTTGTAAATGTTCCTTCCTATTTTTTCCTGTTACTACAATGTCATCCAAAAAGTTAATTACATTTGGAATTCCAACCAACGTTTTCTCAAGAATCCGTTGAAAAATACTACAGGCCGGCTTTGTTCCGAAAGGTAAGCGATTTACTTTGTAAGCCCCTTTGTGAGTACTCCAAGCTAAAAGTTTACTTGTCTCCTCATCTACTGGAAGTTGATTATATCCGTTTAAAATGTCTAATTTCGTGTAGGATTCACCGCCTTTCAAGGTTGAAAACACTTCCTCTATTCTCGGTAACGGATAACGGTCCTCTTTGCAAACATATTTGTTCAATGTGACTTTATAATCTGCACAAAGCCTCATTTTTTTATTTTCCTTCAAAACTGGCACCAAGGGAGTACCCCAGTCCGTAAATTCCGTCTTTGAGATACAACCCTCTGATTCTAGCTTGTCTAATTCTGCTTCAACTAGTGAGCGAAAAGCTAAAGGAACTGGTCTCGGTTTATGGAAAATAGGTTTTGTGCCTTCTTTTACTGCAAGAGATACTGGAGTTTTATAAACACCCAGCTGCCCGGAAAATAAATGTTTATATTCATCAAGTAACCCGTTCAATGTTGGAGTAGTTAAATAATTAAGTCCTTTTAACTCAATGCCTAATACATCCATCAAATCTCTTCCTAAGAGAGGCTTTGAACCCTGTTCAACAATTACAAATTTACCCTCGTAAGATTTCCCTTTAAAAATTAGTTCACCACTGAGTACTCCAAGAGGCGTAATAATATTTCCGTCATATGTTTTCAGCAATACTCGTAGACGTATTGCCTCCTTCTTTGCTAACTTTCTTTGTCGATTGCTGCCCTGTCTTCCACGATTTCACTTCACGATTCTGCTCGCCTTTATTTTTCCGAATATTCGCCGTGTTTTTCATATAGTCTAATGCCGCCGTTGCTTGGTCTAGCGACGCTTCCCTTGCCAAAGCAATGTCCAAAAATTGCTGTAACGTTTTGTTGGACGTTTCTTCGCACAGCCTGTCAATAATTTTCGACGATGTGATGCCGCACACAAATCTATCTCGGAGAATATTGTTCAATTGATCTCCGAATGCGCAGTTTTTTTGCCAAACTTTTAAGCCGCAAATACCAATCATGTATTTTTTCACCGGTTTTCTGTTTCGAATCATAAAATACAATGCGTTCCCGGAAAATGCTTACTTTTTTAGAATATTGCTCTTTGAGCAAATCTGTCAGCTCTTTATATGACTTTGCCGATGGAAGCACTGGGTCGCAAAGATTCCGCAGTGTCGAGTAAGCCTCGTGGCCAACCACCGTTATAAGCACCGAGACTTTTTTTTCCTCCGACACTGAGTTTGCAATTAGAAATTGGTCGAGGCGCTCTTTATACAAGTTCCAGTCTTCGGAAACGTCGAACTCGCTGATTCGCCCAATGGTACCCATCGCCATTGTGGCGTGGCTATTATTTTCTACCGGATCTGGCATTTTTCTTCACCTCGTCGCCACTGTAAAACCTTTATGAAAATACGGATATCGCGGATAATTCTTTTATTGACTTATCGGTACACAACACACGAACATGAATGAACAAGTTTTTGACATCTCTCTCTAAATGGCATTGCCAGATCTTATTTCTACTATGTCACAATATTGAGAAGGGATTGCAGGTTGATGTGGTATCTACTGATATCTCGAAGGCGTTCGATAGAGTAGATCATAATATCTTACTTAGGAAATTAGAAAATTTAGATATACAATCCATTTGAGTTGTTCGGTGCAAGACTTCATCTTTTCCAATTGTGGATCCCTGTATTTGTGTTAGTCCTGGTATAAGCGCCGTTTATACGAATGTAGCATTCCACTCTACCACCGAGCTAGTCGCTGCAACTCGACTGTTTTCTAGTCAGTGTAGAGTCGAACTCGACTCTAATGCACCCATTTATACGAGTAGAGTGGAAATAAACTTTTGACACTGGAATAATTCCACTCTGCTCTACCATTTACTAGACTCAAGTAAACAACTCTTTAGGTATGTGCGCCCCATCAAATGTATTGAGTCAGGTACCTCGAGCTTATATAGCTTCGAGCGGCCTACTTTGACGACCCTGAGCTACAGAAAGCGTACTTAGCGCGCAAAAAACCTCGTAATCCTGAAATACCCACAATAATCTGCAAACCTCGTAATCCTTTGTATTTTTGAGTTGCCTGGTTTGGCCTCAGTTAGGCGTGTCGGTACTCCGCTACACTGGTTTTAATCGGAGAATCTCGATCTCCAATTTAAGAAACTATTCGTTCTGGGCACCTTTCTTTATTGTAATGACAATACGTGATACAGGACCATAAAAATCAAAACTGAAAGACATGTAATACCAACAGGTTCCAGCGACAACCATCATTCAAATAACTTTAAAATTGTCTCATGCATCTTTTTGAAATTCTATATCTGATACAACAACAACAGAAGCTTGAATTTAAATCCTCGAATTGATCGGCCAACCCCAACCCCAACTGTTTCCCCATTTCTTTTGTTTTGACGACCGCTGTGTTGCGCGACGAAAACAAAACATCCAAAACTCATCAACCGCCATATCAACCTCAAGACTATACAAAAAAGATTATATTTAGATAACAGATTTTTTCGTTCTATCCACTCCAATTTGCCACATTTCTTCACGCGTTGTCCTGTCGCCCCATCGAAAGTGCGACCGGGATCCTTTTTTAAAATATGTTCTTTCTCTTGTAATTTCCCTAAGCAGTTCCGATTAGTGTTGTTTTACCTCTTCTCAGTAGTCCGGCCGAGTGGTGCGGTCTATCTTGCCCATTCGTCCTGCAGACAGGCACTTTGTTGGATCCCAGATTGTATACAGAATACAGTACGTAAGTTAGGTACTGTAAAGTGTACTGATACCCACCCGTTACATAGGTCCTCTGAAGAATGACAAGGATACAAAAATTGAATTTTCAGCTTTTAAACATCCCGTAAAGAATGACAAGACAATGAACGCATAAAAGAGGAGCACACAAACTTCTTTCTATATCTATGCGTCCATTAAACTGGAAAGAAAATTGTATACAAAAATATGTATATCGCTGCTCTAAAGGAAGTCAACGAGAAAATAAAAAAACAAAAAATGGAATCCTGTTTCGCGACAACGACGAAACGGTTTCTCAGGGAAAAAGGAAGAATCGCTATGACGATATGGCATATACAAAAAGAAACGCTAAAACGAAGCATTTCGTTCTTTTTGTCAAACCACCCACCCAGCAGCTGCCTTATGTCTTCTTATGCCATTTAAATAATTTTTTGTATGTCTCATCTCTTTGTAGAAAATGAGCAGCGAAACAGGCCATAAATTCTGGCAAAAAAATTGGAATGAAATGTGTCAGCTCTAGCGCGTACTTTTTACTTCAAAATGGCAAGAAAAATCGGAAATTTTGTGCGGTTCATCCTGTTTTGAAGGAGCGAAACAGAAGGACCGAAAAAGTAAGCCAAAAACAACTGACTCGCTCGCTCTGGCTGGGACAAAATGAAACTTCTGCAGAGGAGAAAAAGATATACAAAAATTATTCGAGTAAAATGAATAATGAAAATAAATTCATGAGATTATCGTTGGCATAGGCCGGAAAAGTCCTTGTAACGTTGTCTGCGTATTAACTCTTAAGCGGAGGCCCGAATAGATTTGACATAAAAGTTTCATAATGTGAACCAGAAGACGATTATGGGATGGTGAATTGAAAAATGTCGTTATGGCAATGGAAAAAGAAAATATTCATTTGTAAATAATAAAGAGGATATAAGTTGGCTTGAAACTGGAATTGATAGTCTTGTTGAAAAATCGTAAAACTAATGAATATAGGATCGCATCTGGTGCGATTTTTCAAAAACGCTCAGCATTGGAGTTTTATATCCGAGAACATTATAGCGCTATAAACTCTACCAGAACACAAGCAATATTCACTCCGAGGATAGCATAAACCGAATCTTTCACACACCATACATGTTCGTGAAAGAGTGCAACCTTATAAAATACAAACGACTCAGTGCGCGTTCCTCTTTCCATCCTGTTTAAGGCATTTCACAAAGAACATCAAGCTAAAAACATCAGGATAGTCGGTATACGGTACGTTGCTAGAAAATCGCAAAAGAAATTCAAAGATAGGACGGAGATCGAGTTCAAGTATTTATCAAAGTGTTTAAGAAGTTTGCATTAAAGGACATGTTCATTAGGTATATGACAAAGCTACATCGTACCTCACCTCGTATCCTTTTTTCTCTGCTCGCTATTGTCCTTTTAAAAGGGGTTCAATTTTGTGTCATGTTGCAGCAACACGCTTCGCTCTAGACAATTCTTTGCTTTCGGCACTTGAGCATCATCCGTTGCACAGAATCTGCATCGCAGGCAGAGTTTGTATGACTACTCTCGAATTTGCTTTAATTTGATTGTGAGAGAAAAGTTTAAAAAAGCATTCCGTTGAAAATGACGAAGACATTTTCTTAATTTTGTCTCTTTTGTGGATATTTGCATTGCATGCCATATCATACCGATCGACGGAAAATGAAGTCACTGGGTTTGTAACCTTTATGCTGCTTTAATAATATGATTTTTTAAGAACATTGACTGGACATAAATTTAGAAGAATTTTGTGAATGATACATACTCGTATATGTGCATATTTATCCTGTGGATGTGATAAATGATAAAGAGATGCCTGCTAAATGGAATATGAGGTGCAAAATGCTTTTCATAAAACAAAGACGAAATACTGGAAATTTTTAAGGAAACAACATCTGCATGCATATCTTTTCTTTCTTTTTTTTATGTTTTTTATTATGCTTTCGAATTCATCAAATTCGGTTCTTAACTCGCAACAATAGAAGAAGTGCGCTACACGCACGTTTATGCCCAATAAATATTCACCATAAAAAAAATGAAAACATAAAAAAAAACAAATTGGACACATTTGGCTCATCTTTTGCCGAATTACAGTTATTTTGATCGCATTCAATTCACATCTATGTACATATATCCAGATACTTTATTAAGAGCGTTTTGAGCACTTCCAGCTACTTTAGCAGAGTTAAGTTCAATCGTTGATTATCTTCCGGCTCATCGGAAAAATCGTGTGATATGTGCGTAACATGCATGGTCCTATGCCGTGAAAATGAATAGACTCGGTAGTCAGTACAACATTATTTTATTTACTTCCAATAATAATTTCCAAGTTTTTACGCGCACATGGATAGTTTAAACTTTGAGCTTTCCGTTTCAAATTTCCTGAGCATTACCTAAACTCTTTTGATGAGTTGATCAGAATCGAAATCTCTGTTGGAGGATTAAACCATCTGGGTTTAAACTAACGGATTGAATATTTCCCTAAAATTTACTTCAAAGGTCGGCCATATCATATAATGTTAATGTTAAACGATATAAAAAAATGTTTAGTCAAGAATGAGAGCTTTATTCCAAATAAAATAATTCCTAGCTTCTCGAATAATTACTCAAATAATTTTACTTTAATTTAAACTTCAGAAAATTAAATTAAGCGATTTTCTGTATTTTGACAGAAACGTTTCTCCTCCAAAATATGCTATCGGCGGCTGCCAATTTAATTGACACTTTTATAACCTCGTGCCTTGTTATGTAGACGGTTTTATTATCTATCTTCAACACCGATTCAGGAATAGCTGAAAATCACTAGTGATCAGCCGAAAATCACAAGGGATGATTGCAGTGGCGCTACCAGAATCTTGCCCTGAGGAGGCTTACAAAAATTGTGTCCAATTGTCAGCCAGTGTGGAGGCAGCTTAAGACAGCAATAAAATTTTCCATCCAACAATAAAAACATCGAGATCGGAAAGATTTTTCAAGCCTAAATAGCTTAAAAACTTGCTAATTTTGTGCTTATTTAAAAAAAAATGTTACGAGCACTTTACTGTTCAGGGAACTAGATAAACAAGGATTTTGCATTATTGGTTCATTCGAAAAACTTTATTGTCACTTTCAGACTTATATCAAGTTGGCTAAGCACTATCTGAAAAACCCTTACGGAATAGCATTGATCGGCTGCAAATCGTTAGCTCGTATTTGCTCGGCACTTAAAAAAATGTGAGCTATCCTATTTATTTAAGTATAGTAAATTGAACTTTCGGAGTATCAAGTTGGCTAAAAAGATCAGATTATCTCTGCACGACCTCGAATCCGTTACGGAATAGTTTTGATCGGTTGCACATCGTTAGCTCGTATTTGCTCGGCACTAAAAAAGACTTGAACTATCCTATTCATTTAACCATAGCAAGCTAAGCATTCGGAGTATCAAGTTGGCTAAGCATGTTCAAAACAGATCGTATTGGTATAAATGTGGTATCAACAGAAAGGAAATGATAGCTATATTCATTTTTTGGAATTGAACGAAAAACGCGACTATTCATTAGTTATTAGCGATTATCTACTCGGTTCGAGTCCTGACTATGCCCAACATAGTTCGTAGACTCGAACCAGAGTGTGTTCCAACTCAAGCTATAATTGGTTCGAGTCTACGAATTAAAAAAATTGGATATCTCAAGTATTTTTTAGTGCCGAGCTAATACGAGCTAACGATTTGCAACCGATCAAAACTATTCCGTAACGGATTCGAGGTCGTGCAGTGATAATCTGATCTTTATAGCCAACTTGATACTCCGAAAGTTCAACTTACTATAATTAAATAAATAGGATAGCTCACATGTTTTTAAGTGCCAAGCAAATACGAGCTAACGATTTGCAGCCGATCAATACTATTGCAGGGCGGCTTTAGACCTGATCGTTCGACGACAGATCAGCTTTTTACAGTAAAGCTTTTCCTCCAGAAGTGCTGGGAATATAACATCGACGTATACCAAATATTTGTCGACTTCAAGCAGGCATACGACAGTATCGATCGAAGTGTACTGTTCAACATTCTGCTGCATTTTGGTATACCGGCTAAGCTAGTGCGCCTCATAAGGATGACGATGACTAATACCGTCTCGCAGGTCAGAGTTCAGAACAGACTCACTGACCTATTTGAAACTCGTACTGGACTCAAGCAAGGCGACGGGCTGGCGCCGACGCTCTTCAACCTGGCTCTGGAGTATGTAATCCGAGCCATGCATTTGGACAGCAGCGGAACGCTACTCATTAAGTCGACTCAACTAGTAGCGTACGCCGACCACATCAACATCATGTCTCAAAGATTGGGTGATGCAGAAATCCTCCTGCATAATCTCAATAACGCCGCCAAAGAAGTTGGACTACATATCAACGAATCTAAAACCAAGGTCACGATGCAATCAAAAACTAGAACGCCAGTAAATTCAAGCATCACAGTGGGGGACCTCAATATAGGGTATGTAGGCAACTTCACTTAGGTGGGTTGCAATTTGTCAAAGGACGCCAACGAAACAGATGAGATAAAGCGACGGATACAACTAGCTAATAAGTGTTATTTTGCGGTCCTCCAAATTATGAATTCGAAGCTTGTGCACAGGAAGACGATGCTCCACGTGTATCAAAACATAATCCGACCTGTGCTATGCTATGGCTGCGAGGCATGGATCCTAACCCAAAACTCTGAACACCTGTTGGACACATTCGAGCGAAAGGTTCTCCGAAGAATCTTCGGGGCCGTTCGTGAACGAGGTGAATGGCGCATCCGGTACAACCTTGAGTTGTATCAGCTGTATGATGAGCTACAGGTGTCGAAGATCGTGAAATTGCAGCGACTGCAATGAGCGGGACATGTACAAACGATGAACAACGATTGCATGCCCAAAAAGGTGATGAACGCGCAACGAGTGGACGGAGCCAGATTGCGTGGACGACAGAGAGCCCGATGGGAGCATTCTGTATGTGAGGACGCCCACCAGATGCTAGGCTTTCGGAATTGGAGGACAAGGTCGCGTGACCGCGACCATTGGAGGTTTTCAATCCAGGCGGCCAAGGCCCGACGTCGGGCTATCGTGCCATAAAGAAGAAGAAGAACTTGATCGAAGCTACAAGATGACATTTCTCATACGAATTTTATATGGAAAATTAATTGTAAACAAAATCATGCACATGCGCAGCTTGATGCTGTAACTTCGTAGTAGGGGCGTTGGAAAAATGGGGGCAATGAGTACGAAATTTCAAAATTAATAGGTGCTTAAAATTAATTAATCAACAACGTTCTTGTTGCATAACTTTATACCAACAGCATCACAATTTACACTATTGCAAAAAGTACATTTAAATGGGATTGCAAAGCGTTGCGTGGTACAAATTCGTTTAAATACACAATTTTAAATACTGTGTATTCCAGTGCATTGTGGTTGAATACTCCAACCAATGAAAAAGGCAAAAAGTATTAAACCATACCAGCCCCAAACACTAAATTTCCTACGCCACTGCTAGCTATAAAAAAAAATCATATTGTCCCCTTAATTTTCAGATATTTCGTTTCCTTCTTTTTCATTGGTATATACATAACTACCACGCCGAGGATTTTTTATAATCAGGCCACCAAAATACTGGATATCGTGGAGTCGTGACCTATCTGGCTGGGTTATTTCGAATAATTAAAGCATTCTTATTAAAAAAGAGTGATAGGCAAAATACTACGAATTATATCTGGAGGGCCACTCACAAGTTGACGCCAGGGCCCCGAATAAAGTTGTTCCGCTACATACTGACTCCAGACATGGGCATCTACTCCAAATCCAGGGAGCCCCGTCCTTGACTGTTGCCACGGGCCCCGCGCTTGTTTAATCCGGCACTGCTACTGCCCCACTGTGGGGCGCCTTGATCAAAATTTTTACCCGGACGCCAAGTAGTCTTCGCACGGTTCTGAATATATGTATATCTCTTTATTAATTCTCCCCGATATCACCACAAATTCTTGCATGAATGGAAGTATGAATAAATGAATTTCTTATATTTCTACTAAAATACGTATACAGACATCTAGTTGTTTTCTTTCAATATGGTGGTCCCTGAAAGCTTAAAAGACATCCAAAATTAAGGGCGACCATTTATCAGAAACATACATACACGCTTCCTGAAGACATCAATAAATTACCCTTAGATGTCATCAGTCTCAAATTTTTATGGTAGGTATGCCTTCGAGCTTTCCTTTAAGCTAGTTCATCCGGAAACAAAAAGTAATGCTGTAGTAGATGACTGTGTGCATGAGAGAATCTCTCCTATGATACCCATTCTTGCAGATATAATTCCAGGCTGCCGAGATGCTACTGCAATCATCCATGTGCCATTAAGGGCGCTACTCTGGACTCTTCTGTGGTGTCTATGTTGATGATGCAATGAGACCTTGTATCCGGCAACAGACTATCAATTTATTATTTAATAGTGCAGCTCTTATACAGCTTGTGAGTGGATGATTCCAATAATTTATGATGCTATCAATCTTATCGAAGTACCATTAACGGTCATATGAATGAAAGGAGACGACAATCTGATGTCTCAATATATGAAGATTAATGTGTTTTCGGTAAAGTATTACATATTACGAAATCATATCAAGCATCGTTGATAAGCACCCGGACTCATTCACACACCTGTTGAACGACATAGCCTATGGAAGGCTTTTATAAATCGATACCCACTTTTAGCATTCTCAATCTGGAGGATTTGCAAAAAAAAAACGAAAAGCAATCCTAATAAAGTGATGACTTTCGGCCATTAACCTCTGCTGAAAGGACTTTCAACAAAATGTGTTAGCTGACAGCAATCGATTCTTTTGACTAAGGTACCATGCACGACATCCAATCCAATATAGCTAACACCTCGGGGAAAATCTGAAAAATCGCGACAAACAGAAAAAGCTGACCCAAAGGATCCAGCACCATACACATCAAATACAAACAACATTTTCTCCACTTTCACAGATTATATTTGCCTCTTTGCGATATCACCCATTCAATGTACAGATTCCACTTTGCCTCCCATTTTTTCATGGCCACCTTTAGTTCGGTCGGATCCATTGAGCTGTAATTCAACGAGTTCAACGCCAACTGTTTCAGCGTTCGCAAATCGCTATGTGCCGATGCGATACCCATGAAGGCAATATAAAAGTCATGGGTCAGCGGTGTGGCTTCCCAGAACGATGGATCATCGGACGATACAACGACCGGATAGTCGGCGGCAAATAGATGTGTGCCCGGATGATTACGATTGTCCTCGCCCAGTTTCAACACCTGATTCGATATCGGATTCAATTCAATGGCGATTCCTTGACGTCTCACCTCTTCCATAACTTTCGGATGTTTCAGGATGGCATAGCCGTGTCCAATACGTTTGGTGCCCAGCAGGACGGCATCGATAAGATTCTCGTCCGTGCTCATGCCATTCCAATTTGTCTCGCCCGCGTGAAAGATAAAACGAATATCGTTGGGCAAGTTGAGTAGAGGCTCGGCAAAATCAATGAGCGGTCGTCCTGTATCCTCTTGTGAGACAATGTCGAAGCCAACGACAAAGTTAGGGAATTTCGACTGTATGAATTGGAACCAGAAAAAGTTATGAAGGAAATAGAGGAAATTAAGTTGATTAAACACAAACTTTACCTTCAAGTCGACGATAGTCTTCATATATTCAGCAAAGGTGGCATCGTCTACGCTACGGATTGGGGCATAGATAAATTTCGATCCAATAAATCCAGGATTTTCGGCTTTGAACTCTTCCAATGCTTCGACGTAAATTTGAGCAACTTCATCATTTTTGTACACTCGACCATCCAAATCGTATAACTACAAAAAAGGAATTGTAAAAGCAAATTTAATGGTTGGTACATAATGCAAGACAAAGAAACCTAAATCGGTGCCTAGAAAGCCCCATATTTCGAAATTCGCTGCTAAGGAGTTCCGAAACGAAAACGCTTTGATAAACCTCATACCTATAAGGAGTAGATCATTGACTGTCCGTCACCATGCACTTCACACTATGAAAGGCAGAATCGGAAAGCCAGAGTCGCATCGTGAAGAGATCCACAGGAGTTTCGCCCCGTCGAAAAATAGTCCCGTTATGGTTGAATATTTTCGAAAGTGTCCGAGGTAGTCTTGCCTTCACTAGACAATTACTCTGCGATAATGGCTACCGGCGATATCCCAAATGAAGATTTGAGAAAAAAATCAGAAGATATTCTTTTTGTATGAAATGACAACGATTTACGGCGAATTTTGCTAAAACTAGCAATTAGTGATAAAGTGCAATCTAATCCCCAACTTATTTCTTAACCTTTCTTTATCAACTCTATGAATATTGACATTGAATTTTACCTAAATTATGGACAACATTCTACACTAAAATTTTGGCAGGTAAAAAAGCTTAAGGGTTGATCCACACTTTTCAGTCATTAGTCACAGTAATTTTCCCTACAAGTTAATATATTCTCAGTTAATTGATTGACTGACAATGACAATCTGTCAACTTGTATGGTAAATGACTGTTACCGTAACTGATGACTAAAAAGTGTGGATCGACCTTAAAACGCTTGTTCAGCATTTTTTTTAACCTTATCCTATCAACATTTTATAAAAGCTATACTCACATCCGGCAATGTTCCTCTAAACTCCAAATATTGCACACCATCTTCGTAGAACTCCTTGAGCGCCTGTTTGTAATACGCCTTCCACACCGGTACATACGTCAACATCGGCGTAATCTTAATGAAGATTCCAATAAAATCATCCCAAACTTCATTGATATCTTTATACTTTCTCTCCGGATCGTTGGTATACAACGTAAAATATTGCCTCAAACGTGCATCGTATTTTTCAGCTCCTTCTCGCTCCCGGATCTCCGACACCCTTTCCCACTCTTCACCTTCCATTTCTTCGGGTTCCTCTCGCGAAAATATAAATGCCGTATCGTTACCATCATCTTTCGACCATTGCCAAAGATCCGGCCAATACGTTAACGACAAAACATAGTCCGTACTCGCCAAAGCCGTATCGTGAGCATGCAAAACACCACCCTTGGGCATGGCCCGCAACAATTGGAACATTTCCGATTTCCGGATTTCGTCAAGTGCTCGGAAAATATGTTCGGCCGGCGGAAATTTACGCGGATCCAAAAATCCATTTTCCATATCACGTTTTTTTACCGCATGAAACACTTCGTTTGCCAACGATTCGCGATCGTTCAATATGATGCGCGATCCTATTGCGCGAGAGCTTTCATCCTGCATGAATTGACTGCGATTCTTTTTGTATTGATCAATAGACGGACGTGCCGGATAGTTTTGGGAAGTCATTTTATTTTCACCGATTCCAGTGGCGTAGATTAGAGTGAGACCGTTTCTATTCGTTGGACTAACGACCGCACAATTGGCATACAGGGCTAGTGTAAGGCAAGCAAAGGCGGCCCAACTATTGACTGGTAAAGATTGCCAAAGTTTCGACATTTTTGCTATATTTAATCGGATGAAAATCTTATCTGTGGGAAGATAAATAAAATGAAAATGATTAGATTTATTAAAAGTTGTTTTACGATGCATATGGCCGATTAGATAAATTTAGCTAGAAGTGTGTAATCTCAAGTATTACAGATGACATGTTGCTAATTGGCTAATTACATGTAGTTACGAACGAATTAATACTGTCTTGGTACTGTATTAAATTTATTGCCGGAATAGCTTAGGCACGTGAAGCGAAGAAAACTCATTAAAAATTAAATTGTGTTGCCCACGTGATTTTTCCTTAGCCTTAATTTAGTATGAAGGAACTTCGCCCGCTCAGGCCGTAATAACTGAGCCTAGTTCTACAGGAAGCTCTGTTCTAGATCGTGTCATCGCTAAGACAAATGCCTTGCTGTTGTTTTCCTAGACTGACCTAATGGAAGAACCATTTTTATCACCTGTACACATTTCCCCGACTCCCGAAATTTTCTTTTTTAAGTCACTACACTATGAGATTACATATACATTTAACTAGTAAACGGAAAACAATCACCTATACCTTAAAGTCCATAATTTATCGTAATGATATATATGAGTATATTTCTAATTTGTTGCCGTTACTTTTCTAAGGTTTCCCAACGACTGTAAATCACAAATAATGGACATAAGCTGCATAAATCTGAAATAATCTCAGCTATTGAAAAAGTTGATTCAATTCTAGGGTGACCAGATATTCTCCTTTAGCTTTTTCATTCGTTCTCCCTCTGTGAAATTCTCAAAATATTCTCATTGCAACAACTTTCCAGAAACGTTAAGCCGAGAGTCACACGAAATGCAATGCCGGCAGCACAGGATTTGAATTACTGAGGGGTGGTGTACAAATTCAATAAAATTTTATAAAAATATTTTTGTTTTAGGGCGAAAGAAATGCCTGTTTTATTCAGATCTTTTCGGAGGTTTATTTAGATTGCTCATTGTTGTGTTAACACCATCTGCCGGTAGAAAACCAGGTAACATGTCCTACAATGATCGTCCAGAAAATCGAAGCATTCTACTAAATAATTTAAGGACAGAAGCAGGAAGCCCCCCCCCCCCTCTCTTACTTTTTTAATCTCACCATAATCATCTGGTCACCCCTTTTAATGCTCAATCACGTTGAGTGTATGTTCATAACAATTCCAATCGCGCTCAATTCAACGAGATTTAGATGAAAGTAGAATTAAATGTACACGCATTTATACGGACAGGTATTTGACCCGTGCGCAGACGGAGATCTTCATTCGAAATTCTTTCGGGACAAAAAATTCTTAATATTCGACGAAGACAAGTGCTGACGAAAGTTTGCAGCTTCTTGGTAACTACAGCGGAAACTTTCCAAATGCTACTTCCGTATAGGAGCACTAAAAGTATCAGGGAGCCAAACAGCCCCAGTTTGGTTTTAACACTGAGATAACTGCTTTGACAGAGTTTGGGCAACATGCCAAAAGAACAGTTGGCCTGGTTAATGCAGCGAACGACGCGACGTTTACCTACCTAAATAGACAAATTCGCCTACCTGGGGTTCCCAGACAGGCAAAGGATTTTGGTCTTAAAAAAATAAATAACAGGCGCGACAATCCAGCATTGAACTAAGGCCGCAGGATATGTTAGTGACATCCTATTTCCAAGATCTTATCTGCTTTTTGTTGAGGTAATGAGATCAGCATCACACTCAGCAGTGTTATTTATCCCCATAAATGGGTACTCGTTTAACATCTGAGTGAGATCATAGTCCGTCACAAGCTCGTGAGTTCGAAAAACACCATGACCCACGGTGAGATTCGAACTCATGACCTTGTGCACCGAAGGTGCGCGCACTAACCGCTAGACCAGCCAGACTACTACTTTTGGTCTTGCTATGGTATTAATCTTTAGCCCGATAACCTTTGCTTCTCTCTCGAGATCCAGAGCCATTTCGCTCAGATCCATGATATTATGCGAGAAAAAGCAAATGTCGTCAGCATAGTCCAAATGTTGTAAGTAGGATTTCTGAGTTCATTTAATGCCACGGTTACGTTCTTCATCGGCAAAGCTATGGAACACATCATCACCAATCACTAAAAGAAGCAGAATCGGTGATACGATGCAACCCAGCCTGATCCAACTATCAATGTCGAAACCCTCCGATACCTCACCTTTATGGAGTATGCGACATTTTGCACCCGTGACGTATGTTGCCCTATTTTCTCTGGGACACCCCCCTTGTGTAAGGCCGCCCAGATACATTCTCGGTTCACACTGTCGAAAGCCTTCTCAAAATCAACAAAGAGCATGTGCATTGTGCAAGGGAGATCTATATTCGACGCATTGCTCAATTACAATTCGTAAGGTGTTGATGTGGTCGATGCAAGAAAAACCAGATCGAAACCCAGCCTGCTCTTCATCGATTTTGCTTTCTTGGTGGAGCTTGATTCTCTCCAAGATTATCCTAGCTATTATTTTGGCAACAGAGCGGGACGCACACAAATACCCCTCCAATTATTGCATTCTGTAAGATTGTCCTTGTTTGGAAGTATGACAATTAAACCATCTTTCCATTCGGTGGGAAAAGGTTCTATATCCCACTCTCTATACCAATAAGAGAGTGCAAAACCTCCGCTGTTAAGCCCGGTGTTGTTTGATAAAGTTCAGTTGGAATGCCGTCGAGCCCAGCACCCTTTCCACGTTTTAGAGCGATAATCGCGTCCTCAATTTCTTTTCTCGCTGAGGGAGCTGCTCGTATACCTACGTTTTGACGGAAAGCTACAATATGAGGCGGACCTCGCCCTCACTCAATTTAAAACTGCAGCGAAACGCTCCTTCCGTAGCCTCAACTGATCGTCGGTATGGATTCTCGTCTGTTGTTGACGCTAGTTCTTTCCGTTCGACAATCCGCTGCCATGTTGCGTCCGACATCCAAGGCTTTGGCCGGGAGGCTTGATTTGGGCCAAGGACGGTCTCAGCGTTCTCCAGGTACACATTCTTTATGGTATCTCAGTGAGCATTTAAGTCATCAACCGAGCGACTAATATTCACAGCTGTTTTCTGCGCGAGGTGATCGTTAAATTGTTGATACTTTAATTTGGCGGTGTCGAAATTGCGGTGCCGGGACAGTGCATCTCGCCGAAATTGCACGGAAGAAACCATCAGATGGTGGTCTCTTCCCATACCTACGTCAGCGCTTCTCTTATTACGGAAATCCAGAAGGCAACTTCGAAATCTGCTAGAAATGGCAAAATGGTCGATTTGATTCTCGGTTCGGTGCCGATCAACAGACGTCCAGGTGATCTTATGGCAATTCTTATGCCCAAACACAGCTCCCATGACGAGGCGGTGGAAACTGTAAAACTCTACAAACCTCTCACCATTATCATAACGGTTGCCCACACCTTGTTTCCTCATCACGTGCCTCAGTCGTTGTCGGCACCAACCTTAGCATTTAAATCTCCCATCACTACTCAAATGTCGCCTTAGGTGTCCTACACTGGATGGTGTTGAGTTGTTCGTAAAAAGAGTTCAGTAGGAGAGTAACAATGAATTATTGTAACGTTTTCCATTTTAGTACACGGAGCCTAGCGGTCATAAATCTATCAGAAACTGGTTTCCAACTAATCAGACTGCTATGAGCTGCTCTGGTTAATAGGAGCCCAACGTCTGATTCCCGAACACTGCGAGAGCTTTTCCAGAATACAATAACACCGTGCTACGTGTAGGAGAAAAATATTCAACACTATTTCACCATCTAATTTCGCGGTCAGCCCCAAGATGTTGAGTTTGTATCGTCTAAACTGACTCTCCACTTGAAGAAATCGTACGTTTTGAGGGCCCTCTGAACCATTAACCAGGAGAGTACACACGTTCCAGAATCCAATTTTTGTCATGATACGATAGTCAAAAGCCGTAACCGGTACGTCAGTCCTAATCCGAGGCCTAGTAGACGTTTCGTTAGCATAATTAGATTTCAGATGCGCAAGTTGCTGGCAAACAAATCCTATCCTTTTAGTCACCTTCTACGACAAGCAGGGAATACTGAGGTTTATTCTGTCCCCACACCACAGGGGGTTTTACTCGAATAATGCGAGAAATTAACGCCCCGTGAAGAACATAGCCGTTCAACCTATTAAACTCCTACTGCATAGCTAAGGGTCCGCAGTTTTGCCACAACTGAAAAAGATATAGGAATCGGCCGGGGCCTTTTGACTTATATCTCTTCCCTTACGGCAGTGATTCCCAAACTAGTGAGGCGTGACGATCAGAAAATGGGGTGCGGACACAACTCTAATATTAGGTGTGTGTTTTGGTTATCCCGTGTAGGTTTGGGTAACGACAGGTGGATCAGCTGGCATTTTTTTATATGGAGTTTCGTTACCCAAACCTACACGGGATAACCAAAAAACACACCTATTGATGCCATTAATAAATTATCGTTCGCTTGTCATTAACGAATTATGGTTTTCTGGCGAACTTCTTTTGTAATACACCTCCAAATCGGGTAATCGGTTGTTGCAGAGCGTGGTAAAATGGTATTTTGAATTTTGGTCGCTACAGTAATATCAATATAAATTTTGCTGCTCGACGTATCACTGAAGCCATGATGACGGCCAAACTTACGATGAAATTCAGGATGCGGATATCGTGAAATTTAAATAATATTTTCCAAAATATGGGCTGCACTAAGAAACAAATGTTCAAACAATTTAAATTGCGACAATGGATTCCGAACGTATGTCCAAAATTAAGCATTCGTTGCATCTATTTTCGGTTTTTGGCCAACATTTTCACGGTGGGCGCCAGGATCAGCAGATCTCGCAAGGGGGCACGAGCTGATAAAGATTGGGATCCACTACCTTACGGGAATATTCAATATTCTTTTCAATAAAAGAGGCAAATGTTAATTCAGCACACTAAATCATTCACTATAGGTTTTGCTGAATGACACCTGAAACCAGGGAACGATTAGTTTCAATGACTTTTTTTAGTTAATTATTTCAGCCTTTTCGTCGAAAAACCTGCATGGACCTTTCAAACGCTTATCAAAAGGAGGCAAAAAACACCATCCATACAAAAAATGACACCTTTACTCGTTTTTTTTAAGAAGAGGAAAATTTGAGTTTCTATCCGTGTGAATCAAACACACTTTAAGTCTTACTTATTTTCAATTCACAAAAAAAAAAGACAATTACACTGATAAAAGCGCAATTATTCGCCTATCTTTTCGAAAAAAAAACCAAATCTAAATACGATTGTCACAAACAAAATTTTGTTGTAAATTTGATTGTTGACACGCCTCGGTTAGTCCAAATACAATAAAAGAAAAAAAAACGTTTGTGCTGTTTTTGCTTTTGACGTCACGAAATGACTCCTTGATGGTTTTTTTTGCGCAGCTGAAGATACAGATAAGTTCATATAACTTTGTACGATTCATTTGTAGAAAATGTAGTATTGGAAACAGCAAAATTCCATATACAACAAAGCCGACTCGTAACTAATAATATAATTAATAAATTACAAATGCTAATAAAATATATGAGAAAATAATGTTGCCAGGACAAATCTTTTTCTATGAAATGTGTATGATTGATTTATGAATCAGATTTTCGGAAATCGGTATTTGTTTTTTTCTTTTATTTGGCTAACATAAAACAATGTTTAAGATAAAAGATAACGCTCTGTATCGCAAGATTAGTAATGTAATAGGTATGTGTACTTGTATTTATGTGTGTACATATTATCTTTTTAGTCATAAATGTACATATTTGCTAATTCCATAAAAGAGAGTTAACAAATTTATAAAAATATTTGCCATATGCAAAGAATTTAATATCGATTTATACCTTGGACCGAGAAAATGTAGACAAAAATGTTTATTTTCCTTGGTAAAGTGTTCCACGAAATGAATGTTTTGAAATAAATTGTTTTGTTTTTCTTTTTACTCACAATCACAAGGCACTGGATTTTAAATATTGAATTACTTCACGAATTCACGATATTTTAAGTAAGGTGTCTTTACTAAGCTCCAAAAACTGAGTATGTATCTGCTCCAAACGATCCGAAAAGATGCATTATTTATGCAATGCACCCTCCCTACTATACTAGGCTATAAGCACTGAACGAGGAATAGACCTCATACCGGCACATGAGTGTTTATGTTTACATTATTATCAATATATAAATAATAAATAAGAAGAAAATCTGTTTTTGTTTTCCAAAAGAATTACATCATTATGTACATTTGTTATTTAAAAACATTTATGTTTGGCCATATAGTGCGTTAGTTTTATTTAAATAAAATGTCGTGAGACTCGGAAAAATTAAGATTGCATTAGGTAGGCATACTAAGAAAAAAGAGCCCATTGAACTTAAAAGTGTATGTCCCATTATTTTAATTGGACGGCAATTTATCAGATTTCTTCACAGAAGTAGACAGATGCAATCATTATTATAACCGAACGAATTCGAAATATTCAGATATTTTGTGTGGAATGAAATGTGTTCCGTAAATCCAATGGGACATCAGATTACATTTTAATCAGTTTGTCCCATTAAATTAATTATTAATTAAAGATTTGATATGATTAACTAATAATAGTACAAAATTAATGAAACCAACTATCTTCCAGAAAAATTCAAGTTAATAATTTCTGTGTTATAAATCTAACAGAACGACAAATTCATCATTATATTTTCAGCTGGAAATTAAATTTTTCTGCCAAAAATTAAAAGCGAAAAAGAAACAAATGAATTTAGAATTTTCTAGATCGCCTAGTAAATTTTTTATAAATAAATAAATAACAGGCGCGACAATCCAGCATTGGACTAAGGCCGCAGGATGTGTTAGTGGCATCCTATTTCCAAGATCTTATCTGCTTTTTGTTGAGGTAATTAGATCAGCATCACGCTCAGCAGTGTTATTTATCCCCATTAATGGATACTCGTTTAACATCTGAGTGAGATCATAGTCCGTCACAAGCTCGTGAGTTCGAAAAACACCATGATCCACGGTGAGATTCGAACTCAAGACCCTGTGCAAAGACTACTATTTTTTTATACTAAATCATAATATATAAATTTAGTTCTTTGCTATTAATTAGGTACATTTTGTAACAATATCTACCAAAATGCCATCCACAGGGGAATTTCGGAATTATCCCTCTTAACCCTTCTGTCGGCACCTACTACAATATGCATATTCTATACCCAATAGGTCTGGCTGGACCTACTGAGAACAATTTTTTTGAAAAAGTAAAATTTTTATAGGTGAAATCATTCTATCCATTCTTTACGTCAATTTTTCAACAATAAAAGCATTAAAATAATTAGGAAAGTATAGGAAACGCTTTAAAGTAGATATATTTTGAGGTGGTATTAGTACAAACGTGTTTCTCCTTTCCATTCTTCTTTTTTTGCTTCGCTATTTGCATTGTGTTTATCTAGTAGATATTTCTATCGAATTTTCTAATTCCAATATCTGGGGAATATTGGGGAAATATTAAGCACTTTGCTGGCAGATTTTACCTCGATATTAGTCTGCAGATTTAGGGAAATAAGTGGGAAGAAATAGGAAATTTTCAAGGCAAAAATCATTTAATTCTAAATTTTTCGTAAATTTTTTGATCAAATCTATTTAGAAAGACGTTTGCAAGTCATTCATACTTAGTCCTTACTATTACAAAGGAAATAAAACTGGGTTGAATTTCCTAGGATCAAATCTCAGTTGATTAGGTGGTGTTATAAAATGTGACGAAATTAGGCATACCCATTTTCCGAACTTCACGGCTTTTTATAGAAAAATCTCAGAAAATCGTTTATAGTTCAAATTGAGTTTAAATGACATTATTACATCATAAATAACAGAATTTAATATTTGCACTTCTCACTTCAAGAGAAAAATGGGGGGAATAACTATAGGTCTGGCCAGACCTATTGGGTATCAAAAAGCACTATAAATTGAAAATCATCAAAAACATACTTAAAACTTCAACCGATTTTTTCAAATTTTTGCAAAATGCTTCCAAACATATTATTCAAGGATATCATGAAATATGAAGTCGCTGCGATTTCAACTTCTATGCTTTTTACTCCAAAATATAGTGCCAAAGGTCTGGCCAGACCTTCGTGCCGACAGAAGGGTTAACAGTACAGTAACTATCGTTTATAACGACATCGGTTATAACGACGTATCGGGTATAACGACTAAAAGTCCAGGTCCTTATGCCGTTCGTATGGTTATCAATGCATTTTTTGTCGGATATAGCGACCATCTCTATAGCGACTGATCGGTTATAACGACGTTATTCTGAGGACCATCAATGTAGAAAGGTCGGTTATAGCGACCGTCACATCCAAAACATATGCATTTGTATTAGCAAATTAACTGAAATGATTGCTTATAGCGACCCGATTTCTTAGGATTATCGGTTTTAACAACTGTTGCTTCTTAGAAATAATTTTTTTCCTTTAAATGCCTAGTCCACTCCACTGTTTATTATTTTTAATTGTTCAGTGCTAGTTGGTTGGCTGTATACCCAGTGGCGCAACCAGGATCTTATCTTGGAGGGGGCTAAGCTAAGGCGGTCCATATTACTGGACACATTTATTTTCGATATCATTTTTTTTTTCGCAGCTAAGTATCATGAAACGCTCGTGTAATATCTTACTCGCAATCGGCACGTTCTTTCTTTTTTTTTTCATATGAAAACTTAGTTTTGAATTTTTCCAGCATTACATTGGTTACGGGCTCAGAGGTTTTTAAACCATTTTCCTCTTACTTATTCCTAATTTTTGAACCGTTTCATTATCAGTTACCCAATTTCGTTTATACTACTTGAATCACGTTCGTAGCCAAGGGGGGCAGGGAGGGGCGTGGAAGTTGTAACCGTGTTAAATGTAACCACAAGTAAAAGATCAAATACACGTAGATACCACTTGTCGAAAAGTGAAAGGTCATTCTCGATTGATGCCTTTCTTAAAATTTAGCTTTACAATTTGTAATATGTTTTCTATCAATATTTTGGGGGTTGACAATTTAATCTGACGGAAAACCTTAAATTTTGTTGTCGAATTAAGTTAAAATCAAAGGATGAAACGCTCACAATTTGGGTTGAACAATTTAATCTGACGGAAAACCTTAAATTTTGTTGTCGAATTAAGTTGAAATCAAAGGATGAAACGCTCACAATTTGGGTTGAACAATTTTGACGAACTTTCCTCTTGAAGACAAATTCCATATTTGTTGCTGCCTGGAGAACGGGGAATCCAATTCAATCGCCATGCTATGCGAAAGAATATGACGTCAATCATTCAACGATCTCCACTATATGGAAAAATCGAATTTCGAGATGGTGGAAAAGGGGAAAGCGTTTAAAGTCAAGAAGCAACGACCTTCTTCCCACAATCAACTCGACGAGGCACTTCTGAAATGGTTTAAGATCCAAAGAAGCAAAAATATTCCATTATCTGGACTAATTCTGCTTAAAAAAGCCAACGACCTGCCAAAATCGACCGGTGGTGCAGTTCAGGATTCTTCTTCGGGTGACGAGTTAGCTTATCTCGGGGATGGATTCAACTATTTTGCTCCCGTCACAATATCGTTTTCAGGAAATTAACAGGAGAAGCTGCCAGTGTCTCTCATACATTACTAATGAGTGGCTCTCGACAGTGTGGCCGACGCTTCGTGAAAAGTATGACGATGCTGATATACCTATTTAATGCAGATGAGACTGGGCTCTTTTAAAGGTTAATGCCCGATCGAACATTTCATTTTAAGGGAGAAAAGTGTTCGAATGGAAAAATGTCAAAGGATAGGATAACAGGCTGCCAATATGACTGGGTCTGAAAAGCGCAAACTTTTTATAATCGCGAAATACAGAAAATCACGTTGTTTTAACCCTGGAAGGTCATCCTTCGTCGAATCGACTACGCAACACCACATTTATCCCGTTTTTCTTGACAATTTTCATTATTTTGAGCTGATTTTTCGTACAGCACTTACGGTGCCGATGTACTTTCCTCGTACCTTGCAGCTAGCCGAAGTAAGGGATTTTTGGAAATTGGCGTCGTCGAAACGACGAAGGATGAACTTTGTGTAACTTTTAGAACTCCAGTATTTATTATGGCTAGTTGTCGACTCGACGATAAATCTGTGTCCATACAACTAGGTCATAGCAAATATGTTTCTTTTTGAAATGTGGGACCAATTTTTTCAAAAATTATGGAAAAAATATTTACTAAGACAAAAATAGGACAAATCAGGAAAATCGGTCAAAATTGTTCCTCATTTTAGATAGATTGCCTTTCGAACTCATAAAAATCGCCTCCAAGGCCCTCAATTTCAAAACCTGACATCATACATAGAATTAGAATTAATCAAGAGAACTCGGGGAGAAGAAATTACTAAATTTATTGTTAATAATTCTAAAATATACTCCAAAAACTGGAGTAGGCGAAGTGAAAGAAAACCCGTGTACGGACCCCAAAATGGATCACTGTGCCTCTTGTATATAAAAGAGCTTCTAATTCATTAAACCCAACTTTCTATTAAGTTTAGAGTATATATTTTCTGATTCGAGCACATTTTCTAAATTATATCAAAGTTTAGTTTTTATTTATTTCATTTTTAAATTTAATGTTTTATATTTTCGGCCAAATAATATTAAATTGAGAAAATTTGATTTGTAAATCAATTTCCTTACACAATTACTTAAAATTGATGTCTTCCCATTCTAAATAAACTAAGGATTGAAAATCAGTCAAATTTTATAAATATTTTGCGAAAGGGTAATTTGTATGAGGCCTCAAAGTTGAGCGTCGTCGATTCGACGAAGCATGACCTTTCCGTACTAAAAATAAGCATGACCTTCCAGGGTTAAAAACAATTCAAATTGTGCCAGTTGACTATCACAACAACCCCAAAGCATGGATGACAACTGTTCAATAAATTCTTGATTAACTAGGACCAGGAACTCAGCAGGAAAAAGCGTCATATATTGCTGCTCATTGACAACGTTCTAGATGCCATTTTGATGGTGCAAAATGCTTGGAACGATGTTTCGACAATAACAATTTCAAATTGTTTTCGGCATTCTGGACTGAGTCGAAATAGCATTACTGCCGAAGCAAATGCTGAGTCCAGCTTGTCAGATTGGGCGCGATCTACTACTCTATGCGCAGTCTATTAAAAAGTTTTTGGTTTGTAATCAAAATATTTGCACTTCAAATATGATGGAAGGGATTGAAAAATAAATGGAAGAAGAATACTATACAAAAAAGTCTCAAAAACAAACATCTATCAGTGACTAAGTACTATCGTTCTAAATAATATTTCTAATTTCAAAATTAATCCTCAAAAATATTAAATAAATGAAATACATATTTTTTTTACTCGTTTGCTGTTTTGCCTAAAAGGCCGTTATATTATGTGAAATGTTTTATTATTATTAATTTTTCATATTTTGAATAAAGTTAATTTTTTTAGTTTACAAAACAATGCTTTTTAATCTTAAAATTTTGGTTAAATCTATCCAATTTTTTTTGTAATGACAGGCAATACCGCAATTATAAAGCAATGTTTGCATATAGCGACTTTGGTCGTTGTAAACAATTTGACTGGATATAACGACCACCGTCTTTATAAACGATACGATCGGATATAGCAACGATCGGCTATAACGACGCAAAATGCTCGGTCCGTTCGATGTCGTTATAAACGATATATGTATACTGTACTTTCAATTGCATATTTGTTACTGCCTTGGCTAGAATTTTGACAATACCTAGCGTATACTGGCGTACATGAGATTTGGATTTCTTCAAGCGTTGTTTTTCAGATAGCCACAAGAACAGATCAGGTGGAATTTACTAAGACAATTTTTCATTATAGCGAAAATCAGTATTGTGGGATATCTAGTGATACAATAGGGTTCTATAATTGAGCGGCATTACGGCACAACATGTTACACTAACTTGCTCCAACAATACTGCATCATGCTACCCGGTGTAGGATTTTTTTCGAATTAAATCACAACCATCTCGTTCACTAATCGGCCGGACCATCTTTTGGTATTACTTCACAGGGGTAGCCGGCAGACGTCCTGCTTCCTCGCTCTGCAGAACATCATTGTATGCTGTAGACAAACCTGAGGCCTATTTTTACCACTTTCATCGCCAGCGCGGGAACGATTCCATTTGCGCTCGGTATTGCAATCTTCCATTTTAAGTTCACCCCACAACTTTCTAGGATCGAACTTTCAAGGTGTAGAGCGTACTCTGCGTACTTAAAATCTTTAGGCGATTCTAAAACTTCACCGTTCTTCCTAATATCATTCTATCACTCTAGTCCAAGTTCGATTAAGTAGGTAAACCTATATTAAAGTGGGGATTATGAAAAATCTACATCTGATCTTTAGTGCCACGTTATTCAACGTGGAATATTTACCTGGCTGTGCCGAGCCTATTCCTCCGCAATCTCAGCTGAAAAAACAGAATCGAAACAATTTCAAAACCTTGAAGCGACAGCACCTTTTTCTAGCAGCAGCAGACTTTAAACGACAAAAAAAATTTTCTAATCAGTTGAAATGCATAAAGGTGGTGGTTACTATTCCTTAAATTCCTTAGCGGCTCTAACCAGTGGCGGCTTGTAGTGAAAAATATCGGGGGATCTCAACGAAATATAAAAATGTATTGACTACGGTAGTTCTTATTAAAATTACTAGGTTTCATTCCTTTCTATATATTTTCCTGAATTGATGGACCAATAATGCTGGAAATAGGACGAAAAACAGCAAGACAGCAGACGAAAGCAGCACCATGCATATTAAATGGGTGGCCATTTTACTGTTGCTGTTGAGCAGCAGCAGGATGCTGTCAAAATGTCGTCACCCATTTAAAATGCATGGTGCTGCTCTTACCATAGAAAAAACGGCGAAAGTAATGAAAAAATAGATTCGCTCATAGTATTATCTTAGAACTAGTATATTTACTAGTTCTAAGATAATAAATAAATAGGCTATATATTTCTAAATGTAAACAAATAATATTTACAAATATATAGCCTATTATTATCAAAAAATCATCGTAAGACATAGTATGTAAGACTAAATGCGTATTGTACCGTAGCGTAGCGTGAAACCCGTCGCCCAATAAAAACATTGTATTGTGCGATAGGTTTTACGCTACGCTACGCTCCAATACGCGTTTAGTTTGCACGCGGCCTAAAGTGTTTCTAGCACCAAAAGTAGACCTCTTCAAAAAATTAGATTAATTTCACAGAAGCTTCTGCTACACCTCAGACACAATAAACATATTGTCATACACGCCGACAAAAGGTTTAACAATTTGTATGCGAACATTTTTTGACATTTGAAACAATTCGCAGGGTCTAATGAAATAAATTTTAGTCAAACACATATGGGTTGTGTATGTACATACCCACTCTGGACTAAGGCATGCAATTGGTTACCATGGTTTCTCTTAGGGATAAGCTCATATAACAGAATAAAAACTAATTAAATTCCCCATAAATCGACTTATTTTCCACGTAATTCAAATTCACGACGGAATTCTTTTTATTTCGGTTAGCACTAAAGAAATCCAGGAGTAGGTCTTTCCCTTAGAGAAAACATAGCAACCCATGCCATGCGTTAGTCCAGAGTGGCTATGTGATCACACAACCCAAATGTGTTTGACTCCAAATTTATTAGACTACACTCCACGAAATAATTCAAATGTCAAAATATTGTCGATGCAATTATTAACCCTTCTGACGCCGCCTACGAGATATTATGCCTAAGGTGTAGCTGAATCTTCTGTGAAATCAATCTTATTTTTTGAAGAGGTCTAATTTTGGTTCTAGAAACAGTTTACATACTGTGTCTTACGATGATGCGCCGTTTTTTCGATTCTTTAGACATAGTTTACATTTCGCCGAACGTTTAATCGCATTTGTGGCCGTCGGTTCCTTTGAAATATATATGGAAATGGTGGAAAATATTGTTGAACGATATTTTTCATCAAGATATAGTACCAATGGTCTGTCTGGATCTATATGCCAACAGAAGGGTTAAATATCACGTTGGCATTTTAAGAGAGTAATAAATATTACGCGGATTTTATATTCTCAATCGTAAACAAAAACTTGACGTTTGAATAAAATTTTCACGCATACTATGAACTGCAATAGTGTGAAAACGGTGCCATTTTTATTTTCTGATGGCCACTCTGGACTAACGCATGGCATGGGTTACTATGCTTTCTCTAAGGTCTTCCCAAATTTTTAATTTTAATCTTATCTTGAAGAAAATAGTGAATTATGGGCTCTTTTTTATGGGCCATTCGCATCCTATTGTTTTTTTCTAGGTCCTTGTCACTTGTATAATTATTTTTCAACTCCATTTCCATTACAACAACGTCAACGTCATCGTCAATTTATGTATAAATCATCTTCACCTTCAATTTATCTCCGCTGACTTAATTACATTTTGAATCCGTGCTCTGCAATGTTCCCTCTGTCACACTCCAGTTTGAATCCTTTTGCCGCCAGACTTAATTTTCTCTCTCGTATCCGTTTTCACGTGACGGGTGACGCGTTCAATTGCTTGCAGCAATGAATTTAATTACCGCGCAGATTTGTTTGTCAATTCTGAAAATGAATGTACGCGAGTATGTGGGAGTCTGTTGGAAAATATTCGAACGAATAGACCTATGGTGACGAAGAGGTAGTATGGAGCTATGGAGTATGCCTTTTGACTCACAGACTCGCTAGCTATGGTTGCCGACATACAGAAACAGAAGTTTGCTAGCTCAGGTGTTGTTGATTGAAGACTCCATGAAAGTTTACTCAACGTCTTTTGTGAGGCTTCTCGTCGGGTACATTTTGCCGTGCAAAAGCCGTGTTTGTGGGTTCTTCCGTCTTCGTAGGATCTATCATAGTGATGTGTTTTGCTAGTTAGTATGTAGTATCTCTGGTTTGGTGATGATGCCCGGGCTTATGCAATGCTTTTGGTGCGACTATCATAATATCAGGTAGCATGAGGTTTCTTGTTTGCAAATTCATACTATGTACGACAAGAGTTAGATAGTATAAGCTCTGGTGTACTCCAATGTTGACAGTACTATCTAAAGATCTTATTATTAATCTTATTTGGGTTGGTAAATGCAAAAGTTTTACTTCCGTCCCAGAGGAAGAATGTTTTGGTTGCTGTGCTACAAATGTAGGCCATACTATTACTACTATGTATTTACATTTTGAAAAGTTGAATGAATCAAATGTAGAAATCTTACATATTAAAATAAGTTTCCAGATTAAATAACTCATGAATTAACGTAATTCGACGGAATTATAATTATTCTCTTGACGATAAAAAATTAAAAAAAAAAGTGGCAAAAAATAAATATGTGTTTAATATTTATGCTGGCTAGGCAAATAGCGATAAGAAATCAAAAAGATTATGATCTTGAATATTGTTTTTTTCTTTGAAATTCAATTTAATTCCTCCGGTATACATATTAACATTCAAACAATGGCACGTGCTTTGATAAAAATATTATAAGATTGACTTCAGTGACCATTCGTTTATCTGCTTATTACATACACTACATACCATAACTTTATAGGAGGCTCCTTTCATTGAGCTTATGTGCATAGTCTAATTCTACCGTGTAATTGAAATAAAGGAACTTCAATACGCCTGTCTTATAGGGCTTTCGAAACTGCTGTAATACTTTTCAGAGCAAAACCAAAAATATATCATGCGTATAGCGCATCAAATCTTAATTTTGAAGCAGAAGACTCCAGTTTGAAACTTCCATGAACAGGGAAACGTAGGAAAAGAATGACAGATTGAAAATCCAAGACCCTACAGTTTTTCTAATAACACTAAAAGGGATATATGTACATATATTCGATTTTTTTATTATCATGCTACATTTTATCTGTGAGAGCCTATTTATACTTGTTCAGGTTTGTATTTGGCTTTTCCCCTGAATTCAGTAGCACGTAGATGCATTCCAATGCTTAAATTTATACACAATCAGGTTCCTGATTGCTATTGCTATCCGACGAAAGACCTGTTACATTCCACCGGTTCCAATAGAACCTTATTAGAACCTAAGCAATAAATTATGCTTCGAAAAAGGAGGCGTACATCATATGTCTAATATGATCACTTTCTGTCATTTTCTCGCGTTTGCAAAAAAAAAAGTTTTAATCCCGCAGCTAGCATCGAACCCACGACTACGTGGGTTTATTTATTTTTTATATTTTTATTTATCAATAAAACGCAGTCAGTGTCAGCGCAGAGATAATTTTAATTGGTTCATAAATTGATTTCATGCAAGATTTCAAAGAATTCTGTTGCAGAAATGTGGTATTCCAGAGCACTTCATAAGTTTCGATTCTTTCAAAAATCACAAAGATCATCCTTCTATAAACTACGGTGAACAATTTATCGAATGACAAGACGAATGTCACACATCAGACTATTAACACAACCGATTCTCTGCTATAGGAGAATATTGCTGGTGTGTGTTATTTTAAAGAGAGACTATTGCATGCGTGTGTCATTCAATAAACACTATTTAATGGAGTCTCTTTTTAGGTTAACGTTTGGAGAAAGTGTTATCGAAGTCTTATTGGATATAATCGTGAATTGTTTATATAAGCATGTTAGAAGCTTTCCGGAATATGTTTAAGGATTTTTTATAGGATCAAAATAATTCTTTAAGCGATGTCACACGATAAATTGATTTTGTGCTAATGACTGCTACAGGGTGAAGTGGTTCTTTAAAGCAAACGCATTGGAATATCCATGAATTCTAAAACATTTTTTAAATACGGTAATTTTTAATGGAAATTCAATTACAACAACAAAGTGACATCTCCGAAATTGAATAACGCGGCATCTCCCCGCAGGGGCTCTTCTCCTCTAATAGACAGGGCCGGATTTAGCCTCTTTGGCGCCCCTGAGCAGTACACAGAATCGCCGCCCTTCGCCACTCATAAACCTTGAAAGTAACAGTTGAATACGAAGCGTACGCTAACCTTTTTTTATCGGGAATCGATAAATTCTGTTCGCTTAAAAATATTTTTTTAGCCAGGGAAGCGTTCCTGACCGCGGCCGGAATTCCAAATTCCAAAGGCGACATCATCAAAATCCTCGTGATGCACACTCATTATTAAGTCTTAAATTTCTGAGGTGATTTTTTTCATTGTCGATCTAACTAATAAACTTAACAAATAAAATTTGCGATTGACGTCATATTTGACGCAAATACTCCAATAAACGAAAGCTTAAGGCGGATTTGGATGGGGCCCACTTTGACTTGATGTGGGGCTTTCGAAAAATTTAGTAGCAGCCTGACCTCGATTTCGAGAGGTTTTTTGTTTTTGGTGAAAAGGATAACTTGAAAAATTGCCTCATTGAAGTAATTCAGAAAATGTAATTCGGCGCCTAAATTTTAAACAATTTTTTTGGCAATGGAGTCTTAAGTTTTTCTCAAAAGAAAATATGAAAACATGGCCAAATGTAAGAAATGTTAAAAATTCCGAAAATTTGATTTAAATCTAAAACACGATGCAAACATGTTACTAAAAATTTTTATAGCAAATGCTTGCTCTCCAGCTAATTCAAAATGTGGAAAAAGCTAAAGTAGTAATAGAAAACACAAAAAAAAACGCTTGCTTGGGAAAGAACTCTGATGTCGCACATATGCGAAGAACTCGAATATTTTTTTCGTTCTGTCAATCCAATACAATTAGAATGGATTGGATTGGCCGTGTGTGTGCCAATAATCAGGCTGCCCGTGTAGAATACCTTTAGTGCAAGTGTCAATAGCCTATACATATCTGCTTGGAATTCGTGACTTCTCAAAACTTATTTATGATTGAGGAAATTTATGCTTTTCTTGTCACCTCGGACAAGCTCCTCTAGGCTTCCTACAAAAAAAAGACAGAAGCATATGATATATCTGTGACCTTGTTTAAAGTGAAGCCAATGCGTTACCAAGATGCTTCATAATCCTCTAATTTTCCTAAGGATAAACTTTTGGAGGCTGAACTACATTACAAGTTGAGATGAGAAAGCTATTGGGCGCATTGAAAAACAACTTACTAGAATTAATTATTAGTTTTTATGATTATGTCAGTTGCTCCTTTTTTAAAGTTTCAAAAATTTGCGCCTCTTCAAAATCTGTCGCCCAGGGCAGTTGCCCAGGTTGCCCATATGGGAAATACGGCCCTGCTAACAAACATAGTTTCGCGTAGTTCCAATAGAGCTGGTATAAATTGCCCACCCATAATACTGCAGACATGCACCGCAGCTGGTGTATAGAATGGAATGATAAGTCAAGACTTTCACAATTAGTTAAAACTCGTACCCACGATGTTGGGAACTGAGTTAACACAATAATAATTGTATATTCAACTACCATTACAACTTCCAAAGCAATGTGAGCATTCAACACGGTCCATGGTGGTAAACGCCTTCAAGGCAAATCAAATCTCCATAGAATTCTTTCGCTAAAATTCAAGTGATCGTCTTGTGCACAGATATAGAACAGACACAATACCTGATGAGTGTGTCAGCACCAAACCGAAAGAAAGAAGAAATTGAAGTAAAAAAGTTTCGTCTCAATCGAGACTCGAACCTTCAACTTTCATGTCACAAGGTTAGCACTCATCCTAGAGGTCTTTATGGAAATATTCTAATGTGACATTTCCGAAATTGAATAACTCGATATTTTCCCGCAGGAGATTCTTCTCCTCCAACAGACAAGGTTCCGGGTATTTTCAGTAGAGCTGGCAAGTTGCCATGCCATAATACCCCAGGAAAATTGCCATTTCACTACGGAAAAATTAGGGGAAAGCTGGATTTTTTGCATGAGCTTTCCTTTCGAGGTCCTTAACGAGATCCCAAAAGTCCCCGTCTGCACGACTGCCGCTAGAGGTGCTACAGAGGGTCAATGACCCTCAGGTTTTTTCGAATATCTCGACAGCGGTAATATGTGCTGAAAAGTGGTGTATGGCGAATTTGTAGCTCTTGTGGTTTCAGACCAACATGTCAAAATCTATTTTGCCAGAAGGTTTCACGAAAATCTCCATAACGGTAACTCTGGCTAAGAGATGATGTACGGGTAATTAATAGCAAATATGGTTTTGAAGAAAGTGGCCAAATTTCTCACCAATATGTACAGCCTTGCCTTGAGGGTGCTATGGTGGTTTTCAAACCTTAGAAAAACAAGAATTTCTGGGTGACGGTGGTGTATGCTGTAAAGTCACATATGCCATATTTGTAGCTTCTGTGGCTGCAAATAAAATGCCAAAAGTCCCCATCGAAGTAAAACTTTACTGTTTTTGAGGAATATCTCTATAACGGTAATATTCACTAAAAAGTGTGACGAATGTGTATACCTTGTACAATGCTTAAATTAATACCAAAAATTTCAGATCGATACGAACAATCGTAACGGCGCTATGTAGGTTCAAGCCATGCATAAACGCATTTTTTGTCAATTTCGTGAATATCTTAGTAACGGTAACTTATGCCGGAAAGTGGTCTGCAATGAACATGTTTCGGCAATATATCTAAATACAATGCCAAAACACCCAGTCTGTATCTGCCACCCCCCATAGGAGCTACGTGGGGTCAAACTTAAAAAAAAACGTTTTGGCGGGAATTGTTCTATCTGTAGCATCTACTCGTAGCGTCCGGAGAAAATCACATAAACGCACCGATTTCCAGCAAAAAAAAGTGTATCGGACCCTGACTCTTAACACTTTAGCTACCACAGGCATTTGAAGATTTTTGAAAAATGAATTTTCTTGCACAACTTAAACCTTAATATCTCTAAAACTAGACTAGCAAGAATAGCGAAATAAGCTTATTATCATCATCATCATCAATGTGGCACGATAGCCCGACGTCGGGCCTTGGCCGCCTGAATAGTTGACCTCCAATTGTCGCGGTTACGTGACCTCGTCCTCCAGTTTCGGAAGCCCAGCAGCTGGTGGGCGTCTTCACCTACGGAGTTCTCCCAGCGAGCTCTCGGTCGTCCACGCAACCTCGCTCCGTCAATTCGTTGTGCGTTCATCACTTTCTTTGGCATGCGATTATCGTCCATCCGTTGTACATGCCCCGCCCATTGCAAACGTTGAAGCTTCACGATTTTCGATACTTCCAGCTCATCGTACAATTGATACAACTCATGGTTGTACCGGCTACGCCATTGGTCTCGCTCGCGAACGGCCCCGAAAATTCGCCGAAGGACCTTTCGTTCGAATCGGTCTATCAAAATTTCGGAGGCTTGGGTGAGGGTCCATGTTTCGCAGCCATAACATAGCACGGGTCGGATGATCGTTTTGTACACGCGGAGCTTCGTGTTCCTGTGCGCAAGTTTCGAATTAATTATAGGGAGGACCGAGAAATATGTCTTATTGGCTAGTTGTATCCGTCGCTTAATTTCGTCGGTTTGGTTGGCGTCCTTTGATAAGTTACAACCCAGATAGGTGAAGTTGTCTACATTCTCGATATTAAGGTCCCCCACTGTGATGCTTGAATTTGCTGGCGTCCTTGTTTTCGATTGCATCATGGCCTTTGTTTTGCTTTCGTTGATATGTAGTCCAACTTCCTTTGCGGCGTTATTGAGGTTATGCAGAAGGCTTTCTGCATCACCCAACCTTCGAGACATGATGTTGATATCGTCGGCGTACGCTACTAATTGAGTCGACTTGATGAGTAGCGTTCCGCTGCTGTCCATATTCATGGCTCGAATTACATACTCCAAAGCAAGGTTGAAGAGCGTCGGCGCCAGCCCGTCGCCCTGCTTGAGTCCAGTACGAGTTTCAAATAGGTCAGTGAGTCGATTCTGCACTCTGACCTGCGAGACGGTATTAGTCATCGTCATCCTTGTGAGTCGCACTAACTTTGCCGGTATACCAAAATTCAGCATTATGTCGTACAGTACAGCTTATTATCACAGCCAACTAATTTACCTAAACAACAAAACTAACCGCATTACGTATTGATAAGAAATTTGGCCAAATTCTTCGAAAGCGTATGGGCTAGAAAATCGCCATACAATTTTTTTAGCCGGAGTTACCGTTATACAGATTATTCTGAAACTTTGTAAAAAATACCGTTAGAACCCCTGGTACCGTTAGGAGTAGTCTAATCAAAATCTACCTTTGACATTTTATTCAGAAACCACAAGAGCTATAAATTGTCAATACACCACTTTTTAGTACATGCGGATATTATCGTTATATGTATATTCATAGATATTCAGAAAACCTGTTTTCGGCCCTCTGTTCAACCACTAGCGGCACTCGTACAAACGAGGGGGTCTTGTGTAGGACATCGAAAGGAAGGCTCATGGAAAATTTCAGCTTTCCCCTAATATTTCGGAAGTTTGCCTAAATTTTTGTTTAAATTTCCTGGGGTATAATACTACAGACATGCACCACAGTTGATGCAAAGAATGGAACGAAGTCAAGATTTGCACATTTAAGCAATCTGTAACTAAAATTCATCAACATAATTTGGATATTCAACAGTCAATTTGATGAGGACATTCGTCAATATGATTTGGAAACAACTCGTCAATTAGAAATAGAAATACATCAATTTGTGAACATTATTTTGAAAATGACCTATTTACAATGGATATTCGACATCATGTTTGGAAATTCTGTCAATTATATCTGGAAATTCGTCCATTCGACATGAAAATTCGTCATTTCACATCGAATTTCGTCAACGTGATTTTAAATTCGACATGGAAATTCATTAACATGATTTTCAAACTCGTCAATTTGTAGAAAGAAATAGTAAATTTGATATGGATTTTCGTCGATTTGAAATAGAAATTTGTCAATTTCACTTGAAAATTCGTGAACATGATTTTGAAATTCATCGATTTGTAATGGAAATTCGTCATCATAATTTTAAATGAAAATTCGTAAATTTGGAACGTGCTTGAGTCAATACATATGTATTTTAAAAGCGTAACCTTTAAATTTAAGTTAAGTGATAAATCGGCTGTATTAGTTCGATACTCGGATCAAGCAACTTGACTATAAGTTTTGTTCTCTTGAATAATGAGCATAAAGCAATACTATTTCTTGATTAGAGATGTATTTTCTTGTTTCAAGAAAAATTTACTTAAAATAAATAAATAATAACTGTTTTTCGTTGTATTTTTTTCTTGTTTTTAGCAAATGATTTTTTCAGTGTAGCTCGTTTGGGCTGGGAACCCGTGTTGTAATTTACACATGGAACCCCGTGCATTACGCCACTGTCAATTAACATCTGAGTGAGACCATAATCAGCCACTCGCGTTCCGAGCTCGAAAACCATCAAAAACCGTACCCGTCAACAGTGGACTTCAAACTCACTACCCTGTGCGTATAAGGCGATTTCTTTAACTACACTACAACCAACTTCAGTACATTATGCTTATTTCTTTTTTATACATATAATCGAAAACTCTTCTCATCACAAAACCCTAAATTTCAGAATTTTTTTTACGAGTGAATTTGTTGGCATACTTAATGTGTGAGTCTTATCAAATTTCATTCACTTTTTTCACGCTATTCTGTTTTGGACAAATAAAAATAGGAATTCTTTGCTAATACTGTAATCATCATTACTCGCATTATTGCAGATGCTTAGCTATGACAAAGATGTAATTTGAAGAAATGACACATTAATGTTCGAATTTCTTTTAAAATAGACTGCCATAGTTTCTGACCTCGTTAAGCAATAATTGAGAACCAATTTGAAAGAGTTTGCTCACGACTATCTAGCGTGCATGAAAATTAAGAACGAATGAATCTGAAGATACATATTCAACTTATGACACTCTTTTTTTATAGATTTGATTTGAGTGTAAAGAATGCATTTGATTTTTTAACCGGCACCTTATGTCATTGATTCGGGATTTTATACCTATAAAAAAAAAATTTAAGTAACTGTTAGTTTAGTTGATGAAGAGGGTCGCGTGCTCGTCTTCGAAGCACAGGGTCGTTGGTTCCAAGTCCACAACGCAGACAAGTACTGTTTATTATGGTTATTGGCGGTTATAGTGATTCTCACTAGTACTCATTCAACATCGTAGCTATAGTGAAGCTATAAAGACAGATTTAAACGAGTAACTTGATTATACTAAAAGACCTCATAAGTCATAACTAGAGACCGGATTATATGCAAATGCATAACTGCATATGCATTTGCATATATTGCCCATTTTACTGAGTTTTTGCATATTATATTGATAATGCATTGATGATGCATATTTTCTAGTATAATTCTCGATTTGCACATTTAAAAATAGAGAAAAAGAAAGCATTACCATCAACTGCGAGTACTCAATTCTATGCCAACCTTGAGAATGTAGCATCTCCTAGTTAAAGGACTCCATCCAACTAATGAAAAGTGTACAAAGATTGAACGCTGAGCTACCCGCTATCTTCGCAGAAAAACTCAAGGAAAAGTTTCACAAAATCCTTGATAACAACCCTGAAAACGAAGAAATATGTGAAATTGACAATAATATCAACGGTACCCGCAAAACTTTACCTGGCAAAAAATCTGCTAATATGGCGCCTAAATTTAAATATTGTCCAGTGACATCGGCTGATGTTGAACGTTCCTTCTCAAATTATAAGACAATTAAATGGCAGGAGACATTTTGTCTTTTGTCTTACTACTGAGCATTTCCCAAGTAACAATTTCATTCCTATAATACTTCGTAAAATACTCTCTTCTAACAATAATAGGGGCGTTTTACAATGTATAACCATTGAATAAAAGTCCAATAATGGCATTTGGCGCCGTTTTTTAATCCAATAGTACCTTATTGTAGCACTAAATTATGCTTCAAAAAAGGCGTACGTCATTTGCTTTATATCATCATTTTCTGTCATTAAACGAATTTGCAACAAAAAAAAAAATGAAAAACAAAATTTCCGCAGCTAGCATCGAACCCGTGTCTGTTGATTGCCCGTCCTACAGGCTACCACTCAGCCAACCTCACATATAGTCAGCATTGCTCGTAAACACTACAAATGGTTAGTTGATTCTATAGAAATGCTTGACAATTCTTTATCGAATCTTCTGAAATGCACCCTATATCAATCAGGTGACGTTGATTAAATCCACACATTTCTCAATAAAATGCAGTCAATTTCTCCGCAGAGATCACCTTAATTGGTTCCGAAGATAACAATGAGTAAGTGTTTCATGCAAGATTTCAAGGATTTCTGTTGAAGAAATTATGTATTTCAGAGTACTTCATTAGTGTCAATTCATTAAAATATGAGAAAGTCCATCCTTCTATAAAACTACGGTGAAAAATTTATTGGAAGACCATACGAATGTCACACTATAAAAATGAAACCGACTGTGCTATAGAAGAATATATGCATGTGTGTCAGTTAACTTAGAGAGACTATATTGCATGTGTGTGCTGCATCATCCAATAAACCATGTGTTGGAGTGGAGTATTTGAAGGAGTATCTTTTTAGGTTACCGTTTAGAGACAGTTTTATCGAATTCTTATGCCACCATCTTTAAATTTATTCCATAATGATCATATAAGCTTTCCGGAAAATGCTTTAAGGATGTTTTATAGGATAAAAATATTTATTTAAGCGATGTCACACGATAAATTGCTTTCGTGGTACTATATGATTGCTACAGTGTGAAGTGCTTCTAAAGCTAACGAATTGTTGCTTGGGTTTGAACAATATATAATCGTTAATTACTATAAAAACAACCAATCTTTGGCTGGAATCAACTAAAATGTGTTTTCCGTGCTCTAGAGTGCTAATAAAGACTGAATAATAAGTCTTCTCTTTCATTTTATATTGCATATTTTGTCATTTTAGTTGCATATTTCAAAGGTTTATTATGCATATTTGCATGCTTATTTCAGCCTTTTTAAGTTGCATATAATCCGGTCCCTAGTCATAACGAAGGCTTTCGAAAATACCGAATGGAACCCAATAAAAAGTTCGTACGGGCTACGTCTAATCCTAATCTTAGGCAGGGGCCACGGAATCCATGGATTCCAGCGAAACTCCAAATAAAAAAAAACTAGGCAAGTTGTAATTTTTTATATGAAGTATGACAGAAAGAAAAATCCAAAAAATGGATTAGGACACTTCGTATGTGTCCGCCCTTGGAGCTGCACTGCTAAGAAATCTAATGCATATAACTGTAATTATAATCTGTATGTTACGAATCTGTAGTAAGATTTTGGATTTTATGTGTATGTATTCATTGTTATTTTGTTAGTATATTATAATTTGCGAATTATTAAATATTAAATTAAATTAATACATCTACTGCTAACTCAACCGCACTTCTAAATGGTCTCCATTACCTGTTGTAAAAACACCACCTCTCCATATAAATATTAAAATTCCACCACCTCTTCACGAGACACAATTGTTGAACACTAATTTTCCTCAGACGAAAACTTTCAACTTATATGGGATGTTGATTCAATCAATTTTCACGCATTTGTTGGAAGAGACCATACATTTAAAGCACTAGTCACACTATAATTACTAATAAAATTCGTCGTACTTTTCGTGGGCGACAATTTTCCAAATAATAATTTAAGTAATATTCTGTGGTATCCACTGTATAGATTATACTCTTATTCCTACTATTATTCTGCACTGACTATACGCGTTTGAAGATGCCTCGGTTCCAAAGACACTTTACAACAGTCTGCTTCAGATGCTTTCACTATTAAAACAAACAACTTTGCCGGCTTGATAACAACGCACAAGATTTGGTTTTTGGGTAAGCTATGATTTTTGCAGATAGAGATAACGTCCCGGAATACACCCACCACCACGGCCCGATACGATATTCGGTTCGACTGATTTGATTTGAAGTATAGTACGAGTAGTATCTCAAAAACATGTCTTGTCACAGATTGTGCATTTTATACCACTTTTAATTAGCATTGCTATGCCTTCGTACTATGTCATTCGCGACGATACTAAGTATGTATGCACTGTTAACAATACCACGCAGAGAATGGACCCGTAAAGTGGTGTTGTTGCCTAATATGACCCCCTACACAGGCAATCAACAGATCTACACAAAGTGTAGTATGACCAAGTGTGTCGCCTCGCAGATACGGCTCCAATTAGAGGCCGCACTCGCAGATACGGACCAGCGAAGATGCGACAATTATTGAGTGTGAAAAATGCGATGTTGTTGGGAGATTTGTTTGGCTGGTGCTCTTTAAAAAGGCTATCACCATCAGCACCCCATAACGCATCGTTTGCTATTCTGGTCACTTCATAGATGGCTTTGATAACCAAATGTAATGTAATGAAATGATTTATTGCTGTTTGCAAAAGAACGCAAAGATGTTAGGCCAGTCAATTAACGATTTTAGGTCGCAAAAAATTGCTCGGGTCTGGTTTTTTGGGATATTGTTAGGATAGATACCAGAAGTGTCCCACTAAGTTTGCAACTTCGAAAAACCTGTGCTAACCCCGTTACCCTCCAAAAACCTCAAAATTTTCGGACTTTTTTCATATTTTTGTTTGTAATTTATAAAAGGTACTTCCTACAAGTAAGTCGTCCACTGCACTTTTAAAGCTAAGAAAATCTTCTTTAATTTGAGTGTAACTCCAGCTTTGTAGGTGCAAAGGATCCCAAGATACAGAACTTTAAAAAAATGTGCTTTTTTTGTAAAAAAGTCCGAAATTGTATTTTAGGAGGTTTGTATGACAGCCCTATGACGTAATGTTCCGATTCCATCCATTCCTAGATACGTTTTGAGGCTTTACTAGGAACACATTTGGGTGAGGTTTGGTTAAGATTGGTTCATAAAGAAAAAAGTTTTTCTTAGAAGAACCTGATTATCAGGGGTTGGTTTGTATGACAGCCCTATGACCTAGTGTTCCGATTTCATCCGTTTCTAGATATGTTTTGAAGCTTTACTAAAGAACACATTTGGAGGAAGGGTGGTTAGGATTGGTCCATAAAGAAAAAAGTTTTTCTTAGAAGAACCTAATTTCCAGAGGTTGGTTTGTATGACAGCCCTATAACGTAGTGTTCCGATTTCATCCGTCCCTAGATATTTTTTTTTAGGCTTTACCAGCAACATACTTGGGTGAAGTTTGGTTAATATTGGTACATAAAGAAAAAAGTTTTTCTTAGAAGAACCTAATTTTCAGGGGCAGCCCTATGACCCCATGGTCTGATTCCATTCGTTCCGACATATATACAGCTAAGGAACTGGTTTATAACTTCACGTCACATGACTTTCTTTGTAAAATGCGCATTAAAGCCGATATTCAGCTCGGAACATGACTGAAATTACAATTTCGAACTTTTTTTCAAAAAACAATGTTTAAAGTGCTGTATCTTGGGATCCTTTGGGCCTACAAAGCTGGGGTTACACTCAAATTAAAGAAGATTTTCTTAGCTTTAACAGTGCAGTGGACAACTTGCTTGTGGGAAGCACCTTTTAGAAATTACAAATAAAAATATGAAAAAAGTCCGAAAATTTTGAGGTTTTTTGAGGGTCATGGGGTTAGCACAGGTTTTTCGAAGTTGCAAACTTGGTGGTACACTTCTGGTATCTATCCTAACAATATTCCAGAAAACCAGAGCCGAGCAATTTTTTGCGACCTAACGCCTTATTTTTCGGTTTATTGACTGGCCTATGTGTTAAATTTCTGAAATCAATGAAACTGTAGGAGCGTTTTATATTTCACACCTCATGTCTGGGTTCTGGTCTTTGCAAAGCGAAACAGATACATCTAATTTCATTTAAAAAAAATATGGTAAATTGGAATGTGTAATGATTTATGCACTCGTGCATAATGTATGTACATACTTAATATCCTTAATAAGATTATTACCTTCAATTTTACACGCTTATAGGGTTGAAACTATGACCTCTAAGATCGTCTGTACACAAGGATCTGGTAAAGCTTTAATATATTTATAAAGAGTGTCTTGTTGGCAATTACCAATTAAGTTATTCGAGTTGAATTGTATTGGGTACTAGTACTCTCAATTAGATTCTCTACGAACTTACACTCAATACCATTAAGTATCAAATTTACATATTAAAGTCACAAGCACTGGGATATTTCATACAGTAGAGTCCCGATAATTTGGATTGAAGAATGTTTTTTGAGAAAGGGTTCCTTATTGACCACAAAAATCTGACCAAATTATTTTTGTGGTCAATAAGGAACCCTTTCTCAAAAAACATTTTTGAATCAAGACCCCAAAACTTTCGTTTTTATTTAGTGACTAAATAACTTCCTATCTGAATGTCGATTGGTTGGGACACGAACCGCATTCGGATTATCGGATTTTGTTAATTTTCTAAATATTGAATTTAGTTCGAAAAATCGACTATTCTAATTTTCGGGGTCCGGATTCTTAGGTTTTACTGTATACATTTTACCACTGCATGAATGACAATCTGACAATTTATGTATGTAATTCCGGTGAATGTAGCTGTGATGATGACCATAACACAGTTGTTCGGAAAAAATAACAATCGGCAAAAATTGTTTACTTTTCAAGTTTAACAGGGATGATTCCCTGCGAATATGAAACAAAAAATTCTGACCTGATCCTGACCGATAGAGTGTGTTAAAGTTGGGATGACACATGTCAAAGGGGAAGTTTCCGCGACATGGGCGTAGCCAGAGGGGAGGCCACTTGTTCCCGTGGTCGATGATTATGGTAAAAAAAATGTAGCCATGTCGTTAAAAAAATCGCTTCATTTTACAATGCTTGAAGGCGTAAAAATGCGAATTTGATTCCAGGCACTACGCAAATCTTCTGCTGCTGAGACTGGAAAACTCAAATACAGTAAAAACTCGAAAATTAGAATCCGCTAAAATTAGAATTGCTTGGAAATTTCTAATTTACGAGGTAACTCTGAAATTGGAATTGTTATTGATATTTTGTACTGAAAAAAAGAGGCAGGAAGAATAGCTACTCAGAAACCTTGTAAAATTTTCCGTTACACTACAGTTGTTGGAAAAAAAAGTTTAGCTTATGTACATGATACATAGTGTGTGCGGAAAAGTGCATGACTAACTTATTTTGGAATAAAAAATTATGTACTTGGAAATTGGAAATGCTTGAAGATTTGAATTAGCAGAAACTTTTGTCTTCTAATTTTCGAGGTTCTACTGTATTGGTATTTTTTTTGCCCTTGATATTTGGAACTGAGATACCTATGATACCTACGTGTGAGCATCATGAACCGATAACATAATTAGAAGATCAGAAAAATCTTTCCCTTAGGGCAATGTTTCCCAACAGGTGGTCCGCGGACCCGAGGTGGTCCGTGAGAAACCCGTAGGTGGACCGCGAGGAGACTCTGGAGACTTCTTACAAAAAAGTTATATTTTCTTGTGACTAATCAAACTAGCAGGCCAAAATGCTCTCTCACCATCAAATAACAAATTATCCAGTAAATACTTTGCTACTATGGCTACGTCTGTGATTATGGGGAGGCGATGGGTTGCTTAGATTCGTTGCTTATAGCCGAATTCCGAAATTATTCAAACTTATTATCAAAATTTGAACTCAATTGCAAAAATTCAAAGAGTTTTTCGCGTCACAAATCCGAGTCTAAAGACTGAGCTGGATAACTTTTAACCGAAGTTAGCTCTTCCAGACCGGAAGACCGAAAGTGAAAACGAAGCTTTAATATTTATGAGCAATGTTTTTACATTAATGGCAATGCCTACGTGACAATTTGAAATTTTACCCGGATGCTACCCTCGATAGTTTTTTTTGCGCGCCTCGGTCAGGAAACCTGCACCCGATGTGAAAAAACACGGCCAATATTAAAAATTAGTTTGTGCCACATTCCTGTTTTCTATTTTCGAAATTTTCGTACCTCTAATGATCAATGATTTCCCCCTTTATTTTTAAGTAAATAAGGAATTAACAAAAAAAAATATACTAAAAGCAATTTGTGGTTGGAGATAGAGCATGGGCTCTTGAAAACAATACCTCGGCAAACATCAAGACCTTAATTCGTTTCATTATTAGGCTAAGTGGTCCGCAGACGTTTCTGAGTTGGGAACCACTGCCTTAGGGAGACTCTTTTTTCTTTTGCGAGAATTCCATATTTTCATGCATTTCATTTCATGGGTTGTGAGATCTCTCGGGGAAGGTAGTGGCATTTAACTACATTCCACCTGAAAGGGATTTTAGTGACAAAAGGTATAGCATTGCCTAGTTAGGGACCCTGGTAAAGAACGAGTGCCATATTTTCGTGTTTTTTCAAGTGATTTTCTCAAGATTAACTGTGTAGCTGAATCATACCAGGAATGAAATTTAGCCACTGTCAACATTTTGTTAAATTTGGAGGAAATCTTATCGAAACCTTTATAGATTTTGCTCAGAAGAAAAACAGTGAGAGACAACACAAACTGATCTCTTGGTCTATTTATTTTAAATCGCAAGTAGAATATGCAGTCTGAGACACAAAAATTGCACTGAATATAGACGAGCTACAGTCTAAAAAGCTGAATTTGGAGGCCAGTGTAATGTAATCGGAACCACCAGTGAAAGTCTAAGCATGTGCTGGGGCCATTTTCTATTAAACAGTGTAAAAAAAAAAATATTCTCGACTGTCCTTTCATAAAATTTAGCTCTAAAATTTGGCTAACAATACAGACCACGGACCGAAGGTGGTCCGTGAAAGACCCGTAAGTGGTCCGCGAGACATTTGGGGAGTACTTCTGGAAAAGAAATTTTAACCTTGATTTATAAAAAAAAACTGGCATTAGCTTTGAAAAATATTATAATAATAGATAAAGTACTGAATACTTTCATTTATAGGTATGTGGTCGATCTGAAAATGCGATGTATGCAGGTCTTCAATTAAGTTGCAGAGTATTTTATAGCATTTTATCTTACATAATGTGACACTGTTGTACCTAATTGTTTTTACTTGTTAAGCCTAGTACTGAAATTTTTGTCCGTTGAGTTTTTTTCAATGAAAATGTATTCTGACTGTCCTGGAATATATGGGGAATGCTGGGGAATTCCATAAGCTACAATCCGAAAACAGTTCCATAATTTTTCTCTTCCATTTTATGTATTTTTTTTTTTTTTTAATTTTAATTCATAGTGAAATGTCAAATGACCGGGGAATCGAAAAATAATACATAAAATGGCCGAGGAGAACTATGGAACCGGTCTCGGATTGTAGCTTATGGAATTCCCCACCGTTTGTGACATATTCCACGACAGTAAGTATGCATTTCTATTGATAAAATCGCAGTGGGAAGAGTTTCACTCTCGATCTTAATTCAGCCCTTTAAGTTAATTTGAGCACTGACAGCACAGTGTCTAACTTTTGACGCAGTACTCAAACATTAGAATCAATCAATCATACGAATGTCACACTATAAAAATGACACCGACTGTGCTATAGAAAAATGTGTGCATGAGTTAACTTAGAGAGACTATTGCATGTGTGCTGTATCATCCAATAAACACAAGAGTGAGTATTTAAAGGAGTATCTTTTTATGTTAACGTTTAGACACAGTTTCATCGAAGTCTTATACCACTATCTTTAAATTTATTCCATAATGATGATAGAAGCTTTCCGGAAAATACTTTAACGATGTTTTATCGGATCAAAATATTACTTTAAGCGATGTCACACGATAAATGAATTTCGTGGGACTATATGATTGCTACAGTGTGAAGTGCTTCTTTAAAGCAAACGAATTGTTGATTGGGTATACCCTCCGCTCTTGGAGTGAAAGGGTATTATATGTATTAACTTTGTCATGAAGTTTGTAACGCATTAATGGAAGCATCTCCGATCATATAAAAAGTGGTTCGTTCTGCTATCCGTTCTCATAAGGAGAACTTTTGTGTTTCCGTTATTTTCCTATATGGCGGACGTTAAGATAAGTGTCGCTTGTGCCCATAAGAAGCACAAGAAAATTTTTCTTGCGAGAGCTGATAGCGTAATGTTCCGTTTGAATTACCAAAACTGGATAACTGGGTCATGGGGCTGCCATACAAACCTAGCCCCCCAATTTTAGAAAAAACTTTTTTGTTTATGGACTAATCTTAGCAAAACTTCATATAAATGGATCCTTATGGATGTCACAAAAAATATGTTAAAATGGATGAAAGCGAGCGATGGGGTCATGGGGCTGCCATACAAACACCCCCCCCCCCCAAATTAGGTTTTTCTAAGAAAAACTTTTTTATTTGTGCACCGATTTCAACCAATTTCAAAGGTATTTCTATTGATGACACAAGACATATGTAAGAATAGATCAAATGGGACAATGGGGTTATGGGGCTGCCATACAAACCCAACCCCCCAAATTAGGTTCTTCTAAGAAAGACTCTTTTATTTGTGCACAAAAATCAACAAAGTTTCACACAAATGTATTTCTATTGATGACACAAAACATATGTAAGAATGGATTGAACCGTACCGCGGACCATGGGGTCATGGGGCTGCCATACAAACCTGACCGCCCAAATTAGGTTCTTCTAAGGAAAACTTTTTTATTTGTGCACAAAATTCAACAAAATTTCACACAAATGTATTTCTATTGATGACACAAGTTATATGTAAGATTGGATCAAATCGGACCATGGGGTCATGGGGCTGCCATACAAACCCAACCCCCAGTTTGGTTTTTTTTAATAAACATTTTTGACACCAAATACACAAAACCATGAATTAATGTGTCTTTATCAAAGTAACTATTTTAAAAAGGTAAAAAAATGGAATTGTACTATGGGGCCATGCTCCCGCATCCCCCAATAAAAATTTTTGAGTAAATATTTTTTATTTGCCCACTTATTCCAACCAAACCCCACACAAATATTGTTTTGTCGACGCAACGGAACTTTTGTGAAGACAAAAGGAAAGATACAAGTCGTTGGTATGCCCGAAAATACTTTTAGCCCGAGGGGGGCGAAGGGTATCCAAATTTCGGCCGCGCCTGAAATTAGCCTCGGTCTCGTTTTATGAAGAAATCGTCACCAATACGCCAGTAAGGCAGTGGCGTAGATAGCTTTTCAGAGAGGGAGGGGATCATTTTGCAAGATTGCTTATATGTACTTTTACGGTTATCGAATTTTGAATTATATATATATATATGCAGAAATCTGCATACGAAAAAATAGCGTCCTGAAAAAATTGAATTCTCCGCGAAAATTCCGACACTGCATCGGTAATTTGGCTTTCTTACTACGGTGAGTGAATCCACGGTATGTATTCCAGTATTCTTTCAAATTTTTGCTATTGTGATTAGAGTATCAGAGCTTTACATTGGGTTATATCAATGGGTCTCAAACTTTTTGGAGTCACGGAACATCTATCATCGCCGCTTTTCAGCCCACATCTCAAAACAGGGATATAAATGATATAATTAAAATTCCAGAAAAGGGAAATTGTGAAGACGAGAACTCGTTGGGAATGCCCAGAATATGTGCATAAAGTACAGCTTTTGTGTTTTAAATCGAAACTCTCCGATAGCTCAGAAATTCGTGGGTAGATATTTCTAAATTTTTCAAACTTGTAGGACACCGTAGCAGCTATCTTCTATAAATTTCGAGGCCCTTGGCTATCAGCCAATTGTTTGAAAAGCATATCAAAAATATGAGAAGAACTTGGACCGTTAAACACTCGTTAAAAAATCGTAGAAAAGTTTCGATTAACACAAATTGAATCCTCTAATTTATTTGCACCCTAATTTAAATCCTGAAAACCTCAAACAAACACTGCGGACATACTTTATTTTCTACTTTCTTTTCCATTAAGAGCAAAGTTGTAAAAAAAATCGGTCGAGTTTCTGATGCTGGTCAAATATTTTAAAGTGTTGATTTCTGGTACAGTGAAGTAAACCAAGCTTCGGAATTTGAAAATTTACAAACATTTTTTCGTATGGATTGTTATCAAAAACTCTTTCTACATTTTTCCTATTTTTGAATATCTTCGCGAAACCCTTGAGAGACCTTCACGGAACCTAACGTTTACGCGGAACTCAATTTGTTTGCTAATTTGTATTCGAATTACTGACTGCATAAGACTATCTATATCTTTCAATTTTGGAAATTTCTACAATTTTTTTTATAAAAGATTTAGTTAAAAAAATCCTGTTTATAGGTTATAGCTTTGAGAGTTCTTCATATTAAACTCAGTAGAATTGCGAACAACTAGAGAAAGTCAAGAGTTTCTTTGCCCTCTATACGATAAACCCTTTCGACAAATTTTAACTTATAAAAAAGAAAAAAGAATGTTGATAAAAAATAAAGAATGCTAAAAAATTGCAGCAGTTTTGCAGCGTTTTCTTTTTATTCGCATTAGTTTTCCACTCTCCTGAAAAAAATCTTTATAATCTTATGTACTGTTTATTGGAAATTGCGCTTCTGTGGAAGAGCACTCCGTGTTCCACATTATTTTTAAAATGTTGAACCGAACATTAGGATTTTCCGGCAACAAATTTTCAATCAGTAGTTACATATAATTTTTCTAGCAGCACTTCTAGATACGCTTCTATTTTACAATATTGAAATAATTAAAATTTGAGGAAGTGCTGAATTTTCTATTGCAGTTCTGAAAATTGTTTCACGTTTTTATGAAACACTACACACGTTGAATAATTCCAGCTAAAAGTTTACTTCTGCTTTGTTTTACGTATCTAAAGTAACAAAAAAAATATGTGTCCGAAGGGAAGGGGGGGGATTGATCCCCTTGATCCCCCCCTTATCTACGCCACTGCAGTAAGGTAAGTACATACTATGTTCACCGAGCGGAAAACTTATGTATTATTGTCTCCCGTGAAAAATGTGTGGTGGTGACTTGCTTTTTATGCTGGAAATAGATTACGCGCATAAGCAGCAGCATCGGTATCGCGAAACGTCAAGCGCAATGCATTTTACATTGCTGACAAAAATGTTGAGCAGAAGACTTGGCATTCAGCATATTTGTCAGCTATGAAATTCTGCCGATGCTGCTCCTGATGCGCGTAATCTATTTCAAACATTATTCACTAAATTAAAGATAAATGTGCACTTGCGGCCGGCTTGATTGTCAGCGACACCTCTTCCGTGTGAAATACAGTGCAACCAGTGCCGGATTAACCACGTGGCAGAAGGTGGCAAATGCCACGGGCCCCGCGCTTTTAGGGGCCCCGCGTTTTTCTCAAACAAAAATTATGCTAACGAAATTCTACAAGCCAGTTCCTTCTAAATCGATATAACACGTTATAGTAGAACAATTTACGTCAGGGTGTTCCAAAATTATAGCAAGGTTAAAATGAAAATACAGAAATATTTCTTTCTGTATAATTCATGATGGCATTCCCGTAAGTTTACGTCGGCAGTGTTTCAGATTCACATTCTAGAGGGGACATAAGATTTTTGAAGTTTGTGTTGGGGTATTTGCACACATCCATAGAACTTGGAAATTACAATTATATCTCTCATCCACAGTAGCGTACCGCTTTAAACGTTATGAAAAGTGGGGGCAAAATTACCTGCTTAAAAAATGATTCAAAATTGTTTCACAAAAATTTTGTTATTCATTTAAGCGTGTAAGATTTCCAATATTTTTTATTTAAATTAGTGAAACCGAATAAATGTAAGTGTTAACGTAAATTTGCCCTTCTGGTATGCGCTACGTTAGTATATTTATTATGAGCCTTTTTTAGCTAGATGTTTGGTTGTGACCTTTTATGAACCTGAGTTACCCTGAAAAGGGACAATTCAACCGAAAGCTATATTAATAAGCAACACTTTTAAAATGAAATATTTTCCTATATTTTATCGCTTTTCGGAAAATGTCGAATTTGTAAATTTTCAGAGGTCGTCCAAAAAGGCACTTCTAAAATAAATTCTTCTTTGTCAAATAAATATAATTTGTCTACAAAAATTTACTGTTTTACTAATTAAAATAAAAAAAATCTTGGCAAACTTACACAAGTCAAGTCAAGTGAAAAACATGTTTGTGAAACAATTTTCAAAACAGATTATTTTTGCCCCTATTCTCAAAAATTCAAATTCAATTTTATTCCTTAAAATTCATAAATTCACAAAACAGGGGTTCTTAATTCGGTTAGAGTTCAGACAAGAAATCTTAGCTACTATAATTTAATGATGAGGACGGACCAATTCATGTTTACAAATACATGATAATACATAATAATAACAAAAATACAAGGAAAATTAAGGAAAAAAAACCTTGACTGTGCAAAAACCTTATATCTATCTTACATCTACCTTACCACTAACTTACATATAACTTATTTATAACTTAAATACACTTGAGTGAGGAAGAACTATGCGTTAGAAGTTAAAATATTTATAATTGCTTATTCATTATTAATTTTACGTTAAAATTTGCGTGATAAGTGGGTTAGAGCTATTTGAGCAATTTGCTTCGAATCTGGGGGTAATTTTTCTAACTAATTCTGGAACTGTAAGGGTACTAGTGGAATCGTGCAGGATGCGCGTAGGATAGAAACGATGTTTATTCAAAATCAACTTCAGCATGCGATTTTGAGCGATCTGATTTTTTCCTTGTGGGTCTTGGCGCATTGGCTCCAGACTGGCATTGCATACGATATGAGAGGCTGTATGGCCATTTTGAAAACTAGGGTTTTATTTACCTGTGATAGTCGGGATCGTTTGTTTAACAGAGGGTGTAGCGCATGCGACGCTTTAGACATTTTTGATAAAATAAGTTCTACGTGTTTACTGAAGGTCAATTTCTTATCCAAATTCACTCCAAGATAGATTATATCGTCATCCCATGGTATAGGTTGTCCTAAAAAGTCAAGATTTCGAGAGAGCAGCTTATTCCTACTCCACTTTCGGGTAAAGTACACAGCCTTTGTTTTCGATTGGTTGATTTTTATTTTCCATTTTGCCCCTATTCTTCATAATGCTTTGAGAGGTACGCCACTGTGCATGAGGGATATAATTGTTATTCTATATTATATTGATATCAGTAATCGCATACTCACTCTTTTAATTTTTGTCCCGCTAGAATGTGAATCCGAACCACTATGCGTAGAAGATAATAATCTTCTTCATCTTAGATTGATTTTTTAAAGGGTTTCCCATTAATCGGGATAAATTTGTAAATTGTAAATGCAGAGTGCTGAGAGTCCACAGAATCACGAGCACAATGGTTTACCATACACCATAATTTTAAATATCATAATAGCATTTCTTTTATTGCACATTCGTCGCATAATGCACGGCTGTAATTCCGATATTTGCTAGCAGCTAGCCGTTTTCCTAAACCCCTTGAGAAATGACACACCGAAATATTAATTTTAGAACTAACAAACTAATAAGGTTAATCGAAGTTCCACAGGCCCCGCGCTCAACATTTGCCACGGGCCCCGCGCTTGCTTAATCCGGCACTGAGTGCAACTGCATTGTTTTCGCTGGCAAAACGACAAAAAACGGTGTGGAGACTTTCGTGTGAAGTTAGTACCACCAGGCGAATTCGATTTCACGATTATCAAAGTTTTGGCAGTATTTGCACGGATTTCACGTGAAATGACGATGTATAAGTACCTACTCTAAACAGAGAAATCCGAATATAAATTTCCCCACCGCATTTTTCGACGATAAAAACATTTTTGGTTTCAGTCACTAACGAAAGATTATCAGGACACAAAAAAAAATTTAGAAAGTAATTTCGAGACCAAGGCTACTTTCGCCTCAAACATATATAATACCCGTCAAATTTGAAACACAATTTTTTATGATTGTTTTATGCTAATAATTTCTACCGTAGCCCTATTACCTACCCAAGCAACAATTCGTTTGCTTTTAAGAAGCACTTCATACTGTAGCAATCATATAGTACCACGAAATTCATTTATCGTGTGACATCGCTTAAAGTAATATTTTGACCCGATAAAACATCCTTAAAGTATTTTCCTGCATATATTCTTCTATAGCACAGTTGGTGTCATTTTTATAGTGTGACATTCGTATGGTCATCCAATAAATTGTTCACCGTAGTTTTATAGAAGGATGGACTTTGTGATTTTTTAATGAATTGACACTTATGCACTCATTGTTATCTTCGAAACTAATTAAGGTGATCCATGCGCAGAAATTCACTCTATTTTATTGATAAATGTATGATAGGGTACATTGCAGAAGAGTCGATAAAGGATTGTCAAGCATTTCTATAGTAGCAGCAACCATTTGTAGTGTTTCCGAGCAATGCCGACCATATGTGAGGTTAGCTGAGTGGTAGCGTGTAGGACGGGCAACCAACAGACATTGGTTCGATGCTAGCTGCGGAAATTTTGTTTTTCTATTTTTTTTTGCAAATTCCTTCAATGTCAGAAAATGATGATATAAAGCAAATGACGTACGCCTTTTTTGAAGCCTAATTTAGTGCTACAATAAGGTTCTACTGGTTTAAAAAACGGCGCCAAATGCCATTATTGGACTATTATTCAGTGGTTATGCCCTGTAAAGTGCCCCTATTATTGTTAGAAGAGGGTATTTTACGAAGTATTATAGGGATGAAATTGCTACTTGGGTACTCCTAGGATTTAGGAGAAATAAGTATCACTTATGCGAAGGTCAAAATTTAGTTTATTACTAAATTGAAGCAAAAACTGCATTTGGAAAAAATTTCGATACCTGCAAACATATCTAAAAATCCTGAGTTTATCACAATATTCGTTAAACTCAAATCAAATTACACTCGAAAAAAAACTGGATACTGCTCATTTTTTACTATTACCTTATTATAAAGAAAGTCACGACCGACATAAAAAAGAGATTTGTGATCCTTTTCCCTGGGCTCATCACTTTTCTTCTTGTATAGTAGACGCCCCACCCACGGAAAGTGCAATTTCGGGCTGGTTTAATTCAGTACCGAAAACAACCATTTCGGGGGACTGAATGCAAAAAGGAGGTGAATATTGGAAAAAGGACTTCACTAAAAGGGAATCGAAACCTTTCAATTTTTAAATTATTGCACAGCTTTCACAAATCACTACTTTTAATAAAATAGCACATTGTATGGAAACATTATTTGCCGATACAAATTTTCCGTTTTCCCACCTACGAACAAAATTTTACTGTTGATGAATCGGATCCCTAAACTGTTTTTTCTATAAATCGTATCAGTGCAATTTAAAACTTATAGGGTAAGGTTCCACATTTTTTCATTCGATAATTAATAAGAGAGTTTTAGCAAGCCGTAAAAATGCTAAAAACGTTTAAGATAAATTGAAATATTTCTTTGTCGGCGTATCCTAGGATAACGTGAAAGGTGTGTTTTGCTCGATGTAATGACAATTCGTAGCTTTATCATCCCATATTTCAATACGTATAATGCCGACTCGTACACCACAACCCTTTTACGACTTACTAAAACTCTCTATTTGATTACACACAGATCTAATAAACTCCATGTTTTGCGTATTTAAAACAGTTATTTCCACTTTCAACTTTTCGATTTAATTTAAGACACATTTGTTAATCTTAATATCTTATCGATTATCTTAATGCCTGGAAGGTGAGTATAGTGAGTGAGAGGATTTATCTGTGGAATTTTCCACCCGATTTCTTGATATCTAATAGGTTCCATTTAGCTCCAGATTACCACGCACTATACTCGTATAACAGCAAATTGTATATGAAAAAGGCCTAGCAAATTTATAAATTTAACCTATTATAACAAAAAAATTTCCTTAATTGTATAGAATTAATAGAAAATCTCGAATACTTACCTAAAAAATACACTCACTTTTTTTCAAAATCACAAAAGAAAATATAGTTTTGCACAATGTACTCTTATTTTGCCACTACTCTTGCCCAGAACGAATCAGACTTTTACGCATTAATATTAATTAATGAAAATACTTGCAGAATCCCTCGTAATGTAAAATTAAATATTCCCCAGCACACAAAAATTAATATTAAACTGCCTTGAAATATGTTAGATCGTCTAGTATTACTTCAATTTCTGTATTGGCGTCATCAAATCTTTTCTCTTATGACTGCAGGTAATGAGGACTATTGTTCTGCGAAAATAATAATAGAAAATCTGAAAAAGAAAAAACAATAATACGCAGAAACAGCAGGTTTTTGTTTTGATGTTTCATTCTTGTGTTTTATCTGTAGTTATAGAAGTTGTATGTACTACAGATGTTTTGGTACACCAATCATGAGACAAACCATCATGTGTTTCAGAAAAAAAAGATAAAACCAATAAATCATTATTATATTTTTTTAATGCTAATAATATCGCACTCGTTTTACATATTCATAATGAAATTCATTTTTATTATGACTAACAATATGCACACTTGACAAGCTTTTGTTGAATTCAATACGTCATTGGGTGGCGTTATGAAACGAAACAGTTGCGTATGTTCCGCAAACATGTTTCCCATTCTGATCCCTTAACTGCCATTTTGCGGATCAGAAATAATCTCTTGTTTCTGCCTTTGTGGAATAGGTTAACCAAAACAACCGGAGATTATTTCTGATCCTCAAAGCAGTTAGGGGATCTGAATGGCAAACATGTTTCATAACCCCACCCATAGTCATATGATTTGTGGTTAATGATATGTGTAGCTCATTTTATAGCACCATAAGTTCCACACACAAGTGTCTAATATAAATAACGAACGGACTCGTCTGATGGCCACAACACTACACGTTACCATTTGGAAACTTTGGTAACTCAAGGTTTGCAGCTTTTTGACCTTGTTCGCGAGTCATACCTATACCCACTATTTTTACTAATTTACACGGTGAAAATTGGTTTCATTTGGCAAAGACCGTGTTGTAGCGTTTAAAAGGGGCTTAGTTCGGCTACTGGTGTGTTCTCATACACAGCGCCCGCTCTAGCACTTACGCCGCCCCGGGCAACAGGACAATTTTCAGCCCCTTAGGCACTATAGCAGACATATCTCTTGGTCGCTGTAACAGCGCGTAGCTCCGAGACGATTTACATTTTGGAACCGCCTGTCGCCCGTATAAAAATGCGCATTTTTATAAAGACAAAAATAAAATGCATGGTCGCAGAGGGACTTGAACCAAAACTTCAGTAATTCAGAGAATATAATCTCTTTCCGCACTGAGGTACTGAAGGCAAAGTTAGCATGATGTAGAAACCTATTTATTTAGACTGTTAAGCGCAACTCATTCCAGTTCTGTTAGGCTATGTGGAGTTTGTTTGAAATTCCAAAATTAAGGCTTAGTATTGAATTCCAGGGAAAAAATATTGTTTCTCTTCTTCGTTGCCTCGTTCTTTATACCGCTCCATGGTTTCGCGTTGCTCGATCTGCGGTGCGGACACATCGCCCGTTTTGGCGGTAATATCTCAGCATATTCCTACAGGCAGTTCTATCTTGAATCGTGTCATCGCCGATACCAATGCGTTGTTGTTGATTTTTCATTTGACACATCCAGGTGTTCTTCGGTCTGCCTCTGGCCTTGGGTCTATCAAGTGGAACATCCATTGATATCGCTTTCTTTGCGGGGTTCTCAGGCGGACGCCTTTGAACATGGCAATACCAATCCATTTTTCGGTCTTCGAGCTTTTCGGTGATTGGTTGGTCTATGGACAAGCTGCCTCGGATGTAGCTACTCTTGAAGTGGTCCCTCTTGGTTACACCAACTGACATGCATAACATTTTCAAAAAATATTGTTTACCGTCGTAAAAAAAAATATTCTAATGGCATACATAAAACTGCCGGCTTTTAAAATTTCCCACTAAAACAGTTAAAACAATTTAGAAAACTCCGCACTGCAGCCAAAGATTGGTGCTCGTTTTCATTACTAACCTTTTGGAGTTGTTTTCGATAACTTCCTTACACGCTGTGCAACAGTTAAATTTCCATTAACCGAATATCTTCGCAGAAGGATTTATTCAGCGGTTTTAACGTGCGTGGCTTATTTCCATAAACGCTTCATCTCTAAAATTATCAGAGAATATAATCAGAGCTAGTTAATTGCGATATTAGCATGTCCGGAACCAAATTAAGGAGGACTGCTATTGCTCTAGCAGTGGCAGTGGCTTCATCATACTTATCTCGTTGAAACCCAAGCTCCCTTGTTCTAAATTTGTCCTCTTAATGCTTGATGAATCAATGCAATTGGAACCAACTGAAGGAATCCTTACGCGCAGAGATCTGGCGAAAAATATATAGATGGTTGTTATCGAAAACGAAATTGTAATGAAAATTGTGCCCTTGTGCATGAAATCTTTCATAAATCAGTTTTTTAAAAAGACTTTTCTGTTTTCTGTGTTTAAACGATCCCTTATTTTTCATTTGATATTAATTTAGTGTACAATTTTTATGCTAGCATCACAAAAAAATTTAGGCCACTACTTGTACTGTAACCGGTAGATGGATTTACTCTCTCATCCCTGATATTGCACAATGGGTTAAACTAAGGTGACCAGGCCCAATGCTGTACACATACTTGCGGAATTAAGTTTTCAGGCAAATCCTACACCATACCAAAACAGAATTGAGTCGTAGCCGATATTCTGGGAAATGTGTGGTGAACCTTGAGAAGGCAAGGTTCTGTTGTACACATAAGGGAGCCCTAAGACCTCAATGTCCCCCTTGAAATTTTCACCAAATATGGGCAGCACGGTGCTCTGCAAGTCTGCGCTCACAAAATATCCCAGTTATAGACAATTTTAAATTAGAAAACACAAAACTGCGATTTAAGTCGCTGTAACTTATGGACGCTGATACGAGGACCTTGAAATTATGGGGTGTTTTTTTAGACGTGTGGTTTTCAATCTGGCATAACTTTTTCCGGAGTTGGTTTTGTTGACAGCTGTCACTTGATTTATGCTCAGTTTATTTTGCCATTTCATCATAAATAAACTTACTCCGGAACAACGTTTGCAAATCGTGCCCAAAACGAGATGGCCTCCGATCCCGATTTGCACAAGAAAATTTAGTTTAGCGATGAAGCTCACTTTTGGTTGAATGGGTATTTTAATAAACGAAATTGTCGCGTTTGGAGTGATGATAATCCACAAGCCACTGTTGAGACGCCGCGCCGTTACATCCTCAAAAAGTCACTGTTTGGTGTTCTCTATAGGCAGAGGGAATCATTGGTCCATATTTCTTCAAAAATTAAGCCGGCCATAATGTTACAGTCAAACAATCAATGAAGGACACTTTTGATGAGCGCATTATCTCGCGTTGTGGGCCTGTGGCGTGGTCTCCAAGAGCGTGCGATTTAACACCGCTGGACTATTTTGTATGGGGTTAGGTGAAGTCGCTTGTCTACACAGATAAGCCCGAGACAATTGACGCCTTGAAAGAGAATATCCGGCGCGTTATTGCTGACATACGGCCCCAATTGCTGCAAAAAGTGATCGATAATTGGGCCTCTTGGCTGGAATTTATTCGACTCAGCCTCGGCGGCCCGAAATCCCGAAATCATTTCAAAAACATAATGGCAAACCCTTATCTTTATAATAAAGCTAAGTTCTTGGCCATATCATTAAATTATATGCGTTTTTTTTTTCTTCTTGAAAACAACACCTCTATAAAAAAAAAACACCCTATATAAGAAAAATTGAGCGCCAAGTAGATCTACAAGCGTGCCAAATTTTAGAAAAATCGGTCAAAGGGTTCTCGAGTTATCGAAAATAAGCGATTGTCAAACATAAAAGTGCTATTATCTAGCTAAATATCGATCGTACGGGGGTCAAACCTTACAAGCTAAAAGCAAACAAGACTGATCATTGTCTTCACCAGCTTATTATGATGTAGTGCTGTGGTTGACAAACTTTTTAGCCAGTAGAGCAAAATTTGAGAAGGAGCGAAATTGTTTTTTTTTATAACGGCACGTATTATCTGGGGAAGCCTATAGGAATAGGACTTTGTAGAGCTTCAAGATGAACTTTTCGAAATACAACAGTGCAGAGGAGACACAATTCCCTTATGAAAAATGTATGACTCAATATAACGGTAAGTTCTAGTATGATAATTTTAGGTGTCGGAATTCTGAAGCACCATTAATCTTTGACCAGCATTCGATTCCATGTAACTTTAAATAGTAATTTGCTGGACAATTAAGACATTTTTCGCGCTGGATAATTTGAAATCGGTTAGAGGAGTGATTCGAATTTTTGAGTTTGTGTTGTATCATAAACCACTACCCTCACTGACCAAAACTCCACCAAGTATAACAAATTACAACGCCTAACCTGCATGGGTGGGCAGAGTAAATTTTTGTTACAAGACGTATTCGCGGGTCAAATCCCATATATATGCTGCTACAAATATTCCTAGCATACCGGTCTTCTTCAGTAGGAGACATTACATGATGCTTCACAGGTCCTCAACCCTGGTCGTACGGAAAATGACAACTTTTTCCTATAGAGGTACTTGAATGATGAATATGAAGCGGAGCATTAAAGAGGAGCTGGAGTTTTTAAACCCAGCACCGGAATCTCGATCGCTAGCTCCAGGCTTTCCGAAAGTTACAGCAGTTCAAAGTTGATACCCAAGACCAATAAAATTTCATGGGGTACCCGCTATGGGCAAGGGCAATGGGGGTATATTTTTCGATTTTTTTTACAGAGCGGGGATGTACCGGGCGATTTAGAGGATGTTGGGTGCACATTTTGCTGAAAATTTCAGAGTCCTAGCCGTCTCGGTTCAAAAGTTAAAGGCATTTAAAGATGGGACCCAAAACCAATAAAATTCCATAGGGGCACCAAGAGCACTAGCGGTCTATTTTTTATTATTTTTTTTATAGAGCGGTGATGAAACGGCCGATATAGAGGACGTTGGGGCGGGATGACATGTTTTTTCCCAATAAAGTGTCAGGCTCGATCGATTCAAACGAAAAAAAAAATCACTAGGCATGCGTTATTTTTAAAATCTAATTTGTAATGGACGGCCTTACAAAACAACACGGAAAGCAGTTGGTAAAATTTATACAAATTTGGAAATCGTAGATATTGATGCTGATTCGAAACTTTAACAGGTGGAACATGGGCGATGACTTTTATACTACCATGATCATTCAGGGCAGATAACGGTAAATATTGTTTTTTTTTTTTTAGAATAATTTGTGCCAGAATTTTAAAATGCTTTGATTCATTAAACCACACTAAATGAGTCAAAGAGCCGCTTCCAAGACGCCCTTTGTCCACCGCTGATGTAGGGAATTAGGTTTCATTGTGTGGTATGCTGTACTGTACAGCAAAATGCTGTACGTCTGGCCAGCTTAGGTTAAACGCCATCACGGCGAAGTGAACGTCTTTTTAACTCAATTCGTAACGTTGTGGTGGATATCGACAGTACGTGAACCGATTGAAGCTGGATGACTAGCCAGAGTGTCCTAGATGCAAGGGAGTTGTAGAAGACGCGAGGCAAGGTCTAGCGTGCGACGCGCACAACTGAATATGGAATTCGGGGAAAGTTAAGCCCACAGAATTTGGTAAACCATATGCTGGAGTGCCAACAGAATTGGGAGACAGTGAATGAATTTGCCTGTAGTATCTACATGGAACTTGGGACGATTTCAGTATCAGTATCTGTGGAGCCAAATTTCGTTGATGGCCACCACAATTTCATCACCATTATTAATTAAGTAATTTACCTAAAAAAAACTAATTCCGCCGACTTTCGCTCCATTTTATATCTGCATTTTCTATGGTTTCCTTTCCACTAAATCAAAGTTGATATAGAATTTTTTTCGAGTGCTAGCCAAAAAGCCGCCCCTAAATTTGGCGCCCCGGGCGACCACCCGGCTTGCCCCCCCCCCCCCCATTAGAGCGGGCGCTGCTCATACAGCTGAACTGGTGGTAAAACTAACCTTAGGCATGGAAGTTAGATTGTAAAAGATAATATGAAAATGAAGCGCTGATAGTACCTCTGATGATGCGAGTTTTACATTAGTTTGCACCTGTAGAGAAACACATCCTGAGGCAGGATGCAGGAATGCGAACAGTGTATCCTGATAGACTTTGTGCAATAGTATGTCATCAAAAATGGACTCTGATATGCCTTCTAATGTTAAATTTTCATTTGAAGATCGCAGTTTGCGCCATTTCGTTACCACGATTGGGCTATATTCACTTAAATGTGGCTGGTATGTACTAACCTGTTGATTATGTAATTTACCTACACACTGGTCTACAAATTATTGACATCATAAAATCCGAATCTGTCTTAAATCAAAGTTACAGCACCATAACTTTTCCCACAAACATATTCTCTGCATCATTGCCATTTCTGTCGCCAAAACATACAACAACAACAACACTAATTGTATCGACATAAATCATTTAATGAAGTCATTTACCCTTTGATGGAATCATAAAATAAACCTTATTCCGTCAATCCATTTCACGAGTGTAGTACCTACACAAAAACCACCATACTATGTGGAAACTTGCGCTTGTGCGCCCATTAACTTTGATTGCAATTTAATATACAAAACAGTTCCTTGGCTATAAAATCATTCAATCCGGGCCATGGCAACTTGACAAGCTGATCCTGCTGGTTTAAAGCAAATCACGTCTTGGTGAGGTTGTTGGTTGCCTATAATCCCGAGCGACTGGCCCCCATACACAACCATCGAAACCGAAACCAACTTGCTGTGTAAATACTTTACATCTTGTTCAATGATTAATCATTTGAACTATGTGCACTTCAATATCCTGTGGACGACTTTAAGTTACCCAACACGCGGTATCTTGTCTCTATGGTGTGTGGTGCAAGTATCGTTTCGTCTGGAACCCTTTTGCTCGCCATACTGTATACTGAAAACTCCTCGGGGACCATCTAAAGTTTCTTCGACTGATTAAAATCTCCGCTTTAATGTTTTGTATATGCGTACACAATTTTGTTTTGTCTTGTGTCGTCGTTTTTAACATTCATTGTAAATGTCTTAAAAGGACCTGTAAGAGTTTTTGCGCCCGAGTTTTGGGAACAAGAAATTTATACACGCCCGGCACTATGTACAACAATTGGATATTTATCTTTATTAAGTTTACAGGTGAGATGAGAGTATCCATCCGGGTGGGTTGAATAGAGGATGGTGGTGATTTGTCCTGTGCTTAGTTACGGAATTTGCCGAACGCAATCCGTTTAGATAGAAAACATACAATCTCCGGGCCGGGCGTGTCGGGTTGATGGTGGTGGTCCGTGGCTTCGGTCTCTCTGATTTATGGATTGTTTGTGAATGTTTATGCTATTATCTGGCGTGAAATATTGGCAACTTGATATTATTACGTGTATGTATGTAGATAGACGATGTAATGGCGGAGATCTTTGGTTCATTGAAATTTATGAGAATCAGCGGGATTGTTTGTTAAGACATTTCTATTCTATCTGCTCAAGAGATGAATGGCAAAATGGAAATTGGGAAAATAAAGTATTTTTGTAGTTATGAAGATAGATTTGGAAATCTAGATTTAAAAACTTAAATCAGTGCTTAAATTTGATCCTTCGAAGCATAATATTGTATATGTATAATATTTGTGCTCTTTTCTGGCAATAAAGCTCAATATGGGCATCAAAGAAAGTTACTGGAATTGCTTAGAGCCACTATACACTAATCTGCATTACCCTACTTTGGCGATGCATCCAATTAAAGTCAGGTCATCAGTGTCAAAGTCTTAGTTATACCTGTTATACTCCCGAAATGACCGTGGTGGAAGGCCACACTGCTAGGATCAACGCCATCTAGATACATCAAGGTCGTAACTCAGCCGTTTCATGCCGTCATAGTTTGCCTACTATGTTTTGGATTTACACGAACAAACAACAACAACAAGCATATGACGTCATTAAAAGTAACAACAAAACGGTGCAAACAGTAGGCGAAAAATTTCTACATTGCGGCCTTAATATAGATACGGCGGTGATAGGATCCACAGGCGGAGTGGAACCAGCGAGTCTGCACAGGCTCGTAGCCACAGGTCCAACGAGCCAGGGATGTGCACATCTGAATTCTTACGTGATGCTTAACCAATAGGGGGCCGAAGGAGGATCACACCTGCTATAGAGGAGTCTATAGCGAATAGTGAACTACGGGGATGGGTGTGCCCAGGGGACCATGGTCCTTTCCCATTAAGGAGTTGGCTTCGTAGTGGCTGGAGGTTGTTACCCAAGTCATCCAGCTAGTGATGCAACCCCGGGGTTGGGTTCCTGAAGGCGAGTGCATTCGCCGGATGGAGAAATCCTCGTCTGGCAACAGCATCGTGTCAGTAAAAAGCCGAAGGTCCAAACACTTCGAGGGACCGGGAGATAAAGGCCGAAAGGCTAGGTGCTCCCCTGACGGTATACCTGCAGATGGTTAGCTTGTGCAACATAAGAGCTCCCGCAGGGGAGTCTGTGCACTTGTGACACAGAGTAAATCTGTGTAGGGGGACACAGATTTTTGGTGAGTTGCATCACCACGTACCAGCAGCGCAGGGAAGCCCCTTGTATAGTTGATACGCCATGGCGTGGATCTGTACAAAGACCATTCAGGCGATGACGCTCCCGTGCTCCAGAGTCATGTACGGGTGGCTGACCTTTTTCCCTATTCCTTCGGAAAGGCAGTGATACAAGTCGACGCAGTGTTTCCTCGTAGGGGAGGAATCCGTTATAAGCGATCGTGTAGAGTCTCGGAGCTGGCGGCTTCGCATAACCCGAGTCACGAAGGGGCTAGTTAGGGAGAATGGCCTTGGTGGAAAATGTCTATGCGCCTATATCTAACTAAATTGATGACCACACGGCCTGAGTCAAATTGCTGCTTAGTAAACGGATGGGGACGCCCAAATGTGAACGATAGCTCTACGAGTCTGCTTTAAGCAGGCGAGTAGTCACAGGTCCAACGAACCTGGGATGTGCACATCTGAATTTAACGTTAGGCCTAATCATAAGGGGGCCGAAGGATGATCACACCTGCTAAAGAGAAGTCTTTAGCGAATAGTGTACCTCGGGGATGGGTGAGCCCAGGGGACCATGGTCCCTACCCATCTAGGCGTTGTACTCGAGGTGGCTGTAGGTTGTTACCCGAGACATCGAGCTGGTGATGCAGCCCCGGGTTGGGTTTCTGAAGGTGAGTGTATTCACCGGATGGAAAAATCCCCATCTGACAATAAAACCTTGTCAGTAAAACACCGAAGGTCCAAACCGGCATAGGACCGGGAGATAAAGCCGTAACGGCTTTATCTCCCGGTATACCCGTAGATGGTATCTATGTGCAACATAAAAGAGAATCTCATTTATGATGATAGGAACGCCCTAGTTTTCCTAACGGATTGGGCAAATCTCAGTGGAGTCGGAATTAATCCATCCAAAACGGAATTAGTTCTCTTTACAAGAAAGCGCACAATTCCTAATATTAGGCTTCCCAGACTAGGAGGCTTTCAACTTGAGCTTGCTGAAACCGCGAAATTTCTTGGACTTATCCTTGATAAGAAGCTAAAATGGAAGCCCAACATCGAAGAAAGGGTGAATAAAGCTACAGTAACACTGTATTCGTGTATAGGAAAGCCATCGGGAAAACCTGGGGCTTGCAGCCAAAAGTTGTGCATTGGATGTATACCGCTATTGTGCGGCCAGTCTTGCTTTACGGAGTTAGTGTATGGTGGATGACACTGAGCACCGCTACCTATTATAATTTAGTTGGCTTCTCTTCTTATAACAGGAGCTTTCGGAACTACTCCTACATTCGGATTAGATATGGTCCTGGGACTGTTCCCATTGGACATTTTCGGCCAAAGAATGGCCGCAAAAGTGGCCTTGCACCTACGTGAAACTGGTCTCTGACGAGCGCTGGACTATGGGCATTAAGCGATACTTCGTAATTGTAACCTACCCCTAGCGACTGACTAAACTGTTTCCAATCTGTTTCCAAACTGTTTCTTTGGTAGGAGCCATTGTAGTTTGATCCCCTCAAGGGAATCTTGGGATAGTAACAGCTTCTTGGTCAGTGGATCCATTTCCATCTATACTGATGGTTCCAAGACAGATGCAGGAATTGGTATAGGAATCTACTCGGATGAGTTGAATATTAGTCCAGTACAATTGGTTCAAAATAGCCCCAAACCTATACATCCAAAAAGAAAAGAAATTTTTGATGCCATATTGTTGAATACACTGCCTAATATACGCAGTAAAAAGTTACACTAATTTGCGCCATGGGTTAAGGGGGGAGGGGGTGGCAAAGGGGTGAAAATTCAGTTTCTTGCAAATATCTGGAAAACTATGAGTCTGACCTTAAAATAAGCTGAGGACAAAGCAAACAACATAAAATTACCTTTGTAATGATATGTAACACTCTAGACATTTTCTCAGAAAATTATACCCTAGACCCAAAAGTATTATAGTGAATTTGGCTTTTTCGAGTTTTACATTTCCCACTGTAACTCTTGATAGAATAGACCTACTGTCATAAGATCTTGTCCATATATTGATAACAAAATTTATTTGATTCGTACCAAAAATTGGAGTGCTCCGACCATTGACGCCCCCCCTCATTCCTCCTAGCATTTTTCAAAAAGGCATGCCTGTAGCTCCATTTCAAATTAAGCTAGGCAGATCAAATTTGGTGGGGTGCCTAGTCTAAGCTCCATTATGCTCCCCACCAAAAATTATTACCATCCGATCAAAACTAAGGGTACCTCCCATACAAAGTGAACGAAAATTCTAACAAATTTCACATTTTTTCATTTCTAAATTCTATCTGAAACGGAAAAATAAAATTTATCTCTTAGAACGACATTATAACAGTTAATTGTAGTCCTCTGAGTGTATGTTCAAAATTTTGCATAAAAGCGTACACTACAAGTATCAACAAATTGTGTTTGAAAGTCATTGGTACTAGTTCAAAGGCTAGTTCCGAATAAATCGAGTAACGTGTACTAGCAACCTTCAAACCACATTTTTCGTACTTGTAAGGCACGCTCTGGTATAAACTTTTGAATATACATTTACAAGACTACAATTAACTGTTATAATGACGTTCTAAGAAATAAATTTTATTTTTTCATTTTAGATAGAATTTAGAAGTGAAAAAATGTGATTTTTTTTTAGAATTTTGGTTTACTTTGTATGGGGAGTACCCTTAGTTTTGATCGGATGGTAACAATTTTTGGTGAGGAGCATAATGGGGCTTAGACTAGGCACCTCACCAAATTTTATCTGCCTGGCTCAATTTGAAAAGAAGCTACAGGCATGCCTTTTTGAAAAATGTTAAGAGGAGTGAGGGAGGCGTCAATGGTCGGAGCACCTCAATCTTTGGATCAAACCAAATAAATTTTGTTTGTAATAGAATGAACAAGATTTCGTCACCGTAGGTTATTTCTATCAAGAGTTACAGTCCGAAATGTAAATGTAATTTCTCTATAATACTTTTGGGTCTAGGGTATAATTTTCCGAAAAAACGTCTAGAGTGTTATATATCATTACAAAGGCAATTTTGTGTAGTTTGTTTCGTCCTCAGAAGATTTTAAGGTCAGATTCATAGTTTTCCAGTTATTTGTAAAAAAGTAAATTTTCACCCCTTTGGGACCCCCTCCCCCCTTAACCCATGGCGCAAATTGGTGTAACTTTTTATTGCGTATATTGGGCAGTGTCTTCAACAATTTGGCATCAAAAATTTATTTTTCTTTTGGATGTTTGGGTTTTGAGCTATCTGTACTAGACTATATTCATTTGTCTTTCCGCCTGCCTAATTTTTGTAGTGTCCTCCAAGCGAAGATCTCTGCGATTTTAGAAGCCTTAACTTGGTTGGGCTGTCACGTCATCACTGGTAGGGACATCTTTATATTCACAGATAGTCAGGCTGCAATTCGATCAATTAATTCAGTGCTGACCACTTCAAGAACTACTGAGAAATGTCGCTCAGTACTTAGAGAGATGGGTCACTTCTTCAACATTACGCTATGCTGAATACCGGGCCATAGTGGCTTTGCAGGTAATCGCAATGCAGATGACTTGGCCCGGCATGCGTCAGCAGGTAGCGTTGAAGACGGTAATTCCTTCTTGAAAACACCTATTGCGGCTTGTGCATTGTTAATAGAGACCGCTACAATATGCAGAACCAATGCAAGATGGATTCATGGCTTGACATGCGCAACGACGAGATTGATCTGGCCAAAGCTAGACAATGTCCGTTCTAAGATGCTACATTCCTTAGACAGAAAGCATATTCGTAGTGTGGTGGGAGTAATATAACAGGGCACTATGTCCTATTCGGGAGCACGCGAGAAGACTCCGAGTTCCTCACAACGACTTTTGCAGAAGTTGTGACGATGAAGAAGAGGCAGAGAGTGTGCATCACTTACTCTGCCACTCTCCCGCCCTGGCTGAGAAACGAATGCGTTTTCTGGGCTTAAGGTATTTCTACGATACCGATGATCTTCGGTATGTGAGCCCAATACTGCTAAATAAATGTATTGTAAGCACGGGTTGGTTTTTAGGCAGTTAGTAGAGGCATGATTCTCTCGGTGGTATCACAATGGACCAAATCTGGGTGCAAATCTAGCGGCCCCTGTACCTAACCTATGATGATAGGAGAGATTCTCTTCTATTGTGCCCACAGCCCTGCCGAAGGTACTGCAACGATCTATCTATGTGCCACAAGGGTACTGCTCTTGGCCAGGGCCGGCACGAGCCTCTTTTGCGCCCTAGGCAAAGCTTGCATAATGCACCCCTCGCCTGTGTCGGAATGTTTGTATTTTGGTGGGTAGTCGGTGAAAGTCCGACATAACTGCATGTGGATAAGTAGGATGAAGAATCTTGTTCCCACTTTTCAAATGATAGAAAAACGAGACCGAGTAGGCTAATTTCGGGCGCGGCCGAAATTTGGATACCCTTCGCTCTCTATAGCCAACATCTCGAAGAAAATCTGAAAAATCGCGACAAATATAAAAAAGCTGACTCAAAGGATCCAGCACCATACGCATCAAATTCAAACAAAATTTTGCTCCATTTTCACAGATTATATTTGCCTCTTTGCGATATCACCCATTCAATATACCGATTCCACTTTGTCTCCCATTTTTTCAAAGCCTCCTTTAGTTCCGCCGGATTCATCGCGCTGTAATTTAGCGAGTTCAGCGCCAACTGTTTCAACATTCGCAAATCGCTATGTGCCGATGCAACACCCATGAACGCAATATAAAAGTCATGAGTCTGCGGTGAGATTTCCCAGAATGAATGATCATCGGATGACACAACAATCGGATAGTCTTCGGCAAATAGATGAGTGCCCGGATGATTACGAATGTCTGCACTCAATGTCAGCACCTGGTTCGATATCGGATTCAGTTCAAGGGCGATCCCGCGACGTCTCACTTCCTCCAAAACTTTTGGATGTTTCAGGATGGCAAATGCGTGACCAATACGCTTTGTGCCCAACAGTACGGCATCGATAAGGTTCTCATCCGTGCTCATGCCATTCCATTTCGTTTCGGCCGCGTGAAAGAAGAACCGAATATCCTTGGGCAAGTTGAGTAGGGGCTCGGCAAAATCAATGAGCGGTCGTCCTCTATCCTCCTGGGCGTCAATATCGAAGCCTACGACAAAGTTTGGGAATTTTGACTGTGAATCGAAACCGAGAAAGAGGTGTTTAATGTCAACGAAATTTGGTTGAATAAAACCACAAAAAAAAAGAAGACTTACCGTCACTTCGATGACAGTCTTCATGTATTCGGCAAAAGTGGCATCGTCCACCCTACGAACTGGAGTGTAGATGTGTTTCGCTCCAATGAATTCGGGATTTTCGGCTTTGAACTCTTCCAAAACATCGACATAAATTTGAACAACTTCATTTTTTTTGTACACGTTGCCATCTAAATCGTATAGCTATGGGAAACAAATTTTGAACCATCAAATCAAAATGTGCCAAAAAAATGGAAATTTTTTCGCTATGAGGACAATTGTCGACCAATTTCACTGATACTAGCAAAAAGTAAACTCGACGTCAAAAGTATCGGGCCACCCGCAACTTTCGAACTCTAACCCAATTTTCTCAAAAAGTATAAGAGTTACAACTATGAAAGTTATATCTATACAGGAAGTGCATTTTAAGATAACTAAAATGAATGGAAACACATTGCGATTTATTAATTTGTTAGGCGTTTATTAAAGATTTTACAAAAAATCTTTCCGGTCTTGTAATCACCAAGTGAAAAGCTCAAATTTAAGCCGAAAACAAAGTAAACAAAAATTTAAAATAAAGAGTTTGGTCAGTATTCCCTTTTTCCCTTTGCTCGAATAACTGATAGCATCCTTGTGTTCATAGACTTCACGAGGCTTGGGAAAGTGCATTCCACTCCTCTTCAATTGCGATTCGCAGCTCTGGAATCGTTGTTGGAGCAGGAACGCGGGCTCGAATCCGACGTTTCAGCTTATCCCATAAGTGTTTTATTGGATTCAAGTCCGAGCTTTGAGCTGGCCACTCCATCGGACGAATGCTGACGTCCTGTAGATACTGGGTCACCACATGAGCAACATTAGGCCGTGTATTATCCTGCATCAACTGGATATTATGCCCGATATAATCTGCGTAAAATATCACATTGACTGCAAGGATTTTATTGATTCGGAAGTCAATCCACGTTTACGGCCCGTCGGTTCAATGAAAATTAATGCTGTATGTCCGGTTAGCGAGATGCCGCCCAGACTATTACAAATCCTCCTCCAAAAGCAACAGATTCCGCGATGCCACAATGAGAATAACGTTCTTCAGGGCGACAATATACTCTTTGACGTCGATCACTAGACTCACCCTGGTCTCATCAGTGATGAGTACATTAACCCCACTCTTCTAACGTCCAATCCATATGCTCCCGAGCGAATTCAAGTCGTGCTCGACGGTGGGCTGCCGTTAATTTTGGACCTGCTGCAGCTCTCTTTGGAGTCAGGTTCCTCTTGCTCAGCAAGTCTCTTTCTAACGATTGAAGAACTTATAACCACTTGGGTTTCATTTCAACACGCAGCTTTTGTTGGACTTGAACTGTTGACGTTGAGGCGTCGATTTTGCAGAACAGTGAGTTGGATATAACCATAATCTGCTGCTGATGTAGCCCTAGGTGTGCCCGTACCAGGACGGCGATCGAATGCTCCAGTTTCTAAGTATCGTCTGTAAACTCTTTGCACCGATAAATCTGTTGATTCGAAGTCTTTGAGCGACCTCACGTTGTACAAACTCTGCTTGAAGTAGTGCTACAATCTGAGCAGCTTTCTCCGGTGTCGTTGGTTGACAAAAGTAGCAAAAATACACGCCTCTAAAAAAGCAATGAATAACACCTAAAGAAATTATAAAAAAAATATCCTATACTTTCACTGTGAAAGAAAAAAAGGTAAGGGCAAACCCTAGTCAAAACGTAGCAAATCGTTAGCATTGGGTTTGTTGTTTGATTGCTATCTGATTTAACGGTACATTAAATAAAATTGATAGTCATTTAAATTGCCATTAAACGCACTTTCTGTAGATATAACTTTCATAGTTGTACGTTTCATACTTTTTGTGAAAATTGGGTTAGAGTTCGAAAGTTGCGGGTGGCCCGATACTTTTGACGCCGAGTGTATTTCATACTAATCTAATCTACAATTTATTTGAAAACCGCTCGAAGTTCTATACTATACCGATATAGACATGGAATTCACCTAAATAAAGATTATTTCCGCTTATTTATTCATTACTTTATATTTTTTTATTTAAAGAAATAAAAACACATATAGAAAAATAAAACCTAAAAATAAAAAAATTTAAAAGCTGCTACATATCGAAAGCGATCTACGTCCGCGTGCAAGTTGATGTATAGCCCCAGATCGGGAGAATTTCACAAGAAGAGACTTAAGGTACGTGTTCGTAGAGACGTCTCATGTGAAGATCATCAGCGATCGTAGCTTTGCATCCACTTTCGAGCAATATTTGCATATTTTTTGAATGGTGCCACTTTCCTTGTGTCGACCAGAACTAAAGGAACATGCCTGCATAGAAAATATAAGCGTATAGCGCTCAGAACCGATAGTTTAAGTGCGATCGCTGAGCGATCATCTCATGAGTCGTCTCTACGAACACATACCTTTATGCGATGATTGCTGATCGATTATTGCATCTTGGGCTTGTTTTATGGTATTTGCGTACATTTTAAATAAAATTCTGTGTCTAGTATAGTAGACTATAGCTTAAAGCAACAGAGTTCTATGAAAATAAATGCATTTAACTACATGCGACCAGCGCGATAATCGCCAAGCGAATATTGCTACTTTCTAAGGCCGCGCGCAGACGAAAGGCCTATTGGAGCGTAGCGTAGAGTAAAACCCATCGTCCAATACAAGCGTTGTATTGAGCAACAGGTTTTACGCTACGCTACGCTCCAATACGCGCGGCCTAAAGGTTTGTGTTGGTAGGGTCGACTCATATGATGGTCGCCTAGCGATCGTAATTAGACAAGCCATTCTGAGTATTACATGCGGATATTTTCTATACAGACATGTTCCTACATATAATAGTCGATACTATTAATTTAGCTACATTTAGAAAACGCAAATATAGCTTAAAATTAGTTTCTGAACAACGATCGCTGAACGATCATCGCATGAGTCGTCTCTACGAATACAAACCTTAAGGCCGCGCATAGGCTGAAAACGCAGCGCAGTATACAAGCTGTCACCCAATACAAGCGCTTGTATTGGGCGACAGATTTTACGGGATACGCTCGCTGAAATACGCCTTTAGTCTGCGCGCGGCCTAAGTCATGGAGTATTCTTGATAGAAATTATATATGGTGATGTGTTGCTATGACATCAGTTAAATTTTGTCGTGCCTCCCTTATAAAACTGTCAATGGTGCACACTTTAGTGTTCAAACACATATTTTCGCAAAATCAATACTCACATCAGGTAAATCTCCTCTGACTTCCAAATATTGTACACCGTCTTCGTAGAATTCCTTCAGTGTCTGTTTGTAATAAGCTTTCCACACTGGTACATACTTCAACAACGGCCCAATCCTTTTGAACATTTGTGAAAAATAAACCCACACTGCATTGATATCTGGATACTTTGTCTCCGGATCACTGGTATACAACGTGAAAAACTGCCTCACACGTCCATCGTACTTTCCGGCTCCTTCACGTTCTCGCACCTCTGACACTCTTTCCCACTGAACGCCATCCTTTTCTTCGGGTTGCTCGCGCGAAAATATAAACTCCGTATCTTCACCATCATCATTTTTCGACCATTGCCAAAGATCCGCCCAATACGTTAAGGTCATAACGAAATCCGCACTCGCCATAGCCAAATCGTGAGTATGCAAAACACCACCCTTTGGCATCGGCTGTAACAATTTGAACATGTCCGATTCACTTATTTCTTTGAATACCCGGAAAATATGTTGTGCGGCCGGAAATTTGCCAGGATCCGCAAAGCCAATATCCATATCACGCTTCTTCACCGCACGAATCACTTCGTTGGCCAACAATTCGCGATCGTTCAATGTGATACGCGATCCCATCGCTCGTGAACTTTCCTCCTTCATGAATTGATTGCGATCCTTTTTGTATTGATCGATGGACGGACGTGGCGGATTGTTTTGAGTATCCACTTTAGTTTCACTAATTCCTTTGGCGAGGACATTTTTGGTGATCGAATTAATGGCCGCACAGTTTGCATACACGACGAGTGTAAGGCAAGCAAAGACCACAGTTAGCCGAAATTTGGGCATATTCAGGATATTCTCTGTCCCACACGCACGAGTTATTTCTTTGCAGGAGAGCTGCAAAGTGATTGCAATGTATTTATATGTCTTGCATTAAATTGAATCAATCGGGAATTTTATCTGGAGGAAAATAAAAAGAAAGAAAATTATTAATTTTATATAAGCTGTTTTACAGTCCACACGTGATTAGATAAATTGAACCGTATTTATGTACTCCTATAGATATTAGGTTAATATTGGTCTATTACATTTGCGACGATAGTGTGAACTGGATTTGGGATTAACTAATCTGTCAAGATTATTATCTGCTTATAGCGTGACTTCATATCATTGTACGCTATATAAACGGTAATAAATGTCATTTCGATTTATTTTGACATGAAAAATTGTGTATGCATTTTCCATTAAATTTCTACAGTGGCGGATTTACACATTTGCCACTAGTAGGCTGTTGACAATTTTCCGCCTCTACCAAGCTCTACTTGAATATTGCTGGAGGGACGTTACCAGAATCAAGTCGTTTAGCTTGCTCGTGTGGTATTGGTACTAACACTCCAGGACGAATTTCTTTGTTTAAGCTTCATTTATTCAACTTTCTCCTTTGCATTTTAATAGGCGAGTTCTTTCCACTTCGTAGGTCCTGAGCATTCTTTAATCTTTATGTGATAGTTATATAAAGAAAAAGCGATATAATAACTCCTTGGTTGGAGCGTCGGTTTGAAGTGTATATTCTTCTTCTTCATAGTGTCCTGTTTTTAACTCACAATTGAGCAATCCTGAAAGAATCTATGGCATAATTTGTTTGGTAACCGTACCAAATTAAATTTAAATTTTCATCTTCGGCTAATTGTCGTAATGTTCGAATTGCAAGAAACGGCGCAGAAGTTGTCCCAAACGTTACTGTTTTCAAATAGAATTGTTTGATATCATCATTTGGATCCTTTCTCCATAGTATCATCTGCTGATATCGCTTGTCATCAGGATGAATTGGAATTTGCAGATACATCCTATAGCTATATCTGCGACAAATGCGTATCGATGTAATCTCCAGCGTAACACAACTGATATCATATTGGAACTTAACGATAGACCAGTTAATAAAATGTCGTTTAGCGAAACTCCTGACGAGGTTTTCCTTGATGCGTCGAATACAACTGACAACTCTCAGTTTGCTCGTGGTACTATCCTTCAATACTGCGTGGTGAGGTAGGAAATAATTAGGTTGTGGAGATAGATAGATAGATAGATAGATATTTGTTGTAGACAAGAAGAGATACACACTTTTTGAAGTCAAAACAAATGCTAAATTGATTTTTTTCTCTTTCACCAGGTCCCTTAGATAAACAAATTTAATATTATCTTCTAAAATCTTTGAAAGTTCATGAGACAATCTGCAACCTCACATTTTAACAACATTTGCGCTATTTGCCCACCCACATTTTTCCTTGCCAAGCACCATATGGGCAAAAAAAATTCCTTAGGTCCCTCTGCAAATAAACTATATTAAAAATTTTTTGGTGATAGTACCTTTTCTAAACTTTCGGACTAAATTCCAATCCACTTTGTCGTAAACTGTCAAACACGAGCAAAATAGTTTGAGAGTGGTACTAAACTTAGTTCACACTAGTTAGTACAGCCTGATGTCCTTGAAGACTAAACTATTTTATCTTGCTTGTGGTATATGATACACGGTTAAGGGCTGTGGTGCAGGGGCCACATTTGGGTTGAAAGGAGTCTTGTCAAAATTGATGTATTGAATTAAATATGAAGTGCAAACGTTCTTAAATTGAAGGATTTAAATTAGAGCACACTTAAATTTAAAGCTAAAACAAGGAATAGAGTTGAATTAATAATGTGTCGCTTTTTTCAATTGTCTAGCAAGTTACAAACCTAGGCCGCCCACATACGAAGCGTCTGAATTTATTTTTTTCTTCGATTTGGATAGAACGAAAATTAAAAAAAAGGATTAGGATTGACCGTGTGTGTGCGACATTATGGTATAGATAGAGTGCTCGTTTTCAAATTATAGCTAATATATTATGCTATGCTTAAATATCACCAACACCTATAGAGATCAATACTGCGCTGCGTGAACGTTTTTATTGAAAAAAAACAAACAAACAAAAAAGTTTGACGAATACTATTCTCAATATAAGAATGCAAAGAGGCAAAGTAGCTCTGAGCAAAATAGGACGTTCTCAATTTAAGTAGAAACAGTGTAATGTCAAAATTATGTTTCAATTCAAAGGAGTTGGTTTCAGGTCGATCCACACTATTAAGTCATCAGCCACATTAATTTCCCATTCAAATTGACATTTTATCAGTCAATTAAGTAACTGACAATCTGTCAACTTGTATGGAATCGAACTGTGAATGATGACTGAAAAGTGTGGATCGACCTTCATGAGTGTTTTCGATTGATTTCACTCTGCTTTCTGCTTTTTCCTTAGGGGGCCCACTCAAGAAGTTGGCGGGAGGGCCCCGAGTGAAGTTGTTCCGCCACTGCGTCCATTCTCCATTCTGCGGACATTTTTCGTGAAGTGCTCCTCGCATTGTTGTTCTTCAAGCGTCAGCGCCCGCTCTAGCACTTACGCCGCCCCGGGCAAGTGGACGAATTGCCGCCCCTTCGGTACTGTACCAGATTGATAGTAGGTATCCATACTATCTAGATCAGTGGTTTCCAATATTTTCAGTCCGTGCCCCTTGCGAGGTCTGCTGATCCTGGGGCCCCCCAAGAAAATAGGTGTGTAAAAATTGCCGTTGCTTTTAATTTTACACGTAAGTTCAGGAACTACATATTTTCGCATGTTAAATTGTTTAAACATTTTTTTGTAAGTGCAGCTCTTATTTTAAACTACTGAAATTTTTTAGAAGTATTTAAATTTCTTGATCTCCGAATGCTGAATTTCGTCGTGAGTTCGGCCGTTACCATGGCTTCAGTGATACCAAAAGACCAAAACTCGCATGATTTTCACCAAAGATTCATTCTATCCATACAAAAACTAGCTGACTGGTGCGGTTCTTTTCAGAATCGCGAGCTTTATCAATTTCAATCAGCCATATCACCGCAGCTGTGGTCAGCAAACGGATTTAGTAGCATTGATTTGTTTTTAATCGAAGAAAATAAAATTGTTGGCAATTTGCAACGTTTTGCAACAACGTATTATCCCGGGTGAGTTTCATAAGAAATTCGAATGGTTGGTGTTGAAAGAAACCATAATTCACAAACGGCATCAACATTAGAGTTGTGCTCGCGCCCCTCTTCCCTAATCGTCGCGCCTCATTAAGGGGTGCGCCCTGGTTTGGGAAACACTGATCTAGATGTATAGTATGGTTGATGTAGAATCGATTCATGGTCGTTGCTCCAACACAATTTACATAGTATGAAACCAGCTGACCTACGAGCATTTTTTTTAAACGAAATTTTGTTTTCCAATAAAATACTAAATACATTTTTAGAAAACTCTGCTTTTAAAAATGTTGGGCGAAAAAATTGTGCTCGCTTTCATTACTAACCTCCTGCAGTTGTTGATCATAAATTCCTTAAAAACTTCAATTAGCCGGATTGCTTCAGGCTTTTCAATGTGCATGGCTTATTTTCATAAATGCGTCATCTCAAGAATTTTTAAAGAGAATAAGGTCAGAGCTAGTTAAATCGGGGGAACCTAGCCAAATTCCGATATTGGCATGTCCGAACACAAATTAGGAATCTGTGGCAATTTGTTCTGTGGTTCAATACCTTATCTTGCTAAAATACTAACCACCTTCTTCGCAGCCCTCCAATGCTAGATGAATCAATGCATTCGGTACCAACTTAAGTAATCCATTCACGCGACGGTTTGGTGAATTGAAGTTAAATTACGCTGCGAAATGTCGGAATTTTTGGAAAACGACTCCAACAAATTATTATTGATAATGCCTTTGTGGATAACAATTCTCACAGAGAAGTCTGTTGTAAACGCCTTAATGTGCTCAGTGTTTATTCGACTCCCTATTTCTCATTTCATATGAATTTTTTCGGGAGTTCAATACTTATTTAGTGGATTTGCTTTCCTGTTACTCTACAGACTAAATAAAAACTTTAGATCTCATCTTCCGGAAATCAAATTGCATATACCTAAATGAAAGAATAAAATTTCTTGCAATTTCGTCCTCTGAAAATTAGGCAATAACTATAGGTTTCATGCAATGTCCTTAATTCTGGTGAAAAGAAGATGAACTAAATGTTCAATCGAAGGACGAAATAAGCGCATACGAGTATTTCTAGAATTAGCATGTTTTTTGTTTCTTTTTCAAGGAATAACTTAATGAGCACATAACTGAGCGAAGTCCAACTTTTAGTAGGTCGGGTGCTAGCATCACAGACGTAAAATTTGCGCGGCTCTTACTTAGCATTTTAGGATTCTAAATGTAGCACTTCGTATAAATTGTGGGCTCTCCATAGCCTCACAAGGATTATGCATCTTCAAAACACAATTTTAACCTCAATAAACGCGGCTTTTACCCTTAATCTTTATTTTATTTTGCACCCTTTTTATTTCATCTGTAGAAAGGAAACCGCAGACTTTTCCACTAAATCGAAGTTGATATTGATTTTTTTTCTTTCGGCTTTTTAAATTTTTTTTTATTTGAGTGCTATCCAAAAAGCCGCCCCTAAAATTTGGCGCCCCGGGCGACCGCCCGGCTTGTCCCCCCCCCCTTAGAGCGGGCGCTGCAAGCGTTGAATGTAGCGTAGGTAGCACTTCTTCGAGCTTCCAAAAACGTTGAAGTTCTTCACTCAGATCAGCGTTGGAACTATCGATAGTTACATTAAAAATTCGGTATTCTCTCGAAACCCTATTTGTTTGCCCGGAAATAATCCATCCCAATTTTGTTTCTTGCGCTATGGGACCGATGTCTAAGTGTCTAATATCGGGAAGGAGGAAGGATGTCAGCATATACATCTGCTCCAAGCATTAAATCAATTTTTCCCGGTCGATCGAAATTAGGGTCAGCTAACTGACACGGTGCAGGAGACTATGATATGTTTTTTGGCAATGTGTACAACGTGATTTGCTTGGACAATTCACAAGAAGATGACCTTTACGAAGACAATTGAGGCATAATCCATTGCGTTTGGCTAACGTAAACCTGTCATTGGGAGTAGCATCAATAAATTTTTTGCATTGAAAAATCTTGTGGTGTTCTTTACAAATACAGTGCGTACTCGATAGTCCGAAGCCTCAAAACCTCGAATTTCCAGTAATCCGGATCACCTCAAAGATTGCATTGTACACTCTGTAGACCGAATTGCAGGAGCTTCTCTAGTCCGAATCATTTTTTTTTCTCATATTAACAGCAATATTATCGTCCGAAGTAAAAACAATTTTTTTCTTTGCTCTTAAAAACAACAATAAGTAGAATTGAAATTCTTCGAAAATAGAAAAGCAATTCTCAGAAAAAAATTGCTTAAAATCGTCAATTTCCTCGAAATTCAGAGCAAATAAAAGGCTTCCACTAGTCCAAACTCCTCTGTAGTCCGGATCGACCCCGGTTTTTATTAGTCCGGATTATCGAGTATGCACTGTATGTACCATAACCAGTGTCTACGATTGATTAACATGGATGGTTGAGGAGCCCTTAGCGAGTTTACGCCACACGCTTCCAATGCTCGAAAGCGATTTTGTATAAATTGCTTTAATTCTTCGAAAGACGACGTTGGCATTTTGGGGACTTGTTGTTGCTCCCACAACTGCCTAGTATTTGAGGGCAACCTTTCAACCTTGCCTCCCCACTCCAGCTGCTTTTCAACAGCCGACAGACTAGTGCGATTATATATCAACGACATAAAAAGATCTTTAAACGGTATCCACTGTTCATAACTTCCATCGAAAGTTTTTAGTGAAATTCGTGGAAGTTTTACATCTGAATGGTTATCAGCAATGTAACTGCTATTTTCGACGCTATTATGCTTGAAATAGATTAGACGCGTCAGCAGAAGCATCGGCATCGCGAAACGTCAAGCCCAATGCATTTTACATTGCTGACGAAAATGTTGAGCAGAAGACTTGGCATTCAGCATATTTGTCAGCTATGAAATTCTGCCGATGCTGCTGCTGACGCGTTTAATCTATTTCAACTATTACTAGTGGAGCACTCAGACAACGTTTCAGTTAAAAAAAAAACAATAAATGACATGCACCCGTCCTCGATTTCGTCGAAAACTCCGTTTTAAAAATACGGATGCTCTAATTCGGACGGATCACCCTTTAGCATGTCATGTCTTTTCTCGTGATTGTACATACATACCTATGTCACTTTTTGTTTCATTTCTTCTATTCTTTCAATTAATTTTTGTAAAAGGATATTTCGCGGATTAGTGGTTTTCCGATTATGATTTGCCACGAACCGCATTAAATTCTCTAAGTGCAATTTTTGCTTTTGCACAATATTCTCCATTGAAAGAATTAATATATCACCAGAAAGGAATAAATGATAAATGATAGAGGGAAATGACTTACGATTGGGTTGGTTAAGCAGGCACTATCACTTTTCGACAAAACTATTCGATAAAAACAAAAAATTAAAAAAATATTTGCAATAATTCGCGAGATCCGGCTCGACGGACCAAAATAATGTTCGAAAAACAATGTTCAAAATTCTAGCACTCTACGGACCTTCAAATTTCAAATTATAACACTTGCCAATTAATGTTAACAATATATTCAAATTCAATAAAAGCGTTGTACCTACATAGTTCGAGCTCGATAAATCAAGTGAGTTGTCCTGTGATTCGATTCCACATGTAAATTTTGGATACGGTTCCCATAACGTTTCGAACGGCTCACGAGTTCAAGGAACTAACGAGCTACCATGGGTTCAAAGAACTTTTAGTCCCTCCATTCAATCAGGAAACAGGATAAAAAGAAAGAAAAAAGATTAACTTTGCTTAGTTGAGGAATCGAACCACGGACTACGGGCTGAGAGCCCACACTTCCACCACTAAGCTACAGCGATTTTGATGTTGACAATATCAATGATAAGAGTAATATTCTAGTATTTAGTACATATTCAGCAAATTCAAAGTAAGTTCTAAAAGGTTTGAATCTTCAATTTACATCAAATTTATGTAAAAGTAATATTTAGCAATTGCAAAATGTAGGTCAAACGACCATTGACTCCATTTATTCATCAGCTGTTTTAGTGTATGTAACGTGAATAGTTGACATTAGCAAGGTAAGTCAACAATATCAATAAATTTCAATTTCAATCAAATCTATACTATAATTTAAATTCAAATATTCTTTTTTTTTAGGATGACGATGTTCGAGGATGCGTGGACGATGAACAAGACGCAGAAGGAAGAGATTGCGCCAACATATGCTGGGATGCGATGAGCAAAGAGCTTGAATGTGACGCAAGTGGCGATATTGGCGGTGCGGATCCGATAAGTATCCTTGTTCATACATTAAGTGGCGATGCTTTGTGAATTCCTTTTTTTTTATGTCGTTTCAGCTCGTCAATCTCAAACAGTTACATTTTTTTGAAAGTCAGCCATCTAGTAAATTGAGGTGAATAATTCAGTTGGTATAAAAAATACACCAGAATTGTTAACCGTGTAGTCAAAATCGTCAATGAAAATTTCCTTTGCATGTTCTGGTATGAATATCAAATAAGAAGGGTATTTGTTTGGACTTTTTTCTTATTCCCGTAGACAGCCGGTTTGCATTATAATAAATTAACTATCAAATTAGCTAAATTATCAATTTAATTCTATTGAAATCTAGTAAAATTCACTAGATAGTAATTGGATTAGACTATCAAATTAACTAGATGATCTAATCAAATCTAACGAAATCTAGTAAACTTCACTAGATAATCATTGAAATACAACTAACTGGTTCACTAGTATTCTAGTTATTAGATCCAAGATCCAATTTATTTAACTAGATTTCTGTCGACAAAAATTGCTGGAGTTCTAGTAAAAGTTTTTTTTTTCACTAGATTCGCAACAAGAAAATATAGGAGCTCACATCTAGTTGCGGTTTACTGTATTCTAGTTGAAAAAATCTTACTGTGTATATTTTATGGAACTGACAAGAAACCGGGATCTTCAGTGCAAGATTATGTTGTTGTTGTTGGTGCTTTATATTGGAAAAGATGTCAGACCAAGAGACAATAAAAAAAAAACTAAAAAGGGCTTGTTTTCGAATTTTAGCCTGACTATAAGAACCCTTTTCGAAGATTCGTCTTCAATAATAAATCGTTCCTAGTGTTTGAAGGTCTGAGCTAACGGTGACACACAGTTCTTCACTTATGTGTTTACAAACAGACTTCACACACTGCTCTCAACACGTACATATCTCTTGAGAAGGATAAGTGCTATATATGGCGTTGAAAGTCGTATTCGGAATTCGGTTTTCGATGGTATTAAATATGTATGTCATGTGTTTAACTTAAAAAAAATATTTGCCCTAAATTTGCCGTGTCTGGTAAGATATGCCGCCCTAGGCTCCAGCCTACTCAGCCTACTGACAAATCCGCCACTGAACTTCTATCAAAATTACGTTGTTGTTTGGATCATTGTCTTGTGTCGAACTGATATTCTGGAAATCCGGCAATAAAAACTTGAAATTGTCCGCCAAAAATATAGATATGCTCCGCTGATCCCAAGAGCAACATCTATGTTTGGCGAATAATTAGTATTAGTTTCAGTATCATGTTAAGCGTTGAGTGGGCTTATTACGTTGATAGCGTTCTTTTTTGTTAGCAGATCATTAGCTCTATTTATTTTATATGACTTCCGTCGTAATTATTCATTACCTACTGTTCTTGCTAATATTTTTAGGTTTTTTTTACTACCATATTATGTAATTATGGTACGAATAATTGCGTCCGACGTAAAATTATTGTACGTGTCGTATGTGTCTCGTTACTCCAATATAAAAAACGTTGAAAACCGGTAGTTGTAGTAATGAAACATTATTCATTTTCCCTTTTATCTATATATTAAAAAAAAACACAAATTTGTGTAAACTTATTAAAGCCGATGTAGTACGAAAAAAACTTAATGGCATGATGAGGAAGCATTTCATAAAAATAGCAAATTTGTGTTTGAACATTTCAGTTCTACATATATTTGAACAAATTTTCGGGGATTTTATACTATACACGGGAAGATTAGATGCTATCAACGATTTTAAGGTATACTCTGACTTGGTAATATCGTAAGCTATATACCGACGTAAAAAGTAACATATAGAATTTTAATTTTATTTTACTAACCAATATGAAAACAGAAGCACATAGTTTGAGGTTAAGTTCCTTCTTTTCTTTTTATACGTCGCTCCTTTTTAGGCAGCCTTTAGTTTTTAATCAGTATATAAAATTATAAGTCTCTTCGAACAGAATTTTGTATTTTTCGTTTTATTACAAATTGCATCTTCAGGTTCAATAAATATATTTTTCATGTTATCTACAATATCTATCACTATTTTTATCACTGGGTTGTTTTCCTTTTATTATTATTTATAGAGGTAGTAATAGATATTATGTATTATGATTAATTGACTTTTTAATGATTTAAAATGTGTATCAACTTTGCTCCAAAGCAGGACCGGATTTCTCATAATGGACAGCTTGATCATTTGGCAGAGGCGGCAGATTTCAGAAGCGGCAAATTTTTAAAAATTTTCCATTGGTTTCAAATTCTTTTGAATTGACATAGTATATAATTAGACAAAATGATAATTTCCTCTTTCTTATTTATTCTTTGTTAGGTGTATTCGCCTGAATCCAAAGGGCGCCCAATCCCAATCGCACCCTCACCCCAAATTGCGATGAGAATCCGTCTTCAAAAGTTGGGACTTGATGAAACTCTGCTATAACATTCATTCATCTATCTATCTATACGCCAGTAATATTGTAATATTTTACAAAAATAAGGCCTAACCTCGGAATAAATGCAAGATCGCCGTTCTTTCGCTTAACTTTAGAGTATAATATTAGAAATCCAGATTTGCAAAAATTGCGAATTTCGGGTAAATGTCATTTCGGCAAACAACATAAGCTTGGAACTCGCCTGTTTTTATGGAACATTCGCTATTTTTGAAAACCTGTATCTCCGTCAATATTTGACCTACAAAACTGGTTAGGATATCATTAGATTGGAAATTTTGTCTTCTTTCAAAATCATCGTTTTTACTAAGATATTTTTTTTTTTTTTAAATATTGTTGGAAATGTAAAAAAATACCGGCGTATAGAGGGCTGCGCCCGCAATACGAGGGTTTTATTAGAATTTTAATGCATAGTGAATATTTTTTTGTACGTATTTTATAAGCAATAAATAAGAATTGTGCACAACATTCTTCTTCTTCTTCCTTGCCTCGTTCTTTATACCGCTCCATGGTTTCGCGTTGCTCGACCTGCGGTGTAGGCACATCGCCCGTTTTGGCGGTAATATCTCAGCATATTTCTACAGGCAGCTCTATCTTGGATCGTGTCATCGCCGAGACCAATGCGTGCAACAGCACAACATTAATAAATACATAGCAATGGATTTACAATTTATCCAGTTTGTATAAAAGTACTCCAAGGCCTTTGATGGCCTTTGAGCAAAAAGAAACTCAGACAAACGTAAGGATGGCTCGGCTTTATATGTATATGAATTGACTTTTTAGCTGTAAATCTACTGTTACTGTTTTTTTTTAATCAAGGAAATCAACTTATATGAAATGATTCCATTGTGTCCCCTGACATAAGAGCCCACGCAAGCTTTCCTTATTGACAGATATCGTTCATATCAATTCGGATATTATAAAATATATTATTATCTATAATAATCGTGTGTATTCTTCACTGCATTTACCTGATCTTATAGGTTATGGGTCCAGATAAATGCTTAGCACGGTTAATAAATAATAATTAAAAAATAAAATAAAAATAAAACGTATCCGCGAACGCGTAAAGTCGTGTTTGAACGGTATAGACATAGAGTGTGGTCGAGTCACTAGCCAAAATATGGCGTACGCGACGACGGCAACGAAACTCGAATTACTTTCTCGCGATGATTACGACACATGGTGTATTCAAGCCGAGGCTTTACTCGTTAAAAACGATGCATGGGGATTATGTCTCCGGTGAAATAACCATGCCCGTCGAGACAGGCGAAGGAGCACAGCTCGAGTTCTCGCAAGCAGCATTAAAACCTGGAGAGCGAACGATCGGAAGGCGAAAGCCGACCAAATCTTAACGATTAATCCCTCGGAACTTGCGCAAATTCGGGGCTGCACTACTTCTCGCGAGGTATGGACCAAACTTGAATCCGTTTACGCCTCGAAAGGTCCTGCACGTAAAGCAACCCTCCTCAAACGTCTCACACAGCAGAAAATGCAAAACAACGACGATCTCAAGACACATCTCGCTCAATTTTTCGTCACCGTGGATAAACTGAAAGCCATGGAAATTGAAATTAATGGCCATCATGTTATTATACAGCTTGCCGAGCAGTTTCGAAAATTTCCGTTGTGCCATCGAATCTCGCGACAATTTGCCCGTCGTGGATGCCCTCAAAATAAAAATCATAGAGGAGCACATGGCGAGGAATCAAAAGTCGAGTAATGAGAACAGCGCAGCCATGTTTGCGAGGAATCATAAATTGCCCAGTAAGTTCCATCAAAAAGGTGGAAATGGTGTTAGTGATTCGAAAAACAGTTGTTTTGCTAATGACAATAAACCAAAATCTAAATCGGACGCAAAAGCTCGGTATAAGTGCGGTTATTCTCGTATAAGTGGACATAAAAAAAGTGAGTGTTGGCATAAAAAAAATGCAAGTAGATGAAGACAAATTAAACGAGGCGAATTGTTGCTATTTCGCGGAAAACACGCGTAATTCAGAAGGATCGAACATCCTTTGGTGCTTAGATTCGGGGTGTACGTCACATTTATGCTCCGATGAAAGTGCGTTTGTGAATATAAGTAATAAAAACAGTACGTTAAAACTTGCAAACAATTTGGAAACTTGTGTAATCGGAAAAAGTGACGTCAATATCGCGATCGCAAATAATTCGGACGGTATAGTGACATTGAACAATACATTATATGTGTCAGATTTACGTTCAAATCTCGTGTCAATCGCAAAAATTGTGGATCGGGCCACGAAGTGACTTTCGAGAAAACGCGTGCCGTCGTGAAGGACCAATTAGGCAAAACGATGCCAATTGCCGAACGTATTGGTGATTCATTTTTCCTCCGCGAACAACGCGCGAATCTTATTAACGAAGATATGAGACCCAAGACCGAAATCGAAATTTGGCATACTCGCTTGGGGCATCTCAACACCCGTGATCTGTCAGTACTCGCCAAGGATGGAAATGTGAATGGCCTCAAGATTAATACAGCGATAAACGAAATTAAATGTGAGTCATGTTTTGCCGGAAAAATGTCAAGAACTCCTTTTGGTTTACGCGAAAATTACTCGACCGAACTTCTCGAGCTGGTGCATACGGACATATGCGGACCGATGCGTACGCAATCATCGGGGGCGCACGCTATTTCGTCACTTTTATAGACGATTATAGGGTGAGGTTATAAAACACAACGTTCGCGTAACGTTTCGCGTTTTCCGAAACGTTTCCTATTGTGTTCTGTAAACGCATAGATCCGGATCAGACTTGGTGTTCCCATCGCCATCTCTCGGAAAGTGACAAATGTGACAATTGACACATCACAGCTGATACGTTTTGCTCGAAAATTAAAATTTCCAGTTTTAAACGAGATGCAGATACATTTTACATTGATTATAAATAGTTTAATAAATACATGAGGGCGGAAATGCACGGTTCGACGGCAGATTGTAAATTTCTGTCAATCAATCAAGCTATGCATCGCAAGGGGGCGCTTAGAGGATCTGTTTGTAGGGAGAAGTTTCTGATCCGTAACGGCCGGTTGATTTGAAACGTTGCGCGAAACGTTTCGCAACGTTGTGTTTTATAACCTCACCCATAGCAGACTATGCATCATATATTTTCTGAAACACAAAAGTGAAGCCATTCAGAAATTCAAAGACTATAAAAATCTTGTCGAAAATCAACTTGGACGTAAAATTAAAGCGATTCAGTCCGATAACGGAGGAGAATTTGTCAATTAAGAAATGACAGATTTTCTAAACGCTTCAGGCATTCAACAGCGCTTACCAGCACCCAGCAAAACGGTATAGCTGAACGGAAAAATCGCACTTTGGTCGAAATCGCGCGTTGTATGCAAATTGACGCGAATTTACCCCCATCAATTTGGGCAGAGGCGATCGCAACGGCAAATTATACGAGAAATCGGTGCCATACAAAAGCGTTACCAAACGGGATAACCCCAATTGAAAGATGGACCGGGAAAAGCCGAATCTCCAAAATCTTCGCTCATTCGGCGAAAAAGTTTTCCTACTCTACAAGTCCCCGGGAAGAGGGAAGTTTGAACCAAAGGGGATTCCCGGATTCTTTGTTGGATATGACGATCATTCCAAAGCATATCGCATTTGGATAAACGAGGATCGAAAGATTAGAATATCTTGAGATGTTAGATTCTTGAATGAATTTGAATCAAGGTCATCCAAAGATCGTAACGAACATTCGGAACAGATACCCGAAAAACACAACACCAGGGAGATAATATTGGACGCCAGCATCATCCATCCTATTCAAGAATCTCAACCTGAATATGTGGAGATCGACAACGAGGCTGAGGTTGCAAGACCGAAGAGGCGCGCTGGCCGACCAAAATTAATAAGAATCGGTAAGAGAGGTCGCCCAAAGAAGCAATATAATGAGCAAGTCGCTGACGAAATCTCAAGTGACGTAGACGCAAGAAACGAAGAGGAACAACAGGAACCCCTCCAGTTTCCACTCGATGAATTCCTTGAAAACACTGCTGAAGAAGATTGCACAGTGATGACCGCCTTTGGAGTTTCTCTTGACGACGCCCTGAATAGTGAAGAAAAAGAAGAGAGGCTTAAAGCAATCTGCACCGAAACAAAGTGCTTGGTGTCAAATGATACCTGGGAGATAGTCGAACGGCCAGACAAACACCATGTCGTACCGTCCTGTGCAACAAATTCAATCCGGATGGGAGTTTAGATCGACGTAAGGCCCGAATTGTTGCTCGCGGATTTTCCCAACTGCCCGGTATCGACTTCACCAATACTTTTGCCCCAGTGGCACGTCTGGATTCATTTCGACTGTTAATGGCACTATCTGCTAAATATGGACTTCAAGTGACAAAGCTGGATATCACTACAGCGTATCTTAACGAAGAAATGGATACTCTTATATACAGGGTTATTGGTTAAGTCGACCTATTCCCTGCAACACGTTATAATAGGGTCAAAATGCAACAAAATGAGGCCATAAATGTTTTGACTTTGACAAATAGAAATCTGATTTACTTTCTGTTCGACTTCGATTCCAAGACAGTATTTAATATTACCAATGTGTTTCACCTGGTATTCGGACGAGCGCTTACGTTTTATTTCGTCGGCTCACTTCGGGTTGTTAGACGCGATTACGATGTCATCGACGTATACAAACGTGCTTCCCCTGGAATAATGATCCACATAAACACATGAGTCAGATGTCGTTGGCGACAATTCGAGTGATCTGAGAGTGCTACTGAGTTGTGTGTGCCTTGGAAGTTTACATACTTTATCTCCAGGGCTCAGTTCTTGGATCATGCGTTTGGATTTGGCGACCAAAACTTCATTCTTTTCGGATACGACAATCCTCTTCAGGGCATCTTCCAGTAGAGTCGGCTGCTCCATAAACAGGGTTATTGGTTAAGTCGACCTATTCCCTGCAACACGTTATAATAGGGTCAAAATGCAACAAAATGAGGCCATAAATGTTAGGCCGATTTTCAATGGTCACTGAGATATATTAATTTTTAGTTTTTTTTTTAAATAACCTAGAATATTGCCATTTAAAGTAAAGGGCAAACCAGAACGTTTGCGTTAGGTTACATGCCGTTCCTTTCCGTGCCGTGCCGTTCATTAGATGGTCACATACGTTCCCTTCCGAAACGTCAAATGAAAACTTCATCCTCGTCGATTTCACTCATTTTATACTTTTAAATGCCAAACAGTTTAATTAAATTGAATAATTTAAACAACACACTCACTTGGATTCCGTGGGATTTGACATTTCAAATAGTTTTTCAAAAGCTTCCGTGCCGTTACGTGCGTTCTGTGCAGTTCCATACAAACTCCATTGAATCATCTTTGACAAGTGTTCGGCACGTAAGGTAACGTAAGCGTTCTGTTTTGCACTTAAGAATTAAAAAAAACTACTAAGGTAATGGGCTTAAACTTATTTTTGGATTTTAGTCAACACTATAGCAGACATTTCTTAATCATTTGAAATTTCAAAAACCCATCACAATTCGAAATTTTTAATTTTAAATAAAAAAAAAAATTCTTAAATTTTTTAAAGATATTTTTTAATGTAGTATTACTAAAAAAAATTATATGACATGGAGTCTGCAGATCACTGGAAAAACTTAAGCGTATTGTCAGCTTTCCAAAAAGGTGTCAATGTCAATACAAATATTTGAAATAATTGAAACAGCTAGCCGCAAGTTGTTCGGGGACCATCATTTCGTCTGATAAAAAATGAAATAAAGCAGTACATTAGACGTACTCGTACGATGCATTTTGAATTTAATGACATTTATTTAATTTTTTATCAAACGAAATGATGGTCCCCGAACAAGTTGCGGCTAGCTGTTTCAATTATTTCAAATATTTGTATTGACATTGACACCTTTTTGGAAAGCTGACAACACGCGTATGTTTTTTCAGTGGTCTGCAGACTCCATGTCATATAATTTTTTTTAGTAATACTACATTAAAAAATATCTTTAAAAAAATTTAAGAAAATTTTTTTTTATTTAAAATTAAAAATTTCGAGTTTTGATGGGTTTTTGAAATTTTAAATGATATATAAAGAAAAATTGGTAGTGATATAATCGAACAGACATAGAGTTTAGTGAGGAAAAGTAAACAATTTTTTGGTAAGAGGAAAGAATGGGATTGAAAAACCTCTTATTCAAGTTTATAATTAAATAAAAAGACTTACGGAATTAAACTAATTCTAGACTTACAAACTAACTAAAAACTAAATTGTGTGGTAATCGACACATTTATGAAAATTGCTTCTGGATTGCAAAAAAAAAAAGATAGATAGGAAAAATGAAAATATTAGAGATGTGATTGAAGTTGATAAGTTAGCAATAGCTAGTTAGGTCACTAATAAGGCGGTTGGTGGAGCAGGCGCAGGATAGCTTGAAGTTGATAGTGGTATGTAAAATTTTAGCGTGGATAAGAGGAACCTTAGCAATAGAATGAAGTATGGAAGTAGGAAAATAGCGTGGCTTATTAAGTATAATTTTAAGTACTTTATTTTGCTTCACTTGCAATTTGTCGATATGTGTTGGCGCACAAGATCCCCATGCGGCAGCGGCGCAATCAGATTTCTATTTGTCAAAGTGGATACATCAGAAAAGTTCTCGAAAAATTCAAGATGTCGGACTGCAAAGGTGTTAAATCTCCGGTGGCTCTTGGCACGAAACTCGAACGAGATACAAACGCTGAAGGAAACAAAACACGTTATCCGTATCGTTAGCTCATCGGAGCACTGATGTACATCGCCATCGGAACACGCCCTGACATTACTCATGCAGTGACCATGCTAAGCCAATTCAATTATAATGGCGAAGCTCACTGGCAATCCGCAAATTAATGAAATCAAGTTTACGACGAATAACCATGTCATTTTTCAAATTTCCACGTCAAATCAATGAATTGTCAATTAATATTGACAAATGTCCATTTCATATTGAGAAATTTCTTGATTCACCTGACGGATTTTCATTTTAAAAAATCCATGACAAATTAGTTTTAATTTCCAATTCTAATTGGCAAATTTGAAAAACATGTGTACAAATTTCCATGTCAAATTGACAAATATCCAAAATTAGCGAACTTCCAAGTTGAAATATCAACATACAAGTCTACACTAAAGTAATAACATTCAAGTCGACTCAATTAGTAGCGTACGCCGACGATATCAACATCATGTCTCGAAGGTTGGGTGATGCAGAAAGCCTCCTGCATAACCTCAATAACGCCGCAAAGGAAGTTGGACTACATATCAACGAAAGCAAAACAAAGGCCCTGATGCAATCGAAAACAAGGACGCCAGCAAATTCAAGCATCACAGTGGGGAACCTTAATATCGAGTATGTAGACAACTTCAACTATCTGGGTTGTAACTTATCAAAGGATGCCAACGAAACCGATGAAATTAAGCGACGGATACAACTAGCCAATAAGACATATTTCTCGGTCCTCCCTATAAATAATTTGAAACTTGCGCACAGGAACACGAAGCTCCGCCTGTACAAGACGATCATCCGACCCGTGCTATGTTATGGCTGCGAAACATGGACCCTTACCCAAGCCTCCGAAATTTTGCTAGACTGATTCGAACGAAAGGTCCTTCGGCGAATTTTCGGGGCCGTTTGCGAGCGAGACCAATGGCGTATCCGATACAACCATGAGTTGTATCAATTGTACGATGAGCTGGAAGTATCGAAAATCGTGAAGCTTCAACGTCTGCAATGGGCGGGGCATGTACAACGGATGGACGACAATCGCATGCCAAAGAAAGTTATGAACGCACAACGAATTGACGGAGTGAGGTTGCGTATTGGCGAGTGGCCCGATTTTTGTGAAGCCGAGTGTATTTACATTTTAAACTAGTCTTGATTTATCGGTTTCCCCATACATACCCACTAGGAAAAAGTGCATGAAATAAGTGTTTGATTTAATATTCATACAAAGGATACTCGATGTCGTTTTAATGCTCCAACACATTCACACCACAAAATTGAGAAACCACACACGTCGAATATGTTATAATTAAATTTAATTTAGTATACTCACTACAACATACGAGTTCAATTCAGAAATCAAAATCCAAATTAAAATTGCAAGGAATCAAAATCAGCGAATGTAAATCAAATTCAAAAATCAAATATCAAAAAAGAAGGCGGATTACAACTGTTCAAAAACGAGAGTGAACGTTAGATTTCGTTTCACTTTCCTTGAAACCTATGGGTGGAACGTTACCCAAGTTCAAGGTTAAAGTGCATTAAAATGTACATAAATATTCTAGCACACATGCAAATTGCATATTAGCTGTTGGTTCCAACATTCTAGCTTCTAATCT